>OW804102.1:43085962-44453091 GCA_942159475.1 Sthenelais limicola
TCCTTTTTCAATTTATTACACGAGTCGATTCCCCATTGGGCCAAGCACTTTTTGCCACACTTTTTGCAACCATGTGTCATTATGTGATGGAAAATTGTTGTAATTGTAAAACCAGTAAAAATTCTTTTTTTGAATTAGAATTTTTTGTCAAGCAATTCTTCTGTCCCTTGTAAATGCTTTTGAATTCTATTGAATGCACTGCTGTGATCACATGAGATACATAAGACTAGAAATAAAGAGTGGTCTACAGTTGCACATCCAGTCTAGTGGCTAGAGTTTGGAGCTTCAAGTCTATAGGTTGACAGTACTGAATGCTGGTGGAGGTAAAGTTTTTTTGTCACAACATTTAGCAATAGGTCTGGCCTAGTTCAGGAGTTCTTGATTGGCCATTCCATCTGCCTTTGACCCAGTTCCTTGTCCTGGGAGAGTCTGTGACCTTGACCTTGGTATTGAGAGGTTGTGATTGGCTGACTCCAGAAAGCACTGCCCTATTTGAACAATGGTTTAGCAATTCTTCATACATAATGGTATAACAGTATGCCAGTTGTCACCACAGCTTACACAGCCCAGTGGCTAGAGCACTGAACTCCCAATTCAACCTTGCTGGTTCGATTCCCCATTGGGCCAAGCACTTTTTGCCACACTTTTTGCAACCATGTGTCATTATGTGATGGAAAATTGCTGTAATTGTAAAACCAGTAAAAATTCTTTTTTTGAATTAGAATTTTTTGTCAAGCAATTCTTCTGTCCCTTGTAAATGCTTTTGAATTCTATTGAATGCACTGCTGTGATCACATGAGATACATAAGACTAGAAATAAAGAGTGGTCTACAGTTGCACATCCAGTCTAATGGCTAGAGTTTGGAGCTTCAAGTCTATAGGTTGACAGTACTGAATGCTGGTGGAGGTAAAGTTTTTTTGTCACAACATTTAGCAATAGGTCTGGCCTAGTTCAGGAGTTCTTGATTGGCCATTCCATCTGCCTTTGACCCAGTTCCTTGTCCTGGGAGAGTCTGTGACCTTGACCTTGGTATTGAGAGGTTGTGATTGGCTGACTCCAGAAAGCACTGCCCTATTTGAACAATGGTTTAGCAATTCTTCATACATAATGGTATAACAGTATGCCAGTTGTCACCACAGCTTACACAGCCCAGTGGCTAGAGCACTGAACTCCCAATTCAACCTTGCTGGTTCGATTCCCCATTGGGCCAAGCACTTTTTGCCACACTTTTTGCAACCATGTGTCATTATGTGATGGAAAATTGCTGTAATTGTAAAACCAGTAAAAATTCTTTTTTTGAATTAGAATTTTTTGTCAAGCAATTCTTCTGTCCCTTGTAAATGCTTTTGAATTCTATTGAATGCACTGCTGTGATCACATGAGATACATAAGACTAGAAATAAAGAGTGGTCTACAGTTGCACATCCAGTCTAGTGGCTAGAGTTTGGAGCTTCAAGTCTATAGGTTGACAGTACTGAATGCTGGTGGAGGTAAAGTTTTTTTGTCACAACATTTAGCAATAGGTCTGGCCTAGTTCAGGAGTTCTTGATTGGCCATTCCATCTGCCTTTGACCCAGTTCCTTGTCCTGGGAGAGTCTGTGACCTTGACCTTGGTATTGAGAGGTTGTGATTGGCTGACTCCAGAAAGCACTGCCCTATTTGAACAATGGTTTAGCAATTCTTCATACATAATGGTATAACAGTATGCCAGTTGTCACCACAGCTTACACAGCCCAGTGGCTAGAGCACTGAACTCCCAATTCAACCTTGCTGGTTCGATTCCCCATTGGGCCAAGCACTTTTTGCCACACTTTTTGCAACCATGTGTCATTATGTGATGGAAAATTGCTGTAATTGTAAAACCAGTAAAAATTCTTTTTTTGAATTAGAATTTTTTGTCAAGCAATTCTTCTGTCCCTTGTAAATGCTTTTGAATTCTATTGAATGCACTGCTGTGATCACATGAGATACATAAGACTAGAAATAAAGAGTGGTCTACAGTTGCACATCCAGTCTAGTGGCTAGAGTTTGGAGCTTCAAGTCTATAGGTTGACAGTACTGAATGCTGGTGGAGGTAAAGTTTTTTTGTCACAACATTTAGCAATAGGTCTGGCCTAGTTCAGGAGTTCTTGATTGGCCATTCCATCTGCCTTTGACCCAGTTCCTTGTCCTGGGAGAGTCTGTGACCTTGACCTTGGTATTGAGAGGTTGTGATTGGCTGACTCCAGAAAGCACTGCCCTATTTGAACAATGGTTTAGCAATTCTTCATACATAATGGTATAACAGTATGCCAGTTGTCACCACAGCTTACACAGCCCAGTGGCTAGAGCACTGAACTCCCAATTCAACCTTGCTGGTTCGATTCCCCATTGGGCCAAGCACTTTTTGCCACACTTTTTGCAACCATGTGTCATTATGTGATGGAAAATTGCTGTAATTGTAAAACCAGTAAAAATTCTTTTTTTGAATTAGAATTTTTTGTCAAGCAATTCTTCTGTCCCTTGTAAATGCTTTTGAATTCTATTGAATGCACTGCTGTGATCACATGAGATACATAAGACTAGAAATAAAGAGTGGTCTACAGTTGCACATCCAGTCTAGTGGCTAGAGTTTGGAGCTTCAAGTCTATAGGTTGACAGTACTGAATGCTGGTGGAGGTAAAGTTTTTTTGTCACAACATTTAGCAATAGGTCTGGCCTAGTTCAGGAGTTCTTGATTGGCCATTCCATCTGCCTTTGACCCAGTTCCTTGTCCTGGGAGAGTCTGTGACCTTGACCTTGGTATTGAGAGGTTGTGATTGGCTGACTCCAGAAAGCACTGCCCTATTTGAACAATGGTTTAGCAATTCTTCATACATAATGGTATAACAGTATGCCAGTTGTCACCACAGCTTACACAGCCCAGTGGCTAGAGCACTGAACTCCCAATTCAACCTTGCTGGTTCGATTCCCCATTGGGCCAAGCACTTTTTGCCACACTTTTTGCAACCATGTGTCATTATGTGATGGAAAATTGCTGTAATTGTAAAACCAGTAAAAATTCTTTTTTTGAATTAGAATTTTTTGTCAAGCAATTCTTCTGTCCCTTGTAAATGCTTTTGAATTCTATTGAATGCACTGCTGTGATCACATGAGATACATAAGACTAGAAATAAAGAGTGGTCTACAGTTGCACATCCAGTCTAGTGGCTAGAGTTTGGAGCTTCAAGTCTATAGGTTGACAGTACTGAATGCTGGTGGAGGTAAAGTTTTTTTGTCACAACATTTAGCAATAGGTCTGGCCTAGTTCAGGAGTTCTTGATTGGCCATTCCATCTGCCTTTGACCCAGTTCCTTGTCCTGGGAGAGTCTGTGACCTTGACCTTGGTATTGAGAGGTTGTGATTGGCTGACTCCAGAAAGCACTGCCCTATTTGAACAATGGTTTAGCAATTCTTCATACATAATGGTATAACAGTATGCCAGTTGTCACCACAGCTTACACAGCCCAGTGGCTAGAGCACTGAACTCCCAATTCAACCTTGCTGGTTCGATTCCCCATTGGGCCAAGCACTTTTGGCCACACTTTTTGCAACCATGTGTCATTATGTGATGGAAAATTGCTGTAATTGTAAAACCAGTAAAAATTCTTTTTTTGAATTAGAATTTTTTGTCAAGCAATTCTTCTGTCCCTTGTAAATGCTTTTGAATTCTATTGAATGCACTGCTGTGATCACATGAGATAGATAAGACTAGAAATAAAGAGTGGTCTACAGTTGCACATCCAGTCTAGTGGCTAGAGTTTGGAGCTTCAAGTCTATAGGTTGACAGTACTGAATGCTGGTGGAGGTAAAGTTTTTTTGTCACAACATTTAGCAATAGGTCTGGCCTAGTTCAGGAGTTCTTGATTGGCCATTCCATCTGCCTTTGACCCAGTTCCTTGTCCTGGGAGAGTCTGTGACCTTGACCTTGGTATTGAGAGGTTGTGATTGGCTGACTCCAGAAAGCACTGCCCTATTTGAACAATGGTTTAGCAATTCTTCATACATAATGGTATAACAGTATGCCAGTTGTCACCACAGCTTACACAGCCCAGTGGCTAGAGCACTGAACTCCCAATTCAACCTTGCTGGTTCGATTCCCCATTGGGCCAAGCACTTTTTGCCACACTTTTTGCAACCATGTGTCATTATGTGATGGAAAATTGCTGTAATTGTAAAACCAGTAAAAATTCTTTTTTTGAATTAGAATTTTTTGTCAAGCAATTCTTCTGTCCCTTGTAAATGCTTTTGAATTCTATTGAATGCACTGCTGTGATCACATGAGATACATAAGACTAGAAATAAAGAGTGGTCTACAGTTGCACATCCAGTCTAGTGGCTAGAGTTTGGAGCTTCAAGTCTATAGGTTGACAGTACTGAATGCTGGTGGAGGTAAAGTTTTTTTGTCACAACATTTAGCAATAGGTCTGGCCTAGTTCAGGAGTTCTTGATTGGCCATTCCATCTGCCTTTGACCCAGTTCCTTGTCCTGGGAGAGTCTGTGACCTTGACCTTGGTATTGAGAGGTTGTGATTGGCTGACTCCAGAAAGCACTGCCCTATTTGAACAATGGTTTAGCAATTCTTCATACATAATGGTATAACAGTATGCCAGTTGTCACCACAGCTTACACAGCCCAGTGGCTAGAGCACTGAACTCCCAATTCAACCTTGCTGGTTCGATTCCCCATTGGGCCAAGCACTTTTTGCCACACTTTTTGCAACCATGTGTCATTATGTGATGGAAAATTGCTGTAATTGTAAAACCAGTAAAAATTCTTTTTTTGAATTAGAATTTTTTGTCAAGCAATTCTTCTGTCCCTTGTAAATGCTTTTGAATTCTATTGAATGCACTGCTGTGATCACATGAGATACATAAGACTAGAAATAAAGAGTGGTCTACAGTTGCACATCCAGTCTAGTGGCTAGAGTTTGGAGCTTCAAGTCTATAGGTTGACAGTACTGAATGCTGGTGGAGGTAAAGTTTTTTTGTCACAACATTTAGCAATAGGTCTGGCCTAGTTCAGGAGTTCTTGATTGGCCATTCCATCTGCCTTTGACCCAGTTCCTTGTCCTGGGAGAGTCTGTGACCTTGACCTTGGTATTGAGAGGTTGTGATTGGCTGACTCCAGAAAGCACTGCCCTATTTGAACAATGGTTTAGCAATTCTTCATACATAATGGTATAACAGTATGCCAGTTGTCACCACAGCTTACACAGCCCAGTGGCTAGAGCACTGAACTCCCAATTCAACCTTGCTGGTTCGATTCCCCATTGGGCCAAGCACTTTTTGCCACACTTTTTGCAACCATGTGTCATTATGTGATGGAAAATTGCTGTAATTGTAAAACCAGTAAAAATTCTTTTTTTGAATTAGAATTTTTTGTCAAGCAATTCTTCTGTCCCTTGTAAATGCTTTTGAATTCTATTGAATGCACTGCTGTGATCACATGAGATACATAAGACTAGAAATAAAGAGTGGTCTACAGTTGCACATCCAGTCTAGTGGCTAGAGTTTGGAGCTTCAAGTCTATAGGTTGACAGTACTGAATGCTGGTGGAGGTAAAGTTTTTTTGTCACAACATTTAGCAATAGGTCTGGCCTAGTTCAGGAGTTCTTGATTGGCCATTCCATCTGCCTTTGACCCAGTTCCTTGTCCTGGGAGAGTCTGTGACCTTGACCTTGGTATTGAGAGGTTGTGATTGGCTGACTCCAGAAAGCACTGCCCTATTTGAACAATGGTTTAGCAATTCTTCATACATAATGGTATAACAGTATGCCAGTTGTCACCACAGCTTACACAGCCCAGTGGCTAGAGCACTGAACTCCCAATTCAACCTTGCTGGTTCGATTCCCCATTGGGCCAAGCACTTTTTGCCACACTTTTTGCAACCATGTGTCATTATGTGATGGTAAATTGCTGTAATTGTAAAACCAGTAAAAATTCTTTTTTTGAATTAGAATTTTTTGTCAAGCAATTCTTCTGTCCCTTGTAAATGCTTTTGAATTCTATTGAATGCACTGCTGTGATCACATGAGATACATAAGACTAGAAATAAAGAGTGGTCTACAGTTGCACATCCAGTCTAGTGGCTAGAGTTTGGAGCTTCAAGTCTATAGGTTGACAGTACTGAATGCTGGTGGAGGTAAAGTTTTTTTGTCACAACATTTAGCAATAGGTCTGGCCTAGTTCAGGAGTTCTTGATTGGCCATTCCATCTGCCTTTGACCCAGTTCCTTGTCCTGGGAGAGTCTGTGACCTTGACCTTGGTATTGAGAGGTTGTGATTGGCTGACTCCAGAAAGCACTGCCCTATTTGAACAATGGTTTAGCAATTCTTCATACATAATGGTATAACAGTATGCCAGTTGTCACCACAGCTTACACAGCCCAGTGGCTAGAGCACTGAACTCCCAATTCAACCTTGCTGGTTCGATTCCCCATTGGGCCAAGCACTTTTTGCCACACTTTTTGCAACCATGTGTCATTATGTGATGGAAAATTGCTGTAATTGTAAAACCAGTAAAAATTCTTTTTTTGAATTAGAATTTTTTGTCAAGCAATTCTTCTGTCCCTTGTAAATGCTTTTGAATTCTATTGAATGCACTGCTGTGATCACATGAGATACATAAGACTAGAAATAAAGAGTGGTCTACAGTTGCACATCCAGTCTAGTGGCTAGAGTTTGGAGCTTCAAGTCTATAGGTTGACAGTACTGAATGCTGGTGGAGGTAAAGTTTTTTTGTCACAACATTTAGCAATAGGTCTGGCCTAGTTCAGGAGTTCTTGATTGGCCATTCCATCTGCCTTTGACCCAGTTCCTTGTCCTGGGAGAGTCTGTGACCTTGACCTTGGTATTGAGAGGTTGTGATTGGCTGACTCCAGAAAGCACTGCCCTATTTGAACAATGGTTTAGCAATTCTTCATACATAATGGTATAACAGTATGCCAGTTGTCACCACAGCTTACACAGCCCAGTGGCTAGAGCACTGAACTCCCAATTCAACCTTGCTGGTTCGATTCCCCATTGGGCCAAGCACTTTTTGCCACACTTTTTGCAACCATGTGTCATTATGTGATGGAAAATTGCTGTAATTGTAAAACCAGTAAAAATTCTTTTTTTGAATTAGAATTTTTTGTCAAGCAATTCTTCTGTCCCTTGTAAATGCTTTTGAATTCTATTGAATGCACTGCTGTGATCACATGAGATACATAAGACTAGAAATAAAGAGTGGTCTACAGTTGCACATCCAGTCTAGTGGCTAGAGTTTGGAGCTTCAAGTCTATAGGTTGACAGTACTGAATGCTGGTGGAGGTAAAGTTTTTTTGTCACAACATTTAGCAATAGGTCTGGCCTAGTTCAGGAGTTCTTGATTGGCCATTCCATCTGCCTTTGACCCAGTTCCTTGTCCTGGGAGAGTCTGTGACCTTGACCTTGGTATTGAGAGGTTGTGATTGGCTGACTCCAGAAAGCACTGCCCTATTTGAACAATGGTTTAGCAATTCTTCATACATAATGGTATAACAGTATGCCAGTTGTCACCACAGCTTACACATGCAGCCCAGTGGCTAGAGCACTGAACTCCCAATTCAACCTTGCTGGTTCGATTCCCCATTGGGCCAAGCACTTTTTGCCACACTTTTTGCAACCATGTGTCATTATGTGATGGAAAATTGCTGTAATTGTAAAACCAGTAAAAATTCTTTTTTTGAATTAGAATTTTTTGTCAAGCAATTCTTCTGTCCCTTGTAAATGCTTTTGAATTCTATTGAATGCACTGCTGTGATCACATGAGATACATAAGACTAGAAATAAAGAGTGGTCTACAGTTGCACATCCAGTCTAGTGGCTAGAGTTTGGAGCTTCAAGTCTATAGGTTGACAGTACTGAATGCTGGTGGAGGTAAAGTTTTTTTGTCACAACATTTAGCAATAGGTCTGGCCTAGTTCAGGAGTTCTTGATTGGCCATTCCATCTGCCTTTGACCCAGTTCCTTGTCCTGGGAGAGTCTGTGACCTTGACCTTGGTATTGAGAGGTTGTGATTGGCTGACTCCAGAAAGCACTGCCCTATTTGAACAATGGTTTAGCAATTCTTCATACATAATGGTATAACAGTATGCCAGTTGTCACCACAGCTTACACAGCCCAGTGGCTAGAGCACTGAACTCCCAATTCAACCTTGCTGGTTCGATTCCCCATTGGGCCAAGCACTTTTTGCCACACTTTTTGCAACCATGTGTCATTATGTGATGGAAAATTGCTGTAATTGTAAAACCAGTAAAAATTCTTTTTTTGAATTAGAATTTTTTGTCAAGCAATTCTTCTGTCCCTTGTAAATGCTTTTGAATTCTATTGAATGCACTGCTGTGATCACATGAGATACATAAGACTAGAAATAAAGAGTGGTCTACAGTTGCACATCCAGTCTAGTGGCTAGAGTTTGGAGCTTCAAGTCTATAGGTTGACAGTACTGAATGCTGGTGGAGGTAAAGTTTTTTTGTCACAACATTTAGCAATAGGTCTGGCCTAGTTCAGGAGTTCTTGATTGGCCATTCCATCTGCCTTTGACCCAGTTCCTTGTCCTGGGAGAGTCTGTGACCTTGACCTTGGTATTGAGAGGTTGTGATTGGCTGACTCCAGAAAGCACTGCCCTATTTGAACAATGGTTTAGCAATTCTTCATACATAATGGTATAACAGTATGCCAGTTGTCACCACAGCTTACACAGCCCAGTGGCTAGAGCACTGAACTCCCAATTCAACCTTGCTGGTTCGATTCCCCATTGGGCCAAGCACTTTTTGCCACACTTTTTGCAACCATGTGTCATTATGTGATGGAAAATTGCTGTAATTGTAAAACCAGTAAAAATTCTTTTTTTGAATTAGAATTTTTTGTCAAGCAATTCTTCTGTCCCTTGTAAATGCTTTTGAATTCTATTGAATGCACTGCTGTGATCACATGAGATACATAAGACTAGAAATAAAGAGTGGTCTACAGTTGCACATCCAGTCTAGTGGCTAGAGTTTGGAGCTTCAAGTCTATAGGTTGACAGTACTGAATGCTGGTGGAGGTAAAGTTTTTTTGTCACAACATTTAGCAATAGGTCTGGCCTAGTTCAGGAGTTCTTGATTGGCCATTCCATCTGCCTTTGACCCAGTTCCTTGTCCTGGGAGAGTCTGTGACCTTGACCTTGGTATTGAGAGGTTGTGATTGGCTGACTCCAGAAAGCACTGCCCTATTTGAACAATGGTTTAGCAATTCTTCATACATAATGGTATAACAGTATGCCAGTTGTCACCACAGCTTACACAGCCCAGTGGCTAGAGCACTGAACTCCCAATTCAACCTTGCTGGTTCGATTCCCCATTGGGCCAAGCACTTTTTGCCACACTTTTTGCAACCATGTGTCATTATGTGATGGAAAATTGCTGTAATTGTAAAACCAGTAAAAATTCTTTTTTTGAATTAGAATTTTTTGTCAAGCAATTCTTCTGTCCCTTGTAAATGCTTTTGAATTCTATTGAATGCACTGCTGTGATCACATGAGATACATAAGACTAGAAATAAAGAGTGGTCTACAGTTGCACATCCAGTCTAGTGGCTAGAGTTTGGAGCTTCAAGTCTATAGGTTGACAGTACTGAATGCTGGTGGAGGTAAAGTTTTTTTGTCACAACATTTAGCAATAGGTCTGGCCTAGTTCAGGAGTTCTTGATTGGCCATTCCATCTGCCTTTGACCCAGTTCCTTGTCCTGGGAGAGTCTGTGACCTTGACCTTGGTATTGAGAGGTTGTGATTGGCTGACTCCAGAAAGCACTGCCCTATTTGAACAATGGTTTAGCAATTCTTCATACATAATGGTATAACAGTATGCCAGTTGTCACCACAGCTTACACAGCCCAGTGGCTAGAGCACTGAACTCCCAATTCAACCTTGCTGGTTCGATTCCCCATTGGGCCAAGCACTTTTTGCCACACTTTTTGCAACCATGTGTCATTATGTGATGGAAAATTGCTGTAATTGTAAAACCAGTAAAAATTCTTTTTTTGAATTAGAATTTTTTGTCAAGCAATTCTTCTGTCCCTTGTAAATGCTTTTGAATTCTATTGAATGCACTGCTGTGATCACATGAGATACATAAGACTAGAAATAAAGAGTGGTCTACAGTTGCACATCCAGTCTAGTGGCTAGAGTTTGGAGCTTCAAGTCTATAGGTTGACAGTACTGAATGCTGGTGGAGGTAAAGTTTTTTTGTCACAACATTTAGCAATAGGTCTGGCCTAGTTCAGGAGTTCTTGATTGGCCATTCCATCTGCCTTTGACCCAGTTCCTTGTCCTGGGAGAGTCTGTGACCTTGACCTTGGTATTGAGAGGTTGTGATTGGCTGACTCCAGAAAGCACTGCCCTATTTGAACAATGGTTTAGCAATTCTTCATACATAATGGTATAACAGTATGCCAGTTGTCACCACAGCTTACACAGCCCAGTGGCTAGAGCACTGAACTCCCAATTCAACCTTGCTGGTTCGATTCCCCATTGGGCCAAGCACTTTTTGCCACACTTTTTGCAACCATGTGTCATTATGTGATGGAAAATTGCTGTAATTGTAAAACCAGTAAAAATTCTTTTTTTGAATTAGAATTTTTTGTCAAGCAATTCTTCTGTCCCTTGTAAATGCTTTTGAATTCTATTGAATGCACTGCTGTGATCACATGAGATACATAAGACTAGAAATAAAGAGTGGTCTACAGTTGCACATCCAGTCTAGTGGCTAGAGTTTGGAGCTTCAAGTCTATAGGTTGACAGTACTGAATGCTGGTGGAGGTAAAGTTTTTTTGTCACAACATTTAGCAATAGGTCTGGCCTAGTTCAGGAGTTCTTGATTGGCCATTCCATCTGCCTTTGACCCAGTTCCTTGTCCTGGGAGAGTCTGTGACCTTGACCTTGGTATTGAGAGGTTGTGATTGGCTGACTCCAGAAAGCACTGCCCTATTTGAACAATGGTTTAGCAATTCTTCATACATAATGGTATAACAGTATGCCAGTTGTCACCACAGCTTACACATGCAGCCCAGTGGCTAGAGCACTGAACTCCCAATTCAACCTTGCTGGTTCGATTCCCCATTGGGCCAAGCACTTTTTGCCACACTTTTTGCAACCATGTGTCATTATGTGATGGAAAATTGCTGTAATTGTAAAACCAGTAAAAATTCTTTTTTTGAATTAGAATTTTTTGTCAAGCAATTCTTCTGTCCCTTGTAAATGCTTTTGAATTCTATTGAATGCACTGCTGTGATCACATGAGATACATAAGACTAGAAATAAAGAGTGGTCTACAGTTGCACATCCAGTCTAGTGGCTAGAGTTTGGAGCTTCAAGTCTATAGGTTGACAGTACTGAATGCTGGTGGAGGTAAAGTTTTTTTGTCACAACATTTAGCAATAGGTCTGGCCTAGTTCAGGAGTTCTTGATTGGCCATTCCATCTGCCTTTGACCCAGTTCCTTGTCCTGGGAGAGTCTGTGACCTTGACCTTGGTATTGAGAGGTTGTGATTGGCTGACTCCAGAAAGCACTGCCCTATTTGAACAATGGTTTAGCAATTCTTCATACATAATGGTATAACAGTATGCCAGTTGTCACCACAGCTTACACATGCAGCCCAGTGGCTAGAGCACTGAACTCCCAATTCAACCTTGCTGGTTCGATTCCCCATTGGGCCAAGCACTTTTTGCCACACTTTTTGCAACCATGTGTCATTATGTGATGGAAAATTGCTGTAATTGTAAAACCAGTAAAAATTCTTTTTTTGAATTAGAATTTTTTGTCAAGCAATTCTTCTGTCCCTTGTAAATGCTTTTGAATTCTATTGAATGCACTGCTGTGATCACATGAGATACATAAGACTAGAAATAAAGAGTGGTCTACAGTTGCACATCCAGTCTAGTGGCTAGAGTTTGGAGCTTCAAGTCTATAGGTTGACAGTACTGAATGCTGGTGGAGGTAAAGTTTTTTTGTCACAACATTTAGCAATAGGTCTGGCCTAGTTCAGGAGTTCTTGATTGGCCATTCCATCTGCCTTTGACCCAGTTCCTTGTCCTGGGAGAGTCTGTGACCTTGACCTTGGTATTGAGAGGTTGTGATTGGCTGACTCCAGAAAGCACTGCCCTATTTGAACAATGGTTTAGCAATTCTTCATACATAATGGTATAACAGTATGCCAGTTGTCACCACAGCTTACACATGCAGCCCAGTGGCTAGAGCACTGAACTCCCAATTCAACCTTGCTGGTTCGATTCCCCATTGGGCCAAGCACTTTTTGCCACACTTTTTGCAACCATGTGTCATTATGTGATGGAAAATTGCTGTAATTGTAAAACCAGTAAAAATTCTTTTTTTGAATTAGAATTTTTTGTCAAGCAATTCTTCTGTCCCTTGTAAATGCTTTTGAATTCTATTGAATGCACTGCTGTGATCACATGAGATACATAAGACTAGAAATAAAGAGTGGTCTACAGTTGCACATCCAGTCTAGTGGCTAGAGTTTGGAGCTTCAAGTCTATAGGTTGACAGTACTGAATGCTGGTGGAGGTAAAGTTTTTTTGTCACAACATTTAGCAATAGGTCTGGCCTAGTTCAGGAGTTCTTGATTGGCCATTCCATCTGCCTTTGACCCAGTTCCTTGTCCTGGGAGAGTCTGTGACCTTGACCTTGGTATTGAGAGGTTGTGATTGGCTGACTCCAGAAAGCACTGCCCTATTTGAACAATGGTTTAGCAATTCTTCATACATAATGGTATAACAGTATGCCAGTTGTCACCACAGCTTACACAGCCCAGTGGCTAGAGCACTGAACTCCCAATTCAACCTTGCTGGTTCGATTCCCCATTGGGCCAAGCACTTTTTGCCACACTTTTTGCAACCATGTGTCATTATGTGATGGAAAATTGCTGTAATTGTAAAACCAGTAAAAATTCTTTTTTTGAATTAGAATTTTTTGTCAAGCAATTCTTCTGTCCCTTGTAAATGCTTTTGAATTCTATTGAATGCACTGCTGTGATCACATGAGATACATAAGACTAGAAATAAAGAGTGGTCTACAGTTGCACATCCAGTCTAGTGGCTAGAGTTTGGAGCTTCAAGTCTATAGGTTGACAGTACTGAATGCTGGTGGAGGTAAAGTTTTTTTGTCACAACATTTAGCAATAGGTCTGGCCTAGTTCAGGAGTTCTTGATTGGCCATTCCATCTGCCTTTGACCCAGTTCCTTGTCCTGGGAGAGTCTGTGACCTTGACCTTGGTATTGAGAGGTTGTGATTGGCTGACTCCAGAAAGCACTGCCCTATTTGAACAATGGTTTAGCAATTCTTCATACATAATGGTATAACAGTATGCCAGTTGTCACCACAGCTTACACATGCAGCCCAGTGGCTAGAGCACTGAACTCCCAATTCAACCTTGCTGGTTCGATTCCCCATTGGGCCAAGCACTTTTTGCCACACTTTTTGCAACCATGTGTCATTATGTGATGGAAAATTGCTGTAATTGTAAAACCAGTAAAAATTCTTTTTTTGAATTAGAATTTTTTGTCAAGCAATTCTTCTGTCCCTTGTAAATGCTTTTGAATTCTATTGAATGCACTGCTGTGATCACATGAGATACATAAGACTAGAAATAAAGAGTGGTCTACAGTTGCACATCCAGTCTAGTGGCTAGAGTTTGGAGCTTCAAGTCTATAGGTTGACAGTACTGAATGCTGGTGGAGGTAAAGTTTTTTTGTCACAACATTTAGCAATAGGTCTGGCCTAGTTCAGGAGTTCTTGATTGGCCATTCCATCTGCCTTTGACCCAGTTCCTTGTCCTGGGAGAGTCTGTGACCTTGACCTTGGTATTGAGAGGTTGTGATTGGCTGACTCCAGAAAGCACTGCCCTATTTGAACAATGGTTTAGCAATTCTTCATACATAATGGTATAACAGTATGCCAGTTGTCACCACAGCTTACACAGCCCAGTGGCTAGAGCACTGAACTCCCAATTCAACCTTGCTGGTTCGATTCCCCATTGGGCCAAGCACTTTTTGCCACACTTTTTGCAACCATGTGTCATTATGTGATGGAAAATTGCTGTAATTGTAAAACCAGTAAAAATTCTTTTTTTGAATTAGAATTTTTTGTCAAGCAATTCTTCTGTCCCTTGTAAATGCTTTTGAATTCTATTGAATGCACTGCTGTGATCACATGAGATACATAAGACTAGAAATAAAGAGTGGTCTACAGTTGCACATCCAGTCTAGTGGCTAGAGTTTGGAGCTTCAAGTCTATAGGTTGACAGTACTGAATGCTGGTGGAGGTAAAGTTTTTTTGTCACAACATTTAGCAATAGGTCTGGCCTAGTTCAGGAGTTCTTGATTGGCCATTCCATCTGCCTTTGACCCAGTTCCTTGTCCTGGGAGAGTCTGTGACCTTGACCTTGGTATTGAGAGGTTGTGATTGGCTGACTCCAGAAAGCACTGCCCTATTTGAACAATGGTTTAGCAATTCTTCATACATAATGGTATAACAGTATGCCAGTTGTCACCACAGCTTACACAGCCCAGTGGCTAGAGCACTGAACTCCCAATTCAACCTTGCTGGTTCGATTCCCCATTGGGCCAAGCACTTTTTGCCACACTTTTTGCAACCATGTGTCATTATGTGATGGAAAATTGCTGTAATTGTAAAACCAGTAAAAATTCTTTTTTTGAATTAGAATTTTTTGTCAAGCAATTCTTCTGTCCCTTGTAAATGCTTTTGAATTCTATTGAATGCACTGCTGTGATCACATGAGATACATAAGACTAGAAATAAAGAGTGGTCTACAGTTGCACATCCAGTCTAGTGGCTAGAGTTTGGAGCTTCAAGTCTATAGGTTGACAGTACTGAATGCTGGTGGAGGTAAAGTTTTTTTGTCACAACATTTAGCAATAGGTCTGGCCTAGTTCAGGAGTTCTTGATTGGCCATTCCATCTGCCTTTGACCCAGTTCCTTGTCCTGGGAGAGTCTGTGACCTTGACCTTGGTATTGAGAGGTTGTGATTGGCTGACTCCAGAAAGCACTGCCCTATTTGAACAATGGTTTAGCAATTCTTCATACATAATGGTATAACAGTATGCCAGTTGTCACCACAGCTTACACATGCAGCCCAGTGGCTAGAGCACTGAACTCCCAATTCAACCTTGCTGGTTCGATTCCCCATTGGGCCAAGCACTTTTTGCCACACTTTTTGCAACCATGTGTCATTATGTGATGGAAAATTGCTGTAATTGTAAAACCAGTAAAAATTCTTTTTTTGAATTAGAATTTTTTGTCAAGCAATTCTTCTGTCCCTTGTAAATGCTTTTGAATTCTATTGAATGCACTGCTGTGATCACATGAGATACATAAGACTAGAAATAAAGAGTGGTCTACAGTTGCACATCCAGTCTAGTGGCTAGAGTTTGGAGCTTCAAGTCTATAGGTTGACAGTACTGAATGCTGGTGGAGGTAAAGTTTTTTTGTCACAACATTTAGCAATAGGTCTGGCCTAGTTCAGGAGTTCTTGATTGGCCATTCCATCTGCCTTTGACCCAGTTCCTTGTCCTGGGAGAGTCTGTGACCTTGACCTTGGTATTGAGAGGTTGTGATTGGCTGACTCCAGAAAGCACTGCCCTATTTGAACAATGGTTTAGCAATTCTTCATACATAATGGTATAACAGTATGCCAGTTGTCACCACAGCTTACACATGCAGCCCAGTGGCTAGAGCACTGAACTCCCAATTCAACCTTGCTGGTTCGATTCCCCATTGGGCCAAGCACTTTTTGCCACACTTTTTGCAACCATGTGTCATTATGTGATGGAAAATTGCTGTAATTGTAAAACCAGTAAAAATTCTTTTTTTGAATTAGAATTTTTTGTCAAGCAATTCTTCTGTCCCTTGTAAATGCTTTTGAATTCTATTGAATGCACTGCTGTGATCACATGAGATACATAAGACTAGAAATAAAGAGTGGTCTACAGTTGCACATCCAGTCTAGTGGCTAGAGTTTGGAGCTTCAAGTCTATAGGTTGACAGTACTGAATGCTGGTGGAGGTAAAGTTTTTTTGTCACAACATTTAGCAATAGGTCTGGCCTAGTTCAGGAGTTCTTGATTGGCCATTCCATCTGCCTTTGACCCAGTTCCTTGTCCTGGGAGAGTCTGTGACCTTGACCTTGGTATTGAGAGGTTGTGATTGGCTGACTCCAGAAAGCACTGCCCTATTTGAACAATGGTTTAGCAATTCTTCATACATAATGGTATAACAGTATGCCAGTTGTCACCACAGCTTACACATGCAGCCCAGTGGCTAGAGCACTGAACTCCCAATTCAACCTTGCTGGTTCGATTCCCCATTGGGCCAAGCACTTTTTGCCACACTTTTTGCAACCATGTGTCATTATGTGATGGAAAATTGCTGTAATTGTAAAACCAGTAAAAATTCTTTTTTTGAATTAGAATTTTTTGTCAAGCAATTCTTCTGTCCCTTGTAAATGCTTTTGAATTCTATTGAATGCACTGCTGTGATCACATGAGATACATAAGACTAGAAATAAAGAGTGGTCTACAGTTGCACATCCAGTCTAGTGGCTAGAGTTTGGAGCTTCAAGTCTATAGGTTGACAGTACTGAATGCTGGTGGAGGTAAAGTTTTTTTGTCACAACATTTAGCAATAGGTCTGGCCTAGTTCAGGAGTTCTTGATTGGCCATTCCATCTGCCTTTGACCCAGTTCCTTGTCCTGGGAGAGTCTGTGACCTTGACCTTGGTATTGAGAGGTTGTGATTGGCTGACTCCAGAAAGCACTGCCCTATTTGAACAATGGTTTAGCAATTCTTCATACATAATGGTATAACAGTATGCCAGTTGTCACCACAGCTTACACAGCCCAGTGGCTAGAGCACTGAACTCCCAATTCAACCTTGCTGGTTCGATTCCCCATTGGGCCAAGCACTTTTTGCCACACTTTTTGCAACCATGTGTCATTATGTGATGGAAAATTGCTGTAATTGTAAAACCAGTAAAAATTCTTTTTTTGAATTAGAATTTTTTGTCAAGCAATTCTTCTGTCCCTTGTAAATGCTTTTGAATTCTATTGAATGCACTGCTGTGATCACATGAGATACATAAGACTAGAAATAAAGAGTGGTCTACAGTTGCACATCCAGTCTAGTGGCTAGAGTTTGGAGCTTCAAGTCTATAGGTTGACAGTACTGAATGCTGGTGGAGGTAAAGTTTTTTTGTCACAACATTTAGCAATAGGTCTGGCCTAGTTCAGGAGTTCTTGATTGGCCATTCCATCTGCCTTTGACCCAGTTCCTTGTCCTGGGAGAGTCTGTGACCTTGACCTTGGTATTGAGAGGTTGTGATTGGCTGACTCCAGAAAGCACTGCCCTATTTGAACAATGGTTTAGCAATTCTTCATACATAATGGTATAACAGTATGCCAGTTGTCACCACAGCTTACACATGCAGCCCAGTGGCTAGAGCACTGAACTCCCAATTCAACCTTGCTGGTTCGATTCCCCATTGGGCCAAGCACTTTTTGCCACACTTTTTGCAACCATGTGTCATTATGTGATGGAAAATTGCTGTAATTGTAAAACCAGTAAAAATTCTTTTTTTGAATTAGAATTTTTTGTCAAGCAATTCTTCTGTCCCTTGTAAATGCTTTTGAATTCTATTGAATGCACTGCTGTGATCACATGAGATACATAAGACTAGAAATAAAGAGTGGTCTACAGTTGCACATCCAGTCTAGTGGCTAGAGTTTGGAGCTTCAAGTCTATAGGTTGACAGTACTGAATGCTGGTGGAGGTAAAGTTTTTTTGTCACAACATTTAGCAATAGGTCTGGCCTAGTTCAGGAGTTCTTGATTGGCCATTCCATCTGCCTTTGACCCAGTTCCTTGTCCTGGGAGAGTCTGTGACCTTGACCTTGGTATTGAGAGGTTGTGATTGGCTGACTCCAGAAAGCACTGCCCTATTTGAACAATGGTTTAGCAATTCTTCATACATAATGGTATAACAGTATGCCAGTTGTCACCACAGCTTACACAGCCCAGTGGCTAGAGCACTGAACTCCCAATTCAACCTTGCTGGTTCGATTCCCCATTGGGCCAAGCACTTTTTGCCACACTTTTTGCAACCATGTGTCATTATGTGATGGAAAATTGCTGTAATTGTAAAACCAGTAAAAATTCTTTTTTTGAATTAGAATTTTTTGTCAAGCAATTCTTCTGTCCCTTGTAAATGCTTTTGAATTCTATTGAATGCACTGCTGTGATCACATGAGATACATAAGACTAGAAATAAAGAGTGGTCTACAGTTGCACATCCAGTCTAGTGGCTAGAGTTTGGAGCTTCAAGTCTATAGGTTGACAGTACTGAATGCTGGTGGAGGTAAAGTTTTTTTGTCACAACATTTAGCAATAGGTCTGGCCTAGTTCAGGAGTTCTTGATTGGCCATTCCATCTGCCTTTGACCCAGTTCCTTGTCCTGGGAGAGTCTGTGACCTTGACCTTGGTATTGAGAGGTTGTGATTGGCTGACTCCAGAAAGCACTGCCCTATTTGAACAATGGTTTAGCAATTCTTCATACATAATGGTATAACAGTATGCCAGTTGTCACCACAGCTTACACATGCAGCCCAGTGGCTAGAGCACTGAACTCCCAATTCAACCTTGCTGGTTCGATTCCCCATTGGGCCAAGCACTTTTTGCCACACTTTTTGCAACCATGTGTCATTATGTGATGGAAAATTGCTGTAATTGTAAAACCAGTAAAAATTCTTTTTTTGAATTAGAATTTTTTGTCAAGCAATTCTTCTGTCCCTTGTAAATGCTTTTGAATTCTATTGAATGCACTGCTGTGATCACATGAGATACATAAGACTAGAAATAAAGAGTGGTCTACAGTTGCACATCCAGTCTAGTGGCTAGAGTTTGGAGCTTCAAGTCTATAGGTTGACAGTACTGAATGCTGGTGGAGGTAAAGTTTTTTTGTCACAACATTTAGCAATAGGTCTGGCCTAGTTCAGGAGTTCTTGATTGGCCATTCCATCTGCCTTTGACCCAGTTCCTTGTCCTGGGAGAGTCTGTGACCTTGACCTTGGTATTGAGAGGTTGTGATTGGCTGACTCCAGAAAGCACTGCCCTATTTGAACAATGGTTTAGCAATTCTTCATACATAATGGTATAACAGTATGCCAGTTGTCACCACAGCTTACACATGCAGCCCAGTGGCTAGAGCACTGAACTCCCAATTCAACCTTGCTGGTTCGATTCCCCATTGGGCCAAGCACTTTTTGCCACACTTTTTGCAACCATGTGTCATTATGTGATGGAAAATTGCTGTAATTGTAAAACCAGTAAAAATTCTTTTTTTGAATTAGAATTTTTTGTCAAGCAATTCTTCTGTCCCTTGTAAATGCTTTTGAATTCTATTGAATGCACTGCTGTGATCACATGAGATACATAAGACTAGAAATAAAGAGTGGTCTACAGTTGCACATCCAGTCTAGTGGCTAGAGTTTGGAGCTTCAAGTCTATAGGTTGACAGTACTGAATGCTGGTGGAGGTAAAGTTTTTTTGTCACAACATTTAGCAATAGGTCTGGCCTAGTTCAGGAGTTCTTGATTGGCCATTCCATCTGCCTTTGACCCAGTTCCTTGTCCTGGGAGAGTCTGTGACCTTGACCTTGGTATTGAGAGGTTGTGATTGGCTGACTCCAGAAAGCACTGCCCTATTTGAACAATGGTTTAGCAATTCTTCATACATAATGGTATAACAGTATGCCAGTTGTCACCACAGCTTACACAGCCCAGTGGCTAGAGCACTGAACTCCCAATTCAACCTTGCTGGTTCGATTCCCCATTGGGCCAAGCACTTTTTGCCACACTTTTTGCAACCATGTGTCATTATGTGATGGAAAATTGCTGTAATTGTAAAACCAGTAAAAATTCTTTTTTTGAATTAGAATTTTTTGTCAAGCAATTCTTCTGTCCCTTGTAAATGCTTTTGAATTCTATTGAATGCACTGCTGTGATCACATGAGATACATAAGACTAGAAATAAAGAGTGGTCTACAGTTGCACATCCAGTCTAGTGGCTAGAGTTTGGAGCTTCAAGTCTATAGGTTGACAGTACTGAATGCTGGTGGAGGTAAAGTTTTTTTGTCACAACATTTAGCAATAGGTCTGGCCTAGTTCAGGAGTTCTTGATTGGCCATTCCATCTGCCTTTGACCCAGTTCCTTGTCCTGGGAGAGTCTGTGACCTTGACCTTGGTATTGAGAGGTTGTGATTGGCTGACTCCAGAAAGCACTGCCCTATTTGAACAATGGTTTAGCAATTCTTCATACATAATGGTATAACAGTATGCCAGTTGTCACCACAGCTTACACATGCAGCCCAGTGGCTAGAGCACTGAACTCCCAATTCAACCTTGCTGGTTCGATTCCCCATTGGGCCAAGCACTTTTTGCCACACTTTTTGCAACCATGTGTCATTATGTGATGGAAAATTGCTGTAATTGTAAAACCAGTAAAAATTCTTTTTTTGAATTAGAATTTTTTGTCAAGCAATTCTTCTGTCCCTTGTAAATGCTTTTGAATTCTATTGAATGCACTGCTGTGATCACATGAGATACATAAGACTAGAAATAAAGAGTGGTCTACAGTTGCACATCCAGTCTAGTGGCTAGAGTTTGGAGCTTCAAGTCTATAGGTTGACAGTACTGAATGCTGGTGGAGGTAAAGTTTTTTTGTCACAACATTTAGCAATAGGTCTGGCCTAGTTCAGGAGTTCTTGATTGGCCATTCCATCTGCCTTTGACCCAGTTCCTTGTCCTGGGAGAGTCTGTGACCTTGACCTTGGTATTGAGAGGTTGTGATTGGCTGACTCCAGAAAGCACTGCCCTATTTGAACAATGGTTTAGCAATTCTTCATACATAATGGTATAACAGTATGCCAGTTGTCACCACAGCTTACACATGCAGCCCAGTGGCTAGAGCACTGAACTCCCAATTCAACCTTGCTGGTTCGATTCCCCATTGGGCCAAGCACTTTTTGCCACACTTTTTGCAACCATGTGTCATTATGTGATGGAAAATTGCTGTAATTGTAAAACCAGTAAAAATTCTTTTTTTGAATTAGAATTTTTTGTCAAGCAATTCTTCTGTCCCTTGTAAATGCTTTTGAATTCTATTGAATGCACTGCTGTGATCACATGAGATACATAAGACTAGAAATAAAGAGTGGTCTACAGTTGCACATCCAGTCTAGTGGCTAGAGTTTGGAGCTTCAAGTCTATAGGTTGACAGTACTGAATGCTGGTGGAGGTAAAGTTTTTTTGTCACAACATTTAGCAATAGGTCTGGCCTAGTTCAGGAGTTCTTGATTGGCCATTCCATCTGCCTTTGACCCAGTTCCTTGTCCTGGGAGAGTCTGTGACCTTGACCTTGGTATTGAGAGGTTGTGATTGGCTGACTCCAGAAAGCACTGCCCTATTTGAACAATGGTTTAGCAATTCTTCATACATAATGGTATAACAGTATGCCAGTTGTCACCACAGCTTACACAGCCCAGTGGCTAGAGCACTGAACTCCCAATTCAACCTTGCTGGTTCGATTCCCCATTGGGCCAAGCACTTTTTGCCACACTTTTTGCAACCATGTGTCATTATGTGATGGAAAATTGCTGTAATTGTAAAACCAGTAAAAATTCTTTTTTTGAATTAGAATTTTTTGTCAAGCAATTCTTCTGTCCCTTGTAAATGCTTTTGAATTCTATTGAATGCACTGCTGTGATCACATGAGATACATAAGACTAGAAATAAAGAGTGGTCTACAGTTGCACATCCAGTCTAGTGGCTAGAGTTTGGAGCTTCAAGTCTATAGGTTGACAGTACTGAATGCTGGTGGAGGTAAAGTTTTTTTGTCACAACATTTAGCAATAGGTCTGGCCTAGTTCAGGAGTTCTTGATTGGCCATTCCATCTGCCTTTGACCCAGTTCCTTGTCCTGGGAGAGTCTGTGACCTTGACCTTGGTATTGAGAGGTTGTGATTGGCTGACTCCAGAAAGCACTGCCCTATTTGAACAATGGTTTAGCAATTCTTCATACATAATGGTATAACAGTATGCCAGTTGTCACCACAGCTTACACAGCCCAGTGGCTAGAGCACTGAACTCCCAATTCAACCTTGCTGGTTCGATTCCCCATTGGGCCAAGCACTTTTTGCCACACTTTTTGCAACCATGTGTCATTATGTGATGGAAAATTGCTGTAATTGTAAAACCAGTAAAAATTCTTTTTTTGAATTAGAATTTTTTGTCAAGCAATTCTTCTGTCCCTTGTAAATGCTTTTGAATTCTATTGAATGCACTGCTGTGATCACATGAGATACATAAGACTAGAAATAAAGAGTGGTCTACTGTTGCACATCCAGTCTAGTGGCTAGAGTTTGGAGCTTCAAGTCTATAGGTTGACAGTACTGAATGCTGGTGGAGGTAAAGTTTTTTTGTCACAACATTTAGCAATAGGTCTGGCCTAGTTCAGGAGTTCTTGATTGGCCATTCCATCTGCCTTTGACCCAGTTCCTTGTCCTGGGAGAGTCTGTGACCTTGACCTTGGTATTGAGAGGTTGTGATTGGCTGACTCCAGAAAGCACTGCCCTATTTGAACAATGGTTTAGCAATTCTTCATACATAATGGTATAACAGTATGCCAGTTGTCACCACAGCTTACACAGCCCAGTGGCTAGAGCACTGAACTCCCAATTCAACCTTGCTGGTTCGATTCCCCATTGGGCCAAGCACTTTTTGCCACACTTTTTGCAACCATGTGTCATTATGTGATGGAAAATTGCTGTAATTGTAAAACCAGTAAAAATTCTTTTTTTGAATTAGAATTTTTTGTCAAGCAATTCTTCTGTCCCTTGTAAATGCTTTTGAATTCTATTGAATGCACTGCTGTGATCACATGAGATACATAAGACTAGAAATAAAGAGTGGTCTACAGTTGCACATCCAGTCTAGTGGCTAGAGTTTGGAGCTTCAAGTCTATAGGTTGACAGTACTGAATGCTGGTGGAGGTAAAGTTTTTTTGTCACAACATTTAGCAATAGGTCTGGCCTAGTTCAGGAGTTCTTGATTGGCCATTCCATCTGCCTTTGACCCAGTTCCTTGTCCTGGGAGAGTCTGTGACCTTGACCTTGGTATTGAGAGGTTGTGATTGGCTGACTCCAGAAAGCACTGCCCTATTTGAACAATGGTTTAGCAATTCTTCATACATAATGGTATAATAGTATGCCAGTTGTCACCACAGCTTACACAGCCCAGTGGCTAGAGCACTGAACTCCCAATTCAACCTTGCTGGTTCGATTCCCCATTGGGCCAAGCACTTTTTGCCACACTTTTTGCAACCATGTGTCATTATGTGATGGAAAATTGCTGTAATTGTAAAACCAGTAAAAATTCTTTTTTTGAATTAGAATTTTTTGTCAAGTAATTCTTCTGTCCCTTGTAAATGCTTTTGAATTCTATTGAATGCACTGCTGTGATCACATGAGATACATAAGACTAGAAATAAAGAGTGGTCTACAGTTGCACATCCAGTCTAGTGGCTAGAGTTTGGAGCTTCAAGTCTATAGGTTGACAGTACTGAATGCTGGTGGAGGTAAAGTTTTTTTGTCACAACATTTAGCAATAGGTCTGGCCTAGTTCAGGAGTTCTTGATTGGCCATTCCATCTGCCTTTGACCCAGTTCCTTGTCCTGGGAGAGTCTGTGACCTTGACCTTGGTATTGAGAGGTTGTGATTGGCTGACTCCAGAAAGCACTGCCCTATTTGAACAATGGTTTAGCAATTCTTCATACATAATGGTATAACAGTATGCCAGTTGTCACCACAGCTTACACAGCCCAGTGGCTAGAGCACTGAACTCCCAATTCAACCTTGCTGGTTCGATTCCCCATTGGGCCAAGCACTTTTTGCCACACTTTTTGCAACCATGTGTCATTATGTGATGGAAAATTGCTGTAATTGTAAAACCAGTAAAAATTCTTTTTTTGAATTAGAATTTTTTGTCAAGCAATTCTTCTGTCCCTTGTAAATGCTTTTGAATTCTATTGAATGCACTGCTGTGATCACATGAGATACATAAGACTAGAAATAAAGAGTGGTCTACAGTTGCACATCCAGTCTAGTGGCTAGAGTTTGGAGCTTCAAGTCTATAGGTTGACAGTACTGAATGCTGGTGGAGGTAAAGTTTTTTTGTCACAACATTTAGCAATAGGTCTGGCCTAGTTCAGGAGTTCTTGATTGGCCATTCCATCTGCCTTTGACCCAGTTCCTTGTCCTGGGAGAGTCTGTGACCTTGACCTTGGTATTGAGAGGTTGTGATTGGCTGACTCCAGAAAGCACTGCCCTATTTGAACAATGGTTTAGCAATTCTTCATACATAATGGTATAACAGTATGCCAGTTGTCACCACAGCTTACACAGCCCAGTGGCTAGAGCACTGAACTCCCAATTCAACCTTGCTGGTTTGATTCCCCATTGGGCCAAGCATTTTTTGCCACACTTTTTGCAACCATGTGTCATTATGTGATGAAAAATTGCTGTAATTGTAAAACCAGTAAAAATTCTTTTTTTGAATTAGAATTTTTTGTCAAGCAATTCTTCTGTCCCTTGTAAAAGCTTTTGAATTCTATTGGCACCGCGTCGGCCCAAGCCCCGTCGGCCCACCGCTGTGCCTCGTCAGCCCACCTCCAAAACCGTGTCTTCTGAGTTTAACAACATCAGTATTTAATCATATTTATATGATTTATTTATTAATATTATTCATTTATTTATTTATATTATATGTAGCAGGTCTAAAGAAGCAGGTCTAAACCAAGGCTGTGACCAAGTACACCAGCTCCAAGTAAACGTTTGAAACCGAAACAACACAATTAAAGGCCCTCATCAGGGCCCCACAATATCTCAAGAGAAATCGTTATTCACCACCTCCCTTAAAAACTGACCAGAAAATGATGAACTGAACATTTTAACATATTATCATATCTATCGCCGCATTTGTGTGGAGGGGCAGCAAATGTAGATAGAAAGAAAGGGAAATAAGCTCACTTCACGGCCTTTCGAACGGCACCTGGGCGGATGGGATCGGCCCAGTAGCCACGACTCTACGTCTTTTTTTGTATGGGGGCTGGGGTGGGAGAAAACGTAGGAAAAATAAACAGAAATACATTTTCGGCGACTTTATTTAGTCTGACAGTGCCTCCGAAATGGAGTCGAGTGAGTAGTGGGTGGGTGTTGGGCGATTCTCATCATCTTTCTCTCTCTCCATCAACATTTCTTTGATCTTTGAATGGAATTATTAATATATTGCATGTAAATAGTGATTTTGGGGCAGTTTTTCAATGGGAATAAGGACAACGACTCTTGTGAAAATGTGGGGGCCCTTAACAGGGCCTTTTTTGGTTGTTGTTCTCTGGTCTGATGTGAGCAGTTTAACCACCGGAACCGTACAGAATTATGAGGAGGGCCGAAATTACATGAAAATGTTTTTTAATAGAAAATATTGGAGATATTTCACGCGACTTAACATATTCCATATTCCCACACCAGGTCAAGGAGTTTCATGTGATGTAATAAAAGGTTTCAGGGATGTCCTGGGCTAGTAACTTTTTTTTTTTTTTTTTACCAAAATATACATATATGTGTATCTTTCGTCCACACATACTAAATGCAATTTAATATTAATGTTTTGTCTTGGGGTATAACAAGAAGTTAAGATACGAACATACTGCTATACAAATACATCAACAATCATACCCTATAATACTGACGAAGATCAACCATCCAAGCCCCTGACGCACCAACTGACGGACCAACTGACGCACCAATGGCTAGGATCCTCCACAGATATGACACAGTGGAGATACATACAGATATATATTTCATATGACTAATCTTCATCTTAATAAAACATAATTTCGAAGCAAATTTATAATTCAATTTCCGGGTGACATAACATTAATTTCACCACAAGACTTCATATCCAGATCGTCAGCCCCGTTTTACATCGTACCAACTAGATTTAAAACAATGAAATGCAGTAGTTAATCTGTAATAATTATTTTTCAATAAACCAGCTGACTTCTACGACGTAAGATCTTTGCCGTCGGTATTAAGGAATATTGGTGATAAAAACAGCTATAACTCTGCGTTGAAAAGATATATATTCTCTCTAGTTCTGTCTGATGTTCTGTTATTTTGCGCTGCTCTGTCTTCCAAGGTCCCCCATACTAGGCTACTATGTACATCTATATGTATATACTCATCTAGTTCCGGGGCTCTTTTGAAATATATTACTTATTTTAAGATGATGATTTTATTACGTTCGTTATGTCAAATTGATATCTGGTACAGATACTACTGCTGCTTGGTGGAAGTAGTTATAGGGCATGTAATATATAGATTTCTCCTATCTCCCTCTCTCCTACTTATACTATTACGTACATGTATCATGTACTGTAAAATATCATATTGTAGTGAAAATGCAAGCAATTCCCCAGCTTTCTCATGTTCTGTTCTGTTTGTATATTCGTCGCTTAAAACTGTATAATATTGTCACACATAATATGTACTTATACGTTTGAAATGATAACTTGGTCGAGGTTCCTCTGGACTAATAACCAACCTCACCATACTCCCTCTCCCAAAATAGACGATACAATACCACTAGTCTGTAGCTCTCACCCCCATTTCATCTCATCCAAATTAACTCACCAAATATCGCCAAGTTATCATCCCTCTATTTAGTATTGTATACGGTCAAAAACTGAGTGTACTGTTGTTAATAGTCAATTACATCATATATATATATATATAAATTTACGTTCTCCCTGCAAAGAATAGCTTATTGATTGACGGCATCAGGTCGATACGAAAATCACCTAAATTTGTGAGACTGTATCAGATATGGATGTAGATGATATCTCAGGAATAAGAGACTCTAGTAATCAGTAATAATCCTTGATAAAGAGAGACACACTGAAGACACATGTACTCGTCGTGAATCCTCAGTATGAACTGAGAGAATCGTTTATTAATAGTTAGTAAGCTGGGTTAGTGTACAGGTGGAGTGATGTTATACCAGACCCACTCAGTCTTGACTCAATGCCTAGACTTATAGTCTGACACCATGATGTGTCATATAACCCCCTCCCCCTCCAAAATGGAAGTTGGGGGAGAAGACTGCATGCCGTTATTATCAACTATAATTTGTAAAGTTCTAAAAAAAATTCTGTAAGGTTACGTAACCGTAGATAAAAAGATAAGGAAATTGATTTTAAAAATAAAATTGACCTTGGTCAATAAATTTTGACCTTGATCAATAAAATTGACCTTGGTCAATAAAATTAATTTAATCCGGTATACAAATCAATTATATAACTAAATAAATTGGTGAAATGTTCCAAGCGCTCGGAGCCTCTGTTCACTTTATATCTGGTTGCTATGCTATTGGTGTAAGGCATATCTAGTGATTTTGGAGGAATTTAAAGCTAATAAGCTTGGAAAAGGCCTTATTATGGAGGGAAATAAGCGCATTTTTAAGCGGTAAAGAGGTGGAGAATGATCACTAGATATTTCCGGAGATAACCATGTTCTTCAATTGTAAAAATAATGTTTTTCCACCATGGAAATCACGGGTATAAACCCTGAAACATATATACATGTGAAATGTGAAAAGGAAATACAAATCGACCGGAGGTGTTTGTCAGCTAGCTCCAACCCAGTACGCCATTAAAGGTGACCAGGGAGGAGAGATATTTAAAGTTGATAAAATATGAAAATAAGGACAAAACTATCCTTTTTAAAGAAGTTAGAACGCTACCTAGCAGTGCTTAGCCTGGCTGAAGACCGAAAGGTAGACATTACAAAATACATGATAAAATACAGGAAAAGATGGTCGATTGGCAGCAGCCGCAGTTGGTGTAGAATGTTCCATCCCTCCAGACGTGTAGACATGGTTATAATATAGCTTGCATGGGTTAAGCCCTTAATAAGAAATGTTCGTTGAAATTAAATTAAAGTAAAATGTCTCTGTTTATATTATGTAGAAGTAGCTATTGCGGTGGTATCCTCCCCGGTGGAAAAAGGACGACACTCCGATGTCGAGGCTGGGAAGAATTGCAAAAATAAACAGAAAGAAGCTATAAGTGTCTAGTATATGATTATGAACAGACAACAGGTAATCAAGATGAATCAGGTGTAAAGAATACAAGTGTACTGATTAGATCGAGAGAGCTATGAAGTTATATTATTAAATAAGGCGAACAAATTCTACTAAGAGTCAACACTGGTGCTTGGGGAAAAATGAATGCTAGGGAATACAAATTATTGAAAAACCTGTGATATTTATATTAATAAATAAGGTATTTTGCTGCGCTTCTCCTGTGCGGAAACTGGAATTTTTCCACTTGCGGTCCCATATGTACCTTCACTCAGGAGAACAAATGTATTTAAACAGTGGGAGATATAGAACAAAAATAATTGTTATATCAGTAGGACTGATAACAAACTAGTTGTTGGCGTCAGCCAACTGATATCAGGGAAAGTTAACAAAAACAATTGATAAGAAAAATTGCTGCTGGAGTAACCTGAGTATAGAGAGGTGAGATAGAAATATTTATTGTTATTGTAAGTGACATGAGAGGGGTCACAACCCCTCGTTATATGTGAGTGTGGCACGGTTACAGAGTATACAGGTGCACCCTGATTGACGGTGGTCCCGTCCAATCAATATCTAATTGAATTCAGTTGCGCCAGCATGCAGGTAACATGTAGTATAGAAGAAAATGTTAAGCTATGTTACCATGAGGTATAACACTGGGAAGCTATGTTAAAATTATTTCAACTATTTTTAATGTTGTCGACAACCTTTCTCTATTATTACAATATTATTGTTGACATGAATCCCAATTAATAACCTGATAATTGTATTATTGTATTCCTATATTTATTTTAACTGATCTACATGACCTGTTTTCTTATTTTCTGTCTAACACTACTGTGTTACTTATCTACAATATCTATCAAATACTGACAAATTACAATACCAACGACCTTTATAATAGATCATCAAAACCACTTATATGGGTCAGATTTCCAGAAAATGTACAATTGGCAGCTGTACACTTTTAGTAAATTAAGCTGCTGTTCAATACTAGGTACATTCGAGTATATTTAGCATTGCATTGATTCTAGGAATCTGTTTTGTTAGGTAGAACTGTGTTTTGAACTTTATTTTCGTGGGAAATTCGGGTTATTTGAGAAGAATGGTGAAGGTGAATTGTACATTTTCTGAAAATCTGACCCTTATATAGCACCTTCGAAGGTAGTGATAATACCTAAACCACCAATAATTATCATTATTGATCACATATCGTGAAGATAAGTAGTGAACATAGAAACGTATCACCATACAAATATATCAACAGTCACTCTTTATAATCCTGACGGCCATCAATGATCCGTCCCCCTGACGCACCAGCTGACGGATCACCTGACGCACCCACGGCAGAATCACCAATGTCAGACACGGAATCGAGTTCACATAATCGGCAAGAGATCGTGCATTAGCTCAATAAAGCTATGAGATCGATGAAATCTTCAACAAATGGAATATTCCAAATAATTCGATTCTGTTTACATATCTCCAATTCTCGTAATAAAACCTAATTTCGAAGCAATTTAAAAATTCAATTTCCGACGAACATAATAATAATTTCACCATGAGACTTCATATCCAGATCGTCAGGCTCGTTTTACATCGTACCAGCTAGATTTAAAACAATAAGAGGCTATAATTAATCTGTAATAATTAATTTTCAATGAGCCAGCTGACTTCTACGTCGTAAGAATTCAAAATGGCTACCCTACCTAGATTATTAAAAAATCCTGAACATTTTCAAGTTCGGCGAAGTAACCTTACTCGACTACAGACCATTCTTATGAATACATTTTAACAATATCACCTTCAGCGTGGTCATGGACTTATCAGAATAATTATTAGCAATCCATTCTCAAAGCACCTCCATGTTCGACCATCTTGTGGCCTTCGTCTAGCTAATGAATCTCCGCCATTGACAAGGCAATCGTGCACTCACCATTGCACGCACCACAGCCTCAGCTGCTCATAGAAAATACAAAATATAGGATGTACTTTCCTTTTCAGCCAAAAATATATCATCGGCATAGTTTAGATCCGTCGGATTTCCGGCTAAGGAGGAGTATCAGGGAGGTGGAGAGAGAATTTCGCCAAATGATTAACAAAACTGTCTGTTTTAACTAGATCCCCTAGCTTTTGTTCCAGTAATTCCTACAAATCTCAACACATTTACATTGCACCATGTGTCTGAAACTCAAATTTCGAATCAATATTTCCGATGGGACATTGAAAATGTTTGTATATCCAACTCTTTATTTTCCAACCTTTTCGACGTCAGAAAACGCATCTAATTAGAAAATTCTTAATCTGCATGTAAAGTTTCCATTTGGTCATTATACCTATAATTGCCCATTACAATCTCTATTGAGAATTCCATGCAAAACTATCGCGCACCTTTTTGTATGGTAATTTTTGCAAAACCTTGGTCAAAATCCCCCGAGAAAACTAGAGTATATAATTCATACATTACGCATCCATGGCACACGCCTGCTTTTTCCGCCGAAATTTGAGTCTGATCATGGCTTCATGAACCCCAATCGACGCTTAAATTTATATATGATTTCTCATATATATGATTGCGATTCTCGGCAAAACTGGCGCAAAATCTCTTATTAAAACTGCTGGGCAGAATGGTGTAAATTAGTCGTTAAATACCTATTTAGTGTCGTCTGCAGGAAAATATACTATTTCCTGTAAAATTCCTGTTTAAATGATACAAAAACGCTGTATGAGAGAATTCATAACCTTTTCTGGTGAATCTCTGGCCAAAATGGCGCAAAACTGCTGTCTGAGAGAATTCATAACCCTTTCTGGTGAATCTCTGGCCAAAATGGCGCAACAATGTTGACCAATTTATAACTCTAATTTCTACGCAAAATTGCAAGACCACTGATGAAACGCTGATCAATATGATCTATATTCTTCGTGCGATTTTCGCCAAAACTGGCGCAGAAATGCTGCGCAAATCTGGCAATACTGTTGATTTTAAGTACAAAATCGCCGTGTGGGATAACCTATATCATTCCCCGCAGAATTTCTGTTCAAACGACGTAAATTCCTGAGCAGGTGTCTGGCAATTCTTGTAATTTCCCGCAAACTAGCTGTCTGATAATTTTCTGGTGCAAAACAACACAAAAAATGTTGCGCAAAAGTGGTGTAACGTATCCACGTAAATACCCTCTTAATGTTATCTGCAGGAAAATGTACTATTTCTCGTAAAATCCCTGCCTATAAGTGATGTACAAACGCTGTGCTCTAGCCCCAAAATGATGCCACAAATGCTGCCCAAATTTCTGGCAAGAGGGCGATTTCTGTTCTAAAATGGCCGCCCTAGAGAACACAGACCCTTTTTACTGCTTAATATAGTTTTATACCGTCCGTGTGAACCCTTGGCCAAAAAAATGGCGTAAAATGGTGCGCCAAATGGTGCAAAATGACCACGTAAATACCTTTGAAGGTCAATACTGGCGACTAAAATCGCCGCATAAATAACTCATAAAATGTACTATACAGAACCATAGCCTGTCTTAACTCTCTTGCCGAGTGCAAGAGTTCTTTTAAGCCAAAAACTGGCTCCTATGTTCTAGAGGTTTTTAATTTCCTCAGAACTTCATCATCTGCACGGAACCAGACGGCAGTGAAGGGCCGTTGATCTCTGCAGAGATCGTAACAACCTTATATAAGGGCCTACTTTACCTAACTAAATTTTGATCGCAGAACTGATGCTGCGTTAAAACCCATAAAAGGCCTAAAATGGTGAAAACATAGGGAAAAAACAAAAATTAAACAATGGACTAGTTACACTGCTACCGGTACTTCGCGAGAATCCCCATAAAATCACCCATTTCTCCGCGCATAAAGGGTCCCACGCCTTCACACGGAATTTTGATATATGGGAAGGACAATGTCAGTACTAACCCGAAGGGAAGGCACCTCACTTTAAAATTCAGGGGCGGCGGAACAGATAAAATATTGAGGGGGGGGGGGGGGACAAACTTTTTTTTGTTGGTGGGGGGAGGGGGCATAGAGGATGAATTTCCATTACCCTCCAGTACTATAATAGAATCGAAATATTTCACACACACCCAATACTTTCAACTGTCATCAGGAAACAGGGCATAATTAAAATGCCTATACTACCATACTATTGAATACATCTTAGAATTTTAATGTGGTATGCTATAACCCAGCTTATCACAGTCCATATGGCGTGGGGTCTGGGGCCCGCCTAGGGCCCCAGAAGCCAGAGGTTTTTCCCTTAGACTTGAACACATTTTAGGCATTTCTTTGGGTGTTGAATCTATAGATATATAGATTCTCATTGGGATCTAAAATGTCGTTTTTTATAGTTTTACCATTTTTTTCTTACAGTAAATGTACAATTTGTCTTTAACAATCCTTTCAAATGACACAAATTTAAGACAATAATGACGTGTTTCTGGCGGATGGGTAAAGGAGAATTTGTTGTGTTTTGCTGTGTTGAATTTGTTGAATTTTGCTGTGTCGTAACATTGACTGTATCATGTTACATATAGGGGTATGTTATATTATGCGGTGTAGTATATTATAGATTTTAACTTTGACTGGAATTGAGACATGTGTATCTTGATATTTGAAAAGTATTTATAATAATACTATGATTGAAAGTGTGAGCCACAAGGAGATTTTCTTGTATTATTATTGCTCGAATGATAGATTAAAAAGGTTTATTCTATCAATCTTTCCAGACTTGGATGAAAAGCTAGTCTGTAAATAAGGCTTACAAGTCCTTAAGCAAAGACCGATATAACGGTAAATTTAACATCAAATCACATAATATACCATATTTAACTGATCATTACAGGTACTGTTATTTACTGTTTCTCTGTTAGGAAATAAGGATTTTGGGATTGGCTCTTAGACAATGAAACTATACTCAATACTGAATCAATTGAAATATAAATATGACGTTTCATAGTGGACAATGAAAATGAACACTACTATCATTAGTAGCATGAACATGAACTGAAGAGGACAATGAAAAACAGTGAATTACATGCATATATGAAGAGAATTAGACTTGAGCCGGGATGGGATAGGACGGTACGGTGATGAGCCGGGACGGGGTATGTGATTATTCAATGTTAACATGTATTTTGATAATGGTCCGGACAAAAATAAGTTCACATCGCTTTGTGTTCTTATAAAGGTAAAATAGAAAATTTGTAATTGAACTAATTGGGTTGCGTCAGATAGACCTGCCAAGGCAGAGGTAGACAACCTGGTTCTGGATGATATAACTGTATTGAAAGCACTAGAATAAAAATACGATATATATTATATATATGTTCAAAATTCAGTTTATCAGCACTAAACACATATCTTTAAATCAACTCAATACCAAATATATTCAGATATTACTAGTTTTGACCATTTTTCAGTCTTAAATTAGCAGAATTTACTAAATATGTAGATCTGCCAATTGTACATTTTCTGAAAATCTGACGCACATGTATTTTGGTGAGATGCTTTTAGGTACAATTTAAGAATACTATAAACCAAATCTGGTGACTACCATCTGTCTTCTTCAGTTGTGCATTTTTCAAACATTTAAAGAAGATAGTTTATAGATCTCTAAGATGTGAAGGATATGGATTTGGTGATGAATAGGGGGAGAATGGGTGTAAGGGGAGAATTTTCAGGGGGGCACCTTTTTTGTGCAGACTCTGAGCGGGGGGGGGCATCGTTTTTTGTGCAGACTCTCAAATTGTGTGTGTGTGGGGGGGGGGGGGGGGGAGGGGGGCATCTTGTTTTGCACAGACTCAGAACTACAATGATGTAGGGGTGTGTGTGTGGTGTGTGTGTGTGGGGGGGGGGGGTCATGAAGTTTTGCACAAACTTTCAAGGAGGAACCAAGGTATCTCGCACAATACTTTAAGGGGGGTGGGGGGTCATACAATATATATAGACAGTGAGAGGAGAGGAAGATATAGGAAAGGGAGAAGGCCGAGAGGGAATGGGAGGGAGAGGTAGGGGCAATGAGAAAGAAGATCGCTATACAGAAAACAAGTTCAGCCAGAGTCATCAAGGACAATATGTCTTTTTTACTGATTCTCTTAGTTTTTACATAAATGATGTTTAAACCTTCTGACTTTTAATATTCATGATTTATGATTAGTCTTACCAATGTATACTTTGCACAAGCGTCTGTGAGTTATTTTTTTTTGGCAAATAAAATGTTCACATTGCAACAAATTTATTGGCAGGGCAAGTGCCCCCCTTGCCCCCCCGGTTCCGACGCCCCTGTAATATGCTAATTGCCTATACCTAAATGCTGATGAAACCTCTGTCTGGAATTGTATATCATTGAATCATGTAAACGATCTTTAAGTTTTATGCGAGCCCTTAGAATTATTTATTATGCAGAACAAATAGTGAAACAAAACTCTTTCACACATGTATAGAACTGTGCAAATAGTGTTATTTATTGGTGTTTGGGGAATATAGTGCTTGAATTGGTTTGGTTTGGAAATATTGTTATTCGAAATATTTTTCCATTTCCTTAGCATTTCTACATGAACATTTGAGATGTAGAGAAAACAGGAAAATTTGCCAAAATATAGGATTCACCCAATAAAGAAATATACGGGGACTATATATATCATAGCCTATAGACGATATATGAGCTATAGGTGTGTCTGTTAGAATATATTTGTTATTAATATGTGGTTGCTGAGCAGAAAATGTCGCTTCTTTTGCTGTAACACCACTTAAAGGTTGCCAATGTTTGCCCATGTAACAAAATGGCTTGTGTCTATGACAATTGGCCTGTGTGTGACTGGTTTACGCAGGCCATGTTGGCCTGTGTCTATGAAAAGTTTTCGGGAACACTGTCCAGGTTAGGGACTAAAGATCATAAAGCTCTCTATAGCTATTTGCACTAATTTAAGCTTGTTTTATCTGAGATCTGGGATTTTTTATTTGTGATTTAAACATCTGTTAAAACAGTACATCAGCTTCTGCGGATGTACATTCTTTAACTAATTAAAATTTAATGATTTTGGAAAAATATATTGGGGGGGGGGGCGAGGCCCCCCTATATAATTATTGGGGGGGGGGCAAGTGCCCCCCTTGCCTCCCGGTTCCGCCGCCCCTGTAAAAGACTTTTGGTCACGCCCTCGCCCGACACTGCCCCCCCCCCCCCCCCCCCATATGGGTCTAAAACAATTTCAAACAGATTCCCCTTTTCCACGCACAGTGCAACTCTGACCGCTGCATTCAGATCGGCGGCCGTACGATTATATACATAAAATAAGGACGAGAATTCTTTACTCCAAGTAACCACATTCATCCTGACCATAATATTTTTCACCTGACACTGTAGAAATTGGGAGAGTTCCTCCTCATCCTCATCCAACTCCAGGGGTGTGGTAACTGATGGTGAGCCCAATCATCTTGGTTTCATGCCATGCAACTCCAGGGGGGAGGGAACGTACGGTGTACCCAAGCATCTTGGTTTCCGGCCATACATCTAGGAAGAGTAAAAACAAGTATATATAGTAAATATAAAGCAATAGGCCTATTTAAAAAAATACTGTCCCAACAACTTCTTTATCAACTAAAGTCTTAAGACAAGAGGTTAAGATGGGAACATACAATTATACAAATACATCATCAGTGATACCATACAATACTGACGGAGATAAACGATCCGTCCCCCTGACGCACCAGCTGACGGATCAACTGACGCACCAACAGGCAGGACCATCGATGTCAAGCACCAAACTGAGATCCCATTTTTGTCGGAAATTCCTGGTAAATCCTAAATCACCTATGTCCGATTCCGATAATAAAAATAAATTTCGCACCGATTTTATAATTCAAATTCCGGCGAACATAATGATATTTCTCTGCTGAGACTTTAACAGCAGATGGTCAGACCTGTTATACCTCGCACCAACTAGATTTAAAACAATGAAATGAAATAATTAACTTGTAATAATTAATTTTCACCGTCGTGCGGTCATAGGCTAGCCTAAGAAAATCCGCCATTGACAAGGCAATCGTGTTAACACTGAAGCCTATGGGGAAACATTTGGAAAATGAACATCGTCGTAAATAAACAACCTCAGAACTGTACAAGAACCATTTATGACCATCAGCATTCAAATCGTGGCAAAACACATCATATGTACTAAGTTCGGGACTATGTTTGAAACCAATATTCTCGATATTTCCACCGTTTGGAAGAAAAAAATATCCTCTGAGTGAACGTCGTCGAATATCGCTTCAATATGGCCGCCTATGGGCGTGACATTTTAGACATTAAAACATCAAATTACTCTAACAATACACCTTTTTCAGTCAAACCAAGGGCATAACATTATCAATTGGAACCTCATAACATTATCAATTGGAACCTCAGAGAACGTCCGCCATTTATTTAAAAGCAACAATCTGTAAAAATCGCAAATTATTCTATCCTGACATGTCCCAATGCTAATCATATGGGCGTAACCCACGTCATAGCCGGCACCCATATTTCCCTTAATACTAAGCCAAACATTTCCAAAAACATTTAATATGATAGATTTCAACGTCTGGGCAAAATATCCACCCTGAAACAAGCAAGTTCTCTTTTATTTTTGTCATTATTCGGTGCAGAACAATCGTTGGTTTCCTGAATTGACAGTGGTTGGCGTTTTTCAAAATGTCGCCCCCCCCCCCTCCCCACCAAAAGTCTGTACATAAGCAAAATGACCAAACTGAAATATCCAGATTACAAAAATCTACATCAGGCTGACGCTCGTAGTACAATGTGCGTCTAAGAGTTATATACGTATAGGGCTTTGACAACAAAATGCAATTTCAAAATCGCTGAAATCTCGTAAAAAGTATAGATATAGGAATCGAAATATTTGGCACAGCCTTCCCAAACTTTGTCTGCGTAATGTTGATATTCCCTTCTATATGAGCAATTCCACCAAAAAATGCCACATTTGGCCATCCAGGGCTGAAAATTCACCATTTTTTAAAATTGCTTCCATTGATTTTTTTTCGTACATAAACTAGATATATTACTGCTGATATGGACGAAATTGGGAACGTTAGTAATAAATATTGTGGTCAGGGCAGCTTGGGAGAGACTGTGACCTGAATTCTGATGGTAAGGGCACAGGGGAAAGGTACATATTTCTACATAAATGAGGATTTAAATTCGAAACAAATAATAAAATTGTAAGCATAATGTTTAAATTTAGTTTATATATGATAGGTCTTAATATAAGGGTCATAACGCTCTTTTAGTTTGTGAAAATATTATAACTAGAAGGAAAGTTACAGCAAAATAACCATTCAGTAATGGTAATAGTAATGGCAGCGGCACAGGTCACAGGTCATTGACCCTCGGGCCCATTATACACACATAACCCATTAAATTTAGAATATATATATACAAAAATATTGATAACAGTGTTTTCCCCTTGTGTTCCTGTTAAACTGGCTTGAATACTTGTTTTGGTTGTTTATGAAGGTGAATATAAGTTTGGTTGTTTATGAAGGTGGATATAAGTTATGTCTAAGTATTTATAGGCAAAATTAGTAGGGAAAAAATTAGAAAAAATAGTTTTCATCCCCCTCTAGACCCCCGCCCTCTCTAGACCCCCGTTACGGCGACATGGGCACCCTCTAGACCCCCGTTACGGCGACATACTGTTTTTGCTTGTTGCTACCATCTCAGGTATGACAGAATTTTTTTTTGTATTTATTTATTTTCTAAAAAAATGGCCTCCTTAAATCAAATGCTGCCCGTTTGGGAGAATCACTCATATGTAAATAACTGGACCTTCGAGTACTGCCCCAATCCCTGTTTACAACTCTGTACATACCAGTGAAAGAATTTTTAAAATCGTTTAAGCGTTATTCAGCTTGGCTAATTTCTAGGGGGGTGGGTGGGGGGGGGGGGGCAGTCTTACAATATTGAGTAAATTACCCTACCTATATGTAAATTACTGGACGTATACTTCATGTACCCTACCTATGTCACATGTACCCTATCCTGTGTCTGTACTGACGCCCAACAACTTAATATAAGAATATTCGAATCCGTCCTAAGAGTGCCAAAAACGTAAATGGCGTTAATCACTTAATTTTGTTATTGGACGACATATATTGCAAAGGTCTAAATTCATTTTAGAAAAGACACTTTTCCAAGTGCATCCAAGAGCTGTCCGGGCCCGTTAAGCGGTGGGGTCACCTGCGGCTGTCTGGGAGCGGTTGGCTGGCTCTCCCTTTGAGGATTGTTGCCTGGTTGCGACAGCAAGGTGGGGGACCGCCCCCCCCCCCCTCCCGCGGCTAATATCGCATTATGGGAATATATGGGGATATAGGCCTACGGTATGAAAAGAGAGAGAGGGGGAAAGATGGGAATAGAGGGACAGTTCTGTGAGGGTGAGGTAGGGGTGGGAGGCAGGGGAGAGAATGAAAGGCAGAGAGAGACGGGAGGGGAGAGCGAGGGAGAGAGTGGGGCAGAAGAGATAGATCATGGAGGGGGCACAGGCAAAGAGGGAGGGGCAGAGAGGGGCAGAGGGAGAGAATGACAGAGGTGGGAGAGGAGGCGGAGAGAAAGAGTTCGTGGAGGGGCAGAGAGGGCATGGGAGGGCGAGATGGATCATAGAGACAGGAAAGGGGACAGGACGGGGGGTGGCAGAGAGAGGGAGGCAGAGTGAGAAGGAGAGCGCGGGGAAAAGAGAGGCAGAGAGAGAGGGCAGAGCGATACCCCTCTTCAGTAACCTCCTCCAGTAATCGCCTATACCGTGCATACATATACATACATATATATGCATTTATAATATATTATTATGTATATCATATATCATATAAGAAATAAAAAAAGAATATATGATATGTATACGTGTACACACATGCATGCATACATACATATATACACACACATCTGTACATGTATGTACAAATATGTATATTGTATGCACATATATAATTGTATACACAATACATGTATCATATACATGCATACTATATTGCTATATTATGGAAGATCAATTGCAAATGTGACTATAATGATTTATTGCAACGTCACATACGATATCGCATGTGGCAGTGCGATATCAACATCCTAACATTGCGATAATATGGCATTCTCCTGTGCGATATCGCATACCCCTGTGTGATATCGCATTCCTAGAGTGCGATATTGCATTATGGGAATATATGGGGATATAGGTATGAAAAAAAAGAGAGGGGTCATCGGAAGCCAGTTCCCCAAGTCCCAGTCATGGAATATGCGAGGAGTTACACAATCATGTACAGGAAGGAATATTTTAATTGATGTTTAATTTGGTTGGAGGCTGAATTGGGCCTAAATTCTTTCAAACACTCTGCCCTGATCTCTCTCCCCTCACTTCCCCCGCTCTCTATTCCTCGATCTCCTCCTATTTATAAGATACCTTCTTAGGTGGATGAAGCGATATCGCAAGTGACAGTGTGGTGTCAGTTTGTATATTCGGACGTAAACAAATGTATGTACTGCACAGCAAAATTAGGGTGCGGTATCATAGTTGATATCGCAATGAAATGGTTAGATATGTATAGAAATACATGCGATATCGTATGCGATGTCGCAATAACTCATCATAGTCACATTTGATCCTCCATAACTAATTTAACCATTTTATTGCGATATCAACTACAATATCGCACCCTAATTTTGCATTGCAGTACGTACATTTTTTTTATATGGAAAGCCATTTATACATGTTATAAATTGACCCCAAAACCGGGAGAATTAGTTGGCTAACCCGGAAAATGACTGACGAATTCACCATTGAAAATGCATGCGAACCGGGGAATTTCGTTCCGGGTTAGCCGAGAATTAGAAACGAAATCGGAAAATTCTTAAAATTCCCAAATTGTGCTTTTTAATATTTAGCTAATCTTCCCTTTCCGTCATTTCTACATAGACTTCATCAATTCCTGACTGGGGCATAGCTTTTGTTAATTCACTCCGAGCTGGCAGCTAATTCTCTAGATCTGATACCCTGCTACTTCGGAAAAACATTAGGCCTACTTTTGCCACTTCTCTCACCAACACGACCATGTCATTCCCATTTCCCATCCTACCTCTCTATTATATGGAGTGACATTTATACTTCATTTAAAATACATGTAATTAATTAACCCCAATTCGGGAGCATTAGTAAGCTAACCCGGAAAATGAGTTACGATTTAACCATTGAAAATGCATGCGAATTGGGGTTTTTTTTCGGGTTGGCCAACACAGATAGCCTACTTCTCCATCCATGTGTTTCACTTATGAACAGATATATCTATAGTATGATATCTGTCTCCATGGAAACCGATTTATTGTACAGTTCATTTTTATATAATATGTCTCCCTCCCTCCCTGCCCTTTCCTTCCCTTTTTGCCCTTCCCTCCCAACCCTACCGGTATGTATACCAGCTGTGTTTGTGGCCGTATATTTGTAAATTCTGTCTATTACTTGTGCCCCATCATGTGTCGGTGCATTTCCCGTAGTTGAGGCATACTCAATATATTGTACTGTACTGTAACTATTATCTACTATTATCTGTAACTATTATCTACTATTATCTCTGCAAATGTCAGGGATCATAGTAAGGGCTTTGTACACGTAAATAACGAGTATATTTTGCTGTGGACGAGTACCATTGCTGGTGCTAACACACTCGCCCACACTTACGAGTACCAACACAGGCCAAATTAAGAGATTGTAAATTCTCACACAAGGTTTCATTGAAAATAAAATCGAAAAGAGGCATTACGGGCAAATGACTTCCATGGGTTTTATTTCTCTTATTTCACTTTCTTTCCTTCTTTCCCTCTACCTCTCTCCCTCCCTCTCTCCTCCCTCCTGCCCGCCTTCCCTGTCTGCCTACTCCTACACCTCTCACCCCCCCCCTCTTTCTTTCTCTCTCTCATATTTCTTTCCACTCTCTCTATTTTCTCTCTCCGTACTCCCTCCTCTTTCCCTGTGACCCCTCCTCCTTATGCACACTTACATGATTACATTCGATTCAATATTTTATTCAATGATCTGCTAACATGCATTCTACAATGCAGGCGCGGCGGAACCGGGAGGGGGGAAGGGGGCAGTCGCCCCCCCCCCCCAATAATTATAATTATATTGGGGGGGGGGGGGGGGCTGCACCCCCTGTCTATTTCCACCTCTCGCATTCTTCTCCTCACACTCTTATCGCTGTCCCCCTCTCTTTGCTCCTGTTGTTCATTTATAGTATTAGGAAAGTCAAATAGACATGTCGGGATATTAAAAGTTTTTGAAATTTTGTAAAAAAAACTTAAGACGTCAATGAGGTATGAGCATACATATTGACTACATTCAGGTACAATACTATTATTTTGCCGAAAGGTGGATTATTAGAGACTTGTCAAGTATAAATTGCAATAGTCTATTAGCAATGATTAAGAAAATCAGTAGAAATAATATTCATATAATCCTTAGATATATTTAGAAATGAGGAGGGTTGTTTTCAGAAATACATACATGCCATTGGATTTTGTAGGTTAATACGATCAGAATTGACAAAGATAATATCATGACATAAACAAAAAGCGTGAAAAACATCAAAATTGTAATTAAATTTCAGGAATCGATCCCATACAATATGTATTGGTTTGATATTTTGGCATATGCAATTCGTTAAAATAATAATATCCTTCATTCCGTAGTTTGCTGTGTCAGTGCAAATCGTGCCATTGCTTTAATTTGTGTATCATTACGAAGAAAATAAATCCCTGCTTCAGGAAAAATATGTGGAGTATCAGTATCTGTATATATATAGAAATATATGTGGCGATGCCTGATTTCCGTCCCGCCTTTCCAGTCACCTGACTAACAATTGGTCATTCCTCAGGCGCCATCGTATATATATACTGACCACACGGCTACTTTTCCTATTTCATCATTTTTTGCATCAGTGTGCGTAAGAAATAAGCACAAATGTATGCAGCATGATGCGGAATTACACGTGATGCGGAATGACAGCTTAGATATTTTTTTCAAACAAAAGAATGATAACTAATATTATATCTGAAACACATATGTCCCTTATATATTTTGCTAAATTATTTATGCTCAGATGCCAGTTGTTCCTTATTTGTAGGCTGTTGAAATGCGTTACCGGGATGATGCTCCTACTACAAAAAATTCACTAATCCAAATCTGTTCACTTATGAAAAATTAAATAAATTGGATATTCATTCTTATTTCCTTATTTTTCCACATCAGAATACATACAGATTTATATTATTATATATTTACTAGCAAAGTACCCGTCCTCTGGACGGTCACCCTCTCTCCCCATACTTCCCCCTCTCTCTTTTCCCTCCCCCTCTTCTCTGACTTTCATACCTGTTTGTCTCTCCCAACCCCATCTCCGATTTCCCCCCCTCTTCCTCATGAACCCCCTCCCCGCTTTCTCTCCCTTCCCCTACATCCTCTCCCTCCTCTCTTCCCCCCTCTTCTTTCCCTCCCCCTCCCCCTCTCCTATTCCTACAACCTCTTCTTCATTCTCCCACTCCTCTGCATGTAGGACGGCCACCCTCTCTCCCCATACTTCCCCTCTCCCCTCTTTCCCCCCACTCTTCTCTGTCTGTTTTTCTCTCCCAACCCCATCAATTTACCCACCCACAAATTACCCTAAATTAAAGAAGTTTAAATTATATATTCGTGCATCTTTAAGGTCACCCTATAGACTATATTTAGCATTATATACAGTAAAACGGCAAATTCTTATTGGACATTAATTCCTCAGAGTTAGTATGTCTACATGATAACCATTTTTACCCCGATGAAGGCACCCAAAACTATTTAGTTTAAATTTCGAATTGATGCTCAGAGAGAAATATCTATCCAATCGTGTAGCAATTTCATGTAAGGTTCCCCAAGTATTCTTTCTATTTATCGCCGCAACATTACTGAATTTTGAGATCGGCAATATTACTTTGAGAACCACCCCATGGACCCAATTCGTGAGAACTGACTAGACTATGACTATGCCTGTGCTGTTTTTTATATTTTTTTCTTATGTGTTATAGGAATGTAAGTAAGAAGTTTATGTTTATCCACCCCACAATCTTTGTTATATTTATATGGGACAGAGGGATTTGTTTATACGTATACATAGCTGCAACAGCAGAAACGATCATGGGGCTGACTTGATTGATATATGATTGCTATCAAGCTGTGGATAATTGAATTTCAGTGTTTGCTGACCACCAATTCAAAACGAAACTTTTCGATTTGGTTTCTAATTCTCGGCTAACCCGGAAAAAAATTCCCCAGTTCGCATTCATTTTCAATGGCTAATTCGTAAGTCACTTTCCGGATTAGCCTACTAATTCTCCCGGTTTGGGGTTACTTCATAACATGTATAATTGGCAGGTGAATGTATGTGTGGGGAGCGGGGGGGGGGGGGGGGTAGTCTGGCAGGTCCGGAAAAGATGAGGCTAACATATTTCTTATTTGGTCTGGGTCAAGTAGGCACATTCCGGATTGGCCGCCGAGCTGGGCCAATTTTCCCGAAATAGGAAGCCAGTTCACTGAGAAAAAGGCTAATCAGGAATATGGTTAGGTAAATTAGGAAAAGTATTACTAAAATTCTGTACATTTGGGTTACATGTATAAATGGCCTTCCATATTTTGGCGTCAGCGTCAGCGTCAGCGTCAGCATCAAACAGCATCATTTTGCCAAAAAAATTCCTGGGGGCCCCCAGACCCCCCCTAGATAGTGTGTGGCCCCCGCTACGCTGTCAAATATTTCTGTTGAGAACCCTGGACTCCCATCCCATCTTGGCATTTAAATTGCATATCAAATACCGAAAACCGCCGATATTCAGACTATTCAGATATACATTTGGGTGTATATTTTCCATACCAAATCAATCGTGAGAGAACCCTTATATCTCTTGCATATAAAGAGAACAGTGGTAGGTAGATGAAAAAGGGTAATATCTGGAAATGTATATAACTGGAAAACGAAGCTGTTTTAAATAGGTGTGTGGCCCCCGCTACGCTGTCAAATATTTCTGGTGAGCATTTGGTAGAAAATATAGGAATTTCTAGCAGTAATGGTTTAATGTTACTCTAGGAAAAGCTATTCTATGTCTTTCATAAGGATAAGTGTCACCTACTTGGGAAATATAGGGAGGCCTAGCTGTGCTATTGGACACAGAATACACAGTATTTGTTATCAATCATCTGACATACATTTGTAGTTGCCCAGACAAAGAATATGGTTGTCTGTCCCGGGCACCCGATTTCTGAGGTGCTCTGTGGATGATAGACAACTAAATGATATTCTTAAATGTTGCGGATCTGCATTTAGGACAATTTTTTTCATGAAGAATTAAATAGAAGGATTACTAAATAATAAAACAAATGAAAAATGGATTTTTCGTCCCAAAATTTCCGACCCCAAAACGGTGTGAAAACACTGCACAACATTTTTTAAAGGGCGGTCACCTGCGGCTGTTGCAACCGGTTGGTTTGACTCTCTCCCTTGGGGGATTGTTGCCTGGATGCAACAGCAATGTGGGTGACCCCCGCGGCTAATTTTCAGCCATCAATATCGTTATTGGACGTTATTATTGTAAGACTTGAAAGCCCTGCCTTCTAAAAAGCCCTGCCTTCTAAAAAATCCTCGATATCTTTCTATTCTCTCTCCTACTCTCCCTTCTTTTTGTGACGTTCTGAGGGGGGGGGGGTACAATCTTCGAATAGACAAAACGCTGAACATTAAGAATAGATAGACAAAAACGCTGATTTTAGGCGGCATTCTATATACAGTATTTTACCCAAATTATTATGCAACCCTATTATAACCCAAATTATTCTACAACCATCTATGCAATTACTGTCGCAATTTGCTAGCGAGGTGCTCTAATGTACATGTAGATTTCGATCTAGACATACCTGTATTGGACATCGAAGAATACTCTCTTGGTAAGAGGCACATCCGCCTCCCGTGCACTCACACCATTCAGTTGGTCCTGTAGATAGAAGGTGTTCTCAAACGTAGAGCGTCACCTTCTCAAACGTGTTATTGTCACTGTGTCGCTGTTTCCAGAAATTCTGAAAGGAAATAATATATGAAATATCTGTATACATGTCAATGTATGAAATATCTGTATACATGTCGCTGTTTCCAGAAATTCTGAAAGGAAATATCTGTATACATAAATGTACTCCATAAAACTCAGTAGCATATAGATAATTTGGTACCATATAATACTGTCTTGAAATTTGGTACCATACATAAATTAATAATGACCTCCAGTCATTAATAAGCGCCATTAGATCTTTTGACAGAGGCCAGGCCCCCTTGCCCCCCCCCCCCAGTTCTGCCGCACTTGTAATATATATGATTTTGTAAGGTGCTACCAATGTGAACTACTGCCCAATAATTTAAGGTTAGGGTTTATATAATAAGCATTCATTGTTATCAATCCATGTACTTCAATTCCACCTCCAGTATACCTCCAGAACGATATACTTCAATGCCACCTCCAGAACGATATAAGAAACCAGTGCATAATAGTGATATAGCAGGATTGGTAGTCTGAAGCATGACAGCTAGCTAGTATGCCTCCGATTTGGAACACAGCCCCAATAGTAGTCTCCTTCTACAAGGCCCTACTATATGGGTCAGATTTTCAGAAAATGTACAATTGGCAGCTCTACACATTTAGTAAATTCTGCTAGTTTAGGCTGCAATTTGGTCAATACTAGGTAAATTCGAGTATATTCAGCATTGTATTGATTCTAGCAATCTGTTTGGTTAGGTTGAACTGTGTTTTGAACTTTATTTTCGTCTGAAATTTGCGTTATTTGATAGGACTGGTGAAGGTGAATTGTACATTTTCTGAAAACCTGACCCATATACTGTATTCCATTATATCATATATCATCATGGCTACACATCATGTGCATACATACCTTTCCATTATGGCAGCTATTCTAATTTGCAGGCACGTAGTAGGAACAGTAAGGTAGTAGGAATAGTAAGGCGGTAGCAGGTTGAATTATAACGGCACTTTGCAGTTTGAGGCGAGAGGCTTTCCCTTCGTTTGAAGGGACTCTCTCAAATTTGGGCCTAGATTTGGGCATAGACTGAGAAATGTTCCTATTGCAGTCATTCTAGCCGAGTGTTGGCGTATGATAGAAGAGATAAGTAGGTAGGTGTTAGATTAGTAAGGGTGGGTGATTGGCTTTCAAGTAAGGGTAGGTGATTGGCTTGGCTTTCTCACATGGGGCCCTAAGGGAGAGGGCATACATGTGAAAGAGTTCTAAATTCGAATTCAATGAAACACAAATCATATTCACTTGGAACTTAGACAAGAGTCTGGCTCCTAGTATCCCCATCTGGCTCCAAGTATCCATCCCCCATCTGGCTCCTAGTATCCATCCTATGTCTTATGAACATAAGTCTTATGAACAACATGTTAATTTTCAAGGATTTCTTTTAAAAAGTGGGTAATAACGTCCCTAACTTGGGGTGGAGCACTATAGAGGCAGGAACGCCGTAGTATGGTGGCCCAGGAGTGCCTATACTAAAAGGTAAGGCAAGGATTTATTTTAACAGTACAATACGTAGTGAGGAAGGAGGAGGGGAAGAAGAAGGAGTAGAAGGAGGAGGGGGAGAAGAACGAGAGGCCGAAGAACGAGAGGCCAAGAAGGAGGAGGGGAGAGAATGAAAAGGAGCGGGGAAGGAGAAAGAAGATTGGTATACAGAAATGAAGTTCTGAATCAACCAGAAATGAAGTTCTGAATCAACCAGAACAATGATTTTTACAGGTTCTCTCCAACCAGAACAACGATTTTTACAGGTTCTCTCCGTTTTTAAGTGAATGAAGTCTGCATTTTCTGAACTTATTATTTATGATTTTCTGAACTTATTATTATGAAGTCTTACCATTGTATATACATTGCATAAGCGTCTGTGAGGGACATTCTTTGGCCAATGTCTGTGAGGGACATTCTTTGGCCAATATTTTTTTTTACATTTCAAACAAATTATTTGGGGGGGGGGAGGCCCCCCAATATAATTATTGGGGGGGGGGGGGGCGGGGCAAGCGCCCCCTTGCCCCCCCCCCCCGGTTCTGCCACGCCTGCGGGATTATGACCAAAAAAAACGAAATTGAAAAGAAATACAAAATTTATAGATATAATTCTTTATTTATCCATGCAATTTTCTATAGCCCATTGGTAATATATTTACTGTTTAACTTCCCTTAGATTAAGGAGGTGTTATGCTCGGTGTATGTTGGAAAAATAATGGTTGGTGTTTTGGCTTTTAGTATATCATTCCGCCCCCCCCCCCCAACCATCACCACATTAATGAACAACCCCCGTGGAAGGAAGGTACACTTGATTTGAGGCATGGAATCAAACTCTCTTTCTCACGCTCCTGTGGGAACTGCTTCTCCACAACTATGCGTCAGAACTATTTGCGTCACAACCTTAAATCAGATGACGTTGTCCCGTTGCCCCCCGTCCCCCCGCCTCCCGTGATGTAAAAGTTGGAACCTTCCTGATAGAAAGCCATGGAAAGCCATTTATGTACATATCCCCAATCAGTAAAAATGGACTAGCAAAACCCAAGGTCAATGCGGAATAGTGCGGAGTAGCGCGGAATAGCGCCTGATGATCCTTATACAGTCAGAACAGGCATTGAAAATACCTGCGGAATTTTTTTTTAAAGAAATTTTATTGGATCTTTTTAGGAACAGGAATAGGAACCTTCCCTCCCCCATTACCCTCGGACTAGCGCCACATGGTGCGGAGTAGAAATATGCTGCACTGCTCCTCCCCTAACCATAAATAATTAGATCCTAATATTATATACTAGTTATTTTTTATGCCAAGGTTTTAACGGCAATTAATTGATAATAAAAACAAGTTACGGCAATTAATAAAAACAAATAAAAACAAGTTGTAGGCCTAAAATAAAAACAAGTTGTAGGCCTAAAAATAAAAACAAGTTGTAGGCCTAAAGAGTTCAACACTATTTCGTTTCTTCTATATTCTATTATTATTAGTTTCTTATTTCTATTATCATTCGTTTCTTATCTATATTCTATTATTATTTGCTATCCCCTTTACCACCTCCCTCTGTACTTCCTCCTGTACCCCCCCCCCCCCCCCCCCAAGCCGGGTAAATTTACAACATTGCTGTTGTGCGGGTAAATTTACAACATTGCTGAATAGCAAAACTATCTGCGGAATGGCGGCCAAGCCGGAGAAGAATAGGAAAAGCATGATGCTGTTCAGGAATTGGTAATGGCTGAGCAGGAACTAGGAAAGAGGAGGCCTGGCAATTCCTAAAATGTATCTTTTTGGAAGAATAGGAAGAGTGCGGGTTGGGGGCTATCCCGCAGCTGAAAAGGAAATAAAATTCCCAGTCCGCACGCTTTTTCTATGGCTATACTTATATCCTGATCAGCATGCTAATCTTCTGGCTTTCCATAGAAAACGGAGAGGGCCGCGGGACGCGGGACGGGGAATTACGCGTGCCGCGTGCCGCGGGGCGCGGGGACGCCTGACGCGGCACGAGAGTGCTCTGTTGGTCCTTCCTTCCACCACCGAAGCTATTCAAAATTTAAGATAGTATAAGTCTAAGGTCATTTATTAGAAGTATATATTTATAGGGGCAACACCCTATTATATCAGATGTCACTCCTGGACCACCGTACTACCTTCCATTAACAGGAACGCCACCTCACGGGGGTCACATGGTCAGCCGCTCTGTCGTCATACCGGAGCCAGATTTTGAGGGGGCAAGACCTTCACAGTTCTAATATGAGAGTCGAGACTCATTCCATTTGTGTGCGCCTCATTTTCGTGCACTTTCTGGTGCTTGGCATTTTCCGGGTGATTGGGTGAGTTTTGCTTTATATTTTCAGCAATATGATTACCAATGTTTGGTGCGATCTGCTGACCGATTAAAGTGTATAACTTATGTGTGGTATTTGTTGAAATAATGACCACTTATGTGAGGTATTTGTTGAAACAATGACCACTTATGGGAGGTATTTGCTGAAACTATAACTCCAAGTGGTCAATTTCTATGTCTTTATGGCCGTTGTGATTATGGGCGTTGTGTTGTGATTTCAATAATGTTTTGGTCCGGTGTTGTGATAGGTATTTACATTGTGGGGAATTGAGTGGCATGAATTGACTGAAACTTGCATTTAAAACGTTTCACTGAATGAACATTGTTGACAGGTGTAATTATTTCGTTGTCGTTTAGTCATTTACCATATCACAGGATAGTATCAGCTGGTGTCTCTCCCTAATGTATTATTGGGAGCGTTTCAAGCCCTGCTGGACAAACGGGTCCATGAATACTGTTTTCAAACCCTCTTTGTGTCCCTTACACAATTTTTTTAGTTTAGCGCTTTAGTTTAGCGCACACTATCATTTTCGTCCATGTCTGAAAGTTATGCATCTATCAGAATAAGGCTAGGTTTTCAAGTGATTAGTTTAAATTACACACGGGAACAGCATCGTAAAGAAATGGTTTTAACGTTTCGAATTGTCTCTCTGTGTATATATGGGGCACTGCATTACTTTAGGTGTTTTGAAGTCAGATATTTGGAAAGTTTTTTTTGGCGTTGAAACTCTGGTCTGGAGCCCGGATTGGCATCGGCGCCATTTTGTTCCCTGCAAAATGAGGGAGGACGCCGTATATTATATGGTCACCGTTTCAACTGAACTAAACCAATGAATGATTTGATTTGGATAAATATTTTTATTTTTTTTTAATATTTAATTCAGGTCACATTATACAAAGCGTGTTAATGGGATTCCAGGACTGAATGGACAAAAACCTGAATGGCCAAAAAGGGCCAGGTCGCCATGGCCAAAAACCTCTATGGCCAAAGCTGCCGGGACGACACCTTCACTCGCCGCCTCCCGTCAAGGGGTGGCGGCCGAGTGGGTGTGAAGTGAAGGGTGGGGAGTGGGGGCATACTTGTTAGAAATGAATATACTATGAATATACCATGAATATACCATGAATATACCATGAATATACCAACAATATATGATATTCATATTCATTCGCCTAGATTACTTATTACGTTGAATTGAATACTTGTCTTGGTAGTTCCTGAAGGTATGAAATATATATATATATATGTAAGGTCATGTAAGGATATCAATATAAGGATATAAATCAGACATACATAGAAGAGGTGGAGTCGTTTCGTATGTTCATTATTGCCATGATAAAGATGGAGATGGGTTACATTCCGATATCACAGCTAGGCCTAATATCGTCCTTATATTTGAATAATTTCCCTGTATATGTCTAAAAGAAACAGTAAACAGGTGAATAGATTATTTCGTTCTTCAATACAGTCAGAGGAGGGATTTTAAGAGCTGGGGGATTTTAAGAGCTGTGGCGAAAGTTCAAAGAAATATTATTGCCACACGGGGGCATGCTCCCTCGGGAAAATTTTGAGTCAAATGAGTGTTGCTTCAATGCATTTTACTGATATTCAGATGTAAATCGTAAGACGTAATAGAAAATAATTGCACTTTGCGGATTGAGGCGAGAGGCTTTCCAGGTCCGTTTGAAGGGACTCTCTCATCGTTGGGGCTACATATTTAGAAAATTCTGCTACACATTTAGAAAATTCTGCTATAGTATGCTGAATAATACTAAATACTAGTTATATCAGAGTATATGATATGGCAATGATTTAAACAGTGGGGGTGCTGGTCAAAGCGCCCGATCGCTGGCGAAATCCAAGATGGCCTCCTCGGCGGAAATCGTCAATTCTGGTTGTTGTCGCGCCAAATAATTCTAAAATTTCAATGGTTTTCAAAATTCTGTCAGTGACTATGTCGTCTAGGAACCTCCTCCCATCATATAGACAAAAAGATTTTCGAGAAATTCCAATATTTAGTTGTTTTAGCGGGGTTATAGTGATTCATATGCAAACCCTGTATATGGCGGCGAGAATTTGGATTTTCCCCGATTTTCGACGTCAACTTTTCTGCTTGTAGCAGCATGGGGGCCGTATTCCTTTCAAAATGGCTTCCCTAGGATGGACTAGAACTATATTTAGCTGGTCTTAATCCTAATATTTTGTTGGGGTTTGTTGTTTTTTTATTTTGATTTACTGATATGTTGACTTCATTGATATTCTCTATGGCGGTGTAGCATTCCCGCTACATGGTCGTACCACATTGGCCATGGTGGCGAAACAAAATATCTCCCGCAGTCAGACCCAACAAACTATAAGTATGCCGACAAGGGATGGGAATTGTAGATGTATATAAATAGTGTTAATTTAAAAGAATATCCTGGTGAAAAAAATACATTTACTATAAAACCATACTTCTCATTCAATGGTCAATTCCCGCGAAAGTGATACCAAAGCGATTTTATGGATTTTTCCAAAGCGATTTTATGGATTTTTCCCTATAATCTTTTTAGGTAAATACAGTTATTTCCTTTTTATTTTCAAGATTAAACAGGATAGAATAATAATGCAATATCATGCAGATGTGTGTGTATTTGCCCTTGTATGTACCACTTTCATGGGAATTGACCATATGTTTCTTAAATGAGTTATACTTACTTGACTTCATTAAAGATGAGACTTTTGTACCATGTTTATGTATAATTAGAGGTTCGCACAGATTTGTACCATGTTTATGTATAATTAGAGGTTCGCACAGACAAGTACAAACAGACATGCAGGGTTTTTTTTATGAAACGGTATCAAGTTAGGTTTGTGCCTGCACTGTCTACCAACCATCAGTCCTTCTTTTATATGAATTGAATTTATAGTCATAGAACCTACGGTTGAAGAAATGGAGACCTCTAAATATGAAGGAGGTCTGTCCACTAATTTGTATACGGGGTTTGGTCAAAGCGTCCTGTGCCTAGTCAAAGCGTCCTGCCCATTAGTCAAAGCGTTCTATGTGATGTAGTTTAAGGCATATGAAGATATGCGAGAGATGGCCAAACATATTTACTGAATATATATTCAATTCATTAAACCACTACAGTCCCGTCCACCCCTGCCCCCACAGAAATTCTCGTGTCTGTTCCCAATAGAACTCTTTTGAAACCATCCCCTTAAAATCGTTCATTCTGGTGCATTTCTGATAATGAATATTCTTTTTAGTTCCAATGTTTTGAGGATCCTTTACAGAATCGATCTGTGCAGAATAAGCCAGTTCTAAGTTTAAACATGAAACATCAGACAGATATGCCTTCCAAGATTTTTCATATTAAAATACATGTGTTTGGCATTTACTATGGTCAATGCCGTGGCATTGTTGTTAGCCAATCAACCCACACCAAACAACTCTCCCCCCCTCCCTCGCTTCCACCACCTTCACCCCTCTCTCTCTTCTAAACTCTCACTTCACTCTTAGCCACCGCTTATACCGCACCTACATTTAAAATCAAATAAAAAGATTCTCTTTTCGATTTATGGATGATGATAACTAGCTCTTGACAGAGAAAGAACGCAGGCCATGTTGGCTATAAAAACTTTTCGGGAACACACTTTTTTTAGCCATGGGGCTTGCAATTAAGTCTGCCCCCACTCCCTGTGTTATAACAACCTTCACACCCAGTCGGCCACCACCCCTGGACGGGAGGCGGCGAGCGAAGGTGTCAAAACAGCATTTAGCACTTGGCAATCCTTTTACGCAGTAGCCTAACATGCTTCAACGATTGGAAAGTGGTCGACTTTAGGCATTCTATAATATGTCCCTTCCTTGGATGATATCCTACATAATGATATCCTACATAGCTTTGGGTCGGCGGATCAATGTTTAGGTATGTTGCTCAATGTTATCTTGTTTATATTTCTCCAAAAGAGAAAAGAAGGGTTGGAAATACTTGGTTTCAATGCATTCAGGCTGCCAGTCGCCGACCACCGATCGGCGGAAATTGTCAATTCTGGTTTTGGTTGCGTCAAATAACTGTCAATTCTGGTTTTGGTTGCTAACTCTAAAACTTCAATGTATTTCAAAATTTTCTCAGTGATTATGTTTATATCTAGGGACCATCTCTCATTGTATAGATGAAAATAGTTTCAAAAAATTCCAATATTTAGTTGTTTTAGCCATTCCTATACAAATCTTATATATGTCGGCGAAAATCTGGATCTTCTCCGATTTGCGACGGGAAGTGTTGTGCTTGTAACACCCAGTGGGGGGTGGGGTGGGGGGGGGGGGCGTATATCCATTTCAAAATTGCTTCCTTAAGATGGAACAAAACTATATCTAGCTGGTCTATTCAAGGATTTTACCTAATATTGTTCTTTTCTTGTGAAATAAGTGGTTTCATGTTTTAATATCTACGACGGAAATCGTCAATTCTGGTTTTCGTCGCGCCGAATAACTCTAAAACTTAAACGATTTTCTAAATTCTTTTACTATATATGTTGTCATGGGGGACTCCTTCTAACATGGATGAAAAGATTTTTCAAATATTTTGATATTTAGTATTTTAGCGACGCCATAGTGATTTTCTATAGCAAACCTATGGTGGCGAGAACTTTGATTTTTCATGATTTTAGATTTAGGTCTGTACCATTGAAAATGAGTCACAAGTCGCATATTTTTCTAAGTGATTTATTTTTCTAAGTGATTTATTCACTAGATAACTTTGTAGGAATGTTGTCCATTGCTGGGTATCTAGATATAGATGGTCAGATCTTCAGAAAATGTACAATTTTGAGCTCTACCCTTTTCAGAAATTCTGCTAAACTAGGCTGAAAAACTGTATTTTGAAGCTCATTTCTGTCTTAAAAATGGGTTATTTGAGAGAATTAATGAAGGTGAATTGTAACCCATATTTGAGAGAATTAGTGAAGGCGAATTGTACTGGTTTACTATCATTATAATCCCCGTCCTACTATTATAATCCCCGTCCTACTGTTTACTATCATTATAATCCCCTTGATCTCATCTATTCTAAATCTGATGATATCTCAACAACGTTTTTGCGACTTGTGACTCATGTATATTTGGTATTGCATTGATTCTAGCAATCTGACTGTTTTAATCTGTTTGCATTATGAATTTTTTTTGTCTGAAATTTGGGTTATTTAAGATGACTGATGAAGGTGAATTGTGCATTTTCTGAAAATCTGACCCATATTATATACATTGCTGCTGTGGTAGTATGGATTTTTAAAGGAAAACGGGCTGTAGTTAGTATATTGTGCGCGCGTGTGTGTGAGAGTGGTGGAGGGGGGGGCGTAGATGTGTGTGGGGGTAGAGGTAATCACTGGGGGTAGAGGCATACAGGGTAGAGGTAACTGGGGGTAGATGTATGTGGGCTAAAACTGCTCCGAGTTCGAGGGTTGCCTATCCAGACTCCCTGGGCACTCTGTTGGCTGTATTTCGGCTGCCAGGCCTAGTACCAGAATTGTAGTACCAGTCAAGGCATGTTTTACTCCCAGCACCACAATATAGATCATTTGCCCCCCCCCCCGCCCCGGTTTGCCCTCACTTTGTCCCACAAATTGCCATTCAAAACCAAGACCATGTCCTATGCATATAAATTATTTAAAGTATGTCACTCTGTTTGAGTCCTGTTGATAGTAAACGTCAAAGCGGGCAACGGTCAAAGCTATATGGGTCAGATTTTCAGAAAATGTACAATTGGCAGCTGTACACATTTAGTAAATTCTGCTAAATTAGGCTGCAATTTGGTCAATACTAGATAAATTCGAGTATATTCCGCATTGTATTGATTTTGGCAATCTGTTTGTTTAGGTTAAACTCTGTTTTGAACTTTATTTTCGCCTGAAATTTGGATTATTTGAGAAGATTGACGAAGTTGAATTGTACATTTTCTGAAAATCTGACCCATATTATATGGTACCACTGCCAACAGAAATCGAACGGAGTAGCCCCTAGTCCTAGTCCTACCGTATCAAATTTTGGCGTACCCACCATAGTAGTATATGAAAAGTGGAATAAATAGCTTGCAGTGAATGAGTGATCGTGATATATTTATATTCGGTAGAGCTAGCGTAGAGGAAATCGTTGATTAATGTTAATTGATGCAACGTTATAATTAGTATGTGGGTTAATTGAGCCCACTAATGAAAAGATCTATTTCATGCACGGGGTCCGGAGATATAGCAGCCATTAATTCAATCACTGTTTGCCTTGATTATTCGTCTACTTATTTTTTCTTTAATGTTCGTACTTAGCATTTATTAATTAATTGTTTCTTTTTTTCTCAGGTTCTTACCACTCTGATCACAGAAAGGCAGGTGCGCAAATTCATCCTGCCCAGAAGAACCAACTATGACAAGCGCTTCAACAGACCGCTTCTACTCAGCTACGACGAGGTTATGGAAATGATTGCTGACAAATTCAACAAGCATGTCGTAAACATGGAACTGGCTGGAACCTACAAAAGGTAAAGACACACCTAAATTATTCGGCAATGTTTTCGTCCGTGTATACTGGGATACACGCATCGCGCGCGCGCGCGCGCGCGCGCGCGTGTGTGTGTGTGTGTGTGTGTGTGTGTGTGTGTGTGTTATCTACATGACGTCATAATCTGACGGATTAAAGAACAATAATATGTGACGAGTTGCATTGGTTGATTACCTTAGATCGACAATGTACAGGATTATCATTGATACTTCACTAGGGTTGGCTAGTAGCATAACCTTGTTCATTGATGTACATATTTCTAAGCGAGAAAATGAACATCCGTTCTGAATATTCGTCACAATAGGTGATTTATTGTCCCAAATCTTAGAATTTCTATAAAAAAAAATGCCCATCGTTAGGTAGCTGTTGTGGGGTCGCGGTCATATGGAAGCGACCATTGAGATATAGACATCCCTGAGTGGGTATCTCTCGTATGAGGGCAGGGAAAGAAATGGAAATAGAGAGTTCCTGATGTGTGTGTGTGGCGGGGGTGGGGGAGTCGATTTGTCGCGCTAAGGATGAGCGTTTGTACTTTGTCCCCGGAATCCCATGTCATTTGTCGATTATAAGAAATGGCTGAAATGGCTATGTCAGTTTGTCGATTTTAGGCATAGGTTTTAGGCATAACCTAAATAGGTTCATGTCTACTCCCCTGTTATGTCTATGGGCCTAGTATCTACGGCTGTCACATTTATTTTCGAACAGAAGTTTAGATTAATTGTTTTGTTCCATAGAACTGTCCAATTTGTACTGACGTTTTACTGAGTCAGAATGAAGTCGTTAGCAGGCCAAAACGGTCTTTAAAGGCCGACTAGATTTGGCTCGTGTACAATCTGATTCTTCTAAACTTCTTGACTTCTAAAATACTTCTTTCTGGTGTCACGACTATAAATAGCTCATCTTCAGTATTATGTAAGGTCAGGTAATCCCACGTAATCATATCATCGTAAATACATCTGTTTCATATTAATATATGATGTCATGGATGGATTTTGAGATTTTTAAATGTGGGGTTTTTGAGAGTATTGGTGAAGGCGAATTGTACAATTTCTGACGATCTAACCCTTCTTCAGATGGCTAAGTTATACACTCAAATTTGGCGCCATTTTCTTGCCTAAATTGTGTCTTCCCGACTGGGAGAGTACACAATGCCGCAGTGGCCGCTGTGTTATAGCACCTTTTTGCCTCTGTTAATAGGGCAGTTGCATTTTTGCCACTGTTCAAAACAGATCGATAGGTCATTCACACTCCTTTAGTTTTAAAGAGATCAGATAAGAATGGTATGTCAGTGACTTCGCTAATCCCTTTCCCGGCCTAGGTGTCGGCGTTTTAATGGGAATATATTGACATTTTGCGGTTTTAATGGAACAATAATGGCACTGCGGTTTGAGGAGAGAGGCTTCCCCTTCGTTTGAAGCAGGATAGAAACTGAATAAATCATTTTAAAAAGAGTAATTCATATCTCTTGATCCGTATTAAATTACCAGTCCCAGTTAGATCAGTAGCCTAGACACAGGCTATGGAGCAGGCCTAATATTAGGTTTAATTTATATAGCTTGGCCACTCACCTATTAGTTTAAAACGCGATAAAAGAAATATATCACTTTATTATTTTATACGCGCATTGCTCTGAAAAGTTTACCGGTGTACTTTTTTGATTCAGTCACTTAAAATATTCTGTTACTTAGAATATTCAGTCACTTAGAATATTTATGACCCGGCCTTAGAAGCCTAGTCCGAAATCCTCAGAACAGATAAGAATTGTATGTCAGTGATTGGACGCCTGTCAGTGATTGGACGCCTACTTCGCTAATCGGTTTCCTGGCCTAGAACTAAGCGTTTTAATGGGATTATAATGACATTTTGCGGTCATAATACAATTATAATTGCACTTTGCGACAGGCTTTCCAGGTCCGTTTGAATGGTTTTTCTCATTTTGGGGTCTAGACTGGTCAGATTGTAAGAAAATGTACAATCGGCAGCGCTTCAAATTACGATTTGGGGAAAATTTAGGACCAACACATGTTCCAGCCGAATAGTTTACCCGCCCACACAGAAATTTGCCTGCCCGCAAATTACCCCTCAATGTTTGTGATAATTTTGATAACAATAATAATCTGACAGCTCTATTTACTATCGCACCTGTGAGTATATTCAGGCTTCATACATGGACCTTTAGAAAATGTACAATCGGCAGATCTACACATTTAGTAAATTCTGCTGAATTAAACTGAAAAATGGTCGATACTAGATATATCTGAATATATTTGATATTGCATTGATTCTGAATATATTTGATATTGCCTAGATTCAAGCCATCTGTTTGGTTATGTTGAATCTCATTTTTGTCTGAAATTTGGGTTATTTGGGAGTATTCGATCTAACACAGAATCATTTTAACACAGACTATTAAAATACATGTCGATTCTGGTTCAAACTAGTTGAAATGTCAGTTTAAAACACTTTGATAACTATAATGTTCGAGTAGCACAGTGAATATACGGTATGAAGCAAACAGGGGAAAGAGGAAATTCATGTCCCCGATCGCTTTATTAGATTAATTAAATACAGTCTATTTCTTTAATGCTGATATTCCCTACTATATTATGTACATCACACATTGTAAGGATAATTTCTTTGGAATTTCGGCACAGTGGCTAAAGGGAAAACAATCCTAGGGCGAGCCCTGTAGTGTGGTTCATTAATAAGTGCATTCACACATCATATAGCCTCACACCTACCAGTCACGCAATCCCCTGGGGACCGTAGGCCTACTATGACTTATGGATTGAGTTACTTTTTACAGCTAAAAAAGGTTGCCCTCTGCGATATTTACAGGCCAAATCGCCAGGGTAGGCTCTTATATATATTGCCGAACCTCTTAGAAGAATGGAAACTCTAGGTTGCAGCAGTATAAAACAATAAGAGCATGATAATGTAAGTCCGCCGACACCTTAGCTATGCATAGCCATTGTTTAAAGGTGTAATCTTGTCCCCCAAGTCCACTGCGCATCGTTTTCGCGCACAATATGGCGGCGCCCATAGATAAACACACTACTTCGGTATACTGTGTGACTCGAGAAATCCTCACATTTCTAGAAGTGAATTATGTGCTAAAATTACCCACCATTTAACTCATTTTTTAAAATTTCCCTGGGAGGCATTGTGCCTTTGGCACAAAGTGTTCTCGGCTCCCCGCGAAAAACTTTGGATCCTCGCAGCTTCTCCATTTTCCCATCATGCACTTGGTTTTCATAGATCATTTATATATGATCATTTATATGATCATTTATATATAAAAGCTATGATATTGGCGAAAACCTACAAATGATAATAATATAGCCACCAGAAGGTATACTAAATCAATTCAGGCCCAAAACGGAGCACGACAAATTAAGGGTCATTGAGTTATCAGACTGCGGCTGAATGGAATAGATTAGATAGTAACATTAGAAACTTAGACACTATATCTTTCAAGAAACACCAAAAGAATGTTATCTTGTATACACAGTCAAGAAGAAATGATTTCGATTAATTGCTAATAACCGGGCCCCGTCTCGGGTCTCCACTCCACCCCCTCCACCCCTCGACGACTGCATTGACATTATAAAGACAGATGGATGAAAATGATATGATTGTATATAGTTCTTAAGGCAGGTGGTCGGAACACCGTCTGACGGTGACCCCATGATATGTACATTACTGTCTTACAAATAAATAAATGAAAAAAAGAAGAAGAAAAAGATTCTTGCAATTTTCGATAAAAATGGTTCCAAATATGTGTCTGTATTCTCACGCCATTTATATCAATCTGTATTACTACTATTGCTTTCATAAGGACATATATTATAAATAACCTGAATCTCCGTCTTTATGGATGTCCCTTCCGTCAAATTAAATTCATTTGTAACTACGTAGGCTAATAGGGTCAGATTTTCAGAAAATGTAAAATTGGCAGCTGTACATTCTGCTATATGGTCAATACTAGTTAAATTCTGTACTAGTTAAATTCGAGAATATTCGGCATTGCATTGATTCTTTGGTTAGGTTGAACTGTATTTTGAACTTTATTTTTGTCTTAAAGCTGGGTTAATTGAAAGCATTGGTGAAGGTGAATTGTACATTTTCTGACGATCTCACCCAATAATTCTAAATATGGATGTTGTATTGCATCACTAACCATTTGATATTTATTTCCAGTTCCATGAAAAGGACCCTGGGTCTGCGAAGGAACCCAAAGAAGGGATACCGCCACTACGCCCGAACACTACATCTTCTACCTATGTGCGGGGTACCGAGAAATTGCTGGCAGTAGGCCACGGGGGCCGATACTACGTAGTAGCAGATGTGAAGGTTGTGCGTAAGGAGACTTGGGCCACGCGTATGGAGACTTGGGCCACGCGTATGGAGACTTGGGCCACGCGTATGGAGACTTGGGCCACGCGTATGGTCACCCAGACGCTGACCTACACCAACGGAACCACAAGACATGTCGTATTCCGAGAATAAGCCAACACCCCAATGAACAACAACAATACTGTAAACACACACGTACAATCTGTAGGGCAGGTCAGACTTTTACCATTATTCGGTGTGACCAGCCAGGTCATTTTATTTATTACCATTATTCGGTGTGACCAGCCAGGTCATTTTATTTATTAAGTAATCAAACCTTTGTATGTTTAGATGTTTAGTGAAGTTCGAAACATACAATCGCACCGTTTAGATCCCTCCCTTGTTACGATTGATCGTAGCCTGTGCATCATATCCCTCATGTTCTTTGCCTCTTCGTCCCTTCATGATTTTGTCAGTAGCTTGTCCGGGAAACCTAGTTTCCCCCCATATTCCGACCACTGCAATAACCATCAACCATGCTTGCTACCCGCCGCGTACCTGTGTTTAGGAAATAGTATTATTGATTATTAATTTTGGTACAGTACCGGCTCCAATGTTGATATTATCTAAAAACAATAGAGGACATGTAGGCCTATATAGTTTGTTCCCTGAGCTAACCATGGCGATACCGTTCCTGGGATCGCCCGTCCCCAAGGTCACTTCCATATGACCACCCCACAAGTGCTAAATAACTGTGGGAGTTTTTTTCAAGTGCAAAAACACTTTGAAATCCACCGAGAATGACGACGAAAAGCATTAAAATGGTGATATTTCACCTTCTGTCATCTTTCTCCATTTATTATTATTAATATCAACAACCAAGGTATAAACTCCTAGCCTCACCTAGCATCGTAAACATTTGATTAACTCAATTATTTTAATTCTGAATGCACATTACATCTATGGATGATTTTCTCAGTGAATGCAAAGATTCAAATGTAATATACCGAACCCATATGAACAGCCTTTCAGATTTTCTTTTGATGTTATCTGTATTGGGGTTGCCAAATTCCTTTATTGTGTTGACCCTCAGTTTAAGTTTAACGCCAAAATTCAACTTTACGATTCATTCTTTTCCCGATTTATTTGATCAAAGGTATATTTGTGTTGACCCTCAGTTTAAGTTTACCGCCAAAATTCGACTTTACGACTTTATTTGATCAAAAGTATAGTTGATAAATTATTAAAACTCAACACGAACGCAACATGCTCCTTCAAGGTCGTCGGCTATAAACCAAGTAGTATCTACGCTAATATTGAACGTGTGTATGCATGGTGTCCTCCCATGGAGAGGAATGAATCCTATATTACTTAACGCGACCCTGGAAACCCAGCGTCTTTCCTCTGTGTCCCTTCGTTGCTTAGCAATGGGACTGTCAGATCGAGTTCTGACAAAATGTCAAACGCAGATTTTGATGTTATAATGTTAGGAAAAAATGTATTCGGACCATTTAATGAATTTAAACCCCATGCTGAATTCAGCATGGGGTTTGTAACTCTCCCTAACAGGAGAGTTAAATGAAAAGCTGCGGATTTATCTGTGCATCTATGAATAGTACTTAGTGGTTGATACCGACCTGGATGTCTTCAGCCGTTACCTCAATCTAATAGAAATGCAAGGAATTGTACAAATCCCCTATTGTCATCAGGTACAACAAGGAAAACACTCAATTAAAACCCCTGTTAGTCCTTATATTGAGTGAACAAAAGAGTCGGCAAGGAAATATGATAATATATTTTGGCTCGGACATGTTTATTTTCTGTTGACAATATTCCTCCTTGAGGAGAGAAAAGAAAAAAAAACAAACATGGGTTCCGACTGGTAAAACAGCTTTGAATGTTTGAATGTGAGAAGTGGCGCGGTTGTGACATATCCAATCAACCAGCACTTCCTTCCGGTAAGCAAGGTCAAGGTGACCGTTCTTGCCGCTTCGATAAAGAAGCATAACAAACTTTATACTAGTCCATGAACCTGGACCCTCGCTCCTAAAGCTGTAGTGTGGGACTGTACTAGTTACTAAGTTAGTCTCTAACGTTATACCAACCATACGGCCAATGTTTTTTTGTCATAGGGCACATTCTGAGAATACCCTATCAATGAATACAGTGTATACAGTTACACAACATATACTCGATCTCTTTATGAGTTTATCTAATAAACAATTATATCACGTGTTATATCAAGTGTTCAGTCACGTCACATCCTTTTATTACAAGGTTTTAACGCTAGATGGATCTTGGTCCAAGGTAAGACCAAAAACTGCTTTCATCTCATCTGTCACCGCCATTAATTCACTCACTCCCTTGATTCCAAATTTCTCGGTTAATTATTCAACAATTTCAATCTTTTTTATATATGTCCTTTAGCTGTCCACGACAGGGTGGAATGAGCCTCCACAATTCTGTGCGGCTTGTTTCTCCCTGTCAAGTGAAATTGGGATTTAAAATTCTTTTTAACATCTTTTACATTATATATTTCGGTCCTCGGTAAGACCCATAAATGGCCTCCCATCTCATCTCTCACTGTCCTTCATTTCATTTCATGTGATGTTATGTTTTGTATACACATATGTATGATTTAACGCTATAGATGGATCTTGGTCCTAGGTAAAACCAAAAACTGCCTTCATCTCATCTCTCACCGCCCTTGATTCGCTCCCTTGATTCCAAATTTAATTATTCAACAATTTCTCACTAGTTTGACCACTGTTATCTTTTTTATGTGTGTCCATTAGCTGTCCACGACAGGGTGGAATGAGCCTCCACAATTCTGTGCGGCTTGTTTCTCCCTGTCAAGTGAAATTTGGATTTAATTTCCCTTCTACTTTATTACATCTTTCAGGCCTAATTTCCCTTCTCCTTTATTACCTCTTTTACATTATATATTTCGGTCCTTGGTAAGACCCATAAACGGCCTCCCATCTCATCTTTCACTGTCCTTCATAATTATTCACAAAGACAAAGTGGATAAGAATAGTCTTTGGGTTGGTAATATACATTACCAACCGATTCATGCATGTGGAAATGTTCCTGTTTCTACAGATTTTTTAATATTCAAATCTTTTTTTCTAAAAAACGAATTGCTGGTTTTGCCTCCCATCTCATCTTTCAAAAATGAGATGCTGGTTTTGCTAAGATCTGGCCTGATTTCCTCTTAGCCAAAATGTACAATTGCCTTGCATTTTTACCTAACCACTGTTTTCCAAGAACCGTATTTTTAGATTTTGCACATATATGTACAGGGTTCCATTTTTTTTTTTTTTTTTTTTTTTTTTTTTATTTAAAAATGTAACTTGCAGTTCATCAGAGAGAAACTGATCCATTCTCCTTAAATTGATCCATGTGACGTGCAATGTTTGCGTGGCCGTTGATGTGCATATTGGGTTTTTCTTTCTGATTGTTGAGGGATTTAGATGGTGTTATTATGGTGCTCGCGGGCTGAGAGCCTCTCTCGGGTCTCTAGCCTTCTCGTCGTCTTCTTTTGGAGGGACGATGATTCTACAGGTGCCGTTCCCCACTGGTGGCATAAACCGTTCTTTGCTTGGCCAAATAAACATTGGTGGTGCATGCCTGGATTCTCGATCATCATTTGGAACCGCCTGATTATATTTGTTTTACATCCATCCTAGATAACACTAATACTAATGATTTATAATTTATTAATCATTTGTGATGTGTTTCAGGAAAATGAGTCATAAGTCGCAAAATTGATATTTTTCAAAGGACAATCTATGTAATATATCCTTTAGTTTTAAAGGTCCTCATATGGACTACATTTAGTTACTTTACTGTTTAGTGACCCCAAGAAATATTGGAAACTTTTTTTTTTCAAAAACGAAAATATCAAACTTAAAATCTAGAAATACTTATTAGATTATTAGACTGTTTAGTATCATTGGAATCAGCTTGACCTCATCTTTTCACATATAATGATATCTCAAAATCCATTTTTTGCGACTTATGACTCATTCCCCTAAACACCTCACATTTCTCTCTCCCCTCTTGTGGTCCTGGGTATGACCAAAACTGCCTCCCTCTCAGCTCTCCCGCCCTTATTGTCTGATCTGTCCACGACAGGGTGGAATGAGCCTCCACAATTCTGTGCGGTTTGTTTCTCCCTGTCAAGTGAAATTCAGACTTAATTTCCCTTCTCTTTTAAAGATTTTCTGACTGATGGATATCGTCAATGAATTATAGAATCCATTGTAGTGCTAGTTCTGTATCCTCTTCTCCCTCTCCCTAAACAATAAATGGGTAAATACAAAGAAAATGAGTAATGAGAATACTGTATAATAAAAAAAAATATAAATGAATGTCATGGAACATGTTTAAAAATATATTTTGAAGTGTATTAAAATAGAATATGGGTAGCTTGATACGTCAAGTATTAACATTATTAAATTTATAAACATACTATTCAATATTGGTAATTTAATATTCGAAATTATGTCACTAAATCTCAAAGGACAACAACAATGTTAATTTTAATACCACGGTAACCCGGGAAGACCAACAAGAGTTGAAGGGTTTCACCCGTTTTCTTGTAATTTGTTGTACAGGCATTTGAGAAATAAAAATACTATAATTATGGGATTCCTACCCCTAATTAGGTCCTCAGGCCCCACCCCATGGGCTGATCGTAAAAGGCGATCAAACAATGGGTCCCCCTACTGATTCTCATCGCATGTTTCTCTAGTTTCGCAAAATTTTCGATCAAAATTTCCTAGTTTCAGAAAAAAAATTTAGTAAAAAATTGAACAATGCATTCGATTCCTACCCCTAATTAGATTGCGCACAATGATGTGCTTATCACAAGCCCAGCAAACCATGGGCATACTGAGGTGGGACCTTCTTGTGGTTTTCTTTTTAATTAATGTTCCTCCTTGGGGTCGAAGTGCATTATATATAGTCTTTTATCTTTCTCCGTCGGGCCTGTGAAACTTGCGATGAGATATGTAGGTGGGCAACTGGCCCGCCGTCGGGTCAGGGGGAATATATGCAGGGATATATGCAGTTACCCCCCACCATGTTACCCCCCACCCCAACCCCACCCCCTCTTTTTCCTCTATCCTCTTCTTCCTCTATCCTCTTCTTCCTCTATCCTCTTCTTTCTGTGATCTTCTGTGATTAACATTTTTCATAAAAATATTAAAAATAAAAATTAAATTCAATCCTACAAGTATAAAATATTTGGTATTTGACCATCTAAATGTCTATAAATTTACATTTTATTAACAATTAATAATTATCATTGTGTTTATAACATAATTGTGTTTATTATGTTATAATGTCTAATAGATTATCTGTGGTCCCGGGTATGACCATAAAGTGCCTCTCTCAGCTGTGGTCCTGGGTATGACCATAAAGTGCCTCTCTCAGATAGCTCTGTGTTATTTAAGTTATTAATTAGCGTACAGGTGGTAATTGATAACCCAATAATTAGTAGAGTCTTCAGGACAACCCAATAATTAGTAGAGTCTTCAGGATAACCAATAATTAGTAGAGTCTTCAGGATAACCCAATAATTAGTAGAGTCTTCAGGATAACCCAATAATTAGTAGAGTCTTCAGGACAACCCAATAATTAGTAGAGTCTTCAGGATAACCAATAATTAGTAGAGTCTTCAGGATAACCCAATAATTAGTAGAGTCTTCAGGATAACCCAATAATTAGTAGTCTCTTCAGGATAACCCAATAATTAGTAGAGTCTTCAGGATAACCCAATAATTAGTAGTCTCTTCAGGATAACCCAATAATTAGTAGTCTCTTCAGGATAACCCAATAATTAGTAGAGTCTTCAGGATAACCCAATAATTAGTAGTCTCTTCAGGATAACCCAATAATTAGTAGTCTCTTCAGGATAACCCAATAATTAGTAGAGTCTTCAGGATAACCCAATAATTAGTAGAGTCTTCAGGATAACCAATAATTAGTAGAGTCTTCAGGATAACCCAATAATTAGTAGAGTCTTCAGGATAACCAATAATTAGTAGAGTCTTCAGGATAACCAATAATTAGTAGAGTCTTCAGGATAACCCAATAATTAGTAGTCTTCAGGATAACCCAATAATTAGTAGAGTCTTCAGGATAACCAATAATTAGTAGAGTCTTCAGGATAACCAATAATTAGTAGAGTCTTCAGGATAACCAATAATTAGTAGAGTCTTCAGGATAAACCAATAATTAGTAGAGTCTTCAGGATAGTGACGAACCCATACGCTTATTCAGGTTATTTAGATTATTTATTGTACTTAATACTTAATAGGTGCGTGAGTATACTACTCACTGAATTCGGCTGAATTGTGGTACCATGAAGCGACGTACGTCCTTTGACCAACCCCCACCTCGCTTCTTATGAGGGTAGTTTTGTGTTTTCCGAGTCCTTCTCCGCCTCAGTTGGGCTCAGAAGGACCTGGACAGCCTTATTCTTGGGGCAATTGGTCGCAACATGAGTGTAGCATCCTGCGATTGTGATGAAACCATCTCTAAAATTGCTAGCAGATCTTTGCCCGTTTCCTAGGCATCAGATCCAGAGGGAGCTGAATCCCCTACACGAGTATCAAGTCTCAATGCAGCCACTGCACCCGGAGCCAGTGGCTGAGCTCGTTTCAGATCAAGCTCAGACATTTTCCTTGCGGAGGAGAAACGTCCAACAAAACTCGGATTATGTAATCCAACAAATCGATTCTAACACGGAAGTCTGTGCCCGAGGTCATGGCACCATTTGTAGTGAATCCTACAAATTGTTCGATCTCGCAAGTGCGTATAAGATAGTACATAAATGAGCCTACAAATTGTTCGATCTCGCAAGTGCGTATAAGAGTACATAAACGACATGATAGGAATCTTTTCCCTAGAAATAACTGATGACTGTCATATCTTCGTACTATCCCACAATCAGATTACTATTTCAGTAGCCTAGCCAAACCAGATGATTAAGATTCAATAGCTTCCTATTGATTACTGGAATGGTTAGGTGCTGAAATAGTGTTCCCTTTGTGGGATGGCATGTCGATATGATAGACTGACGTTAGTGGTATTTTGGTAATACTTATAAATATATTTTAAAGGCATTTGGTTCGGGTATTTGGTTCGCCCCCATTGCCTGAGGACTGAGTGATATACCTCTCCTCCGTATTCATTTTCTATGACCTTTTTCCTGAGTCGGACTCAGTTGAACCCATATCAATTTTAAGCAACAGGCAAGCGTCATTGCCTGAATTATAACAACACATTACCCAGAATATATTTATAAATATATTTTAAAGGCATTTGGTTCGCCCCCATTGCCTGAGGACTGAGTGATATACCTCTCCTCCGTATATTCATTTTCTATGAACTTTTTCCTGAGTCGGACTCAGTTGAACCCATATCAATTTTAAGCAACAGGCAAGCGTCATTGCCTGAATTATAACAACACATTACCCAGAATATATTATAGTAAATATTTAATAACATGTTCATCTTGTTCATATCCTTTCCACGTTCGACGTGTGAGGTACTACCAAAAGTTCCTCCTCATCACCGTTTTCTCTTGCCGACAGATAGGCAGCCCATCTCCCACTTCCGCTACTCCGTGTGTCCTGGCACTCTTGTGAATATCCTGCCTTCACTAAGTCTAGAACGCCTAGACAAAGGAAGGGATAACTATGGAAAGCGGTTTGATAGTACCGCCTTAGCGACGATAATAAAAAACACTTATTCATGTACGGCCGCTCGCGCGATGCGGCATCCTGGCCCACAACCACAATCAGCCAGAAAGCTTTATTTCAACTTGGTTATAAATTAATATATTAATATTCGTCCAATGCTTAATGTAAATTAGTGATTGAAGGGTACATTTAGCTAGTAAACTAGTTTTCTGTATGTAATAGTAATTATTTCAAAACAATCCCTGTGAGGACCCGGGGTAGCGAATAGGTCCTCAGCCCCCACCCCATGGGCTGATCGTAAAAGGCGATCAAACAATGGGTCCCCCTACTGATTCTCATCGCATGTTTCTCTAGTTTCGCAAAATTTTCGATCAAAATTTCCTACAGTTTCAGAAAAAATTTTAGTAAAAAATTGAACAATGCATTCGATTCCTACCCCTAATTAGATTGCGCACAATGATGTGCTTATCACAAGCCCAGCAAACCATGGGCATACTGAGGTGGGACCTTCTTGTGGTTTTCTTTTTAATTAATGTTCCTCCTTGGGGTCGAAGTGCATTATATATAGTCTTTTATCTTTCTCCGTCGGGCCTGTGAAACTTGCGATGAGATATGTAGGTGGGCAACTGGCCTGCCGTCGGGTCAGGGGGAACACGCCACGGGTTTAGGTAGGTAGCTTATACGTATGGGTTCGTCAAACAACCTAGGCAGTATAGGCAGGGTTGGGATGGATGTCAACATGAATATGTCCCCTCCAGGTGATGCCTCATGATCCCTCATGCATCACACGTGAATGTATGACCTCGGAAGTATCGGTGATGTGTTAACTGTCCGGTCCTGCATCCATTGATGAATCCGAACGAAGAAATGAATGATCGCGGTCGGAAGAGCTCGGTGAGGAAAATTCTCAGTTTTCCGGCGAGGAATTCCACCTCGTTGGTGACGCGGGCACCATTTTACACCATCGCAATCCCTCAAGAGTCAGGAAGATTTGCCTTATGGACATCTTTGCCCACCAGGCATTGCATGTGATATAGATCAATCCTGGGAGAATTTCACTTAGTTTCTCTCTGATGAACTGAAGTTCCTTTTTTATTGTTTTTATTGTATTTTTTTTTGTTCAACTTTCATTGTATTACAGAGCACATCTTAATTTACATTTCACTCCTTAAGGCCGAGGTGCAGATCGATATATATACGGATCGCGTGTTGTTGTAAGAAAGAAAATTCCTTAGAAAGGAATTAGTGAGATTCCATGGATATTGTCTATGGAGAAATCAAATAAGTTATAGTGATCTTCATTCTGTGCCACAATCGGATTACTATTTCAGTAGCCTAGCCAAACCAGATGATTAAGATTCAATAGCTTCCTATTGATTACTGGAATGGTTAGGTGCTGAAATAGTGTTCCCTTTGTGGGATGGCATGTCGATATGATAGACTGACGTTAATGGTATTTTGGTAATCTTTCTTTAGTAATTTTTTCCCTAGAAATAATTGATGACTGTCATATCCCACAATCGGATCACTATTTCCGTAGCCTAGCCAAACCAGATGATTATGATTCAATAGCTTCCTATTGTTTACTGGAATGGTTAGGTGCTGAAATAGTGTTCCCTTTGTGGGATGGCATGTCGATATGATAGACTGACGTTAATGGTATTTTGGTAATCTTTCTTTAGTAATCTTTTCCCTAGAAATAATTGATAACTGTCATATCTTCATACTATCCCACAATCGGATCACTATTTCCGTAGCCTAGCCAAACCAGATGATTAAGATTCAATAGCTTCCTATTGTTTACTGGAATGGTTAGGTGCTGAAATAGTGTTCCCTTTGTGGGATGGCATGTCGATATGATAGACTGACGTTAATGGTATTTTGGTAATCTTTCTTTAGTAATTTTTTCCCTAGAAATAATTAATGACTGTCATATCCCACAATCGGATCACTGTTTCAGTAGCCTAGCCAAACCAGATGATTAAGATTCAATAGCTTCCTATTGATCACTGGAATGGTTAGGTGCTGAAATAGTGTTCCCTTTGTGAGATGGCATGTCAATATGACACAGTGAGTCATGTGTTCTAGTAGTTGTGTTCACCCAACAATATATGTTGGGAGCTGGGAGAAGAAATCCCAATATTTGACATGTTCATGCTGTATCCTTCTGCACCTCGGTCTTGTTTTGCGTGGGTGGGTGAGTGAGATTGGTTGCTTTACGCCCTTATCAACGATCATATATCAATATATGATGCAACTCGAATACGTGTTCTTGGAAATCAGTGGGAGAGGTTTTTTGGCTGCTCTTTTACGGGCCTTGAAAAGCCTTGCGTTTTGAATATTAATTGAAGGCCATGAAAAGCCTTGCATTTTGGTCAAAGGGCCTGGAAAACCATCCTATGAGCCTTATGTCTCGTAGGAATTTATTTATACCCTTAACATTTTCGATGCTCAGAGATCTCATGTCAACATAAGAGGTATATCGTATCAGTAAATATTTGTGAAGCCCTTAGGATCCCTCTGATCTATTTACCATCTCTCTTCCTTACTTGGTTTTATTATAATATATATTATATTTTATTATTTTGTCTCTTCTCAGTCTAGTACAAGACTCTCACAATATTTTCGAAATTAAGGTAACTGTCGGTAGAAATAGAATATTTTATTCATAAAGACATGTCAACCTATTTGTCATTTTTCCGAATATGTAACTGTGAGCCATGAGACATATAAAAGATTGTCTTATCTTATCGTATCTTACTAGGGCTCCTATGATTTATAGACATCAGAGAAACACTAATAAGTACATATAATTAACATGCACAGATAAATATAATCCGCACACGCCCTTGTTGTATTAACAAGTGCGCGTGTACCCAAACACAAGACTGTCAGTAATATGTGAAAAGTGTACATATTAAAGGCTCTACTTGTCCCCCTCTGCAGGGATCGGTCGCTTGATGCCACATATTGCGGTTTTTAAAAAGAATTCATATGGTCCGTTACATAAGATTAGATTAGAATACTTTTTTTATTATTCCTTTTTATTCAGGTATGAGCTAACATACATCATTGGTAACAAGATAAATTTCATAAGGCAGCCCCTTAGTTCACCATTGCGGTGGTCTTCTTCTGTGCCCTGAGCCGGCGAAAAGGCTGTAATTATATAGATAAATATAATTATTCTACTTGGTTTCGTGCGTGCGGGTCGCTTTGAAGGAGCATGTTACGCTGGTGACGATGTCTTAGTAATTTCGTATCTTCCTTTCTTCATGAATTGGTATTTTATACATTGAATATGTATGAGTATTAATATTTGTACTCGACGACGATTACTGGCATATTTAGATTTTTATTTCCAAAGGGAAAGGGTACATATCTTCTGTTGATTGTAATGTCTTTCAGTCCTTAGTAGTTACGACTGAGTGCCTAGTATAAGTTGCAAAACGTTATAATGAGTTTTTCCGTCTTTCCCATAGAATATCGTTTATCCCAATCTTTTTTTAGATGCAAACAGGTTAGCTATATTGTTTGATGACTACCATATCTTCATACTATCCCACAATCGGATCACTATTTCAGTAGCCTAGCCAAACCAGATGATTAAGATTCAATAGCTTCCTATTGTTTACTGGAATGGTTAGGTACTGAAATAGTGTTCCCTTTGTGGGATGGCATGTCGATATGATAGACTGACGTTAATGGTATTTTGGTAATCTTTCTTTAGTAATCTCTTCCCTATTGTTTCTTATTTTTATCTAAATTCTACATTAATCTTTTCAATGCTAGTAGAATAAACACGAGTAAAAACGGTAAATTGTGTCAACATTACAAATATTTCCTTTCGAATATCCTTTTCCCCCAATCCTATTCCTTAGAGATATAACCATCATGGCACTCTTGAACGGTATATGAAAATGAAAGACAAGTTTCTCCGTAAAGCAGTGGTTACCTCCTCCAACCCACCAGTGTCCCCGACATGGGTGATCAGGGTCGTCGAGGATTTGATATAATTAACCACCTCAAAGCATTAATTCCTTACAATGTAGTGTATGCTTTTCTTCTCCGTGTATTTTTATTTCTCTTCATCATTTGGCTCAGATCTTCAGAAAATGTACAATCGGCAGCCCTATACATATAGTAAATTCTGCTAAAATGTGCTGGAAAATGGCAAATACTTGGTATATCTGAATATATTTGATATTACCTTAATTCAGAAAATCGGTAATTAGGCTATATTGAACTGAAATTTGAACTGCATTTTTGTCTTTGTTTTATCTGTGTTATCTTGTACAACACCCCATATATTATTGAGTTTAACATACAACATTTTTGTATGTTAAACTAGAATAACTGCATTCACTGAGAAAAGTGTCCGATGAGATGATGTAATGTGCTGCGCAGAATAACTAGGTCAAACAAACAAACAAACAAAACAATCAAGTCACAGTTTGTGTGCCCCAACGCAGGCCGTGGCGGGCCCATGTGGACATGATTCGTTTTGAATTAGTTACTTAGTGAGTTATTGACTTTTATACGTAGTGAGTTATTGTTTATAAGTAGTGAGTTTTATACGTAGTGTGTTGATTCCAAATTTCTCTGTTAATTATTGATTCCAAATTTCTCTGTTGATTCCAAATTGATTCCAAATTTCTCTGTCAATTATTCTAAGTCGGGAGAACACCAAAACTATAACCTAAGCGATTTGTTATTAGGTGATTTTTATTAAGATGTTAGATGTAAATTTAGAGTTGTGATTCCAACGTTTCGGATTCATGGCAATCCTTCTTCAGCTAAAGGTGTTTTCAGTGATAACGCTGTTAATAATGAGGCTAGAGTTGTGTAATAAAGTTTAATCAGTTATTTTTGTAAACGTGTGGTTTCTCAATATCCCCAGGCGGATGTTTTAGTCCAATATATTTAGACCACGTGGAACTAGGGTTTTAAGGCGAGAAGACCGCGTGGAACTAGGGTTTTAAGGCTTTGTGTTGAAATAATTAGTCCCAGAGACAAAAATAAACACATAGATTGGAGGGTAGCAAGTACATGGATACTGTTGCTAATGTTGCCGCACGTTACCCTGGTTGTTGCCAGGGGAGGACAGGTGGAATGTTCGATCTGAATCCGCGCAGATTCAGTTGTGGTAGCGCAATCAGGGAACACACATCGTCCCAATCTAAGTTTAATCAGTTAATATGTTAATTATTCAACAATTTCTGTTAATTATTCAACAATTTCTGTTATCTTTTTTATATATGTCTGTTAGCTGTCCACGACAGGGTGGAATGAGCCTCCACAATTCTGTGCGGCTTGTTTCTCCCTGTCAAGTGAAATTCGGATTTAATTTCCCTTCTTCTTTATTACATCTTTCAGACCTAATTTCCCTTCTCTTTTAAAGATTTTCTGACTGATGGATATCGTCAATGAAGTATAGAATCCATTGTAGTGCTAGTTTTCCCTTCTCCCTTGTTTATTCACACCCCATAGCATGTATTTTTGACTGTATAATTATATATTTCGGTCCTCGGTAAAACCCATAAACGGCCTCATCTCATCTTTCACCATCCTATTCTTATCTGATCTGGGAGGATAATTTAAATGTAATATTTGATGATTTTTTACTCCCGCGATATGAATGCACAGGCTACAATCAATAGTATTTTTTTCACCTATTTGCCCCACTTATAACAGGTTATGCGGTGCAATTGTATGTTTTATTATTTGTTCTTTCTAATTTTCTGACTATGTTCTGCCGAAATATAAGGACTACCAGATTTCTATGTTTTCTATGGAGAGGTACTTTGCGGGCGGTTATATTACTGTGTGGCCTGTCACACATAGCCTGTCCTGACGTTTAAAATTGCTAATTTCCCGGACTCTGGTCAATATATATTATATTAAAACAGTTTTCGAAAGTTTAAAAATATGTCTAAATGTCTCAAAGGTTTTATGTATGTAAAACAAATATTTCATGTTTTTTTTAAGTTTTTTCTCAAAGCCACATTCCCGCAATGCTACAACACTATATTTAGTTTCCTCCTCTGGCTGGTCACAGGTTTAATCAAAATCGAGTTTATTTTGTTGACAAAATTTTTTATTAGTGTGGGAAGGGTTTTATTTAACATCGAATCTCTCTGAAAAAAATGTTATTGTTTTGTTTGACTGCGTAAAAAACACAAAAATGTTATTGTTTAATTTTTGTTAAATATACGTTCCAGTGTTTGACCCTGTGATGATGCTTCCTATTTTTGGAGCAATCAATTGGAGAGCAATCATTTTGATTAATTTGAAGTGTATCTATGTGGCAGGAAATTCAGCTCCTCGAAATCTATGTATGTATTAGCGTGTGTAGGGTTTTCTTTGATAATTCCGCTGGAACAATAGTGTTGTTAAATGAAACAAGGATCTGGCGACAAAAACAGCTTTGTGTATACAGAGAGATTCGGGATGCTTTGGGGTAGGTTTATTTATTTTTATTTTTTGGGGGGGGGGGGAGACAGTTTATAATCATACCCAGGAAATAGAGATAGAGAAGAAGGGAGTCGTGTAAACAGAGCCGCTCCGCTCAGAGAATTAGTTACGTAGTGAGGTATGGACTTTCATACGTCGTGAGTTATTAATTGTTTATAAGTAGTGAGTTTTATACGTAGTGAGTTGTATACGTAGTGACTTGATTCCAAATTTCTCTGTTGAATAACAATTTCTCTGCACCGCCATAATTTTACCCCCTTGATTCCAAATTTCTCTGTTAATTATTCCCCAATTTCTCACTAGTTTGACTCCACTCGCCACTGTTAACTTTTTTCATATGTTTGTTATCTGCCCACGACAGGGTGGAATGAGCCTCCATGGCTCGTTCCTCCCTGTCAAGTGAAATTCAGACGTTGGAAATGGAAATCAGGTTTTTTTATTGTATAGAACTGCTTCACCATTTGTATCCAAAGTACTCAAATTGCACCAACACTCCCTGTCAGTGGCTCGGTGTATACCAACTTAACTTACGTACAATGCATGAGACTAGCATTTGGATGGAATATGTCCAAAAAAGAATTGCTGAATAAGGGTGAGTGAGTGAGATTGGTTGCTTTACGCCCTTATCAACACATTTAATATGGTTTTATCAAGGGCGGGAGAGCTGAGAGGGAGGCAGTTTATGATCATACCCAGGAAATAGAGATAGAGAAGAAGGGAGAGAGAGACAGGTAATATATTACCGCTGAACTATCGGTGAGAAATTGCGTTAATTAAGACTCTGTTTAGGAAGAAAGAAAAGTATATAGACCAGAGTGAGAGAGTGAAAGAACTCAGAGGTAGAGCTGGTGTCTTATTTAAAACATTCAAAAATATTGTTTTAAATGCTCACGTGGTGCTACTACCAGTAGATAGCCGAATTATAATCCTGATTATAAGAGGTAATCTAACACTGGTAGTAGTTCCTGTGGCCGCGCAGCATTAGATATCTTTATAGTATCTGGGTATTTGTTTTGTTTGTGTGTAAAAGCGTCTGTATTAATTGTCAAACAAGGCTCTGGTGATCTTCACCTCAAAAAAAAAAAAAAAAAAAAAAAAAAAGCAAAGGAGCTTTTGTATATACGGGTCAGATCGTCTAGAAATGTACAATCAGCAGCTCTATACATTCATGCAATTCTGGTCAATTTGGTTACGAAATGATAAATACTAGGTATAATTATCTGATATTGTGTTGATTAATTTTTTTTCTTAAATTAGGGTTATTTGGACCGATTGGTGAAGGTGAATTGTACATTATCTGGCAAACTGACCCATACAGACAATGCATGAGACTAGCATTTGGATGGAATATGTCCAAAAAAGAATTGCTGAATAAGGGTGAGTGAGTGAGATTGGTTGCTTTACGCCCTTATCAACACATTTAATATGGTTTTATCAAGGGCGGGAGAGCTGAGAGGGAGGCAGTTTATGATCATACCCAGGAAATAGAGATAGAGAAGAAGGGAGAGAGAGACAGGTAATATATTACCGCTGAACTATCGGTGAGAAATTGCGTTAATTAAGACTCTGTTTAGGAAGAAAGAAAAGTATATAGACCAGAGTGAGAGAGTGAAAGAACTCAGAGGTAGAGCTGGTGTCTTATTTAAAACATTCATTCCGAAATCGGAGAGAATGAGAAAGAGTGCGTATTACAGAGGGGTATGTATATGGAATGACCTTCCGGAACTGATTCGGAATTGTGTAGATCCTATAGGATTCGACAAACAATTGAAAGACCTATACTGGTTGAAGCTAGATGAATTGTCTATCTGCTACCTTAGCGGTAGTTCTTAACTGTCCCTTATTTTTATGTAAAGCCCTCATTAGGGCTAGGTGATTGTGTATGAACAAAAATGATAACAGAATTAGACGCGGTAGAGGAATGTAGTGTCATGTGGCGCCACCTGGAAGCTTCTCTGAGCATATATCACTATATGTACCCTTATAGAACATATATACCGCGATGTACTTATGCATTTCTCAAAACCTTATTAATTGTCCAGGTTATGTATATATGAAACTCCATGTTTATTGTATCTCTGTATATACCTGGGGCGAGTGAAAACCCCTGACATGGGGCTCGATCACCCAGCATAAGTATAATCTCTAAGAAAAACTATAAAACACAGAGAGTGAGTGTGTGATGGTTGCTTAATGCCATGGCGATATCCAAGTTCTATGTCTAAGCTTGTTAATGTGACGGTTTCGATAACTGACATTTAAAACGAACTTTGTACAAGTCTAGAGTGTACGACATTCTACCAACACCCGTTGTCTATGCAGCCGTGCATGGCATTGTTGAAAAAAAAAAAAAAAAAGAAAAACAAACCCCTATAGTGCTATACAGGGAAAAGAGCCGTATGGCAAAAGAGCCGTAAGGCATATACAAAAAAAAAAGAAAAAAAAAAGAAAAACAAACCCCTATAGTGCTATACAGGGAAAAGAGCCGTATGGCAAAAGAGCCGTAAGGCATATACAAAAAAAAAGAAAAAAAAAAAAAAAAAAAAAAAAAAAAAAAAAGAGCCGTAAGGCAAAAGAGCCGTAAGGCATATATACAAAAGAGGCTTAGCCCAAGATCGCAAAGTTATCATGTACTTTCAGAACTTCTCCAGAGACCAGGCCGCCTCCAATAACAACCACGTTTGGACCGTATACCGCACCAAACGCACTACCAAGACCGGAGACCGGCCCACATTGCTCCCATACAGCGGCGCATACTCGCTCCAACTCCGCCCGCTACCAAGGAAGACCGCACGGGCTCCACTACACACATATAACTGGGTCAACCGAAGTATGATGGCTGCTGTGGTTGGTGCAAAACTAATCTCACCGCTCGCTAAAGGTTGGTTGCGAAAGTGTCTCAGAAAGGCCTCCGTGACGACTCCGGATTCAGTCTGACTGAGAGCTCTAGCAACCAACCAATTCACTAGGGCTACTTGCAACAATCACGGCAACAACCATCAACCACAAGCACTCCTCCAGCGCATCACAGCAGACCAACGAACTCCTCCTCCTCCAGGCGAGTCACCAACAACTCTGCAAACGCTTGGACATCTGTCTAGCAGAGGGTCTGGCCGTTGCGGGCTCTCTGCGCAAGGATGAGTGAGTGAGTGAGCGTGGTTGCTTTACGTCCTTATCAACACACTTGCTTATATCAAGGGCGGGAGAGCTGAGAGGGAGGCAGTTTACGATCGTACCCAGGAGATAGAGATAGAGATAGAGAAGAAGGGAGAGAGACAGAGACAGTTCTAGAGGCCAAGTCGGACTAGGGTCCTGCCACCCGCTCCACCCTGATTAGACTGCAACACGCACAGACCTCTAGACGGGTCAGGGGTGTGTGCCAGGTGTGCCACCTGGCAGGTAAAGAAGTAATGACTAAATACTGAGCGTTCCGCTACCATGCTACTGTCGAACAAACGTTCCGTAGACGTGGGTAAGTAACCGAACCCTCACATTATCCATGGAGATGTCACGGTGACAGGAATCCAGGGTTCTCTAGTTCTCAGGGAAACGACCCAGAAATACATTGAAATATAATCATTTAACATTTGACGGGAGGGAGGGTAAGGGTGTAGAAGAGGGGATGGGGAAGGGAGGGGCGGGGAAACGACCCAGAAATACATTGAAATATAATCATTTAACATCAGTGAATGTAGAGTGGTACTCCCAATCTTGTCCATAGCTATAGTGACAACATCAGGCAACAACAAAAAAAAAAAAAAAAAAAAAAAAGGAAGCCTGATATGGTTATTATTTATAGACTTTTGTCCTTTTGAATGATCAAAGGACTGATCACATGACTTGAAAGAGTGGGAGGAAAAAGACGGGAGGGAGGGTAAGGGTGTAGAAGAGGGGATGGGGAAGGGAGGGGCGGGAGAGGGTGTACAAAAGGGGATGGGGAAGGGAGGGGTGGGAGAGGGTTTAATAGAGAGGAGGGGAAAGGGGGGCGGAGAAGAAGAGGGAGGGGAAAAGGGGGAAGGGCAAAGAAAAAGAGGGGTGGAATATGAGGGACAGTGAGTGAAGCAGGAAAAGGAGGGAGGGAGAGGGAGAGGTGCAGGGAGAGAGGGGGACCGTCCGAAAGACGGGTACCAATTTCCAACAGTTAGGGGTCATTCAAAAATTAAGTAACGCTCGAGGGGGGGGGGGGGTTGTCAGACGGTCCCATACTATAACATTGCGGGGCGTCACGCAGGGGGGGGGGGGTAAATTTTTAGGCAAAAAAGCGTTACGTAATTTTTGAATGACCCCTTACAGCCAATTCGAAAAAAAAAAAAAAAAAAAAAAAAAAAAGATGATCGCAGTGCTGCCAACTTCTACGATTTCAGCATCAAAATTCGATGCTACGATCTGTAAGACCCAACCTACGATTAGGGGGAAATTTAGGACCAAAACATGTTCTAGATGAATAGTGAATAGATTAGATATGAATAGAATTCTCGATAGAGGGGTCCAGTGAAAAACTAAGATTTGCGATCCTAACAGGTTGGCAGCTCTGTCAGATCGTATAAATTTATTGTTTTAAATGCTCACGTGGTGCTACTACCAGTAGATGGCCGAATTATAATCCTGATTATAAGAGGTAATCTAACACTGGTAGTAGTTCCTGTGCCCGCGCAGCATTAGATATCTTTATAGTATCTGGGTATTTGTTTTGTTTGTGTGTAAAAGCGTCTGTATTAATTGTCAAACAAGGCTCTGGTGATCTTCACCTCAAAAAAAAAAAAAAAAAAAAAAAAAAAGCAAAGGAGCTTTTGTATATACGGGTCAGATCGTCTAGAAATGTACAATCAGCAGCTCTATACATTCATGCAATTCTGGTCAATTTGGTTACGAAATGATAAATACTAGGTATAATTATCTGATATTGTGTTGATTAATTTTTTTTCTTAAATTAGGGTTATTTGGACCGATTGGTGAAGGTGAATTGTACATTATCTGGCAAACTGACCCATACAGACAGATTTAGTCTATTAAACTTTCGGGGTAGGGTTTTGTTTGAGTAATGGAATCTATGTATGTATTAGCGTGGGAGGGATTTCTTTTATAATTCCGCTGAGAAAAATTGTTGTTTTGTGAAACTGTATATAGTATGTGAGTGTAATTTGGGGAGGGGGGGGGGGGTGTTTAGTAATCGGGAAGGGGTTCAGGTAAGGGAAAGGTTATGTTCAAAGAATTGACAACAGCTTAGCAAAAACAAATGACATGAAACGTATCACGAATGTGAAATTGTCAATAAAATTTGTTTAAAAAAAAAAAAAAAAAAAAAAGCTGTAACCTTTCCCTCCCTTAACAACCGTTGTGGAACCCTTATTATTTAAACCTTTAGGATAAGGGTATAGTCGGGCCCACACATTCAAGAACTCAGAGCTGAATTAGGCCGAATTGTGAGTTCTTGAATGTATGGGCCCGGCATATGTTTGAAAAATGAAATGTAGCCCATTGCATGACGGTTGAGCTGAGGTCTGTCAATATATATATAGTACGGGAGTATGTAATCGGGTGGGTGGGTGGGTGGCGGGGGGGGGGGGTAGTAATCGGGAATGGGTACAACTAAGGAAAGGTTATGTTTAAAGAATTGACAACAGCTTAGCAAAAAAAGCTTAACAACCGTCGTGGAACTGAGACCATGTTATTGTAATGTGTCTATTTAAACTTTTGGGGTAGGGTTATATTTAAACTTTTGGGGTAGGGTTATATTTAAACTTTTGGGGTAGGGTTATATTTGTGGGGCTAAGGGTGGGGGGATCGGTTGCTTTATACTCCGTTTTGACACCTGAGGGTTGGGGTGGGGGTAGGGGGGTCGGGGGTCAGGGATAGTAATCGGGGATAAATTAAAATGCTCATGTGGTGCTACTACCGGTAGATAGCTGAATTATAATTTTAGATTAAACGAGCAATGTACTTACCTTGTGAAGTGTAATCCTGATTATAAGAGGTAATCTAACACTGGTAGTAGCTCCTGTGCCCGCGCGGCATTAGATATCTTTATAGTATCTAAGTATTTGTTTTGTTTGTGTGCGAAAGCATTTTTATTAATTGTTAATTGTCAAACAAGGCTCTGTTGATCTACCTATACAACGGGCCATGTCCATGAGCTTGTTAATATGGACAGAATGCGGATACTGTATCACATACCTGTATGTTTATTTATGTAAACTTTAATTAGTAGTGGGTAAAACATATTTAATATTTTAGAATCGGTGCTTCATTATTGAAGTTTTTGTAACATGTATATATGTCAAGCTCCAGTGAGACCATATATATCAAGCTCCAGTGAGACCATGAGTAGGACCACAGATCGTCGTCTTACCTACCTGCTGAAGGAAGGCCCGTGTCCAATGTCTTGTAGGTGGGTACCATAAGGACTATGTATATATCTGCTCGAATAATTATAAAGGCAAAACAATCCCATTAAGTTGTCAATCTCTTATAATCCCGATCAGATTTACCTCAGTTTATCTTATAGTCAGTGTGTAATTTCTTTTTCTATGATTACTTATGTCTCGTAGTTGCCAAATAACGAGTAATAAAACAACATTCCCCTGTTGAAGGCATTGCAAGGGACATCGCCACTTTCTACAGCAAATAATGATTTCAATTACAAACGCAGAGTACAGTGGAATCTCTCTATCAAGACCACTCTTGGGAATGAATGAGTTTTGGTCTCATAGCGAGGTGGTCTCTTCAGAGGGCTCTATATCTAATACGAGGGAATAATTCGGGACTCGGTTTCTATAATGAGCTGGTTTGTATGCGAGGTTCCACTGTACTTACTTGATCGGCGGCGAACTATTTATATTCTATCTCTCGTTTAATAATAAAAAATATAATTTGTGAATTGATTATATCTCTGCAGCTCTCCCGCTTCATCTCGCTCCACCTCGCTCCATATCTCGCTCCAGCCAATATGATTCCATACGTTACATCAACGCCACAACCTGTCGCTGACACCTCTCCATCTGCCTCCATCCTCCGTCCTCCGTCCTCCGACCTCCGACCTCCGTCCTCCTCACCCAGGCCCACCTCACACCATCTAATTGACTGACCACTGGTAGCGTCAAGCAAGCCAAGTGTGTCTTGATGCGGCTCCCAACCTGTATTACAGGTAAGTTATCAGATAATGTATCATAAATTATGAAACGAGATACACAGAGTGAGGCACAGGTCGCGGAAAATGATATCTCAAAACATCACATATATCTCATCTGTTCAAATAATATAATATCTCAAAATCCATTTCCTGCGACTTGTGACTCATTTTTCTGTAACGCACCACATATATATATATGACTCATTTTCTGAGGTAAAAATTCGCATATTCGCTTGATCTTACCCCGCTGTCATTGTTCAGCTTAGTTTGTTTAAATGTGATTTAATACAAAGTGATTTTCTCAGCATTCTAAATCTATAATTCACCTTATCAGAGCCTTTACAAATCATCCTCTCTTAACGTCTGAGCTTATGGGTGAAGTCGTCGGAAAATGTACAATTCACCTCCACCAATCCTCTCAAATAACCCAAATTCAAGACTAAAATGAGGTTCAAAATTTAGTTCAACACAACCAAACAGATACCGTTTTCCCAGTCTTATTTAGCAGAATTTACTAAATGTGTAGACCTCCCGATTGTACATTTTCTCAAAATTCGACCCTTATTCTATTTGTTCGTATGTAAGTTCGTACAAATGCATTACTTAGTATTGTTATCTCTTTACCATTCTACAGCTATCGTATACCTGGGGGCCAGCCTTGAAATAACTGTCATCACCAGTTTCAAGTTTGACGCCTGTGTGTGAGAACGGCATGGGTAAGTTTCAGTACTATTGCATATTCGTGTATAGTAAATGGCGTATGAACTTAACTGCTTAAATTCATAAATCACCTTATAGGGGATTTGCATGTACCACTGCGCATGTCTGTTACAGTGCACCCTGGGATGGATTCTGTCGAAATCCGACATACAAATATTTTATCGAAAATTGCTAGAATGTTTTCATTAGCAGAATAAATCTATGAAAACTAAATAAATGCATGATGGGATAGATGAGGTCTTGTGTTATGGAAACATGTATTACACATGGATATTGGCATTAGAGCATTGATAAATATTTCTTGTTGAACATGGCATGTTTTCTATAGATTTTAGACTGTACCATTGGTCCAATAACTCCATGCGAACCAAGATACAAAATGGTGCCTATGCAAATCCCCTATTAGAACCATTCAAAAACGCCCACTTTTAACTTCTGAGTTTATTCTACTTGCTTTAATGTGAATGCTGTAAGTTCGTGCAAATACATTACTTATTAATTTTTATTATTTTTATCTCTTTACAGCTATACCTCGTATTGTATCGTATCGTATACCTGGGTACCGACCTGGAGGCAAAAACCATCAAGTCACCGTAACCATCAAGTGTTTCAAGTTTAACGCCCGTGTATGAGAATAATGCCATAGGTAAGTTTCAGGACTATTTCATATTCGTTTATAGTATGGCATATATGGGTCAGGTTTCCAGAAAATGTACAATTGGCAGCTCTACACATTTAGGGAATTCTGCTAAATTAGGCAGAACAATTAAGATTACCGGGTATATACCGGAAGCTCATTTCTGTCTTAAATGTGGTTTATTTGAGAGGATTGGCGAAGGTTAATTGTACATTTTATGAAAATCTGACCCATATATGGTTACGGTCGTCTGAAAATGTACTATCGCCAGCTCTATACATTAAGTAAATTCTGCTAAATTTGACTGGAAATGATTCATAACAGCTCTATCTGAGTATATTCGGTATTGGTTCCATTGAGACAATCCATTGGGTTATGTTGAACTGTAGTTGAACCTCATTTCGGCCTGAAAATTCGGCTATTTGTGAGTATCAGTGAAGGCCGATTGTACATCTTCTGGCGACTTCCCCCTACGACCGCATACCCGCACTGGAGCCATATATAAATTACGAATAACCATAAATACTGTATATCGTGTACATGTTGCTGTAACATCTACATATGTTACATCAGGGATATATATCTACCCGCTTATTGGTGTGTTTGAGCATATGTGATGTGTTTTTAGGGCCATGAGTCACACAAATTCGCAAAAATGGTATTTTTCAAATTGATTTATTCACAGGTTCTCTTTGGCTCATCCTATAGAGTATATTTAGCTACTTTAATGGTAATTGACCACCAGCGATATTGAAAACTATTCTCAAACAATAAAACATATAATACTTATTTGATCTTCTACTGTTTACCATCATTAGAATCCGCTCGATCTCATCTGTTCAAATATGATGATATCTCAAAATCCATTGCGACTTGTAACACATTTCCCTTTAACACATCACATTATATGGCACGAACGATACCTGCGTCAACGCATGTTTTAATCAGCAATGTTATATATTTCCTTTGTATTACAAGTTACTAGATACAGGATGTCTTCAATTACACAGTTCCTCTGTACATTTTAATTAACAGTTCCTCTGTACATTTTATCTCTTCAGTTGTGAGGACACTTGTGGATGATCTACAGAGAGATGGATGGAGTCTTGGATTAACTTCTGGAGACTTGGATACACGGACACGCATAAGTACCTTCTGAACTCATAGACTCACGCATAAGTACCTTCTGGACTTACGTTCTGGACTCGTGGATAAGTACGTTCTGGATTCATATGTACGTTCTGGACTCATCGCCATCCAACTGTGCGCATAGTGACTCTGAGAGCGGACTGATGTCTTGTCTGGTCGATTCATGTGAGGTTTGAAAAGCTGTGAGCTTCTAAATTGTTTATCTGTTTTGATAAGAAAAATGTATTTTATTTTAGGTATGTATGTTGTATCGGGTATGTGTGTGGGGAGGGGGGAGGGGGGGAATGGTATGGTGACGCTTACAGACTGGTTTCAAGGTGGTGCTGGGTTTAAACCCAATAGCAATTAGCCAATACGGCACCGACCCACCTTTGGTATATATACCGTATTTCCCTGAAATACCACCGGGCCTTGAATACCCGCCGTGTCTTGAATTACCGCCGGAATAAATGTCTTGAGTTAAAAAGCACCGGGAGGCAGTAATTCTAGGAAATACAACAGTATGAAGATTCTGTAAGTGCGTTACCAAGTAACACATACAATAGGACTGTAACGTATAGCATTGTTACAAGTGTGTCCTAAACCATTGTTGTGTGTGTTATCTTAACAAGGGACATGTCTCATATTGAGGCTATTTATCTCCTACACAGAATGTGATTTACTACATGTATCTGCATATATATATAAACCCTTATTGAATAAACTACGCATCAGTATATTTGTCTTTGTGATCGTCCTATGTCTTACTATTTCCCATCTATAACGTGGAAATATATACAGTCAAAGCCCGCATAATGACCGGCTCAATATTGGAACAATCAAGACCAGTTTTCTTAAGTCCCGAAATTAGTTTCCCTCTAATTGATTAGCCCTGCTTATTATAAAGCCATTCCGCCATCCGACCGATAAGGGCAAAATCTTCAGAAAATGTACAATCCGCAGCTCTACGTATTTATGAAATGCTGCTAAATTAGGCTTGAAAATGGCCAATACATGGTATCTCGGAATGTATCCGATATTGCCTTGATTCAGACAAACGATTCGGCTATATTGAACGGAATTTTGAACTGAATCGAAATTAAATTTGTGTTATTTGAGAGGATTGCTGAAGGCGAATTGTCCATTTTCTGACGAGTTCACCTATAAAATCACCCCGTCCCAAGTGTGGTCTATATAGCAGCGTTCCACTGTGATTTATACACGTATTAGTATTCATAAATGATAGTCCTTGATAAAGGTCGTTTGTTGACCGACACGTCGGGACGCCAATAAGCTCCAATAGAACAAACCAAATTCTAAACTCCTTTCCGTTTCTCACTCGGTCTGGATTGATTCTGGAAACCTTGAAATATATCACCTTGAAATATATACAATTTATAAATATAGCGACAAACAATGCGAGAGACTTGTGAGTTGACTCCTCTACCTGAGTGGGCTAAATCTGCCATTATTTCATTCGATCTCAAGAGAAACACCATGAACTCTTTTAGACTAGAAGTTGTTTCGCCTACTTCCGACGAGAGCCAGCTGAACAGTGAATTGTTGTTTAGGCGTTGCTAGGCAATTACATTCAGGTGGCTGGATAGTTTATTCTATCTACATTTATACGATAAATGGTTCGTATTGCGTGGGGACAGCTGAATGATAGTTGTCCTTAGCAACGCCTATAATATACATCGCCTGAATTTAAACCAATGAATTCAAACCACTGATTCACTGAATTTAAACCACTGATTCACTGAATTTAAATTGCCGATCCACTGAATTTAAACTGCTGATTCAATGGCGCTCGTCGAGTTAAGACGAAAAATTCAGTCGCAGTAACATTGAATTTAAATCGTCGCAAATGCCAATGCTTGGGACTGTTTGCTAGAACATCATAGACCAAGTTGTTCAGTGAAAAAATATAAAATTGCCAGGAAATGCTTCACGAAATACTTGGTTGTTTATACTAACCATTCATGAACACTTTGAATGTTCCTTTTAAATCAAATTCTGGATGATTTGAATGAGATAATTTAATGTTATTTTCATTTCGAAATTGAAGAACACACAGAAGTAAAACCAAGATGTTTAATATTTGGTTGTTTTATTAAAACCAGAGTATATACTGAAACCCTATACGTTTCGGTGATAGTAGGCCTATCTCAGGGGATCTTCCCTAAAATAATGGATCATAGACAGGCATGCGCAGTGTACACTGAATATTACAACCAATGGATGTCATGGGCATATCAAGATAACGCATTTGGGTCAGATTTTCCCAAAAGGTACAATTGCCAGCTCTACACATTTAGGAAATTCTGCTAAATTAGGCTGAAAAAACTATGAATACTGGGTATATCTGAGTATATTCAGTGTCGAATTGAATTAAAGTATCAGTTCTGCTATGTTGAATTATATTTTGAAGCTCATTTCTGTCTATATACTCAGTTATATTGAACTGTTATACCTCCTTGTGTCATAATATATCAATGTACCTAAATTTGGTATTCTTCATAGCTTTAAACTTCATTACTACGATATATTATGAGTAACCCTCGTTGTAACAGAACTGTATTTCTGAACGTAATTCTTGTCTTAAACTTGCGTTATTTGAGAGGATCGGTGAAGACAAATTGTACGTTTTCTGGCGGTCTGACCTACATACAGAATTCCCATCGTCTTATTGACACAAAGTTTGTGACAAACAAATGGATTACCTGTCGGCCCTGCACCCGAGCAATGGTGCTTGACCCTAGCAGTAGCACGTAGGCCTAGTAGCAGTGATATAAACTGCGTATTCATTTGTTGTTATTTTATTTGAGGCCAAATAATTTAACAGTTACATAAATAAGGGTGTCAGCCAAACTGACATTTTATTTCTGTTGCTTGTTCATGCAGTAGAATAAATCCAAATTTCAATTAGTCACCGAATATTAATATCTAGCAGCTCGTTTTTTTGTTTTTTTTTAAAGATTTTATTTAAACTTGGTTTACCGACTCCCCATTCGGGGTTACTATGACCACTACGAAAACAACCCAATATCCTACATAGCTCGGTTACTATTCTATTCTCAATGATATAATTCCCAACAATGTATTACGTATCTTATATCACAACCAGTTCAATTCAATTCAATATATATTTTATTTGTACAAAAGGGTCGCACAAAAAGGAGAACCGCTTCTGAAAGTTATATAATTCCAGGGCTTCCAGCGGGTTCCTGACTAGTTGGGAGTTATAGAAATATTCATAGATCATGCTTTTTATAGATTACTGCTTCAACAATCGTATGTTTTGTAAGTTTTATTTCCATCATTTGTATATGCAATCAACATTTTTATTTGGAGATTGGGTTAATAATTATATTTCTTATGGGAATCCCTAATCATTGTATAAGTTTGCTTCTAAGTCAGTTTGCATCGGTGTATGTCTCTCTACATTGTTTCGTTTTGTTTCCTTTGTTCACTTCTTCCTCTCTTACTCCCTCTTAATGCTATGAATCTTACCATCTAACAATGATATTTCTTTACATTGTTTTCTCTTTGTATCTAATTATAATGTGTATCTTTTTCTTTAATCGTTTATCGTCATTAATAAGGCTGTTTCACACTGTTTTTGTTTGAGATTAATTCATACTTTTGCATGCATTCTTCTTTGCTATTAATACTTGATTAAATAAGTTGTTTAAACATTATCTATTTCTTTAATCGTTTATCATCATTAATAAGGCTGTTTCACACTGTTTTTGTTTGAGATTAATTCATACTTAACTATACTTTTGCATGCATTCTTCTTTGCTATTAATACTTGATTAAATAAGTTGTTTAAACAAGTTATGATCAAATTAACAGCCGTGGGGATCCGGTCCGAGAATAGGTCCCTAGGCCCATGCCCCTGGGCTGCGTCGTAGAAGTCGTACCGAAACAGGGTGCCCAATATCGGAGTCATAAGTCATCAGTACTGATACAAGGTCCCTCAAAGTATAGTCAAAAGGTTGAGGCATTGCAAAAGTTTGCCCTTAAGATTGACCCTAGGCAATGGTCCTTCAGCGGAAAGTTAATTGATACCTGGTAGAGGTGTCATCATCTATGCGGTTGAGAATTTTCAGAGCTGGTGCCCGGAGCAGCTTATAATAGGATATCTTTTCCTTGACACTTTCTCCTCCATTTGTTTTCTGTCTGCGAGAGTCTGCGGGTGTTCATTTAGGCATGCTCTACACGACTTCTAGTATAAAATTTGTTCACTCGGACATTTTGTCTTAGAATGCTAACTACCGCTTTTGAGGTAATTTTGGGCTGGCTTCGTACAATTGCTCATCAAAGAAAATGTTGATGGAATACCCAACAAGAGTGGACAGGTTGGAGACGCTGAGTGGTGAGGGTGTGGTGTGTGTTTGGGAGTGTGAAAGAGTGTGGGTAAAGGGGTGGTTGGGTGATGGTGTGCTGCATCCACTGTAGCACACTCGACCACACGCACTACACACACGCACTACACACACGCACTACACACACTACAAACACTACAGACGGAATTACTGAGCTTGTCCTGTGGCGGTTTGAAACCTCAGCACAAGGTCGGTAATACCACCCACACACACCAATACACACCCGCAATACACTGTGTATGTGGTATATAGTATGTTGCAGGGGCTGCAGCGCATGTACTCACCCACACACCTACACACACCTACACACAGACACACAAACACTCACCACCATACACTCACCACTCATCGGCTCTAACCTTTTGCTCTCAGGTTTCCATAGACATTTCTTGGAATGAAGCATGTATGTGGTCTTCTCTGATTACCTTGAATGTTAGTGTACTGAGGTTTATGTCTTGAGTAAAACACTTTTTATGTGATGTCGTGGGGATCACCCTGGTGAACACAATCTCTTGGATGGTTGATAACTGGGTGAGTTGGAAGATTGGAACGGATAACTTATGTAGGTTACTTCGGACACCGGGCCTGGATGACTTTGGCCGTTACGGAAGGTGGCAGTTCCATCATGTTATCGATCGGTATGGATGCAGGAATGATGGGGATCAGAACTTAGGAAACGTCATAGGTCTGATGGAAGCTTTGTCACTCGATCTTTTTGGAAATCAAGTAGGTTACTAGTGAGGTACTGGACTGTGATAATGGTATTGGGTACAATGGTTGGGTATTGGGTAACCATGCCCGATGAATGACCAGTACCAAAATGTAGGGGCAAATTTGTAGCTGCTCTGCAGCTGGTTGGACTGTCCCCCATCTTGGCCCGGTATGTCCCCCTTACTGTCCTCTTCCACGGATTACGATTCCTTCCCGCCCAAACCTTCCTCCAATGTTGAGCCACAGGGTGTTTAATTCTTGGCCACCACCACATCTGCTCGGCATTTGCAGTGGGCTCCAAGTGGCATCGCTAACTTGGATAACAAGGCGAGGGTTGGTATCTAATACCATTCACAGGGAGTAGTGTTGAGTAGGGTTGAGCAGTATTCGTGTGTCGAATGGTTGTGTGATGCGTCTAGTGAAATACTTACAGTTTTCACTGCTGGTAAGGAGGTGTAGCCTCTCTTACCAGTACATAGCCTCTCCACAGCAAGCCCGAGTGTAGTACCTCCTCGAGGTGATGCATGGAAATCAAGCTCTTTTGAGCTTGAGCTGAACTACACAGGACGATATGATATGATTAACACCACCAATCTATGAAACACTGTCATTGAATTGTGGTCCTGGGTATGACAATAACATGCCTTTCTTTCTTTTCTCTCCGTCTCTCTCTCCCTTCTTGAGTTCTTCTCTATCGCTATTTCCTGGGTATGAACATAAACTGCCTCCCTCTCAGCTCTCCCGGCCTTGATATAACCATATTAAATGTGTTGATAAGAGCGTAAAGCAACCAATCTCACTCACTCACTCACTCACTGTCATTAAATCCTGTTTTTATCATAATCGGGAATTACTTTTATTTCTGCAGCTGTGATATTCTGCCTATATTGATCCGAGAGTGTACTGTTACACTCTCCTTACAATCCAACTCAACTTCTGCCATTCGTCATTATCCTTCCCATGCAGCCTTGGCTCACAGTATAGCGATGTGCCCACTGGTAGCTGCCATTTGTGTCTTCTTGCATATTACAGGTATGGTACCAGAAATTCCATTTCAATAAATGTTTTTAAATATTAGTTTAATTGAATACAATTTCATACATTTGCTAGATATTGCTCCTAGATATTGAGGAGGATGACTCTCATAAGAATCTAAAGGCACTATTGAAATCACCAGAAAATGTACAATTCATATTCACCAATCCTCTCAAATAACCCAAATTTCAGACGAAAATAAAGTTCAAAATACAGTTCAACCTAACCAAACCGATTGCTAGAATCAATTCAATGCCGAATATACTCGAATTTACCTAGTATTGACCAAATTACAGCCTGATTTAGCAGAATTTACTAATGTGTTCAGCTGCTATTTATGCCATTGTTCTCTATACTTTGCAGTCTGAGTAACCATTCCTCTGTAACTTCTATCTCCTCAGTTGAAAGAGTGAAGACGCCGTGTTGCTCGTAGGCGAGGTCACAATGTCTGGACACAAGGGATCCAAGGGCGTTTAAGCACTACCTTCAAAGACCCGGGACCACCTAAAACAGTGACTAAATGGATTAATAACCTCCATCTTGGGCTCCAGACAGCACCAGCAGCCCCTCAACGTCGGGAATAAATCCTATACTACATCCTACTATAGACGATGCACGGAGACATATGGACCACAGGAAACTTTTGCACCCATCGGCACCAGCAGCCCCTCAATGTCAGAAATAAATCCTACACTACATCCGACACTGGATGAAGCACAGAGAACATCGGAAAACTTCGAAAACTTTCTGGACTCATCTGCAAGAGACTTTACGCATGGTGACCGACCATCAACGTGGGACAATGTGTTCAACCATCACAGGACGCAAACATTTTGTACACCAATTAATGTTTTATTTAACCATCTGGGTCAGATTTTCAGAAAATGTACAATTCGCCTTCACCAATCCTCTTAAATAACCCACATTTAAGACAAAAATGAGCTCCAAATACAGTTTAACATAACAGAACTGATACTTTGAATCAACACGATACCAAATATACTCAGATGTACCTGGTATTCCTCATTTTTCAGCCTAATTTAGCAGAATTTACTAAATGTATAGATCTGCCAATTGTACATTTTCTAAAAATCTGACCCATTTGTGGGACAATTTACCCGACATACATCCAACATTGTCACAATGGTAGAATATAGTCACAAGTTGTTTTATCTCTAGATGGTATTTGTAAATAACGGTAGTCACTGGAACAGTCATTGTTGGTTATGCGAGTGTTACTTATTTGAAGTAATTAATGGTAGAAATGTGTCGTTCTTGAAGCATGAGAGTCACTGGCAATCAGTGGAGTTTGGTTATTAACTTAAATATGGTGTATAGGGAGGGAGGGAAGGATCTTTAAAAGTAACGTAATACCAAATATAGTTGGACCCTCTCCCTCTCCTTCCCCACCCCGTCTCCCTCTCCTTCCCCACCCATCTCTCTCTCCTTCCCCGCCCCCCCTCTCTCCCTCTCTTTCCCCGCCCCCCTCTCTCCCTCTCCTTCCCCGCCCCCTCTCTCTGACCCATATAATGTTAATATGGTTTAAACCTGTATATTACCCTTTTCCTGACTAAGAATGAAACGAATCGCTGTAGCGAAATTTCTGTGTCAATAACTATGGTTTAAAAAAGATTATTCGCCAAGACCAGAGCTCACGGGATAAATCCCATATGTTTCTGCCTGGTGCTGTGTCCAGGCTGGGTGTATCTATCTCGGTGCATCGAAATCTATGTGTATCATAAATGTATATTTCTAAATTAGATATGGAGACTGTTGACATTCGATCTAGCAAAGATTAGAGTGGCAAAACGGTTATTTACATGAATTTGTATTGTTTCTAGAGATAGATAGTCGTTGGTATATAATGCATAATTATTTAAGCTGAAGGCCAGGGTGTAAATATGGCCCTTCATAATCAGAATTTTGTTAGATTCAATTGATAGTTCAGATAGATTATACTTTAAATTGATCTGGTTTAGTAGACCTCTTGAGGAAAACTTGTTGTTATGTATACTATGGGTATAATTTTGTTCCCTTTGAGATGAGTGATATACTACTTTCCTAAGTCGTTACAACGTATGAAAACGTCCTTGAAGGACATTGCGTGTTTCCATGTGAATTATATTGTAATTAAAAATTTGGCCTATTGAATCTTGATTCGCATGGAATCATGGGAGTAATATGGTAGAGTATAAAATCTATTGAAAACATGTCATGTTCAGCATGGGATATTCATCAATTCTCCAATGTTAATATCCATGTGATTTACATGTTTCCATAACACAAGCCTCCATCTTTCCCATGATGCATTTGGTTTTCATAGATCATTTATGCAAGCTATGCTATTGGTGCAAACATTCTTGCAAATTTTGATAAACATGTTGGCAAATATTTGTATATCAGATTTGAACAGAATCCATCCCAGTATGCACTGCAGTAGACATGCACAGTGAGACATGCAAATCCCCTATTGTGACGCACCTGAAAGCAATTTGTTACATATCAGATAGCGTTTCTCGGCCTGAGAAGTGTCATCTCAGCCCGAGAATGCAGTTGCTGATATACTGTATATATACCGTTGTCATATGTTTGCATGGGTGGCGCATCATATGAGTCAGATCTTTGAACTACATTGCGTTTTTTTTCCATGTGAATTAAAATATATTGTAATTAATGGTCTGGCCTCTAGATGATTTTTTTTTCAAAAAGGAATGGATACCATAATTTGCATGTATCGTATCTATATGACTACTTCGCAGATTTATGTATATTTTGTACTTTATAGTGGTTTGTTCACTGTCTGATCGTCATAATCTATGTCACCCTGAATCAGATAAGATATGGTTTTGTAATTTGTGTAACGGTCTGAAATCGTTATACGACTAGATTGTGTTTCAGATATTTACTTTGACTATTGAAACCATAATGCTGTAGGAAAATTGTTCCTCAACATAACATAATTTAGGCAGACACAAATTGTATGTATCATATATGAATACTTCACAGGATAAAGTATACTATTCAAACTGCACTTGACCTCGTTGCTTCTTATTGCTTTTTTTAAAACTGATTTTTATTTCGTGAAATTTCACAACGAAATGTCAATACCTTTACTATGTTACTAATAAACACCGAGTGATTTTTTAGAACATTAATTTAAAGTACTCTATACATAATATATAATATATTATGTTACCTTTCTCATCATAGTTATACCATGTAATTTAATTATAAACCTCGGTCTGTCTGGTTTAATCACGATACTAAACTTACAGGTGAAAATATTTGTGCGTATTGTGCGGGAATCCCTAATCATTGTATAAGTTTGCTTCTAAGTCAGTTTGCATCGGTGTATGTCTCTCTACATTGTTTCGTTTTGTTTCCTTTGTTCACTTCTTCCTCTCTTACTCCCTCTTAATGCTATGAATCTTACCATCTAACAATGATATTTCTTTACATTGTTTTCTCTTTGTATCTAATTATAATGTGTATCTTTTTCTTTAATCGTTTATCGTCATTAATAAGGCTGTTTCACACTGTTTTTGTTTGAGATTAATTCATACTTTTGCATGCATTCCTCTTTGCTATTAATACTTGATTAAATAAGTTGTTTAAACATTATCTATTTCTTTAATCGTTTATCATCATTAATAAGGCTGTTTCACACTGTTTTTGTTTGAGATTAATTCATACTTAACTATACTTTTGCATGCATTCTTCTTTGCTATTAATACTTGATTAAATAAGTTGTTTAAACAAGTTATGATCAAATTAACAGCCGTGGGGATCCGGTCCGAGAATAGGTCCCTAGGCCCATGCCCCTGGGCTGCGTCGTAGAAGTCGTACCGAAACAGGGTGCCCAATATCGGAGTCATAAGTCATCAGTACTGATACAAGGTCCCTCAAAGTATAGTCAAAAGGTTGAGGCATTGCAAAAGTTTGCCCTTAAGATTGACCCTAGGCAATGGTCCTTCAGCGGAAAGTTAATTGATACCTGGTAGAGGTGTCATCATCTATGCGGTTGAGAATTTTCAGAGCTGGTGCCCGGAGCAGCTTATAATAGGATATCTTTTCCTTGACACTTTCTCCTCCATTTGTTTTCTGTCTGCGAGAGTCTGCGGGTGTTCATTTAGGCATGCTCTACACGACTTCTAGTATAAAATTTGTTCACTCGGACATTTTGTCTTAGAATGCTAACTACCGCTTTTGAGGTAATTTTGGGCTGGCTTCGTACAATTGCTCATCAAAGAAAATGTTGATGGAATACCCAACAAGAGTGGACAGGTTGGAGACGCTGAGTGGTGAGGGTGTGGTGTGTGTTTGGGAGTGTGAAAGAGTGTGGGTAAAGGGGTGGTTGGGTGATGGTGTGCTGCATCCACTGTAGCACACTCGACCACACGCACTACACACACGCACTACACACACGCACTACACACACTACAAACACTACAGACGGAATTACTGAGCTTGTCCTGTGGCGGTTTGAAACCTCAGCACAAGGTCGGTAATACCACCCACACACACCAATACACACCCGCAATACACTGTGTATGTGGTATATAGTATGTTGCAGGGGCTGCAGCGCATGTACTCACCCACACACCTACACACACCTACACACAGACACACAAACACTCACCACCATACACTCACCACTCATCGGCTCTAACCTTTTGCTCTCAGGTTTCCATAGACATTTCTTGGAATGAAGCATGTATGTGGTCTTCTCTGATTACCTTGAATGTTAGTGTACTGAGGTTTATGTCTTGAGTAAAACACTTTTTATGTGATGTCGTGGGGATCACCCTGGTGAACACAATCTCTTGGATGGTTGATAACTGGGTGAGTTGGAAGATTGGAACGGATAACTTATGTAGGTTACTTCGGACACCGGGCCTGGATGACTTTGGCCGTTACGGAAGGTGGCAGTTCCATCATGTTATCGATCGGTATGGATGCAGGAATGATGGGGATCAGAACTTAGGAAACGTCATAGGTCTGATGGAAGCTTTGTCACTCGATCCTTTTGGAAATCAAGTAGGTTACTAGTGAGGTACTGGACTGTGATAATGGTATTGGGTACAATGGTTGGGTATTGGGTAACCATGCCCGATGAATGACCAGTACCAAAATGTAGGGGCAAATTTGTAGCTGCTCTGCAGCTGGTTGGACTGTCCCCCATCTTGGCCCGGTATGTCCCCCTTACTGTCCTCTTCCACGGATTACGATTCCTTCCCGCCCAAACCTTCCTCCAATGTTGAGCCACAGGGTGTTTAATTCTTGGCCACCACCACATCTGCTCGGCATTTGCAGTGGGCTCCAAGTGGCATCGCTAACTTGGATAACAAGGCGAGGGTTGGTATCTAATACCATTCACAGGGAGTAGTGTTGAGTAGGGTTGAGCAGTATTCGTGTGTCGAATGGTTGTGTGATGCGTCTAGTGAAATACTTACAGTTTTCACTGCTGGTAAGGAGGTGTAGCCTCTCTTACCAGTACATAGCCTCTCCACAGCAAGCCCGAGTGTAGTACCTCCTCGAGGTGATGCATGGAAATCAAGCTCTTTTGAGCTTGAGCTGAACTACACAGGACGATATGATATGATTAACACCACCAATCTATGAAACACTGTCATTGAATTGTGGTCCTGGGTATGACAATAACATGCCTTTCTTTCTTTTCTCTCCGTCTCTCTCTCCCTTCTTGAGTTCTTCTCTATCGCTATTTCCTGGGTATGAACATAAACTGCCTCCCTCTCAGCTCTCCCGGCCTTGATATAACCATATTAAATGTGTTGATAAGAGCGTAAAGCAACCAATCTCACTCACTCACTCACTCACTGTCATTAAATCCTGTTTTTATCATAATCGGGAATTACTTTTATTTCTGCAGCTGTGATATTCTGCCTATATTGATCCGAGAGTGTACTGTTACACTCTCCTTACAATCCAACTCAACTTCTGCCATTCGTCATTATCCTTCCCATGCAGCCTTGGCTCACAGTATAGCGATGTGCCCACTGGTAGCTGCCATTTGTGTCTTCTTGCATATTACAGGTATGGTACCAGAAATTCCATTTCAATAAATGTTTTTAAATATTAGTTTAATTGAATACAATTTCATACATTTGCTAGATATTGCTCCTAGATATTGAGGAGGATGACTCTCATAAGAATCTAAAGGCACTATTGAAATCACCAGAAAATGTACAATTCATATTCACCAATCCTCTCAAATAACCCAAATTTCAGACGAAAATAAAGTTCAAAATACAGTTCAACCTAACCAAACCGATTGCTAGAATCAATTCAATGCCGAATATACTCGAATTTACCTAGTATTGACCAAATTACAGCCTGATTTAGCAGAATTTACTAATGTGTTCAGCTGCTATTTATGCCATTGTTCTCTATACTTTGCAGTCTGAGTAACCATTCCTCTGTAACTTCTATCTCCTCAGTTGAAAGAGTGAAGACGCCGTGTTGCTCGTAGGCGAGGTCACAATGTCTGGACACAAGGGATCCAAGGGCGTTTAAGCACTACCTTCAAAGACCCGGGACCACCTAAAACAGTGACTAAATGGATTAATAACCTCCATCTTGGGCTCCAGACAGCACCAGCAGCCCCTCAACGTCGGGAATAAATCCTATACTACATCCTACTATAGACGATGCACGGAGACATATGGACCACAGGAAACTTTTGCACCCATCGGCACCAGCAGCCCCTCAATGTCAGAAATAAATCCTACACTACATCCGACACTGGATGAAGCACAGAGAACATCGGAAAACTTCGAAAACTTTCTGGACTCATCTGCAAGAGACTTTACGCATGGTGACCGACCATCAACGTGGGACAATGTGTTCAACCATCACAGGACGCAAACATTTTGTACACCAATTAATGTTTTATTTAACCATCTGGGTCAGATTTTCAGAAAATGTACAATTCGCCTTCACCAATCCTCTTAAATAACCCACATTTAAGACAAAAATGAGCTCCAAATACAGTTTAACATAACAGAACTGATACTTTGAATCAACACGATACCAAATATACTCAGATGTACCTGGTATTCCTCATTTTTCAGCCTAATTTAGCAGAATTTACTAAATGTATAGATCTGCCAATTGTACATTTTCTAAAAATCTGACCCATTTGTGGGACAATTTACCCGACATACATCCAACATTGTCACAATGGTAGAATATAGTCACAAGTTGTTTTATCTCTAGATGGTATTTGTAAATAACGGTAGTCACTGGAACAGTCATTGTTGGTTATGCGAGTGTTACTTATTTGAAGTAATTAATGGTAGAAATGTGTCGTTCTTGAAGCATGAGAGTCACTGGCAATCAGTGGAGTTTGGTTATTAACTTAAATATGGTGTATAGGGAGGGAGGGAAGGATCTTTAAAAGTAACGTAATACCAAATATAGTTGGACCCTCTCCCTCTCCTTCCCCACCCCGTCTCCCTCTCCTTCCCCACCCATCTCTCTCTCCTTCCCCGCCCCCCTCTCTCCCTCTCTTTCCCCGCCCCCCTCTCTCCCTCTCCTTCCCCGCCCCCTCTCTCTGACCCATATAATGTTAATATGGTTTAAACCTGTATATTACCCTTTTCCTGACTAAGAATGAAACGAATCGCTGTAGCGAAATTTCTGTGTCAATAACTATGGTTTAAAAAAGATTATTCGCCAAGACCAGAGCTCACGGGATAAATCCCATATGTTTCTGCCTGGTGCTGTGTCCAGGCTGGGTGTATCTATCTCGGTGCATCGAAATCTATGTGTATCATAAATGTATATTTCTAAATTAGATATGGAGACTGTTGACATTCGATCTAGCAAAGATTAGAGTGGCAAAACGGTTATTTACATGAATTTGTATTGTTTCTAGAGATAGATAGTCGTTGGTATATAATGCATAATTATTTAAGCTGAAGGCCAGGGTGTAAATATGGCCCTTCATAATCAGAATTTTGTTAGATTCAATTGATAGTTCAGATAGATTATACTTTAAATTGATCTGGTTTAGTAGACCTCTTGAGGAAAACTTGTTGTTATGTATACTATGGGTATAATTTTGTTCCCTTTGAGATGAGTGATATACTACTTTCCTAAGTCGTTACAACGTATGAAAACGTCCTTGAAGGACATTGCGTGTTTCCATGTGAATTATATTGTAATTAAAAATTTGGCCTATTGAATCTTGATTCGCATGGAATCATGGGAGTAATATGGTAGAGTATAAAATCTATTGAAAACATGTCATGTTCAGCATGGGATATTCATCAATTCTCCAATGTTAATATCCATGTGATTTACATGTTTCCATAACACAAGCCTCCATCTTTCCCATGATGCATTTGGTTTTCATAGATCATTTATGCAAGCTATGCTATTGGTGCAAACATTCTTGCAAATTTTGATAAACATGTTGGCAAATATTTGTATATCAGATTTGAACAGAATCCATCCCAGTATGCACTGCAGTAGACATGCACAGTGAGACATGCAAATCCCCTATTGTGACGCACCTGAAAGCAATTTGTTACATATCAGATAGCGTTTCTCGGCCTGAGAAGTGTCATCTCAGCCCGAGAATGCAGTTGCTGATATACTGTATATATACCGTTGTCATATGTTTGCATGGGTGGCGCATCATATGAGTCAGATCTTTGAACTACATTGCGTTTTTTTTCCATGTGAATTAAAATATATTGTAATTAATGGTCTGGCCTCTAGATGATTTTTTTTTCAAAAAGGAATGGATACCATAATTTGCATGTATCGTATCTATATGACTACTTCGCAGATTTATGTATATTTTGTACTTTATAGTGGTTTGTTCACTGTCTGATCGTCATAATCTATGTCACCCTGAATCAGATAAGATATGGTTTTGTAATTTGTGTAACGGTCTGAAATCGTTATACGACTAGATTGTGTTTCAGATATTTACTTTGACTATTGAAACCATAATGCTGTAGGAAAATTGTTCCTCAACATAACATAATTTAGGCAGACACAAATTGTATGTATCATATATGAATACTTCACAGGATAAAGTATACTATTCAAACTGCACTTGACCTCGTTGCTTCTTATTGCTTTTTTTAAAACTGATTTTTATTTCGTGAAATTTCACAACGAAATGTTAATACCTTTACTATGTTACTAATAAACACCGAGTGATTTTTTAGAACATTAATTTAAAGTACTCTATACATAATATATAATATATTATGTTACCTTTCTCATCATAGTTATACCATGTAATTTAATTATAAACCTCGGTCTGTCTGGTTTAATCACGATACTAAACTTACAGGTGAAAATATTTGTGCGTATTGTGCGGGAATCCCTAATCATTGTATAAGTTTGCTTCTAAGTCAGTTTGCATCGGTGTATGTCTCTCTACATTGTTTCGTTTTGTTTCCTTTGTTCACTTCTTCCTCTCTTACTCCCTCTTAATGCTATGAATCTTACCATCTAACAATGATATTTCTTTACATTGTTTTCTCTTTGTATCTAATTATAATGTGTATCTTTTTCTTTAATCGTTTATCGTCATTAATAAGGCTGTTTCACACTGTTTTTGTTTGAGATTAATTCATACTTTTGCATGCATTCCTCTTTGCTATTAATACTTGATTAAATAAGTTGTTTAAACATTATCTATTTCTTTAATCGTTTATCATCATTAATAAGGCTGTTTCACACTGTTTTTGTTTGAGATTAATTCATACTTAACTATACTTTTGCATGCATTCTTCTTTGCTATTAATACTTGATTAAATAAGTTGTTTAAACAAGTTATGATCAAATTAACAGCCGTGGGGATCCGGTCCGAGAATAGGTCCCTAGGCCCATGCCCCTGGGCTGCGTCGTAGAAGTCGTACCGAAACAGGGTGCCCAATATCGGAGTCATAAGTCATCAGTACTGATACAAGGTCCCTCAAAGTATAGTCAAAAGGTTGAGGCATTGCAAAAGTTTGCCCTTAAGATTGACCCTAGGCAATGGTCCTTCAGCGGAAAGTTAATTGATACCTGGTAGAGGTGTCATCATCTATGCGGTTGAGAATTTTCAGAGCTGGTGCCCGGAGCAGCTTATAATAGGATATCTTTTCCTTGACACTTTCTCCTCCATTTGTTTTCTGTCTGCGAGAGTCTGCGGGTGTTCATTTAGGCATGCTCTACACGACTTCTAGTATAAAATTTGTTCACTCGGACATTTTGTCTTAGAATGCTAACTACCGCTTTTGAGGTAATTTTGGGCTGGCTTCGTACAATTGCTCATCAAAGAAAATGTTGATGGAATACCCAACAAGAGTGGACAGGTTGGAGACGCTGAGTGGTGACGGTGTGGTGTGTGTTTGGGAGTGTGAAAGAGTGTGGGTAAAGGGGTGGTTGGGTGATGGTGTGCTGCATCCACTGTAGCACACTCGACCACACGCACTACACACACGCACTACACACACGCACTACACACACTACAAACACTACAGACGGAATTACTGAGCTTGTCCTGTGGCGGTTTGAAACCTCAGCACAAGGTCGGTAATACCACCCACACACACCAATACACACCCGCAATACACTGTGTATGTGGTATATAGTATGTTGCAGGGGCTGCAGCGCATGTACTCACCCACACACCTACACACACCTACACACAGACACACAAACACTCACCACCATACACTCACCACTCATCGGCTCTAACCTTTTGCTCTCAGGTTTCCATAGACATTTCTTGGAATGAAGCATGTATGTGGTCTTCTCTGATTACCTTGAATGTTAGTGTACTGAGGTTTATGTCTTGAGTAAAACACTTTTTATGTGATGTCGTGGGGATCACCCTGGTGAACACAATCTCTTGGATGGTTGATAACTGGGTGAGTTGGAAGATTGGAACGGATAACTTATGTAGGTTACTTCGGACACCGGGCCTGGATGACTTTGGCCGTTACGGAAGGTGGCAGTTCCATCATGTTATCGATCGGTATGGATGCAGGAATGATGGGGATCAGAACTTAGGAAACGTCATAGGTCTGATGGAAGCTTTGTCACTCGATCTTTTTGGAAATCAAGTAGGTTACTAGTGAGGTACTGGACTGTGATAATGGTATTGGGTACAATGGTTGGGTATTGGGTAACCATGCCCGATGAATGACCAGTACCAAAATGTAGGGGCAAATTTGTAGCTGCTCTGCAGCTGGTTGGACTGTCCCCCATCTTGGCCCGGTATGTCCCCCTTACTGTCCTCTTCCACGGATTACGATTCCTTCCCGCCCAAACCTTCCTCCAATGTTGAGCCACAGGGTGTTTAATTCTTGGCCACCACCACATCTGCTCGGCATTTGCAGTGGGCTCCAAGTGGCATCGCTAACTTGGATAACAAGGCGAGGGTTGGTATCTAATACCATTCACAGGGAGTAGTGTTGAGTAGGGTTGAGCAGTATTCGTGTGTCGAATGGTTGTGTGATGCGTCTAGTGAAATACTTACAGTTTTCACTGCTGGTAAGGAGGTGTAGCCTCTCTTACCAGTACATAGCCTCTCCACAGCAAGCCCGAGTGTAGTACCTCCTCGAGGTGATGCATGGAAATCAAGCTCTTTTGAGCTTGAGCTGAACTACACAGGACGATATGATATGATTAACACCACCAATCTATGAAACACTGTCATTGAATTGTGGTCCTGGGTATGACAATAACATGCCTTTCTTTCTTTTCTCTCCGTCTCTCTCTCCCTTCTTGAGTTCTTCTCTATCGCTATTTCCTGGGTATGAACATAAACTGCCTCCCTCTCAGCTCTCCCGGCCTTGATATAACCATATTAAATGTGTTGATAAGAGCGTAAAGCAACCAATCTCACTCACTCACTCACTCACTGTCATTAAATCCTGTTTTTATCATAATCGGGAATTACTTTTATTTCTGCAGCTGTGATATTCTGCCTATATTGATCCGAGAGTGTACTGTTACACTCTCCTTACAATCCAACTCAACTTCTGCCATTCGTCATTATCCTTCCCATGCAGCCTTGGCTCACAGTATAGCGATGTGCCCACTGGTAGCTGCCATTTGTGTCTTCTTGCATATTACAGGTATGGTACCAGAAATTCCATTTCAATAAATGTTTTTAAATATTAGTTTAATTGAATACAATTTCATACATTTGCTAGATATTGCTCCTAGATATTGAGGAGGATGACTCTCATAAGAATCTAAAGGCACTATTGAAATCACCAGAAAATGTACAATTCATATTCACCAATCCTCTCAAATAACCCAAATTTCAGACGAAAATAAAGTTCAAAATACAGTTCAACCTAACCAAACCGATTGCTAGAATCAATTCAATGCCGAATATACTCGAATTTACCTAGTATTGACCAAATTACAGCCTGATTTAGCAGAATTTACTAATGTGTTCAGCTGCTATTTATGCCATTGTTCTCTATACTTTGCAGTCTGAGTAACCATTCCTCTGTAACTTCTATCTCCTCAGTTGAAAGAGTGAAGACGCCGTGTTGCTCGTAGGCGAGGTCACAATGTCTGGACACAAGGGATCCAAGGGCGTTTAAGCACTACCTTCAAAGACCCGGGACCACCTAAAACAGTGACTAAATGGATTAATAACCTCCATCTTGGGCTCCAGACAGCACCAGCAGCCCCTCAACGTCGGGAATAAATCCTATACTACATCCTACTATAGACGATGCACGGAGACATATGGACCACAGGAAACTTTTGCACCCATCGGCACCAGCAGCCCCTCAATGTCAGAAATAAATCCTACACTACATCCGACACTGGATGAAGCACAGAGAACATCGGAAAACTTCGAAAACTTTCTGGACTCATCTGCAAGAGACTTTACGCATGGTGACCGACCATCAACGTGGGACAATGTGTTCAACCATCACAGGACGCAAACATTTTGTACACCAATTAATGTTTTATTTAACCATCTGGGTCAGATTTTCAGAAAATGTACAATTCGCCTTCACCAATCCTCTTAAATAACCCACATTTAAGACAAAAATGAGCTCCAAATACAGTTTAACATAACAGAACTGATACTTTGAATCAACACGATACCAAATATACTCAGATGTACCTGGTATTCCTCATTTTTCAGCCTAATTTAGCAGAATTTACTAAATGTATAGATCTGCCAATTGTACATTTTCTAAAAATCTGACCCATTTGTGGGACAATTTACCCGACATACATCCAACATTGTCACAATGGTAGAATATAGTCACAAGTTGTTTTATCTCTAGATGGTATTTGTAAATAACGGTAGTCACTGGAACAGTCATTGTTGGTTATGCGAGTGTTACTTATTTGAAGTAATTAATGGTAGAAATGTGTCGTTCTTGAAGCATGAGAGTCACTGGCAATCAGTGGAGTTTGGTTATTAACTTAAATATGGTGTATAGGGAGGGAGGGAAGGATCTTTAAAAGTAACGTAATACCAAATATAGTTGGACCCTCTCCCTCTCCTTCCCCACCCCGTCTCCCTCTCCTTCCCCACCCATCTCTCTCTCCTTCCCCGCCCCCCTCTCTCCCTCTCTTTCCCCGCCCCCCTCTCTCCCTCTCCTTCCCCGCCCCCTCTCTCTGACCCATATAATGTTAATATGGTTTAAACCTGTATATTACCCTTTTCCTGACTAAGAATGAAACGAATCGCTGTAGCGAAATTTCTGTGTCAATAACTATGGTTTAAAAAAGATTATTCGCCAAGACCAGAGCTCACGGGATAAATCCCATATGTTTCTGCCTGGTGCTGTGTCCAGGCTGGGTGTATCTATCTCGGTGCATCGAAATCTATGTGTATCATAAATGTATATTTCTAAATTAGATATGGAGACTGTTGACATTCGATCTAGCAAAGATTAGAGTGGCAAAACGGTTATTTACATGAATTTGTATTGTTTCTAGAGATAGATAGTCGTTGGTATATAATGCATAATTATTTAAGCTGAAGGCCAGGGTGTAAATATGGCCCTTCATAATCAGAATTTTGTTAGATTCAATTGATAGTTCAGATAGATTATACTTTAAATTGATCTGGTTTAGTAGACCTCTTGAGGAAAACTTGTTGTTATGTATACTATGGGTATAATTTTGTTCCCTTTGAGATGAGTGATATACTACTTTCCTAAGTCGTTACAACGTATGAAAACGTCCTTGAAGGACATTGCGTGTTTCCATGTGAATTATATTGTAATTAAAAATTTGGCCTATTGAATCTTGATTCGCATGGAATCATGGGAGTAATATGGTAGAGTATAAAATCTATTGAAAACATGTCATGTTCAGCATGGGATATTCATCAATTCTCCAATGTTAATATCCATGTGATTTACATGTTTCCATAACACAAGCCTCCATCTTTCCCATGATGCATTTGGTTTTCATAGATCATTTATGCAAGCTATGCTATTGGTGCAAACATTCTTGCAAATTTTGATAAACATGTTGGCAAATATTTGTATATCAGATTTGAACAGAATCCATCCCAGTATGCACTGCAGTAGACATGCACAGTGAGACATGCAAATCCCCTATTGTGACGCACCTGAAAGCAATTTGTTACATATCAGATAGCGTTTCTCGGCCTGAGAAGTGTCATCTCAGCCCGAGAATGCAGTTGCTGATATACTGTATATATACCGTTGTCATATGTTTGCATGGGTGGCGCATCATATGAGTCAGATCTTTGAACTACATTGCGTTTTTTTTCCATGTGAATTAAAATATATTGTAATTAATGGTCTGGCCTCTAGATGATTTTTTTTTCAAAAAGGAAAGGATACCATAATTTGCATGTATCGTATCTATATGACTACTTCGCAGATTTATGTATATTTTGTACTTTATAGTGGTTTGTTCACTGTCTGATCGTCATAATCTATGTCACCCTGAATCAGATAAGATATGGTTTTGTAATTTGTGTAACGGTCTGAAATCGTTATACGACTAGATTGTGTTTCAGATATTTACTTTGACTATTGAAACCATAATGCTGTAGGAAAATTGTTCCTCAACATAACATAATTTAGGCAGACACAAATTGTATGTATCATATATGAATACTTCACAGGATAAAGTATACTATTCAAACTGCACTTGACCTCGTTGCTTCTTATTGCTTTTTTTAAAACTGATTTTTATTTCGTGAAATTTCACAACGAAATGTCAATACCTTTACTATGTTACTAATAAACACCGAGTGATTTTTTAGAACATTAATTTAAAGTACTCTATACATAATATATAATATATTATGTTACCTTTCTCATCATAGTTATACCATGTAATTTAATTATAAACCTCGGTCTGTCTGGTTTAATCACGATACTAAACTTACAGGTGAAAATATTTGTGCGTATTGTGCGGGAATCCCTAATCATTGTATAAGTTTGCTTCTAAGTCAGTTTGCATCGGTGTATGTCTCTCTACATTGTTTCGTTTTGTTTCCTTTGTTCACTTCTTCCTCTCTTACTCCCTCTTAATGCTATGAATCTTACCATCTAACAATGATATTTCTTTACATTGTTTTCTCTTTGTATCTAATTATAATGTGTATCTTTTTCTTTAATCGTTTATCGTCATTAATAAGGCTGTTTCACACTGTTTTTGTTTGAGATTAATTCATACTTTTGCATGCATTCCTCTTTGCTATTAATACTTGATTAAATAAGTTGTTTAAACATTATCTATTTCTTTAATCGTTTATCATCATTAATAAGGCTGTTTCACACTGTTTTTGTTTGAGATTAATTCATACTTAACTATACTTTTGCATGCATTCTTCTTTGCTATTAATACTTGATTAAATAAGTTGTTTAAACAAGTTATGATCAAATTAACAGCCGTGGGGATCCGGTCCGAGAATAGGTCCCTAGGCCCATGCCCCTGGGCTGCGTCGTAGAAGTCGTACCGAAACAGGGTGCCCAATATCGGAGTCATAAGTCATCAGTACTGATACAAGGTCCCTCAAAGTATAGTCAAAAGGTTGAGGCATTGCAAAAGTTTGCCCTTAAGATTGACCCTAGGCAATGGTCCTTCAGCGGAAAGTTAATTGATACCTGGTAGAGGTGTCATCATCTATGCGGTTGAGAATTTTCAGAGCTGGTGCCCGGAGCAGCTTATAATAGGATATCTTTTCCTTGACACTTTCTCCTCCATTTGTTTTCTGTCTGCGAGAGTCTGCGGGTGTTCATTTAGGCATGCTCTACACGACTTCTAGTATAAAATTTGTTCACTCGGACATTTTGTCTTAGAATGCTAACTACCGCTTTTGAGGTAATTTTGGGCTGGCTTCGTACAATTGCTCATCAAAGAAAATGTTGATGGAATACCCAACAAGAGTGGACAGGTTGGAGACGCTGAGTGGTGAGGGTGTGGTGTGTGTTTGGGAGTGTGAAAGAGTGTGGGTAAAGGGGTGGTTGGGTGATGGTGTGCTGCATCCACTGTAGCACACTCGACCACACGCACTACACACACGCACTACACACACGCACTACACACACTACAAACACTACAGACGGAATTACTGAGCTTGTCCTGTGGCGGTTTGAAACCTCAGCACAAGGTCGGTAATACCACCCACACACACCAATACACACCTGCAATACACTGTGTATGTGGTATATAGTATGTTGCAGGGGCTGCAGCGCATGTACTCACCCACACACCTACACACACCTACACACAGACACACAAACACTCACCACCATACACTCACCACTCATCGGCTCTAACCTTTTGCTCTCAGGTTTCCATAGACATTTCTTGGAATGAAGCATGTATGTGGTCTTCTCTGATTACCTTGAATGTTAGTGTACTGAGGTTTATGTCTTGAGTAAAACACTTTTAATGTGATGTCGTGGGGATCACCCTGGTGAACACAATCTCTTGGATGGTTGATAACTGGGTGAGTTGGAAGATTGGAACGGATAACTTATGTAGGTTACTTCGGACACCGGGCCTGGATGACTTTGGCCGTTACGGAAGGTGGCAGTTCCATCATGTTATCGATCGGTATGGATGCAGGAATGATGGGGATCAGAACTTAGGAAACGTCATAGGTCTGATGGAAGCTTTGTCACTCGATCTTTTTGGAAATCAAGTAGGTTACTAGTGAGGTACTGGACTGTGATAATGGTATTGGGTACAATGGTTGGGTATTGGGTAACCATGCCCGATGAATGACCAGTACCAAAATGTAGGGGCAAATTTGTAGCTGCTCTGCAGCTGGTTGGACTGTCCCCCATCTTGGCCCGGTATGTCCCCCTTACTGTCCTCTTCCACGGATTACGATTCCTTCCCGCCCAAACCTTCCTCCAATGTTGAGCCACAGGGTGTTTAATTCTTGGCCACCACCACATCTGCTCGGCATTTGCAGTGGGCTCCAAGTGGCATCGCTAACTTGGATAACAAGGCGAGGGTTGGTATCTAATACCATTCACAGGGAGTAGTGTTGAGTAGGGTTGAGCAGTATTCGTGTGTCGAATGGTTGTGTGATGCGTCTAGTGAAATACTTACAGTTTTCACTGCTGGTAAGGAGGTGTAGCCTCTCTTACCAGTACATAGCCTCTCCACAGCAAGCCCGAGTGTAGTACCTCCTCGAGGTGATGCATGGAAATCAAGCTCTTTTGAGCTTGAGCTGAACTACACAGGACGATATGATATGATTAACACCACCAATCTATGAAACACTGTCATTGAATTGTGGTCCTGGGTATGACAATAACATGCCTTTCTTTCTTTTCTCTCCGTCTCTCTCTCCCTTCTTGAGTTCTTCTCTATCGCTATTTCCTGGGTATGAACATAAACTGCCTCCCTCTCAGCTCTCCCGGCCTTGATATAACCATATTAAATGTGTTGATAAGAGCGTAAAGCAACCAATCTCACTCACTCACTCACTCACTGTCATTAAATCCTGTTTTTATCATAATCGGGAATTACTTTTATTTCTGCAGCTGTGATATTCTGCCTATATTGATCCGAGAGTGTACTGTTACACTCTCCTTACAATCCAACTCAACTTCTGCCATTCGTCATTATCCTTCCCATGCAGCCTTGGCTCACAGTATAGCGATGTGCCCACTGGTAGCTGCCATTTGTGTCTTCTTGCATATTACAGGTATGGTACCAGAAATTCCATTTCAATAAATGTTTTTAAATATTAGTTTAATTGAATACAATTTCATACATTTGCTAGATATTGCTCCTAGATATTGAGGAGGATGACTCTCATAAGAATCTAAAGGCACTATTGAAATCACCAGAAAATGTACAATTCATATTCACCAATCCTCTCAAATAACCCAAATTTCAGACGAAAATAAAGTTCAAAATACAGTTCAACCTAACCAAACCGATTGCTAGAATCAATTCAATGCCGAATATACTCGAATTTACCTAGTATTGACCAAATTACAGCCTGATTTAGCAGAATTTACTAATGTGTTCAGCTGCTATTTATGCCATTGTTCTCTATACTTTGCAGTCTGAGTAACCATTCCTCTGTAACTTCTATCTCCTCAGTTGAAAGAGTGAAGACGCCGTGTTGCTCGTAGGCGAGGTCACAATGTCTGGACACAAGGGATCCAAGGGCGTTTAAGCACTACCTTCAAAGACCCGGGACCACCTAAAACAGTGACTAAATGGATTAATAACCTCCATCTTGGGCTCCAGACAGCACCAGCAGCCCCTCAACGTCGGGAATAAATCCTATACTACATCCTACTATAGACGATGCACGGAGACATATGGACCACAGGAAACTTTTGCACCCATCGGCACCAGCAGCCCCTCAATGTCAGAAATAAATCCTACACTACATCCGACACTGGATGAAGCACAGAGAACATCGGAAAACTTCGAAAACTTTCTGGACTCATCTGCAAGAGACTTTACGCATGGTGACCGACCATCAACGTGGGACAATGTGTTCAACCATCACAGGACGCAAACATTTTGTACACCAATTAATGTTTTATTTAACCATCTGGGTCAGATTTTCAGAAAATGTACAATTCGCCTTCACCAATCCTCTTAAATAACCCACATTTAAGACAAAAATGAGCTCCAAATACAGTTTAACATAACAGAACTGATACTTTGAATCAACACGATACCAAATATACTCAGATGTACCTGGTATTCCTCATTTTTCAGCCTAATTTAGCAGAATTTACTAAATGTATAGATCTGCCAATTGTACATTTTCTAAAAATCTGACCCATTTGTGGGACAATTTACCCGACATACATCCAACATTGTCACAATGGTAGAATATAGTCACAAGTTGTTTTATCTCTAGATGGTATTTGTAAATAACGGTAGTCACTGGAACAGTCATTGTTGGTTATGCGAGTGTTACTTATTTGAAGTAATTAATGGTAGAAATGTGTCGTTCTTGAAGCATGAGAGTCACTGGCAATCAGTGGAGTTTGGTTATTAACTTAAATATGGTGTATAGGGAGGGAGGGAAGGATCTTTAAAAGTAACGTAATACCAAATATAGTTGGACCCTCTCCCTCTCCTTCCCCACCCCGTCTCCCTCTCCTTCCCCACCCATCTCTCTCTCCTTCCCCGCCCCCCCTCTCTCCCTCTCTTTCCCCGCCCCCCTCTCTCCCTCTCCTTCCCCGCCCCCTCTCTCTGACCCATATAATGTTAATATGGTTTAAACCTGTATATTACCCTTTTCCTGACTAAGAATGAAACGAATCGCTGTAGCGAAATTTCTGTGTCAATAACTATGGTTTAAAAAAGATTATTCGCCAAGACCAGAGCTCACGGGATAAATCCCATATGTTTCTGCCTGGTGCTGTGTCCAGGCTGGGTGTATCTATCTCGGTGCATCGAAATCTATGTGTATCATAAATGTATATTTCTAAATTAGATATGGAGACTGTTGACATTCGATCTAGCAAAGATTAGAGTGGCAAAACGGTTATTTACATGAATTTGTATTGTTTCTAGAGATAGATAGTCGTTGGTATATAATGCATAATTATTTAAGCTGAAGGCCAGGGTGTAAATATGGCCCTTCATAATCAGAATTTTGTTAGATTCAATTGATAGTTCAGATAGATTATACTTTAAATTGATCTGGTTTAGTAGACCTCTTGAGGAAAACTTGTTGTTATGTATACTATGGGTATAATTTTGTTCCCTTTGAGATGAGTGATATACTACTTTCCTAAGTCGTTACAACGTATGAAAACGTCCTTGAAGGACATTGCGTGTTTCCATGTGAATTATATTGTAATTAAAAATTTGGCCTATTGAATCTTGATTCGCATGGAATCATGGGAGTAATATGGTAGAGTATAAAATCTATTGAAAACATGTCATGTTCAGCATGGGATATTCATCAATTCTCCAATGTTAATATCCATGTGATTTACATGTTTCCATAACACAAGCCTCCATCTTTCCCATGATGCATTTGGTTTTCATAGATCATTTATGCAAGCTATGCTATTGGTGCAAACATTCTTGCAAATTTTGATAAACATGTTGGCAAATATTTGTATATCAGATTTGAACAGAATCCATCCCAGTATGCACTGCAGTAGACATGCACAGTGAGACATGCAAATCCCCTATTGTGACGCACCTGAAAGCAATTTGTTACATATCAGATAGCGTTTCTCGGCCTGAGAAGTGTCATCTCAGCCCGAGAATGCAGTTGCTGATATACTGTATATATACCATTGTCATATGTTTGCATGGGTGGCGCATCATATGAGTCAGATCTTTGAACTACATTGCGTTTTTTTTCCATGTGAATTAAAATATATTGTAATTAATGGTCTGGCCTCTAGATGATTTTTTTTTCAAAAAGGAATGGATACCATAATTTGCATGTATCGTATCTATATGACTACTTCGCAGATTTATGTATATTTTGTACTTTATAGTGGTTTGTTCACTGTCTGATCGTCATAATCTATGTCACCCTGAATCAGATAAGATATGGTTTTGTAATTTGTGTAACGGTCTGAAATCGTTATACGACTAGATTGTGTTTCAGATATTTACTTTGACTATTGAAACCATAATGCTGTAGGAAAATTGTTCCTCAACATAACATAATTTAGGCAGACACAAATTGTATGTATCATATATGAATACTTCACAGGATAAAGTATACTATTCAAACTGCACTTGACCTCGTTGCTTCTTATTGCTTTTTTTAAAACTGATTTTTATTTCGTGAAATTTCACAACGAAATGTCAATACCTTTACTATGTTACTAATAAACACCGAGTGATTTTTTAGAACATTAATTTAAAGTACTCTATACATAATATATAATATATTATGTTACCTTTCTCATCATAGTTATACCATGTAATTTAATTATAAACCTCGGTCTGTCTGGTTTAATCACGATACTAAACTTACAGGTGAAAATATTTGTGCGTATTGTGCGGGAATCCCTAATCATTGTATAAGTTTGCTTCTAAGTCAGTTTGCATCGGTGTATGTCTCTCTACATTGTTTCGTTTTGTTTCCTTTGTTCACTTCTTCCTCTCTTACTCCCTCTTAATGCTATGAATCTTACCATCTAACAATGATATTTCTTTACATTGTTTTCTCTTTGTATCTAATTATAATGTGTATCTTTTTCTTTAATCGTTTATCGTCATTAATAAGGCTGTTTCACACTGTTTTTGTTTGAGATTAATTCATACTTTTGCATGCATTCCTCTTTGCTATTAATACTTGATTAAATAAGTTGTTTAAACATTATCTATTTCTTTAATCGTTTATCATCATTAATAAGGCTGTTTCACACTGTTTTTGTTTGAGATTAATTCATACTTAACTATACTTTTGCATGCATTCTTCTTTGCTATTAATACTTGATTAAATAAGTTGTTTAAACAAGTTATGATCAAATTAACAGCTGTGGGGATCCGGTCCGAGAATAGGTCCCTAGGCCCATGCCCCTGGGCTGCGTCGTAGAAGTCGTACCGAAACAGGGTGCCCAATATCGGAGTCATAAGTCATCAGTACTGATACAAGGTCCCTCAAAGTATAGTCAAAAGGTTGAGGCATTGCAAAAGTTTGCCCTTAAGATTGACCCTAGGCAATGGTCCTTCAGCGGAAAGTTAATTGATACCTGGTAGAGGTGTCATCATCTATGCGGTTGAGAATTTTCAGAGCTGGTGCCCGGAGCAGCTTATAATAGGATATCTTTTCCTTGACACTTTCTCCTCCATTTGTTTTCTGTCTGCGAGAGTCTGCGGGTGTTCATTTAGGCATGCTCCACACGACTTCTAGTATAAAATTTGTTCACTCGGACATTTTGTCTTAGAATGCTAACTACCGCTTTTGAGGTAATTTTGGGCTGGCTTCGTACAATTGCTCATCAAAGAAAATGTTGATGGAATACCCAACAAGAGTGGACAGGTTGGAGACGCTGAGTGGTGAGGGTGTGGTGTGTGTTTGGGAGTGTGAAAGAGTGTGGGTAAAGGGGTGGTTGGGTGATGGTGTGCTGCATCCACTGTAGCACACTCGACCACACGCACTACACACACGCACTACACACACGCACTACACACACTACAAACACTACAGACGGAATTACTGAGCTTGTCCTGTGGCGGTTTGAAACCTCAGCACAAGGTCGGTAATACCACCCACACACACCAATACACACCCGCAATACACTGTGTATGTGGTATATAGTATGTTGCAGGGGCTGCAGCGCATGTACTCACCCACACACCTACACACACAGACACACAGACACACAAACACTCACCACCATACACTCACCACTCATCGGCTCTAACCTTTTGCTCTCAGGTTTCCATAGACATTTCTTGGAATGAAGCATGTATGTGGTCTTCTCTGATTACCTTGAATGTTAGTGTACTGAGGTTTATGTCTTGAGTAAAACACTTTTTATGTGATGTCGTGGGGATCACCCTGGTGAACACAATCTCTTGGATGGTTGATAACTGGGTGAGTTGGAAGATTGGAACGGATAACTTATGTAGGTTACTTCGGACACCGGGCCTGGATGACTTTGGCCGTTACGGAAGGTGGCAGTTCCATCATGTTATCGATCGGTATGGATGCAGGAATGATGGGGATCAGAACTTAGGAAACGTCATAGGTCTGATGGAAGCTTTGTCACTCGATCTTTTTGGAAATCAAGTAGGTTACTAGTGAGGTACTGGACTGTGATAATGGTATTGGGTACAATGGTTGGGTATTGGGTAACCATGCCCGATGAATGACCAGTACCAAAATGTAGGGGCAAATTTGTAGCTGCTCTGCAGCTGGTTGGACTGTCCCCCATCTTGGCCCGGTATGTCCCCCTTACTGTCCTCTTCCACGGATTACGATTCCTTCCCGCCCAAACCTTCCTCCAATGTTGAGCCACAGGGTGTGTAATTCTTGGCCACCACCACATCTGCTCGGCATTTGCAGTGGGCTCCAAGTGGCATCGCTAACTTGGATAACATAAGGCGAGGGTTGGTATCTAATACCATTCACAGGGAGTATGGTTGAGTAGGGTTGAGCAGTATTCATGTGTCGAATGGTTGTGTGATGCGTCTAGTGAAATACTTACAGTTTTCACTGCTGGTAAGGAGGTGTAGCCTCTCTTACCAGTACATAGCCTCTCCACAGCAAGCCCGAGTGTAGTACCTCCTCGAGGTGATGCATGGAAATCAAGCTCTTTTGAGCTTGAGCTGAACTACACAGGACGATATGATATGATTAACACCACCAATCTATGAAACACTGTCATTGAATCGTGGTCCTGGGTATGACCATAACATGCCTTTCTTTCTTTTCTCTCCGTCTCTCTCTCCCTTCTTGAGTTCTTCTCTATCGCTATTTCCTGGGTATGAACATAAACTGCCTCCCTCTCAGCTCTCCCGGCCTTGATATAACCATATTAAATGTGTTGATAAGAGCGTAAAGCAACCAATCTCACTCACTCACTCACTCACTGTCATTAAATCCTGTTTTTATCATAATCGGGAATTACTTTTATTTCTGCAGCTGTGATATTCTGCCTATATTGATCCGAGAGTGTACTGTTACACTCTCCTTACAATCCAACTCAACTTCTGCCATTCGTCATTATCCTTCCCATGCAGCCTTGGCTCACAGTATAGCGATGTGCCCACTGGTAGCTGCCATTTGTGTCTTCTTGCATATTACAGGTATGGTACCAGAAATTCCATTTCAATAAATGTTTTTAAATATTAGTTTAATTGAATACAATTTCATACATTTGCTAGATATTGCTCCTAGATATTGAGGAGGATGACTCTCATAAGAATCTAAAGGCACTATTGAAATCACCAGAAAATGTACAATTCATATTCACCAATCCTCTCAAATAACCCAAATTTCAGACGAAAATAAAGTTCAAAATACAGTTCAACCTAACCAAACCGATTGCTAGAATCAATTCAATGCCGAATATACTCGAATTTACCTAGTATTGACCAAATTACAGCCTGATTTAGCAGAATTTACTAATGTGTTCAGCTGCTATTTATGCCATTGTTCTCTATACTTTGCAGTCTGAGTAACCATTCCTCTGTAACTTCTATCTCCTCAGTTGAAAGAGTGAAGACGCCGTGTTGCTCGTAGGCGAGGTCACAATGTCTGGACACAAGGGATCCAAGGGCGTTTAAGCACTACCTTCAAAGACCCGGGACCACCTAAAACAGTGACTAAATGGATTAATAACCTCCATCTTGGGCTCCAGACAGCACCAGCAGCCCCTCAACGTCGGGAATAAATCCTATACTACATCCTACTATAGACGATGCACGGAGACATATGGACCACAGGAAACTTTTGCACCCATCGGCACCAGCAGCCCCTCAATGTCAGAAATAAATCCTACACTACATCCGACACTGGATGAAGCACAGAGAACATCGGAAAACTTCGAAAACTTTCTGGACTCATCTGCAAGAGACTTTACGCATGGTGACCGACCATCAACGTGGGACAATGTGTTCAACCATCACAGGACGCAAACATTTTGTACACCAATTAATGTTTTATTTAACCATCTGGGTCAGATTTTCAGAAAATGTACAATTCGCCTTCACCAATCCTCTTAAATAACCCACATTTAAGACAAAAATGAGCTCCAAATACAGTTTAACATAACAGAACTGATACTTTGAATCAACACGATACCAAATATACTCAGATGTACCTGGTATTCCTCATTTTTCAGCCTAATTTAGCAGAATTTACTAAATGTATAGATCTGCCAATTGTACATTTTCTAAAAATCTGACCCATTTGTGGGACAATTTACCCGACATACATCCAACATTGTCACAATGGTAGAATATAGTCACAAGTTGTTTTATCTCTAGATGGTATTTGTAAATAACGGTAGTCACTGGAACAGTCATTGTTGGTTATGCGAGTGTTACTTATTTGAAGTAATTAATGGTAGAAATGTGTCGTTCTTGAAGCATGAGAGTCACTGGCAATCAGTGGAGTTTGGTTATTAACTTAAATATGGTGTATAGGGAGGGAGGGAAGGATCTTTAAAAGTAACGTAATACCAAATATAGTTGGACCCTCTCCCTCTCCTTCCCCACCCCGTCTCCCTCTCCTTCCCCACCCATCTCTCTCTCCTTCCCCGCCCCCCTCTCTCCCTCTCTTTCCCCGCCCCCCTCTCTCCCTCTCCTTCCCCGCCCCCTCTCTCTGACCCATATAATGTTAATATGGTTTAAACCTGTATATTACCCTTTTCCTGACTAAGAATGAAACGAATCGCTGTAGCGAAATTTCTGTGTCAATAACTATGGTTTAAAAAAGATTATTCGCCAAGACCAGAGCTCACGGGATAAATCCCATATGTTTCTGCCTGGTGCTGTGTCCAGGCTGGGTGTATCTATCTCGGTGCATCGAAATCTATGTGTATCATAAATGTATATTTCTAAATTAGATATGGAGACTGTTGACATTCGATCTAGCAAAGATTAGAGTGGCAAAACGGTTATTTACATGAATTTGTATTGTTTCTAGAGATAGATAGTCGTTGGTATATAATGCATAATTATTTAAGCTGAAGGCCAGGGTGTAAATATGGCCCTTCATAATCAGAATTTTGTTAGATTCAATTGATAGTTCAGATAGATTATACTTTAAATTGATCTGGTTTAGTAGACCTCTTGAGGAAAACTTGTTGTTATGTATACTATGGGTATAATTTTGTTCCCTTTGAGATGAGTGATATACTACTTTCCTAAGTCGTTACAACGTATGAAAACGTCCTTGAAGGACATTGCGTGTTTCCATGTGAATTATATTGTAATTAAAAATTTGGCCTATTGAATCTTGATTCGCATGGAATCATGGGAGTAATATGGTAGAGTATAAAATCTATTGAAAACATGTCATGTTCAGCATGGGATATTCATCAATTCTCCAATGTTAATATCCATGTGATTTACATGTTTCCATAACACAAGCCTCCATCTTTCCCATGATGCATTTGGTTTTCATAGATCATTTATGCAAGCTATGCTATTGGTGCAAACATTCTTGCAAATTTTGATAAACATGTTGGCAAATATTTGTATATCAGATTTGAACAGAATCCATCCCAGTATGCACTGCAGTAGACATGCACAGTGAGACATGCAAATCCCCTATTGTGACGCACCTGAAAGCAATTTGTTACATATCAGATAGCGTTTCTCGGCCTGAGAAGTGTCATCTCAGCCCGAGAATGCAGTTGCTGATATACTGTATATATACCGTTGTCATATGTTTGCATGGGTGGCGCATCATATGAGTCAGATCTTTGAACTACATTGCGTTTTTCCATGTGAATTAAAATATATTGTAATTAATGGTCTGGCCTCTAGATGATTTTTTTTTCAAAAAGGAATGGATACCATAATTTGCATGTGTCGTATCTATATGACTACTTCGCAGATTTATGTATATTTTGTACTTTATAGTGGTTTGTTCACTGTCTGATTGTCATAATCTATGTCGCCCTGAATCAGATAAGATATGGTTTTGTAATTTGTGTAACGGTCTGAAATCGTTATACGACTAGATTGTGTTTCAGATATTTACTTTGACTATTTAAACCATAATGCTATAGGAAAATTGTTCCTCAACATAACATAATTTAGGCAGACACAAATTGTATGTATCATATATGAATACTTCACAGGATAAAGTATACTATTCAAACTGCACTTGACCTCGTTGCTTCTTATTGCTTTTTTTAAAACTGATTTTTATTTCGTGAAATTTCACAACGAAATGTCAATACCTTTACTATGTTACTAATAAACACCGAGTGTTTTTTTAGAACATTAATTTAAAGTACTCTAATATAATATATTATGTTACCTTTCTCATCATAGTTATACCATGTAATTTAATTATAAACCTCGGTCTGTCTGGTTTAATCACGATACTAAACTTACAGGTGAAAATATTTGTGCGTATTGTGCCGGGCCCACACATTCAAGAACTCCGAGCCGAATTGGCCTAAAGACAATTCGTATGATTTCAAAATCATTCTTCAGAAGCACACTTGAGTTCGGTACGAAGTGCCATTATAATTCCATTAAGACCGCAACATATCATTATATTACCATTAAAACCCTGAGCTCTAGGCAAAGAAACCAATTAGCGAAGTAGGCGTCTAATCACTGACATACCATTCTTATCTGATCTGAGGGTTTGGACCTAGAATGTCTAGTATTAATTAACCTCTAGTTAGTTCTAGACCATGGCATAGGTCTATGAACATAGCAAACATCTGCAACTGACATGCTGTGCAGAAAGAGCAAAAACGATAGAAATTAACCAAGTTATGGCACTATACGATCATCTTATTGACAGTTGCCTGCTCTCACAAGCGCCTTCGGCAGTGATTAGTTTCTACATACACCTATGATCGATTATAAGGTGAACTAAATAGAGAAAATAAGTGACTGGTTTATTTTCCTTTACCTATGGTCGATTAATATTATGTGGTTTTTTTGTTCAGAAGGAATTATTTAAATAGAAATATAAAAAAATACGATAGGGACTATTTTGTTCATTAGGTGCGGGTAATACGGCGGGGAGCGGGTAATATGGCGGCCGTATTACCCGCTCTCTTTGATATGACGCTCAGTGCTTAAGCCTATGGGCGTATCATACCAACTCCCCCAAAGGTATAATAATGGTACATACCAAACACTACTTCTTCGGTACGGGTGACGGGCGGGGGCGGTGACGGGCGGGGGCGGGGCGGGGCGGAACAAGAAGCTACATTTTGTCATTTTCTTAACATGCATAACTTGTCAATTTTCATCACATATTCAATCACATTTTAGATATGGCTGAGACTGCCACCAAAGTGCGGTGGACTGAGGAGATGGAGGAGCTCCTTATCGACCTGTATAGGAAGTGCGACTTCCTCTACTCCAGAAGTTTGCCGTCTTACATGTTGAAAGACAAGAAAGAAAAGACATATGCTAAATTCGCTGAAAAATTAAATGTGCCTGGTAAGTTTACAAAACCCATACAGACCTAGTTTGAAAGGGGGCAATCATTGTATACTGTAATTCAAAGAAAACAAGCTTAAGTAAATCATTTTTTTGCTAAAGATCATTGCAGTTAAAAAATTACAACAGCCTAAGTAAATCATTTTTTTGCTAAAGATCATTGCAGTTAAAAAAATACAACACATCTGAAGGTATTAGATCGTTTGTCAGTTTTAAGTGTTAATTTTAATTGGTTATAAATGTTTATTATAAAATTGCACATAATTTGCCCTTACACCTTAATTGCAGCCGCTGAGATCGAGACGCACATGCGTAACTTGAGAACAAGTTTCTCAAAACTGAAGAAGCAAGTTGAAGGGAAGAGTGGGCAAGGCGGGGATGTAAGGATGACAAGCAGGTCGATATTTATTTACACCAAACTGAAGTTCCTGCTTCCCTACATTTCGGCCCGTACTAAGTCATCCTTAGATACGGAGGATGAGTTAATGTTAAATATTTTCATGCCAAATTATTTTTTACTTGATGTACATAGTCACTATACATTATATGTGTATAAAAAAGGGAAATAAAGTGTCAATAATAATCGTAATAATAATGGAGTGAATGTACGTTTGCATTGATCAATTCAATAATCAACATGGAGAGCATTGTCATACAAATAGTAGGATAATTTGACAGAGTATCAAACGCACAGGCAAAACTATATGACAAAATGAACAATTAGCTATCTATCCTATATACTGATCTATCTACCTTGTATCAAGATAACATTAGTGTAATCATCTGCTTGAGTACAATTTGCTAGAAATATCTAAATCTAGAAATATCTGAATGTGATAGAAATTCCAACTCTATATGTCCAGGTTGACGATTCTGGAGCTGAGGAAGAAGTTGCGGAAGGTGAACCAGAGATGGTAAGGCCACCCACTCCTACACCACCCACCCTGGAACAATCGGCGGTACCAGCTGCCTCTGTAAGCTCCGGAAAAAGGAAGTCCTACAACCAACATGGTTAGTATGTTTTTTTTAAAAAAATAAATGGAATGTCATTAGGGGTGACATCAAAATAGGGTCACGACGACCGCAGCGGCTGCGACCCTGATGGCATTATTTCAGTGACAGGGTTGCCACCTATGTGGTCAGCCTAATTTAGCATATTTTACTAAATGTTTAGAGCTGCCAATTGTATAATTTCTGAAGACCTGACCCATGAACATCAGGGTCGAAAATGTACAATTGGCATAATTTTATGAAAAGTATCCACACAAATACATGTTCAAATACTGGCTGAAAAATAAAAATTGTCAACCATTGTCTCCTAACGAAAGGATTTGCTATTTGGTTCATTTATATTAATGTATTTTATTCAGAAAGAATGGATCAATGAATACACAATTCAATACGAATATATATATATATATATATATATATACACACAAAGCAGGCAGTTAATTTATGATGCCATTAAGTTGGTAACATGGCAGCAGTGAAATTCATTCGCACTGACTATTTAATATCATGAATTATTACGACCCCTTTCGAATTGCCCTTGAATCGGTCCCAGAGGCTTCATATTCGGAATATAAATAGGTTGATATATGGACTAACCATATTCCAAAGCACAGATCTGAACTCTGTACATTTCATACATTTTTATGACCCCTTTCGGATTGCCCTTAAATCGATCCCAGAGGCTTCATATCTGGCATACAAATAGCTGTATATTGGCTAACCATATTCCAAAGCACAGTTCTGAACTCAGTGAATTTCCTAAAATAATCACCTATCTATGGTGCCATTGAGTTGGTAGCATCGCACCAGTGAACACCCATCTCACTAACTACTTGATCATTATGAAGTATCACCTCCCCTTTCGGATCACCTTTAAATCAATCAAAATCTGAAGGCCTTGTCTCGGGGAATTATATCCTATAAATCCATTATCCACTTATAGTCCCATGGTTTATCTATTACGAGTTACATACTAAATTAATTCGTTAAATGATTGAGTTACATACTAAATTAATTCGTTAAATGAATATTCATTTCTTTTCAAGCTCAAACCCAGGCAAAAAAAAGAGAGCATCCAGTCAGATGCCATCGCTCTGGCGAAACAAAGAAATGCCATCATGGAGGCTTTCACCAAATCGTTCAAGCAGCGGCAGGCTGCAACCTCTCTCCCTGCCCCTGTGTCCCCTCGCACGCGACAGGTCCGCAACTGGACTGAATGCTTGGTTGATAAAGTCAGGCGAATGGATGTAGAGGTGAGTCATGTATATACACATATGGATAATTGATAAGAGTGAAAGTTCATATGATTCTCGCAGAGAGCCTAGGTTTGTGAGTGCCTCCTAGAAGCAAGAGGAATTTGTTTTCTTCGTAATGAAACAAATATAAAAGGAATACCATGATCTGTACTGACACAACAAACGACGGAATGAATGAATGATGATTTTAGTCAATTGTAAATCACAAGAAAACCAAACCCATACATATTGTATGGGGACGATTCCAGAAATTTAATTGCAATTTAATTTTTTTCCCACGTTTTTTGTGTATGTCATATCTTTGTCAATTCTGATTGTATAAACCTACACATGGTATGTCTGTATTCGTAAGGACATGCTCCTTATTTCTAGATTCATAATAAGATTATATGAATATTATTTCTACTGATTATCATTGCTAGTACCCTATTGTAATTCACACTTGACCAGGCTGTAATAATCCATCCTTTGGCAAAATAATATTATTGTACCTAAATGGAGTGAATATATATGCTTATATATGGGTGACTATTTGAGATATTTACATAATTTCAAAAACATTTAATATCCCGTCAGGTGAACTTCCGGTAGTACTCTGAAAGCGAACAGACGTGTGGTAGCTTAGGCTCCTCAACTAATCCATTTTTCTTTCAGACAAGCCAGTTCCAGAAGCATCATCTTTCGCCAAAGTGGAGAAAAAGTTAGAAGAAAAGTAGAGACGAAAAGAAAAATACCCAGGAAGCAAAAATCGAGACAGAAAATCGGAAAAGAAAAAGCTGAGGGATTACGCGCGAACATAACCGCCATTAATCCAGAAGCTCAGCGTTTATCGCCCACTCAGGATTAAGTGGATTAAAACAAAGTGACAGTTTAAACGAAAAAAAAGCAAAAGAAAAACATTGCTAGTGGAGTACGAATAAGATCCGAGGAATTCTGTGCAAGGAAAAAGGTTTGCCTTCCCAAAAAAACTTTATTTTTCACGGCAAACGCGGAGATTAAATAATCCTCGACAACACGTGAGCAAGTGGATTAGCGAAAAAGGATCGCAAAGCTCAAATAAAGGTTGGAAATATACGGTGTACATCAAAACCGGTAGGAAAAAGAAGCACAAAAATACTTGATCTAACAGAAAAGTGGAGGTAAAGAATAAGACGGCATAAAAAAGATAAAGAGAAACAGGTGTGGATTATCAGCTTATTTAGAACGGTTGGGATTAGTGGCCATATTGGTCATCTTCCCCACATCGAGAAAAGAGCGGGACGGGCTAGGTGAGGCTGTGGCTCAATAGCACCGACCCAAACGGCCAAAGACGGAACTCCCGGAGAAAAGAAGTGAATAAAAGTTAAGAAACCGGAGAAGTACAAAAAAACTTTATAAAATTTAAAACATTTGAACAAGAGTGACCCGAAAGTAAATTATAGTGACCAGAAATGGAAGTAGTGGGATAAAAAACTGTAAAAGTCGAAAGCCATAAAGCGAGAAAAGTGACGCCGGAAGTAACGGTAGCCATCTTGAATTTGGAGAAGAGAGAAGCAAAAAACAAGCTGTTGCAACGGAAATCATTTCCGGTGTAAACACTTCCGGGGCCATGAGTTTGGCTAACACGGATCAGAAAGTTCTAAATAACGAAGAAAATAAACAAAACTCAGACGAAAAAGCAAAGAGGAAAAGATCACTGGAAGAATCCTCACCAACGATACCAACTAAAAGAGCAAATAAAGCGGAAATGAAAACGGGAGCAGCAAAAGTCCCCCCGGCATCGACGGACCAGGGTCCCGATGGAAAACCCAAAGCTGATCCGAAGAAACACAAAAAAGGAGGGGCAGACGGCACCCCGAAAAAGATGAAGAAGCTGGAAAAAAAGGACAGAAAAAGGGTCAAACCGCTATATAAAAGCAATGATGTTATGCAAATGGTACGTGAAATGCAGAAACACAACCAGGAAAGCTTCGATGAATTGTTTGACGCCTTAGGTGACTTAGAAGTTGTAAAGGACACTGTAAATGAAAATATCGAAGCGATCAAAAACGTGAACGCCGCCATAGAAGTAATACATGAAGAAAATAAGAAAAGAGATATGGAGAAAGAGGAGATGAAACAAACTATCAAGAAACAGAATGAGGATATACTGATTTTGCAACAGAATGCGTTGCAACCAAGGGACACGGATGAGCTAGAGAGAAGAAAAGTAGAGCAGCTGAAAGACCAAGATCTAGTGAGAGAAGAAATGGCGAAGCTAGAGAATAATCTTTTGATTGTCGGAATCAAAGGAATGGAAGGGGAAACTCAGGCTGACAGACAAGAAGCAGCCAAAAATGTAATACATCAGGGTATGGGTCTGACTCATATAAAGATCAAGAGAACCTTCAGAGTGAACTCCAAGCCAGGATGTCCCTTGAAAATCGAACTGAATAATCACGAAGAGGCCGAGCTGATTCTAGATAATAAGGAGGAGCTCAAACAGTATGTATACGATGGAGTGGCTGGACAAGTATATGTAAAAAAAGATGTACCACTGTTCATGAGATTACGTAATGCCAAGGCGAAAAGAATTGCTGACGCAGCACTACTCATCGGATACGACGATGCCAGGGCAAGTAAAGGTAGTGTCTTCATTGATAGATGGTAATGCTATGATGAACTGGCAGCAGTCCCTACTGAATTGTTATTATCACAATTAACCAAGAAAGAAAATCATCATGCTCTGGTATTTTTCACGGAAGATAATCCGCTCTCGAATCATTACAAATCGCCTTTCAACATCGAGCAAAAGCAATTTCACAATGTAGAGCAGTTCCTTTTCTACAAGAAAGCAATAATCGGAGAGGACACTGATAAAATCCAAATGGCCCTCACAACATATAATTCGAAGAAGGCAAAGAGTTATATGGCAAATGTAACCAAGAATAGACAGAACTGGGTCCTCCATAGAAGAGAATTCTTGCTGTCAGCCCTAAGAGCTAAAGTTCAGTACAGTGAGTCGGTGAAGCAATACCTACTATTGTCAGGAGACAAACATATTGCAGAGGCTGCCCCCAAAGATAAAGTCTGGGGAATAGGGATCCCCCTATCTGACCCTGACGTCCTAGACTCATCAAGATGGCCACCAAATGGTAACATGCTGGGAAAAGCATGGATGCAAATTAGAGATGAGATCAGGAGGAAAGAGCCTGAAAGTCGTGAGAGCAGCAGTAGTGAGGACGGAGAGGAAGAGGAGGATGATGACGAGGAGGAAGGAGAGGAGGAGATGGAAGAATCTCCACTTCAATTCCCCTGGAAGACATTCGGAATTGTGATTTAACTTAGTTAAATTATAATAATCCGTAATGGAGACCCTAGGGGAAGAGAGAAGCCAGCTGGGTTTTATTTCACTTAATGTGAATGGCCTAGCAGGGAGTATTAAGAGAAAAGCAATTATGGATGAGCTTAAAGAAAGTAATAATATGATAATAGGGCTACAAGAAACCCATTCTTCTAGTGAGATCGAAGCTATATGGAAAACACAGTGGCTGGGAGAAATGATAATGAATCATGGCACTAAAGCTTCTAGAGGAGTGATGTTATTAATACCCAAATGTTTAAAATCTAATATAGCTGAACGAGGTCAAGATGATTCTGGTCGGTGGCAGTACGTGGTACTGGACCAGAACAATAGAAAAACTGGAATCTTCAACGTCTACTCACCAACTAGTGAAAAGACAAAAGAACAGGAAGAAATTCTAAAGAAGATTAAAGAAAAAGTCCAGTCGTTACAAGTAGAAGACATCGTAATGATGGGAGACTTTAATGCAGACTTGTCCTTCAGACCAGATAGCAAAGCTAGCAGCATATTAAATGATTTTATAAATGAACTGGACCTATGTGACATCATAAAGGTGAAAAGCAACAGCCAACCAGTAAAAACATGGTCAAGAAGTGGTAGTGAGTCAAGGCTGGATTATGTTTTTATTTCCAGTAATATTGTGAATAACATTGTCACCTTCTCAGTAGATTCGCATGCCCAAACTGATCACAAAAAGATTAGCATAAATATATATCAAGAGATCGAAAAACGTGGTAAAGGCTTCTGGAAACTCAATGTAAACTTGTTGCAGAACGATCAATTTGTTCATAATGTCGAGATGTTAGCAAAAGAAAACAAAGAGTTGTCACCCACTTTAAGATGGGAATTTTTCAAACTTAAGGTGAGAGAAGAGGCAATAAGAATTAGCTCAAATATTTCTAGAGAAAGAAGAAAAAAAAAAGAAATCGAAAATAGAAGATTAAAAATTTTGGACCAAAAAAAAATAATGTCAGAAGAAGAAAAAGAAGAAAGAAAGAATATATTAAATGAGAAGAAAATAGCTGAGTTAAATGCAGCCCAAGGGGCCCTAATAAGATCCAGGGCGAGGTGGGCAATCGAAGGGGAAAAGCCTACAAAATATTTCTGTGCACTAGAGAAATACCAGGCAGAAAAAAAAATCATTAATCAATTGAAGGTAAATGGTGTTTTAAAAACTGGTAAAAAAGAAATATTGAAACAGGGTGAAAAATTCTATAAAGAATTATACACCGAGTTTAAGATAGATGAACAGATCGCAGAAACCTTTATGAGAGGAGAAAACATATACGAACTAGACGAAATAGATAATGATATATTAATACGCCCCTTTGAAGAAGAGGAAGTTAAAAAGATTATATTATCTATGAAAAATAACAAGTCACCAGGATGTGACAGTTTTACTGTCGAGTTTTTTAGGTTTTTCTGGTATGCGATATATCAAATGTTTATTAATATGATGCATTTCAATCTATCTCAGGGAAAAATATCTGAAAGTCAGTCAAGAGGAATAATAAGTGTCATACCCAAAAAAGATAAAAATCTAGAAGATCTGGGAAATTGGAGACCAATAACGTTACTCAACGTTGACTATAAAATTATATCTAAAACTATTACATCAAGACTAAAAATGCATATTACAGATATGATAAAAGAAGATCAATTTGGCTTTATTCATGGAAGATACATAGGCACAGCAGTCAGAAAGATTGATGACACTATTTCTTATCTGGAAAAAAATCGACAGAAGGGACTAATAGTAGCTTTGGACTTCTCCAAAGCGTACGATTCAGTCAGCTGGACCTTCTTAGAAAAAGTCTTAATCTCTCATAATATATGCGACACTTTCAGATCGTGGATAAAATGTTTATTAGAAAATTCTAAAGCTGCCTTTTCGAACAATGGTCATATATCCGACTGGTTCGACATAAGAAGGGGAGTTAAACAGGGAGACCCAGTCTCATCTTATCTATTCACAATGATAGTAGAGAAGCTAGCAGAAAGCCTGAGAAATGATAGCGAGATAGAAGGAATAAAAATAGGAGGATATGAGAATAAAATAATACAGTTCGCAGACGACAGCACCCTCATGGTAAAGAATGAAATATCCCTAGTGAAATGCCTTAGAAAAATAAATGATTTCTATTTAGCAACTGGTCTAAAACTTAATGCTAAAAAATCAAAAGGCTTCAGAATTGGAAACGTTGTTCTATCTAATAGAAAGGTATTAGAACTAAACTGGGAGAAAGAAATCAAAATTCTAGGGGTCACCCTTATGTCGCCAAGAAGTGAAACAAAACTATCCCTAATAAATACGGTTGATCTTGTGCAAAAAATCAAAAATGTAATAAATGCATGGAGGTACAGATCCTTGACGATCAAGGGTCGAATATTAGTCTCGAATGTTTTTGTACTACCATTGGTTCAACATACGTTATCATGCATTTATATAGATCCAAAAAAACAAAAAGAGATAGAAACTATTATCACCACTTTCATATGGAAAGGAGGATCTAATAAAATAAGTACTGACTTCTTAGCACAGAATTGTCAGAACGGTGGCCTAAATCTGAGATGCATAAAAGAAATAATTGAGACGAACAGGTTAAAATGGGTTCAAAGGATGATAGAGAACAGTAATTCATCATGGTTTAAAATTCTCGAACAAGATCAGGGAAAATCAATTGAAAATATTTTCTTGATAAGAAATAAACCTGGTCATGCATTGAACAAATTTTATGAGGAAGTCTTTGATATTTGGAACAAATATTATTTCTCACAAAAACCAACTAGTGTGGATCAAATCAGAAAAGAAAGGCTATGGGGAAACAAATTAATTGTTGTTAAAAAAATCCCCATCGGATGGGAAAGAGGCGAAAATCTTGGAATTAAAGTAATTGGAGACATATTAAATGATAGAGGTGAATTGATGTCAGAAAAAGAATTCCAAAAGGAATACAACACCAATTTATACTTACCAAGAAATATCATAAAAAAAGCTGTGCCTATAGAGTGGTGGAATACACTTCGTAATAACATCCAAAACCCTGTTAAGGATGTAATAGAAATAGAAATAAAAAATGAAAAGATCGATGTAAAAAATGCGAGTTCAAAAATGTTATATAATGCTCTAGTTGCTAAAAGAAAACCCAAATGGGAAAAGATATATGAATGGCAAAAAATTCTAAATCTAGATGATAAAGAGTTTAATGCAATAGATTGGAAAAAAGTGTTCTATAACCCATATGCTGTTACCAAAGAATCAAGAATCCATGCATTACAATACCGTGTTTTACATAGAACTATTACTTGCAATGTCAAACTAAAAAACATGGGAATAATAGAGAAGAAAAAATGTTCTTTCTGTAGTTACGATGATGACATAATACATTTCTTCGTCGAATGTAAGAAAACAAAAGCAATGTGGCAAGAGGTATTCCTTTTTATTGAATCAACAGGTTACCTGAATAGAACAAATGGAGACAAAATGATTCTTAAAATAAATGGAACTAAAATGGATATAAATGCAAGTGATATTATTCTTGGGATAAGAACAGATAATAATAATGCCAGAGTAATAGGTTGGATTATATTACAAATGAAGGCCATAATACAAAGGCAAAAATTGTTCCATGAAGGCATGTTAACATTCAAAATGATAATATCTGAGCTGGCAATAAAGAGTAAAATAATATTGTACCAAAACAAGACCCAAAATGTAAGCAATGAAACCAAAGAAATATGGCTAAAGCTAAATGCTGATTTGAATTCTACGTGTGAAGATCTAAGCCAAAACTGAGGTACGAATCTCTTAAGAATAAAACATGAAAATGTTCCTGTTAACATTTTGAATCGCTAATAATCAGTCATATTGAGAGTCGCATGATAACAATGTATATTTCTCAACCCAAAAGACCTGGGTCAAAATATTCTTTTATTTGAACAAGCAGGAAAGAGCTATGTAATCTTAGATGTATAAGCTCGAGGTGAAGAAGAAGTTTTGTTGACAGGCTGAATAAATCATGTTTCAAAAAAAAAAAAAAAAATATCCCGTCAGGTCTATCTGACTTTCCCAATGTTATATTCTGTTTCCACATGTAAATGGGGCCCTTGTCGACGTTTCATGAGAAGTGCCCATACTTTGGCATCTTGATTTATCATTGTGTATTATCTTGATTAAGCCTTTATCATTGATTTTTATAGTTTTTATCGTCACCTTGACTTACCAGTGATGCTATAATTGGATGTGATATTCATTGTTTTATTCCTCTTGATTTGACATCGATTATCAAGGATAAAACTAATCATTGTGAACTTATTTCAGACAGCAGACGATTTCATGAAAGATGTGGATGATAGAGCATTAATGGCCATCCGAGGGCTGTGGAGGGTCGAACAACATCCATACACCACACAGAGACAACAAACGTTTCAGACATCTCAACATGACTCACAGGAGTTTTTTGTTAATGAATGTGGCTTACATTTTAATTAGATTATCATTAGAGTATGGCCTTGAAGTAATCGTTTGCTTTTATATTATTGTGCCACTTCATATTATTATAATTAGAATAATGTATTGATAATATCATCAGGATCGTCTCTATAAAAAAAATGAAAGAGATGTTCGAAAGTGACTGACTGTGGTTATTAATGAATATTAATGAAAATTATGAAAGTTAATCATTAATTTATTAATTTATTCAGCAAATAGCATTTTTGTTTATTTTATTTTTTGTCCCTACATGCATAGGTAAATGTTAAAGGTTATTTCACTCATGCATTAATGCTCCTTCTTTCTATATTTTTTACTACATTAATACCAATAGTATAACACCAGTTGGCCCCCTTTCGAATTTATTTTCAATGAAACCTTGTGCAATCTTTTTAATTTGACCTCCATTGGTACTTGTATACATGAATGATTTTAAGCGTTAACAAGAATTTCCGCAGTAATTAGGCATGTTTGTCTTCTTAAAAGCTTGAAATAGTCAATTTCCATCCCCATGAAGGCATTATCAGGTCTACATTGTACTTATTAAATGTGATTGGCCTAAACATTTACCAGGGCCCAAACATCCAAGGCCGGGGCCCAAATCGTCTAGGCCCGGGGCCCAAACGTCCAGCCCAATGGTCCAGGGGGGCCAATGATCCTGGGGCCCAGCAATCCTCAGTTGTCCACAAGTTGGAACCGATAGGCCTTTTGAGAAATTTTTCTTCAATATCGGGAGAATTGGGAGATTAGTTAAAAACACCAAAATAGTGGGAGGCCTCCCGCCATATCGGGAGATATGTAGCCTGTGTAATTGACACATCACAGGATTCCATACCTTCGATTTTGCAGCTAAACTCATACCAAAACAACAGGACCAATACCAGAAGTAAACATGCCCCGTCCTATATTTTGGCATATTTTCTTATGTACCGAATTCTATATTTCTCAAATTTCTTAGACATGTTTAGACAAGGTTGGTGACAGCTATCCCTATAAAAGACATAATAGAATAAGCCTTTCCTAGAGTAACATTTCGTCCATTACCTCTCAAAATTCCTATATGTTCTACCAAATGTCCTATATTTTCAGAAAAGTCTTCATATATAATTTTGTATTGATAATATCATCAGGATCGTCTCTATAAAAGAAATAAAGAGATGTTCGAAAGTGACTGACTCTGGTTATTAATGAAAATTATGAAAATTAATCATTAATTTATTCAGTAAATAGCATGCTGGTAGGCTTTAAAGTCTCGTTTATTCTCCCAATAATCTCAATCCTGTTATCAACTCATGCCCTCAGACTTGAATTTACCGATTTTATAAGAATTGTTTACATAATCTACCCCAATAACTCAGGCTCCAATCGACATATCAAGGAATGGTATTCAGTTCCCTTCTTCCGACACCAAACCCTACATTTTGATATACAACACAGAACATAATTTACCTCTGACTTGAATTTACTATTCGTGGGTTATCATACATAGATAGCTGCCTATAAGTAAGTCACCCAGGGGCCATCATACATGCATAGCTGCCTTTACTATAAAGGAAATACTGGAGGAGGAACTGGAATTTCGAAGAGGACAAACCATATCTATATTTAATAGTTTCATTAATTGTTTATTTCCAATTACATCATATATGGTCCATTACAGTGAAATGGGGGCCATTATCAAACTATCATCATGTTATCCAATCTTTATTATTTTTCTGCCATTGAATGAAGATGGTTGAAGGATGAAAAGCCCAAAATATTAGCTCGCAAGTCTTTTTTCACTATACCAAATATGTCATGAAGAGAAAACCTTAGTCTATCATAAAAATTCCCGATTGGGTCTAAAGATAGATGAAAACGATTTGTACCTAGTACATATGTGATGTGTTCCAGGAAAATGAGTCACAAGTCGTAAAATTGATATTTTTCAAATATTTTAGTTATAAGATATCTTTGTTCGAATTTTTTGGAGGGTTTAGCATTCATAGTCATCTGAATCTATGTACCAAATTTCAAGACATTGAATTAAATATATCCTTGCGTTTTGAAGGCCTTCATATGGGGTGTATTTAGTTACTTTATTGGTTACATTGCAAATGTTTTTTTGAAATAAAAATATCAAACTTAAAATATAGGAATACTTATTAGGTGTCCTAGTGTTTACTATCATTCAAATCGGCCTGATGTCCTCTTTTCAAATATGATGGTATCTCAAAATCCATATTTTGCGACTTATGACTTATTTTCCTAAAACGGATCACATAATATATATTAATGTATTTATGTATAATTGAAAAAAAGCATACATAATCTATCGCTATAGCCATTTCTGGTCATATTGGGCTTATTTACTAATTAATATCACATAATAGCTAAGGTCATAAAACTGCTATTGTTATCATTTATATATTTCGATATATCATAATCACAAGCAGAAGCTGATGACTACAGTGGTAACTTGGTAGCCTCCCCTTCAAAAAAATACGATTTTTTTAACTTTCACAAAAATTAGAATATATGTTCTGATAAGTAGGTATAAGAAGGAAAAGAGGGTGGACACTTAAGCTAAGCATAACAACAACACAAGTGGTTGGGTTGATATGAAACTTGTTAACTTTTTATTTTTTTTTACCGATGTCATACAATGATCATGTAACTATGACAACTTTTTCAAAATTTAGTACAATGTAATTTCGGATTGATAAGTGAAAATAAAAAATGTAATTTTCAAGGTGTAACCATGCAACATTGACAATCAAACGTCAGTAAAGATATAATGATAGTCACAAATAGATCATAATATCACAGAACTTTAATGATGAGTATACAGTAAACAATTTCTTGACACACTATTAAATACACTCATATACTATCAATCCCTCTTACATCATCAGGATATACCTCTCTTACCGACTCATGGAAACTCATTGAGTCAGATTGCTAAAATATGAATTTCGAAACCATAGGTATAGATCAATTCAGTTATAGGTCTATTGTCAATTTTATTTGTAAAAAGACCAAAATACATATGTACAAATAGTTCAAAAGAAAGTTACTTTCCTAAAAAGGATGAATTGTAGTTACCACCCTATAATCTAAAAAATGTTGATAACATTGCAATAAATATTAATTGAATCCTACTCTATATCCATTAGAGTAAATGGTAGGAAACCATTCGTGTTGTAAACATTTCTACATAAATTCAGGTTTCACCTACCTTTTATCACTTGCATACACAATGGACATTTTTAGATATAATAAACTATATAATTATGGCCCGGAAGCTGGCAGTGTGAACTAAATAAATAAGGTGTGGTCTAAATAAATAAGAATGTGCTAAGAACAATTCTACAACGATTCAATAGACAGTATGGGATGTCTCCATCTAGGATACATAACACAAAATCCAGCATTAAGAACTGCCGAATTTCAATACATGGCTATTAAATATCACTATCCTTATGTACTATAACATGATGGAACACATATTTGTAGTATAGCCTGAATATGTTAACCCTTTTCACATACTACCAGCCGCCAGCTGTGTACATTACTGGAACTTGCACTATCACCGCAAGGTTCTGTCCACTGCAACGTAAATATCACTGTACAAACTACACATGGAGCTGTGCTTTACATTAACTTACTTTGTACTCTTGTACCTGTACTTTTATGTGCTCCTTCATACATACCCTCCTATACTTTTGTACCATACTTATGACCATTTATCACACATCTGATTACAAGCTAGAATAGTAATAGTAGACCTTTTGTCCTGTTATTATTTCTCCTCCTCACACAAACATTGGGTTCACTACATATCACTATCAACTACAGTATCATGTGGTAGTGACAGGTCTGTAACAATTCACACCAGAATATGACCACAGGATAATAACCCAGAGCTATACAAATACAATACCATACTATATTAGTTATTACGATGCAGGAAAAAAGGAAAAACGATTGAGAGGGCCGATTGAGAGGGCCACTACACATTTACGTATTACATCATGTATTGGTACAATTAGAGCAATGGGCAGGGGCGGGGGTGGGGGTGGGGGGTGGCGGATCTAGTATATAAAATGCGGTGGGTGGGGAGGGGGGGATGGTCCAAGATGAAAAAGGCAAATCAGTTCAACCCAATTTAGTGGCATTTAGCGCATTTGGGAGCACAGAATACAGTTTACAATCACAAAAGAAAGGTACAAGTTATTTCTATTACATATTTCACATGAACATGAGACCACAAGACACGGTTATGATATATTCATATATTATAATCATATAAACATTCTTTATACAAAGAATCTCCTTCACGAGATGAGAATACCCTAGTGTTAATGTACGAAAGATAATTTAATGTGTTTTAGTCTAATGAGTTAATTTATTGATCTATGATATTAAGTAATTAAGGTGCCTAAATAAAGTATTTAAATGTATTGATTGTATTTGGCCATACTCAGTCAGTTTGTTATCCGTTATTGCACTAGGGCGCAGTACTGAGGCATTGCCCCCTCATGATGACATGAGTCAGGGTATTGCGCCAGACCTGCCCCTCCATAGATTTAAGGTACATTGCATCAGAGATGAGTCGCTCACGAGCTCGTCTCTGAACTTCCGGAATGATGCAAGTCATTGTTCTATTCCTTCCATACTAAGTAATTCTAAGGCAATGGTACCAGGGGATTGCTAGAATGTTCTAGAACATTGCTGCAATGCCCAGTTAGGATGATGAAACTCTGATAATATATATAGACCCCAGGTCCTGTCATTCTAAGACTCCAAACTGTTACTGAACGAATACACTACGATTAACCTGCTGCTCGGCGACACTGACGGTATGAAGACCTAGAGAAACTGTTCTGATTTGACTGAGTGGACTGGACTTAGGAGTTTTACTGACTAGACATACTTAGACTGCGTGATCTGACTATGGTTCACCTTTGCACCTAAGATATTGACTGATTGACATGTTTCGAGATTGGACCCAATAAAAGCTATATTCAGCTTTCCAAACATGGACCTACGCTTTACTCGAGTTATTACTACACAAGCTAGCGAGATCAACTAGAATCAACACGATCCACAAGAATCTACTTTAGCCATTACCTGTGATTGCTCAACTCCCTATTGAATCCAATATAGAGGTAATTCATGAAGTGTCTGTCTACCCGCTCCCCAGCAATCTAGATAGACATTTACACTAGTATAGGACAAATTAACATCCAGTGAGACCTTCAAGGTGTTGAGTCAGAGTGAGGAATAAACTTCTCAGCACTCTCTACCGACAATTTCATAGGAATCGTCCTCTGCCGATCTTAAAATCACGGGTATTAAACCCTGAAACATATAAACAAAAATATGGAAATGAAATGGCAGAACGAGCTCGCTTAGGATCACAGCCTTAGGACTTGTAGTAGTATATTTATATAGTTATATTCTTCTTATTTTTCCTACAATATTTTATAACTATTCCATATACAATACAGACGAACATTCATATAACACTGGTATGAACCTTCATAGAACAGTATGATGTGCCCAAAAATTCCTCAGAGCTCATCCAATACCCTGTTGACATGGGTCCGGATACGCTCGTACTGCCAAAATACTTCCCCTTCTGGGGAAACAAAATGGTCAGCGAGGCTGTCCCTTACTTGTTTGGCAGCATTGGTAGGGTTGTTGGCTTTGTTCCTACCAAGCCCTTCCAAACGCATACCCTCCTCCTCCCGCCATATTCCTGGAAGGGTGTCATAATTGACATCCTCCCGGTCAACGGCGTTTGCAGGAAGGTATGCTGAGCCAATTTTTTGGCGCAGCATATTATGCAATGCAGTGCAAGCAAGAACTACATAAGTTGCCCCATTGACTGACAGGGGGATGGCACCCTGAAAGACCCTGAAAGGGGATGCCATGATACCAAAGCAATTTTCAATAATCCTCCTGGCCCTGCTCAGTCTGTAGTTGAAAATCTCCTGTTTTTGCGAAAGATGGCGGTGGCTATAAGGTTTAAGAAAGCGGCAATCTAAGGAAAAAGCGTCATCTGCAATGAAATGATAAGGAATCTGGATGTTCTCATTCCCTAAAACAACATCCTCAGGGAAGTCGACAGTGCCGGCCTGTATCCTCCTCCCCAGAGTGCTAGCCGACCAGATGGAATTGTCGGCATTAATACCAGGAAACCCGACATCTTTAAATTAAAGTAGGAAGGAAGGAATAAATCATTAAAACTATTAACATTTAATCATACAGTTATTGAAATCTTTAAAAATATAATATTAAATACTTATGACTAGTGCCTGCCTTTATCCTTGAAGTCTATGTACAAAATATTTTACAGCATAAGTACACATTTTTGTGATAAATATACAATTAGGTATAGATAATCATGTTAGTTTAGTTCTACCATATCTGTTAATGTTAAGTTTTTCTAAAAAAAGCCTTGTGAATTTTCATTTTACAACAGAAAGTGCTCTTCATAATTTTTGAAAATTCGATATACTGGAAATTATGTTACCCACTTTCAAGCATGTGAGTCTAATTTACCTCTGACTTGAATTTGCTGATACAAAAGAAGTTTATGTAAAGTGCTTGAATTTTCCAATATATAAGAAACGGCACTTTCTGACCTAATCGACCCTTATAACTCAGGCCCTAATCAATATATCAGGAAATGGCTTTCAGTTCTCCTCTCATTTCTCCAAGCCCTATGTTTTGATATACAACACAAGCATGTCAGTCTAATTTACCTCCAACTTGAATTTGCCGATATATAAAAAATGGCATTTTCGGACTTAATCAACCCCTATAACTCAGGCCCTAATCAATATATTAAGAAATGGCTTTCAGTTCTCCTCTTCCCTCACCTAGCCCTATGTTCTGATATACAACTAGGACATAATCACCGACCCCCCCTCCCACCCAATTTTCCAATATATAAGAAACGGCACATTCTGACCTAATCGACCCTTATAACTCAGGCCCTAATCAATATATCAGGAAATGGCTTTCAGTTCTCCTCTCATTTCTCCAAGCCCTATGTTTTGATATACAACACAAGCATGTCAGCCTAATTTACCTCCAACTTGAATTTGCCGATATAGAGTGTTGTCTGTAAAAGTGCCTAGCAGTCCCATCTCATGTGTGCTGCCACCTGGTGGTGACAACAAACAATTATTCATGTGATGTTTATGCTCCCCAGACATCTACAGACATAGGTCATTGAACTTCGACAGACTACTCTTTGTATAGCCAGGGATGTATAATGCCCCCATATGCATACTGTAGCTGCCTGTTTATAAGCCCAGGCTTGTATTTCTTGCTTGCAATTGAGATCATGAAATAAATTGAATTAAATTTTAGAGGATTTTATTTTTTTCTAACCCCCACACCCACAGCCTGTATTTAAGATAGGCTTTTAAAGAGGTCTGGCTTATAATTGGGCCATTATGGTAATTCCCCAGGGAGTAATGTCCCGGGGGCATTTGCATGATGCCCCCGCGGGACATTACCAAGATTTACTTGCTCAACATCCTTTTTCACTTGCCCAAATTTATTTGCAAAATTGTAAACAAAATCACACTGATCTGTATGTATCTTGTTTCATTGTAAGTAGGCATCACAACAGGGGTAGAGATTTCCAGACTCAGGCAAGTAACATTAAATTTTACTTGCCATGTTGCCCTGGGCAAGTAAATATAGGTTTTTTCGAGCCCTGACTTATCTTTATATTATTATCATTCAAATATTGTTTTCTTACCAACATAGAGGAATTCGTAATTGCTGTTGGCCACTGCCATCAAAACAATCGATTTGAACTTCTTGTAGTTCAGGTATTCACTCCCGCTATTCACTGGGTGCGCTATCCTCACATGCTTTCCGTCAATGCAGCCCAGACATGCTGGATACTGCCAGCGGGCGTCATAGCCATGGGCTACAGCAGCCCATTCCTCTGCAGTACTTGGTGTCTGAAAATTATAGTCATTATTTGTTAGTTATCATTTTTAATAAAATAATTGATGACAATCAATGACGAGGTTTTGAGTGAGGAGGGTCTCCCTCTTCTCTCATCTGTCCCTTTCCCTCTCTCTCTCCCTTCCCCAACATCTCTCCCTCTCTATCTATCTCCCTCTTGATCCATCTTCTCCCACCTGGTACTCTCTTCCCCTCTCTCTCTTCCCCTCTCCCTCTAGGAGATAGGGGATGCTAAATCAATCTTTTGTCCATGCTAGTTTTTACTTTATCACAGTGTTGAGATTCACAATGCCTCTGAATGGGGGAGGAATTATTTAAACTAAATAATTCCCCGTCATTAAACGAAAGTAAAGTATTGAGACCTGAACCCGGAAGTACAACACCCTGGTGGGACTTCCGCTTCCGCCTCCAGGCTCTCGGCCACTTCTCCATCTCCTCCAGGCGTGAGCGCACGTATTTGAAAACTGACCAGGCCCATCAAGTGATGGCTGGTGACATGACCAGGAACAGGACCGGTCAAAGAGTAAACTACCGCAAGTTGGCGGACGTAGAGGAGGAACTGCAAACTCCAGTCAAAGTTAAGCCTAATAAGAAACAGTCCAAGAAGAAAGTAACTATCGAGGACATGGAGGAAGACAACGAGAACCACGAGGGTCCACTTGACCACGAGGGTGACCACGAGGGTGATCATGGCCACGAGGGCCAAGAAAGACATGAGGGCCTGCTGCCCCACGAGGAAAAGCCGACTCCGCGAAAGGCGAAACAGGCTTCCTCAAAACAGAAAGAAAGGAATACTACCACAAAAGTCGTCGACAAGTTTTGTGACACCATCCTGGAGATGTCCAGAGTCCAGTCAACCCCGAGCACCCACCACACTAGGGAGACTGCTTCCTCCAGGCCGCGTGAACCTAAGCGCCCTCGCCGCCCAACCAAACCCAAGCGAAAACGGGCACGCTATTCATCTTCCGAGTCCGATGATGACACATACAGTGACACCAGGTCACAATCGAGCTATACATCCTCCAGTGCCCCCTCCCCTCCTACCAAGAAAAGGAAAAGGAGGAAAAAGCACAAAAAGAACAGGAAGACACTCGCAGAGATGAGACACCCATTCCGTAACTACTCCACTGATTCATCGTCCTCATCCGAGGACAGTGAAGTCCTTCCATCCCCAAGACACATCAAACGGGCACATAAACACCAGCGCTTGACCACCAGAGCCCTGGAGAGGCAGTACAGTGGGCGATCAAAAACAAAAGGTAAAAAAGCAATGATTCACACACCAGAAAATTCACTACCCCATGATCTTGCCACCCGCCTCAGAGACGAGAAGCGGGACATAACCATAAACGAATACTACTGTGGCTTTGCGGCCATGTGTGCTATGAAGGCCCTTGAAGCTTCTACCCTACAGTGTATGCTAAAACACCTATCAGAGCTGGGGGAGGACGTGGCTGTCCATAGCTGGACGGGACCCCTCCTCTGGTCTCAAACGGTAGTGGATAATGTTCTAGACCACAAAATGAAATGGAGAGACCTACAGTCAATTCAACAGCTCAGGGCTAAGATCAGCTGGAATCATCGCCCATCGTCCCTGATCAAACCAAAGGAGAAGAAAGGTGCAATCTCAGTCCCCTGCCCCTTCTACAACTCAGAGGAGTGCTCGCTATCTGACAGCCACACCGAGGGAGCCATCTCTCTTCTCCACTGCTGTGGATACTGCTATTATAACACTCGTCATAAGCAGTTCTTCCACACTGCCAAAAGCTGCAATAATAGGAGGACAAACACCAACAGAGAGTCCTCAGGAGCACAGAACAACGACCGATACGGTAAAGGCAAACGTGACTGGCAGAGTAACTACAAACCCCAGGGTACGTCGACTCCGTCAGGCTCTGGAGGCAACCGCTCCCCAAAAAACTAGCTCCACTGACCGGCCCACGGTCAGACCAAAAACGTGAGTCCAATAGCCCTTCTACAATAGCCTTTATTCCCAACTACAATGCCAAACATACCTGCATCGCTTCTCGCATAAACCAACGTGCCAATACACACACAACCGGAAGTGTCTGCCATGCTGCCTCACTACCGGAAGTAAACAAACAAAATGGCCGCACCACTTCCGCCCAACTGGAAAGTGCAGTCGTGTACAACAACTGCAGTGCTAAGCTAGCCCCGATACAACACCAGGAGATACCAAAAACAACCCCAGTGTCTATTAACAACTGTTCTAGTGTAAACCCAGTGTTGATTCCCCCGATCAATGCCAAAGTGTCGATTCCAGGAGGAATTACCTCGACTCGGGCCCCAGTCTCACCGATTGTCGCTCACTCAGTCACCAACGAGCTACCAACACAACACGAACAGTCGGAGCAACCTAACGAGATCCAAGCATTCGAAATCGATCTACTCACAACTGAAGGTAAATCGATAATTGACTCACTATCCAGTATAAACAGCCAAGTCTCACCAGAGACCCCACCGCCGAACTATAACTTTGATAACTATTCCAAATGGCCATTCCCTTCACTATCGCTACCGCCAAGCATGGCCACCATCTATGAGGCAGTGAGGGGGGAAGGCCTGCCCAACTGGAGAGGAGCAAAAGTCATTCTACCCTCCAATATGGTCATCTCAGAGTGGGAAAAAGTGGCTACGGGACACGAAGATGATCCAACAATCTTTAACGGAATATTATATGGCTTCCCACTACAATACATGGGCGGCCCTCCGCCACCCCAAGCCTCCAAGGCAAACCACCCCTCTGCTATAGCATATCCATCGGCTATCAATGATTATCTTCAGAAGGAGTGTTCACTCGGAGCTATGGCAGGCCCGTTCACCAGCATACCATTCGTCCCGTGGTGCCACCATAGCCCCCTCATGACACGTCCCAAGTCGGACCCAGCAAGTCGCCGAATCATCGTTGATCTCTCCTTCCCGGACGGGGGGATAAACAAATGGGTTCCGAAAAACTACTATAACAGACAGCCGGCCGTCCACAATCTGCCAACGGTCACAATGGCTACACAGCTCATCAACAGCCTAGGGAGGTCGGGGGTCATCATGGCGGTCCTCGACCTCTCAAGAGCCTACAGACACTTTAACATCTGCCCACTAGACTGGCCACTACTAGCCATATCACACGAAGGCAACACATATGTTGACAGAGCTCTACCGTTCGGCGCACGCCTGTCAGCATATATCATGCAAATGGTCGCGTCATTTATTGTGAGAGCCCTTGCCTCACAGGGAGTAGTGTCATTAATGTACTTAGACGATATAATACTGCTGACACCCGACGCAACCACGATGACTCGCAACTTCGACATAGCTAGGTCCCTCCTAACATCCTTGGGTCTTAAAATTGCCGAAGAAAAGACTCAGAAACCCTCCACGTGTGTACAGTGGCTGGGCATTGTGCTGGATACCAACTCTAACACAATGTCGATCCCGACCAACAAACTGGCCGAAATAAAACACTGTTTGGCGCAGGCGGCCAGTCGCAAGGTCGTGACAACTAAATATATGCAGAGCATAATAGGTAAAATAGCTCACCTGGCTAAAGCTGTGGCACCAGCCACACTCTTCATGCAGAGACTCCTCACAGCATTAAGGGAAGCGAAGGGAGGCTCAATCTTCATATCAAACGCCATCAAAGCTGACCTAGCTTGGTTCAACCGCTTTACACCAGCCTATAATGGAGTCTCCATCATACCATCGACCGTAGTCACAACAACAATATGGGCCGACGCGTGCCTCACAGGTGGGGGTGCGACTAACGGCACAGAGTACTTCTCATACCAGTTCTCGAGGCTGGAGACAACAAACAGAAACATCAACCACCTCGAGGCCCTGAACTGCCTAGCTGCAGCTAGAACACTAACATCTTCAGCTGACAGAGGAAAGATCGTCCGCATATGCTGCGATAACCAGGCCTCAGTGGAGGCATACAAGGGTGGTAAACCGAGAGACCAAACCCTAGCCGCATGTGCTAGAGCCTTCTGGTTCCTAGCGGCAGAAAGTGAAATAACTTTCAAGTTCGCCCACATACCGGGGGAACTAATGGAGCTCCCTGATGCCCTATCAAGGCTCCATACCGCACCAAAATATAAACAAATAGCAGATAAAATAATTACACAACTCCATCTGAAGCCTACCAAATGTGAAACAAGTGCCTTTAACATCTCTCATTTCTTCTAGGCAAACTCCAACGTGGCCTGGAGCAGAAGGCAATAAGGAGGAGAATCCAGTCACACAGGCCGGGCACGAATGCCAACAGAGAATCGGCGGTCCGACTTTACATCTCGTTCTCCCTGGCCCTAGGGCTGGACTACGAGAAGCCAACGCCCTCGAACATCTGCTGGTACCTAGAGTACCTGGCAGACAACAACTTAAAAATAGGCTCCATCGTTAACAACTTGTCCTCCCTCAGGACGTTCTTCAGAATGTCCAGGCTCGATGTCAGCCCTCTGTGCGACCTGGATGTAGATCTAGCTGTTAAGGGCCTGCAGCTCTCCTTGAGACACACCCCTTCCCCGAAGGCAGCAGTGTCTCCCATGTTACTAAGGAAATGCCTCAAAGCCGCAGACTCACTGCACTACAAGCACCAAGTCAAAGCAGCAGTGCTACTTATGTTTATGGGATTTCTTCGCCAATCAAATTTATTCCCACCGACAGTGAAAGCATACGATCCGTCAAGACACCTCACACGAGGGGATGTGTCCCTACAAGAAGGGGGAGTGTCCCTTAAGCTCAAGTGGAGCAAAACAATGCAAACATCGAGAACACCGGTCGAAATCTACCTACCTCAGAAAGAGGGAGATGAAATATGCCCGCGCAGGGCCATCGCTACTCTGCTCAAAGTGAACAAAGCAAAGAAGCAAGCAGCCCCACTGTTCTCCTACGAGGACGGTAAACCGATGACTACCACGTTCATGAGGAAACAATGGGCCCAGGTAGTCACAAATGTGGGGCAAGACCCCCAAAAGGTCTCTATGCACAGCCTCCGGAGGGGCGGCGCGTCGTACGCATACCACCAGGCAGGTGCCTCCCTACAGGATATCATGGCACACGGAACCTGGACATCCGATGCCGTGAGATCATACATACGACCTGTGAAAACAACCAGAACCTCAGTGCATAGTGCTCTCAAGGCCCTATGAAAGGTTTTGGGTCATCTGAGGCTCTGAAACAAGTGACAGAACAATATGTGAACTCTTCAGCTAATACCTGGGATGTGTGTGTGGCCTTACGGCCCGACATCCATTACTACTTCTTCATATATACATTTACCCCACAACGAATTAATAAATCCTATCAAATCAATTTATGTCTTGACTGTTTAATGGGGGAGGAATTATTTAAACTAAATAATTCCCCGTCATTAAACGAAAGTAAAGTATTGAGACCTGAACCCGGAAGTACAACACCCTGGTGGGACTTCCACTTCCGCCTCCAGGCTCTCGGCCACTTCTCCATCTCCTCCAGGCGTGAGCGCACGTATTTGAAAACCCGCCCACCTCCCTACAAACAATTTATAAATAAACAATAACTAAAATCTCAAGAACTGAGAGGGGTCATCTGAGGCTCTGAAACAAGTGACAGAACAATATGTGAACTCTTCAGCTAATACCTGGGATGTGTGTGTGGCCTTACGGCCCGACATCCATTACTACTTCTTCATATATACATTTACCCCACAACGAATTAATAAATCCTATCAAATCAATTTATGTCTTGACTGTTTAATGATTAAAACTTTGGATGAATTTACCTCTGATGAATTTAATTGCTTACCTTCATGTACTGCGGTCCCAAGGTCTGCCAAATTGCTTGGCATGTCTCTCTGCCAATATGCGCAGGCATACATTCCCCTATCCTATAATCACGGGAAAGACCCTGGAACTTGTCACCTGAAATTGGTATATATATATAATATATATCTGGTCAATTCTCACGCAATGGGGGCAGTCAGCATTTTTAACTCCAAGCTACGTGTCTATTGAGCAATGTGTAATATTAACGAAATTCTGAGCATATAAGTGCAATATGTGTGGAAAATATTTGATCAAATGGCCAGAAAACCTTCCACAACGTATGCACCCCACCCCCGACGTAGGTACCGCCCGACGTAGGCACCCACCTTCATGTAGGCCCATGGTGGCAACAAGTAGACTATATATTTTATTTATTCCTGATAAGATACATGTGATTTTCAGTGTGATGACATCAATATGTATAGACAAATACCTAAATGTTTTCCAGCTGGTTTTGTGAATGATTCGGATTGGTGCCTACGTCGGGGGTGGGGTGCCTACGTCAGGGGTAAGGTGCCTAGTTCGGGGCATTTTGTTTTTGTTTTAAGTTTTTCGAACCTCTACACATTACAGATCCTCCCAAAATTCTCAAAATATGTCATCCAATATGTTGGGAAGAGTATAATGATAAAAGCCAATTCTTATTGGGCAGTAATTCCTCATAGTTTTAGTTCATAAATCAACAAGGCTTACCCGACGTAGGCACCTAGGAAAAAATAAGTTTAAAATTCAAATTGATGCTGCACAAATATTTCCTAATTCTGAGTTTGAAAAAATGACTTCTGAAATCACCCATTGCCCCCATTTCGTGAGAATTGACCATATATATGAAATATACAGATTAAAATGTAATCAAAGGTGAAATACAAAGGTACTACAAATTTTAATTAATTAATTAATTAATTAATTATATATCCATTGAAGTTGGTGGTTGAATATGTTTGGAGCGAGAGGATTTCCGTCAGTTTAGAGGGAGTCTCTCAACTAAGAAACTAGACTGCAGTTGTCTTATATCATTTTTATCAATTCAATTTTGACCAAGCCTTCAACTACTGGCTAAAGATAAGACGGGGTTACAGGTATATGTATGTTCGACTAAATATTTTCCTTTATTTCAAACTATGTAAATAGGGGGTATTTATGATGTATTTTGGGTGGGCGGATATGATAAAACTATTGAAAAATGTCTGCAACCATTTTTTCCATTCTAATAAGGAAGAGACGATTTTAGGGTCAAATGACGACCAAATGGTGGAATTACTCATTTTTCCTTTATGACGACCTATTATAGTGGATACTCATATGCACTTACCTGTCGCAAGAAAATTTAGGGTGACATGAAAGTCTTTCCTCGGCTGTTATGGCCTTCCTGAAATTGGTGTCTTGCTTGGTGATGAGAGGTCTAAGTTCATCCACCAACCAGTCAAAAACACCTGGAGGCATGCGCAGCATCTTCTGGAATTCTTTTTCATCGCTCTGGGGAGAAAATACATTTTGTTTACTTCATTTCATATATATGTGTATTATATACATAAGGGGAATTTCATCAAACAATTAGTTTTTCTTCATTCACATAAGATCCAGTTATAGTACGATTTGACACACACTAGTGCCAAGAATAATGGAGATAGGTATAGAAAAGTATACATTTCCTGAAAGAGGAGTTTGTTTTCTTCGCAATGAAATGAAAGGAGTGGTCTAATTTGTACTGATACGGCAAATGATGGAATGAAGAAAGATATGGTTTTAGCCAAGTGTACATCCTCAGAAAATCTGATACAGATGCATAATATTATGTGGTCGATTCCAGAAATTAAATTGAAATTTGGATGTTTTCCCCACCATTGTTGTGCTTTATATTTTGTTTTAATTCTGATCGTACACATCTATAACTGGTATATATGAATTCCTCAGGACATGATCCTTATGTCTAGTTTTACATTTTAAAATTATATGGTCAATTCTCACGAAATTATTTTTCATTCCGATCATTTAGATCCCACTTTGACCTTTCGAGCTGTATACGATACATTAATCAGAAAGTGTGCATTTTGTACATAAATGGTCAAATATAGGTGAAAATAGGCCTTTTTTAAAACCTGAAATAAATAAAATATGAACGTAGGCACTCAAAATGATGAATTTATGTCAAAACTTTTACTTCACAGAAGCAGTCCAACCATCTACTAAATTCTGGTAAAAATATGGGAGAAATGTTTTTTATTGCCATTTTTGCCTCAAAATAATGGCTAAAATCGCAGGGTGCCTATGTTGGGGTAGTAAACTGTGTAAAGATATATATTGTAGTAGAGGGATCGGGGAGCGGGGGGACGAACGGTGTATACTGGGTACGTTCGTCCACCGCTCGGGGCGCTAGGGTCTCGTACTGTGAGCGAGGACGGGTCTATGGGGGGAGGGAGTATAAATAGGGGTGGGAAACGGGGTAGGGGCAGTTGGTGCCCAGGCAGGGAACGAGGTAGAGCCCCTTTGATTATCCAGAGAATAAAATACAGCAACATCGCTAAGCCTGTACTTTGACTTTGAGTCTGCTTCATCGGAGATAGACGCCAACCGACCCTGCTGAGCAATTCGTCCCAACCCAACTCATGTAATTAACTATCACAGAGAGCCCTGAGTGTGTGCGATCCCCACCAGGAAGGCTACAGCCTCTGCTAGGTCCCCATACCCCCCACATATTAGTAATTCTACATCAGATATCAGTAACTATTTGATCGAGACGAACGTGGACGAATACAGAGGCGAATCAAAAACTGGCGGGAAAAACTCAAACTGACTAGAATGCAGTAGCCCCGAGAGACAGACAAGATCGAGCAAAAGTTTTGTTTTTAACAGCATAATCCAGCGATTTAACCGACCGATTGCACTATAAAGGATTGCTGATCAAAATTACCTGAAAACTTCAGTATAATAACCATCGGACATCAAGTATTTTCCTGTAACGTAGACTGAGACTGTCTTCGCGGAGCTTCTCAAGATGGCCGAGGGCGGCAAAACCGTTGATGCCAAAGAAGTTAGCGACATCGGACCTGAAAAATTACCAATCCAGGCTGAAAATAACAACCACACAGTCCACACTGAACTAAACTTGACCGTTGGTAATGATAAAATCGAAAACAAGGATCAAATGGACAAAAGTGAGTCACAAATTAGAAAATCTCCGGAATCTGATCATCATGAGGTGGGTGAATTTGTGATTAAGCTTCGTGACGAAAGCTCTCTCATTATTGAAGACGATATCGGTGAACTCTTGGATATTGAAAATGATACCAATAGTGATACATGTACTATTGACGATAAAATTGCCCTAATAGTTGGTAAACTTACAATTCCCTCTGAGTATGGTGAAAATAACAAATTACCTCCAAGTTCGATCCAAAAAGGAGGGTCTTCTAACGGTCATGGTCAAGTCAACATGGCCGACATTGCTACCGGCAGTGGCGTAGCTCCTGTCGTAGCCCCTTCTGAAATTCCAGTAGAAACGATCCCAACGATTCATTCTGATAAAATTGTGGAATCTGATATGGAAAATGAAAAGGTGGAATATGAGAAAGCTCTTACTCAAAGAATAACTGAGAAAGTTCTAAACTCCCTATCGCTCGAAAACAATGTGGATATGGAGTGGAGAGAAAACAGAAGGTTAAAACGTGAGATCGACTCGATCAAAATTACTAATGGAATGATAGTGAGAAAGCTCACAAATCAACTTGCTTGGGCCCAAACTAACTATGATAGGATGAATGGCAGACTTAAAGCCATTGAAGCATTGCACATAACTAAAAGTGAGGAACATAAAGGGTTAAATGACAAGGGAACTCCCACTCTTGATGGACCCAAACAAGACGAGAGTTACGTCGATGTAGCCGCTATCAAAGCGGTCAATAATTTAGATGCTGAGATTAACAAATCCATCCTTGATCTACGAAAATCTATCGACGATAATTTTGATAAGATTGATGACATGGGAAAAAGTCTGAAGACAGTGGAGGAAAATATAACTGCCATTAATTCTAGCATCGCCGACATAGATCGAGGCCAGGGTGCGTCGTTGGCAACCGGGACTAAGTCAAAAACAAATAGCTCCCCTCACCTGCTAATTGAGGGAGTTCCGGAGCGCTGGCAGCGCGGATCTCCAGATTATTATTATGTCCCCGAGGTAGTTAACTTGGGCTCTGTTGAGGAAAACACAAAAAAATTGATGATCAACCTCCTCAACATGGCTTCTAACACTAAAATAGACGATAAACTCGTAGCCTATAGGGTTGGAATTCCCAGAAGGAAATCAACAAGGGCCATTTATGTTGAGCTCGACAACGAAGATTCAAAGAAGGAAATACTTAATAAATCCTCAGTATTACGACGAAAAACAGGTTTGAGAATTTGGTTTAACAGGTTCCAACCTGACCCGAAAGATCTTAATCATCAGATGCTTTTGAACTGCCATAAGCTGCTTAGGCTTAATAAATTTAATGCGGTAGTAGTCTTGGGACATATACTTGTACCCGGTGAACAGAACAAATCATTTTCAACGACTGATCTTAACTTATTACCTCCGGGTTGTCGCCCGGCTGACGTCTCACAAATACCCACCGACGATGGCGGTTTAGGCTTCCATGGGAAGCATAGTGGATTTTCTAACTTCTACCCTGTACCAGTCTGGTATAATAGAGTCCAATATCCGTCAGCTGAGCACGCTTATCAGTGCACCAAAGCACTGCATTTTGGACTTGATCATCGTGCGAAGGCCATACACGAGGCGCCAAATGCAGCGCGTGCTAAGAAACTAGGTGGCGCTCTGGACAGACTGGTTACCTCTGGACAGATGCGCGACTGGGAGACCATTGAGGCAACAATATTGAAAGAAATAGCGATCGAAAAATTTTCTCAGGACAAAAAACTTGCTGAACAATTACTCAACCCAAATACAACCAGTTTCTACGAGATTACAACTGACAGAAAATGGGGGATCGGCCGGAACCCACGAGGTGTTCTTATTGCAAATGGCGACCGAGTCCCCCTAAAGACCGAATCATTCATCGGTGACAACACGTTTGGGAGAATTCTAGGGGAAGTGCGCGACCTTCTGAACGAGAAATAGTGTGAACTCCAATGCACTAAGATCATCTGTATTTGTGAAAATTCCAGTACAAATCTATTAGATGGCGATGCCAAGACGTGACTTGTTAGTTTTGGGTGATTCTCGGGCAGCCGGATTAGGGCCTGTACTAAGGCAGGCCGGACCCTCGATCGACTCAAGTGTCTTTGTTTCACCCGGGGCGGACACACGGACCTTGGTGTCTCGTTCACTGCATCTACGAATGGTGGAAAAACCAAAGACAGTGATCGTTGCATCAGGAATATGTAATATAACCTGTAGGAACCCTGAAACAAAAGAAATAGGATTACAATTCAACTGTCCTACTAGAATAGCCGCTGAGGCCGAGGACGCGATGGAAGCTACGAGAGAATCTATTTTGCAGTCTTCTCCAGCGAACCTTCCTCCTCCTAATATACTCTACTGCACGACTTTTGGAGTAGACCTCGTGAAGTACAACAAATTTAATGCTCAAAAATCAAGAAAACTGGATAGAGTGCTAACACCATCTAAGATTGTAGCAATTGCCGATGACCAGCCTCTCCTCAACAAAATGGTCATAGCGTACAACAATCAAGTTAAGTCAAATAACTATAAGTATGATCTTCCTACCCCATACCTGGGTCAGCTAATTCACAGAAACAAAGCAAGCAGGAAACATAAAACAACCCGCCAGCCTGAAGTCATCACTGATTATTATAAACTAGCAGAAGACGGTTGTCACCTGACTGATTTGATGAGAGAAAAGGTGGCCTCTCAGATATTAAAAGCGTATCACAAATTGTAAATTCTCTTGGTATGCATATAGGGAGAGTTATATATATATACAAAGGCATGATTGTTGTACATTAGTCTTATTCTTATTCTTAAATCTTTAGAAGAATTACCTGAATTAGTAGAATATTTCTGTGAACCGTCTATTGTCGTGACACAGGTTTAAATATGACACAAGGTGGATGAGTGACATGATATTATGTCCTATCTGTTAATGAGAGTTTTAGTACTGCCGGGTGAGACAAGAGTTCTTTGGAGCCTGAATTCACCTGGGTGGTAACACGATTCTCTGACTAATTATTATTGGTCACTCACTCAGTAGTTGAACTATTTCTAGGCTTGCATTTAATAGGAGCTATGAATTTAAATAATTGACGGTTGTACTTGAATCCTATTCATGACTCTAATAGGTTAATTATTTCACTTAATAATACTTTCTGTGTACCGTCCATGGTTGAGACCCTGGTTCAAATACGATTCAGAGTTAGATTTAGTGGTGTTTGTAAATGTGAGTCTTGTTACTATCGGGCGAGACAAGAGTTCTTTGGAGCCTGTCTTCACCTGGATGGTGACATAACTTGCTAACATATTGATACTATGGTCGCTCTGTTGGTGAACCTTTTTCTCTGTCTGGTCTTATGGCCTACTCTTGGATTCCAAAAATGTTTTATCTGGTAATATCTTATGTGATTATTTTATAGCTCTTACACCCGTGCAAAAGGGTATCCAGGCACGAACTAAAATCATTGATAAGTTACGGATAGTTAGCTTGTCGTTAGACTAATTCTAAACTGATGAACATAAATAAGAAAGGTTAATAACGATTACTTTTATTTTTATTTTGCTCGATCTGTCTATGTTACATGTAATTAGTATAACACAGGAACCTACGTCGATATTGACTAGTCATATGTATATTGAAGGGACTATGGAAAGTGAACATTCTCACCTAGTAGTTTCTCCATTTCCTAGTAACAGTTCGGTTACTATTCTATTCATGAATATTGTTAGTGTTAAGTTTCTTCCTACCACAAACCATGGTACGGTATTGATATTTGCTATTGGGGTTCTGATTGTAATGGGTACTAGACATAGGGATGGTGTGAAAGTGAAAATGAAAATCAATGGAGTATCAGGTAGCTGATTTTGCGAACCTCAATGGGTTTAGAATTATTTCTTGGAACATCAGAAGCATCTATTCTAAAATTGACCAGATTCGCCACTTCTTAAAAACCTCTAAAGCACAAATTCTCTCCATTCAGGAGACATGGCTTAATGATAATACGGATAACAGGGAAATAGAAATTCCTGGTTACAAATTATTCAGGCAAGACAGAATGACTAAGAGAAGAGGGGGGGGGTCTGGTCACCTATGTTCACGACTCCATTGAGGTAACTGACGGGGATAATCTAGGGATATCTGTTTCAAATAGGGATATAGAAATACAGGCGATTGAAATAACCAAGAAATTTATGAAGAAGAAAATACTTTTCAATATCTATAGACCCCCTCAGGGCTGCATCAAAGAAGCGTTGTCGCAACTTGATACAGCCCTGAACACTATTGACTCTAGAAACGAATTGATGGTATTAGGGGACTTTAATTATGACTCTGAAATAATTGAATCTGGTAAGACTAAACATGCGGACAGGTTTAATTGCTTTCTTAATAAATTTAATTTGCACCAAAATATAAAGGTACCATCTAGAATATCTAAGAAATCTAGAACGAGTATAGACCACATCTATTCCAACTTGGAAAATATTAAGAATAGTGGATCGGTGAATATTAACTTAAGTGATCATCTCCCAGTATTTATACAAATTAAGAAGGAGAGGAACAAAAATACCCAAGTTACTTTTGAGGCGAGAAACACAAAAAATCTCGATATAAACATTTTGAGAGAAATATTAAGAGATTTAGACTGGACCAGGTTTTATTCATGTCGTGATGTTGACGTGGCTTGGTCTCTGCTCTACAGTACCATTGAATTCTACCTAAACAGGATGTGTCCTGTAAAAACATTTAAGAAAGTTAACAAAAGTCCGGAGTGGTATTCCAAGCTAATAGTATCTATGTCTAAAGAAAGGGACAAGGCTTATCGCATGGCGAAGTCCTCTAACAAGGATCGAGATTGGGACAGAGCTCGACACCTTAAATGCAGGGTGAACGATGAGATTAAGTTAGCCAAAGCGAAATATTTAAAGGATCAGATTGAAATCAATAGATCCGATCCGCATAAATTCTGGGAGGTGATCAAACCTATTGTATCTAAGGATAAGTGTAAAAATTTAAATAACAATATTACTATTAAGGATCAGCAAGGGAAATCGGTTATAGGCACTGAAGCTGCCGAGGAATTTAATAAATTCTTTGTGGGGGTCGGCCCTAATTTGGCCAAAGCAATCACAGTTAATCCATCGGCTAAAGTTAATAATGAAAACACAGTGGATGTTGAAACTGAAAAGAAGTTTAATTTTATTAATATTTCTGATATGACTGTCGAGTTAGCCATTGCTAAAATTGGCAACAACAAAGCATCTGGGTTAAATTTGATGCCCACTTCTATATTAAAGCCTTGTATGCTAGCGTTAAGCAAACAATTTGCCTATCTTTTCAACCTCTCGATACAAGTTGCGAAAGTACCTTCTGCCTTTAAAACGGCCACCGTAACCCCATTATTTAAAGAAGGGAAAAGAGATGTGGCGGGTAATTATAGACCAATTTCTTGTGTTAATCTCCCAGCTAAGGTTCTAGAAAGCTGCGTGCAGATGCAATTAATTTCTTATCTTGAAAAAGAAAATTTACTATGTGATGTACAATTTGGTTTTAGAGGAGGGAGGTCGATTAACGATGCTCTTGATAATCTATTTTCGTACACTTACACTAATATTAATAATAAGAAATTAACGGATATGGTATTTTTAGACTTCAAAAAAGCATTTGATACTGTTAATCATGAGATACTTCTATCAAAATTAAAAACTTTCGGCATCCAAAATGACTCTTTAAAATGGTTCCATGACTATCTAAATGACAGAACACAAAAAGTGATTGTTAATGGGAATCTCTCCTCATTGCAAAATGTTGTCTGTGGAGTGCCTCAAGGAACATCCTTGGGGCCGTTAATGTTCATATTGTACATAAATGACTTACATAAGGTGATAAAAAATAGTCTCATCCAACATTTTGCAGACGACACGGTTATTTACGGGTCGAGAGACAGAAATTCAAATTGTGTTAAAGGTCTTCAAGAGGACTTGAATAGGGTTGCGGAATGGTGCGCTCTCAATAAGATCTCCCTTAATATTAAAAAGTGTAAGTCATTGACTGTTAGCCTAAGACATAGTAATTTAAGTGCAGTTGATGATTTCTCTATATGTCAACAGAAACTTGAAAAGGTCAGGTACTACAAATTCCTGGGAGTCGAGATTGATGAACAATTAAATTTCAAACCCTTCCTTGAAAAGAAAATCAACACAATTAGAAACAAAATTAAATCATTATCTAAACTGTATAATATTTGTGACAGGAAGACACTTTTACTGATTTATAAGGTCACTATTCTTCCTCACATTGACTACGGTGACATATTCTATCAATCGGCTCCGCAACGATACCTTGATAGACTCCAGTCACTTCAAAATTCGGCATTAAAAATTGCCTTAAAGTTACCTAAGTTTGCCAGCACAGAGGAAATCCATAGGGAAGTCAAAATACCAGCTCTGTCCACACGAAGGGATGGACATACCTTAGAGCTAGCTTTTAGGCGTACACTGGTGCCCGCAAACTTGGATAATAGGAAAATTGCACTGAGAGGACTTTCCAACGGGAAAAAACTGTTGGTCCCTCATCCAAAAAACGAAAGTTTTAAAAAGTCTTATATATTTAAATTAACAACACTCTGGAATGAGCTACCTCAAAAACCCAGAGAGATACCGAATAGAAAAGAATTTAGAACTTATCTAAAAAATATATTTCCCCAGGAATTTGATAGATTTTTAGGGGGTGAAAAACTGAACTAATCAACAAATGAATCTGTAAAATTAAACGGTACAGCCGTTAAATTATGTAATCTAGAATCGTCGCTGGGGCTGGGGGGTGGGGGGCTAGTACAGGCTTGTAAGTCCTGTGATGATGACTGAGATATCAGTAATCGGTTTTACCGATAGGGAGGGTTGGGGATAAGTAATTCTCACTGTAAATAATCTGTTCTTGTTCATCTAAAAGAAATAATTATATTCATTTACCTAACATTGTGATTGATGGAAATTGTGAAAACCGACCAGTACAGGGAGGAACATTTTTCGCCATTAAATTCTTACCAGTACAGGTAGGAAGACTGTCAAAGCATTGTACGCTTGGTTAATTATTATAATTTTAAGATTAAGCATAGTGTAGTCTTGTACCTAAATGAGATTTTTACTCTAATTATTAAGATTGTCTGAATTTCCGAAGGACTTATCAACATTGTGGTGCTAAATAATAATAATAACTAGAAACTATTGAAGGACTTTGGGTGAACTAACTAACCCTTATGATCAGATAATGATTGAAAACTACACATCAAATTCATCGATGGACCATCAACCTTCCTTCCACCCCACTTCGGAAACCCAATAACATGAACAATGTGAAACATCTGAACATTTGGACTGCTTCGATAACAACACATAATAGTTAACTTCATCTCATGGACAAACCGCTATCCATATGAATAATAAGTCTAAAACGACAGACTATGAATATTTAATGTCTCGAACTATATCAAAGCGCATTGAGAACATGTTTCGAAAATCATTTTATCACCCTTATTTTTAAAAGGGCCCCCATGGAAGATCACTCTTGTGAGGTCGTGTCCTTTTCTTGATTATATATATTGTAATATGTATGATTATGAATAAAAGTTTTATATATATATATAATCCAGAAACTACAATAACTCAACATGTCTTTCGGGTTGTTTAATAAAAGCTCTGACGATCGAGACGGTGACAACAATGGTGGCAGCGGTGGGATGATTCCAGACGAACCTCATCCTCTTTCACCGTCGGGAGAGATCAACGCAAACCCCCGGACTTGGGCAAGCTGGCTAGGACATGGCTACGAGAGAGCTGGGGTCTTGAATCAGGGAGGAGCCAGATTCCGAAAGAAGAGTTGACACCAAAAACGGAGCCGCTACCAGGGTTCCAGAAGAAAATGAAAGTGACACCACGCACATTCGATGGGACGGGTTCGCTGACAGAGTTTCTACACCACTTCAGGTTAGTGGCTGATTTGAATGGATGGTCAGATCACGAACGAGGGCTACACCTGGGAGTGTGTTTGTCCGGATCAGCGCAACGGATCCTGGAAAAGATAGACTTTGCAGAAGAAGACACTTATACGAGCCTATTCCAGAGCCTGTATGAACGATTCCAACCGGCGGATCAGATCGCCTTATATCGCACCGAGTTGAGAGCCAGGAAACAGAAGACAGGGGAGAGCATCCAACAAATAGCCGACGAAATTGAGAGATTAGCACGGCTCGCCTACCCGACAGCAGACCGTGAGATCCTAGATGATTTGGGGAAAGATGTATTCACAGCCTCTTTAGCTGATGCCGGTCTAAGGCGCTGGGTTGCTCAAGCAAAACCCCAGACCTTAGCTGAAGCCAGGTCAGCCGCCCTCCATGGGGGAGCCCATTTCGCAGCAGAAGAACAAGGGAAGCCACACTCTTCTATCCGGGCGATACAGGACGAGCCCGAGCCGGACGAACGTGTCAAACAGCTCGAGGCAATGATAAAGGCTTTGTGTACAAAGGTGGACGGATGGCAGAGACCCGTCAGGGGACGAGACCTAGGGAACAAATGTTTCGGGTGCGGGGAGCCAGGACACTTCAAACGAGAATGTCCGCATCGGGCCCCAAAGCCCAAACCAGAGGGGTCGGAAAACTCCGGAGGACAGTAGGTGGCCGGGCCACTGTCCTAGCAGCCTCCGGCACAAGCACCACGGGGACGAACGTGCAAGGGAGATGGGATATGTCATCCAAGGGCCTGGTAGTACGGGGGCACTGCAACGATACCTGGATAGACTGGTTGGTGGACACAGGCGCTTGTGTCACGCTGCTGGGCAAAGCCGTATGGGAAGGAATGGACAACCGTCCGCTCCTGCGGCACACTGATATCAGAGTAGTAGGAGTTGGAGGCAAACCCATGAATTTATTGGGACGAGTCCAACTAGAAGTGGAATTTCAAGACATGAAGATTCCGGTACCCGCGATAGTGGTAGACATGGCTTACATGGGCATCCTGGGGATGGACGTACTCCGCCCGTTAAAAGGGGTGGTAGACGTGGACAAACAGACTGTGAGGTTTGATCACAGTGTAATACAGGTGGGACCTGTGGAGGTGGGGGAGGGTACGATCGTTCCCTCGGGCACCTGGACGAACTTACTGGCGACAGTGGGTGAGTGGCGTTGCCAGGCAGAGGTGGTGGTGGAACCCTGCTGGCTGGAATCTGGTCTTCGGACGGCCAGGACGGTGGGGCAAGTGGTGGACGGATCAACTTGGATAAGAGTATCGAACCCCACCGGCCAAGACATCGAGTTACATCCCGGAGAACGGATGGGTCAGTGGGAGGAGCTCGGATCGGGGACAGACGAAATGCCCACTGAAGAGGTGAGACGAATTGACGTGCAGGATGAGGCGGAGATACGCAGAAGGCTATGGGAGCAGACAGACGAATCGATAGTCCGAGGCGAGAAGGAACTGGTGGAGGCACTCTACGATGACTTTGCGGACCTGTTTGAGGACGAATTGGGTAGGACGGACCGGGCAACCCACAATATTGATACGGGAGACCATCCCCCAATTAAAACTCGGCCGCGGAGAGTCCCCATCCACCGGAGAAAGCTGGTGGAAGACAAGTTAGACAAGCTTCTAACACTAGGGGTAGCCGAACCATCACATAGCTCCTGGGCCTCGCCTGTGGTACTCGTCCGGAAGAAGGATGGGGGTTGGCGATTCTGTGTCGACTATCGCCAACTAAACCAAGTCACTCGGAAAGATGCATACCCCCTGCCACGGATGGACGACATATTAGACAGCCTAGCAGGAGCACAGGTATTCACCACCATCGATTTAGCCAGTGGTTATTGGCAGGTAACGATGGACCAGGAGGCCAAAGAAAAGACAGCTTTTTGTACGCACAAAGGGTTATACCAATTCCGGGTAATGCCTTTTGGCCTGGTGAATGCGCCATCCAAATTTGAACGACTGATGGATGCCGTGCTGACTGGAATGGTGGGGGACGAATGCCTTGTCTATCTTGACGACGTTATAATCTTCGGACGAACGGTGGAGGAGTGTGCCGACCGGGTACGGAAAGTATTCACTAGGCTGAGAGAGGCGGGACTCAGGATGAAGATGAAGAAGTGTCAATTATTCCAGAGGGAAGTAGGGTTCCTGGGTCATCTGGTGTCTGGGGAGGGGGTGGCAACCGACCCATCTAAGATTAGAACACTGAAAGAGTGGGGAGAACTACGAGACAAGAAAGACGTGCGATCCTTCATGGGATTTTGCTCGTACTATCGGTCCTTCGTCCCGAACTTTGCGAGGATCGCCCGCCCACTGCATTCCTTGACCCAGAAGGGGGTTCCCTTCGTGTGGACGAATGAATGTACGATGGCTAAAGAGACCTTAGTGCAAGCTCTTAGCGAGGCACCTGTCCTAGCTTTCCCCAAGGCCACCACTGAAATGATTTTGGATTGTGACGCCTCGGGAGGGGGCCTGGGGGCAGTCCTATCTCAGGTGGGGGCAGAGAGAGAGAAGGTACTGCAGTTTGCTAGCCGGACGCTCACAAAAGCCGAACACAACTATTGTGTGACCCGGAAGGAACTACTGGCGGTAATATTCGGCATCCGAAAATTCCGGTTGTACCTAGTAGGGGCAAGATTTCTTGTACGGGCGGATCGTGATGCCCTCCAATGGCTGGAACAGACTAAAGAGCCAGAGGGGCAGCTAGCACGCTGGGTTGAAGAATTAGGGGGTTACGACTTCCACGTAGAACATCGGACGAGAGCGCGCTTGGAGGCAACCGGGGACATATCAGAACAACCCTGCAGTCAATGCGGACGAACGGGGGAGGATGAAGTGGGTGAGAGCAGCGAGCTAGGGGTAACGCCACCTAAGAAGGACGAACGAGGACTGCCAAGTGAAGGAGTTAACGCTGTCAGAGTAATTGGGGCCTCACCCACTCAAGAGATGGTCACCTGGTATAGAGCCCATCACCCATCGTTTCACGAAGAATTCGGCGAGACAGTAGTCCAAATGACGGTAGCAGGGAGAGTTATCACGTCTCACCAGAGTCAAAGGGACGGTTGCCGATGGGACGAACACCAATCGGTATCAAGACGAAGTGGTAGTGGGAATGAACAACAGAGAGGAGTAAATGAAGCAGCGGATGTTCGTCCGGAGAGAATGGACGAATTGGGATCGGAACAATCCCATAGGGCCTCTCAGGTGGTGGTAGAAGAACAGGGAAACACGGTCCGTCCAGCTGTAGTGGCGCCACGGTCGGGCGGACGAAGAGTCACTGACCGGAAGCGGGTCAGAGACCCGGATGTAAACAATCCACCAGCACCGGTGACCAAATCTCAGAGACTCGTGAGAGACAGAGAACCAACAGACAATCATAGCTGCTTATACAACACCCACAGTTCTAGGATTACCAGACCTGGGACAGTACTGAACCCGGATAAACCAAGACTGGGTGACCAGGTACACTTAGCGGGCAAAATGGCGACATCGCAAGATTCGTTTCAAACTATGGAGGAAGAGGAGAGGCGGAGCTGGACACGCCAGGATGTAGATCAAGTGATCGCCGGACCAGATGGAGCCCTACAGTGTTGGGTATGTTTTAAAAATTCCCACGATCGCCCATCACTAATCAAGCACATGGCCACCCATGAGCAACTGTTTAGGGGATATTTGTGCCCGATTAAAGGCTGCGGCAAGGCATGTTATGGGTCCCGAGGGACAGACCTGCCGCCACACGTGCAGAAACACCATGGAATAGAGTTAGAGCCTGGCCCCTCCCGAGTGCTGATTCTCCTCCAACGAAACCCATCTCTACGGGCTCGCCCTGCCCACGACGAGGAAATCCGTCAGTTCCGAACAGGAGACCGCCGGTGCCCCCGTCTTCAAGACCAGCCTACCTATAACATCTCCCTGACTCAACCATCGTCACCCAAGCGTAGGCGGAGGGAGGAAGATCCTAGAGTGGTCACTACTAGGTCTAGCCCTAGGAGAACTAACACGGCCACGCCCCGGAAGACTCCTTCGTCACGGGAATGAGGGAAGGGGAAGGAGAGCTACCCTAGAGCTGGTCAGGAACGCGGAAGATCACAGAAACCCCAGAATAAGGGATCAGCTAGCGCCGCTGCGGGGCGGGCACCGACCAAGGAAGATGGAGATCAGGAAGCCTCCACCGAGATGATATATGAGGATCAGGACGAAGCCACAGTCAGACAGGTGAGACCTAGGATGAGCTCTCCTTACACGGCGATATCAGAGAAGCCCCTTACCCGTCGAACCAAGTATCAGCTCGACTCGTCGGGCTCGGCAGACCCCGCTGACCTCTCGTTCCAACAACCAGGGGAGGAGGTCCAGCAAGGACTGGAGAAAGAGGCAGTCGAGGTCCTATCTAAGTTAAGTGAAGAGGTAGACGTGGAGAAACTTGACACGGAGTCAGAAGGACGAGTGACGAGGGAGAGCGATGGCAACCAGGGCTTGGAGCCAGAGGTGGAGCAGTCCCCGGAGGGTGATACCACAACGACCAAGGCGGTGATCGCCCAACAAGTAGAGGGAGGGACGGATCCTCGTGACAAAGGAACTCAAGAAGGTGATTTCGGCCCCTATCCGCGGGGTGGGACGAGCCCAATTCCATTCCCCCCCCCATGCAGTGCTCTGCCGGTATGTACCGCCCATGGCCAGGATGGCCAGCCCAGGGGACAACCTCCAGTATTCAACAAGCCAAGAGGAATAGGTTGGAGACCAATGATTGCCGACAGACAGCCTCAGGACCCAATCCAAGCATGTCTTACGGTCAGATGAGTGCCATGGTACTGGAATCGTTGGCTCAAATGACACCACAGGGAGCACAAGGGAGCCGGGGGTAGCTCCACCATGGACCATCCCGCTAGGTTTGTCGCCCCAGATGCGAGCAAATATCGAGAACATCGCTCGCCAAACTATAGGGGCCAGAGAGGGTAATACCCCATCGTCATGCTCCACCAAGGTAGCCGAGCGACCAATGGAGACCAAGACCCCATTAGGAGAGGAGGAGAGACCCAGAGTCAAACCCCCAGATACGGAGCCAGTTCCAGGACAGCAAGATCATTCAGCGAGCCCAGCCGCCAAGCTAGCCTCCCTGAAGTTGGACGAGAAAGGACCTCAGGAGCAGGATTCGTCCAACACCCTACCCTCTGTGAACCAGCAGGTGGGTGGACGAGGGGCAGGGCTCAGGACAAGCGCAGGGCATTCAGGATTGTCCACAGGTCGGAGGAGAACACCACTACTATCGGGATCTGAGTTCGACCCGAGGAGGGAATTACCAATACCCGGGAGGATGTGGGTTCCAGTGACTGTCCAGATGTCCGATTGGAAGCAGTCGTGGGATCTGCACCACGTAGGGGACACCTGGACCCTCAAGTACAGATGAGCCTTCACATGGCGAGCAAATGTGGGGGCAACATTACCCGAACCCGAACTAATTATGACATTGCCGGAGATGATCACCCACCCAGTGGAAACCATGCGAGAGAAGACGAAGGTGGAGGAGCCCGAACCAGGGATACAACATATCACCCAAACGGTATGGAAAACGTATCAACCAGCCCTGGAGGACGAATGAGGCAGACAGCCCAAGGAGCGACTAGCCGGGATAGTCCTGTCTTCGCTGGACGACCACCTCGTGTCTTGAAAGTTAATGTCATAATGGCGGTGCTAGAGTAGGGAGGAGGAGATTATTATGTCTGTTACCTTTAAGGTACTAAACTGTTAGTTATGCCATGGGCATCGGTAGTAGTTATGTTACGGTTTGAAGACGGCTGAGCGAGAGACGAACTCAGATATACTCTCTTTAACGTTAAAAATTAATAGTCTTGCCGTAAGGTTTAGCCAGGTCTGACCCTGGAGTAGTTAAACATTTCTGTAGTTTGGGGAAATTCTAGTAACAATTTTGGGGTCCAAAATATTTTAAGGGGAGGGTAGTGTAGTAGAGGGATCGGGGAGCGGGGGGACGAACGGTGTATACTGGGTACGTTCGTCCACCGCTCGGGGCGCTAGGGTCTCGTACTGTGAGCGAGGACGGGTCTATGGGGGGAGGGAGTATAAATAGGGGTGGGAAACGGGGTAGGGGCAGTTGGTGCCCAGGCAGGGAACGAGGTAGAGCCCCTTTGATTATCCAGAGAATAAAATACAGCAACATCGCTAAGCCTGTCCTTTGACTTTGAGTCTGCTTCATCGGAGATAGACGCCAACCGACCCTGCTGAGCAATTCGTCCCAACCCAACTCATGTAATTAACTATCACAGAGAGCCCTGAGTGTGTGCGATCCCCACCAGGAAGGCTACAGCCTCTGCTAGGTCCCCATACCCCCCACATATTAGTAATTCTACATCAGATATCAGTAACTATTTGATCGAGACGAACGTGGACGAATACAGAGGCGAATCCAGAAACTACAATAACTCAACATGTCTTTCGGGTTGTTTAATAAAAGCTCTGACGATCGAGACGGTGACAACAATATATATTATGTTCTGCTCCCCCCCCCCCCCCCACACACACACACTTTCGATGATTTATAGAATTACTAGTCTAGAGGCAATTAATTAGTATAGTTAATTATATGTGTAACATATCATCGTGTAGGTAATTGGTATATATTGTGATTGGAATATCTGGAATAGTTATCACCAGTTTGTAGGCCTGAACATGATCGTTTTACGGTCTCAACACATAAGGCATGGGGAGAGTTTTTGCTTGCTCTCTGGTACATTTTTAGTAATTTGGGGGTTAAATATTATCTGGAAAGCAACGACATTTTCCTAGTTTGATTCCCATAATATCAGCATTTATGTATAGGCAATAAATATATTAGTACATTTCAAATCAAATGAAATATTACATTGGAATTTGGAGTGATGTTGACGTCGGCCACTGAAATTGCCTCTCTCTGGTCTCTGGTCTATTCATTCCTAACCTATCCAGGTCACCCAGATAGGGGCTAACTACGATTTCAGCGTCTAAATAGGATGCTTTGATCTGGTATGACCAAAAGTACGATTTTGGGTAAATTTGAAGTGTTCCTGAAGTATGAACAGTTACCGTACCAAAAGTACGATTTTGGGTAAATTTGAAGTGTTCCTGAAGTATGAACAGTTACCGTACTATCGCACCTGAATGTTTATTCAGATTCTATACATAGGCATATAGCTGGAAATCTTCCTATACAGTATACATGCTGTAATTATTTAAAGGGATAGCAGGTCAAATTAACATGTTTTTTTAAATCTGTAAGATTTTGGTTTGAATGGGTTATTTAGATAATCATCACTTGCCAAACAATAAATCTTAACTTCATATACTTTGTGGCCCAAGAAATTCTCAGATTTCTGAAAGTCAATGATGAGGTAAAATTACCTCGATCCTGTCCTGAATGCACCATTTGACTCCTAATCTTTTTTAAATTTGGGGGGGGGGGGGGCATGTCCCCCGACCCCCTAGAAGTGCTGTGTATCTTTGGTGCAAAGCCAGCTCGATCCACTACCCAATACTAGAATACTAGTGATTCTGAAGACACAGAGCAGAGATTTAAAGAAAATGAAAATGAAATAATTTATTTTGATTTTCAATAAATGTCTATGTCTGTACAGTACTGTTTCTTCTAGTTTATCTTCGTTCTAAGCCTCCCTCCCTCCCTCAGACAATGTAATGACATGTAGGCGTGTGACATCATATTTGAGTCATTCCATTCAGATTATATTCGGACCATGGAAAGACTAGTCGGGCCATGAACTCTCAAAAAGTCATGGCCTGACTTTCTATGGCAACCCAATTATATATAGAGCAACCCAACCCACTATGTCGCGCACTGGACTGTGACAGAGAGAGCGGGGATAAAGAGGGACAGAGAGCGGGGATAAAGAGGGACAGAGAACGGGGATAAAGAGGGACAGAGAGCGGGGATAAAGAAGGACAGGGAGCGGGGATAAAGAGGGATAGATAGGGACAGAGAGTGGCCATGTGGGGAGATATGGAGCTTCTGTAATTGACACTTCATATATGTCTCCTCAGCATTCTGATAGTTCATTCACTGTGTAGCCTATACTCGCCACACTGACAGCTAGACTGTACCACTATCAGTGTCTGGGTAAACCAATCCTCATTGTGATAGGTCTTTTGTGCATGTTTTTGGTTAATGAGGAATGTGGTATGGCACCAAAGATACGGTAATTCATTACCCGGTAAATGTCCCATTTAGCATCTTTCATGGCACTTATGTTCATAAAATATCTCCAGGAAATGGACACTGTACTAACTCAAAATCAAAGAGTATTCCATTAAGATTAATCTACATGAATGTACTTTATTCTTGATAATGATAATAATAATAATAAAAATATCATATGGTCAATTCTCACGAAATGGGGGCAATGAGTGATTTCAAAAGTCATTTTTTCTGGAGGAATTAATGTCCAATATGAATTTGTTTTTTGTTACCATTATACCCTTCCCAACATATTGGACGACAAATTTAAAGAGTTTTGATGTGTCTGTCTGTAATGTGTAGGAATGTGAAAAACTTAAAAGAAAATGCCTCGATGTAGGCACCCCACCCACGATGTAGGCACCCCACCCCCGACAAAGGCACCCCACCCCCGACATAGGCACCCAACCCGAATCGAAGTGGTTCTCTACCAATAATAATGTGATGTGTTTCAGGAAAATGAGTCATAAGTCGCAAAAACTGGATTTTGAGATACCATTAAAACGAAAGGATATATTACACAGATTGTCCTGAAATTCGATACATCGATTGATATAACTATAAGTGATAAACTCCCCAAAAATCAGAACATTCCAATAATGTGATCTTGTGAAAAAAAACACTTTGAAAAATATCAATTTTGCGACTTATGACTCATTTTCCTGAAACACATCACTATTATGTCAGTCGTGGTTGGAAAACATTTACTATATTTGTCTACATCTTGATGTCAGCACACTGAGAATCATATGTATCCACCTACTTCGGCGTAAGATTTTCTGGCTATTTGGTCAAATATATTCCACATTATTGTTGTTCACATGCTCAGAATGTGAAGTCGTTAATAGGGCCCATTACTCAATAGACACAAATAGTTTGAAAGATGAATAATAATTAAATAAATTGCATCCCGACGTAGGCACCTGCAGATATTAGCCAAATTAATTTCTTTACAAAAGAATGTGTCTACCATTAAAAGTTAAAGGGTCTGCCACTCAAGTTCTATTTAGTTAGAAATTTTGATTTACATTCATCATTTTAGTGGCTACGTTCTCATTTCTTTCTTTCAGGCCTTAGAAAAAATAAAAATGCAAAATAAATGAAGAGTATTGTAATCATCAGATTTGGTACCGTACTAGGCTACTTCTTAAACTTAAAGCATTGAATCGAAAAACTCAACACTTTTCTTCCCAATGTAGGCCCTATACTCGTAGATATTTTATTTTGTTTTTTCCCTATGTGTGATGGGAATCAAACTAAGAAGTTTATATTGTTATCTAGACAATATCTAACCCCCGAAAATGATTAAAATGCACCAGAGAGCAAGGAAAACCCCCAGACCCCACGGTCCCGCAACCTGTACTGAAAAAGTTGACATCTCTGCTTTTCGGGAACACTGGTCATGGCCGAAAAAAAATGATCTCCCGACCGACACACTACTACAACAGGAGATCTCCCGATCTCAATTCTCCCCGGGTTGGAGCCTCTGAAAATAGTGGGAGGCCTCCCGCCATATCGGGAGGTATGTAATTGACACATCACAGGATTCCATACCTTCGATTCTGCAGCCAAACTCATACCAAAACAACAGGACCATAACCAGAAGTAAACATGCCCCGCCCCCCTTTTCAGGCTTCAGTGTAGGCCTACTTACCAGCGCCAACTCCTTCTGCAATTTATACGAGGTGTTCTGCTCGTCATTGCTTCTGTCTCCCTGCCATTCCTTTACCCAGACCTCATGCACCCTCTTCTCCGCTATTCCAAGATCCTCCCAGTCCATGAACTGCTCGGCCATAAAAAAAAGCTGCCGCATCTTGCCAGGCGTCCATGGCTACCCAGAGCGTCGGGATAGGTGACACAGGGATTTCCCCTGGTGACGTCGCAACCCCAGCCTCATTCTGAGCGGGTGTCTCCCCTGACAGCACCTGACAGCACTGACGCATGCGCTGTAAAGCCCCTTATCCACTTACACGATTGTCGGTCACTTTGGGGTGACCGACAATCGGTCACCTCATGTCACCGACAATCGTGCAAGTGGATACCGGGTCACCGACAATCGGTCACCTGGTCACCGACAATCGGTCACCCCTCCCGACGATTTATAGGCCTACTAAAATTAGTAATCGTCGGGACGGGTGACCGATTGTCGGGAGCCTACATTTTTGTCTGGACCCTAAATTTATTTATTTATTCTGTTTAAATGGCCATATTAGTGGTGCTCGTGATGTGGATGAACCGTCTGTTCATTCCTGTTCATTACTGTCAAGTTTAGAGTATATTTGTACATTTATTTTTATTGTTTAAATTGATTTATATAGAATTATTGCTATTTTTAGTGAATATTTGTATTTGTTACATGGTTTGCGGGTCCCCGATTTTGGTTAATAGTTTGGCGTTGATTTGTACATTCATTTTTTATCATTTCTATTGATTTTTTAATTAGGCCTATCTATTGGTATTTTTTGGTGATTATTTAGACTTTAAAAGTCTCCCAATCGTACAGTATGTGACCACATTGTAGCATTTTATGCTATAAGACTACTACAATTCAAACAATCCGATAATTGATCATTAGGCCTAATTCAGATCAATTTGCTATTTCTTGCTCATTTATCGTCCAAATTTCTTGGGTATTATAATACAATTCTCTAAGTACTTTTTTAAGGCCACAGAAAACGCTTTTTTATCCAGTATTTGTCTTAAATTTATTGGAAGTAAATTCCACAAACTTTTTATTCTAGCTATGCTGCTTCTCCTAATACTTTCTTTCTTCCACTGGTGTACTTGGAGGCGCGCAGGATCACGCATGCCATATCAATGTCTGCGTGGGTCCTGCGCGCTCCGTTCCATCCAGAAAAGATTAAGTTTCTCTGTAGCCTTCTGTAACACAGAGGTATTATTTTACAAGTATTATGAAGATCATAATTCGTAATTCGTCATTTCATAATATGGATATTGTTAAATTATTTCTTGGTAGAAATAAGCCTGAAGAGTGTCTGAATGACGATCTCCATACTATTTAATATTGCACGGCGATAGAAATATAGGCCTATATTAACAAGGAAATACTTGGAAAAGATTCTAGGGTTTCTGTTAATCGTAGAGTTTCTACAGCCTTCATAATGTTTAAATGAACCTTTGATATTTCCACCATTTTGTATTGTATAGTATTTAAGATTTTTATTCAGCAAATAAACATTATGTAACAGTTACACTATTCTCAGAGTTTGCTGGTGTGCATACAAAAAGGTAACAATTATATTATGACGTTTATCGAATTCCTTTTCTATATATATATCAAAGCAAATCATTATGAATAAGAACAGTATTAAGAGCTTCGCACATTAGGCAGTGTTAACATGAGATAAACATAGGTAGAAAGGTATTTAAATAATCTTAAAAAATTATAAAAGTAAAATCCACCCCCCAGCGTTGTGTCTGATACAAATATTCCAAAAGGGTGGGTCCTATTTATTTATGTATATATTAAACATTCCAAATGTATTATTTTTGACTCTACAGGCTCTTGTACTTCTGTGACGAAACTGGATTTATTTGTGAGACTTTACTTGTATTATTGTTGCTATTGTTCTTTGATCGATCTCCATATAATATTATTTAACATATCAAAGAACATAAAGAAATATATTAAAACCTATAATTATTTGGTACTATAGATCACATATTTAGTCTGTTTGAGCAGAGCTATCCCCGGTAGTAATCACACGTTGGAAACTTCATATAGACAATTATATAGACATTATTATCACATAAATAAACCTGGTACACGATTATCGTGGATTATTAAGTGGATACCAGGGACCAACAATCGGTCACCCCTAGGTGACCGACAATCGGTGACCAAATGAGCAATTTTTAGTCGTGCAAGTAAATACCGGAAACCGACGAAGGTGACCGACGATGGTAGGGAACGGATTGTCGGTCACCTTTGTCGGTCGTCGATTGTCGTGTAAGTGGATACCCCATGTTATGCTTGTCACGACGTGACGTTGCGGTAAATATCAAACATAGCCTATTAAATTTTGATGTCAAGCTATACGACGTTGCGACGGCTCAAAATCAGCAGCGGGGCACGCATCGTCGCATGCAGGGGCGAATTAAAAAACTGGTGCGAATCTGGCACTTGCGATCATTCGCATGTGAAATCGTAGAAATGCTGTGCGAATCGGCGGGGAGCTTGTGCGATTTCAGAAATAATTCTCTGCAATTCGAGGTTTTAGTCCCTACACTGGTGCGATTTCAGCTGCAAACTCATGTGAAATCGCAGGTCTGGATTCGCATCAGATGTGCGATTTGGATCACTTCAAATTAAAAGAAAATTGAGGGGGAGAAGACCGAAATATTTTTTAAGGTGTACTTGCGACGATTTGAAAGAAATGTAGAAAAAATCAATTTATAATCACACAATCTTAACATACTTGAGACAATATGTCTGGGCATGTTGTGTGAAAAAATCGTTTTGATTCATCAGTAATTTGTGATAATACCCCTGTTCAAACATACCTGCAATCACTTGCGAATTTCGGATATTTCCAAAATTCGCATGACCTCCTGCGATTAGTTATGGACAGTAACAGAGGTGTGCGAACTGTCGTGGCTAGCCCTACACAGCGAATGCTTGTAGAAGTATGTGCGATTCCATTTGAAATCGCATCAACTGAGATTTTTTACATGCGATTTGGATTATTGCACCTGCGATCTGGCACATCTGAAATCGCACATGAATTCGCATGTGTGTGGGGCAATTTTTGCCTCTGCGATTAGTCATAGGATTATGCGAATGGTCGCAGCTATCCCTACATAGCGGCGATTTAGTTTTAAAAATTTATGCGATTTCGTGTGAAGTCACACGAGTTGCCGCAAGGCCCAATTCGCCGCCCCCCCCCCCCAATTCGCCCCTGTGTAGACGGGGCATTAGAAATCCACCAACGTTGCGGCAGTGCGAGGCGACACTGCGATGTTGACTTCGCAATGCCGCAAAGGCATGATTGCAGCTGCCGCAAGCCCAGTGGATTTCTGCTTGAAGAGGAAGGAAGCGGGGACAGGGCAGAGAAGTAAGGGGGAGAAAGAGGAGGGAAATTAGTCACAAGTCGGAAAAATTCCCAAATTTCAGGACATTGTTTTAAATATATCCTTGCCTTACAAACCTCTGAGATAGCCTAAAGTATATGGTCACCGCCGTTCTGCTCTTTGATATAAATTAGGATCTATTCAAATCGGTGCATATTAAGTTAGGATTTATAGGCTTTCTTTCCTTTTAACTCTGTATACATACATATATATACATGTATAGCCTACATGCAATCATGACCACTTGTAAAAACTGAAAAATATTGATTCCCACTAGATAGCTCGATCATAGCTCCCTCAAAATGCTTCCGATCTGAAAATAAAAATTATCCCAGAACCCCTCCCCCAACTATTTCTCTCCACTTCACCTCCCACCTCTGTCATTCTCTCCCTCTGCCCCTCTCTGCCCCTCCCTCTCTCTCCTCTGCCCCTCTCCATGATCTATCTCTTCCTGCCCCGCTCTCTCCCTCGCTCTCCCCCCCCCCCCCCCCCTCTCTCTCTGCCTTTGATTTTCTCCAGGTTACTGGAGGAGTTACTGGAGAGTGAAAAGTAACCCAAAGTTGTGTCAGGCTAATCCGCTATATTACTTTAACATTTACATGCACGTTAATATGATCCAATGGATTGCGACCGACAATTACGGCGGCTCTATATGTCTGACTGGCCTGGCTCATCAATAACTCCCGCACTTTCTCCCCCCTCTCTCTTCTCTTCTCTCTCCATCCTTCTCTCTCTCTCCCCCCCCCCCTCTCTCTCTCCCTCCCTTCCTTCCTCTCTCTATCCTTGTGTTTGTATATGTGCATACATATATATATACAAGTATGTATACATCTGCATACATATTATGCATGTACATGCATGTATTTACGTACATATATGCATAGACTTATATCTAAGCACACATACATATATGTACATGGTCGATTCTCATGAAACGGTTCCAAATGGGTATTTTTGGAAGGGTCATTGGAATGAAATGAAACAGGTGCTCTATATCGTACTCTTCTAAAACTGCGCTTCTTATGTATGAAAACTGTTGGAAATATATTCTCAAATACATTGCATCACGGACGGTGATGGTCACAAAAATATTCGTCGTCATTTCTTTCATTAATAGAACAATAGAATGATAAAAAGAAATGCATAATCCAAAAGAAGAGGAAAAGCCCTTTCGAATGGTATATGGCAAATAAACCTACTCTCATAGGATCATTATGAAAATCCCGCACTGGAGGGGGCACTGGGGTGGGTACTGGAGGAGGTGCTGGAGGGGGTACTGGAGGAGGTACTGGGGGAGGCACTGGAGGAGGTACTGGAGGAGGCGCTGGAGGGGGTACTGGAAGGGGTACTAGAGGAGGTGCTGGAGAGGGTACTGTAAGGGGTACTGGAGGAGGTACTGGGGGAGGTACTGGAGGAGGCGCTGGAGGGGGTACTGGAGGAGGTACTGGAGGAGGTACTGTAAGGGGTACTGGAGGGGGTACTGGAGGGAGTACTGGAGGAGGTACTGTAAAGGGTACTGGAGGAGGTACTGTAAGGGATACTGGAGGGGGTACTGGAGGGAGTACTGGAGGAGGTACTGTAAAGGGTACTGGAGGGGATACTGAAGGGGGTTCTTGAGGGGGCACGTCATGGAGGAGGTACTGGAGGAGGCTCTCAAGGAGTACTCCCTCCATTGCCTCCTCCAATACTGACCACCTCCTATACCTATTCCAGAACCTACTTCCCCAGTTTACCTCCTCCAGTGCCTCCTCCAGTAACTTCTAGTCCACTACCTACTCTGAGTGCCTCCTGTACCTCCTCCTGTACCCACTCCAGTACTTCCTCCTATATCTCTTTCTGTACCTTCCTCCAGTACCTTGTCCAGTACCTCTTCTATTAGACCCCCCCCCCCCCCGCCCATGATCACTTATCACAATTGGTATTCCTGTATATATATATATATATATATAGTTCATAGTAGATAGCCTAGCTCTACCGTATCAAAGATCATCCTTATGTCTACCCCCTACCCTCAACACCCCCGCCACCCCCACCCCACCCCAAAAAGGGCTTATATAATATACATTCTCACATATAATCACATTGGGCCGTTTGTATAAAAAAAAAGTGCTTGTAAGTGGTTCGCATCTCCTCATTTCCTATCGCATCTTTTTTTATTTAAGAGGGGCTTACGAGATATGACAGACATACAAGATATCAATATATTATGTATACATGTATACATATATATGGTCTCCAAGCCCATGGTCCTGGGGCCCCCTGATATATATATATATGATTGATTGATTTATGTGTACCTATTTCTGTACGTCGTCTCTCTTCCTGTATTATATCTCAAATCCTATTGTAATGTATTGCGTATTTTGTGTATGTATATTTCCGCTTGTGTATGTATATTTCTGCTGGTCAAATGACCCCCCCCTGTTCAAATTTGCCTATCGTTTGCAACCATGCCCAATTTATAGGTATTGCCTATCAAACTGATGACAACCTAATAACGACACTGGAAAAAAAATTTACACTGTGAGTATCTGCGTCGGAAATCTGGTGTATCTGCACTCCACACTGTGTGAGTATCTGCGTGTATCTCCGAATTGAGTTTGTGTATCTGCGTGCATCCATCATGCAGTGGTATCTGCGTGTATATGTGAGTATCCTCATGTATCCTCAATGAGTGGTGTATCTGTGTGTATTGACAGCACAGCATGGGCCAATTAATGACTGCATAAACATCCAGTGACTGAGGTGGGCTTACATTACAGTAGGGATGCGTGGGGGTAACCATACATGGGTCAGATTTTCAGAAAATGTACAATTCGCCTTCACCAATTCTCTCAAATAACCCACATTTAAGACGTAAATTTCCTTTAAAATGCAGTTTAACATAACAGAACTGATACTTTAAATCAATGCCATACCAAATATACTCAGATATACCAGGTATTCTTCATTTTTCAGCATAATTTGGCCTAATTTCGTAAATGTGTAGAGCTGCCAATTGTACATTTTCTGAACATCTGACCCACATGCTACTCTCACAACTGCTATTCTGAATGTCCATGTACATTATTCTGAGGCCCACTTACCCAAGTCCAGTGACTTTACCCCTCTGTATTTACATTACTCTCCTCCCGCTCTCTACCCTCTCTCTCATTTCCTTCTTCCCCAAATTTCTGTCCACCATGCATCTGGGTAATAGGGCTAATGTATAATCTCATCTTTTCAAATAGATCACATCACATCACATCACATCACATCACATCACATGATTATATATGTCCTTAATGGAAAATGCTATTATATTGTTCCAAAGTCCTTCCCGAATGCTAGTGCTAATGATCATTGTGCAATTAAATTTCAGTGTATTTTTGAAGAATGGTGTAAATGATTCGGTGGACTTAAAGAGAATGAGAGGTTTCATGTTGTTTGCTCCGTAAATATTTTCACAGTTATCATGCATATTACTGATTTTCATGAAAAGTAGTCATTTTCACGAAATGCAGTTGAAAAAACGTCAAAAATAGAATTGATTATATATTGCTGATTTTTCTTGTACATACAACCATAATACCCAGGTTAATTCTCTGAAATTTGGCACCTTAATAACTAATAATTAGCCTTCCGTGGCCTGGTAAAGTTTTTCTCCTCTATCCAGCCATACACTGCCATCATCGTACATCACGCTCAATATTAGAATATTTAAAGTAGCATTCATCCATGTGGTAGGTTCATTTTAATAATTTTCTTTCAAAAACTGGCCTATTTATTCAAATTTCGATGGTAATTTGATATATTGTGGTAAACATATATAATGTAAAATGATCCTAAACTCTTGCGTTTTTTAATTTCAAATTTTCTCAATTTTTGACACATTAACTAATAGATTGTATTTCCTCTTACTTTTCCTATAGATAAGAAGGTATGAAATATGTTATCAGTCATTATACAAATACTATCAGTTAATACATTGAAATGTACTCATTTGGACTTGGTATTACCTGTTTTAAGTAGCTTAATAGCTGAGCGTGACGTACGGTGATGCGTGATGTACAGTGACGTTTTACTGTATCAAACATATCCTACAGTCAGGAAAATGACAAAAAATTGTCAATCTAATCCTTATGATTTAACCTAACGTATATTTCTACTGAATATTCAGAACAATACTGTTATTCTTTAGCCTCTTTTAGATACTTCCCCTAAATATTACTGCAAATCTAACATAGGATTGTGAAACTATGTGAAAAACGCTGCTTGATAATGTATTGGATTTGTATAAAACCTTAATATTTATTATTGATATAGGCACATAAAAATGCATGACGTACGATGACGCACACATTTTGTCAGTATATTGATGTACAATTTTAGCTTGAAGCCTGACAGACTACACAACAATACTAACCTTGTGATGGCGTGAAAGGCTCTTCCACCTCTGCATATGACCCATTTGTCAGCCTTGGGTTGCTTAACTCTGTTGGAGTGATGAGCAGTCCTTACAGTCAAGCTGAATTTGTTGAAGGCATTCAGGAGCCATAGTCTCCCGCTTCCCCGTAAAACATCCTGCACAGGACTCGAACAGCAGATGAAAGTCATCTTGTCTGCCATCTCACCTCTCACTAGTGAGAAAGCCCATGTCTGCCAACTTGCCTCTCACTAGTATGGAAGTCTATGGCTGCAATCTCACCTCTCACTAGTATGGAAGCCCATGGCTGCCATCTTGCCTCTCACTAGTATGGAAGCCCATGTCTGCCATCTTGCCTCTCACAAGTATGGAAGTCTATGGCTGCTATCTCACCTCCCACTGGTATAAAAGCACATGTCTGCCTTCTCATCTCTCACTAGTATAGAAGCCTATGTCTGCCATCTCACCTCTCACTAGTAAGGCAGCCCATGTCTGGCATCTCACCTCTCACTAGTATGGAAGCCCATGTCTGCCATCTCATCTCTCACTAGCGTGGAAGCCTATGGCTGCCTCCTCACCTCTCACTAGTATAGAAGCCTATGTCTGCCATCTTGCCTCTCACTAGTATGGAAGCCCATGTCTGCCATCTCACCTCTCACAAGTATAGAAGCCTATGTCTGCCATCTTGCCTCTCACTAGTATGGAAGCCCATGTCTGCCATCTCGCATCTCACTAGTATGGAAGCCCATGTCTGCCATCTCGCCTCTCACAAGTATGGAAGTCTATGGCTGCTATCTCACCTCCCACTGGTATAAAAGCACATGTCTGCCTTCTCATCTCTCACTAGTATGGAAGCCTATGGCTGTCATCTCACCTCTCACTAGTATAAAAGCCTATGGCTGCCATCTTGCCTCTCACTAGTGAGAAAGCCTATGGCTGCCATCTTGCCTCTCACTAGTATAGAAGCCTATGTCTGCCATCTCACCTCTCACTAGTAAGGCAGCCCATGTCTGGCATCTCACCTCTCACTAGTATGGAAGTCCATGTCTGCCATCTTGCCTCTCACTAGTATGGAAGTCTATGGCTGCAATCTCACCTCTCACGAGTAAGGAAGCCCATGTCTGGCATCTCACCTCTCACTAGTATGGAAGCCTATGGCTGCCATCTCACCTCTCACTAGTATAAAAGCCTATGTCTGCCATCTTGCCTCTCACTAGTATGGAAGCCCATGGCTGCCATCTTGCCTCTCACTAGTATGGAAGCCCATGTCTGCCATCTTGCCTCTCACAAGTATGGAAGTCTATGGCTGCTATCTCACCTCCCACTGGTATAAAAGCACATGTCTGCCTTCTCATCTCTCACTAGTATAGAAGCCTATGTCTGCCATCTCACCTCTCACTAGTAAGGCAGCCCATGTCTGGCATCTCACCTCTCACTAGTATGGAAGCCCATGTCTGCCATCTCATCTCTCGCTAGTGTGGAAGCCTATGGCTGCCTCCTCACTTCTCACTAGTATAGAAGCCTATGTCTGCCATCTTGCCTCTCACTAGTATGGAAGCCCATGTCTGCCATCTCACCTCTCACAAGTATAGAAGCCTATGGCTCTCATCTTGCCTCTCACTAGTATGGAAGCCCATGTCTGCCATCTCGCATCTCACTAGTATGGAAGCCCATGTCTGCCATCTTGCCTCTCACAAGTATGGAAGTCTATGGCTGCTATCTCACCTCCCACTGGTATAAAAGCACATGTCTCCCTTCTCATCTCTCACTAGTATGGAAGCCTATGGCTGTCATCTCACCTCTCACTAGTATAAAAGCCTATGTCTGCCATCTTGCCTCTTACTAGTATAGAAGCCTATGTCTGCCATCTCACCTCTCACTAGTAAGGCAGCCCATGTCTGGCATCTCACCTCTCACTAGTATGGAAGCCTATGGCTGCCATCTCATCTCTCACTAGTATAAAAGCCTATGTCTGCCATCTCACCTCTCACTAGTATGGAAGTCCATGTCTGGCATCTCACCTCTCACTAGTATGGAAGCCTATGGCTGCCATCTCACCTCTCAATAGTATAAAAGCCTATGTCTGCCATCTTGCCTCTCACTAGTGAGAAAGCCCATGTCTGCCAACTTGCCTCTCACTAGTATGGAAGTCCATGTCTGCCATCTTACCTCTCACTAGTATGGAAGTGTATGGCTGCAATCTCACCTCTCACTAGTATGGAAGCCCATGGCTGCCATCTTGCCTCTCACTAGTATGGAAGCCCATGTCTGCCATCTTGCCTCTCACAAGTATGGAAGTCTATGGCTGCTATCTCACCTCCCACTGGTATAAAAGCACATGTCTGCCTTCTCATCTCTCACTAGTATAGAAGCCTATGTCTGCCATCTCACCTCTCACTAGTATAAAAGCCTATGTCTGCCATCTTGCCTCTCACTAGTGAGAAAGCCTATGGCTGCCATCTTGCCTCTCACTAGTATAGAAGCCTATGTCTGCCATCTCACCTCTCACTAGTATGGAAGCCCATGTCTGCCATCTTGCCTCTCACAAGTATGGAAGTCTATGGCTGCTATCTCACCTCCCACTGGTATAAAAGCACATGTCTGCCTTCTCATCTCTCACTAGTATGGAAGCCTATGGCTGTCATCTCACCTCTCACTAGTATAAAAGCCTATGTCTGCCATCTTGCAGCTTACTAGTATAGAAGCCTATGTCTGCCATCTCACCTCTCACTAGTATAGAAGCCCATGTCTGCCATCTCACCTCTCACTAGTAAGGCAGCCCATGTCTGGCATCTCACCTCTCACTGGTATGGAAGCCTATGGCTGCCATCTCACCTCTCACTAGTATAAAAGCCTATGTCTGCCATCTTGCCTCTCACTAGTGAGAAAGCCCATGTCTGCCAACTTGCCTCTCACTAGTATGGAAGTCCATGTCTGCCATCTTACCTCTCACTAGTGTGGAAGCCCATGTCTGCCATCTTGCCTCTCACTAGTATGGAAGTCTATGGCTGCAATCTCACCTCTCACTAGTATGGAAGCCCATGGCTGCCATCTTGCCTCTCACTAGTATGGAAGCCCATGTCTGCCATCTTGCCTCTCACAAGTATGGAAGTCTATGGCTGCTATCTCACCTCCCACTGGTATAAAAGCACATGTCTGCCTTCTCATCTCTCACTAGTATAGAAGCCTATGTCTGCCATCTCACCTCTCACTAGTATAAAAGCCTATGTCTGCCATCTTGCCTCTTACTAGTATAGAAGCCTATGTCTGCCATCTCACCTCTTTCTAGTAAGGCAGCCCATGTCTGGCATCTCACCTCTCACTAGTATGGAAGCCTATGGCTGCCATCTCACCTCTCACTGGTATAAAAGCCTATGTCTGCCATCTTGCCTCTCACTAGTGAGAAAGCCCATGTCTGCCAACTTGCCTCTCACTAGTATGGAAGTCCATGACTGCCATCTTACCTCTCACTAGTATGGAAGTCTATGGCTGCAATCTCACCTCTCACTAGTATGGAAGCCCATGGCTGCCATCTTGCCTCTCACGAGTAAGGAAGCCCATGTCTGCCATCTCACTAGTATGGAAGCCTATAGCTGCCATCTCACCTCTCACTAGTATAAAAGCCTATGTCTGCCATCTTGCCTCTCACTAGTGAGAAAGCCCATGTCTGCCAACTTGCCTCTCACTAGTATGGAAGTCCATGACTGCCATCTTACCTCTCACTAGTATGGAAGTCTATGGCTGCAATCTCACCTCTCACTAGTATGGAAGCCCATGGCTGCCATCTTGCCTCTCACTAGTATGGAAGCCCATGTCTGCCATCTTGCCTCTCACAAGTATGGAGGTCTATGGCTGCTATCTCACCTCCCACTGGTATAAAAGCACATGTCTGCCTTCTCATCTCTCACTAGTATAGAAGCCTATGTTTGCCATCTCACCTTTCACTAGTAAGGCAGCCCATGTCTGGCATCTCACCTCTCACTAGTATGGAAGCCCATGTCTGCCATCTCATCTCTTGCTAGTGTGGAAGCCTATGGCTGCTCCTCACCTCTCACTAGTATAGAAGTCCATGACTGCAATCTTACCTCTCACTAGTATGGAAGTCTATGGCTGCAATCTCACCTCTCACTAGTAGGGAAGCCCATGGCTGCCATCTTGCCTCTCACTAGTATGGAAGCCCATGTCTGCCATCTTGCCTCTCACAAGTATGGAGGTCTATGGCTGCTATCTCACCTCCCACTGGTATAAAAGCACATGTCTGCCTTCTCATCTCTCACTAGTATAGAAGCCTATGTTTGCCATCTCACCTTTCACTAGTAAGGCAGCCCATGTCTGGCATCTCACCTCTCACTAGTATGGAAGCCCATGTCTGCCATCTCATCTCTTGCTAGTGTGGAAGCCTATGGCTGCTCCTCACCTCTCACTAGTATAGAAGCCTATGTCTGCCATCTCACCTCTCACTAGTATAGAAGCCTATGTCTGCCATCTTGCCTCTCACTAGTGAGAAAGCCCATGTCTGCCAACTTGCCTCTCACTAGTATGGAAGTCCATGTCTGCCATCTCACCTCTCACAAGTATAGAAGCCTATGTCTGCCATCTTGCCTCTCACAAGTATGGAAGTCTATGGCTGCTATCTCACCTCCCACTGGTATAAAAGCACATGTCTGCCTTCTCATCTCTCACTAGTATGGAAGCCTATGGCTGTCATCTCACCTCTCACTAGTATAAAAGCCTATGTCTGCCATCTTGCCTCTTACTAGTATAGAAGCCTATGTCTGCCATCACACCTCTCACTAGTAAGGCAGCCCATGTCTGGCATCTCACCTCTCACTAGTATGGAAGCCTATGGCTGCCATCTCACCTCTCACTAGTATAAAAGCCTATGTCTGCCATCTTGCCTCTCACTAGTGAGAAAGCCCATGTCTGCCAACTTGCCTCTCACTAGTATGGAAGTCCATGTCTGCCATCTTACCTCTCACTAGTATGGAAGTGTATGGCTGCAATCTCACCTCTCACTAGTATGGAAGCCCATGGCTGCCATCTTGCCTCTCACTAGTATGGAAGCCCATGTCTGCCATCTTGCCTCTCACAAGTATGGAAGTCTATGGCTGCTATCTCACCTCCCACTGGTATAAAAGCACATGTCTGCCTTCTCATCTCTCACTAGTATGGAAGCCTATAGCTGCCATCTCACCTCTCACTAGTATAAAAGACTATGTCTGCCATCTTGCCTCTCACTAGTGAGAAAGCCTATGGCTTCTATCTTGCCTCTCACTAGTAAGGCAGCCCATGTCTGGCATCTCACCTCTCACTAGTATGGAAGCCCATGTCTGCCATCTTGCCTCTCACAAGTATGGAAGTCTATGGCTGCTATCTCACCTCCCACTGGTATAAAAGCACATGTCTGCCTTCTCATCTCTCACTAGTATGGAAGCCTATGGCTGTCATCTCACCTCTCACTAGTATAAAAGCCTATGTCTGCCATCTTGCCTCTCACTAGTGAGAAAGCCTATGTCTGCCATCTCACCTCTCACTAGTAAGGCAGCCCATGTCTGGCATCTCACCTCTCACTAGTATGGAAGCCCATGTCTGCCATCTCACCTCTCACTAGTATAAAAGCCTATGGCTGCCTCCTCACCTCTCACTAGTATAAAAGCCTATGTCTGCCATCTTGCCTCTCACTAGTGAGAAAGCCCATGTCTGCCAACTTGCCTCTCACTAGTATGGAAGTCCATGTCTGCCATCTTGCCTCTCACTAGTATGGAAGTCTATGGCTGCAATCTCACCTCTTACTAGTATGGAAGCCCATGGCTGCCATCTTGCCTCTCACAAGTATGGAAGTCTATGGCTGCTATCTCACCTCCCACTGGTATAAAAGCACATGTCTGCCTTCTTATCTCTCACTAGTATGGAAGCCTATGGCTGTCATCTCACCTCTCACTAGTATAAACGCCTATGTCTGCCATCTTGCCTCTTACTAGTATAGAGGCCTATGTCTGCCATCTTGCCTCTCACTAGTATAGAAGCCTATGTTTGCCATCTCACCTTTCACTAGTAAGGCAGCCCATGTCTGGCATCTCACCTCTCACTAGTATGGAAGCCTATGGCTGCCATCTCACCTCTCACTAGTATAAAAGCCTATGTCTGCCATCTTGCCTCTCACTAGTGAGAAAGCCCATGTCTGCCAACTTGCCTCTCACTAGTATGGAAGTCCATGTCTGCAATCTTGCCTCTCACTAGTATGGAAGTCTATGGCTGCAATCTCACCTCTCACTAGTATGGAAGCCCATGGCTGCCATCTTGCCTCTCACTAGTATGGAAGCCCATGTCTGCCATCTCACCTCTCACGAGTAAGGAAGCCCATGTCTGCCATCTCACTAGTATGGAAGCCTATAGCTGCCATCTCACCTCTCACTAGTATAAAAGCCTATGTCTGCCATCTTGCCTCTCACTAGTGAGAAAGCCCATGTCTGCCAACTTGCCTCTCACTAGTATGGAAGTCCATGACTGCCATCTTACCTCTCACTAGTATGGAAGTCTATGGCTGCAATCTCACCTCTCACTAGTATGGAAGCCCATGGCTGCCATCTTGCCTCTCACTAGTATGGAAGCCCATGTCTGCCATCTTGCCTCTCACAAGTATGGAGGTCTATGGCTGCTATCTCACCTCCCACTGGTATAAAAGCACATGTCTGCCTTCTCATCTCTCACTAGTATAGAAGCCTATGTTTGCCATCTCACCTTTCACTAGTAAGGCAGCCCATGTCTGGCATCTCACCTCTCACTAGTATGGAAGCCCATGTCTGCCATCTCATCTCTTGCTAGTGTGGAAGCCTATGGCTGCTCCTCACCTCTCACTAGTATAGAAGTCCATGACTGCCATCTTACCTCTCACTAGTATGGAAGTGTATGGCTGCAATCTCACCTCTCACTAGTATGGAAGCCCATGGCTGCCATCTTGCCTCTCACTAGTATGGAAGCCCATGTCTGCCATCTTGCCTCTCACAAGTATGGAGGTCTATGGCTGCTATCTCACCTCCCACTGGTATAAAAGCACATGTCTGCCTTCTCATCTCTCACTAGTATAGAAGCCTATGTTTGCCATCTCACCTTTCACTAGTAAGGAAGCCCATGTCTGGCATCGCACCTCTCACTAGTATGGAAGCCCATGTCTGCCATCTCATCTCTCGCTAGTGTGGAAGCCTATGGCTGCTCCTCACCTCTCACTAGTATAGAAGCCTATGTCTGCCATCTCACCTCTCACTAGTATAGAAGCCTATGTCTGCCATCTTGCCTCTCACTAGTGAGAAAGCCCATGTCTGCCAACTTGCCTCTCACTAGTATGGAAGTCCATGTCTGCCATCTCACCTCTCACAAGTATAGAAGCCTATGTCTGCCATCTTGCCTCTCACTAGTATGGAAGCCTATGTCTGCCATCTCGCATCTCACTAGTATGGAAGCCCATGTCTGCCATCTTGCCTCTCACAAGTACGGAAGTCTATGGCTGCTATCTCACCTCCCACTGGTATAAAAGCACATGTCTGCCTTCTCATCTCTCACTAGTATGGAAGCCTATGGCTTTCATCTCACCTCTCACTAGTATAAAAGCCTATGTCTGCCATCTTGCCTCTTACTAGTATAGAAGCCTATGTCTGCCATCTCACCTCTCACTAGTAAGGCAGCCCATGTCTGGCATCTCACCTCTCACTAGTATGGAAGCCTATGGCTGCCATCTCACCTCTCACTAGTATAAAAGCCTATGTCTGCCATCTTGCCTCTCACTAGTGAGAAAGCCCATGTCTGCCAACTTGCCTCTCACTAGTATGGAAGTCCATGTCTGCAATCTTGCCTCTCACTAGTATGGAAGTCTATGGCTGCAATCTCACCTCTCACTAGTATGGAAGCCCATGGCTGCCATCTTGCCTCTCACTAGTATGGAAGCCCATGTCTGCCATCTCACCTCTCACGAGTAAGGAAGCCCATGTCTGCCATCTCACTAGTATGGAAGCCTATAGCTGCCATCTCACCTCTCACTAGTATAAAAGCCTATGTCTGCCATCTTGCCTCTCACTAGTGAGAAAGCCCATGTCTGCCAACTTGCCTCTCACTAGTATGGAAGTCCATGACTGCCATCTTACCTCTCACTAGTATGGAAGTCTATGGCTGCAATCTCACCTCTCACTAGTATGGAAGCCCATGGCTGCCATCTTGCCTCTCACTAGTATGGAAGCCCATGTCTGCCATCTTGCCTCTCACAAGTATGGAGGTCTATGGCTGCTATCTCACCTCCCACTGGTATAAAAGCACATGTCTGCCTTCTCATCTCTCACTAGTATAGAAGCCTATGTTTGCCATCTCACCTTTCACTAGTAAGGCAGCCCATGTCTGGCATCTCACCTCTCACTAGTATGGAAGCCCATGTCTGCCATCTCATCTCTTGCTAGTGTGGAAGCCTATGGCTGCTCCTCACCTCTCACTAGTATAGAAGTCCATGACTGCCATCTTACCTCTCACTAGTATGGAAGTCTATGGCTGCAATCTCACCTCTCACTAGTAGGGAAGCCCATGGCTGCCATCTTGCCTCTCACTAGTATGGAAGCCCATGTCTGCCATCTTGCCTCTCACAAGTATGGAGGTCTATGGCTGCTATCTCACCTCCCACTGGTATAAAAGCACATGTCTGCCTTCTCATCTCTCACTAGTATAGAAGCCTATGTTTGCCATCTCACCTTTCACTAGTAAGGCAGCCCATGTCTGGCATCTCACCTCTCACTAGTATGGAAGCCCATGTCTGCCATCTCATCTCTCGCTAGTGTGGAAGCCTATGGCTGCTCCTCACCTCTCACTAGTATAGAAGCCTATGTCTGCCATCTCACCTCTCACTAGTATAGAAGCCTATGTCTGCCATCTTGCCTCTCACTAGTGAGAAAGCCCATGTCTGCCAACTTGCCTCTCACTAGTATGGAAGTCCATGTCTGCCATCTCACCTCTCACAAGTATAGAAGCCTATGTCTGCCATCTTGCCTCTCACTAGTATGGAAGCCTATGTCTGCCATCTCGCATCTCACTAGTATGGAAGCCCATGTCTGCCATCTTGCCTCTCACAAGTATGGAAGTCTATGGCTGCTATCTCACCTCCCACTGGTATAAAAGCACATGTCTGCCTTCTCATCTCTCACTAGTATGGAAGCCTATGGCTTTCATCTCACCTCTCACTAGTATAAAAGCCTATGTCTGCCATCTTGCCTCTTACTAGTATAGAAGCATATGTCTGCCATCTCACCTCTCACTAGTAAGGCAGCCCATGTCTGGCATCTCACCTCTCACTAGTATGGAAGCCTATGGCTGCCATCTCACCTCTCACTAGTATAAAAGCCTATGTCTGCCATCTTGCCTCTCACTAGTGAGAAAGCCCATGTCTGCCAACTTGCCTCTCACTAGTATGGAAGTCCATGTCTGCCATCTTACCTCTCACTAGTATGGAAGTCTATGGCTGCAATCTCACCTCTCACTAGTATTGAAGCCCATGGCTGCCATCTTGCCTCTCACTAGTATGGAAGCCCATGTCTGCCATCTTGCCTCTCACAGGTATGGAAGTCTATGGCTGCTATCTCACCTCCCACTGGTATAAAAGCACATGTCTGCCTTCTCATCTCTCACTAGTATGGAAGCCTATGGCTGCCATCTCACCTCTCACTAGTAAAAAAGCCTATGTCTGCCATCTTGCCTCTCACTAGTGAGAAAGCCTATGGCTGCCATCTTGCCTCTCACTAGTATAGAAGCCTATGTCTGCCATCTCACCTCTCACTAGTAAGGCAGCCCATGTCTGGCATCTCACCTCTCACTAGTATGGAAGCCTATGGCTGCCATCTCACCTCTCACTAGTATAAAAGCCTATGTCTGCCATCTTGCCTCTCACTAGTGAGAAAGCCCATGTCTGCCAAATTGCCTCTCACTAGTATGGAAGTCCATGTCTGCCATCTTACCTCTCACTAGTATGGAAGTCTATGGCTGCAATCTCACCTCTCACTAGTATGGAAGCCCATGGCTGCCATCTTGCCTCTCACTAGTATGGAAGCCCATGTCTGCCATCTTGCCTCTCACAAGTATGGTAGTCTATGGCTGCTATCTCACCTCCCACTGGTATAAAAGCACATGTCTGCCTTCTCATCTCTCACTAGTATAGAAGCCTATGTCTACCATCTCACCTCTCACTAGTAAGGCAGCCCATGTCTGGCATCTCACCTCTCACTAGTATGGAAGCCCATGTCTGCCATCTCATCTCTCGCTAGTGTGGAAGCCTATGGCTGCCTCCTCACCTCTCACTAGTATAGAAGCCTATGTCTGCCATCTTGCCTCTCACTAGTATGGAAGCCCATGTCTGCCATCTCACCTCTCACAAGTATAGAAGCCAATGTCTGCCATCTTGCCTCTCACTAGTATGGAAGCCCATGTCTACCATCTCGCATCTCACTAGTATGGAAGCCCATGTCTGCCATCTTGCCTCTCACAAGTATGGAAGTCTATGGCTGCTATCTCACCTCCCACTGGTATAAAAGCACATGTCTGCCTTCTCATCTCTAACTAGTATGGAAGCCTATGGCTTTCATCTCACCTCTCACTAGTATAAAAGCCCATGTCTGCCATCTTGCCTCTTACTAGTATAGAAGCCTATGTCTGCCATCTCACCTCTCACTAGTAAGGCAGCCCATGTCTGGCATCTCACCTCTCACTAGTATAGAAGCCTATGGCTGCCATCTCACCTCTCACTAGTATAAAAGCCTATGTCTGCCATCTTGCCTCTCACTAGTGAGAAAGCCCATGTCTGGCATCTCACCTCTCACTAGTATGGAAGCCCATGTCTGCCATCTCATCTCTCTAGAGAGACTAGAGATCAGGCGGATGAGTGTAAAAAGCCTTATTTGAAACTTGGTTATTTCTGGCAACTTGTACATCCGTACAAACCTAAGTCCCTAAATTCCTTAAACTATTATCAGAGCTATAAACTCAAACGACAACTTTTCCCAGAAATAGCAAAACATTTTGGGATGTTGGAAAATGTTTGTTCCTAATTATTACTACTACAGATATCAAAATCACAGAACATCTGTCAACATAGAAATAGAGCATAATAACACTGATTTACTGTACATAAAGGTATCAATGATTCTCAATAGCAAACTACCACTAAGAAAAAATGTTGAAAACTTTACCCTGTCCCAAACAGAGCCCTACTTCTAGATTTAATAGCAGCCCACTCCTTTACTTTTTGAATAAATATGTTTCTCGTTTTCAGTTCTTATTATTTCTGGAAGAGAGTTCCATAAGTTCTTAACCCCATGAAATACACTGCCTCTCATCTTTTCCCTCTGGGCTCTTTTGATTTTCAGAATATTCTCGCCCCTATTTTTTAGTTCTGCCCCAGGGTTAACCCCTTTCTCGTACAAATTCATGCAGTCATATATTAATTTCAAGCATGCAATTTCTGATATAAAAAGATCATAAAATTTGGCTTTTTTTCCTCTTTTCTTTCCCACTGACATTCTCAAATTAAATACGTTGTTCAGATTAAGTATCTCTCCGGTTTTAAGATGCAAACTGTGTATTCTAATTTCTCTGCAAATGACTAATGAGAATGGGCTCTTCTATAAAGAAAAAAAGTCCAAATGTTAATACGTTTACCATATACAATTTTGAGAGCCCTGTTTTGATTTTTTTAAGATACTCATAGGAGGTTCTAGGTCCAAAAGAATCCTGTTTCCAGGATGGGCAAAATTAATGTTTTAAAAATTTGCAATATTTTGCACACTCATGATTTTAAACCTGGGGGTGTTAAAGGTGGCAGAAATTATAATCATGCTTCTCATAACCAACAAATTAATGGTGATATTATTGAGGGTCATTTGAAGCCCCAATTAATACATGGCCTTATCATAGTGTATTTTTATGTCATATTTCTTTAGATGTGACAGAAATAAACAGTGTAAATAAATTGTGACATTTTCTAGGCCATATATATATGATATAGGCAAAAGATTCATACTGACATTATGACCTTTTTTTAAGGCAGTTTTGTAATTTGCTTTGGTTCCGACGCCCCTGAAATTAATTCAAGCCCTACAACTGATTACAGCTCCGGCTTTCCTGCTGTGACACATAGTGTGTCTCTCACCAGTGGACATTCCTCCATGTACATGCATGCTACCTAATATACAATGATAAGTATGTAGACATGCCCTGAGGGTCTGTCTGTCCACCTGGTGGTACAACAGTGGCTAACTATTGACTAATGCTACTGCTAGTATTTTCAACTTTAGGACTTACGCTAATAATATAGGAATATTCTGTTCATACAATTTATATGAGAAAGGTGCATGGCAGGGAGGTTTAGCTGGCTTTAAAAAAATCTCAAAGATGAGAGGGTCCCTCCAAACCGCAAAGTGCCATGATAACTCCATTAGGACCGCAAAATATCATTATCTATCCTCTGACAAATCTGTATGACTCAAAGTAGTGGGAAAGATTATTCTTATTTAGGTCTTGAAGACCCCATTTTCCCAGGGTGTGGCAGACATGTACATCCATTTTGTTATCTGACAATAATTCCTATTATGCATTAGTCATCCTAACTAACAATGGGCTCATTGATACATTTCAGATATGAAGAAGATAATGTAAGCTGCCATGAGAGAAGGAAATCTTGATCCCAAACAAGTTCCACCAATGCTGGGCATTACTGGGCACTCAAAAGTTTTTGGCTGGATAGGGCCCACTAATCAAACTTCTGACATACTTTGAAATTTGTTTTAAAAAATATTTTATTTACCTTTATATTTCAAATTAGTATTTAGCTGAACTTATCAAACCTTTTTTTGCTGAAGTTGTGTTCAGATATATTTTTTCTTGAGAGCTAGGACTGTAGTTTTGTCACTCCCTAGCAATTTTTTTTCCGGGGGAGGTGGGGTTGGGGGGTTGGGGGATAAGGCTCACTAATAAAACTTCTGACATGCTTTGAAATTTGCTAACAATATAACTGTAATTTGTTACTTAAATTCCAAACACATTATTTTGAAAAATATTTTATTTACCTTATTTCAAAAGTCTTGGGTTCAGATACATTTTTTCTGTAGACTGTATAGTTTTGTCACTCTCTAGCATTTTTTTTTGGGGGGGGGGGGGAGAGGGAGCCGTATGGAGGTTTCAAACCCTACTGGACATCATTTACCAGGATCCCCAGGTAATGCTTAATTTCTTATATTCACTATTTGATGATTCTCGTTCATAACAATCACACTGTTTGTGTTATGTTATCATGGAGGATTATGTCAGAGGGTCCAACTCCCTTGAATCAACTGGACATCGTTTACATGGATTCCAAGGTAATGTTGATTTTCTTATATACTATCTGATAATTCCCTTTAATCAATCATTTCAATGGTCATCAATATCCTAACTCAATCATAACATAAATCTAGGGAGATTTTTACAAATTAGTGCCTCTTCCTTCCAAATATATGGATATTATGTAAAATTTCAACCTGAGAGCCCTGTTAACAGTGATTAAATCAATACTCCAGAGTATGAAAAGTAAAACAGGATAACTATATAACTTGTTCTTTCCACTATGGACTGTGTTGGACCATGCCTACTTATGTCAATATCATACACTGAGTCAAATTTTCTCTGGACCTGGGTGTCAGTCTCCTCACTATGTTGCACACTGTTTATGCCAAACATTCTCCTAATATCTGCTAGTTGATTTTTCAGCTGAGGCGGTTCATAAGAGCAAAAAACTTTGGAATGACTACTAAAATCAATTAAAGCTTCTTTAAGTCAAAGGAATTGATAAAATAGTTGGCTGTCGGTTCTAAATTGGTATCTGGACAGCTGTAGTACTTAAGGCTGCACTCTCAGTTAACATCAGTAAAAGTATTTTCTACATTTTCTTCCATTTGTATCCTACTCATTTAAAAGTCATTTGACCACAAATTTGGAGGATTCTGTTAAATTGATTTTATTACAGGGCTTCTAAAACATCGTTATTTGTAGTCAGAGGACCCACCCGTTATCTTATGATGACTTTACTCATGGCTCATTGGCAGCTGTTTTCTCTTGACTGTCTCTACTTCAAATTCCTGCACAAACATATAATAACAGCAGCATATTAATGAATTCAGTCCTTTAAGTCATAAAATGAGTAAATTTTGTGAGATATTGTTAGTCATAATAGCTGAGAACGCAGCTTTAACATCTACATGTATTTGCCTAATTGAATTATGTATGCCAGGCACTCCTCCTAATATCTGCTGTTAAATTCCAGTTGAAGCCTTGACTACCACACCTCCAGAGGAGGACAAAGATAACACCCAAGTCTGCTTTATAATATATTCATGGGAGAGCAGGGCAGATAATCAATTCTGCAATGAGTATAATCATTACAATTATAATTAATATAATTAAAATTAGTATAACAGCCTCAGTCTTAGACATATTGCATCACTATTGTGTTAAAGCTACTTTCCCTTGTAATAATATTTAATGGTTCTGTTGAATGTACATTCAGATTAGTTCCCAAACTCAATATTATTGATGTCTTAATCAATGAAAAGTTCAATAAATGTCTAAAGTCCCTGATTTTTAATCATGGACAAATGGCAGCATCAGCATAGATGGTTTTTTCCTGGCTTTGTAAATGCATTTTTTAGACGGCAGCTGGCAGCACTGTTTAGACCCACTAACGTGAGTCTGTATAACATGCTGTTCATTCTAGTGTGGATGGAACATGACCATCCAGGCTGCCATCTAACGGATTCTAGTTATAATGTCAGAGCAAAGATGGCTGATCCCACCATATCGGTGCACATTTTTGTGAATACCAATGACTTAATTGCGAATATTTACTTTCAACGTCAAGAATGAGACATGCTCTTAAACAAGGGCCTGGTATTTGCTCTCTAAATAACATTTGACATTTCTATAGAAAATTTCAGAGAAAGTAGCTTTAAAATAATATTGCACTAATGAGGCAGTTCTAATTATCATGAATACTTTATTCAATATCCAAACTCATTTCAGATAATTATATACTACAGACTCTTATTTGACATAGATCCAGTACAGGATTGAGACTCTTATTTGAAATCATTGCTATCACTACTTAAACTTTAACATGCCGAGTACAGTATCCACTATGGCCAGACTCCTTGTTTATTCATGATGCCAAATGCTTGCAGATACTGATCAACTGGTAGCATCGTTTAGAGCCATGCAGATCTTGAAGTCAACCAGCAGCCAATGCAGCCAATGAAGTCAACCAGCAGCCAATGCAGTCTGCAACAAGGTAAGCTAGGTCATTGCAGCTCCTATCCACCTACAGAACAAGCACAAGAACAAAAGGAAAAAAGGTAATTATTAATCTGCTTGTTGATTTTTCAGCTGAGGCAAGAGCGGTTGCGCATTGTTGTGATTGATAACTAGAATAGGGGGTTTGCATTTCTATGTCATGTCATGTTTGCATTGTTATGTTATGTCATGTTTGCATTGTTATGTTATTGTTAGGGATGAAAGTGTTCAGTATTTTTCGAAACATAAAACGTTGTAGAATTTCACTCAACATTCACAAACTTTTACCCCTTGACATTAATCTTCCAGTATTTCTTCCATGTCCCACTTTCATCCCTGTGTCATGTCATGTATGTGCCTGATTACTGCATTGGACTATCATGGGCAACACTGATGGAGACGAGTTCGGCAGGCCATCTATGCTGTTCTACATATATAGAGGTGAGGGCAATGCATCTTTTTAATAGTTTATATTGTTCTTTAGTACTTTGTGTAGGTTTTACTCTTGTTCTTTGGAAATCATTGATATTAGATGTACCATTTGATCTTCAATGATTATTGGGATGTAAGAGAATAAATGAAATAGTTTGATAGAAAGTTCTAGAGAGATTGTGAAGTTAACCTTTGTTGTTTTTACTAAGCCATGAGAACATTGTATACAGTTTGGATCAGAATTTGTTTCAATAAAGTAAATTTCTGTCTGTTTATTTTCCAGTGAGCCATGACACCACCTGCTAACTCTATCTCCCCTTCCAAGTAAGTGTATGTAATCAGCTCAACTGTTTATCTCAAGAGCAAGTAGTCAGGCAGTTGGAAACTTCTTAGGCGCTCTTGAGTATACAATTGACAGATTCAGATCCTGATGAAAGTAAACACCCTTTACAGTCAGCACGTCTGGACATATATTCTTGTAGTGGGGTTGATATGTATGGAATATCTCCGAGGTATGGGTGCTAGTAGTAGAGTGTATTGGAGATATAATATCTGAGTCAAGGCTTTGGGATAGCCTGACAATTATGAATAAATGAGCAGCAATTCAGTCCTGTTTAGACATAACTTTTAATGCTGAAAACATTGGTATTTATACATGGAGAACATGTGATGCGCATGCGCGAGCATGCGCGTTAATTATCCAATCAGGTTAATTAACATTCATTACCCAATGGTGTGTAATCTTACATGTTAACCAAGGGGGGTCCCTATGGTTGACCAATACTAATCAGGCATGAATATTCATAGGTTAGAGTCATGGTGGTGACTCAGAGAAACCTAAATGCTAGTGGCTCCACCTAGCGTGAAGCCTCGTGACTTATGGTCTTAATGATATTCATAATTCATATTTCACACATATTAATATTTACTGTTATGCTATTGCATAATCTTACGTAATACCTTATAAGTATAAAATGAGGATAAAGTAGTCGTGACATAACGCCCCGGACTTCAGTGAGTGTCTCTCCCTAGACACTATTCAATCGTAGATTCATTCATAAAATAAAAGTGACACTATGTCGGAATACATACAAGTACAATTCTTTACAAAATATAAAGGTACAAAAATAAGAATACTTGATAACCATGTTGCGACATTTCTGATGTCTTATGACGAGTTTTTATATTATGGTATAACACTTTTCCCTTGTTTCTGTAGAATTATATGTGTAATATATGTATAGAATCAGTTCTGCCTTGCCTATGGGCCGGGCTTGGCGGCTAGATACTGTCTAAGAATTTTTTAAGTAGAAACTTTGTTATTTGTAGACCTTGTCTATCTGTGACATTTCACTAAGAATTATTGTTCAACTCCCTATATGCGGGAAATATAATCTTTTTCGATAAGTACAATGGTTAGTTTCCTTCTTATACACATCTACACAGGCGTGTTTTTCTGGCTCTACTCGAGTCATATCTCCTTCTTTTGAAGCGAGGTGCTGGTTTACACAATACAATTAAGATAACGAGAAATACAGTAGCTATGCAAAAATATAAAGTAATCCTTTTTCTCATAATTGATCAACTTGATCTGTCGTTTTGACATTGTTTTCTCCTATGAGATACTCTTATCTTCTTAAATGGTTGGTATCTGGGAGAAAAATAAAACATAACATAGCATAGAAACAATTCAGCGAACATACATGTTCGCATGTACAACAAATATCAATTTGTAAGACAATTCCCATTGAGCAAAATAAAGAAATGGTTGGCATTGGTTTGTTTTTGTTGGACCTTATTCTACCGTTATATTGGTTGTTTCTGTTATGAGAGATCTGGCAAAGTCAACTAAAATGTTCCCACCATCTCTCCCTATTTCTTGGTTGTTTTCTTCGATTGGACGATTGTTATCTATGGTTCCAGATTCTTGGTCATATATAATCTCTGGAATTGACGTTGGTTTGTTGTTGGCTGATTCCATCACCATCTTTCTGATGACGGTCTCGTCCAACAGCATGCTTTTAGTTGCAAAGTAGGTGCTTCTTGATGTTTTCACAGTCTCCGGGAGATAAAATGATTTCGTCTGATCTTCTATTTTTATATTTATTGGTCCTGACCACTGTATTTCAATGGTAGGGGTTGGACAAAATGACATGTTGTAATCTAGAATGACTGGTGCTCCTATCGGTAGTGATTGCTTCCGTAGAGCTTGAGTGAAATCTTGGGTGTTGTCCTCTTCTTCTTTGATACTAGTCCTATATATTTTGAGCATTTACTCTTAATTTTCCTGATCATCTTCATGGCTAGATATATGAACATACATATGATGAAAGCTGCTAATAGTTTATGTATGTCATCATTATCAAATACTGAAGTTTTACTTTGTATTGGCTGGGCAGTGGTTGGAATATAGGCTATCGCTCGAGAAATGTTCTTCTGACTCGCCACAATACCTTCGAGTTCGTTTAAGAATCTATATCCATCTGCCGCCCTAGAAAATGCAATTATTGGAGCTGCCGTATGGCTACGAAATAATAAGAATAATGTAATAGCTATTAATGCTAGGATTGATATTATCGGGTGGATAATTGCCCATATTGGATTGTTTATGAAAGATTTCATTAGAGACGGCTCCTCCACTACTGGCTTGATCGTTGGGATTTCCAGTTCAGTTGAGTAAAGCATTAGCAAAAGGCAACAAGTCCAACTGGGTGTTTGTATTGATCAAAGGCTTATTTATCAAGCGTGCCAGAAAATGAGAAATGTCTGGAGGAGTTATTTGAAGAGGCTTCCTATGTATACTGTTTGCTGTGATAACCTCTGTGTCAATCTTTATCACTTTTATGAACGGCATGTTTACTGTTTTTATAAGATAGTTGAAGGATTGTGTTGAATTGCATGGTAACCTGGAATTGGGAATTGATGTGTCGCCAATTATGGCCGTACAAAAACACGGTATCCCCAGGATGACGGTTGATGAAGCCTTATGGCTGCTAGCGGGTGTACCATGACATAATATGTTCATTTGTCGTTATGAAATATTCATCCTTCGAGATGGCTATTGCTTTCGTTTCTGGGGTCGCGATTGGATAGATATAAAACTTACATTTTTCCTGAATTTCTTGTGAGTTCAGGTAGATGGCGACCATGCATGTTGGCGATGATCTGTGTATCCTAGGTAGGGTCCTGGCACATATTCTAATCGCATCTCCATGGCAAGATTGTAAATCGGTTGTTGAAAGTTCCAGAAACATGCGTTCGTTATCTGATATTCCTATATAGTGAATATCGTTTTTAATTGTCGTCCTGCCTTTTGTAGGCGTATCCGTAGTGTTGATAGGTATAGGTAGTGTTACTATTTGGTAAATATTGAATACAGCTTCTGTTGAGGATATTATGATCGGTATGTGTACATACAAGTGCTTATTACTATACATAAATACCGATACTTTTTGGGAAAAATAGTACTCAATGATTTTCACCGCTACTTGTGATCCTGGTGAACTAAGTTTGAGCTGTATGTCCACTCTTTCTATATACGATTTCAACTCGGCTGGGTCTATTAAATCGGGGGTCAAAATTCCTGTTGATAGTAACCTTAGTGAAATTTCAGATTCCCTTCAAACTGAGGGAAATCTTTCTCACTCAGACTACAAGGCCTATGTAATCAAACTATGACCACGAAAAAGAATTTAGACATTAGAATAGCTCCAGACTTTGTATTCAGATTTCTAGGCTCAAATTTCAGATTCCCTTCAAACTGAGGGAAATCTTTCTCACTCAGACTACAAGGCCTATGTAATCAAACTATGACCACAAAAAGGTATTTAGACTTTAGAATAGCTCCAGACTTTGTATTCAGATTTCTAGGCTCAAATTTCAGATTCCCTTCAAACTGAGGGAAGTCTTTCTCACTCAGACTACAAGGCCTATGTTATCAAACTATGACCACGAAAAAGAATTTAGACATTAGAATAGCTCCAGACTTTGTATTCAGATTTCTAGGCTCAAATTTCAGATTCCCTTCAAACTGAGGGAAATCTTTCTCACTCAGACTACAAGGCCTATGTAATCAAACTATGACCACAAAAAGGTATTTAGACTTTAGAATAGCTCCAGACTTTGTATTCAGATTTCTAGGCTCAAATTTCAGATTCCCTTCAAACTGAGGGAAGTCTTTCTCACTCAGACTACAAGGCCTATGTAATCAAACTATGACCACGAAAAAGAATTTAGACATTAGAATAGCTCCAGACTTTGTATTCAGATTTCTAGGCTCAAATTTCAGATTCCCTTCAAACTGAGGGAAGTCTTTCTCACTCAGACTACAAGGCCTATGTAATCAAACTATGACCACGAAAAAGAATTTAGACATTAGAATAGCTCCAGACTATGTTATCAGATTTCTAGGCTCAAATTTCAGATTCCCTTCAAACTGAGGGAAATCTTTCTCACTCAGACTACAAGGCCTATGTAATCAAACTATGACCACAAACAAGAATTTAGACATTAGAATAGCTCCATACTTTGTATTCAGATTTCTAGGCTCAAATTTCAGATTCCCTTCACTCTGAGGGAAATCTTTCTCACTCAGACTACAAGGCCTATGTAATCAAACTATGACCACAAACAAGAATTTAGACTTTAGAATAGCTCCAGACTTTGTATTCAGATTTCTAGGCTCAAATTTCAGATTCCCTTCAAACTGAGGGAAGTCTTACTCACTCAGACTACAAGGCCTATGTTATCAAACTATGACCACGACAAAGAATTTAGACATTAGAATAGCTCCAGACTTTGTATTCAGATTTCTAGGCTCAAATTTCAGATTCCCTTCAAACTGAGGGAAGTCTTTCTCACTCAGACTACAAGGCCTATGTAATCAAACTATGACCACAAACAAGAATTTAGACATTAGAATAGCTCCAGACTTTGTATTCAGATTTCTAGGCTCAAATTTCAGATTCCCTTCAAACTGAGGGAAGTCTTTCTCACTCAGACTACAAGGCCTATGTAATCAAACTATGACCACGAAAAAGAATTTAGACATTAGAATAGCTCCAGACTTTGTATTCAGATTTCTAGGCTCAAATTTCAGATTCCCTTCAAACTGAGGGAAGTCTTTCTCACTCAGACTACAAGGCCTATGTAATCAAACTATGACCACAAACAAGAATTTAGACATTAGAATAGCTCCAGACTTTGTATTCAGATTTCTAGGCTCAAATTTCAGATTCCCTTCACTCTGAGGGAAATCTTTCTCACTCAGACTACAAGGCCTATGTAATCAAACTATGACCACAAACAAGAATTTAGACATTAGAATAGCTCCAGACTTTGTATTCAGATTTCTAGGCTCAAATTTCAGATTCCCTTCAAACTGAGGGAAGTCTTTCTCACTCAGACTACAAGGCCTATGTAATCAAACTATGACCACAAAAAGGTATTTAGACATTAGAATAGCTCCAGACTTTGTATTCAGATTTCTAGGCTCAAATTTCAGATTCCCTTCAAACTGAGGGAAGTCTTTCTCACTCAGACTACAAGGCCTATGTAATCAAATTATGACCACGAAAAAGAATTTAGACATTAGAATAGCTCCAGACTTTGTATTCAGATTTCTAGGCTCAAATTTCAGATTCCCTTCAAACTGAGGGAAGTCTTTCTCACTCAGACTACAAGGCCTATGTAATCAAACTATGACCACAAACAAGAATTTAGACATTAGAATAGCTCCAGACTTTGTATTCAGATTTCTAGGCTCAAATTTCAGATTCCCTTCACTCTGAGGGAAATCTTTCTCACTCAGACTACAAGGCCTATGTAATCAAACTATGACCACAAACAAGAATTTAGACATTAGAATAGCTCCATACTTTGTATTCAGATTTCTAGGCTCAAATTTCAGATTCCCTTCAAACTAAGGGAAGTCTTTCTCACTCAGACTACAAGGCCTATGTAATCAAACTATGACCACAAAAAGGTATTTAGACTTTAGAATAGCTCCAGACTTTGTATTCAGATTTCTAGGCTCAAATTTCAGATTCCCTTCAAACTGAGGGAAGTCTTTCTCACTCAGACTACAAGGCCTATGTTATCAAACTATGACCACGAAAAAGAATTTAGACATTAGAATAGCTCCAGACTTTGTATTCAGATTTCTAGGCTCAAATTTCAGATTCCCTTCAAACTGAGGGAAGTCTTTCTCACTCAGACTACAAGGCCTATGTAATCAAACTATGACCACAAACAAGAATTTAGACATTAGAATAGCTCCAGACTTTGTATTCAGATTTCTAGGCTCAAATTTCAGATTCCCTTCACTCTGAGGGAAATCTTTCTCACTCAGACTACAAGGCCTATGTAATCAAACTATGACCACAAACAAGAATTTAGACATTAGAATAGCTCCAGACTTTGTATTCAGATTTCTAGGCTCAAATTTCAGATTCCCTTCAAACTGAGGGAAGTCTTTCTCACTCAGACTACAAGGCCTATGTAATCAAACTATGACCACAAAAAGGTATTTAGACATTAGAATAGCTCCAGACTTTGTATTCAGATTTCTAGGCTCAAATTTCAGATTCCCTTCAAACTGAGGGAAGTCTTTCTCACTCAGACTACAAGGCCTATGTAATCAAATTATGACCACGAAAAAGAATTTAGACATTAGAATAGCTCCAGACTTTGTATTCAGATTTCTAGGCTCAAATTTCAGATTCCCTTCAAACTGAGGGAAGTCTTTCTCACTCAGACTACAAGGCCTATGTAATCAAACTATGACCACAAACAAGAATTTAGACATTAGAATAGCTCCAGACTTTGTATTCAGATTTCTAGGCTCAAATTTCAGATTCCCTTCACTCTGAGGGAAATCTTTCTCACTCAGACTACAAGGCCTATGTAATCAAACTATGACCACAAACAAGAATTTAGACATTAGAATAGCTCCATACTTTGTATTCAGATTTCTAGGCTCAAATTTCAGATTCCCTTCAAACTAAGGGAAGTCTTTCTCACTCAGACTACAAGGCCTATGTAATCAAACTATGACCACAAAAAGGTATTTAGACTTTAGAATAGCTCCAGACTTTGTATTCAGATTTCTAGGCTCAAATTTCAGATTCCCTTCAAACTGAGGGAAGTCTTTCTCACTCAGACTACAAGGCCTATGTTATCAAACTATGACCACGAAAAAGAATTTAGACATTAGAATAGCTCCAGACTTTGTATTCAGATTTCTAGGCTCAAATTTCAGATTCCCTTCAAACTGAGGGAAGTCTTTCTCACTCAGACTACAAGGCCTATGTAATCAAACTATGACCACGAAAAAGAATTTAGACATTAGAATAGCTCCAGACTATGTATTCAGATTTCTAGGCTCAAATTTCAGATTCCCTTCAAACTGAGGGAAATCTTTCTCACTCAGACTACAAGGCCTATGTAATCAAACTATGACCACAAACAAGAATTTAGACATTAGAATAGCTCCAGACTTTGTATTCAGATTTCTAGGCTCAAATTTCAGATTCCCTTCACTCTGAGGGAAATCTTTCTCACTCAGACTACAAGGCCTATGTAATCAAACTATGACCACAAACAAGAATTTAGACATTAGAATAGCTCCAGACTTTGTATTCAGATTTCTAGGCTCAAATTTCAGATTCCCTTCAAACTGAGGGAAGTCTTTCTCACTCAGACTACAAGGCCTATGTAATCAAACTATGACCACAAAAAGGTATTTAGACTTTAGAATAGCTCCAGACTTTGTATTCAGATTTCTAGGCTCAAATTTCAGATTCCCTTCAAACTGAGGGAAGTCTTTCTCACTCAGACTACAAGGCCTATGTTATCAAACTATGACCACGACAAAGAATTTAGACATTAGAATAGCTCCAGACTTTGTATTCAGATTTCTAGGCTCAAATTTCAGATTCCCTTCAAACTGAGGGAAGTCTTTCTCACTCAGACTACAAGGCCTATGTAATCAAACTATGACCACAAACAAGAATTTAGACATTAGAATAGCTCCATACTTTGTATTCAGATTTCTAGGCTCAAATTTCAGATTCCCTTCACTCTGAGGGAAATCTTTCTCACTCAGACTACAAGGCCTATGTAATCAAACTATGACCACAAACAAGAATTTAGACTTTAGAATAGCTCCAGACTTTGTATTCAGATTTCTAGGCTCAAATTTCAGATTCCCTTCAAACTGAGGGAAGTCTTACTCACTCAGACTACAAGGCCTATGTTATCAAACTATGACCACGACAAAGAATTTAGACATTAGAATAGCTCCAGACTTTGTATTCAGATTTCTAGGCTCAAATTTCAGATTCCCTTCAAACTGAGGGAAGTCTTTCTCACTCAGACTACAAGGCCTATGTAATCAAACTATGACCACAAACAAGAATTTAGACATTAGAATAGCTCCAGACTTTGTATTCAGATTTCTAGGCTCAAATTTCAGATTCCCTTCAAACTGAGGGAAGTCTTTCTCACTCAGACTACAAGGCCTATGTAATCAAACTATGACCACGAAAAAGAATTTAGACATTAGAATAGCTCCAGACTTTGTATTCAGATTTCTAGGCTCAAATTTCAGATTCCCTTCAAACTGAGGGAAGTCTTTCTCACTCAGACTACAAGGCCTATGTAATCAAACTATGACCACAAACAAGAATTTAGACATTAGAATAGCTCCAGACTTTGTATTCAGATTTCTAGGCTCAAATTTCAGATTCCCTTCACTCTGAGGGAAATCTTTCTCACTCAGACTACAAGGCCTATGTAATCAAACTATGACCACAAACAAGAATTTAGACTTTAGAATAGCTCCAGACTTTGTATTCAGATTTCTAGGCTCAAATTTCAGATTCCCTTCAAACTGAGGGAAGTCTTACTCACTCAGACTACAAGGCCTATGTTATCAAACTATGACCACGACAAAGTATTTAGACATTAGAATAGCTCCAGACTTTGTATTCAGATTTCTAGGCTCAAATTTCAGATTCCCTTCAAACTGAGGGAAGTCTTTCTCACTCAGACTACAAGGCCTATGTAATCAAACTATGACCACAAACAAGAATTTAGACATTAGAATAGCTCCAGACTTTGTATTCAGATTTCTAGGCTCAAATTTCAGATTCCCTTCACTCTGAGGGAAATCTTTCTCACTCAGACTACAAGGCCTATGTAATCAAACTATGACCACAAACAAGAATTTAGACATTAGAATAGCTCCAGACTTTGTATTCAGATTTCTAGGCTCAAATTTCAGATTCCCTTCAAACTGAGGGAAGTCTTTCTCACTCAGACTACAAGGCCTATGTAATCAAACTATGACCACAAAAAGGTATTTAGACTTTAGAATAGCTCCAGACTTTGTATTCAGATTTCTAGGCTCAAATTTCAGATTCCCTTCAAACTGAGGGAAGTCTTTCTCACTCAGACTACAAGGCCTATGTAATCAAACTATGACCACGAAAAAGAATTTAGACATTAGAATAGCTCCAGACTATGTATTCAGATTTCTAGGCTCAAATTTCAGATTCCCTTCAAACTGAGGGAAATCTTTCTCACTCAGACTACAAGGCCTATGTAATCAAACTATGACCACAAACAAGAATTTAGACTTTAGAATAGCTCCATACTTTGTATTCAGATTTCTAGGCTCAAATTTCAGATTCCCTTCAAACTGAGGGAAGTCTTTCTCACTCAGACTACAAGGCCTATGTTATCAAACTATGACCACGACAAAGAATTTAGACATTAGAATAGCTCCAGACTTTGTATTCAGATTTCTAGGCTCAAATTTCAGATTCCCTTCAAACTGAGGGAAGTCTTTCTCACTCAGACTACAAGGCCTATGTAATCAAACTATGACCACAAACAAGAATTTAGACATTAGAATAGCTCCAGACTTTGTATTCAGATTTCTAGGCTCAAATTTCAGATTCCCTTCAAACTGAGGGAAGTCTTTCTCACTCAGACTACAAGGCCTATGTAATCAAACTATGACCACGAAAAAGAATTTAGACATTAGAATAGCTCCAGACTTTGTATTCAGATTTCTAGGCTCAAATTTCAGATTCCCTTCAAACTGAGGGAAGTCTTTCTCACTCAGACTACAAGGCCTATGTAATCAAACTATGACCACAAACAAGAATTTAGACATTAGAATAGCTCCAGACTTTGTATTCAGATTTCTAGGCTCAAATTTCAGATTCCCTTCACTCTGAGGGAAATCTTTCTCACTCAGACTACAAGGCCTATGTAATCAAACTATGACCACAAACAAGAATTTAGACATTAGAATAGCTCCAGACTTTGTATTCAGATTTCTAGGCTCAAATTTCAGATTCCCTTCAAACTGAGGGAAGTCTTTCTCACTCAGACTACAAGGCCTATGTAATCAAACTATGACCGCGAAAAAGAATTTAGACATTAGAATAGCTCCAGACTATGTATTCAGATTTCTAGGCTCAAATTTCAGATTCCCTTCAAACTGAGGGAAGTCTTTCTCACTCAGACTACAAGGCCTATGTAATCAAACTATGACCACGAAAAAGAATTTAGACATTAGAATAGCTCCAGACTTTGTATTCAGATTTCTAGGCTCAAATTTCAGATTCCCTTCAAACTGAGGGAAGTCTTTCTCACTCAGACTACAAGGCCTATGTAATCAAACTATGACCACAAACAAGAATTTAGACATTAGAATAGCTCCAGACTTTGTATTCAGATTTCTAGGCTCAAATTTCAGATTCCCTTCAAACTGAGGGAAGTCTTTCTCACTCAGACTACAAGGCCTATGTAATCAAACTATGACCGCGAAAAAGAATTTAGACATTAGAATAGCTCCAGACTATGTATTCAGATTTCTAGGCTCAAATTTCAGATTCCCTTCAAACTGAGGGAAGTCTTTCTCACTCAGACTACAAGGCCTATGTAATCAAACTATGACCACGAAAAAGAATTTAGACATTAGAATAGCTCCAGACTTTGTATTCAGATTTCTAGGCTCAAATTTCAGATTCCCTTCAAACTGAGGGAAGTCTTTCTCACTCAGACTACAAGGCCTATGTAATCAAACTATGACCACAAACAAGAATTTAGACATTAGAATAGCTCCAGACTTTGTATTCAGATTTCTAGGCTCAAATTTCAGATTCCCTTCACTCTGAGGGAAATCTTTCTCACTCAGACTACAAGGCCTATGTAATCAAACTATGACCACAAACAAGAATTTAGACTTTAGAATAGCTCCAGACTTTGTATTCAGATTTCTAGGCTCAAATTTCAGATTCCCTTCAAACTGAGGGAAGTCTTACTCACTCAGACTACAAGGCCTATGTTATCAAACTATGACCACGACAAAGAATTTAGACATTAGAATAGCTCCAGACTTTGTATTCAGATTTCTAGGCTCAAATTTCAGATTCCCTTCAAACTGAGGGAAGTCTTTCTCACTCAGACTACAAGGCCTATGTAATCAAACTATGACCACGAAAAAGAATTTAGACATTAGAATAGCTCCAGACTTTGTATTCAGATTTCTAGGCTCAAATTTCAGATTCCCTTCAAACTGAGGGAAGTCTTTCTCACTCAGACTACAAGGCCTATGTAATCAAACTATGACCACAAACAAGAATTTAGACATTAGAATAGCTCCAGACTTTGTATTCAGATTTCTAGGCTCAAATTTCAGATTCCCTTCACTCTGAGGGAAATCTTTCTCACTCAGACTACAAGGCCTATGTAATCAAACTATGACCACAAACAAGAATTTAGACATTAGAATAGCTCCAGACTTTGTATTCAGATTTCTAGGCTCAAATTTCAGATTCCCTTCAAACTGAGGGAAGTCTTTCTCACTCAGACTACAAGGCCTATGTAATCAAACTATGACCACAAAAAGGTATTTAGACTTTAGAATAGCTCCAGACTTTGTATTCAGATTTCTAGGCTCAAATTTCAGATTCCCTTCAAACTGAGGGAAGTCTTTCTCACTCAGACTACAAGGCCTATGTAATCAAACTATGACCACGAAAAAGAATTTAGACATTAGAATAGCTCCAGACTATGTATTCAGATTTCTAGGCTCAAATTTCAGATTCCCTTCAAACTGAGGGAAATCTTTCTCACTCAGACTACAAGGCCTATGTAATCAAACTATGACCACAAACAAGAATTTAGACTTTAGAATAGCTCCATACTTTGTATTCAGATTTCTAGGCTCAAATTTCAGATTCCCTTCAAACTGAGGGAAGTCTTACTCACTCAGACTACAAGGCCTATGTTATCAAACTATGACCACGACAAAGAATTTAGACATTAGAATAGCTCCAGACTTTGTATTCAGATTTCTAGGCTCAAATTTCAGATTCCCTTCAAACTGAGGGAAGTCTTTCTCACTCAGACTACAAGGCCTATGTAATCAAACTATGACCACAAACAAGAATTTAGACATTAGAATAGCTCCAGACTTTGTATTCAGATTTCTAGGCTCAAATTTCAGATTCCCTTCAAACTGAGGGAAGTCTTTCTCACTCAGACTACAAGGCCTATGTAATCAAACTATGACCACGAAAAAGAATTTAGACATTAGAATAGCTCCAGACTTTGTATTCAGATTTCTAGGCTCAAATTTCAGATTCCCTTCAAACTGAGGGAAGTCTTTCTCACTCAGACTACAAGGCCTATGTAATCAAACTATGACCACAAACAAGAATTTAGACATTAGAATAGCTCCAGACTTTGTATTCAGATTTCTAGGCTCAAATTTCAGATTCCCTTCACTCTGAGGGAAATCTTTCTCACTCAGACTACAAGGCCTATGTAATCAAACTATGACCACAAACAAGAATTTAGACATTAGAATAGCTCCAGACTTTGTATTCAGATTTCTAGGCTCAAATTTCAGATTCCCTTCAAACTGAGGGAAGTCTTTCTCACTCAGACTACAAGGCCTATGTAATCAAACTATGACCGCGAAAAAGAATTTAGACATTAGAATAGCTCCAGACTATGTATTCAGATTTCTAGGCTCAAATTTCAGATTCCCTTCAAACTGAGGGAAGTCTTTCTCACTCAGACTACAAGGCCTATGTAATCAAACTATGACCACGAAAAAGAATTTAGACATTAGAATAGCTCCAGACTTTGTATTCAGATTTCTAGGCTCAAATTTCAGATTCCCTTCAAACTGAGGGAAGTCTTTCTCACTCAGACTACAAGGCCTATGTAATCAAACTATGACCACAAACAAGAATTTAGACATTAGAATAGCTCCAGACTTTGTATTCAGATTTCTAGGCTCAAATTTCAGATTCCCTTCACTCTGAGGGAAATCTTTCTCACTCAGACTACAAGGCCTATGTAATCAAACTATGACCACAAACAAGAATTTAGACTTTAGAATAGCTCCAGACTTTGTATTCAGATTTCTAGGCTCAAATTTCAGATTCCCTTCAAACTGAGGGAAGTCTTACTCACTCAGACTACAAGGCCTATGTTATCAAACTATGACCACGACAAAGAATTTAGACATTAGAATAGCTCCAGACTTTGTATTCAGATTTCTAGGCTCAAATTTCAGATTCCCTTCAAACTGAGGGAAGTCTTTCTCACTCAGACTACAAGGCCTATGTAATCAAACTATGACCACAAACAAGAATTTAGACATTAGAATAGCTCCAGACTTTGTATTCAGATTTCTAGGCTCAAATTTCAGATTCCCTTCACTCTGAGGGAAATCTTTCTCACTCAGACTACAAGGCCTATGTAATCAAACTATGACCACAAACAAGAATTTAGACATTAGAATAGCTCCAGACTTTGTATTCAGATTTCTAGGCTCAAATTTCAGATTCCCTTCAAACTGAGGGAAGTCTTTCTCACTCAGACTACAAGGCCTATGTTATCAAACTATGACCACGAAAAAGAATTTAGACATTAGAATAGCTCCAGACTTTGTATTCAGATTTCTAGGCTCAAATTTCAGATTCCCTTCAAACTGAGGGAAGTCTTTCTCACTCAGACTACAAGGCCTATGTAATCAAACTATGACCGCGAAAAAGAATTTAGACATTAGAATAGCTCCAGACTATGTATTCAGATTTCTAGGCTCAAATTTCAGATTCCCTTCAAACTGAGGGAAGTCTTTCTCACTCAGACTACAAGGCCTATGTAATCAAACTATGACCGCGAAAAAGAATTTAGACATTAGAATAGCTCCAGACTATGTATTCAGATTTCTAGGCTCAAATTTCAGATTCCCTTCAAACTGAGGGAAATCTTTCTCACTCAGACTACAAGGCCTATGTAATCAAACTATGACCACAAACAAGAATTTAGACATTAGAATAGCTCCAGACTTTGTATTCAGATTTCTAGGCTCAAATTTCAGATTCCCTTCACTCTGAGGGAAGTCTTTCTCACTCAGACTACAAGGCCTATGTAATCAAACTATGACCACAAACAAGAATTTAGACATTAGAATAGCTCCAGACTTTGTATTCAGATTTCTAGGCTCAAATTTCAGATTCCCTTCAAACTGAGGGAAGTCTTTCTCACTCAGACTACAAGGCCTATGTAATCAAACTATGACCACAAAAAGGTATTTAGACTTTAGAATAGCTCCAGACTTTGTATTCAGATTTCTAGGCTCAAATTTCAGATTCCCTTCAAACTGAGGGAAGTCTTTCTCACTCAGACTACAAGGCCTATGTAATCAAACTATGACCACGAAAAAGAATTTAGACATTAGAATAGCTCCAGACTTTGTATTCAGATTTCTAGGCTCAAATTTCAGATTCCCTTCAAACTGAGGGAAGTCTTTCTCACTCAGACTACAAGGCCTATGTAATCAAACTATGACCACAAACAAGAATTTAGACATTAGAATAGCTCCAGACTTTGTATTCAGATTTCTAGGCTCAAATTTCAGATTCCCTTCACTCTGAGGGAAATCTTTCTCACTCAGACTACAAGGCCTATGTAATCAAACTATGACCACAAACAAGAATTTAGACATTAGAATAGCTCCAGACTTTGTATTCAGATTTCTAGGCTCAAATTTCAGATTCCCTTCAAACTGAGGGAAGTCTTTCTCACTCAGACTACAAGGCCTATGTAATCAAACTAAGACCACAAAAAGGTATTTAGACTTTAGAATAGCTCCAGACTTTGTATTCAGATTTCTAGGCTCAAATTTCAGATTCCCTTCAAACTGAGGGAAGTCTTACTCACTCAGACTACAAGGCCTATGTTATCAAACTATGACCACGACAAAGAATTTAGACATTAGAATAGCTCCAGACTTTGTATTCAGATTTCTAGGCTCAAATTTCAGATTCCCTTCAAACTGAGGGAAGTCTTTCTCACTCAGACTACAAGGCCTATGTAATCAAACTATGACCACGAAAAAGAATTTAGACATTAGAATAGCTCCAGACTTTGTATTCAGATTTCTAGGCTCAAATTTCAGATTCCCTTCAAACTGAGGGAAGTCTTTCTCACTCAGACTACAAGGCCTATGTAATCAAACTATGACCACAAACAAGAATTTAGACATTAGAATAGCTCCAGACTTTGTATTCAGATTTCTAGGCTCAAATTTCAGATTCCCTTCACTCTGAGGGAAATCTTTCTCACTCAGACTACAAGGCCTATGTAATCAAACTATGACCACAAACAAGAATTTAGACTTTAGAATAGCTCCAGACTTTGTATTCAGATTTCTAGGCTCAAATTTCAGATTCCCTTCAAACTGAGGGAAGTCTTACTCACTCAGACTACAAGGCCTATGTTATCAAACTATGACCACGACAAAGAATTTAGACATTAGAATAGCTCCAGACTTTGTATTCAGATTTCTAGGCTCAAATTTCAGATTCCCTTCAAACTGAGGGAAGTCTTTCTCACTCAGACTACAAGGCCTATGTAATCAAACTATGACCACAAACAAGAATTTAGACATTAGAATAGCTCCAGACTTTGTATTCAGATTTCTAGGCTCAAATTTCAGATTCCCTTCAAACTGAGGGAAGTCTTACTCACTCAGACTACAAGGCCTATGTTATCAAACTATGACCACGACAAAGAATTTAGACATTAGAATAGCTCCAGACTTTGTATTCAGATTTCTAGGCTCAAATTTCAGATTCCCTTCAAACTGAGGGAAGTCTTTCTCACTCAGACTACAAGGCCTATGTAATCAAACTATGACCACAAACAAGAATTTAGACATTAGAATAGCTCCAGACTTTGTATTCAGATTTCTAGGCTCAAATTTCAGATTCCCTTCACTCTGAGGGAAATCTTTCTCACTCAGACTACAAGGCCTATGTAATCAAACTATGACCACAAACAAGAATTTAGACATTAGAATAGCTCCAGACTTTGTATTCAGATTTCTAGGCTCAAATTTCAGATTCCCTTCAAACTGAGGGAAGTCTTTCTCACTCAGACTACAAGGCCTATGTAATCAAACTATGACCACAAAAAGGTATTTAGACTTTAGAATAGCTCCAGACTTTGTATTCAGATTTCTAGGCTCAAATTTCAGATTCCCTTCAAACTGAGGGAAGTCTTTCTCACTCAGACTACAAGGCCTATGTTATCAAACTATGACCACGAAAAAGAATTTAGACATTAGAATAGCTCCAGACTTTGTATTCAGATTTCTAGGCTCAAATTTCAGATTCCCTTCAAACTGAGGGAAGTCTTTCTCACTCAGACTACAAGGCCTATGTAATCAAACTATGACCGCGAAAAAGAATTTAGACATTAGAATAGCTCCAGACTATGTATTCAGATTTCTAGGCTCAAATTTCAGATTCCCTTCAAACTGAGGGAAATCTTTCTCACTCAGACTACAAGGCCTATGTAATCAAACTATGACCACAAACAAGAATTTAGACATTAGAATAGCTCCAGACTTTGTATTCAGATTTCTAGGCTCAAATTTCAGATTCCCTTCACTCTGAGGGAAGTCTTTCTCACTCAGACTACAAGGCCTATGTAATCAAACTATGACCACAAACAAGAATTTAGACATTAGAATAGCTCCAGACTTTGTATTCAGATTTCTAGGCTCAAATTTCAGATTCCCTTCAAACTGAGGGAAGTCTTACTCACTCAGACTACAAGGCCTATGTTATCAAACTATGACCACGAAAAAGAATTTAGACATTAGAATAGCTCCAGACTTTGTATTCAGATTTCTAGGCTCAAATTTCAGATTCCCTTCAAACTGAGGGAAGTCTTTCTCACTCAGACTACAAGGCCTATGTAATCAAACTATGACCACAAACAAGAATTTAGACATTAGAATAGCTCCAGACTTTGTATTCAGATTTCTAGGCTCAAATTTCAGATTCCCTTCACTCTGAGGGAAATCTTTCTCACTCAGACTACAAGGCCTATGTAATCAAACTATGACCACAAACAAGAATTTAGACATTAGAATAGCTCCAGACTTTGTATTCAGATTTCTAGGCTCAAATTTCAGATTCCCTTCAAACTGAGGGAAGTCTTTCTCACTCAGACTACAAGGCCTATGTAATCAAACTATGACCACAAAAAGGTATTTAGACTTTAGAATAGCTCCAGACTTTGTATTCAGATTTCTAGGCTCAAATTTCAGATTCCCTTCAAACTGAGGGAAGTCTTTCTCACTCAGACTACAAGGCCTATGTTATCAAACTATGACCACGAAAAAGAATTTAGACATTAGAATAGCTCCAGACTTTGTATTCAGATTTCTAGGCTCAAATTTCAGATTCCCTTCAAACTGAGGGAAGTCTTTCTCACTCAGACTACAAGGCCTATATAATCAAACTATGACCACAAACAAGAATTTAGACATTAGAATAGCTCCAGACTTTGTATTCAGATTTCTAGGCTCAAATTTCAGATTCCCTTCAAACTGAGGGAAGTCTTTCTCACTCAGACTACAAGGCCTATGTTATCAAACTATGACCACGAAAAAGAATTTAGACATTAGAATAGCTCCAGACTTTGTATTCAGATTTCTAGGCTCAAATTTCAGATTCCCTTCAAACTGAGGGAAGTCTTTCTCACTCAGACTACAAGGCCTATGTAATCAAACTATGACCACAAACAAGAATTTAGACATTAGAATAGCTCCAGACTTTGTATTCAGATTTCTAGGCTCAAATTTCAGATTCCCTTCACTCTGAGGGAAATCTTTCTCACTCAGACTACAAGGCCTATGTAATCAAACTATGACCACAAACAAGAATTTAGACATTAGAATAGCTCCAGACTTTGTATTCAGATTTCTAGGCTCAAATTTCAGATTCCCTTCAAACTGAGGGAAGTCTTTCTCACTCAGACTACAAGGCCTATGTAATCAAACTATGACCACAAAAAGGTATTTAGACTTTAGAATAGCTCCAGACTTTGTATTCAGATTTCTAGGCTCAAATTTCAGATTCCCTTCAAACTGAGGGAAGTCTTTCTCACTCAGACTACAAGGCCTATGTTATCAAACTATGACCACGAAAAAGAATTTAGACATTAGAATAGCTCCAGACTTTGTATTCAGATTTCTAGGCTCAAATTTCAGATTCCCTTCAAACTGAGGGAAGTCTTTCTCACTCAGACTACAAGGCCTATGTAATCAAACTATGACCGCGAAAAAGAATTTAGACATTAGAATAGCTCCAGACTATGTATTCAGATTTCTAGGCTCAAATTTCAGATTCCCTTCAAACTGAGGGAAATCTTTCTCACTCAGACTACAAGGCCTATGTAATCAAACTATGACCACAAACAAGAATTTAGACATTAGAATAGCTCCAGACTTTGTATTCAGATTTCTAGGCTCAAATTTCAGATTCCCTTCACTCTGAGGGAAGTCTTTCTCACTCAGACTACAAGGCCTATGTAATCAAACTATGACCACAAACAAGAATTTAGACATTAGAATAGCTCCAGACTTTGTATTCAGATTTCTAGGCTCAAATTTCAGATTCCCTTCAAACTGAGGGAAGTCTTACTCACTCAGACTACAAGGCCTATGTTATCAAACTATGACCACGACAAAGAATTTAGACATTAGAATAGCTCCAGACTTTGTATTCAGATTTCTAGGCTCAAATTTCAGATTCCCTTCAAACTGAGGGAAGTCTTTCTCACTCAGACTACAAGGCCTATGTAATCAAACTATGACCACAAACAAGAATTTAGACATTAGAATAGCTCCAGACTTTGTATTCAGATTTCTAGGCTCAAATTTCAGATTCCCTTCACTCTGAGGGAAATCTTTCTCACTCAGACTACAAGGCCTATGTAATCAAACTATGACCACGAAAAAGAATTTAGACATTAGAATAGCTCCAGACTTTGTATTCAGATTTCTAGGCTCAAATTTCAGATTCCCTTCAAACTGAGGGAAGTCTTTCTCACTCAGACTACAAGGCCTATGTAATCAAACTATGACCACAAAAAGGTATTTAGACTTTAGAATAGCTCCAGACTTTGTATTCAGATTTCTAGGCTCAAATTTCAGATTCCCTTCAAACTGAGGGAAGTCTTTCTCACTCAGACTACAAGGCCTATGTTATCAAACTATGACCACGAAAAAGAATTTAGACATTAGAATAGCTCCAGACTTTGTATTCAGATTTCTAGGCTCAAATTTCAGATTCCCTTCAAACTGAGGGAAGTCTTTCTCACTCAGACTACAAGGCCTATGTAATCAAACTATGACCGCGAAAAAGAATTTAGACATTAGAATAGCTCCAGACTATGTATTCAGATTTCTAGGCTCAAATTTCAGATTCCCTTCAAACTGAGGGAAATCTTTCTCACTCAGACTACAAGGCCTATGTAATCAAACTATGACCACAAACAAGAATTTAGACATTAGAATAGCTCCAGACTTTGTATTCAGATTTCTAGGCTCAAATTTCAGATTCCCTTCACTCTGAGGGAAGTCTTTCTCACTCAGACTACAAGGCCTATGTAATCAAACTATGACCACAAACAAGAATTTAGACATTAGAATAGCTCCAGACTTTGTATTCAGATTTCTAGGCTCAAATTTCAGATTCCCTTCAAACTGAGGGAAGTCTTTCTCACTCAGACTACAAGGCCTATGTAATCAAACTATGACCACAAAAAGGTATTTAGACTTTAGAATAGCTCCAGACTTTGTATTCAGATTTCTAGGCTCAAATTTCAGATTCCCTTCAAACTGAGGGAAGTCTTTCTCACTCAGACTACAAGGCCTATGTAATCAAACTATGACCACGAAAAAGAATTTAGACATTAGAATAGCTCCAGACTTTGTATTCAGATTTCTAGGCTCAAATTTCAGATTCCCTTCAAACTGAGGGAAGTCTTTCTCACTCAGACTACAAGGCCTATGTAATCAAACTATGACCACAAACAAGAATTTAGACATTAGAATAGCTCCAGACTTTGTATTCAGATTTCTAGGCTCAAATTTCAGATTCCCTTCAAACTGAGGGAAGTCTTTCTCACTCAGACTACAAGGCCTATGTAATCAAACTATGACCACAAACAAGAATTTAGACATTAGAATAGCTCCATACTTTGTATTCAGATTTCTAGGCTCAAATTTCAGATTCCCTTCACTCTGAGGGAAATCTTTCTCACTCAGACTACAAGGCCTATGTAATCAAACTATGACCACAAACAAGAATTTAGACTTTAGAATAGCTCCAGACTTTGTATTCAGATTTCTAGGCTCAAATTTCAGATTCCCTTCAAACTGAGGGAAGTCTTACTCACTCAGACTACAAGGCCTAGGTTATCAAACTATGACCACGACAAAGAATTTAGACATTAGAATAGCTCCAGACTTTGTATTCAGATTTCTAGGCTCAAATTTCAGATTCCCTTCAAACTGAGGGAAGTCTTTCTCACTCAGACTACAAGGCCTATGTAATCAAACTATGACCACAAACAAGAATTTAGACATTAGAATAGCTCCAGACTTTGTATTCAGATTTCTAGGCTCAAATTTCAGATTCCCTTCAAACTGAGGGAAGTCTTTCTCACTCAGACTACAAGGCCTATGTAATCAAACTATGACCACGAAAAAGAATTTAGACATTAGAATAGCTCCAGACTTTGTATTCAGATTTCTAGGCTCAAATTTCAGATTCCCTTCAAACTGAGGGAAGTCTTTCTCACTCAGACTACAAGGCCTATGTAATCAAACTATGACCACAAACAAGAATTTAGACATTAGAATAGCTCCAGACTTTGTATTCAGATTTCTAGGCTCAAATTTCAGATTCCCTTCACTCTGAGGGAAATCTTTCTCACTCAGACTACAAGGCCTATGTAATCAAACTATGACCACAAACAAGAATTTAGACTTTAGAATAGCTCCAGACTTTGTATTCAGATTTCTAGGCTCAAATTTCAGATTCCCTTCAAACTGAGGGAAGTCTTACTCACTCAGACTACAAGGCCTATGTTATCAAACTATGACCACGACAAAGTATTTAGACATTAGAATAGCTCCAGACTTTGTATTCAGATTTCTAGGCTCAAATTTCAGATTCCCTTCAAACTGAGGGAAGTCTTTCTCACTCAGACTACAAGGCCTATGTAATCAAACTATGACCACAAACAAGAATTTAGACATTAGAATAGCTCCAGACTTTGTATTCAGATTTCTAGGCTCAAATTTCAGATTCCCTTCACTCTGAGGGAAATCTTTCTCACTCAGACTACAAGGCCTATGTAATCAAACTATGACCACAAACAAGAATTTAGACATTAGAATAGCTCCAGACTTTGTATTCAGATTTCTAGGCTCAAATTTCAGATTCCCTTCAAACTGAGGGAAGTCTTTCTCACTCAGACTACAAGGCCTATGTAATCAAACTATGACCACAAAAAGGTATTTAGACTTTAGAATAGCTCCAGACTTTGTATTCAGATTTCTAGGCTCAAATTTCAGATTCCCTTCAAACTGAGGGAAGTCTTTCTCACTCAGACTACAAGGCCTATGTAATCAAACTATGACCACGAAAAAGAATTTAGACATTAGAATAGCTCCAGACTATGTATTCAGATTTCTAGGCTCAAATTTCAGATTCCCTTCAAACTGAGGGAAATCTTTCTCACTCAGACTACAAGGCCTATGTAATCAAACTATGACCACAAACAAGAATTTAGACTTTAGAATAGCTCCATACTTTGTATTCAGATTTCTAGGCTCAAATTTCAGATTCCCTTCAAACTGAGGGAAGTCTTACTCACTCAGACTACAAGGCCTATGTTATCAAACTATGACCACGACAAAGAATTTAGACATTAGAATAGCTCCAGACTTTGTATTCAGATTTCTAGGCTCAAATTTCAGATTCCCTTCAAACTGAGGGAAGTCTTTCTCACTCAGACTACAAGGCCTATGTAATCAAACTATGACCACAAACAAGAATTTAGACATTAGAATAGCTCCAGACTTTGTATTCAGATTTCTAGGCTCAAATTTCAGATTCCCTTCAAACTGAGGGAAGTCTTTCTCACTCAGACTACAAGGCCTATGTAATCAAACTATGACCACGAAAAAGAATTTAGACATTAGAATAGCTCCAGACTTTGTATTCAGATTTCTAGGCTCAAATTTCAGATTCCCTTCAAACTGAGGGAAGTCTTTCTCACTCAGACTACAAGGCCTATGTAATCAAACTATGACCACGAACAAGAATTTAGACATTAGAATAGCTCCAGACTTTGTATTCAGATTTCTAGGCTCAAATTTCAGATTCCCTTCACTCTGAGGGAAATCTTTCTCACTCAGACTACAAGGCCTATGTAATCAAACTATGACCACAAACAAGAATTTAGACATTAGAATAGCTCCAGACTTTGTATTCAGATTTCTAGGCTCAAATTTCAGATTCCCTTCAAACTGAGGGAAGTCTTTCTCACTCAGACTACAAGGCCTATGTAATCAAACTATGACCGCGAAAAAGAATTTAGACATTAGAATAGCTCCAGACTATGTATTCAGATTTCTAGGCTCAAATTTCAGATTCCCTTCAAACTGAGGGAAGTCTTTCTCACTCAGACTACAAGGCCTATGTAATCAAACTATGACCACGAAAAAGAATTTAGACATTAGAATAGCTCCAGACTTTGTATTCAGATTTCTAGGCTCAAATTTCAGATTCCCTTCAAACTGAGGGAAGTCTTTCTCACTCAGACTACAAGGCCTATGTAATCAAACTATGACCACAAACAAGAATTTAGACATTAGAATAGCTCCAGACTTTGTATTCAGATTTCTAGGCTCAAATTTCAGATTCCCTTCACTCTGAGGGAAATCTTTCTCACTCAGACTACAAGGCCTATGTAATCAAACTATGACCACAAACAAGAATTTAGACATTAGAATAGCTCCAGACTTTGTATTCAGATTTCTAGGCTCAAATTTCAGATTCCCTTCAAACTGAGGGAAGTCTTTCTCACTCAGACTACAAGGCCTATGTAATCAAACTATGACCACAAACAAGAATTTAGACATTAGAATAGCTCCAGACTTTGTATTCAGATTTCTAGGCTCAAATTTCAGATTCCCTTCACTCTGAGGGAAATCTTTCTCACTCAGACTACAAGGCCTATGTAATCAAACTATGACCACAAACAAGAATTTAGACATTAGAATAGCTCCAGACTTTGTATTCAGATTTCTAGGCTCAAATTTCAGATTCCCTTCAAACTGAGGGAAGTCTTTCTCACTCAGACTACAAGGCCTATGTAATCAAACTATGACCACAAAAAGGTATTTAGACTTTAGAATAGCTCCAGACTTTGTATTCAGATTTCTAGGCTCAAATTTCAGATTCCCTTCAAACTGAGGGAAGTCTTTCTCACTCAGACTACAAGGCCTATGTAATCAAACTATGACCACAAAAAGGTATTTAGACTTTAGAATAGCTCCAGACTTTGTATTCAGATTTCTAGGCTCAAATTTCAGATTCCCTTCAAACTGAGGGAAGTCTTTCTCACTCAGACTACAAGGCCTATGTAATCAAACTATGACCACAAACAAGAATTTAGACATTAGAATAGCTCCAGACTTTGTATTCAGATTTCTAGGCTCAAATTTCAGATTCCCTTCAAACTGAGGGAAGTCTTTCTCACTCAGACTACAAGGCCTATGTAATCAAACTATGACCACGAAAAAGAATTTAGACATTAGAATAGCTCCAGACTATGTATTCAGATTTCTAGGCTCAAATTTCAGATTCCCTTCAAACTGAGGGAAATCTTTCTCACTCAGACTACAAGGCCTATGTAATCAAACTATGACCACAAACAAGAATTTAGACTTTAGAATAGCTCCATACTTTGTATTCAGATTTCTAGGCTCAAATTTCAGATTCCCTTCAAACTGAGGGAAGTCTTACTCACTCAGACTACAAGGCCTATGTTATCAAACTATGACCACGACAAAGAATTTAGACATTAGAATAGCTCCAGACTTTGTATTCAGATTTCTAGGCTCAAATTTCAGATTCCCTTCAAACTGAGGGAAATCTTTCTCACTCAGACTACAAGGCCTATGTAATCAAACTATGACCACAAACAAGAATTTAGACATTAGAATAGCTCCAGACTTTGTATTCAGATTTCTAGGCTCAAATTTCAGATTCCCTTCAAACTGAGGGAAGTCTTTCTCACTCAGACTACAAGGCCTATGTAATCAAACTATGACCACGAAAAAGAATTTAGACATTAGAATAGCTCCAGACTTTGTATTCAGATTTCTAGGCTCAAATTTCAGATTCCCTTCAAACTGAGGGAAGTCTTTCTCACTCAGACTACAAGGCCTATGTAATCAAACTATGACCACAAACAAGAATTTAGACATTAGAATAGCTCCAGACTTTGTATTCAGATTTCTAGGCTCAAATTTCAGATTCCCTTCACTCTGAGGGAAATCTTTCTCACGCCGACTACAAGGCCTATGTAATCAAACTATGACCACAAACAAGAATTTAGACATTAGAATAGCTCCAGACTTTGTATTCAGATTTCTAGGCTCAAATTTCAGATTCCCTTCAAACTGAGGGAAGTCTTTCTCACTCAGACTACAAGGCCTATGTAATCAAACTATGACCACAAAAAGGTATTTAGACTTTAGAATAGCTCCAGACTTTGTATTCAGATTTCTAGGCTCAAATTTCAGATTCCCTTCAAACTGAGGGAAGTCTTACTCACTCAGACTACAAGGCCTATGTTATCAAACTATGACCACGACAAAGAATTTAGACATTAGAATAGCTCCAGACTTTGTATTCAGATTTCTAGGCTCAAATTTCAGATTCCCTTCAAACTGAGGGAAGTCTTTCTCACTCAGACTACAAGGCCTATGTAATCAAACTATGACCACGAAAAAGAATTTAGACATTAGAATAGCTCCAGACTTTGTATTCAGATTTCTAGGCTCAAATTTCAGATTCCCTTCAAACTGAGGGAAGTCTTTCTCACTCAGACTACAAGGCCTATGTAATCAAACTATGACCACAAACAAGAATTTAGACATTAGAATAGCTCCAGACTTTGTATTCAGATTTCTAGGCTCAAATTTCAGATTCCCTTCAAACTGAGGGAAGTCTTTCTCACTCAGACTACAAGGCCTATGTAATCAAACTATGACCACGAAAAAGAATTTAGACATTAGAATAGCTCCAGACTATGTATTCAGATTTCTAGGCTCAAATTTCAGATTCCCTTCAAACTGAGGGAAATCTTTCTCACTCAGACTACAAGGCCTATGTAATCAAACTATGACCACAAACAAGAATTTAGACATTAGAATAGCTCCATACTTTGTATTCAGATTTCTAGGCTCAAATTTCAGATTCCCTTCAAACTGAGGGAAGTCTTTCTCACTCAGACTACAAGGCCTATGTAATCAAACTATGACCACGAAAAAGAATTTAGACATTAGAATAGCTCCAGACTTTGTATTCAGATTTCTAGGCTCAAATTTCAGATTCCCTTCAAACTGAGGGAAGTCTTTCTCACTCAGACTACAAGGCCTATGTAATCAAACTATGACCACAAACAAGAATTTAGACATTAGAATAGCTCCAGACTTTGTATTCAGATTTCTAGGCTCAAATTTCAGATTCCCTTCACTCTGAGGGAAATCTTTCTCACTCAGACTACAAGGCCTATGTAATCAAACTATGACCACAAACAAGAATTTAGACATTAGAATAGCTCCAGACTTTGTATTCAGATTTCTAGGCTCAAATTTCAGATTCCCTTCAAACTGAGGGAAGTCTTTCTCACTCAGACTACAAGGCCTATGTAATCAAACTATGACCACAAAAAGGTATTTAGACTTTAGAATAGCTCCAGACTTTGTATTCAGATTTCTAGGCTCAAATTTCAGATTCCCTTCAAACTGAGGGAAGTCTTACTCACTCAGACTACAAGGCCTATGTTATCAAACTATGACCACGACAAAGAATTTAGACTTTAGAATAGCTCCAGACTTTGTATTCAGATTTCTAGGCTCAAATTTCAGATTCCCTTCAAACTGAGGGAAGTCTTACTCACTCAGACTACAAGGCCTATGTTATCAAACTATGACCACGACAAAGAATTTAGACATTAGAATAGCTCCAGACTTTGTATTCAGATTTCTAGGCTCAAATTTCAGATTCCCTTCAAACTGAGGGAAGTCTTTCTCACTCAGACTACAAGGCCTATGTAATCAAACTATGACCACGAAAAAGAATTTAGACATTAGAATAGCTCCAGACTTTGTATTCAGATTTCTAGGCTCAAATTTCAGATTCCCTTCAAACTGAGGGAAGTCTTTCTCACTCAGACTACAAGGCCTATGTAATCAAACTATGACCACAAACAAGAATTTAGACATTAGAATAGCTCCAGACTTTGTATTCAGATTTCTAGGCTCAAATTTCAGATTCCCTTCAAACTGAGGGAAGTCTTACTCACTCAGACTACAAGGCCTATGTAATCAAACTATGACCACGAAAAAGAATTTAGACATTAGAATAGCTCCAGACTATGTATTCAGATTTCTAGGCTCAAATTTCAGATTCCCTTCAAACTGAGGGAAATCTTTCTCACTCAGACTACAAGGCCTATGTAATCAAACTATGACCACAAACAAGAATTTAGACATTAGAATAGCTCCATACTTTGTATTCAGATTTCTAGGCTCAAATTTCAGATTCCCTTCAAACTGAGGGAAGTCTTTCTCACTCAGACTACAAGGCCTATGTAATCAAACTATGACCACGAAAAAGAATTTAGACATTAGAATAGCTCCAGACTTTGTATTCAGATTTCTAGGCTCAAATTTCAGATTCCCTTCAAACTGAGGGAAGTCTTTCTCACTCAGACTACAAGGCCTATGTAATCAAACTATGACCACAAACAAGAATTTAGACATTAGAATAGCTCCAGACTTTGTATTCAGATTTCTAGGCTCAAATTTCAGATTCCCTTCACTCTGAGGGAAATCTTTCTCACTCAGACTACAAGGCCTATGTAATCAAACTATGACCACAAACAAGAATTTAGACATTAGAATAGCTCCAGACTTTGTATTCAGATTTCTAGGCTCAAATTTCAGATTCCCTTCAAACTGAGGGAAGTCTTTCTCACTCAGACTACAAGGCCTATGTAATCAAACTATGACCACAAAAAGGTATTTAGACTTTAGAATAGCTCCAGACTTTGTATTCAGATTTCTAGGCTCAAATTTCAGATTCCCTTCAAACTGAGGGAAGTCTTACTCACTCAGACTACAAGGCCTATGTTATCAAACTATGACCACGACAAAGAATTTAGACATTAGAATAGCTCCAGACTTTGTATTCAGATTTCTAGGCTCAAATTTCAGATTCCCTTCAAACTGAGGGAAGTCTTTCTCACTCAGACTACAAGGCCTATGTAATCAAACTATGACCACGAAAAAGAATTTAGACATTAGAATAGCTCCAGACTTTGTATTCAGATTTCTAGGCTCAAATTTCAGATTCCCTTCAAACTGAGGGAAGTCTTTCTCACTCAGACTACAAGGCCTATGTAATCAAACTATGACCACAAACAAGAATTTAGACATTAGAATAGCTCCAGACTTTGTATTCAGATTTCTAGGCTCAAATTTCAGATTCCCTTCACTCTGAGGGAAATCTTTCTCACTCAGACTACAAGGCCTATGTAATCAAACTATGACCACAAACAAGAATTTAGACTTTAGAATAGCTCCAGACTTTGTATTCAGATTTCTAGGCTCAAATTTCAGATTCCCTTCAAACTGAGGGAAGTCTTACTCACTCAGACTACAAGGCCTATGTTATCAAACTATGACCACGACAAAGAATTTAGACATTAGAATAGCTCCAGACTTTGTATTCAGATTTCTAGGCTCAAATTTCAGATTCCCTTCAAACTGAGGGAAGTCTTTCTCACTCAGACTACAAGGCCTATGTAATCAAACTATGACCACAAACAAGAATTTAGACATTAGAATAGCTCCAGACTTTGTATTCAGATTTCTAGGCTCAAATTTCAGATTCCCTTCACTCTGAGGGAAATCTTTCTCACTCAGACTACAAGGCCTATGTAATCAAACTATGACCACAAACAAGAATTTAGACATTAGAATAGCTCCAGACTTTGTATTCAGATTTCTAGGCTCAAATTTCAGATTCCCTTCAAACTGAGGGAAGTCTTTCTCACTCAGACTACAAGGCCTATGTAATCAAACTATGACCACAAAAAGGTATTTAGACTTTAGAATAGCTCCAGACTTTGTATTCAGATTTCTAGGCTCAAATTTCAGATTCCCTTCAAACTGAGGGAAGTCTTTCTCACTCAGACTACAAGGCCTATGTAATCAAACTATGACCACGAAAAAGAATTTAGACATTAGAATAGCTCCAGACTATGTATTCAGATTTCTAGGCTCAAATTTCAGATTCCCTTCAAACTGAGGGAAATCTTTCTCACTCAGACTACAAGGCCTATGTAATCAAACTATGACCACAAACAAGAATTTAGACATTAGAATAGCTCCATACTTTGTATTCAGATTTCTAGGCTCAAATTTCAGATTCCCTTCACTCTGAGGGAAATCTTTCTCACTCAGACTACAAGGCCTATGTAATCAAACTATGACCACGAAAAAGAATTTAGACATTAGAATAGCTCCAGACTTTGTATTCAGATTTCTAGGCTCAAATTTCAGATTCCCTTCAAACTGAGGGAAGTCTTTCTCACTCAGACTACAAGGCCTATGTAATCAAACTATGACCACAAACAAGAATTTAGACATTAGAATAGCTCCAGACTTTGTATTCAGATTTCTAGGCTCAAATTTCAGATTCCCTTCACTCTGAGGGAAATCTTTCTCACTCAGACTACAAGGCCTATGTAATCAAACTATGACCACAAACAAGAATTTAGACTTTAGAATAGCTCCAGACTTTGTATTCAGATTTCTAGGCTCAAATTTCAGATTCCCTTCAAACTGAGGGAAGTCTTACTCACTCAGACTACAAGGCCTATGTTATCAAACTATGACCACGACAAAGAATTTAGACATTAGAATAGCTCCAGACTTTGTATTCAGATTTCTAGGCTCAAATTTCAGATTCCCTTCAAACTGAGGGAAGTCTTTCTCACTCAGACTACAAGGCCTATGTAATCAAACTATGACCACAAACAAGAATTTAGACATTAGAATAGCTCCAGACTTTGTATTCAGATTTCTAGGCTCAAATTTCAGATTCCCTTCAAACTGAGGGAAGTCTTTCTCACTCAGACTACAAGGCCTATGTAATCAAACTATGACCACAAACAAGAATTTAGACATTAGAATAGCTCCAGACTTTGTATTCAGATTTCTAGGCTCAAATTTCAGATTCCCTTCACTCTGAGGGAAATCTTTCTCACTCAGACTACAAGGCCTATGTAATCAAACTATGACCACAAACAAGAATTTAGACATTAGAATAGCTCCAGACTTTGTATTCAGATTTCTAGGCTCAAATTTCAGATTCCCTTCAACCTGAGGGAAGTCTTTCTCACTCAGACTACAAGGCCTATGTAATCAAACTATGACCACAAAAAGGTATTTAGACTTTAGAATAGCTCCAGACTTTGTATTCAGATTTCTAGGCTCAAATTTCAGATTCCCTTCAAACTGAGGGAAGTCTTTCTCACTCAGACTACAAGGCCTATGTAATCAAACTATGACCACGAAAAAGAATTTAGACATTAGAATAGCTCCAGACTATGTATTCAGATTTCTAGGCTCAAATTTCAGATTCCCTTCAAACTGAGGGAAATCTTTCTCACTCAGACTACAAGGCCTATGTAATCAAACTATGACCACAAACAAGAATTTAGACATTAGAATAGCTCCAGACTTTGTATTCAGATTTCTAGGCTCAAATTTCAGATTCCCTTCACTCTGAGGGAAATCTTTCTCACTCAGACTACAAGGCCTATGTAATCAAACTATGACCACAAACAAGAATTTAGACATTAGAATAGCTCCAGACTTTGTATTCAGATTTCTAGGCTCAAATTTCAGATTCCCTTCAAACTGAGGGAAGTCTTACTCACTCAGACTACAAGGCCTATGTAATCAAACTATGACCACAAACAAGAATTTAGACATTAGAATAGCTCCAGACTTTGTATTCAGATTTCTAGGCTCAAATTTCAGATTCCCTTCACTCTGAGGGAAATCTTTCTCACTCAGACTACAAGGCCTATGTAATCAAACTATGACCACAAACAAGAATTTAGACTTTAGAATAGCTCCAGACTTTGTATTCAGATTTCTAGGCTCAAATTTCAGATTCCCTTCAAACTGAGGGAAGTCTTACTCACTCAGACTACAAGGCCTATGTTATCAAACTATGACCACGACAAAGAATTTAGACATTAGAATAGCTCCAGACTTTGTATTCAGATTTCTAGGCTCAAATTTCAGATTCCCTTCAAACTGAGGGAAGTCTTTCTCACTCAGACTACAAGGCCTATGTAATCAAACTATGACCACGAAAAAGAATTTAGACATTAGAATAGCTCCAGACTTTGTATTCAGATTTCTAGGCTCAAATTTCAGATTCCCTTCAAACTGAGGGAAGTCTTTCTCACTCAGACTACAAGGCCTATGTAATCAAACTATGACCACGAAAAAGAATTTAGACATTAGAATAGCTCCAGACTTTGTATTCAGATTTCTAGGCTCAAATTTCAGATTCCCTTCAAACTGAGGGAAGTCTTTCTCACTCAGACTACAAGGCCTATGTAATCAAACTATGACCACAAACAAGAATTTAGACTTTAGAATAGCTCCAGACTTTGTATTCAGATTTCTAGGCTCAAATTTCAGATTCCCTTCAAACTGAGGGAAGTCTTACTCACTCAGACTACAAGGCCTATGTAATCAAACTATGACCACGAAAAAGAATTTAGACATTAGAATAGCTCCAGACTATGTATTCAGATTTCTAGGCTCAAATTTCAGATTCCCTTCAAACTGAGGGAAATCTTTCTCACTCAGACTACAAGGCCTATGTAATCAAACTATGACCACAAACAAGAATTTAGACATTAGAATAGCTCCATACTTTGTATTCAGATTTCTAGGCTCAAATTTCAGATTCCCTTCACTCTGAGGGAAATCTTTCTCACTCAGACTACAAGGCCTATGTAATCAAACTATGACCACAAACAAGAATTTAGACTTTAGAATAGCTCCAGACTTTGTATTCAGATTTCTAGGCTCAAATTTCAGATTCCCTTCAAACTGAGGGAAGTCTTACTCACTCAGACTACAAGGCCTATGTAATCAAACTATGACCACAAACAAGAATTTAGACATTAGAATAGCTCCAGACTTTGTATTCAGATTTCTAGGCTCAAATTTCAGATTCCCTTCACTCTGAGGGAAATCTTTCTCACTCAGACTACAAGGCCTATGTAATCAAACTATGACCACAAACAAGAATTTAGACTTTAGAATAGCTCCAGACTTTGTATTCAGATTTCTAGGCTCAAATTTCAGATTCCCTTCAAACTGAGGGAAATCTTTCTCACTCAGACTACAAGGCCTATGTAATCAAACTATGACCACAAACAAGAATTTAGACATTAGAATAGCTCCATACTTTGTATTCAGATTTCTAGGCTCAAATTTCAGATTCCCTTCACTCTGAGGGAAATCTTTCTCACTCAGACTACAAGGCCTATGTAATCAAACTATGACCACAAACAAGAATTTAGACTTTAGAATAGCTCCAGACTTTGTATTCAGATTTCTAGGCTCAAATTTCAGATTCCCTTCAAACTGAGGGAAGTCTTACTCACTCAGACTACAAGGCCTATGTAATCAAACTATGACCACAAACAAGAATTTAGACATTAGAATAGCTCCAGACTTTGTATTCAGATTTCTAGGCTCAAATTTCAGATTCCCTTCACTCTGAGGGAAATCTTTCTCACTCAGACTACAAGGCCTATGTAATCAAACTATGACCACAAACAAGAATTTAGACTTTAGAATAGCTCCAGACTTTGTATTCAGATTTCTAGGCTCAAATTTCAGATTCCCTTCAAACTGAGGGAAGTCTTACTCACTCAGACTACAAGGCCTATGTTATCAAACTATGACCACGACAAAGAATTTAGACATTAGAATAGCTCCAGACTTTGTATTCAGATTTCTAGGCTCAAATTTCAGATTCCCTTCAAACTGAGGGAAGTCTTTCTCACTCAGACTACAAGGCCTATGTAATCAAACTATGACCACGAAAAAGAATTTAGACATTAGAATAGCTCCAGACTTTGTATTCAGATTTCTAGGCTCAAATTTCAGATTCCCTTCAAACTGAGGGAAGTCTTTCTCACTCAGACTACAAGGCCTATGTAATCAAACTATGACCACAAACAAGAATTTAGACATTAGAATAGCTCCAGACTTTGTATTCAGATTTCTAGGCTCAAATTTCAGATTCCCTTCACTCTGAGGGAAATCTTTCTCACTCAGACTACAAGGCCTATGTAATCAAACTATGACCACAAACAAGAATTTAGACTTTAGAATAGCTCCAGACTTTGTATTCAGATTTCTAGGCTCAAATTTCAGATTCCCTTCAAACTGAGGGAAGTCTTACTCACTCAGACTACAAGGCCTATGTTATCAAACTATGACCACGACAAAGAATTTAGACATTAGAATAGCTCCAGACTTTGTATTCAGATTTCTAGGCTCAAATTTCAGATTCCCTTCAAACTGAGGGAAGTCTTTCTCACTCAGACTACAAGGCCTATGTAATCAAACTATGACCACAAACAAGAATTTAGACATTAGAATAGCTCCAGACTTTGTATTCAGATTTCTAGGCTCAAATTTCAGATTCCCTTCACTCTGAGGGAAATCTTTCTCACTCAGACTACAAGGCCTATGTAATCAAACTATGACCACAAACAAGAATTTAGACTTTAGAATAGCTCCAGACTTTGTATTCAGATTTCTAGGCTCAAATTTCAGATTCCCTTCAAACTGAGGGAAGTCTTACTCACTCAGACTGCAAGGCCTATGTTATCAAACTATGACCACGACAAAGAATTTAGACATTAGAATAGCTCCAGACTTTGTATTCAGATTTCTAGGCTCAAATTTCAGATTCCCTTCAAACTGAGGGAAGTCTTTCTCACTCAGACTACAAGGCCTATGTAATCAAACTATGACCACAAACAAGAATTTAGACATTAGAATAGCTCCAGACTTTGTATTCAGATTTCTAGGCTCAAATTTCAGATTCCCTTCAAACTGAGGGAAGTCTTTCTCACTCAGACTACAAGGCCTATGTAATCAAACTATGACCACAAACAAGAATTTAGACATTAGAATAGCTCCAGACTTTGTATTCAGATTTCTAGGCTCAAATTTCAGATTCCCTTCACTCTGAGGGAAATCTTTCTCACTCAGACTACAAGGCCTATGTAATCAAACTATGACCACAAACAAGAATTTAGACATTAGAATAGCTCCAGACTTTGTATTCAGATTTCTAGGCTCAAATTTCAGATTCCCTTCAAACTGAGGGAAGTCTTTCTCACTCAGACTACAAGGCCTATGTAATCAAACTATGACCACAAAAAGGTATTTAGACTTTAGAATAGCTCCAGACTTTGTATTCAGATTTCTAGGCTCAAATTTCAGATTCCCTTCAAACTGAGGGAAGTCTTTCTCACTCAGACTACAAGGCCTATGTAATCAAACTATGACCACAAACAAGAATTTAGACATTAGAATAGCTCCAGACTTTGTATTCAGATTTCTAGGCTCAAATTTCAGATTCCCTTCACTCTGAGGGAAATCTTTCTCACTCAGACTACAAGGCCTATGTAATCAAACTATGACCACAAACAAGAATTTAGACTTTAGAATAGCTCCAGACTTTGTATTCAGATTTCTAGGCTCAAATTTCAGATTCCCTTCAAACTGAGGGAAGTCTTACTCACTCAGACTACAAGGCCTATGTTATCAAACTATGACCACGACAAAGAATTTAGACATTAGAATAGCTCCAGACTTTGTATTCAGATTTCTAGGCTCAAATTTCAGATTCCCTTCAAACTGAGGGAAGTCTTTCTCACTCAGACTACAAGGCCTATGTAATCAAACTATGACCACAAACAAGAATTTAGACATTAGAATAGCTCCAGACTTTGTATTCAGATTTCTAGGCTCAAATTTCAGATTCCCTTCAAACTGAGGGAAGTCTTTCTCACTCAGACTACAAGGCCTATGTAATCAAACTATGACCACAAACAAGAATTTAGACATTAGAATAGCTCCAGACTTTGTATTCAGATTTCTAGGCTCAAATTTCAGATTCCCTTCACTCTGAGGGAAATCTTTCTCACTCAGACTACAAGGCCTATGTAATCAAACTATGACCACAAACAAGAATTTAGACATTAGAATAGCTCCAGACTTTGTATTCAGATTTCTAGGCTCAAATTTCAGATTCCCTTCAACCTGAGGGAAGTCTTTCTCACTCAGACTACAAGGCCTATGTAATCAAACTATGACCACAAAAAGGTATTTAGACTTTAGAATAGCTCCAGACTTTGTATTCAGATTTCTAGGCTCAAATTTCAGATTCCCTTCAAACTGAGGGAAGTCTTTCTCACTCAGACTACAAGGCCTATGTAATCAAACTATGACCACGAAAAAGAATTTAGACATTAGAATAGCTCCAGACTATGTATTCAGATTTCTAGGCTCAAATTTCAGATTCCCTTCAAACTGAGGGAAATCTTTCTCACTCAGACTACAAGGCCTATGTAATCAAACTATGACCACAAACAAGAATTTAGACATTAGAATAGCTCCAGACTTTGTATTCAGATTTCTAGGCTCAAATTTCAGATTCCCTTCACTCTGAGGGAAATCTTTCTCACTCAGACTACAAGGCCTATGTAATCAAACTATGACCACAAACAAGAATTTAGACATTAGAATAGCTCCAGACTTTGTATTCAGATTTCTAGGCTCAAATTTCAGATTCCCTTCAAACTGAGGGAAGTCTTACTCACTCAGACTACAAGGCCTATGTAATCAAACTATGACCACAAACAAGAATTTAGACATTAGAATAGCTCCAGACTTTGTATTCAGATTTCTAGGCTCAAATTTCAGATTCCCTTCAAACTGAGGGAAGTCTTACTCACTCAGACTACAAGGCCTATGTAATCAAACTATGACCACGAAAAAGAATTTAGACATTAGAATAGCTCCAGACTATGTATTCAGATTTCTAGGCTCAAATTTCAGATTCCCTTCAAACTGAGGGAAATCTTTCTCACTCAGACTACAAGGCCTATGTAATCAAACTATGACCACAAACAAGAATTTAGACATTAGAATAGCTCCATACTTTGTATTCAGATTTCTAGGCTCAAATTTCAGATTCCCTTCACTCTGAGGGAAATCTTTCTCACTCAGACTACAAGGCCTATGTAATCAAACTATGACCACAAACAAGAATTTAGACTTTAGAATAGCTCCAGACTTTGTATTCAGATTTCTAGGCTCAAATTTCAGATTCCCTTCAAACTGAGGGAAGTCTTACTCACTCAGACTACAAGGCCTATGTAATCAAACTATGACCACAAACAAGAATTTAGACATTAGAATAGCTCCAGACTTTGTATTCAGATTTCTAGGCTCAAATTTCAGATTCCCTTCACTCTGAGGGAAATCTTTCTCACTCAGACTACAAGGCCTATGTAATCAAACTATGACCACAAACAAGAATTTAGACTTTAGAATAGCTCCAGACTTTGTATTCAGATTTCTAGGCTCAAATTTCAGATTCCCTTCAAACTGAGGGAAATCTTTCTCACTCAGACTACAAGGCCTATGTAATCAAACTATGACCACAAACAAGAATTTAGACATTAGAATAGCTCCATACTTTGTATTCAGATTTCTAGGCTCAAATTTCAGATTCCCTTCACTCTGAGGGAAATCTTTCTCACTCAGACTACAAGGCCTATGTAATCAAACTATGACCACAAACAAGAATTTAGACTTTAGAATAGCTCCAGACTTTGTATTCAGATTTCTAGGCTCAAATTTCAGATTCCCTTCAAACTGAGGGAAGTCTTACTCACTCAGACTACAAGGCCTATGTAATCAAACTATGACCACAAACAAGAATTTAGACATTAGAATAGCTCCAGACTTTGTATTCAGATTTCTAGGCTCAAATTTCAGATTCCCTTCACTCTGAGGGAAATCTTTCTCACTCAGACTACAAGGCCTATGTAATCAAACTATGACCACAAACAAGAATTTAGACTTTAGAATAGCTCCAGACTTTGTATTCAGATTTCTAGGCTCAAATTTCAGATTCCCTTCAAACTGAGGGAAATCTTTCTCACTCAGACTACAAGGCCTATGTAATCAAACTATGACCACAAACAAGAATTTAGACATTAGAATAGCTCCATACTTTGTATTCAGATTTCTAGGCTCAAATTTCAGATTCCCTTCACTCTGAGGGAAATCTTTCTCACTCAGACTACAAGGCCTATGTAATCAAACTATGACCACAAACAAGAATTTAGACTTTAGAATAGCTCCAGACTTTGTATTCAGATTTCTAGGCTCAAATTTCAGATTCCCTTCAAACTGAGGGAAGTCTTACTCACTCAGACTACAAGGCCTATGTAATCAAACTATGACCACAAACAAGAATTTAGACATTAGAATAGCTCCAGACTTTGTATTCAGATTTCTAGGCTCAAATTTCAGATTCCCTTCACTCTGAGGGAAATCTTTCTCACTCAGACTACAAGGCCTATGTAATCAAACTATGACCACAAACAAGAATTTAGACTTTAGAATAGCTCCAGACTTTGTATTCAGATTTCTAGGCTCAAATTTCAGATTCCCTTCAAACTGAGGGAAGTCTTACTCACTCAGACTACAAGGCCTATGTTATCAAACTATGACCACGACAAAGAATTTAGACATTAGAATAGCTCCAGACTTTGTATTCAGATTTCTAGGCTCAAATTTCAGATTCCCTTCAAACTGAGGGAAGTCTTTCTCACTCAGACTACAAGGCCTATGTAATCAAACTATGACCACGAAAAAGAATTTAGACATTAGAATAGCTCCAGACTTTGTATTCAGATTTCTAGGCTCAAATTTCAGATTCCCTTCAAACTGAGGGAAGTCTTTCTCACTCAGACTACAAGGCCTATGTAATCAAACTATGACCACAAACAAGAATTTAGACATTAGAATAGCTCCAGACTTTGTATTCAGATTTCTAGGCTCAAATTTCAGATTCCCTTCACTCTGAGGGAAATCTTTCTCACTCAGACTACAAGGCCTATGTAATCAAACTATGACCACAAACAAGAATTTAGACTTTAGAATAGCTCCAGACTTTGTATTCAGATTTCTAGGCTCAAATTTCAGATTCCCTTCAAACTGAGGGAAGTCTTTCTCACTCAGACTACAAGGCCTATGTTATCAAACTATGACCACGACAAAGAATTTAGACATTAGAATAGCTCCAGACTTTGTATTCAGATTTCTAGGCTCAAATTTCAGATTCCCTTCAAACTGAGGGAAGTCTTTCTCACTCAGACTACAAGGCCTATGTAATCAAACTATGACCACAAACAAGAATTTAGACATTAGAATAGCTCCAGACTTTGTATTCAGATTTCTAGGCTCAAATTTCAGATTCCCTTCAAACTGAGGGAAGTCTTTCTCACTCAGACTACAAGGCCTATGTAATCAAACTATGACCACAAACAAGAATTTAGACATTAGAATAGCTCCAGACTTTGTATTCAGATTTCTAGGCTCAAATTTCAGATTCCCTTCACTCTGAGGGAAATCTTTCTCACTCAGACTACAAGGCCTATGTAATCAAACTATGACCACAAACAAGAATTTAGACATTAGAATAGCTCCAGACTTTGTATTCAGATTTCTAGGCTCAAATTTCAGATTCCCTTCAAACTGAGGGAAGTCTTTCTCACTCAGACTACAAGGCCTATGTAATCAAACTATGACCACAAAAAGGTATTTAGACTTTAGAATAGCTCCAGACTTTGTATTCAGATTTCTAGGCTCAAATTTCAGATTCCCTTCAAACTGAGGGAAGTCTTTCTCACTCAGACTACAAGGCCTATGTAATCAAACTATGACCACGAAAAAGAATTTAGACATTAGAATAGCTCCAGACTATGTATTCAGATTTCTAGGCTCAAATTTCAGATTCCCTTCAAACTGAGGGAAATCTTTCTCACTCAGACTACAAGGCCTATGTAATCAAACTATGACCACAAACAAGAATTTAGACATTAGAATAGCTCCATACTTTGTATTCAGATTTCTAGGCTCAAATTTCAGATTCCCTTCACTCTGAGGGAAATCTTTCTCACTCAGACTACAAGGCCTATGTAATCAAACTATGACCACAAACAAGAATTTAGACTTTAGAATAGCTCCAGACTTTGTATTCAGATTTCTAGGCTCAAATTTCAGATTCCCTTCAAACTGAGGGAAGTCTTACTCACTCAGACTACAAGGCCTATGTAATCAAACTATGACCACAAACAAGAATTTAGACATTAGAATAGCTCCAGACTTTGTATTCAGATTTCTAGGCTCAAATTTCAGATTCCCTTCACTCTGAGGGAAATCTTTCTCACTCAGACTACAAGGCCTATGTAATCAAACTATGACCACAAACAAGAATTTAGACTTTAGAATAGCTCCAGACTTTGTATTCAGATTTCTAGGCTCAAATTTCAGATTCCCTTCAAACTGAGGGAAGTCTTACTCACTCAGACTACAAGGCCTATGTTATCAAACTATGACCACGACAAAGAATTTAGACATTAGAATAGCTCCAGACTTTGTATTCAGATTTCTAGGCTCAAATTTCAGATTCCCTTCAAACTGAGGGAAGTCTTTGTCACTCAGACTACAAGGCCTATGTAATCAAACTATGACCACGAAAAAGAATTTAGACATTAGAATAGCTCCAGACTTTGTATTCAGATTTCTAGGCTCAAATTTCAGATTCCCTTCAAACTGAGGGAAGTCTTTCTCACTCAGACTACAAGGCCTATGTAATCAAACTATGACCACAAACAAGAATTTAGACATTAGAATAGCTCCAGACTTTGTATTCAGATTTCTAGGCTCAAATTTCAGATTCCCTTCACTCTGAGGGAAATCTTTCTCACTCAGACTACAAGGCCTATGTAATCAAACTATGACCACAAACAAGAATTTAGACATTAGAATAGCTCCAGACTTTGTATTCAGATTTCTAGGCTCAAATTTCAGATTCCCTTCAAACTGAGGGAAGTCTTTCTCACTCAGACTACAAGGCCTATGTAATCAAACTATGACCACAAAAAGGTATTTAGACTTTAGAATAGCTCCAGACTTTGTATTCAGATTTCTAGGCTCAAATTTCAGATTCCCTTCAAACTGAGGGAAGTCTTTCTCACTCAGACTACAAGGCCTATGTAATCAAACTATGACCACGAAAAAGAATTTAGACATTAGAATAGCTCCGGACTATGTATTCAGATTTCTAGGCTCAAATTTCAGATTCCCTTCAAACTGAGGGAAATCTTTCTCACTCAGACTACAAGGCCTATGTAATCAAACTATGACCACAAACAAGAATTTAGACATTAGAATAGCTCCATACTTTGTATTCAGATTTCTAGGCTCAAATTTCAGATTCCCTTCACTCTGAGGGAAATCTTTCTCACTCAGACTACAAGGCCTATGTAATCAAACTATGACCACAAACAAGAATTTAGACTTTAGAATAGCTCCAGACTTTGTATTCAGATTTCTAGGCTCAAATTTCAGATTCCCTTCAAACTGAGGGAAGTCTTACTCACTCAGACTACAAGGCCTATGTTATCAAACTATGACCACGACAAAGAATTTAGACATTAGAATAGCTCCAGAATTTGTATTCAGATTTCTAGGCTCAAATTTCAGATTCCCTTCAACCTGAGGGAAGTCTTTCTCACTCAGACTACAAGGCCTATGTAATCAAACTATGACCACAAACAAGAATTTAGACATTAGAATAGCTCCAGACTTTGTATTCAGATTTCTAGGCTCAAATTTCAGATTCCCTTCAAACTGAGGGAAGTCTTTCTCACTCAGACTACAAGGCCTATGTAATCAAACTATGACCACGAAAAAGAATTTAGACATTAGAATAGCTCCAGACTTTGTATTCAGATTTCTAGGCTCAAATTTCAGATTCCCTTCAAACTGAGGGAAGTCTTTCTCACTCAGACTACAAGGCCTATGTAATCAAACTATGACCACAAACAAGAATTTAGACATTAGAATAGCTCCAGACTTTGTATTCAGATTTCTAGGCTCAAATTTCAGATTCCCTTCACTCTGAGGGAAATATTTCTCACTCAGACTACAAGGCCTATGTAATCAAACTATGACCACAAACAAGAATTTAGACATTAGAATAGCTCCAGACTTTGTATTCAGATTTCTAGGCTCAAATTTCAGATTCCCTTCAAACTGAGGGAAGTCTTTCTCACTCAGACTACAAGGCCTATGTAATCAAACTATGACCACAAAAAGGTATTTAGACTTTAGAATAGCTCCAGACTTTGTATTCAGATTTCTAGGCTCAAATTTCAGATTCCCTTCAAACTGAGGGAAGTCTTTCTCACTCAGACTACAAGGCCTATGTAATCAAACTATGACCACGAAAAAGAATTTAGACATTAGAATAGCTCCAGACTTTGTATTCAGATTTCTAGGCTCAAATTTCAGATTCCCTTCAAACTGAGGGAAGTCTTTCTCACTCAGACTACAAGGCCTATGTAATCAAACTATGACCACAAACAAGAATTTAGACTTTAGAATAGCTCCAGACTTTGTATTCAGATTTCTAGGCTCAAATTTCAGATTCCCTTCACTCTGAGGGAAATCTTTCTCACTCAGACTACAAGGCCTATATAATCAAACTATGACCACGAAAAAGAATTTAGACATTAGAATAGCTCCAGACTTTGTATTCAGATTTCTAGGCTCAAATTTCAGATCCCCTTCAAACTGAGGGAAATATTTCTCACTCAGACTACAAGGCCTATGTAATCAAACTATGACCACAAACAAGAATTTAGACATTGGAATAGCTCCAGACTTTGTATTCAGATTTCTAGGCTCAAATTTCAGATTCCCTTCACTCTGAGGGAAATCTTTCTCACTCAGACTACAAGGCCTATGTAATCAAACTATGACCACAAACAAGAATTTAGACATTGGAATAGCTCCAGACTTTGTATTCAGATTTCTAGGCTCAAATTTCAGATTCCCTTCAAACTGAGGGAAGTCTTTCTCACTCAGACTACAAGGCCTATGTAATCAAACTATGACCACAAAAAGGTATTTAGACTTTAGAATAGCTCCAGACTTTGTATTCAGATTTCTAGGCTCAAATTTCAGATTCCCTTCAAACTGAGGGAAGTCTTTCTCACTCAGACTACAAGGCCTATGTTATCAAACTATGACCACGAAAAAGAATTTAGACATTAGAATAGCTCCAGACTTTGTATTCAGATTTCTAGGCTCAAATTTCAGATTCCCTTCAAACTGAGGGAAGTCTTTCTCACTCAGACTACAAGGCCTATGTAATCAAACTATGACCACGAAAAAGAATTTAGACATTAGAATAGCTCCAGACTATGTATTCAGATTTCTAGGCTCAAATTTCAGATTCCCTTCAAACTGAGGGAAATCTTTCTCACTCAGACTACAAGGCCTATGTAATCAAACTATGACCACAAACAAGAATTTAGACATTAGAATAGCTCCATACTTTGTATTCAGATTTCTAGGCTCAAATTTCAGATTCCCTTCACTCTGAGGGAAATCTTTCTCACTCAGACTACAAGGCCTATGTAATCAAACTATGACCACAAACAAGAATTTAGACTTTAGAATAGCTCCAGACTTTGTATTCAGATTTCTAGGCTCAAATTTCAGATTCCCTTCAAACTGAGGGAAGTCTTACTCACTCAGACTACAAGGCCTATGTTATCAAACTATGACCACGACAAAGAATTTAGACATTAGAATAGCTCCAGACTTTGTATTCAGATTTCTAGGCTCAAATTTCAGATTCCCTTCAAACTGAGGGAAGTCTTTCTCACTCAGACTACAAGGCCTATGTAATCAAACTATGACCACAAACAAGAATTTAGACATTAGAATAGCTCCAGACTTTGTATTCAGATTTCTAGGCTCAAATTTCAGATTTGATACAACTACTATTCTCCAAGGGATATGTGTAGATGGTAGAGCTAGCTAGAGTCCCTGAGAATGTGTATAATTAATAAGAGGTTAGGCTAAGTATAGCCTAAGATGATGTAATAAGAAGAGCAGCGGTTTGTCCTGTTTAGACATAACATTTTATTGGAAACCATGGGTTTATATATCATATTACATGTCAGTGCGCATGCGTGCGCATGCGTAATTAATATCCAATCATATGCATTACATTTGCATAACCAATAGTAAACATTTATCAAGTATTTGACCACAGGGGGTCGCTTGTATAAACCAATAGGAGAAAGGAGATTATTATTTGGGTCAGCCTTCTTAAGTTAATTAGCCAATGAGATATAATTAGTGGCTGCCCAATCAGGTACTCTAGAGTTAGGTTGAACCCGTAGGAGGGTCAGGATGACCCCCTATGGAGTATTCTAAGAACTAACTGAGGTAGACTAGACTTGCCCTAGTCACCTTACATAATTAATATAATATTCATAATTCAATGTAACCTTATATAATAATATTGGGTAATGTATATAACATATCATTAGGTGATATTACGTAATGTTATATCATGACATTATGGATCGTGACATAACGCCCCCAACTCCGACGGATGTCTCTCCGTAGACATATAATATTTTCAAACATTTGTGCAATTTTTATACAACAATGGAAGGTAGAAAAATGAAACCATGGTGCGAATCATAAAATATGTATAGGAGGTGTATTTGAAATATTTCTACAACGTTATTACTAATATCTTGGCTCGTATACGTAGATTTGTTCCATAAAAACCTCTGTCAGCCTATGGGCCGGGCGTGGAGACATTTTAGTCCTCTGGTAACAAAAATGTGGGTTCATTCATGCGAAATATAATACCTTTGTTAATTGTACAAAATAAAGAATAGTCACATATGTCTCTTGACTTTAACCTTTTTGTGGTTCTTATGTGTATTCGGTATACTGTTCGCTCCCTTATTATACGTAGAGCAATATTTTAACGTGTGATAACCTTCACTGCTACTCATGGTAAATATCAGTCTGAACCTTCAAAAATACTAAACATAACTAATCAATCAATCTAGAACATTCATATGGCGAGCTCGTATATAGATATATTTGGTCAGAGTTGAAAAACATAACCATGACCGATATCTGTACTTAAGGTAAGAGTTCTATCTACTTATTGGTCAGAGTTGAAAACATAACCCTGGCCGATATCTGTACCTTTTTTTTTTTTTCTAGAATTCGTCTGAAAAATACAAATGTCAATTATACATTTCACATAGTTTTTATGCAGTGCTAAATAAGACAATTCCCTTCTGGTGTCATTGAAAATTGGTCGTCATACACTCTTGAACTTGAGTATTTAAATCATTTAAAATTTATTCGGCTGATATGTCAGTAGGTTTGTAAGAGAAAGCTTTAGCAAAGTTGAGTAGAGGATTTATTGGTTCCTCTGACTTCATTTCTACAATGTGGTTATCCTTTTCCTCTATGTTATCATTAGTATTGGAGATGGTCACTGGTTTGCTAAAATTCGATATCATTACTACACGCTTGGGTATGGTCTCATCGTCGAGCATGCCTTTCATGGAAAAGTGTGCTTTTCGTGGCAATTGTATGTCCGTTGGCAAGTAGAAGTCTTTCTCCTTGTCGTTAATCGACATTTTTAGTGGTCCTGACCATTCCAGATTGACCGTTGATTTGAAACATGAGGAAGTTGTGATATCAGTGATAATTGGAGCTGAAATTGGTGTCACCGAATCGATTTCATATGGGAGTTCGAGTAGGGGCAGGGAATAATGTGGATTTCCATATAACTTTAGGATGATATGAGGCGTGGTTCTTGTTTTCTTTGAAATAAGTCCAATTTTCTTGGAGCAGCAGGTCTTGCATTTCTTAATGATTTTGATTGCGAGGTATATGAACATTACTATGATGAAGGCTGCAAACAAGTTCTTTGTGTCTTTGTGTGATAATAACTGGTTGATTATCTGAGGTGATTTAGTTGCTTGTGGGACTTCAAATGTGTAAGATGAGTTCTTCTGCTTTGATATGATATCTTCCACCTCCGACAGGAATTTGTAACCACTCGCCGCCCTTGTGAAAGCTATCATTGGGGCTGCGCGGTGTGTGCGATATAGGGCGAATAGTGCCAATAACATAGATATGCATGAAAATAAGGGGGATAAATAGTCCCAAGCAGAGTTCTGAAATATTGTTGCAATCCAAGATTTCTCTTCTTCCACCTTTGCTTGGACATGTGGAATAACTAATTCTGTTGCGTTCTTTAATATTGCATTTGCAAAAGGCAATAGGTCCACGCTTGTGGTTTCGTCCATTACAGGCCTGTTCGCAAGTTTTGCTAAGAAATGCGAAATATTAGGAGGAATGAATTGGATTGGCTTCCTGTGTGTGCTACTTGCAGTAAAAGACGTCGTGTCAATCTGCATAGCATTCATAAAAGGTAAATTGGAGGTGTGTAGGTGATAATGAAACGATTCTGACTCGTTGCATGGTAGTCTGGAATTTGGTATGGAGATGTCTCCGATAATTGCAGTACAGAAACATGGAATTCCTAGAATTATGGTAGGTGTCGCCACATTTTTACTTGCTGGCGAACCATGACATATCATGCTATAATATTTTTCGTTTGTAGTTACAAAATATTCGTCTTTTGAAATTGCCGTTATTCTTGTTTCTGGAATGCCCACAGGATAAATTGCAAACTTACATTTTTTGTATATGATTTCTGGAATATTCAGATATATGGCGACGATACAGGATGGAGATGTGCTATGGATTCTGGGTAAAGTCCTCTGACAGATCCTTATTGCCTCTCCGTTACACGCCTGTAGGTCCATAGTGGATAGTTCCAAGAATAGTCTTTCGTTAGTCGACACAGCTACAAAATTCACTTTGTTATTCAATACTGTCGTGCCTATTGTAGGGGTTGAATTTGTGTTGACAGGTATCGGAATAATCACCACTTGGTATATATTAAACACTGCCTCTGTCGATGAAATGATGATAGGAATGTGTACGTATAGCAACTTGTTGCTATACATAAAAACTGAAACTTTCTGGGAGAAGTAGTAATCAACATTGGTAACAGCTACCCTTGATCCTGGTGCTGTCACTTTTAACTGTAAATCCACTCTTTTTAGATAATTATTTAGTTCTACTGGGTCTATTAGATCCGGAGTTAATATCCCCGTTGATAAAAGTCTGAGAGAATTTGACACTGAATGTAGTGTTTGTAAGAATTGCGATTTGTGGCTCAACGTGGATATTGCTTCCATTAGCAAGGCAAGTTGGCTTCTTTCGTTGGCCGCATTCGCATCTATATTGCCTAATCTTAGTGTGAAATTTAAGTTCCACGCGTCCATATCTGTAGCCATGTCTGTTAAGACGCTATTGAGAATGCTCTTTTCTGATATGTACGTGTTTTTAAAAGATTTCTGTTCAAGAACTATTTTCTTTAGCAACTGCGCTGAATCGATATCCTGTTGTTTAAACGATTGTAATACATAGTCGATGTTTGATAAGGCTCCTGCTATGTTTTGGATATCATTCATAGTGGCGAGACCGAATAACCCCTTGAACAAATCGCCCATAAATCCGAGAACTGCTTCTCTCTTGTTCCTGTCCGATTTGGGTGAAATGGGATTTGATAGGAATAATCGTATGGTATCCATGGTCTGCCTCGTCTGGATTTGTATTTCAGTTATCATAGAGTCTATAATTCTTGCTTGCTTAATCAGTGTTTCTGATAAATCCTCTTGATAAGCTGATGGGTACGAAAGAAATTTCATCTCCCTCTCGTAAGATATGGATGGTTTTGGCGCTTCTGGTATGTTGTATGGTACCGCTAGTACCATATCTGTAGAATCATGACCATTTACTATAGGGGCCGGCAAAGGCTCGAACAACACCCCTATATTTTGCCGTAATGTTGGCCGTGCCATGTCTGCTTCTCTACATACCGAAGCTATTCCCCACAAGAGGAGAATAATCCTAAATAAAAAATAAGATAAGTGAGCTACTAATACGCAAATATAAAAATGTCTAGTTTTTGCAAATTGCAAAATAATTTCATCCTCTGGTAGTTCCAGGGTAAAATTCAAGGTATATATGTGTCTTGGCACAGTCGATATATATATGAACTGGATATGAATACAGTATGTATAGACATAATTACCTAGCCATAGCGCTAATCGAGCGAAGTCAAACTAATTTCGGCGAGTTGTCTAGCTGCGATGTTTACTGAATGCAATGTTTCAGAATACTGATGGGGATTCAAGGAGGTTATAGAGCTTTATACCTATCTGTCACGTATTAAAGCGTGACCAGTGGGTTGGCTATGCCCCTGTGCCTATTATCTTAGGCATCGTAGGAAATAAAGCTTGTATGTGTTTTCTTTTCAGTTTGGAGTTATTGTACGTGCTAATGCCTGATAAAGCTTCTCGACCCGCAAGTTGCTGTTAATCCATATGTCGTCGCGACATTTCATATGGCTGGCATCCACACCTGCTATTGTTTCTGTATTCTATTATAGGGGAGGGCTTGTTCACTGCTGTAGGGATTAGGTGGGGAGGGAAGGCTTCGTGTAAACATCTGGCTGTATATGACAATCGCGTGTTTGCTTGCTAAGCTTGTGACTTCGGTAGTGTCAAAATAAGAGCTTATAGAACAATACATGTGTAAATGACTGGCTAGACATTGAGTCTGGCGGCATATGCCGACTCTTTTGTGTACATGGATAATTAAGTGCAATTGAAATACATCTGACGGTTGTTGCTAGTTGTTCTTGAGGATTACCGTCGTTTCTGAAGCTTTGAATGTGAGGGTCTAGGTGAAATAATTGTGTCTGTCTTAAATAAAGGACTTTTTGGAATTATGTTTCCATCCTTTGTGTTCCAGTTCTTTTGTATATGTTCGGGTACAGATTTGATAAGTCTACTAGCGAAAGGATTTTCTGAGACGTCCTGAACCCTTTTTAAACGATCTACATGATATGGTCTTTTTGTCAATTTATTTGTAAAAATATCTCTCAAGATAACTGAAGTATCTGAAACAAATTTACATACTAAGTATGGTCCTGAAAAAGTTCGTTGTAATTTCTTACAAGAATGTTTCTCTATCAAGTTTGGTACCAATACATATACCAAGTCTCCTGATTGTACTTTTGTGTACGCGGCAGTCTTATCATAATGAGTTTTCATTTTTATTTTCTGAGCTGCCTGTCTATTCATGACCGCTTCATTCGCTAGATGCTGAGTAATCACCTTGTCCTGTATTGATTTAATGGTTGATTTCAGCTCGGTATCTAGTTTTAGCGATGAGTCTAGTATTGTGTTTGGGTGTCTCCCGTATATTAAGTAATATGGGCTAAAACCAGTTGTTTGGTTTGCTGTAGCATTGAGAGAGAATACTATATGTTGTAAATACGTACTCCATTCCGCTTGACTTTCCATCGCATAAGCTCTGAGAGCTGTGTTTAAGCTGGAATTGTATCTCTCGACAAGCCCATTGCTCCTGGGTAAAAATGGTGAGGAGAAGATTTGTTTGATTCCATATTTGGAGCACCCGTTCTTAAAGATTTGCCCCGAATACGACGTGCCATTGTCTGACTGAAGGGTTTCTGGAACACCATGTTTGCAGATCAGACTTTCTATCACTCCTGAGATGGCACTGTGAGAATCAATCGTTTTAGTTGGAAATGCTAAGCAAAAGCGTGAATAATAGTCCAAAATGACGTGGACATATTTAAATCCTTCTTTACTCTCAGGTAATGGCCCAATAGCATCGATACATACTTGTTGAAAAGGGTATGAAGCTGGATTCCTCATCGTTAGCGGTGACTTTGGAGTCTTCTTAAGTTTCTTCGCTTTTAAACATGTATCACAAGAATTTACATAGTGTTTGATGTCCCTATTCATGTATCGCCAATATACCTTTGGGAGCATTGCTGATAACATTTTCAATTGTCCCACATGTCCTGCTAACGGATCATCGTGGAATATGTACAATATGTTTTCAATCCAGTCGTCTGGAATTACTATCTGAAGACTGAGGTGTCCATATTTCTTCCACATTTCAATTGAATGATGCATAAGTATATTTTCCAATACAATAAAGTCTTTACTGTTGGAAATGACGTACCTTGCCATTTTCTTATCATCAGGTAATGCATCTTTTTCTAAGTAATTGATCATGGCTGATATGTAGTCGGTCTTGGCTTGCTCGCGTTTAAGGTTACTGAGGGAAAAACAATTTTCTGGCATCTTTGTTAGTATGTCAGTTATGTCAGTAAATTCCCTTGTCGCCTGAGCTTTCATGGAATTATCGGACTGATCTTTGTTTGATCTTGTCCTTGTGACCGCTACTAGGTTGAAATCTGACTTCAGCTGTTTGTTTTCAACGTGTGAATTTTTTGGCTTAGGATGTATGGCGACCGCTGCGTCCGAATTTTCCCGACGCGCTATAGCATTGATTCCTCTGGCGTCCTTTTTGAAATTTGGGACGAATTCGGGCGCTATTGGATTAAGCTTGCGTTTGTTTGTGGCTTCTGAAATTTCTATTTCATTTATATCATCTGGTGTCAGGAAGGGCTCTTGGTGTAACTTGGTTATACCAGCACTCTCATTTGAGTTTGTCACAGTCAGTTGTCTTTCTGAATAATTCGGGTGATCTGCTGGGTATAACCACCTTGGAATCTTCAGGTCCAGGTTTGAAGTCAAAATCGGGTTGTAATTGTTTATGGGCTCCTTCTGACACCAGGAAAGCTCACAATCGCAGTAAATATGATGGGTCGATTCATGTTTTAATATACCTTTCTTTGCCATGTTTAGTGGTTTCACTAGAATAGGAGGATCGCTGGGAGAGTAATATTTTTCCTCTGAGTTCCCATTGAATTTGACTCTAGTAGCCACTCTTATTCTTTTTGCTTTGGGTGGTAATGGTGTCATTGCTTCTTTTTCTGAGTACACTCTTCTTGATAAAACATCAGGCCCTACGTTATTTTTCCCTTTCACGTGATGAATTTGGAAGGAAAATTGTTGGATTTCCAGCGCCCACCGGGCCATGCGATTTTTGTTTTGTTTATTTGTGAGAAGAGGTATAAGAGCTGCATGGTCTGTATATAGTTTGAATTCTCTGCCTTCCAAATAATGCCGAAAATGAAGCACAGAGTAGACCACTGCTAGCAGTTCTTTTTCAGTTGTGTTATAGTTGGATTCATGTTTTCTAAGACATCTGCCAGCAAAAGCAACGGGCCTCATTAAGCCCTGATCATCTATCTGGGATAACACGGATCCCACGGATACATTACTTGCATCACAGGCAAGAATGAATTGTTTGTCAAAGTTAGGATAGTGTAATAATGCGTCCTCACAAATTGCTTTCTTCATACAATTAAACGCATTCTCACAAGCGTTATCCCACTGGAATTTTGAGTTAGCTTTTGTGAGAGCGTATAGAGGTTTTATTATTGTACTGAAATTCTTGATGAATCTTTTAAAGAATTGACATAATCCATTGAATGATCTTACTTGGCTGACTGTCTTGGGTCTTGGAAAGGATCGTAGGGCTTCAATTTTTTCAGGGCATGGCTGTATACCTTGTGGGGTCACTACCATGCCTAGAAAGTTGATCCTATCCAGGAAAAATTCGCATTTTCTGCGCTTGAGCTTAAGTCCCCCTTCCCTTAAAGCTTGGAAAACGTTGCTCAAGTCCCTAAAGTGATCTTCCTTGGTTTTTGAGAGTATCAATAAATCATCTAGATATGGGATCGCGCATTTGTACTGAAGTTTATTTAAAATCATTGTAACCAAAGCGCAAAAAGCCTGCGGGGAAGTTTTTAAACCCATTGGAAGTACTTTATATCTATACTTTTTGCTGTAAGAGCAAAAAGCTGTGATATCTCGGGATTTTTCCTCTAAAGAAATTTGATGGAATCCTTGTTGGGCATCGAGTTTGCTAAATATGGTTGGACGTAAATCGCCGACATATTCTAACGATTCGTCTGCTCTGGGAGAGATTAAAGCCTGATTTATTAGATGCGCGTTGACGTACCTAAAATCTGTGACAAGTCTTTGGCCTCCGTCTGATTTTTGGACTAAAAATGACCTACTAGACCATGGCCCTGTCCTTGTCTCCTCAATTACCCCTTGAGCTTCTAATTTATTGCAAACCTCGTCAAAAGCTTGTGCTTTCTCCAAAGTTGTTCTGAAAGGAAGCATGTGACATGGTGTGGTATCCGGCTTCATATGTAACGAATGCTCATATAGTTTGGTTACACCTAGCTTATTGTCCGGACCCACAAAAACATCTTTGTATTTGTCTAGAATTATGTTCAACCGCTCCCTACCTTTGTCGTCTAAGACAGATGTGGGAGAAATATTTGGTGTTGAATCAATTGAGATGTCAGAGAATTCATTAATCTCGATGTCTGAATCGGCGTCAGAATCGGAAAACGACTCATCTGATTCTATGTGTCGTTCAGCAGCACCGCTTGACTGAACATTATTTAGAGAATCAATAGTATATTTCAAAGAATCTGGAACTTGTGATATTTCATTTTCCTTGACCCTGGTGAAAAGCCCCAATATTTGTCCCTTATTGATTTTGTATGGACTCGTAGAAGTATTTAATAAAACTACTGGGTGCCTGTTCTTCTCACAGGGTCTCACAACGCTTCTTTGTATAATAAACGGTACGGTTACTCTTCTCTGCATATTATCTATGATACCATCCTCACAAATATCATAAATTGAGGTAATTTCACCCGTTACCGCATATTCTGAATGTGGGGGTATAATTGCCGCCCTAACAGCCCTGACCGGCATATGTTCCGGCGAAGGGTCTGTTTCAAAACTTATGTGTGCTTTGTATTTTCTAAAGAAATCACAACCGAGTATGATAGGCCTGTTTAGGTTAGGAATGACTGCAAAATGATGTATAAATTTGCTACCTTGAATATTAAATTCTAAAGTTGCCAACCTTTTGACATGTACGACCCCCCCATCAGCCACATATATTTTCCAGGTAATACGTTTAGTTTTAACAAATTCCCTTTGTGAACATCGCACTAGTAAGCGATCGTTAATTGCCGAAACTGAAGCTCCTGTGTCTACCAGGGCTGGTATATCTAGTTTATAACCTATAATTCTGAGACAACCATTTTCAATAATAGCAGATATGGGAACTGTCTTACCTATCTCGCTGGTTTGTTTGAGGGTGATCGTTGCACTGTCTTCAACCTTTTTGCCGGTATTTGTAGTAAAGATTTTCTCGGTGTTATTACAAATAGGCACACAATTATCATTTTCAAAATCGAAGTCCATGGAAATGTTCGTTTTACCGTCTGGTAAAGTCTCTTGCCCGACAGAGATTTGCGCACCAGGTCTAATTGGCCCTAATAAGACTGGTGGTTGCCGTTTCCCTGTCCTTGGGATTGTTGTCTGTATTGCAGAAATTGTTGGAAGTCTGCCATTAACTGGTCGTTCATTCCTGAATTTTGCTGCTGGTTGTATTGTGGCTGTTGGTAGCCATTGTTCCAGTTGTTATTCCAACCTTGATTATTCTGCTCTCCGTTGTAGTTCTGGTTGTTATTATTCCAGTTACCTTTGCCTTTTCCCCTCCAGTTGCCACCACGGCCGCGCTTGTTACCGTTCCATCGGCCTCTTCCACGGCCTCTGCCCCGGCCGCGACCGTTGCCGCCTTGCCCTTGGTCGTTTCCCTGACCTTGGTCCATAACTTGAACCGTCTCGGTGACCGTTACCTTTGGCTCCTCTTTTTGCTTCGTCAGCACATCGATCTTCTCATGGAGAGATTTAATTTCCTCTTTGTGAGATTTAGTGAGGTCTGCACAAGTTTTGGCAATTATAGACGACAACTCTGTTGTGTCTATAGCGGGCTGCTTTCTGGATTTATCACTAGCTTCTGCCATTTTGGCAGCTTTAACAGCAGCATCATAAGTTATGGGGTTTTGAGCTAACACAATCGGAGCAAGGTTTGCACGCAAACCTTCTATTAACTTTTCAATAGCTCCATCCTCATTGATGGCTCTAGCAGATATTATATCTCTCAGATATAATGAATAGTCCTCTACTGTTTCTGCGCTACCCTGTTTCCTCACTTGGGTTATTCGCAGATTTCTTTCGTCCGGCCTAAAGTATACTACCATAGCTTCCGATATTGCTAGATAGTCATTCCTATCATTGGCTCCTATACGGATGTGGCGCTCATACCACTGCCTTGCTTTTCCATCCAGATATGTTGAAAAATATCGGGCTAAGGCTGGCAGATCATTATGGTAGGCTTGGGTAATATAGTGACGATATTCTTCTAGGAATTGAGTCGTAGTTACCGTCAATGTTGGTCCTTTGAACACTTCTGGCTTCCTTAAGTTAGGATCCTGGGCCCTCATAGCTACTAGGGCTTGGGCAAGTTGTTCGTTGGCCGGCTGTCGTATCGCCGCATCTATCCCTTGTTGAATTCGCAGGTTCAACTGTGGGTCTCTTTCCTCTAGATGATTCCGAAGCCGATCGTTTATAGCTTGGTCTAATACTCGTCGAGCCTCTGCTATTTCCGCCTCATTCATGTTGATATGATGGAATTGTAGAGCTATTTCTTCAAATTCGTCTGGTTCACGATATCGCTGAACAGGATTCTTCTTCTTATATTTTCTCTTCTTTGGAGAAACCTTGGTGACTACCCTGTTACGTAGGGTATGTGTCGCCAGGTTTAAAGGTTTAGGTTTTCCACCATTTGATACAACTACTATTCTCCAAGGGATATGTGTAGATGGTAGAGCTAGCTAGAGTCCCTGAGAATGTGTATAATTAATAAGAGGTTAGGCTAAGTATAGCCTAAGATGATGTAATAAGAAGAGCAGCGGTTTGTCCTGTTTAGACATAACATTTTATTGGAAACCATGGGTTTATATATCATATTACATGTCAGTGCGCATGCGTGCGCATGCGTAATTAATATCCAATCATATGCATTACATTTGCATAACCAATAGTAAACATTTATCAAGTATTTGACCACAGGGGGTCGCTTGTATAAACCAATAGGAGAAAGGAGATTATTATTTGGGTCAGCCTTCTTAAGTTAATTAGCCAATGAGATATAATTAGTGGCTGCCCAATCAGGTACTCTAGAGTTAGGTTGAACCCGTAGGAGGGTCAGGATGACCCCCTATGGAGTATTCTAAGAACTAACTGAGGTAGACTAGACTTGCCCTAGTCACCTTACATAATTAATATAATATTCATAATTCAATGTAACCTTATATAATAATATTGGGTAATGTATATAACATATCATTAGGTGATATTACGTAATGTTATATCATGACATTATGGATCGTGACAGATTCCCTTCAAACTGAGGGAAGTCTTTCTCACTCAGACTACAAGGCCTATGTAATCAAACTATGACCACGAAAAAGAATTTAGACATTAGAATAGCTCCAGACTTTGTATTCAGATTTCTAGGCTCAAATTTCAGATTCCCTTCAAACTGAGGGAAGTCTTTCTCACTCAGACTACAAGGCCTATGTAATCAAACTATGACCTAAAACAAGAATTTAGACATTAGAATAGCTCCAGACTTTGTATTCAGATTTCTAGGCTCAAATTTCAGATTCCCTTCACTCTGAGGGAAATCTTTCTCACTCAGACTACAAGGCCTATGTAATCAAACTATGACCACAAACAAGAATTTAGACATTAGAATAGCTCCAGACTTTGTATTCAGATTTCTAGGCTCAAATTTCAGATTCCCTTCAAACTGAGGGAAGTCTTTCTCACTCAGACTACAAGGCCTATGTAATCAAACTATGACCACAAAAAGGTATTTAGACTTTAGAATAGCTCCAGACTTTGTATTCAGATTTCTAGGCTCAAATTTCAGATTCCCTTCAAACTGAGGGAAGTCTTTCTCACTCAGACTACAAGGCCTATGTAATCAAACTATGACCACGAAAAAGAATTTAGACATTAGAATAGCTCCAGACTTTGTATTCAGATTTCTAGGCTCAAATTTCAGATTCCCTTCAAACTGAGGGAAGTCTTTCTCACTCAGACTACAAGGCCTATGTAATCAAACTATGACCACAAACAAAAATTTAGACATTAGAATAGCTCCAGACTTTGTATTCAGATTTCTAGGCTCAAATTTCAGATTCCCTTCACTCTGAGGGAAATCTTTCTCACTCAGACTACAAGGCCTATATAATCAAACTATGACCACGAAAAAGAATTTAGACATTAGAATAGCTCCAGACTTTGTATTCAGATTTCTAGGCTCAAATTTCAGATCCCCTTCAAACTGAGGGAAATATTTCTCACTCAGACTACAAGGCCTATGTAATCAAACTATGACCACAAACAAGAATTTAGACATTGGAATAGCTCCAGACTTTGTATTCAGATTTCTAGGCTCAAATTTCAGATTCCCTTCACTCTGAGGGAAATCTTTCTCACTCAGACTACAAGGCCTATGTAATCAAACTATGACCACAAACAAGAATTTAGACATTGGAATAGCTCCAGACTTTGTATTCAGATTTCTAGGCTCAAATTTCAGATTCCCTTCAAACTGAGGGAAGTCTTTCTCACTCAGACTACAAGGCCTATGTAATCAAACTATGACCACAAAAAGGTATTTAGACTTTAGAATAGCTCCAGACTTTGTATTCAGATTTCTAGGCTCAAATTTCAGATTCCCTTCAAACTGAGGGAAGTCTTTCTCACTCAGACTACAAGGCCTATGTTATCAAACTATGACCACGAAAAAGAATTTAGACATTAGAATAGCTCCAGACTTTGTATTCAGATTTCTAGGCTCAAATTTCAGATTCCCTTCAAACTGAGGGAAGTCTTTCTCACTCAGACTACAAGGCCTATGTAATCAAACTATGACCACGAAAAAGAATTTAGACATTAGAATAGCTCCAGACTATGTATTCAGATTTCTAGGCTCAAATTTCAGATTCCCTTCAAACTGAGGGAAATCTTTCTCACTCAGACTACAAGGCCTATGTAATCAAACTATGACCACAAACAAAAATTTAGACATTAGAATAGCTCCAGACTTTGTATTCAGATTTCTAGGCTCAAATTTCAGATTCCCTTCACTCTGAGGGAAATCTTTCTCACTCAGACTACAAGGCCTATATAATCAAACTATGACCACGAAAAAGAATTTAGACATTAGAATAGCTCCAGACTTTGTATTCAGATTTCTAGGCTCAAATTTCAGATCCCCTTCAAACTGAGGGAAATATTTCTCACTCAGACTACAAGGCCTATGTAATCAAACTATGACCACAAACAAGAATTTAGACATTGGAATAGCTCCAGACTTTGTATTCAGATTTCTAGGCTCAAATTTCAGATTCCCTTCAAACTGAGGGAAGTCTTTCTCACTCAGACTACAAGGCCTATGTAATCAAACTATGACCACAAAAAGGTATTTAGACTTTAGAATAGCTCCAGACTTTGTATTCAGATTTCTAGGCTCAAATTTCAGATTCCCTTCAAACTGAGGGAAGTCTTTCTCACTCAGACTACAAGGCCTATGTTATCAAACTATGACCACCAAAAAGAATTTAGACATTAGAATAGCTCCAGACTTTGTATTCAGATTTCTAGGCTCAAATTTCAGATTCCCTTCAAACTGAGGGAAGTCTTTCTCACTCAGACTACAAGGCCTATGTAATCAAACTATGACCACGAAAAAGAATTTAGACATTAGAATAGCTCCAGACTATGTATTCAGATTTCTAGGCTCAAATTTCAGATTCCCTTCAAACTGAGGGAAGTCTTTCTCACTCAGACTACAAGGCCTATGTAATCAAACTATGACCACGACAAAGAATTTAGACATTAGAATAGCTCCAGACTTTGTATTCAGATTTCTAGGCTCAAATTTCAGATTCCCTTCAAACTGAGGGAAGTCTTTCTCACTCAGACTACAAGGCCTATGTAATCAAACTATGACCACAAACAAAAATTTAGACATTAGAATAGCTCCAGACTTTGTATTCAGATTTCTAGGCTCAAATTTCAGATTCCCTTCACTCTGAGGGAAATCTTTCTCACTCAGACTACAAGGCCTATATAATCAAACTATGACCACGAAAAAGAATTTAGACATTAGAATAGCTCCAGACTTTGTATTCAGATTTCTAGGCTCAAATTTCAGATCCCCTTCAAACTGAGGGAAATATTTCTCACTCAGACTACAAGGCCTATGTAATCAAACTATGACCACAAACAAGAATTTAGACATTGGAATAGCTCCAGACTTTGTATTCAGATTTCTAGGCTCAAATTTCAGATTCCCTTCACTCTGAGGGAAATCTTTCTCACTCAGACTACAAGGCCTATGTAATCAAACTATGACCACAAACAAGAATTTAGACATTGGAATAGCTCCAGACTTTGTATTCAGATTTCTAGGCTCAAATTTCAGATTCCCTTCAAACTGAGGGAAGTCTTTCGCACTCAGACTACAAGGCCTATGTAATCAAACTATGACCACAAAAAGGTATTTAGACTTTAGAATAGCTCCAGACTTTGTATTCAGATTTCTAGGCTCAAATTTCAGATTCCCTTCAAACTGAGGGAAGTCTTTCTCACTCAGACTACAAGGCCTATGTTATCAAACTATGACCACGAAAAAGAATTTAGACATTAGAATAGCTCCAGACTTTGTATTCAGATTTCTAGGCTCAAATTTCAGATTCCCTTCAAACTGAGGGAAGTCTTTCTCACTCAGACTACAAGGCCTATGTAATCAAACTATGACCACGAAAAAGAATTTAGACATTAGAATAGCTCCAGACTATGTATTCAGATTTCTAGGCTCAAATTTCAGATTCCCTTCAAACTGAGGGAAATCTTTCTCACTCAGACTACAAGGCCTATGTAATCAAACTATGACCACAAACAAAAATTTAGACATTAGAATAGCTCCAGACTTTGTATTCAGATTTCTAGGCTCAAATTTCAGATTCCCTTCACTCTGAGGGAAATCTTTCTCACTCAGACTACAAGGCCTATATAATCAAACTATGACCACGAAAAAGAATTTAGACATTAGAATAGCTCCAGACTTTGTATTCAGATTTCTAGGCTCAAATTTCAGATCCCCTTCAAACTGAGGGAAATATTTCTCACTCAGACTACAAGGCCTATGTAATCAAACTATGACCACAAACAAGAATTTAGACATTGGAATAGCTCCAGACTTTGTATTCAGATTTCTAGGCTCAAATTTCAGATTCCCTTCAAACTGAGGGAAGTCTTTCTCACTCAGACTACAAGGCCTATGTAATCAAACTATGACCACAAAAAGGTATTTAGACTTTAGAATAGCTCCAGACTTTGTATTCAGATTTCTAGGCTCAAATTTCAGATTCCCTTCAAACTGAGGGAAGTCTTTCTCACTCAGACTACAAGGCCTATGTTATCAAACTATGACCACGAAAAAGAATTTAGACATTAGAATAGCTCCAGACTTTGTATTCAGATTTCTAGGCTCAAATTTCAGATTCCCTTCAAACTGAGGGAAGTCTTTCTCACTCAGACTACAAGGCCTATGTAATCAAACTATGACCACGAAAAAGAATTTAGACATTAGAATAGCTCCAGACTATGTATTCAGATTTCTAGGCTCAAATTTCAGATTCCCTTCAAACTGAGGGAAGTCTTTCTCACTCAGACTACAAGGCCTATGTAATCAAACTATGACCACAAACAAGAATTTAGACATTAGAATAGCTCCATACTTTGTATTCAGATTTCTAGGCTCAAATTTCAGATTCCCTTCACTCTGAGGGAAATCTTTCTCACTCAGACTACAAGGCCTATGTAATCAAACTATGACCACAAACAAGAATTTAGACTTTAGAATAGCTCCAGACTTTGTATTCAGATTTCTAGGCTCAAATTTCAGATTCCCTTCAAACTGAGGGAAGTCTTACTCACTCAGACTACAAGGCCTATGTTATCAAACTATGACCACGACAAAGAATTTAGACATTAGAATAGCTCCAGACTTTGTATTCAGATTTCTAGGCTCAAATTTCAGATTCCCTTCAAACTGAGGGAAGTCTTTTTCACTCAGACTACAAGGCCTATGTAATCAAACTATGACCATGAAAAAGAATTTAGACATTAGAATAGCTCCAGACTTTGTATTCAGATTTCTAGGCTCAAATTTCAGATTCCCTTCAAACTGAGGGAAGTCTTTCTCACTCAGACTACAAGGCCTATGTAATCAAACTATGACCACAAACAAGAATTTAGACATTAGAATAGCTCCAGACTTTGTATTCAGATTTCTAGGCTCAAATTTCAGATTCCCTTCACTCTGAGGGAAATCTTTCTCACTCAGACTACAAGGCCTATGTAATCAAACTATGACCACAAACAAGAATTTAGACTTTAGAATAGCTCCAGACTTTGTATTCAGATTTCTAGGCTCAAATTTCAGATTCCCTTCACTCTGAGGGAAATCTTTCTCACTCAGACTACAAGGCCTATGTAATCAAACTATGACCACAAACAAGAATTTAGACTTTAGAATAGCTCCAGACTTTGTATTCAGATTTCTAGGCTCAAATTTCAGATTCCCTTCAAACTGAGGGAAGTCTTACTCACTCAGACTACAAGGCCTATGTTATCAAACTATGACCACGACAAAGAATTTAGACATTAGAATAGCTCCAGACTTTGTATTCAGATTTCTAGGCTCAAATTTCAGATTCCCTTCAAACTGAGGGAAGTCTTTTTCACTCAGACTACAAGGCCTATGTAATCAAACTATGACCATGAAAAAGAATTTAGACATTAGAATAGCTCCAGACTTTGTATTCAGATTTCTAGGCTCAAATTTCAGATTCCCTTCAAACTGAGGGAAGTCTTTCTCACTCAGACTACAAGGCCTATGTAATCAAACTATGACCACAAACAAGAATTTAGACATTAGAATAGCTCCAGACTTTGTATTCAGATTTCTAGGCTCAAATTTCAGATTCCCTTCACTCTGAGGGAAATCTTTCTCACTCAGACTACAAGGCCTATGTAATCAAACTATGACCACAAACAAGAATTTAGACTTTAGAATAGCTCCAGACTTTGTATTCAGATTTCTAGGCTCAAATTTCAGATTCCCTTCAAACTGAGGGAAGTCTTTCTCACTCAGACTACAAGGCCTATGTTATCAAACTATGACCACGACAAAGAATTTAGACATTAGAATAGCTCCAGACTTTGTATTCAGATTTCTAGGCTCAAATTTCAGATTCCCTTCAAACTGAGGGAAGTCTTTCTCACTCAGACTACAAGGCCTATGTAATCAAACTATGACCACGAAAAAGAATTTAGACATTAGAATAGCTCCAGACTTTGTATTCAGATTTCTAGGCTCAAATTTCAGATTCCCTTCAAACTGAGGGAAGTCTTTCTCACTCAGACTACAAGGCCTATGTAATCAAACTATGACCACAAACAAGAATTTAGACATTAGAATAGCTCCAGACTTTGTATTCAGATTTCTAGGCTCAAATTTCAGATTCCCTTCACTCTGAGGGAAATCTTTCTCACTCAGACTACAAGGCCTATATAATCAAACTATGACCACGAAAAAGAATTTAGACATTAGAATAGCTCCAGACTTTGTATTCAGATTTCTAGGCTCAAATTTCAGATCCCCTTCAAACTGAGGGAAATATTTCTCACTCAGACTACAAGGCCTATGTAATCAAACTATGACCACAAACAAGAATTTAGACATTGGAATAGCTCCAGACTTTGTATTCAGATTTCTAGGCTCAAATTTCAGATTCCCTTCAAACTGAGGGAAGTCTTTCTCACCTAGACTACAAGGCCTATGTAATCAAACTATGACCACGAAAAAGAATTTAGACATTAGAATAGCTCCAGACTTTGTATTCAGATTTCTAGGCTCAAATTTCAGATTCCCTTCAAACTGAGGGAAGTCTTTCTCACTCAGACTACAAGGCCTATGTAATCAAACTATGACCACAAACAAGAATTTAGACATTGGAATAGCTCCAGACTTTGTATTCAGATTTCTAGGCTCAAATTTCAGATTCCCTTCACTCTGAGGGAAATCTTTCTCACTCAGACTACAAGGCCTATGTAATCAAACTATGACCACAAACAAGAATGTAGACATTGGAATAGCTCCAGACTTTGTATTCAGATTTCTAGGCTCAAATTTCAGATTCCCTTCAAACTGAGGGAAGTCTTTCTCACTCAGACTACAAGGCCTATGTAATCAAACTATGACCACAAAAAGGTATTTAGACTTTAGAATAGCTCCAGACTTTGTATTCAGATTTCTAGGCTCAAATTTCAGATTCCCTTCAAACTGAGGGAAGTCTTTCTCACTCAGACTACAAGGCCTATGTTATCAAACTATGACCACGAAAAAGAATTTAGACATTAGAATAGCTCCAGACTTTGTATTCAGATTTCTAGGCTCAAATTTCAGATTCCCTTCAAACTGAGGGAAGTCTTTCTCACTCAGACTACAAGGCCTATGTAATCAAACTATGACCACGAAAAAGAATTTAGACATTAGAATAGCTCCAGACTATGTATTCAGATTTCTAGGCTCAAATTTCAGATTCCCTTCAAACTGAGGGAAATCTTTCTCACTCAGACTACAAGGCCTATGTAATCAAACTATGACCACAAACAAGAATTTAGACATTAGAATAGCTCCATACTTTGTATTCAGATTTCTAGGCTCAAATTTCAGATTCCCTTCACTCTGAGGGAAATCTTTCTCACTCAGACTACAAGGCCTATGTAATCAAACTATGACCACAAACAAGAATTTAGACTTTAGAATAGCTCCAGACTTTGTATTCAGATTTCTAGGCTCAAATTTCAGATTCCCTTCAAACTGAGGGAAGTCTTTCTCACTCAGACTACAAGGCCTATGTTATCAAACTATGACCACGACAAAGAATTTAGACATTAGAATAGCTCCAGACTTTGTATTCAGATTTCTAGGCTCAAATTTCAGATTCCCTTCAAACTGAGGGAAGTCTTTCTCACTCAGACTACAAGGCCTATGTAATCAAACTATGACCACAAAAAGGTATTTAGACATTAGAATAGCTCCAGACTTTGTATTCAGATTTCTAGGCTCAAATTTCAGATTCCCTTCAAACTGAGGGAAGTCTTTCTCACTCAGACTACAAGGCCTATGTAATCAAACTATGACCACAAACAAGAATTTAGACATTAGAATAGCTCCAGACTTTGTATTCAGATTTCTAGGCTCAAATTTCAGATTCCCTTCAAACTGAGGGAAGTCTTTCTCACTCAGACTACAAGGCCTATGTAATCAAACTATGACCACAAAAAGGTATTTAGACTTTAGAATAGCTCCAGACTTTGTATTCAGATTTCTAGGCTCAAATTTCAGATTCCCTTCAAACTGAGGGAAATCTTTCTCACTCAGACTACAAGGCCTATGTAATCAAACTATGACCACAAACAAGAATTTAGACATTAGAATAGCTCCAGACTTTGTATTCAGATTTCTAGGCTCAAATTTCAGATTCCCTTCACTCTGAGGGAAATCTTTCTCACTCAGACTACAAGGCCTATGTAATCAAACTATGACCACAAACAAGAATTTAGACTTTAGAATAGCTCCAGACTTTGTATTCAGATTTCTAGGCTCAAATTTCAGATTCCCTTCAAACTGAGGGAAGTCTTTCTCACTCAGACTACAAGGCCTATGTTATCAAACTATGACCACGACAAAGAATTTAGACATTAGAATAGCTCCAGACTTTGTATTCAGATTTCTAGGCTCAAATTTCAGATTCCCTTCAAACTGAGGGAAGTCTTTCTCACTCAGACTACAAGGCCTATGTAATCAAACTATGACCACAAACAAGAATTTAGACATTAGAATAGCTCCAGACTTTGTATTCAGATTTCTAGGCTCAAATTTCAGATTCCCTTCAAACTGAGGGAAGTCTTTCTCACTCAAACTACAAGGCCTATGTAATCAAACTATGACCACGAAAAAGAATTTAGACATTAGAATAGCTCCAGACTTTGTATTCAGATTTCTAGGCTCAAATTTCAGATTCCCTTCAAACTGAGGGAAGTCTTTCTCACTCAGACTACAAGGCCTATGTAATCAAACTATGACCACGAAAAAGAATTTAGACATTAGAATAGCTCCAGACTTTGTATTCAGATTTCTAGGCTCAAATTTCAGATTCCCTTCACTCTGAGGGAAATCTTTCTCACTCAGACTACAAGGCCTATGTAATCAAACTATGACCACAAACAAGAATTTAGACATTAGAATAGCTCCAGACTTTGTATTCAGATTTCTAGGCTCAAATTTCAGATTCCCTTCAAACTGAGGGAAGTCTTTCTCACTCAGACTACAAGGCCTATGTAATCAAACTATGACCACAAAAAGGTATTTAGACTTTAGAATAGCTCCAGACTTTGTATTCAGATTTCTAGGCTCAAATTTCAGATTCCCTTCAAACAGAGGGAAGTCTTACTCACTCAGACTACAAGGCCTATGTTATCAAACTATGACCACGACAAAGAATTTAGACATTAGAATAGCTCCAGACTTTGTATTCAGATTTCTAGGCTCAAATTTCAGATTCCCTTCAAACTGAGGGAAGTCTTTCTCACTCAGACTACAAGGCCTATGTAATCAAACTATGACCACGAAAAAGAATTTAGACATTAGAATAGCTCCAGACTTTGTATTCAGATTTCTAGGCTCAAATTTCAGATTCCCTTCAAACTGAGGGAAGTCTTTCTCACTCAGACTACAAGGCCTATGTAATCAAACTATGACCACAAACAAGAATTTAGACATTAGAATAGCTCCAGACTTTGTATTCAGATTTCTAGGCTCAAATTTCAGATTCCCTTCACTCTGAGGGAAATCTTTCTCACTCAGACTACAAGGCCTATGTAATCAAACTATGACCACAAACAAGAATTTAGACTTTAGAATAGCTCCAGACTTTGTATTCAGATTTCTAGGCTCAAATTTCAGATTCCCTTCAAACTGAGGGAAGTCTTACTCACTCAGACTACAAGGCCTATGTTATCAAACTATGACCACGACAAAGAATTTAGACATTAGAATAGCTCCAGACTTTGTATTCAGATTTCTAGGCTCAAATTTCAGATTCCCTTCAAACTGAGGGAAATCTTTCTCACTCAGACTACAAGGCCTATGTAATCAAACTATGACCACAAACAAGAATTTAGACATTAGAATAGCTCCAGACTTTGTATTCAGATTTCTAGGCTCAAATTTCAGATTCCCTTCAAACTGAGGGAAATCTTTCTCACTCAGACTACAAGGCCTATGTAATCAAACTATGACCACAAACAAGAATTTAGACATTAGAATAGCTCCAGTCTTTGTATTCAGATTTCTAGGCTCAAATTTCAGATTCCCTTCTCTCTGAGGGAAATCTTTCTCACTCAGGCCTATGTTATCAAACTATGACCACGAAAAAGAATTTAGACATTAGAATAGCTCCAGACTTTGTATTCAGATTTCTAGGCTCAAATTTCAGATTCCCTTCAAACTGAGGGAAGTCTTTCTCACTCAGACTACAAGGCCTATGTAATCAAACTATGACCACGAAAAAGAATTTAGACATTAGAATAGCTCCAGACTTTGTATTCAGATTTCTAGGCTCAAATTTCAGATTCCCTTCAAACTGAGGGAAGTCTTTCTCACTCAGACTACAAGGCCTATGTAATCAAACTATGACCACAAACAAGAATTTAGACATTAGAATAGCTCCAGACTTTGTATTCAGATTTCTAGGCTCAAATTTCAGATTCCCTTCAAACTGAGGGAAGTCTTTCTCACTCAGACTACAAGGCCTATGTAATCAAACTATGACCACGAAAAAGAATTTAGACATTAGAATAGCTCCAGACTTTGTATTCAGATTTCTAGGCTCAAATTTCAGATTCCCTTCAAACTGAGGGAAGTCTTTTTCACTCAGACTACAAGGCCTATGTAATCAAACTATGACCATGAAAAAGAATTTAGACATTAGAATAGCTCCAGACTTTGTATTCAGATTTCTAGGCTCAAATTTCAGATTCCCTTCAAACTGAGGGAAGTCTTTCTCACTCAGACTACAAGGCCTATGTAATCAAACTATGACCACAAACAAGAATTTAGACATTAGAATAGCTCCAGACTTTGTATTCAGATTTCTAGGCTCAAATTTCAGATTCCCTTCACTCTGAGGGAAATCTTTCTCACTCAGACTACAAGGCCTATGTAATCAAACTATGACCACAAACAAGAATTTAGACTTTAGAATAGCTCCAGACTTTGTATTCAGATTTCTAGGCTCAAATTTCAGATTCCCTTCACTCTGAGGGAAATCTTTCTCACTCAGACTACAAGGCCTATGTAATCAAACTATGACCACAAACAAGAATTTAGACTTTAGAATAGCTCCAGACTTTGTATTCAGATTTCTAGGCTCAAATTTCAGATTCCCTTCAAACTGAGGGAAGTCTTACTCACTCAGACTACAAGGCCTATGTTATCAAACTATGACCACGACAAAGAATTTAGACATTAGAATAGCTCCAGACTTTGTATTCAGATTTCTAGGCTCAAATTTCAGATTCCCTTCAAACTGAGGGAAGTCTTTTTCACTCAGACTACAAGGCCTATGTAATCAAACTATGACCATGAAAAAGAATTTAGACATTAGAATAGCTCCAGACTTTGTATTCAGATTTCTAGGCTCAAATTTCAGATTCCCTTCAAACTGAGGGAAGTCTTTCTCACTCAGACTACAAGGCCTATGTAATCAAACTATGACCACAAACAAGAATTTAGACATTAGAATAGCTCCAGACTTTGTATTCAGATTTCTAGGCTCAAATTTCAGATTCCCTTCACTCTGAGGGAAATCTTTCTCACTCAGACTACAAGGCCTATGTAATCAAACTATGACCACAAACAAGAATTTAGACTTTAGAATAGCTCCAGACTTTGTATTCAGATTTCTAGGCTCAAATTTCAGATTCCCTTCAAACTGAGGGAAGTCTTTCTCACTCAGACTACAAGGCCTATGTTATCAAACTATGACCACCACAAAGAATTTAGACATTAGAATAGCTCCAGACTTTGTATTCAGATTTCTAGGCTCAAATTTCAGATTCCCTTCAAACTGAGGGAAGTCTTTCTCACTCAGACTACAAGGCCTATATAATCAAACTATGACCACGAAAAAGAATTTAGACATTAGAATAGCTCCAGACTTTGTATTCAGATTTCTAGGCTCAAATTTCAGATCCCCTTCAAACTGAGGGAAATCTTTCTCACTCAGACTACAAGGCCTATGTAATCAAACTATGACCACAAACAAGAATTTAGACATTAGAATAGCTCCAGACTTTGTATTCAGATTTCTAGGCTCAAATTTCAGATTCCCTTCACTCTGAGGGAAATCTTTCTCACTCAGACTACAAGGCCTATGTTATCAAACTATGACCACAAACAAGAATTTAGACATTAGAATAGCTCCAGACTTTGTATTCAGATTTCTAGGCTCAAATTTCAGATTCCCTTCAAACTGAGGGAAGTCTTTCTCACTCAGACTACAAGGCCTATGTAATCAAACTATGACCACAAAAAGGTATTTAGACTTTAGAATAGCTCCAGACTTTGTATTCAGATTTCTAGGCTCAAATTTCAGATTCCCTTCAAACTGAGGGAAGTCTTTCTCACTCAGACTACAAGGCCTATGTAATCAAACTATGACCACGAAAAAGAATTTAGACATTAGAATAGCTCCAGACTTTGTATTCAGATTTCTAGGCTCAAATTTCAGATTCCCTTCAAACTGAGGGAAGTCTTTCTCACTCAGACTACAAGGCCTATGTAATCAAACTATGACCACAAACAAGAATTTAGACATTAGAATAGCTCCAGACTTTGTATTCAGATTTCTAGGCTCAAATTTCAGATTCCCTTCACTCTGAGGGAAATCTTTCTCACTCAGACTACAAGGCCTATATAATCAAACTATGACCACGAAAAAGAATTTAGACATTAGAATAGCTCCAGACTTTGTATTCAGATTTCTAGGCTCAAATTTCAGATCCCCTTCAAACTGAGGGAAATATTTCTCACTCAGACTACAAGGCCTATGTAATCAAACTATGACCACAAACAAGAATTTAGACATTGGAATAGCTCCAGACTTTGTATTCAGATTTCTAGGCTCAAATTTCAGATTCCCTTCAAACTGAGGGAAGTCTTTCTCACTCAGACTACAAGGCCTATGTAATCAAACTATGACCACGAAAAAGAATTTAGACATTAGAATAGCTCCAGACTTTGTATTCAGATTTCTAGGCTCAAATTTCAGATTCCCTTCAAACTGAGGGAAGTCTTTCTCACTCAGACTACAAGGCCTATGTAATCAAACTATGACCACAAACAAGAATTTAGACATTGGAATAGCTCCAGACTTTGTATTCAGATTTCTAGGCTCAAATTTCAGATTCCCTTCACTCTGAGGGAAATCTTTCTCACTCAGACTACAAGGCCTATGTAATCAAACTATGACCACAAACAAGAATGTAGACATTGGAATAGCTCCAGACTTTGTATTCAGATTTCTAGGCTCAAATTTCAGATTCCCTTCAAACTGAGGGAAGTCTTTCTCACTCAGACTACAAGGCCTATGTAATCAAACTATGACCACAAAAAGGTATTTAGACTATAGAATAGCTCCAGACTTTGTATTCAGATTTCTAGGCTCAAATTTCAGATTCCCTTCAAACTGAGGGAAGTCTTTCTCACTCAGACTACAAGGCCTATGTTATCAAACTATGACCACGAAAAAGAATTTAGACATTAGAATAGCTCCAGACTTTGTATTCAGATTTCTAGGCTCAAATTTCAGATTCCCTTCAAACTGAGGGAAGTCTTTCTCACTCAGACTACAAGGCCTATGTAATCAAACTATGACCACAAAAAGGTATTTAGACTTTAGAATAGCTCCAGACTTTGTATTCAGATTTCTAGGCTCAAATTTCAGATTCCCTTCAAACTGAGGGAAATCTTTCTCACTCAGACTACAAGGCCTATGTAATCAAACTATGACCACAAACAAGAATTTAGACATTAGAATAGCTCCAGACTTTGTATTCAGATTTCTAGGCTCAAATTTCAGATTCCCTTCACTCTGAGGGAAATCTTTCTCACTCAGACTACAAGGCCTATGTAATCAAACTATGACCACAAACAAGAATTTAGACTTTAGAATAGCTCCAGACTTTGTATTCAGATTTCTAGGCTCAAATTTCAGATTCCCTTCAAACTGAGGGAAGTCTTTCTCACTCAGACTACAAGGCCTATGTTATCAAACTATGACCACGACAAAGAATTTAGACATTAGAATAGCTCCAGACTTTGTATTCAGATTTCTAGGCTCAAATTTCAGATTCCCTTCAAACTGAGGGAAGTCTTTCTCACTCAGACTACAAGGCCTATGTAATCAAACTATGACCACAAACAAGAATTTAGACATTAGAATAGCTCCAGACTTTGTATTCAGATTTCTAGGCTCAAATTTCAGATTCCCTTCAAACTGAGGGAAGTCTTTCTCACTCAAACTACAAGGCCTATGTAATCAAACTATGACCACGAAAAAGAATTTAGACATTAGAATAGCTCCAGACTTTGTATTCAGATTTCTAGGCTCAAATTTCAGATTCCCTTCAAACTGAGGGAAGTCTTTCTCACTCAGACTACAAGGCCTATGTAATCAAACTATGACCACGAAAAAGAATTTAGACATTAGAATAGCTCCAGACTTTGTATTCAGATTTCTAGGCTCAAATTTCAGATTCCCTTCACTCTGAGGGAAATCTTTCTCACTCAGACTACAAGGCCTATGTAATCAAACTATGACCACAAACAAGAATTTAGACATTAGAATAGCTCCAGACTTTGTATTCAGATTTCTAGGCTCAAATTTCAGATTCCCTTCAAACTGAGGGAAGTCTTTCTCACTCAGACTACAAGGCCTATGTAATCAAACTATGACCACAAAAAGGTATTTAGACTTTAGAATAGCTCCAGACTTTGTATTCAGATTTCTAGGCTCAAATTTCAGATTCCCTTCAAACAGAGGGAAGTCTTACTCACTCAGACTACAAGGCCTATGTTATCAAACTATGACCACGACAAAGAATTTAGACATTAGAATAGCTCCAGACTTTGTATTCAGATTTCTAGGCTCAAATTTCAGATTCCCTTCAAACTGAGGGAAGTCTTTCTCACTCAGACTACAAGGCCTATGTAATCAAACTATGACCACGAAAAAGAATTTAGACATTAGAATAGCTCCAGACTTTGTATTCAGATTTCTAGGCTCAAATTTCAGATTCCCTTCAAACTGAGGGAAGTCTTTCTCACTCAGACTACAAGGCCTATGTAATCAAACTATGACCACAAACAAGAATTTAGACATTAGAATAGCTCCAGACTTTGTATTCAGATTTCTAGGCTCAAATTTCAGATTCCCTTCACTCTGAGGGAAATCTTTCTCACTCAGACTACAAGGCCTATGTAATCAAACTATGACCACAAACAAGAATTTAGACTTTAGAATAGCTCCAGACTTTGTATTCAGATTTCTAGGCTCAAATTTCAGATTCCCTTCAAACTGAGGGAAGTCTTACTCACTCAGACTACAAGGCCTATGTTATCAAACTATGACCACGACAAAGAATTTAGACATTAGAATAGCTCCAGACTTTGTATTCAGATTTCTAGGCTCAAATTTCAGATTCCCTTCAAACTGAGGGAAATCTTTCTCACTCAGACTACAAGGCCTATGTAATCAAACTATGACCACAAACAAGAATTTAGACATTAGAATAGCTCCAGACTTTGTATTCAGATTTCTAGGCTCAAATTTCAGATTCCCTTCAAACTGAGGGAAATCTTTCTCACTCAGACTACAAGGCCTATGTAATCAAACTATGACCACAAACAAGAATTTAGACATTAGAATAGCTCCAGACTTTGTATTCAGATTTCTAGGCTCAAATTTCAGATTCCCTTCTCTCTGAGGGAAATCTTTCTCACTCAGGCCTATGTTATCAAACTATGACCACGAAAAAGAATTTAGACATTAGAATAGCTCCAGACTTTGTATTCAGATTTCTAGGCTCAAATTTCAGATTCCCTTCAAACTGAGGGAAGTCTTTCTCACTCAGACTACAAGGCCTATGTAATCAAACTATGACCACGAAAAAGAATTTAGACATTAGAATAGCTCCAGACTTTGTATTCAGATTTCTAGGCTCAAATTTCAGATTCCCTTCAAACTGAGGGAAGTCTTTCTCACTCAGACTACAAGGCCTATGTAATCAAACTATGACCACAAACAAGAATTTAGACATTAGAATAGCTCCAGACTTTGTATTCAGATTTCTAGGCTCAAATTTCAGATTCCCTTCAAACTGAGGGAAGTCTTTCTCACTCAGACTACAAGGCCTATGTAATCAAACTATGACCACGAAAAAGAATTTAGACATTAGAATAGCTCCAGACTTTGTATTCAGATTTCTAGGCTCAAATTTCAGATTCCCTTCAAACTGAGGGAAGTCTTACTCACTCAGACTACAAGGCCTATGTTATCAAACTATGACCACGACAAAGAATTTAGACATTAGAATAGCTCCAGACTTTGTATTCAGATTTCTAGGCTCAAATTTCAGATTCCCTTCAAACTGAGGGAAGTCTTTTTCACTCAGACTACAAGGCCTATGTAATCAAACTATGACCATGAAAAAGAATTTAGACATTAGAATAGCTCCAGACTTTGTATTCAGATTTCTAGGCTCAAATTTCAGATTCCCTTCAAACTGAGGGAAGTCTTTCTCACTCAGACTACAAGGCCTATGTAATAAAAACTATGACCACAAACAAGAATTTAGACATTAGAATAGCTCCAGACTTTGTATTCAGATTTCTAGGCTCAAATTTCAGATTCCCTTCACTCTGAGGGAAATCTTTCTCACTCAGACTACAAGGCCTATGTAATCAAACTATGACCACAAACAAGAATTTAGACTTTAGAATAGCTCCAGACTTTGTATTCAGATTTCTAGGCTCAAATTTCAGATTCCCTTCACTCTGAGGGAAATCTTTCTCACTCAGACTACAAGGCCTATGTAATCAAACTATGACCACAAACAAGAATTTAGACTTTAGAATAGCTCCAGACTTTGTATTCAGATTTCTAGGCTCAAATTTCAGATTCCCTTCAAACTGAGGGAAGTCTTACTCACTCAGACTACAAGGCCTATGTTATCAAACTATGACCACGACAAAGAATTTAGACATTAGAATAGCTCCAGACTTTGTATTCAGATTTCTAGGCTCAAATTTCAGATTCCCTTCAAACTGAGGGAAGTCTTTTTCACTCAGACTACAAGGCCTATGTAATCAAACTATGACCATGAAAAAGAATTTAGACATTAGAATAGCTCCAGACTTTGTATTCAGATTTCTAGGCTCAAATTTCAGATTCCCTTCAAACTGAGGGAAGTCTTTCTCACTCAGACTACAAGGCCTATGTAATCAAACTATGACCACAAACAAGAATTTAGACATTAGAATAGCTCCAGACTTTGTATTCAGATTTCTAGGCTCAAATTTCAGATTCCCTTCACTCTGAGGGAAATCTTTCTCACTCAGACTACAAGGCCTATGTAATCAAACTATGACCACAAACAAGAATTTAGACTTTAGAATAGCTCCAGACTTTGTATTCAGATTTCTAGGCTCAAATTTCAGATTCCCTTCAAACTGAGGGAAGTCTTTCTCACTCAGACTACAAGGCCTATGTTATCAAACTATGACCACGACAAAGAATTTAGACATTAGAATAGCTCCAGACTTTGTATTCAGATTTCTAGGCTCAAATTTCAGATTCCCTTCAAACTGAGGGAAGTCTTTCTCACTCAGACTACAAGGCCTATGTAATCAAACTATGACCACGAAAAAGAATTTAGACATTAGAATAGCTCCAGACTTTGTATTCAGATTTCTAGGCTCAAATTTCAGATTCCCTTCAAACTGAGGGAAGTCTTTCTCACTCAGACTACAAGGCCTATGTAATCAAACTATGACCACAAACAAGAATTTAGACATTAGAATAGCTCCAGACTTTGTATTCAGATTTCTAGGCTCAAATTTCAGATTCCCTTCACTCTGAGGGAAATCTTTCTCACTCAGACTACAAGGCCTATATAATCAAACTATGACCACGAAAAAGAATTTAGACATTAGAATAGCTCCAGACTTTGTATTCAGATTTCTAGGCTCAAATTTCAGATCCCCTTCAAACTGAGGGAAATATTTCTCACTCAGACTACAAGGCCTATGTAATCAAACTATGACCACAAACAAGAATTTAGACATTGGAATAGCTCCAGACTTTGTATTCAGATTTCTAGGCTCAAATTTCAGATTCCCTTCAAACTGAGGGAAGTCTTTCTCACCTAGACTACAAGGCCTATGTAATCAAACTATGACCACGAAAAAGAATTTAGACATTAGAATAGCTCCAGACTTTGTATTCAGATTTCTAGGCTCAAATTTCAGATTCCCTTCAAACTGAGGGAAGTCTTTCTCACTCAGACTACAAGGCCTATGTAATCAAACTATGACCACAAACAAGAATTTAGACATTGGAATAGCTCCAGACTTTGTATTCAGATTTCTAGGCTCAAATTTCAGATTCCCTTCACTCTGAGGGAAATCTTTCTCACTCAGACTACAAGGCCTATGTAATCAAACTATGACCACAAACAAGAATGTAGACATTGGAATAGCTCCAGACTTTGTATTCAGATTTCTAGGCTCAAATTTCAGATTCCCTTCAAACTGAGGGAAGTCTTTCTCACTCAGACTACAAGGCCTATGTAATCAAACTATGACCACAAAAAGGTATTTAGACTTTAGAATAGCTCCAGACTTTGTATTCAGATTTCTAGGCTCAAATTTCAGATTCCCTTCAAACTGAGGGAAGTCTTTCTCACTCAGACTACAAGGCCTATGTTATCAAACTATGACCACGAAAAAGAATTTAGACATTAGAATAGCTCCAGACTTTGTATTCAGATTTCTAGGCTCAAATTTCAGATTCCCTTCAAACTGAGGGAAGTCTTTCTCACTCAGACTACAAGGCCTATGTAATCAAACTATGACCACGAAAAAGAATTTAGACATTAGAATAGCTCCAGACTATGTATTCAGATTTCTAGGCTCAAATTTCAGATTCCCTTCAAACTGAGGGAAATCTTTCTCACTCAGACTACAAGGCCTATGTAATCAAACTATGACCACAAACAAGAATTTAGACATTAGAATAGCTCCATACTTTGTATTCAGATTTCTAGGCTCAAATTTCAGATTCCCTTCACTCTGAGGGAAATCTTTCTCACTCAGACTACAAGGCCTATGTAATCAAACTATGACCACAAACAAGAATTTAGACTTTAGAATAGCTCCAGACTTTGTATTCAGATTTCTAGGCTCAAATTTCAGATTCCCTTCAAACTGAGGGAAGTCTTTCTCACTCAGACTACAAGGCCTATGTTATCAAACTATGACCACGACAAAGAATTTAGACATTAGAATAGCTCCAGACTTTGTATTCAGATTTCTAGGCTCAAATTTCAGATTCCCTTCAAACTGAGGGAAGTCTTTCTCACTCAGACTACAAGGCCTATGTAATCAAACTATGACCACAAAAAGGTATTTAGACATTAGAATAGCTCCAGACTTTGTATTCAGATTTCTAGGCTCAAATTTCAGATTCCCTTCAAACTGAGGGAAGTCTTTCTCACTCAGACTACAAGGCCTATGTAATCAAACTATGACCACAAACAAGAATTTAGACATTAGAATAGCTCCAGACTTTGTATTCAGATTTCTAGGCTCAAATTTCAGATTCCCTTCAAACTGAGGGAAGTCTTTCTCACTCAGACTACAAGGCCTATGTAATCAAACTATGACCACAAAAAGGTATTTAGACTTTAGAATAGCTCCAGACTTTGTATTCAGATTTCTAGGCTCAAATTTCAGATTCCCTTCAAACTGAGGGAAATCTTTCTCACTCAGACTACAAGGCCTATGTAATCAAACTATGACCACAAACAAGAATTTAGACATTAGAATAGCTCCAGACTTTGTATTCAGATTTCTAGGCTCAAATTTCAGATTCCCTTCACTCTGAGGGAAATCTTTCTCACTCAGACTACAAGGCCTATGTAATCAAACTATGACCACAAACAAGAATTTAGACTTTAGAATAGCTCCAGACTTTGTATTCAGATTTCTAGGCTCAAATTTCAGATTCCCTTCAAACTGAGGGAAGTCTTTCTCACTCAGACTACAAGGCCTATGTTATCAAACTATGACCACGACAAAGAATTTAGACATTAGAATAGCTCCAGACTTTGTATTCAGATTTCTAGGCTCAAATTTCAGATTCCCTTCAAACTGAGGGAAGTCTTTCTCACTCAGACTACAAGGCCTATGTAATCAAACTATGACCACAAACAAGAATTTAGACATTAGAATAGCTCCAGACTTTGTATTCAGATTTCTAGGCTCAAATTTCAGATTCCCTTCAAACTGAGGGAAGTCTTTCTCACTCAAACTACAAGGCCTATGTAATCAAACTATGACCACGAAAAAGAATTTAGACATTAGAATAGCTCCAGACTTTGTATTCAGATTTCTAGGCTCAAATTTCAGATTCCCTTCAAACTGAGGGAAGTCTTTCTCACTCAGACTACAAGGCCTATGTAATCAAACTATGACCACGAAAAAGAATTTAGACATTAGAATAGCTCCAGACTTTGTATTCAGATTTCTAGGCTCAAATTTCAGATTCCCTTCACTCTGAGGGAAATCTTTCTCACTCAGACTACAAGGCCTATGTAATCAAACTATGACCACAAACAAGAATTTAGACATTAGAATAGCTCCAGACTTTGTATTCAGATTTCTAGGCTCAAATTTCAGATTCCCTTCAAACTGAGGGAAGTCTTTCTCACTCAGACTACAAGGCCTATGTAATCAAACTATGACCACAAAAAGGTATTTAGACTTTAGAATAGCTCCAGACTTTGTATTCAGATTTCTAGGCTCAAATTTCAGATTCCCTTCAAACAGAGGGAAGTCTTACTCACTCAGACTACAAGGCCTATGTTATCAAACTATGACCACGACAAAGAATTTAGACATTAGAATAGCTCCAGACTTTGTATTCAGATTTCTAGGCTCAAATTTCAGATTCCCTTCAAACTGAGGGAAGTCTTTCTCACTCAGACTACAAGGCCTATGTAATCAAACTATGACCACGAAAAAGAATTTAGACATTAGAATAGCTCCAGACTTTGTATTCAGATTTCTAGGCTCAAATTTCAGATTCCCTTCAAACTGAGGGAAGTCTTTCTCACTCAGACTACAAGGCCTATGTAATCAAACTATGACCACAAACAAGAATTTAGACATTAGAATAGCTCCAGACTTTGTATTCAGATTTCTAGGCTCAAATTTCAGATTCCCTTCACTCTGAGGGAAATCTTTCTCACTCAGACTACAAGGCCTATGTAATCAAACTATGACCACAAACAAGAATTTAGACTTTAGAATAGCTCCAGACTTTGTATTCAGATTTCTAGGCTCAAATTTCAGATTCCCTTCAAACTGAGGGAAGTCTTACTCACTCAGACTACAAGGCCTATGTTATCAAACTATGACCACGACAAAGAATTTAGACATTAGAATAGCTCCAGACTTTGTATTCAGATTTCTAGGCTCAAATTTCAGATTCCCTTCAAACTGAGGGAAATCTTTCTCACTCAGACTACAAGGCCTATGTAATCAAACTATGACCACAAACAAGAATTTAGACATTAGAATAGCTCCAGACTTTGTATTCAGATTTCTAGGCTCAAATTTCAGATTCCCTTCAAACTGAGGGAAATCTTTCTCACTCAGACTACAAGGCCTATGTAATCAAACTATGACCACAAACAAGAATTTAGACATTAGAATAGCTCCAGTCTTTGTATTCAGATTTCTAGGCTCAAATTTCAGATTCCCTTCTCTCTGAGGGAAATCTTTCTCACTCAGGCCTATGTTATCAAACTATGACCACGAAAAAGAATTTAGACATTAGAATAGCTCCAGACTTTGTATTCAGATTTCTAGGCTCAAATTTCAGATTCCCTTCAAACTGAGGGAAGTCTTTCTCACTCAGACTACAAGGCCTATGTAATCAAACTATGACCACGAAAAAGAATTTAGACATTAGAATAGCTCCAGACTTTGTATTCAGATTTCTAGGCTCAAATTTCAGATTCCCTTCAAACTGAGGGAAGTCTTTCTCACTCAGACTACAAGGCCTATGTAATCAAACTATGACCACAAACAAGAATTTAGACATTAGAATAGCTCCAGACTTTGTATTCAGATTTCTAGGCTCAAATTTCAGATTCCCTTCAAACTGAGGGAAGTCTTTCTCACTCAGACTACAAGGCCTATGTAATCAAACTATGACCACGAAAAAGAATTTAGACATTAGAATAGCTCCAGACTTTGTATTCAGATTTCTAGGCTCAAATTTCAGATTCCCTTCAAACTGAGGGAAGTCTTTTTCACTCAGACTACAAGGCCTATGTAATCAAACTATGACCATGAAAAAGAATTTAGACATTAGAATAGCTCCAGACTTTGTATTCAGATTTCTAGGCTCAAATTTCAGATTCCCTTCAAACTGAGGGAAGTCTTTCTCACTCAGACTACAAGGCCTATGTAATCAAACTATGACCACAAACAAGAATTTAGACATTAGAATAGCTCCAGACTTTGTATTCAGATTTCTAGGCTCAAATTTCAGATTCCCTTCACTCTGAGGGAAATCTTTCTCACTCAGACTACAAGGCCTATGTAATCAAACTATGACCACAAACAAGAATTTAGACTTTAGAATAGCTCCAGACTTTGTATTCAGATTTCTAGGCTCAAATTTCAGATTCCCTTCACTCTGAGGGAAATCTTTCTCACTCAGACTACAAGGCCTATGTAATCAAACTATGACCACAAACAAGAATTTAGACTTTAGAATAGCTCCAGACTTTGTATTCAGATTTCTAGGCTCAAATTTCAGATTCCCTTCAAACTGAGGGAAGTCTTACTCACTCAGACTACAAGGCCTATGTTATCAAACTATGACCACGACAAAGAATTTAGACATTAGAATAGCTCCAGACTTTGTATTCAGATTTCTAGGCTCAAATTTCAGATTCCCTTCAAACTGAGGGAAGTCTTTTTCACTCAGACTACAAGGCCTATGTAATCAAACTATGACCATGAAAAAGAATTTAGACATTAGAATAGCTCCAGACTTTGTATTCAGATTTCTAGGCTCAAATTTCAGATTCCCTTCAAACTGAGGGAAGTCTTTCTCACTCAGACTACAAGGCCTATGTAATCAAACTATGACCACAAACAAGAATTTAGACATTAGAATAGCTCCAGACTTTGTATTCAGATTTCTAGGCTCAAATTTCAGATTCCCTTCACTCTGAGGGAAATCTTTCTCACTCAGACTACAAGGCCTATGTAATCAAACTATGACCACAAACAAGAATTTAGACTTTAGAATAGCTCCAGACTTTGTATTCAGATTTCTAGGCTCAAATTTCAGATTCCCTTCAAACTGAGGGAAGTCTTTCTCACTCAGACTACAAGGCCTATGTTATCAAACTATGACCACCACAAAGAATTTAGACATTAGAATAGCTCCAGACTTTGTATTCAGATTTCTAGGCTCAAATTTCAGATTCCCTTCAAACTGAGGGAAGTCTTTCTCACTCAGACTACAAGGCCTATATAATCAAACTATGACCACGAAAAAGAATTTAGACATTAGAATAGCTCCAGACTTTGTATTCAGATTTCTAGGCTCAAATTTCAGATCCCCTTCAAACTGAGGGAAATCTTTCTCACTCAGACTACAAGGCCTATGTAATCAAACTATGACCACAAACAAGAATTTAGACATTAGAATAGCTCCAGACTTTGTATTCAGATTTCTAGGCTCAAATTTCAGATTCCCTTCACTCTGAGGGAAATCTTTCTCACTCAGACTACAAGGCCTATGTTATCAAACTATGACCACAAACAAGAATTTAGACATTAGAATAGCTCCAGACTTTGTATTCAGATTTCTAGGCTCAAATTTCAGATTCCCTTCAAACTGAGGGAAGTCTTTCTCACTCAGACTACAAGGCCTATGTAATCAAACTATGACCACAAAAAGGTATTTAGACTTTAGAATAGCTCCAGACTTTGTATTCAGATTTCTAGGCTCAAATTTCAGATTCCCTTCAAACTGAGGGAAGTCTTTCTCACTCAGACTACAAGGCCTATGTAATCAAACTATGACCACGAAAAAGAATTTAGACATTAGAATAGCTCCAGACTTTGTATTCAGATTTCTAGGCTCAAATTTCAGATTCCCTTCAAACTGAGGGAAGTCTTTCTCACTCAGACTACAAGGCCTATGTAATCAAACTATGACCACAAACAAGAATTTAGACATTAGAATAGCTCCAGACTTTGTATTCAGATTTCTAGGCTCAAATTTCAGATTCCCTTCACTCTGAGGGAAATCTTTCTCACTCAGACTACAAGGCCTATATAATCAAACTATGACCACGAAAAAGAATTTAGACATTAGAATAGCTCCAGACTTTGTATTCAGATTTCTAGGCTCAAATTTCAGATCCCCTTCAAACTGAGGGAAATATTTCTCACTCAGACTACAAGGCCTATGTAATCAAACTATGACCACAAACAAGAATTTAGACATTGGAATAGCTCCAGACTTTGTATTCAGATTTCTAGGCTCAAATTTCAGATTCCCTTCAAACTGAGGGAAGTCTTTCTCACTCAGACTACAAGGCCTATGTAATCAAACTATGACCACGAAAAAGAATTTAGACATTAGAATAGCTCCAGACTTTGTATTCAGATTTCTAGGCTCAAATTTCAGATTCCCTTCAAACTGAGGGAAGTCTTTCTCACTCAGACTACAAGGCCTATGTAATCAAACTATGACCACAAACAAGAATTTAGACATTGGAATAGCTCCAGACTTTGTATTCAGATTTCTAGGCTCAAATTTCAGATTCCCTTCACTCTGAGGGAAATCTTTCTCACTCAGACTACAAGGCCTATGTAATCAAACTATGACCACAAACAAGAATGTAGACATTGGAATAGCTCCAGACTTTGTATTCAGATTTCTAGGCTCAAATTTCAGATTCCCTTCAAACTGAGGGAAGTCTTTCTCACTCAGACTACAAGGCCTATGTAATCAAACTATGACCACAAAAAGGTATTTAGACTATAGAATAGCTCCAGACTTTGTATTCAGATTTCTAGGCTCAAATTTCAGATTCCCTTCAAACTGAGGGAAGTCTTTCTCACTCAGACTACAAGGCCTATGTTATCAAACTATGACCACGAAAAAGAATTTAGACATTAGAATAGCTCCAGACTTTGTATTCAGATTTCTAGGCTCAAATTTCAGATTCCCTTCAAACTGAGGGAAGTCTTTCTCACTCAGACTACAAGGCCTATGTAATCAAACTATGACCACAAAAAGGTATTTAGACTTTAGAATAGCTCCAGACTTTGTATTCAGATTTCTAGGCTCAAATTTCAGATTCCCTTCAAACTGAGGGAAATCTTTCTCACTCAGACTACAAGGCCTATGTAATCAAACTATGACCACAAACAAGAATTTAGACATTAGAATAGCTCCAGACTTTGTATTCAGATTTCTAGGCTCAAATTTCAGATTCCCTTCACTCTGAGGGAAATCTTTCTCACTCAGACTACAAGGCCTATGTAATCAAACTATGACCACAAACAAGAATTTAGACTTTAGAATAGCTCCAGACTTTGTATTCAGATTTCTAGGCTCAAATTTCAGATTCCCTTCAAACTGAGGGAAGTCTTTCTCACTCAGACTACAAGGCCTATGTTATCAAACTATGACCACGACAAAGAATTTAGACATTAGAATAGCTCCAGACTTTGTATTCAGATTTCTAGGCTCAAATTTCAGATTCCCTTCAAACTGAGGGAAGTCTTTCTCACTCAGACTACAAGGCCTATGTAATCAAACTATGACCACAAACAAGAATTTAGACATTAGAATAGCTCCAGACTTTGTATTCAGATTTCTAGGCTCAAATTTCAGATTCCCTTCAAACTGAGGGAAGTCTTTCTCACTCAAACTACAAGGCCTATGTAATCAAACTATGACCAGGAAAAAGAATTTAGACATTAGAATAGCTCCAGACTTTGTATTCAGATTTCTAGGCTCAAATTTCAGATTCCCTTCAAACTGAGGGAAGTCTTTCTCACTCAGACTACAAGGCCTATGTAATCAAACTATGACCACGAAAAAGAATTTAGACATTAGAATAGCTCCAGACTTTGTATTCAGATTTCTAGGCTCAAATTTCAGATTCCCTTCACTCTGAGGGAAATCTTTCTCACTCAGACTACAAGGCCTATGTAATCAAACTATGACCACAAACAAGAATTTAGACATTAGAATAGCTCCAGACTTTGTATTCAGATTTCTAGGCTCAAATTTCAGATTCCCTTCAAACTGAGGGAAGTCTTTCTCACTCAGACTACAAGGCCTATGTAATCAAACTATGACCACAAAAAGGTATTTAGACTTTAGAATAGCTCCAGACTTTGTATTCAGATTTCTAGGCTCAAATTTCAGATTCCCTTCAAACAGAGGGAAGTCTTACTCACTCAGACTACAAGGCCTATGTTATCAAACTATGACCACGACAAAGAATTTAGACATTAGAATAGCTCCAGACTTTGTATTCAGATTTCTAGGCTCAAATTTCAGATTCCCTTCAAACTGAGGGAAGTCTTTCTCACTCAGACTACAAGGCCTATGTAATCAAACTATGACCACGAAAAAGAATTTAGACATTAGAATAGCTCCAGACTTTGTATTCAGATTTCTAGGCTCAAATTTCAGATTCCCTTCAAACTGAGGGAAGTCTTTCTCACTCAGACTACAAGGCCTATGTAATCAAACTATGACCACAAACAAGAATTTAGACATTAGAATAGCTCCAGACTTTGTATTCAGATTTCTAGGCTCAAATTTCAGATTCCCTTCACTCTGAGGGAAATCTTTCTCACTCAGACTACAAGGCCTATGTAATCAAACTATGACCACAAACAAGAATTTAGACTTTAGAATAGCTCCAGACTTTGTATTCAGATTTCTAGGCTCAAATTTCAGATTCCCTTCAAACTGAGGGAAGTCTTACTCACTCAGACTACAAGGCCTATGTTATCAAACTATGACCACGACAAAGAATTTAGACATTAGAATAGCTCCAGACTTTGTATTCAGATTTCTAGGCTCAAATTTCAGATTCCCTTCAAACTGAGGGAAATCTTTCTCACTCAGACTACAAGGCCTATGTAATCAAACTATGACCACAAACAAGAATTTAGACATTAGAATAGCTCCAGACTTTGTATTCAGATTTCTAGGCTCAAATTTCAGATTCCCTTCAAACTGAGGGAAATCTTTCTCACTCAGACTACAAGGCCTATGTAATCAAACTATGACCACAAACAAGAATTTAGACATTAGAATAGCTCCAGACTTTGTATTCAGATTTCTAGGCTCAAATTTCAGATTCCCTTCTCTCTGAGGGAAATCTTTCTCACTCAGGCCTATGTTATCAAACTATGACCACGAAAAAGAATTTAGACATTAGAATAGCTCCAGACTTTGTATTCAGATTTCTAGGCTCAAATTTCAGATTCCCTTCAAACTGAGGGAAGTCTTTCTCACTCAGACTACAAGGCCTATGTAATCAAACTATGACCACGAAAAAGAATTTAGACATTAGAATAGCTCCAGACTTTGTATTCAGATTTCTAGGCTCAAATTTCAGATTCCCTTCAAACTGAGGGAAGTCTTTCTCACTCAGACTACAAGGCCTATGTAATCAAACTATGACCACAAACAAGAATTTAGACATTAGAATAGCTCCAGACTTTGTATTCAGATTTCTAGGCTCAAATTTCAGATTCCCTTCAAACTGAGGGAAGTCTTTCTCACTCAGACTACAAGGCCTATGTAATCAAACTATGACCACAAACAAGAATTTAGACATTAGAATAGCTCCAGACTTTGTATTCAGATTTCTAGGCTCAAATTTCAGATTCCCTTCAAACTGAGGGAAGTCTTTCTCACTCAGACTACAAGGCCTATGTAATCAAACTATGACCACAAACAAGAATTTAGACATTAGAATAGCTCCAGACTTTGTATTCAGATTTCTAGGCTCAAATTTCAGATTCCCTTCACTCTGAGGGAAATCTTTCTCACTCAGACTACAAGGCCTATGTAATCAAACTATGACCACAAACAAGAATTTAGACTTTAGAATAGCTCCAGACTTTGTATTCAGATTTCTAGGCTCAAATTTCAGATTCCCTTCAAACTGAGGGAAGTCTTACTCACTCAGACTACAAGGCCTATGTTATCAAACTATGACCACGACAAAGAATTTAGACATTAGAATAGCTCCAGACTTTGTATTCAGATTTCTAGGCTCAAATTTCAGATTCCCTTCAAACTGAGGGAAATCTTTCTCACTCAGACTACAAGGCCTATGTAATCAAACTATGACCACAAACAAGAATTTAGACATTAGAATAGCTCCAGACTTTGTATTCAGATTTCTAGGCTCAAATTTCAGATTCCCTTCAAACTGAGGGAAATCTTTCTCACTCAGACTACAAGGCCTATGTAATCAAACTATGACCACAAACAAGAATTTAGACATTAGAATAGCTCCAGACTTTGTATTCAGATTTCTAGGCTCAAATTTCAGATTCCCTTCAGACTGAGGGAAGTCTTTCTCACTCAGACTACAAGGCCTATGTTATCAAACTATGACCACAAACAAGAATTTAGACATTAGAATAGCTCCAGACTTTGTATTCAGATTTCTAGGCTCAAATTTCAGATTCCCTTCACTCTGAGGGAAATCTTTCTCACTCAGACTACAAGGCCTATGTAATCAAACTATGACCACAAACAAGAATTTAGACATTAGAATAGCTCCAGACTTTGTATTCAGATTTCTAGGCTCAAATTTCAGATTCCCTTCAAACTGAGGGAAGTCTTTCTCACTCAGACTACAAGGCCTATGTAATCAAACTATGACCACAAACAAGAATTTAGACATTAGAATAGCTCCAGACTTTGTATTCAGATTTCTAGGCTCAAATTTCAGATTCCCTTCACTCTGAGGGAAATCTTTCTCACTCAGACTACAAGGCCTATGTAATCAAACTATGACCACGAAAAAGAATTTAGACATTAGAATAGCTCCAGACTTTGTATTCAGATTTCTAGGCTCAAATTTCAGATTCCCTTCAAACTGAGGGAAGTCTTTCTCACTCTGACTACAAGGCCTATGTAATCAAACTATGACCACAAAAAGGTATTTAGACTTTAGAATAGCTCCATACTTTGTATTCAGATTTCTAGGCTCAAATTTCAGATTCCCTTCAAACTGAGGGAAGTCTTTCTCACTCAGACTACAAGGCCTATGTTATCAAACTATGACCACGAAAAAGAATTTAGACATTAGAATAGCTCCAGACTTTGTATTCAGATTTCTAGGCTCAAATTTCAGATTCCCTTCAAACTGAGGGAAGTCTTTCTCACTCAGACTACAAGGCCTATGTAATCAAACTATGACCACGAAAAAGAATTTAGACATTAGAATAGCTCAAGACTATGTATTCAGATTTCTAGGCTCAAATTTCAGATTCCCTTCAAACTGAGGGAAATCTTTCTCACTCAGACTACAAGGCCTATGTAATCAAACTATGACCACAAACAAGAATTTAGACATTAGAATAGCTCCAGACTTTGTATTCAGATTTCTAGGCTCAAATTTCAGATTCCCTTCACTCTGAGGGAAATCTTTCTCACTCAGACTACAAGGCCTATGTAATCAAACTATGACCACAAACAAGAATTTAGACATTAGAATAGCTCCAGACTTTGTATTCAGATTTCTAGGCTCAAATTTCAGATTCCCTTCAAACTGAGGGAAGTCTTTCTCACTCTGACTACAAGGCCTATGTAATCAAACTATGACCACAAAAAGGTATTTAGACTTTAGAATAGCTCCAGACTTTGTATTCAGATTTCTAGGCTCAAATTTCAGATTCCCTTCAAACTGAGGGAAGTCTTTCTCACTCAGACTACAAGGCCTATGTTATCAAACTATGACCACAAACAAGAATTTAGACATTAGAATAGCTCCAGACTTTGTATTCAGATTTCTAGGCTCAAATAACAGATTCCCTTCAAACTGAGGGAAGTCTTTCTCACTCTGACTACAAGGCCTATGTAATCAAACTATGACCACAAAAAGGTATTTAGACTTTAGAATAGCTCCAGACTTTGTATTCAGATTTCTAGGCTCAAATTTCAGATTCCCTTCAAACTGAGGGAAGTCTTTCTCACTCAGACTACAAGGCCTATATAATCAAACTATGACCACGAACAAGAATTTAGACATTAGAATAGCTCCAGACTTTGTATTCAGATTTCTAGGCTCAAATTTCAGATTCCCTTCACTCTGAGGGAAATCTTTCTCACTCAGACTACAAGGCCTATGTAATCAAACTATGACCACAAACAAGAATTTAGACATTAGAATAGCTCCAGACTTTGTATTCAGATTTCTAGGCTCAAATTTCAGATTCCCTTCAAACTGAGGGAAGTCTTTCTCACTCTGACTACAAGGCCTATGTAATCAAACTATGACCACAAAAAGGTATTTAGACTTTAGAATAGCTCCAGACTTTGTATTCAGATTTCTAGGCTCAAATTTCAGATTCCCTTCAAACTGAGGGAAGTCTTTCTCACTCAGACTACAAGGCCTATGTTATCAAACTATGACCACGAAAAAGAATTTAGACATTAGAATAGCTCCAGACTTTGTATTCAGATTTCTAGGCTCAAATTTCAGATTCCCTTCAAACTGAGGGAAGTCTTTCTCACTCAGACTACAAGGCCTATGTAATCAAACTATGACCACGAAAAAGAATTTAGACATTAGAATAGCTCCAGACTATGTATTCAGATTTCTAGGCTCAAATTTCAGATTCCCTTCAAACTGAGGGAAATCTTTCTCACTCAGACTACAAGGCCTATGTAATCAAACTATGACCACAAACAAGAATTTAGACATTAGAATAGCTCCAGACTTTGTATTCAGATTTCTAGGCTCAAATTTCAGATTCCCTTCACTCTGAGGGAAATCTTTCTCACTCAGACTACAAGGCCTATGTAATCAAACTATGACCACAAACAAGAATTTAGACATTAGAATAGCTCCAGACTTTGTATTCAGATTTCTAGGCTCAAATTTCAGATTCCCTTCAAACTGAGGGAAGTCTTTCTCACTCTGACTACAAGGCCTATGTAATCAAACTATGACCACAAAAAGGCATTTAGACTTTAGAATAGCTCCAGACTTTGTATTCAGATTTCTAGGCTCAAATTTCAGATTCCCTTCAAACTGAGGGAAGTCTTTCTCACTCAGACTACAAGGCCTATATAATCAAACTATGACCACGAACAAGAATTTAGACATTAGAATAGCTCCAGACTTTGTATTCAGATTTCTAGGCTCAAATTTCAGATTCCCTTCAGACTGAGGGAAGTCTTTCTCACTCAGACTACAAGGCCTATGTTATCAAACTATGACCACAAACAAGAATTTAGACATTAGAATAGCTCCAGACTTTGTATTCAGATTTCTAGGCTCAAATTTCAGATTCCCTTCACTCTGAGGGAAATCTTTCTCACTCAGACTACAAGGCCTATGTAATCAAACTATGACCACAAACAAGAATTTAGACATTAGAATAGCTCCAGACTTTGTATTCAGATTTCTAGGCTCAAATTTCAGATTCCCTTCAAACTGAGGGAAGTCTTTCTCACTCAGACTACAAGGCCTATGTAATCAAACTATGACCACAAACAAGAATTTAGACATTAGAATAGCTCCAGACTTTGTATTCAGATTTCTAGGCTCAAATTTCAGATTCCCTTCACTCTGAGGGAAATCTTTCTCACTCAGACTACAAGGCCTATGTAATCAAACTATGACCACGAAAAAGAATTTAGACATTAGAATAGCTCCAGACTTTGTATTCAGATTTCTAGGCTCAAATTTCAGATTCCCTTCAAACTGAGGGAAGTCTTTCTCACTCTGACTACAAGGCCTATGTAATCAAACTATGACCACAAAAAGGTATTTAGACTTTAGAATAGCTCCATACTTTGTATTCAGATTTCTAGGCTCAAATTTCAGATTCCCTTCAAACTGAGGGAAGTCTTTCTCACTCAGACTACAAGGCCTATGTTATCAAACTATGACCACGAAAAAGAATTTAGACATTAGAATAGCTCCAGACTTTGTATTCAGATTTCTAGGCTCAAATTTCAGATTCCCTTCAAACTGAGGGAAGTCTTTCTCACTCAGACTACAAGGCCTATGTAATCAAACTATGACCACGAAAAAGAATTTAGACATTAGAATAGCTCAAGACTATGTATTCAGATTTCTAGGCTCAAATTTCAGATTCCCTTCAAACTGAGGGAAATCTTTCTCACTCAGACTACAAGGCCTATGTAATCAAACTATGACCACAAACAAGAATTTAGACATTAGAATAGCTCCAGACTTTGTATTCAGATTTCTAGGCTCAAATTTCAGATTCCCTTCACTCTGAGGGAAATCTTTCTCACTCAGACTACAAGGCCTATGTAATCAAACTATGACCACAAACAAGAATTTAGACATTAGAATAGCTCCAGACTTTGTATTCAGATTTCTAGGCTCAAATTTCAGATTCCCTTCAAACTGAGGGAAGTCTTTCTCACTCTGACTACAAGGCCTATGTAATCAAACTATGACCACAAAAAGGTATTTAGACTTTAGAATAGCTCCAGACTTTGTATTCAGATTTCTAGGCTCAAATTTCAGATTCCCTTCAAACTGAGGGAAGTCTTTCTCACTCAGACTACAAGGCCTATGTTATCAAACTATGACCACGAAAAAGAATTTAGACATTAGAATAGCTCCAGACTTTGTATTCAGATTTCTAGGCTCAAATAACAGATTCCCTTCAAACTGAGGGAAGTCTTTCTCACTCTGACTACAAGGCCTATGTAATCAAACTATGACCACAAAAAGGTATTTAGACTTTAGAATAGCTCCAGACTTTGTATTCAGATTTCTAGGCTCAAATTTCAGATTCCCTTCAAACTGAGGGAAGTCTTTCTCACTCAGACTACAAGGCCTATATAATCAAACTATGACCACGAACAAGAATTTAGACATTAGAATAGCTCCAGACTTTGTATTCAGATTTCTAGGCTCAAATTTCAGATTCCCTTCAAACTGAGGGAAGTCTTTCTCACTCAGACTACAAGGCCTATGTTATCAAACTATGACCACGAAAAAGAATTTAGACATTAGAATAGCTCCAGACTTTGTATTCAGATTTCTAGGCTCAAATTTCAGATTCCCTTCAAACTGAGGGAAGTCTTTCTCACTCTGACTACAAGGCCTATGTAATCAAACTATGACCACGAAAAAGAATTTAGACATTAGAATAGCTCCAGACTTTGTATTCAGATTTCTAGGCTCAAATTTCAGATTCCCTTCAAACTGAGGGAAGTCTTTCTCACTCAGACTACAAGGCCTATGTAATCAAACTATGACCACGAAAAAGAATTTAGACATTAGAATAGCTCCAGACTTTGTATTCAGATTTCTAGGCCCAAATTTCAGATTCCCTTCAGACTGAGGGAAGTCTTTCTCACTCAGACTACAAGGCCTATGTTATCAAACTATGACCACAAACAAGAATTTAGACATTAGAATAGCTCCAGACTTTGTATTCAGATTTCTAGGCTCAAATTTCAGATTCCCTTCACTCTGAGGGAAATCTTTCTCACTCAGACTACAAGGCCTATGTAATCAAACTATGACCACAAACAAGAATTTAGACATTAGAATAGCTCCAGACTTTGTATTCAGATTTCTAGGCTCAAATTTCAGATTCCCTTCAAACTGAGGGAAGTCTTTCTCACTCTGACTACAAGGCCTATGTAATCAAACTATGACCACAAAATGGTATTTAGACTTTAGAATAGCTCCAGACTTTGTATTCAGATTTCTAGGCTCAAATTTCAGATTCCCTTCAAACTGAGGGAAGTCTTTCTCACTCAGACTACAAGGCCTATGTTATCAAACTATGACCACGAAAAAGAATTTAGACATTAGAATAGCTCCAGACTTTGTATTCAGATTTCTAGGCTCAAATTTCAGATTCCCTTCAAACTGAGGGAAGTCTTTCTCACTCAGACTACAAGGCCTATGTAATCAAACTATGACCACAAACAAGAATTTAGACATTAGAATAGCTCCAGACTTTGTATTCAGATTTCTAGGCTCAAATTTCAGATTCCCTTCACTCTGAGGGAAATCTTTCTCACTCAGACTACAAGGCCTATGTAATCAAACTATGACCACAAACAAGAATTTAGACTTTAGAATCGCTCCAGACTTTGTATTCAGATTTCTAGGCTCAAATTTCAGATTCCCTTCAAACTGAGGGAAGTCTTACTCACTCAGACTACAAGGCCTATGTTATCAAACTATGACCACGACAAAGAATTTAGACATTAGAATAGCTCCAGACTTTGTATTCAGATTTCTAGGCTCAAATTTCAGATTCCCTTCAAACTGAGGGAAATCTTTCTCACTCAGACTACAAGGCCTATGTAATCAAACTATGACCACAAACAAGAATTTAGACATTAGAATAGCTCCAGACTTTGTATTCAGATTTCTAGGCTCAAATTTCAGATTCCCTTCAAACTGAGGGAAATCTTTCTCACTCAGACTACAAGGCCTATGTAATCAAACTATGACCACAAACAAGAATTTAGACATTAGAATAGCTCCAGACTTTGTATTCAGATTTCTAGGCTCAAATTTCAGATTCCCTTCTCTCTGAGGGAAATCTTTCTCACTCAGGCCTATGTTATCAAACTATGACCACGAAAAAGAATTTAGACATTAGAATAGCTCCAGACTTTGTATTCAGATTTCTAGGCTCAAATTTCAGATTCCCTTCAAACTGAGGGAAGTCTTTCTCACTCAGACTACAAGGCCTATGTAATCAAACTATGACCACGAAAAAGAATTTAGACATTAGAATAGCTCCAGACTTTGTTTTCAGATTTCTAGGCTCAAATTTCAGATTCCCTTCAAACTGAGGGAAGTCTTTCTCACTCAGACTACAAGGCCTATGTAATCAAACTATGACCACAAACAAGAATTTAGACATTAGAATAGCTCCAGACTTTGTATTCAGATTTCTAGGCTCAAATTTCAGATTCCCTTCACTCTGAGGGAAATCTTTCTCACTCAGACTACAAGGCCTATGTAATCAAACTATGACCACAAACAAGAATTTAGACATTAGAATAGCTCCAGACTTTGTATTCAGATTTCTAGGCTCAAATTTCAGATTCCCTTCAAACTGAGGGAAGTCTTTCTCACTCTGACTACAAGGCCTATGTAATCAAACTATGACCACAAAAAGGTATTTAGACTTTAGAATAGCTCCAGACTTTGTATTCAGATTTCTAGGCTCAAATTTCAGATTCCCTTCAAACTGAGGGAAGTCTTTCTCACTCAGACTACAAGGCCTATGTTATCAAACTATGACCACGAAAAAGAATTTAGACATTAGAATAGCTCCAGACTTTGTATTCAGATTTCTAGGCTCAAATTTCAGATTCCCTTCAAACTGAGGGAAGTCTTTCTCACTCAGACTACAAGGCCTATGTAATCAAACTATGACCACGAAAAAGAATTTAGACATTAGAATAGCTCCAGACTATGTATTCAGATTTCTAGGCTCAAATTTCAGATTCCCTTCAAACTGAGGGAAATCTTTCTCACTCAGACTACAAGGCCTATGTAATCAAACTATGACCACAAACAAGAATTTAGACATTAGAATAGCTCCAGACTTTGTATTCAGATTTCTAGGCTCAAATTTCAGATTCCCTTCACTCTGAGGGAAATCTTTCTCACTCAGACTACAAGGCCTATGTAATCAAACTATGACCACAAACAAGAATTTAGACATTAGAATAGCTCCAGACTTTGTATTCAGATTTCTAGGCTCAAATTTCAGATTCCCTTCAAACTGAGGGAAGTCTTTCTCACTCTGACTACAAGGCCTATGTAATCAAACTATGACCACAAAAAGGTATTTAGACTTTAGAATAGCTCCAGACTTTGTATTCAGATTTCTAGGCTCAAATTTCAGATTCCCTTCAAACTGAGGGAAGTCTTTCTCACTCAGACTACAAGGCCTATATAATCAAACTATGACCACGAACAAGAATTTAGACATTAGAATAGCTCCAGACTTTGTATTCAGATTTCTAGGCTCAAATTTCAGATTCCCTTCAGACTGAGGGAAGTCTTTCTCACTCAGACTACAAGGCCTATGTTATCAAACTATGACCACAAACAAGAATTTAGACATTAGAATAGCTCCAGACTTTGTATTCAGATTTCTAGGCTCAAATTTCAGATTCCCTTCACTCTGAGGGAAATCTTTCTCACTCAGACTACAAGGCCTATGTAATCAAACTATGACCACAAACAAGAATTTAGACATTAGAATAGCTCCAGACTTTGTATTCAGATTTCTAGGCTCAAATTTCAGATTCCCTTCAAACTGAGGGAAGTCTTTCTCACTCAGACTACAAGGCCTATGTAATCAAACTATGACCACAAACAAGAATTTAGACATTAGAATAGCTCCAGACTTTGTATTCAGATTTCTAGGCTCAAATTTCAGATTCCCTTCACTCTGAGGGAAATCTTTCTCACTCAGACTACAAGGCCTATGTAATCAAACTATGACCACAAACAAGAATTTAGACATTAGAATAGCTCCAGACTTTGTATTCAGATTTCTAGGCTCAAATTTCAGATTCCCTTCACTCTGAGGGAAATCTTTCTCACTCAGACTACAAGGCCTATGTAATCAAACTATGACCACAAACAAGAATTTAGACATTAGAATAGCTCCAGACTTTGTATTCAGATTTCTAGGCTCAAATTTCAGATTCCCTTCAAACTGAGGGAAGTCTTTCTCACTCTGACTACAAGGCCTATGTAATCAAACTATGACCACAAAAAGGTATTTAGACTTTAGAATAGCTCCAGACTTTGTATTCAGATTTCTAGGCTCAAATTTCAGATTCCCTTCAAACTGAGGGAAGTCTTTCTCACTCAGACTACAAGGCCTATATAATCAAACTATGACCACGAACAAGAATTTAGACATTAGAATAGCTCCAGACTTTGTATTCAGATTTCTAGGCTCAAATTTCAGATTCCCTTCAGACTGAGGGAAGTCTTTCTCACTCAGACTACAAGGCCTATGTTATCAAACTATGACCACAAACAAGAATTTAGACATTAGAATAGCTCCAGACTTTGTATTCAGATTTCTAGGCTCAAATTTCAGATTCCCTTCACTCTGAGGGAAATCTTTCTCACTCAGACTACAAGGCCTATGTAATCAAACTATGACCACAAACAAGAATTTAGACATTAGAATAGCTCCAGACTTTGTATTCAGATTTCTAGGCTCAAATTTCAGATTCCCTTCAAACTGAGGGAAGTCTTTCTCACTCAGACTACAAGGCCTATGTAATCAAACTATGACCACAAACAAGAATTTAGACATTAGAATAGCTCCAGACTTTGTATTCAGATTTCTAGGCTCAAATTTCAGATTCCCTTCACTCTGAGGGAAATCTTTCTCACTCAGACTACAAGGCCTATGTAATCAAACTATGACCACAAACAAGAATTTAGACATTAGAATAGCTCCAGACTTTGTATTCAGATTTCTAGGCTCAAATTTCAGATTCCCTTCAAACTGAGGGAAGTCTTTCTCACTCTGACTACAAGGCCTATGTAATCAAACTATGACCACAAAAAGGTATTTAGACTTTAGAATAGCTCCATACTTTGTATTCAGATTTCTAGGCTCAAATTTCAGATTCCCTTCAAACTGAGGGAAGTCTTTCTCACTCAGACTACAAGGCCTATGTTATCAAACTATGACCACGAAAAAGAATTTAGACATTAGAATAGCTCCAGACTTTGTATTCAGATTTCTAGGCTCAAATTTCAGATTCCCTTCAAACTGAGGGAAGTCTTTCTCACTCAGACTACAAGGCCTATGTAATCAAACTATGACCACGAAAAAGAATTTAGACATTAGAATAGCTCCAGACTATGTATTCAGATTTCTAGGCTCAAATTTCAGATTCCCTTCAAACTGAGGGAAATCTTTCTCACTCAGACTACAAGGCCTATGTAATCAAACTATGACCACAAACAAGAATTTAGACATTAGAATAGCTCCAGACTTTGTATTCAGATTTCTAGGCTCAAATTTCAGATTCCCTTCACTCTGAGGGAAATCTTTCTCACTCAGACTACAAGGCCTATGTAATCAAACTATGACCACAAACAAGAATTTAGACATTAGAATAGCTCCAGACTTTGTATTCAGATTTCTAGGCTCAAATTTCAGATTCCCTTCAAACTGAGGGAAGTCTTTCTCACTCAGACTACAAGGCCTATGTAATCAAACTATGACCACAAAAAGGTATTTAGACTTTAGAATAGCTCCAGACTTTGTATTCAGATTTCTAGGCTCAAATTTCAGATTCCCTTCAAACTGAGGGAAGTCTTTCTCACTCAGACTACAAGGCCTATGTTATCAAACTATGACCACGAAAAAGAATTTAGACATTAGAATAGCTCCAGACTTTGTATTCAGATTTCTAGGCTCAAATAACAGATTCCCTTCAAACTGAGGGAAGTCTTTCTCACTCTGACTACAAGGCCTATGTAATCAAACTATGACCACAAAAAGGTATTTAGACTTTAGAATAGCTCCAGACTTTGTATTCAGATTTCTAGGCTCAAATTTCAGATTCCCTTCAAACTGAGGGAAGTCTTTCTCACTCAGACTACAAGGCCTATATAATCAAACTATGACCACGAACAAGAATTTAGACATTAGAATAGCTCCAGACTTTGTATTCAGATTTCTAGGCTCAAATTTCAGATTCCCTTCAAACTGAGGGAAGTCTTTCTCACTCAGACTACAAGGCCTATGTTATCAAACTATGACCACGAAAAAGAATTTAGACATTAGAATAGCTCCAGACTTTGTATTCAGATTTCTAGGCTCAAATTTCAGATTCCCTTCAAACTGAGGGAAGTCTTTCTCACTCTGACTACAAGGCCTATGTAATCAAACTATGACCACGAAAAAGAATTTAGACATTAGAATAGCTCCAGACTTTGTATTCAGATTTCTAGGCTCAAATTTCAGATTCCCTTCAAACTGAGGGAAGTCTTTCTCACTCAGACTACAAGGCCTATGTAATCAAACTATGACCACGAAAAAGAATTTAGACATTAGAATAGCTCCAGACTTTGTATTCAGATTTCTAGGCCCAAATTTCAGATTCCCTTCAGACTGAGGGAAGTCTTTCTCACTCAGACTACAAGGCCTATGTTATCAAACTATGACCACAAACAAGAATTTAGACATTAGAATAGCTCCAGACTTTGTATTCAGATTTCTAGGCTCAAATTTCAGATTCCCTTCACTCTGAGGGAAATCTTTCTCACTCAGACTACAAGGCCTATGTAATCAAACTATGACCACAAACAAGAATTTAGACATTAGAATAGCTCCAGACTTTGTATTCAGATTTCTAGGCTCAAATTTCAGATTCCCTTCAAACTGAGGGAAGTCTTTCTCACTCAGACTACAAGGCCTATGTAATCAAACTATGACCACAAACAAGAATTTAGACATTAGAATAGCTCCAGACTTTGTATTCAGATTTCTAGGCTCAAATTTCAGATTCCCTTCACTCTGAGGGAAATCTTTCTCACTCAGACTACAAGGCCTATGTAATCAAACTATGACCACAAACAAGAATTTAGACATTAGAATAGCTCCAGACTTTGTATTCAGATTTCTAGGCTCAAATTTCAGATTCCCTTCAAACTGAGGGAAGTCTTTCTCACTCTGACTACAAGGCCTATGTAATCAAACTATGACCACAAAAAGGTATTTAGACTTTAGAATAGCTCCAGACTTTGTATTCAGATTTCTAGGCTCAAATTTCAGATTCCCTTCAAACTGAGGGAAGTCTTTCTCACTCAGACTACAAGGCCTATGTTATCAAACTATGACCACGAAAAAGAATTTAGACATTAGAATAGCTCCAGACTTTGTATTCAGATTTCTAGGCTCAAATTTCAGATTCCCTTCAAACTGAGGGAAGTCTTTCTCACTCAGACTACAAGGCCTATGTAATCAAACTATGACCACGAAAAAGAATTTAGACATTAGAATAGCTCCAGACTATGTATTCAGATTTCTAGGCTCAAATTTCAGATTCCCTTCAAACTGAGGGAAATCTTTCTCACTCAGACTACAAGGCCTATGTAATCAAACTATGACCACAAACAAGAATTTAGACATTAGAATAGCTCCAGACTTTGTATTCAGATTTCTAGGCTCAAATTTCAGATTCCCTTCACTCTGAGGGAAATCTTTCTCACTCAGACTACAAGGCCTATGTAATCAAACTATGACCACAAACAAGAATTTAGACATTAGAATAGCTCCAGACTTTGTATTCAGATTTCTAGGCTCAAATTTCAGATTCCCTTCAAACTGAGGGAAGTCTTTCTCACTCTGACTACAAGGCCTATGTAATCAAACTATGACCACAAAAAGGTATTTAGACTTTAGAATAGCTCCAGACTTTGTATTCAGATTTCTAGGCTCAAATTTCAGATTCCCTTCAAACTGAGGGAAGTCTTTCTCACTCAGACTACAAGGCCTATGTAATCAAACTATGACCACGAACAAGAATTTAGACATTAGAATAGCTCCAGACTTTGTATTCAGATTTCTAGGCTCAAATAACAGATTCCCTTCAAACTGAGGGAAGTCTTTCTCACTCTGACTACAAGGCCTATGTAATCAAACTATGACCACAAAAAGGTATTTAGACTTTAGAATAGCTCCAGACTTTGTATTCAGATTTCTAGGCTCAAATTTCAGATTCCCTTCAAACTGAGGGAAGTCTTTCTCACTCAGACTACAAGGCCTATATAATCAAACTATGACCACGAACAAGAATTTAGACATTAGAATAGCTCCAGACTTTGTATTCAGATTTCTAGGCTCAAATTTCAGATTCCCTTCAAACTGAGGGAAGTCTTTCTCACTCAGACTACAAGGCCTATGTTATCAAACTATGACCACGAAAAAGAATTTAGACATTAGAATAGCTCCAGACTTTGTATTCAGATTTCTAGGCTCAAATTTCAGATTCCCTTCAAACTGAGGGAAGTCTTTCTCACTCAGACTACAAGGCCTATGTAATCAAACTATGACCACGAAAAAGAATTTAGACATTAGAATAGCTCCAGACTTTGTATTCAGATTTCTAGGCCCAAATTTCAGATTCCCTTCACTCTGAGGGAAATCTTTCTCACTCAGACTACAAGGCCTATGTAATCAAACTATGACCACAAACAAGAATTTAGACATTAGAATAGCTCCAGACTTTGTATTCAGATTTCTAGGCTCAAATTTCAGATTCCCTTCTCTCTGAGGGAAATCTTTCTCACTCAGGCCTATGTTATCAAACTATGACCACGAAAAAGAATTTAGACATTAGAATAGCTCCAGACTTTGTATTCAGATTTCTAGGCTCAAATTTCAGATTCCCTTCAAACTGAGGGAAGTCTTTCTCACTCAGACTACAAGGCCTATGTAATCAAACTATGACCACGAAAAAGAATTTAGACATTAGAATAGCTCCAGACTTTGTATTCAGATTTCTAGGCTCAAATTTCAGATTCCCTTCAAACTGAGGGAAGTCTTGCTCACTCAGACTACAAGGCCTATGTAATCAAACTATGACCACAAAAAGGTATTTAGACATTAGAATAGCTCCAGACTTTGTATTCAGATTTCTAGGCTCAAATTTCAGATTCCCTTCACTCTGAGGGAAATCTTTCTCACTCAGACTACAAGGCCTATGTAATCAAACTATGACCACAAAAAGGTATTTAGATATTAAAATAGCTCCAGACTTTGTATTCAGATTTCTAGGCTCAAATTTCAGATTCCCTTCAAACTGAGGGAAGTCTTTCTCACTCTGACTACAAGGCCTATGTAATCAAACTATGACCACAAAAAGGTATTTAGACTTTAGAATAGCTCCAGACTTTGTATTCAGATTTCTAGGCTCAAATTTCAGATTCCCTTCAAACTGAGGGAAGTCTTTCTCACTCAGACTACAAGGCCTATATAATCAAACTATGACCACGAAAAAGAATTTAGACATTAGAATAGCTCCAGACTTTGTATTCAGATTTCTAGGCTCAAATTTCAGATTCCCTTCAAACTGAGGGAAGTCTTTCTCACTCAGACTACAAGGCCTATGTTATCAAACTATGACCACGAAAAAGAATTTAGACATTAGAATAGCTCCAGACTTTGTATTCAGATTTCTAGGCTCAAATTTCAGATTCCCTTCAAACTGAGGGAAGTCTTTCTCACTCAGACTACAAGGCCTATGTAATCAAACTATGACCACGAAAAAGCATTTAGACATTAGAATAGCTCCAGACTTTGTATTCAGATTTCTAGGCTCAAATTTCAGATTCCCTTCAAACTGAGGGAAGTCTTTCTCACTCAGACTACAAGGCCTATGTAATCAAACTATGACCACGAAAAAGAATTTAGACATTAGAATAGCTCCAGACTTTGTATTCAGATTTCTAGGCTCAAATTTCAGATTCCCTTCAAACTGAGGGAAGTCTTTCTCACTCAGACTACAAGGCCTATGTAATCAAACTATGACCACGAAAAAGAATTTAGACATTAGAATAGCTCCAGACTTTGTATTCAGATTTCTAGGCCCAAATTTCAGATTCCCTTCACTCTGAGGGAAATCTTTCTCACTCAGACTACAAGGCCTATGTAATCAAACTATGACCACAAACAAGAATTTAGACATTAGAATAGCTCCAGACTTTGTATTCAGATTTCTAGGCTCAAATTTCAGATTCCCTTCTCTCTGAGGGAAATCTTTCTCACTCAGGCCTATGTTATCAAACTATGACCACGAAAAAGAATTTAGACATTAGAATAGCTCCAGACTTTGTATTCAGATTTCTAGGCTCAAATTTCAGATTCCCTTCAAACTGAGGGAAGTCTTTCTCACTCAGACTACAAGGCCTATGTAATCAAACTATGACCACGAAAAAGAATTTAGACATTAGAATAGCTCCAGACTTTGTATTCAGATTTCTAGGCTCAAATTTCAGATTCCCTTCAAACTGAGGGAAGTCTTGCTCACTCAGACTACAAGGCCTATGTAATCAAACTATGACCACAAAAAGGTATTTAGACATTAGAATAGCTCCAGACTTTGTATTCAGATTTCTAGGCTCAAATTTCAGATTCCCTTCACTCTGAGGGAAATCTTTCTCACTCAGACTACAAGGCCTATGTAATCAAACTATGACCACAAAAAGGTATTTAGATATTAAAATAGCTCCAGACTTTGTATTCAGATTTCTAGGCTCAAATTTCAGATTCCCTTCAAACTGAGGGAAGTCTTTCTCACTCTGACTACAAGGCCTATGTAATCAAACTATGACCACAAAAAGGTATTTAGACTTTAGAATAGCTCCAGACTTTGTATTCAGATTTCTAGGCTCAAATTTCAGATTCCCTTCAAACTGAGGGAAGTCTTTCTCACTCAGACTACAAGGCCTATATAATCAAACTATGACCACGAAAAAGAATTTAGACATTAGAATAGCTCCAGACTTTGTATTCAGATTTCTAGGCTCAAATTTCAGATTCCCTTCAAACTGAGGGAAGTCTTTCTCACTCAGACTACAAGGCCTATGTTATCAAACTATGACCACGAAAAAGAATTTAGACATTAGAATAGCTCCAGACTTTGTATTCAGATTTCTAGGCTCAAATTTCAGATTCCCTTCAAACTGAGGGAAGTCTTTCTCACTCAGACTACAAGGCCTATGTAATCAAACTATGACCACGAAAAAGCATTTAGACATTAGAATAGCTCCAGACTTTGTATTCAGATTTCTAGGCTCAAATTTCAGATTCCCTCCAAACTGAGGGAAGTCTTTCTCACTCAGACTACAAGGCCTATGTAATCAAACTATGACCACGAAAAAGAATTTAGACATTAGAATAGCTCCAGACTTTGTATTCAGATTTCTAGGCCCAAATTTCAGATTCCCTTCACTCTGAGGGAAATCTTTCTCACTCAGACTACAAGGCCTATGTAATCAAACTATGACCACAAACAAGAATTTAGACATTAGAATAGCTCCAGACTTTGTATTCAGATTTCTAGGCTCAAATTTCAGATTCCCTTCTCTCTGAGGGAAATCTTTCTCACTCAGGCCTATGTTATCAAACTATGACCACGAAAAAGAATTTAGACATTAGAATAGCTCCAGACTTTGTATTCAGATTTCTAGGCTCAAATTTCAGATTCCCTTCAAACTGAGGGAAGTCTTTCTCACTCAGACTACAAGGCCTATGTAATCAAACTATGACCACGAAAAAGAATTTAGACATTAGAATAGCTCCAGACTTTGTATTCAGATTTCTAGGCTCAAATTTCAGATTCCCTTCAAACTGAGGGAAGTCTTTCTCACTCAGACTACAAGGCCTATGTAATCAAACTATGACCACAAAAAGGTATTTAGACATTAGAATAGCTCCAGACTTTGTATTCAGATTTCTAGGCTCAAATTTCAGATTCCCTTCACTCTGAGGGAAATCTTTCTCACTCAGACTACAAGGCCTATGTAATCAAACTATGACCACAAAAAGGTATTTAGATATTAAAATAGCTCCAGACTTTGTATTCAGATTTCTAGGCTCAAATTTCAGATTCCCTTCAAACTGAGGGAAGTCTTTCTCACTCAGACTACAAGGCCTATGTAATCAAACTATGACCACAAAAAGGTATTTAGATATTAAAATAGCTCCAGACTTTGTATTCAGATTTCTAGGCTCAAATTTCAGATTCCCTTCAAACTGAGGGAAGTCTTTCTCACTCTGACTACAAGGCCTATGTAATCAAACTATGACCACAAAAAGGTATTTAGACTTTAGAATAGCTCCAGACTTTGTATTCAGATTTCTAGGCTCAAATTTCAGATTCCCTTCAAACTGAGGGAAGTCTTTCTCACTCAGACTACAAGGCCTATGTTATCAAACTATGACCACGAAAAAGAATTTAGACATTAGAATAGCTCCAGACTTTGTATTCAGATTTCTAGGCTCAAATTTCAGATTCCCTTCAAACTGAGGGAAGTCTTTCTCACTCAGACTACAAGGCCTATGTAATCAAACTATGACCACGAAAAAGAATTTAGACATTAGAATAGCTCCAGACTTTGTATTCAGATTTCTAGGCTCAAATTTCAGATTCCCTTCAAACTGAGGGAAGTCTTTCTCACTCAGACTACAAGGCCTATGTAATCAAACTATGACCACGAAAAAGAATTTAGACATTAGAATAGCTCCAGACTTTGTATTCAGATTTCTAGGCCCAAATTTCAGATTCCCTTCACTCTGAGGGAAATCTTTCTCACTCAGACTACAAGGCCTATGTAATCAAACTATGACCACAAACAAGAATTTAGACATTAGAATAGCTCCAGACTTTGTATTCAGATTTCTAGGCTCAAATTTCAGATTCCCTTCTCTCTGAGGGAAATCTTTCTCACTCAGGCCTATGTTATCAAACTATGACCACAAAAAAGAATTTAGACATTAGAATAGCTCCAGACTTTGTATTCAGATTTCTAGGCTCAAATTTCAGATTCCCTTCAAACTGAGGGAAGTCTTTCTCACTCAGACTACAAGGCCTATGTAATCAAACTATGACCACGAAAAAGAATTTAGACATTAGAATAGCTCCAGACTTTGTATTCAGATTTCTAGGCTCAAATTTCAGATTCCCTTCAAACTGAGGGAAGTCTTGCTCACTCAGACTACAAGGCCTATGTAATCAAACTATGACCACAAAAAGGTATTTAGACATTAGAATAGCTCCAGACTTTGTATTCAGATTTCTAGGCTCAAATTTCAGATTCCCTTCACTCTGAGGGAAATCTTTCTCACTCAGACTACAAGGCCTATGTAATCAAACTATGACCACAAAAAGGTATTTAGATATTAAAATAGCTCCAGACTTTGTATTCAGATTTCTAGGCTCAAATTTCAGATTCCCTTCAAACTGAGGGAAGTCTTTCTCACTCTGACTACAAGGCCTATGTAATCAAACTATGACCACAAAAAGGTATTTAGACTTTAGAATAGCTCCATACTTTGTATTCAGATTTCTAGGCTCAAATTTCAGATTCCCTTCAAACTGAGGGAAGTCTTTCTCACTCAGACTACAAGGCCTATATAATCAAACTATGACCACGAAAAAGAATTTAGACATTAGAATAGCTCCAGACTTTGTATTCAGATTTCTAGGCTCAAATTTCAGATTCCCTTCAAACTGAGGGAAGTCTTTCTCACTCAGACTACAAGGCCTATGTTATCAAACTATGACCACGAAAAAGAATTTAGACATTAGAATAGCTCCAGACTTTGTATTCAGATTTCTAGGCTCAAATTTCAGATTCCCTTCAAACTGAGGGAAGTCTTTCTCACTCAGACTACAAGGCCTATGTAATCAAACTATGACCACGAAAAAGCATTTAGACATTAGAATAGCTCCAGACTTTGTATTCAGATTTCTAGGCTCAAATTTCAGATTCCCTTCAAACTGAGGGAAGTCTTTCTCACTCAGACTACAAGGCCTATGTAATCAAACTATGACCACGAAAAAGAATTTAGACATTAGAATAGCTCCAGACTTTGTATTCAGATTTCTAGGCCCAAATTTCAGATTCCCTTCACTCTGAGGGAAATCTTTCTCACTCAGACTACAAGGCCTATGTAATCAAACTATGACCACAAACAAGAATTTAGACATTAGAATAGCTCCAGACTTTGTATTCAGATTTCTAGGCTCAAATTTCAGATTCCCTTCTCTCTGAGGGAAATCTTTCTCACTCAGGCCTATGTTATCAAACTATGACCACGAAAAAGAATTTAGACATTAGAATAGCTCCAGACTTTGTATTCAGATTTCTAGGCTCAAATTTCAGATTCCCTTCAAACTGAGGGAAGTCTTTCTCACTCAGACTACAAGGCCTATGTAATCAAACTATGACCACGAAAAAGAATTTAGACATTAGAATAGCTCCAGACTTTGTATTCAGATTTCTAGGCTCAAATTTCAGATTCCCTTCAAACTGAGGGAAGTCTTTCTCACTCAGACTACAAGGCCTATGTAATCAAACTATGACCACAAAAAGGTATTTAGACATTAGAATAGCTCCAGACTTTGTATTCAGATTTCTAGGCTCAAATTTCAGATTCCCTTCACTCTGAGGGAAATCTTTCTCACTCAGACTACAAGGCCTATGTAATCAAACTATGACCACAAAAAGGTATTTAGATATTAAAATAGCTCCAGACTTTGTATTCAGATTTCTAGGCTCAAATTTCAGATTCCCTTCAAACTGAGGGAAGTCTTTCTCACTCAGACTACAAGGCCTATGTAATCAAACTATGACCACAAAAAGGTATTTAGATATTAAAATAGCTCCAGACTTTGTATTCAGATTTCTAGGCTCAAATTTCAGATTCCCTTCAAACTGAGGGAAGTCTTTCTCACTCTGACTACAAGGCCTATGTAATCAAACTATGACCACAAAAAGGTATTTAGACTTTAGAATAGCTCCAGACTTTGTATTCAGATTTCTAGGCTCAAATTTCAGATTCCCTTCAAACTGAGGGAAGTCTTTCTCACTCAGACTACAAGGCCTATATAATCAAACTATGACCACGAAAAAGAATTTAGACATTAGAATAGCTCCAGACTTTGTATTCAGATTTCTAGGCTCAAATTTCAGATTCCCTTCAAACTGAGGGAAGTCTTTCTCACTCAGACTACAAGGCCTATGTTATCAAACTATGACCACGAAAAAGAATTTAGACATTAGAATAGCTCCAGACTTTGTATTCAGATTTCTAGGCTCAAATTTCAGATTCCCTTCAAACTGAGGGAAGTCTTTCTCACTCAGACTACAAGGCCTATGTAATCAAACTATGACCACGAAAAAGCATTTAGACATTAGAATAGCTCCAGACTTTGTATTCAGATTTCTAGGCTCAAATTTCAGATTCCCTTCAAACTGAGGGAAGTCTTTCTCACTCAGACTACAAGGCCTATGTAATCAAACTATGACCACGAAAAAGAATTTAGACATTAGAATAGCTCCAGACTTTGTATTCAGATTTCTAGGCCCAAATTTCAGATTCCCTTCACTCTGAGGGAAATCTTTCTCACTCAGACTACAAGGCCTATGTAATCAAACTATGACCACAAACAAGAATTTAGACATTAGAATAGCTCCAGACTTTGTATTCAGATTTCTAGGCTCAAATTTCAGATTCCCTTCTCTCTGAGGGAAATCTTTCTCACTCAGGCCTATGTTATCAAACTATGACCACGAAAAAGAATTTAGACATTAGAATAGCTCCAGACTTTGTATTCAGATTTCTAGGCTCAAATTTCAGATTCCCTTCAAACTGAGGGAAGTCTTTCTCACTCAGACTACAAGGCCTATGTAATCAAACTATGACCACGAAAAAGAATTTAGACATTAGAATAGCTCCAGACTTTGTATTCAGATTTCTAGGCTCAAATTTCAGATTCCCTTCAAACTGAGGGAAGTCTTTCTCACTCAGACTACAAGGCCTATGTAATCAAACTATGACCACAAAAAGGTATTTAGACATTAGAATAGCTCCAGACTTTGTATTCAGATTTCTAGGCTCAAATTTCAGATTCCCTTCACTCTGAGGGAAATCTTTCTCACTCAGACTACAAGGCCTATGTAATCAAACTATGACCACAAAAAGGTATTTAGATATTAAAATAGCTCCAGACTTTGTATTCAGATTTCTAGGCTCAAATTTCAGATTCCCTTCAAACTGAGGGAAGTCTTTCTCACTCAGACTACAAGGCCTATGTAATCAAACTATGACCACAAACAAGAATTTAGACATTAGAATAGCTCCAGACTTTGTATTCAGATTTCTAGGCTCAAATTTCAGATTCCCTTCACTCTGAGGGAAATCTTTCTCACTCAGACTACAAGGCCTATGTAATCAAACTATGACCACAAACAAGAATTTAGACATTAGAATAGCTCCAGACTTTGTATTCAGATTTCTAGGCTCAAATTTCAGATTCCCTTCACTCTGAGGGAAATCTTTCTCACTCAGACTACAAGGCCTATGTAATCAAACTATGACCACAAACAAGAATTTAGACATTAGAATAGCTCCAGACTTTGTATTCAGATTTCTAGGCCCAAATTTCAGATTCCCTTCACTCTGAGGGAAATCTTTCTCACTCAGACTACAAGGCCTATGTAATCAAACTATGACCACAAACAAGAATTTAGACATTAGAATAGCTCCAGACTTTGTATTCAGATTTCTAGGCTCAAATTTCAGATTCCCTTCTCTCTGAGGGAAATCTTTCTCACTCAGGCCTATGTTATCAAACTATGACCACAAAAAAGAATTTAGACATTAGAATAGCTCCAGACTTTGTATTCAGATTTCTAGGCTCAAATTTCAGATTCCCTTCAAACTGAGGGAAGTCTTTCTCACTCAGACTACAAGGCCTATGTAATCAAACTATGACCACGAAAAAGAATTTAGACATTAGAATAGCTCCAGACTTTGTATTCAGATTTCTAGGCTCAAATTTCAGATTCCCTTCAAACTGAGGGAAGTCTTGCTCACTCAGACTACAAGGCCTATGTAATCAAACTATGACCACAAAAAGGTATTTAGACATTAGAATAGCTCCAGACTTTGTATTCAGATTTCTAGGCTCAAATTTCAGATTCCCTTCACTCTGAGGGAAATCTTTCTCACTCAGACTACAAGGCCTATGTAATCAAACTATGACCACAAAAAGGTATTTAGATATTAAAATAGCTCCAGACTTTGTATTCAGATTTCTAGGCTCAAATTTCAGATTCCCTTCAAACTGAGGGAAGTCTTTCTCACTCTGACTACAAGGCCTATGTAATCAAACTATGACCACAAAAAGGTATTTAGACTTTAGAATAGCTCCAGACTTTGTATTCAGATTTCTAGGCTCAAATTTCAGATTCCCTTCAAACTGAGGGAAGTCTTTCTCACTCAGACTACAAGGCCTATATAATCAAACTATGACCACGAAAAAGAATTTAGACATTAGAATAGCTCCAGACTTTGTATTCAGATTTCTAGGCTCAAATTTCAGATTCCCTTCAAACTGAGGGAAGTCTTTCTCACTCAGACTACAAGGCCTATGTTATCAAACTATGACCACGAAAAAGAATTTAGACATTAGAATAGCTCCAGACTTTGTATTCAGATTTCTAGGCTCAAATTTCAGATTCCCTTCAAACTGAGGGAAGTCTTTCTCACTCAGACTACAAGGCCTATGTAATCAAACTATGACCACGAAAAAGCATTTAGACATTAGAATAGCTCCAGACTTTGTATTCAGATTTCTAGGCTCAAATTTCAGATTCCCTTCAAACTGAGGGAAGTCTTTCTCACTCAGACTACAAGGCCTATGTAATCAAACTATGACCACGAAAAAGAATTTAGACATTAGAATAGCTCCAGACTTTGTATTCAGATTTCTAGGCCCAAATTTCAGATTCCCTTCACTCTGAGGGAAATCTTTCTCACTCAGACTACAAGGCCTATGTAATCAAACTATGACCACAAACAAGAATTTAGACATTAGAATAGCTCCAGACTTTGTATTCAGATTTCTAGGCTCAAATTTCAGATTCCCTTCTCTCTGAGGGAAATCTTTCTCACTCAGGCCTATGTTATCAAACTATGACCACGAAAAAGAATTTAGACATTAGAATAGCTCCAGACTTTGTATTCAGATTTCTAGGCTCAAATTTCAGATTCCCTTCAAACTGAGGGAAGTCTTTCTCACTCAGACTACAAGGCCTATGTAATCAAACTATGACCACGAAAAAGAATTTAGACATTAGAATAGCTCCAGACTTTGTATTCAGATTTCTAGGCTCAAATTTCAGATTCCCTTCAAACTGAGGGAAGTCTTGCTCACTCAGACTACAAGGCCTATGTAATCAAACTATGACCACAAAAAGGTATTTAGACATTAGAATAGCTCCAGACTTTGTATTCAGATTTCTAGGCTCAAATTTCAGATTCCCTTCACTCTGAGGGAAATCTTTCTCACTCAGACTACAAGGCCTATGTAATCAAACTATGACCACAAAAAGGTATTTAGATATTAAAATAGCTCCAGACTTTGTATTCAGATTTCTAGGCTCAAATTTCAGATTCCCTTCAAACTGAGGGAAGTCTTTCTCACTCTGACTACAAGGCCTATGTAATCAAACTATGACCACAAAAAGGTATTTAGACTTTAGAATAGCTCCAGACTTTGTATTCAGATTTCTAGGCTCAAATTTCAGATTCCCTTCAAACTGAGGGAAGTCTTTCTCACTCAGACTACAAGGCCTATATAATCAAACTATGACCACGAAAAAGAATTTAGACATTAGAATAGCTCCAGACTTTGTATTCAGATTTCTAGGCTCAAATTTCAGATTCCCTTCAAACTGAGGGAAGTCTTTCTCACTCAGACTACAAGGCCTATGTTATCAAACTATGACCACGAAAAAGAATTTAGACATTAGAATAGCTCCAGACTTTGTATTCAGATTTCTAGGCTCAAATTTCAGATTCCCTTCAAACTGAGGGAAGTCTTTCTCACTCAGACTACAAGGCCTATGTAATCAAACTATGACCACGAAAAAGCATTTAGACATTAGAATAGCTCCAGACTTTGTATTCAGATTTCTAGGCTCAAATTTCAGATTCCCTCCAAACTGAGGGAAGTCTTTCTCACTCAGACTACAAGGCCTATGTAATCAAACTATGACCACGAAAAAGAATTTAGACATTAGAATAGCTCCAGACTTTGTATTCAGATTTCTAGGCCCAAATTTCAGATTCCCTTCACTCTGAGGGAAATCTTTCTCACTCAGACTACAAGGCCTATGTAATCAAACTATGACCACAAACAAGAATTTAGACATTAGAATAGCTCCAGACTTTGTATTCAGATTTCTAGGCTCAAATTTCAGATTCCCTTCTCTCTGAGGGAAATCTTTCTCACTCAGGCCTATGTTATCAAACTATGACCACGAAAAAGAATTTAGACATTAGAATAGCTCCAGACTTTGTATTCAGATTTCTAGGCTCAAATTTCAGATTCCCTTCAAACTGAGGGAAGTCTTTCTCACTCAGACTACAAGGCCTATGTAATCAAACTATGACCACGAAAAAGAATTTAGACATTAGAATAGCTCCAGACTTTGTATTCAGATTTCTAGGCTCAAATTTCAGATTCCCTTCAAACTGAGGGAAGTCTTTCTCACTCAGACTACAAGGCCTATGTAATCAAACTATGACCACAAAAAGGTATTTAGACATTAGAATAGCTCCAGACTTTGTATTCAGATTTCTAGGCTCAAATTTCAGATTCCCTTCACTCTGAGGGAAATCTTTCTCACTCAGACTACAAGGCCTATGTAATCAAACTATGACCACAAAAAGGTATTTAGATATTAAAATAGCTCCAGACTTTGTATTCAGATTTCTAGGCTCAAATTTCAGATTCCCTTCAAACTGAGGGAAGTCTTTCTCACTCAGACTACAAGGCCTATGTAATCAAACTATGACCACAAAAAGGTATTTAGATATTAAAATAGCTCCAGACTTTGTATTCAGATTTCTAGGCTCAAATTTCAGATTCCCTTCAAACTGAGGGAAGTCTTTCTCACTCTGACTACAAGGCCTATGTAATCAAACTATGACCACAAAAAGGTATTTAGACTTTAGAATAGCTCCAGACTTTGTATTCAGATTTCTAGGCTCAAATTTCAGATTCCCTTCAAACTGAGGGAAGTCTTTCTCACTCAGACTACAAGGCCTATGTTATCAAACTATGACCACGAAAAAGAATTTAGACATTAGAATAGCTCCAGACTTTGTATTCAGATTTCTAGGCTCAAATTTCAGATTCCCTTCAAACTGAGGGAAGTCTTTCTCACTCAGACTACAAGGCCTATGTAATCAAACTATGACCACGAAAAAGAATTTAGACATTAGAATAGCTCCAGACTTTGTATTCAGATTTCTAGGCTCAAATTTCAGATTCCCTTCAAACTGAGGGAAGTCTTTCTCACTCAGACTACAAGGCCTATGTAATCAAACTATGACCACGAAAAAGAATTTAGACATTAGAATAGCTCCAGACTTTGTATTCAGATTTCTAGGCCCAAATTTCAGATTCCCTTCACTCTGAGGGAAATCTTTCTCACTCAGACTACAAGGCCTATGTAATCAAACTATGACCACAAACAAGAATTTAGACATTAGAATAGCTCCAGACTTTGTATTCAGATTTCTAGGCTCAAATTTCAGATTCCCTTCTCTCTGAGGGAAATCTTTCTCACTCAGGCCTATGTTATCAAACTATGACCACAAAAAAGAATTTAGACATTAGAATAGCTCCAGACTTTGTATTCAGATTTCTAGGCTCAAATTTCAGATTCCCTTCAAACTGAGGGAAGTCTTTCTCACTCAGACTACAAGGCCTATGTAATCAAACTATGACCACGAAAAAGAATTTAGACATTAGAATAGCTCCAGACTTTGTATTCAGATTTCTAGGCTCAAATTTCAGATTCCCTTCAAACTGAGGGAAGTCTTGCTCACTCAGACTACAAGGCCTATGTAATCAAACTATGACCACAAAAAGGTATTTAGACATTAGAATAGCTCCAGACTTTGTATTCAGATTTCTAGGCTCAAATTTCAGATTCCCTTCACTCTGAGGGAAATCTTTCTCACTCAGACTACAAGGCCTATGTAATCAAACTATGACCACAAAAAGGTATTTAGATATTAAAATAGCTCCAGACTTTGTATTCAGATTTCTAGGCTCAAATTTCAGATTCCCTTCAAACTGAGGGAAGTCTTTCTCACTCTGACTACAAGGCCTATGTAATCAAACTATGACCACAAAAAGGTATTTAGACTTTAGAATAGCTCCAGACTTTGTATTCAGATTTCTAGGCTCAAATTTCAGATTCCCTTCAAACTGAGGGAAGTCTTTCTCACTCAGACTACAAGGCCTATATAATCAAACTATGACCACGAAAAAGAATTTAGACATTAGAATAGCTCCAGACTTTGTATTCAGATTTCTAGGCTCAAATTTCAGATTCCCTTCAAACTGAGGGAAGTCTTTCTCACTCAGACTACAAGGCCTATGTTATCAAACTATGACCACGAAAAAGAATTTAGACATTAGAATAGCTCCAGACTTTGTATTCAGATTTCTAGGCTCAAATTTCAGATTCCCTTCAAACTGAGGGAAGTCTTTCTCACTCAGACTACAAGGCCTATGTAATCAAACTATGACCACGAAAAAGCATTTAGACATTAGAATAGCTCCAGACTTTGTATTCAGATTTCTAGGCTCAAATTTCAGATTCCCTTCAAACTGAGGGAAGTCTTTCTCACTCAGACTACAAGGCCTATGTAATCAAACTATGACCACGAAAAAGAATTTAGACATTAGAATAGCTCCAGACTTTGTATTCAGATTTCTAGGCCCAAATTTCAGATTCCCTTCACTCTGAGGGAAATCTTTCTCACTCAGACTACAAGGCCTATGTAATCAAACTATGACCACAAACAAGAATTTAGACATTAGAATAGCTCCAGACTTTGTATTCAGATTTCTAGGCTCAAATTTCAGATTCCCTTCTCTCTGAGGGAAATCTTTCTCACTCAGGCCTATGTTATCAAACTATGACCACGAAAAAGAATTTAGACATTAGAATAGCTCCAGACTTTGTATTCAGATTTCTAGGCTCAAATTTCAGATTCCCTTCAAACTGAGGGAAGTCTTTCTCACTCAGACTACAAGGCCTATGTAATCAAACTATGACCACGAAAAAGAATTTAGACATTAGAATAGCTCCAGACTTTGTATTCAGATTTCTAGGCTCAAATTTCAGATTCCCTTCAAACTGAGGGAAGTCTTTCTCACTCAGACTACAAGGCCTATGTAATCAAACTATGACCACAAAAAGGTATTTAGACATTAGAATAGCTCCAGACTTTGTATTCAGATTTCTAGGCTCAAATTTCAGATTCCCTTCACTCTGAGGGAAATCTTTCTCACTCAGACTACAAGGCCTATGTAATCAAACTATGACCACAAAAAGGTATTTAGATATTAAAATAGCTCCAGACTTTGTATTCAGATTTCTAGGCTCAAATTTCAGATTCCCTTCAAACTGAGGGAAGTCTTTCTCACTCAGACTACAAGGCCTATGTAATCAAACTATGACCACAAAAAGGTATTTAGATATTAAAATAGCTCCAGACTTTGTATTCAGATTTCTAGGCTCAAATTTCAGATTCCCTTCAAACTGAGGGAAGTCTTTCTCACTCTGACTACAAGGCCTATGTAATCAAACTATGACCACAAAAAGGTATTTAGACTTTAGAATAGCTCCAGACTTTGTATTCAGATTTCTAGGCTCAAATTTCAGATTCCCTTCAAACTGAGGGAAGTCTTTCTCACTCAGACTACAAGGCCTATATAATCAAACTATGACCACGAAAAAGAATTTAGACATTAGAATAGCTCCAGACTTTGTATTCAGATTTCTAGGCTCAAATTTCAGATTCCCTTCAAACTGAGGGAAGTCTTTCTCACTCAGACTACAAGGCCTATGTTATCAAACTATGACCACGAAAAAGAATTTAGACATTAGAATAGCTCCAGACTTTGTATTCAGATTTCTAGGCTCAAATTTCAGATTCCCTTCAAACTGAGGGAAGTCTTTCTCACTCAGACTACAAGGCCTATGTAATCAAACTATGACCACGAAAAAGCATTTAGACATTAGAATAGCTCCAGACTTTGTATTCAGATTTCTAGGCTCAAATTTCAGATTCCCTTCAAACTGAGGGAAGTCTTTCTCACTCAGACTACAAGGCCTATGTAATCAAACTATGACCACGAAAAAGAATTTAGACATTAGAATAGCTCCAGACTTTGTATTCAGATTTCTAGGCCCAAATTTCAGATTCCCTTCACTCTGAGGGAAATCTTTCTCACTCAGACTACAAGGCCTATGTAATCAAACTATGACCACAAACAAGAATTTAGACATTAGAATAGCTCCAGACTTTGTATTCAGATTTCTAGGCTCAAATTTCAGATTCCCTTCTCTCTGAGGGAAATCTTTCTCACTCAGGCCTATGTTATCAAACTATGACCACGAAAAAGAATTTAGACATTAGAATAGCTCCAGACTTTGTATTCAGATTTCTAGGCTCAAATTTCAGATTCCCTTCAAACTGAGGGAAGTCTTTCTCACTCAGACTACAAGGCCTATGTAATCAAACTATGACCACGAAAAAGAATTTAGACATTAGAATAGCTCCAGACTTTGTATTCAGATTTCTAGGCTCAAATTTCAGATTCCCTTCAAACTGAGGGAAGTCTTTCTCACTCAGACTACAAGGCCTATGTAATCAAACTATGACCACAAAAAGGTATTTAGACATTAGAATAGCTCCAGACTTTGTATTCAGATTTCTAGGCTCAAATTTCAGATTCCCTTCACTCTGAGGGAAATCTTTCTCACTCAGACTACAAGGCCTATGTAATCAAACTATGACCACAAAAAGGTATTTAGATATTAAAATAGCTCCAGACTTTGTATTCAGATTTCTAGGCTCAAATTTCAGATTCCCTTCAAACTGAGGGAAGTCTTTCTCACTCAGACTACAAGGCCTATGTAATCAAACTATGACCACAAACAAGAATTTAGACATTAGAATAGCTCCAGACTTTGTATTCAGATTTCTAGGCTCAAATTTCAGATTCCCTTCACTCTGAGGGAAATCTTTCTCACTCAGACTACAAGGCCTATGTAATCAAACTATGACCACAAACAAGAATTTAGACATTAGAATAGCTCCAGACTTTGTATTCAGATTTCTAGGCTCAAATTTCAGATTCCCTTCACTCTGAGGGAAATCTTTCTCACTCAGACTACAAGGCCTATGTAATCAAACTATGACCACAAACAAGAATTTAGACATTAGAATAGCTCCAGACTTTGTATTCAGATTTCTAGGCCCAAATTTCAGATTCCCTTCACTCTGAGGGAAATCTTTCTCACTCAGACTACAAGGCCTATGTAATCAAACTATGACCACAAACAAGAATTTAGACATTAGAATAGCTCCAGACTTTGTATTCAGATTTCTAGGCTCAAATTTCAGATTCCCTTCTCTCTGAGGGAAATCTTTCTCACTCAGGCCTATGTTATCAAACTATGACCACAAAAAAGAATTTAGACATTAGAATAGCTCCAGACTTTGTATTCAGATTTCTAGGCTCAAATTTCAGATTCCCTTCAAACTGAGGGAAGTCTTTCTCACTCAGACTACAAGGCCTATGTAATCAAACTATGACCACGAAAAAGAATTTAGACATTAGAATAGCTCCAGACTTTGTATTCAGATTTCTAGGCTCAAATTTCAGATTCCCTTCAAACTGAGGGAAGTCTTGCTCACTCAGACTACAAGGCCTATGTAATCAAACTATGACCACAAAAAGGTATTTAGACATTAGAATAGCTCCAGACTTTGTATTCAGATTTCTAGGCTCAAATTTCAGATTCCCTTCACTCTGAGGGAAATCTTTCTCACTCAGACTACAAGGCCTATGTAATCAAACTATGACCACAAAAAGGTATTTAGATATTAAAATAGCTCCAGACTTTGTATTCAGATTTCTAGGCTCAAATTTCAGATTCCCTTCAAACTGAGGGAAGTCTTTCTCACTCTGACTACAAGGCCTATGTAATCAAACTATGACCACAAAAAGGTATTTAGACTTTAGAATAGCTCCAGACTTTGTATTCAGATTTCTAGGCTCAAATTTCAGATTCCCTTCAAACTGAGGGAAGTCTTTCTCACTCAGACTACAAGGCCTATATAATCAAACTATGACCACGAAAAAGAATTTAGACATTAGAATAGCTCCAGACTTTGTATTCAGATTTCTAGGCTCAAATTTCAGATTCCCTTCAAACTGAGGGAAATCTTTCTCACTCAGACTACAAGGCCTATGTTATCAAACTATGACCACGAAAAAGAATTTAGACATTAGAATAGCTCCAGACTTTGTATTCAGATTTCTAGGCTCAAATTTCAGATTCCCTTCAAACTGAGGGAAGTCTTTCTCACTCAGACTACAAGGCCTATGTAATCAAACTATGACCACGAAAAAGCATTTAGACATTAGAATAGCTCCAGACTTTGTATTCAGATTTCTAGGCTCAAATTTCAGATTCCCTTCAAACTGAGGGAAGTCTTTCTCACTCAGACTACAAGGCCTATGTAATCAAACTATGACCACGAAAAAGAATTTAGACATTAGAATAGCTCCAGACTTTGTATTCAGATTTCTAGGCCCAAATTTCAGATTCCCTTCACTCTGAGGGAAATCTTTCTCACTCAGACTACAAGGCCTATGTAATCAAACTATGACCACAAACAAGAATTTAGACATTAGAATAGCTCCAGACTTTGTATTCAGATTTCTAGGCTCAAATTTCAGATTCCCTTCTCTCTGAGGGAAATCTTTCTCACTCAGGCCTATGTTATCAAACTATGACCACGAAAAAGAATTTAGACATTAGAATAGCTCCAGACTTTGTATTCAGATTTCTAGGCTCAAATTTCAGATTCCCTTCAAACTGAGGGAAGTCTTTCTCACTCAGACTACAAGGCCTATGTAATCAAACTATGACCACGAAAAAGAATTTAGACATTAGAATAGCTCCAGACTTTGTATTCAGATTTCTAGGCTCAAATTTCAGATTCCCTTCAAACTGAGGGAAGTCTTTCTCACTCAGACTACAAGGCCTATGTAATCAAACTATGACCACAAAAAGGTATTTAGACATTAGAATAGCTCCAGACTTTGTATTCAGATTTCTAGGCTCAAATTTCAGATTCCCTTCACTCTGAGGGAAATCTTTCTCACTCAGACTACAAGGCCTATGTAATCAAACTATGACCACAAAAAGGTATTTAGATATTAAAATAGCTCCAGACTTTGTATTCAGATTTCTAGGCTCAAATTTCAGATTCCCTTCAAACTGAGGGAAGTCTTTCTCACTCAGACTACAAGGCCTATGTAATCAAACTATGACCACAAAAAGGTATTTAGATATTAAAATAGCTCCAGACTTTGTATTCAGATTTCTAGGCTCAAATTTCAGATTCCCTTCAAACTGAGGGAAGTCTTTCTCACTCTGACTACAAGGCCTATGTAATCAAACTATGACCACAAAAAGGTATTTAGACTTTAGAATAGCTCCAGACTTTGTATTCAGATTTCTAGGCTCAAATTTCAGATTCCCTTCAAACTGAGGGAAGTCTTTCTCACTCAGACTACAAGGCCTATATAATCAAACTATGACCACGAAAAAGAATTTAGACATTAGAATAGCTCCAGACTTTGTATTCAGATTTCTAGGCTCAAATTTCAGATTCCCTTCAAACTGAGGGAAGTCTTTCTCACTCAGACTACAAGGCCTATGTTATCAAACTATGACCACGAAAAAGAATTTAGACATTAGAATAGCTCCAGACTTTGTATTCAGATTTCTAGGCTCAAATTTCAGATTCCCTTCAAACTGAGGGAAGTCTTTCTCACTCAGACTACAAGGCCTATGTAATCAAACTATGACCACGAAAAAGCATTTAGACATTAGAATAGCTCCAGACTTTGTATTCAGATTTCTAGGCTCAAATTTCAGATTCCCTTCAAACTGAGGGAAGTCTTTCTCACTCAGACTACAAGGCCTATGTAATCAAACTATGACCACGAAAAAGAATTTAGACATTAGAATAGCTCCAGACTTTGTATTCAGATTTCTAGGCCCAAATTTCAGATTCCCTTCACTCTGAGGGAAATCTTTCTCACTCAGACTACAAGGCCTATGTAATCAAACTATGACCACAAACAAGAATTTAGACATTAGAATAGCTCCAGACTTTGTATTCAGATTTCTAGGCTCAAATTTCAGATTCCCTTCTCTCTGAGGGAAATCTTTCTCACTCAGGCCTATGTTATCAAACTATGACCACGAAAAAGAATTTAGACATTAGAATAGCTCCAGACTTTGTATTCAGATTTCTAGGCTCAAATTTCAGATTCCCTTCAAACTGAGGGAAGTCTTTCTCACTCAGACTACAAGGCCTATGTAATCAAACTATGACCACGAAAAAGAATTTAGACATTAGAATAGCTCCAGACTTTGTATTCAGATTTCTAGGCTCAAATTTCAGATTCCCTTCAAACTGAGGGAAGTCTTTCTCACTCAGACTACAAGGCCTATGTAATCAAACTATGACCACAAAAAGGTATTTAGACATTAGAATAGCTCCAGACTTTGTATTCAGATTTCTAGGCTCAAATTTCAGATTCCCTTCACTCTGAGGGAAATCTTTCTCACTCAGACTACAAGGCCTATGTAATCAAACTATGACCACAAAAAGGTATTTAGATATTAAAATAGCTCCAGACTTTGTATTCAGATTTCTAGGCTCAAATTTCAGATTCCCTTCAAACTGAGGGAAGTCTTTCTCACTCAGACTACAAGGCCTATGTAATCAAACTATGACCACAAACAAGAATTTAGACATTAGAATAGCTCCAGACTTTGTATTCAGATTTCTAGGCTCAAATTTCAGATTCCCTTCACTCTGAGGGAAATCTTTCTCACTCAGACTACAAGGCCTATGTAATCAAACTATGACCACAAACAAGAATTTAGACATTAGAATAGCTCCAGACTTTGTATTCAGATTTCTAGGCTCAAATTTCAGATTCCCTTCACTCTGAGGGAAATCTTTCTCACTCAGACTACAAGGCCTATGTAATCAAACTATGACCACAAACAAGAATTTAGACATTAGAATAGCTCCAGACTTTGTATTCAGATTTCTAGGCTCAAATTTCAGATTCCCTTCAAACTGAGGGAAGTCTTTCTCACTCTGACTACAAGGCCTATGTAATCAAACTATGACCACAAAAAGGTATTTAGACTTTAGAATAGCTCCAGACTTTGTATTCAGATTTCTAGGCTCAAATTTCAGATTCCCTTCAAACTGAGGGAAGTCTTTCTCACTCAGACTACAAGGCCTATGTTATCAAACTATGACCACAAACAAGAATTTAGACATTAGAATAGCTCCAGACTTTGTATTCAGATTTCTAGGCTCAAATTTCAGATTCCCTTCAAACTGAGGGAAGTCTTTCTCACTCAGACTACAAGGCCTATGTAATCAAACTATGACCACGAAAAAGCATTTAGACATTAGAATAGCTCCAGACTTTGTATTCAGATTTCTAGGCTCAAATTTCAGATTCCCTTCAAACTGAGGGAAGTCTTTCTCACTCAGACTACAAGGCCTATGTAATCAAACTATGACCACGAAAAAGAATTTAGACATTAGAATAGCTCCAGACTTTGTATTCAGATTTCTAGGCCCAAATTTCAGATTCCCTTCACTCTGAGGGAAATCTTTCTCACTCAGACTACAAGGCCTATGTAATCAAACTATGACCACAAACAAGAATTTAGACATTAGAATAGCTCCAGACTTTGTATTCAGATTTCTAGGCTCAAATTTCAGATTCCCTTCTCTCTGAGGGAAATCTTTCTCACTCAGGCCTATGTTATCAAACTATGACCACGAAAAAGAATTTAGACATTAGAATAGCTCCAGACTTTGTATTCAGATTTCTAGGCTCAAATTTCAGATTCCCTTCAAACTGAGGGAAGTCTTTCTCACTCAGACTACAAGGCCTATGTAATCAAACTATGACCACGAAAAAGAATTTAGACATTAGAATAGCTCCAGACTTTGTATTCAGATTTCTAGGCTCAAATTTCAGATTCCCTTCAAACTGAGGGAAGTCTTTCTCACTCAGACTACAAGGCCTATGTAATCAAACTATGACCACAAAAAGGTATTTAGACATTAGAATAGCTCCAGACTTTGTATTCAGATTTCTAGGCTCAAATTTCAGATTCCCTTCACTCTGAGGGAAATCTTTCTCACTCAGACTACAAGGCCTATGTAATCAAACTATGACCACAAAAAGGTATTTAGATATTAAAATAGCTCCAGACTTTGTATTCAGATTTCTAGGCTCAAATTTCAGATTCCCTTCAAACTGAGGGAAGTCTTTCTCACTCAGACTACAAGGCCTATGTAATCAAACTATGACCACAAACAAGAATTTAGACATTAGAATAGCTCCAGACTTTGTATTCAGATTTCTAGGCTCAAATTTCAGATTCCCTTCACTCTGAGGGAAATCTTTCTCACTCAGACTACAAGGCCTATGTAATCAAACTATGACCACAAACAAGAATTTAGACATTAGAATAGCTCCAGACTTTGTATTCAGATTTCTAGGCTCAAATTTCAGATTCCCTTCACTCTGAGGGAAATCTTTCTCACTCAGACTACAAGGCCTATGTAATCAAACTATGACCACAAACAAGAATTTAGACATTAGAATAGCTCCAGACTTTGTATTCAGATTTCTAGGCTCAAATTTCAGATTCCCTTCAAACTGAGGGAAGTCTTTCTCACTCTGACTACAAGGCCTATGTAATCAAACTATGACCACAAAAAGGTATTTAGACTTTAGAATAGCTCCAGACTTTGTATTCAGATTTCTAGGCTCAAATTTCAGATTCCCTTCAAACTGAGGGAAGTCTTTCTCACTCAGACTACAAGGCCTATGTTATCAAACTATGACCACAAACAAGAATTTAGACATTAGAATAGCTCCAGACTTTGTATTCAGATTTCTAGGCTCAAATTTCAGATTCCCTTCACTCTGAGGGAAATCTTTCTCACTCAGGCCTATGTTATCAAACTATGACCACGAAAAAGAATTTAGACATTAGAATAGCTCCAGACTTTGTATTCAGATTTCTAGGCTCAAATTTCAGATTCCCTTCAAACTGAGGGAAGTCTTTCTCACTCAGACTACAAGGCCTATGTAATCAAACTATGACCACGAAAAAGAATTTAGACATTAGAATAGCTCCAGACTTTGTATTCAGATTTCTAGGCTCAAATTTCAGATTCCCTTCAAACTGAGGGAAGTCTTTCTCACTCAGACTACAAGGCCTATGTAATCAAACTATGACCACGAAAAAGAATTTAGACATTAGAATAGCTCCAGACTTTGTATTCAGATTTCTAGGCTCAAATTTCAGATTCCCTTCAAACTGAGGGAAGTCTTTCTCACTCAGACTACAAGGCCTATGTAATCAAACTATGACCACAAACAAGAATTTAGACATTAGAATAGCTCCAGACTTTGTATTCAGATTTCTAGGCTCAAATTTCAGATTCCCTTCACTCTGAGGGAAATCTTTCTCACTCAGACTACAAGGCCTATGTAATCAAACTATGACCACAAACAAGAATTTAGACATTAGAATAGCTCCAGACTTTGTATTCAGATTTCTAGGCTCAAATTTCAGATTCCCTTCAAACTGAGGGAAGTCTTTCTCACTCTGACTACAAGGCCTATGTAATCAAACTATGACCACAAAATGGTATTTAGACTTTAGAATAGCTCCAGACTTTGTATTCAGATTTCTAGGCTCAAATTTCAGATTCCCTTCAAACTGAGGGAAGTCTTTCTCACTCAGACTACAAGGCCTATGTTATCAAACTATGACCACGAAAAAGAATTTAGACATTAGAATAGCTCCAGACTTTGTATTCAGATTTCTAGGCTCAAACTTCAGATTCCCTTCAAACTGAGGGAAGTCTTTCTCACTCAGACTACAAGGCCTATGTAATCAAACTATGACCACAAACAAGAATTTAGACATTAGAATAGCTCCAGACTTTGTATTCAGATTTCTAGGCTCAAATTTCAGATTCCCTTCACTCTGAGGGAAATCTTTCTCACTCAGACTACAAGGCCTATGTAATCAAACTATGACCACAAACAAGAATTTAGACTTTAGAATAGCTCCAGACTTTGTATTCAGATTTCTAGGCTCAAATTTCAGATTCCCTTCAAACTGAGGGAAGTCTTACTCACTCAGACTACAAGGCCTATGTTATCAAACTATGACCACGACAAAGAATTTAGACATTAGAATAGCTCCAGACTTTGTATTCAGATTTCTAGGCTCAAATTTCAGATTCCCTTCAAACTGAGGGAAATCTTTCTCACTCAGACTACAAGGCCTATGTAATCAAACTATGACCACAAACAAGAATTTAGACATTAGAATAGCTCCAGACTTTGTATTCAGATTTCTAGGCTCAAATTTCAGATTCCCTTCAAACTGAGGGAAATCTTTCTCACTCAGACTACAAGGCCTATGTAATCAAACTATGACCACAAACAAGAATTTAGACATTAGAATAGCTCCAGACTTTGTATTCAGATTTCTAGGCTCAAATTTCAGATTCCCTTCTCTCTGAGGGAAATCTTTCTCACTCAGGCCTATGTTATCAAACTATGACCACGAAAAAGAATTTAGACATTAGAATAGCTCCAGACTTTGTATTCAGATTTCTAGGCTCAAATTTCAGATTCCCTTCAAACTGAGGGAAGTCTTTCTCACTCAGACTACAAGGCCTATGTAATCAAACTATGACCACGAAAAAGAATTTAGACATTAGAATAGCTCCAGACTTTGTATTCAGATTTCTAGGCTCAAATTTCAGATTCCCTTCAAACTGAGGGAAGTCTTTCTCACTCAGACTACAAGGCCTATGTAATCAAACTATGACCACAAACAAGAATTTAGACATTAGAATAGCTCCAGACTTTGTATTCAGATTTCTAGGCTCAAATTTCAGATTCCCTTCACTCTGAGGGAAATCTTTCTCACTCAGACTACAAGGCCTATGTAATCAAACTATGACCACAAACAAGAATTTAGACATTAGAATAGCTCCAGACTTTGTATTCAGATTTCTAGGCTCAAATTTCAGATTCCCTTCAAACTGAGGGAAGTCTTTCTCACTCTGACTACAAGGCCTATGTAATCAAACTATGACCACAAAAAGGTATTTAGACTTTAGAATAGCTCCAGACTTTGTATTCAGATTTCTAGGCTCAAATTTCAGATTCCCTTCAAACTGAGGGAAGTCTTTCTCACTCAGACTACAAGGCCTATGTTATCAAACTATGACCACGAAAAAGAATTTAGACATTAGAATAGCTCCAGACTTTGTATTCAGATTTCTAGGCTCAAATTTCAGATTCCCTTCAAACTGAGGGAAGTCTTTCTCACTCAGACTACAAGGCCTATGTAATCAAACTATGACCACGAAAAAGAATTTAGACATTAGAATAGCTCCAGACTATGTATTCAGATTTCTAGGCTCAAATTTCAGATTCCCTTCAAACTGAGGGAAATCTTTCTCACTCAGACTACAAGGCCTATGTAATCAAACTATGACCACAAACAAGAATTTAGACATTAGAATAGCTCCAGACTTTGTATTCAGATTTCTAGGCTCAAATTTCAGATTCCCTTCACTCTGAGGGAAATCTTTCTCACTCAGACTACAAGGCCTATGTAATCAAACTATGACCACAAACAAGAATTTAGACATTAGAATAGCTCCAGACTTTGTATTCAGATTTCTAGGCTCAAATTTCAGATTCCCTTCAAACTGAGGGAAGTCTTTCTCACTCTGACTACAAGGCCTATGTAATCAAACTATGACCACAAAAAGGTATTTAGACTTTAGAATAGCTCCAGACTTTGTATTCAGATTTCTAGGCTCAAATTTCAGATTCCCTTCAAACTGAGGGAAGTCTTTCTCACTCAGACTACAAGGCCTATATAATCAAACTATGACCACGAACAAGAATTTAGACATTAGAATAGCTCCAGACTTTGTATTCAGATTTCTAGGCTCAAATTTCAGATTCCCTTCAGACTGAGGGAAGTCTTTCTCACTCAGACTACAAGGCCTATGTTATCAAACTATGACCACAAACAAGAATTTAGACATTAGAATAGCTCCAGACTTTGTATTCAGATTTCTAGGCTCAAATTTCAGATTCCCTTCACTCTGAGGGAAATCTTTCTCACTCAGACTACAAGGCCTATGTAATCAAACTATGACCACAAACAAGAATTTAGACATTAGAATAGCTCCAGACTTTGTATTCAGATTTCTAGGCTCAAATTTCAGATTCCCTTCAAACTGAGGGAAGTCTTTCTCACTCAGACTACAAGGCCTATGTAATCAAACTATGACCACAAACAAGAATTTAGACATTAGAATAGCTCCAGACTTTGTATTCAGATTTCTAGGCTCAAATTTCAGATTCCCTTCACTCTGAGGGAAATCTTTCTCACTCAGACTACAAGGCCTATGTAATCAAACTATGACCACAAACAAGAATTTAGACATTAGAATAGCTCCAGACTTTGTATTCAGATTTCTAGGCTCAAATTTCAGATTCCCTTCAAACTGAGGGAAGTCTTTCTCACTCTGACTACAAGGCCTATGTAATCAAACTATGACCACAAAAAGGTATTTAGACTTTAGAATAGCTCCAGACTTTGTATTCAGATTTCTAGGCTCAAATTTCAGATTCCCTTCAAACTGAGGGAAGTCTTTCTCACTCAGACTACAAGGCCTATGTTATCAAACTATGACCACGAAAAAGAATTTAGACATTAGAATAGCTCCAGACTTTGTATTCAGATTTCTAGGCCCAAATTTCAGATTCCCTTCAGACTGAGGGAAGTCTTTCTCACGCAGACTACAAGGCCTATGTTATCAAACTATGACCACAAACAAGAATTTAGACATTAGAATAGCTCCAGACTTTGTATTCAGATTTCTAGGCTCAAATTTCAGATTCCCTTCACTCTGAGGGAAATCTTTCTCACTCAGACTACAAGGCCTATGTAATCAAACTATGACCACAAACAAGAATTTAGACATTAGAATAGCTCCAGACTTTGTATTCAGATTTCTAGGCTCAAATTTCAGATTCCCTTCTCTCTGAGGGAAATCTTTCTCACTCAGGCCTATGTTATCAAACTATGACCACGAAAAAGAATTTAGACATTAGAATAGCTCCAGACTTTGTATTCAGATTTCTAGGCTCAAATTTCAGATTCCCTTCAAACTGAGGGAAGTCTTTCTCACTCAGACTACAAGGCCTATGTAATCAAACTATGACCACAAACAAGAATTTAGACATTAGAATAGCTCCAGACTTTGTATTCAGATTTCTAGGCTCAAATTTCAGATTCCCTTCACTCTGAGGGAAATCTTTCTCACTCAGACTACAAGGCCTATGTAATCAAACTATGACCACAAACAAGAATTTAGACATTAGAATAGCTCCAGACTTTGTATTCAGATTTCTAGGCTCAAATTTCAGATTCCCTTCAAACTGAGGGAAGTCTTTCTCACTCTGACTACAAGGCCTATGTAATCAAACTATGACCACAAAAAGGTATTTAGACTTTAGAATAGCTCCAGACTTTGTATTCAGATTTCTAGGCTCAAATTTCAGATTCCCTTCAAACTGAGGGAAGTCTTTCTCACTCAGACTACAAGGCCTATGTTATCAAACTATGACCACGAAAAAGAATTTAGACATTAGAATAGCTCCAGACTTTGTATTCAGATTTCTAGGCTCAAATTTCAGATTCCCTTCAAACTGAGGGAAGTCTTTCTCACTCAGACTACAAGGCCTATGTAATCAAACTATGACCACGAAAAAGAATTTAGACATTAGAATAGCTCCAGACTATGTATTCAGATTTCTAGGCTCAAATTTCAGATTCCCTTCAAACTGAGGGAAATCTTTCTCACTCAGACTACAAGGCCTATGTAATCAAACTATGACCACAAACAAGAATTTAGACATTAGAATAGCTCCAGACTTTGTATTCAGATTTCTAGGCTCAAATTTCAGATTCCCTTCACTCTGAGGGAAATCTTTCTCACTCAGACTACAAGGCCTATGTAATCAAACTATGACCACAAACAAGAATTTAGACATTAGAATAGCTCCAGACTTTGTATTCAGATTTCTAGGCTCAAATTTCAGATTCCCTTCAAACTGAGGGAAGTCTTTCTCACTCTGACTACAAGGCCTATGTAATCAAACTATGACCACAAAAAGGTATTTAGACTTTAGAATAGCTCCAGACTTTGTATTCAGATTTCTAGGCTCAAATTTCAGATTCCCTTCAAACTGAGGGAAGTCTTTCTCACTCAGACTACAAGGCCTATATAATCAAACTATGACCACGAACAAGAATTTAGACATTAGAATAGCTCCAGACTTTGTATTCAGATTTCTAGGCTCAAATTTCAGATTCCCTTCAGACTGAGGGAAGTCTTTCTCACTCAGACTACAAGGCCTATGTTATCAAACTATGACCACAAACAAGAATTTAGACATTAGAATAGCTCCAGACTTTGTATTCAGATTTCTAGGCTCAAATTTCAGATTCCCTTCACTCTGAGGGAAATCTTTCTCACTCAGACTACAAGGCCTATGTAATCAAACTATGACCACAAACAAGAATTTAGACATTAGAATAGCTCCAGACTTTGTATTCAGATTTCTAGGCTCAAATTTCAGATTCCCTTCAAACTGAGGGAAGTCTTTCTCACTCAGACTACAAGGCCTATGTAATCAAACTATGACCACAAACAAGAATTTAGACATTAGAATAGCTCCAGACTTTGTATTCAGATTTCTAGGCTCAAATTTCAGATTCCCTTCACTCTGAGGGAAATCTTTCTCACTCAGACTACAAGGCCTATGTAATCAAACTATGACCACAAACAAGAATTTAGACATTAGAATAGCTCCAGACTTTGTATTCAGATTTCTAGGCTCAAATTTCAGATTCCCTTCAAACTGAGGGAAGTCTTTCTCACTCAGACTACAAGGCCTATGTAATCAAACTATGACCACAAAAAGGTATTTAGACTTTAGAATAGCTCCAGACTTTGTATTCAGATTTCTAGGCTCAAATTTCAGATTCCCTTCAAACTGAGGGAAGTCTTTCTCACTCAGACTACAAGGCCTATGTTATCAAACTATGACCACGAAAAAGAATTTAGACATTAGAATAGCTCCAGACTTTGTATTCAGATTTCTAGGCTCAAATTTCAGATTCCCTTCAAACTGAGGGAAGTCTTTCTCACTCAGACTACAAGGCCTATGTAATCAAACTATGACCACGAAAAAGAATTTAGACATTAGAATAGCTCCAGACTATGTATTCAGATTTCTAGGCTCAAATTTCAGATTCCCTTCAAACTGAGGGAAATCTTTCTCACTCAGACTACAAGGCCTATGTAATCAAACTATGACCACAAACAAGAATTTAGACATTAGAATAGCTCCAGACTTTGTATTCAGATTTCTAGGCTCAAATTTCAGATTCCCTTCACTCTGAGGGAAATCTTTCTCACTCAGACTACAAGGCCTATGTAATCAAACTATGACCACAAACAAGAATTTAGACATTAGAATAGCTCCAGACTTTGTATTCAGATTTCTAGGCTCAAATTTCAGATTCCCTTCAAACTGAGGGAAGTCTTTCTCACTCTGACTACAAGGCCTATGTAATCAAACTATGACCACAAAAAGGTATTTAGACATTAGAATAGCTCCAGACTTTGTATTCAGATTTCTAGGCTCAAATTTCAGATTCCCTTCAAACTGAGGGAAGTCTTTCTCACTCAGACTACAAGGCCTATGTTATCAAACTATGACCACGAAAAAGAATTTAGACATTAGAATAGCTCCAGACTTTGTATTCAGATTTCTAGGCTCAAATAACAGATTCCCTTCAAACTGAGGGAAGTCTTTCTCACTCTGACTACAAGGCCTATGTAATCAAACTATGACCACAAAAAGGTATTTAGACTTTAGAATAGCTCCAGACTTTGTATTCAGATTTCTAGGCTCAAATTTCAGATTCCCTTCAAACTGAGGGAAGTCTTTCTCACTCAGACTACAAGGCCTATATAATCAAACTATGACCACGAACAAGAATTTAGACATTAGAATAGCTCCAGACTTTGTATTCAGATTTCTAGGCTCAAATTTCAGATTCCCTTCAAACTGAGGGAAGTCTTTCTCACTCAGACTACAAGGCCTATGTTATCAAACTATGACCACGAAAAAGAATTTAGACATTAGAATAGCTCCAGACTTTGTATTCAGATTTCTAGGCTCAAATTTCAGATTCCCTTCAAACTGAGGGAAGTCTTTCTCACTCTGACTACAAGGCCTATGTAATCAAACTATGACCACGAAAAAGAATTTAGACATTAGAATAGCTCCAGACTTTGTATTCAGATTTCTAGGCTCAAATTTCAGATTCCCTTCAAACTGAGGGAAGTCTTTCTCACTCAGACTACAAGGCCTATGTAATCAAACTATGACCACGAAAAAGAATTTAGACATTAGAATAGCTCCAGACTTTGTATTCAGATTTCTAGGCCCAAATTTCAGATTCCCTTCAGACTGAGGGAAGTCTTTCTCACGCAGACTACAAGGCCTATGTTATCAAACTATGACCACAAACAAGAATTTAGACATTAGAATAGCTCCAGACTTTGTATTCAGATTTCTAGGCTCAAATTTCAGATTCCCTTCACTCTGAGGGAAATCTTTCTCACTCAGACTACAAGGCCTATGTAATCAAACTATGACCACAAACAAGAATTTAGACATTAGAATAGCTCCAGACTTTGTATTCAGATTTCTAGGCTCAAATTTCAGATTCCCTTCAAACTGAGGGAAGTCTTTCTCACTCAGACTACAAGGCCTATGTAATCAAACTATGACCACAAACAAGAATTTAGACATTAGAATAGCTCCAGACTTTGTATTCAGATTTCTAGGCTCAAATTTCAGATTCCCTTCACTCTGAGGGAAATCTTTCTCACTCAGACTACAAGGCCTATGTAATCAAACTATGACCACAAACAAGAATTTAGACATTAGAATAGCTCCAGACTTTGTATTCAGATTTCTAGGCTCAAATTTCAGATTCCCTTCAAACTGAGGGAAGTCTTTCTCACTCTGACTACAAGGCCTATGTAATCAAACTATGACCACAAAAAGGTATTTAGACTTTAGAATAGCTCCAGACTTTGTATTCAGATTTCTAGGCTCAAATTTCAGATTCCCTTCAAACTGAGGGAAGTCTTTCTCACTCAGACTACAAGGCCTATGTTATCAAACTATGACCACGAAAAAGAATTTAGACATTAGAATAGCTCCAGACTTTGTATTCAGATTTCTAGGCTCAAATTTCAGATTCCCTTCAAACTGAGGGAAGTCTTTCTCACTCAGACTACAAGGCCTATGTAATCAAACTATGACCACGAAAAAGAATTTAGACATTAGAATAGCTCCAGACTATGTATTCAGATTTCTAGGCTCAAATTTCAGATTCCCTTCAAACTGAGGGAAATCTTTCTCACTCAGACTACAAGGCCTATGTAATCAAACTATGACCACAAACAAGAATTTAGACATTAGAATAGCTCCAGACTTTGTATTCAGATTTCTAGGCTCAAATTTCAGATTCCCTTCACTCTGAGGGAAATCTTTCTCACTCAGACTACAAGGCCTATGTAATCAAACTATGACCACAAACAAGAATTTAGACATTAGAATAGCTCCAGACTTTGTATTCAGATTTCTAGGCTCAAATTTCAGATTCCCTTCAAACTGAGGGAAGTCTTTCTCACTCTGACTACAAGGCCTATGTAATCAAACTATGACCACAAAAAGGTATTTAGACTTTAGAATAGCTCCAGACTTTGTATTCAGATTTCTAGGCTCAAATTTCAGATTCCCTTCAAACTGAGGGAAGTCTTTCTCACTCAGACTACAAGGCCTATATAATCAAACTATGACCACGAACAAGAATTTAGACATTAGAATAGCTCCAGACTTTGTATTCAGATTTCTAGGCTCAAATAACAGATTCCCTTCAAACTGAGGGAAGTCTTTCTCACTCTGACTACAAGGCCTATGTAATCAAACTATGACCACAAAAAGGTATTTAGACTTTAGAATAGCTCCAGACTTTGTATTCAGATTTCTAGGCTCAAATTTCAGATTCCCTTCAAACTGAGGGAAGTCTTTCTCACTCAGACTACAAGGCCTATATAATCAAACTATGACCACGAACAAGAATTTAGACATTAGAATAGCTCCAGACTTTGTATTCAGATTTCTAGGCTCAAATTTCAGATTCCCTTCAAACTGAGGGAAGTCTTTCTCACTCAGACTACAAGGCCTATGTTATCAAACTATGACCACGAAAAAGAATTTAGACATTAGAATAGCTCCAGACTTTGTATTCAGATTTCTAGGCTCAAATTTCAGATTCCCTTCAAACTGAGGGAAGTCTTTCTCACTCAGACTACAAGGCCTATGTAATCAAACTATGACCACGAAAAAGAATTTAGACATTAGAATAGCTCCAGACTTTGTATTCAGATTTCTAGGCTCAAATTTCAGATTCCCTTCAAACTGAGGGAAGTCTTGCTCACTCAGACTACAAGGCCTATGTAATCAAACTATGACCACAAAAAGGTATTTAGACATTAGAATAGCTCCAGACTTTGTATTCAGATTTCTAGGCTCAAATTTCAGATTCCCTTCACTCTGAGGGAAATCTTTCTCACTCAGACTACAAGGCCTATGTAATCAAACTATGACCACAAAAAGGTATTTAGATATTAAAATAGCTCCAGACTTTGTATTCAGATTTCTAGGCTCAAATTTCAGATTCCCTTCAAACTGAGGGAAGTCTTTCTCACTCTGACTACAAGGCCTATGTAATCAAACTATGACCACAAAAAGGTATTTAGACTTTAGAATAGCTCCAGACTTTGTATTCAGATTTCTAGGCTCAAATTTCAGATTCCCTTCAAACTGAGGGAAGTCTTTCTCACTCAGACTACAAGGCCTATATAATCAAACTATGACCACGAAAAAGAATTTAGACATTAGAATAGCTCCAGACTTTGTATTCAGATTTCTAGGCTCAAATTTCAGATTCCCTTCAAACTGAGGGAAGTCTTTCTCACTCAGACTACAAGGCCTATGTTATCAAACTATGACCACGAAAAAGAATTTAGACATTAGAATAGCTCCAGACTTTGTATTCAGATTTCTAGGCTCAAATTTCAGATTCCCTTCAAACTGAGGGAAGTCTTTCTCACTCAGACTACAAGGCCTATGTAATCAAACTATGACCACGAAAAAGCATTTAGACATTAGAATAGCTCCAGACTTTGTATTCAGATTTCTAGGCTCAAATTTCAGATTCCCTTCAAACTGAGGGAAGTCTTTCTCACTCAGACTACAAGGCCTATGTAATCAAACTATGACCACGAAAAAGAATTTAGACATTAGAATAGCTCCAGACTTTGTATTCAGATTTCTAGGCTCAAATTTCAGATTCCCTTCAAACTGAGGGAAGTCTTTCTCACTCAGACTACAAGGCCTATGTAATCAAACTATGACCACGAAAAAGAATTTAGACATTAGAATAGCTCCAGACTTTGTATTCAGATTTCTAGGCCCAAATTTCAGATTCCCTTCACTCTGAGGGAAATCTTTCTCACTCAGACTACAAGGCCTATGTAATCAAACTATGACCACAAACAAGAATTTAGACATTAGAATAGCTCCAGACTTTGTATTCAGATTTCTAGGCTCAAATTTCAGATTCCCTTCTCTCTGAGGGAAATCTTTCTCACTCAGGCCTATGTTATCAAACTATGACCACGAAAAAGAATTTAGACATTAGAATAGCTCCAGACTTTGTATTCAGATTTCTAGGCTCAAATTTCAGATTCCCTTCAAACTGAGGGAAGTCTTTCTCACTCAGACTACAAGGCCTATGTAATCAAACTATGACCACGAAAAAGAATTTAGACATTAGAATAGCTCCAGACTTTGTATTCAGATTTCTAGGCTCAAATTTCAGATTCCCTTCAAACTGAGGGAAGTCTTGCTCACTCAGACTACAAGGCCTATGTAATCAAACTATGACCACAAAAAGGTATTTAGACATTAGAATAGCTCCAGACTTTGTATTCAGATTTCTAGGCTCAAATTTCAGATTCCCTTCACTCTGAGGGAAATCTTTCTCACTCAGACTACAAGGCCTATGTAATCAAACTATGACCACAAAAAGGTATTTAGATATTAAAATAGCTCCAGACTTTGTATTCAGATTTCTAGGCTCAAATTTCAGATTCCCTTCAAACTGAGGGAAGTCTTTCTCACTCTGACTACAAGGCCTATGTAATCAAACTATGACCACAAAAAGGTATTTAGACTTTAGAATAGCTCCAGACTTTGTATTCAGATTTCTAGGCTCAAATTTCAGATTCCCTTCAAACTGAGGGAAGTCTTTCTCACTCAGACTACAAGGCCTATATAATCAAACTATGACCACGAAAAAGAATTTAGACATTAGAATAGCTCCAGACTTTGTATTCAGATTTCTAGGCTCAAATTTCAGATTCCCTTCAAACTGAGGGAAGTCTTTCTCACTCAGACTACAAGGCCTATGTTATCAAACTATGACCACGAAAAAGAATTTAGACATTAGAATAGCTCCAGACTTTGTATTCAGATTTCTAGGCTCAAATTTCAGATTCCCTTCAAACTGAGGGAAGTCTTTCTCACTCAGACTACAAGGCCTATGTAATCAAACTATGACCACGAAAAAGCATTTAGACATTAGAATAGCTCCAGACTTTGTATTCAGATTTCTAGGCTCAAATTTCAGATTCCCTTCAAACTGAGGGAAGTCTTTCTCACTCAGACTACAAGGCCTATGTAATCAAACTATGACCACGAAAAAGAATTTAGACATTAGAATAGCTCCAGACTTTGTATTCAGATTTCTAGGCCCAAATTTCAGATTCCCTTCACTCTGAGGGAAATCTTTCTCACTCAGACTACAAGGCCTATGTAATCAAACTATGACCACAAACAAGAATTTAGACATTAGAATAGCTCCAGACTTTGTATTCAGATTTCTAGGCTCAAATTTCAGATTCCCTTCTCTCTGAGGGAAATCTTTCTCACTCAGGCCTATGTTATCAAACTATGACCACGAAAAAGAATTTAGACATTAGAATAGCTCCAGACTTTGTATTCAGATTTCTAGGCTCAAATTTCAGATTCCCTTCAAACTGAGGGAAGTCTTTCTCACTCAGACTACAAGGCCTATGTAATCAAACTATGACCACGAAAAAGAATTTAGACATTAGAATAGCTCCAGACTTTGTATTCAGATTTCTAGGCTCAAATTTCAGATTCCCTTCAAACTGAGGGAAGTCTTTCTCACTCAGACTACAAGGCCTATGTAATCAAACTATGACCACAAAAAGGTATTTAGACATTAGAATAGCTCCAGACTTTGTATTCAGATTTCTAGGCTCAAATTTCAGATTCCCTTCACTCTGAGGGAAATCTTTCTCACTCAGACTACAAGGCCTATGTAATCAAACTATGACCACAAAAAGGTATTTAGATATTAAAATAGCTCCAGACTTTGTATTCAGATTTCTAGGCTCAAATTTCAGATTCCCTTCAAACTGAGGGAAGTCTTTCTCACTCAGACTACAAGGCCTATGTAATCAAACTATGACCACAAAAAGGTATTTAGATATTAAAATAGCTCCAGACTTTGTATTCAGATTTCTAGGCTCAAATTTCAGATTCCCTTCAAACTGAGGGAAGTCTTTCTCACTCTGACTACAAGGCCTATGTAATCAAACTATGACCACAAAAAGGTATTTAGACTTTAGAATAGCTCCAGACTTTGTATTCAGATTTCTAGGCTCAAATTTCAGATTCCCTTCAAACTGAGGGAAGTCTTTCTCACTCAGACTACAAGGCCTATGTTATCAAACTATGACCACAAACAAGAATTTAGACATTAGAATAGCTCCAGACTTTGTATTCAGATTTCTAGGCTCAAATTTCAGATTCCCTTCAAACTGAGGGAAGTCTTTCTCACTCAGACTACAAGGCCTATGTAATCAAACTATGACCACGAAAAAGCATTTAGACATTAGAATAGCTCCAGACTTTGTATTCAGATTTCTAGGCTCAAATTTCAGATTCCCTTCAAACTGAGGGAAGTCTTTCTCACTCAGACTACAAGGCCTATGTAATCAAACTATGACCACGAAAAAGAATTTAGACATTAGAATAGCTCCAGACTTTGTATTCAGATTTCTAGGCCCAAATTTCAGATTCCCTTCACTCTGAGGGAAATCTTTCTCACTCAGACTACAAGGCCTATGTAATCAAACTATGACCACAAACAAGAATTTAGACATTAGAATAGCTCCAGACTTTGTATTCAGATTTCTAGGCTCAAATTTCAGATTCCCTTCTCTCTGAGGGAAATCTTTCTCACTCAGGCCTATGTTATCAAACTATGACCACGAAAAAGAATTTAGACATTAGAATAGCTCCAGACTTTGTATTCAGATTTCTAGGCTCAAATTTCAGATTCCCTTCAAACTGAGGGAAGTCTTTCTCACTCAGACTACAAGGCCTATGTAATCAAACTATGACCACGAAAAAGAATTTAGACATTAGAATAGCTCCAGACTTTGTATTCAGATTTCTAGGCTCAAATTTCAGATTCCCTTCAAACTGAGGGAAGTCTTTCTCACTCAGACTACAAGGCCTATGTAATCAAACTATGACCACAAAAAGGTATTTAGACATTAGAATAGCTCCAGACTTTGTATTCAGATTTCTAGGCTCAAATTTCAGATTCCCTTCACTCTGAGGGAAATCTTTCTCACTCAGACTACAAGGCCTATGTAATCAAACTATGACCACAAAAAGGTATTTAGATATTAAAATAGCTCCAGACTTTGTATTCAGATTTCTAGGCTCAAATTTCAGATTCCCTTCAAACTGAGGGAAGTCTTTCTCACTCAGACTACAAGGCCTATGTAATCAAACTATGACCACAAACAAGAATTTAGACATTAGAATAGCTCCAGACTTTGTATTCAGATTTCTAGGCTCAAATTTCAGATTCCCTTCACTCTGAGGGAAATCTTTCTCACTCAGACTACAAGGCCTATGTAATCAAACTATGACCACAAACAAGAATTTAGACATTAGAATAGCTCCAGACTTTGTATTCAGATTTCTAGGCTCAAATTTCAGATTCCCTTCACTCTGAGGGAAATCTTTCTCACTCAGACTACAAGGCCTATGTAATCAAACTATGACCACAAACAAGAATTTAGACATTAGAATAGCTCCAGACTTTGTATTCAGATTTCTAGGCTCAAATTTCAGATTCCCTTCAAACTGAGGGAAGTCTTTCTCACTCTGACTACAAGGCCTATGTAATCAAACTATGACCACAAAAAGGTATTTAGACTTTAGAATAGCTCCAGACTTTGTATTCAGATTTCTAGGCTCAAATTTCAGATTCCCTTCAAACTGAGGGAAGTCTTTCTCACTCAGACTACAAGGCCTATGTTATCAAACTATGACCACAAACAAGAATTTAGACATTAGAATAGCTCCAGACTTTGTATTCAGATTTCTAGGCTCAAATTTCAGATTCCCTTCACTCTGAGGGAAATCTTTCTCACTCAGGCCTATGTTATCAAACTATGACCACGAAAAAGAATTTAGACATTAGAATAGCTCCAGACTTTGTATTCAGATTTCTAGGCTCAAATTTCAGATTCCCTTCAAACTGAGGGAAGTCTTTCTCACTCAGACTACAAGGCCTATGTAATCAAACTATGACCACGAAAAAGAATTTAGACATTAGAATAGCTCCAGACTTTGTATTCAGATTTCTAGGCTCAAATTTCAGATTCCCTTCAAACTGAGGGAAATCTTTCTCACTCAGACTACAAGGCCTATGTAATCAAACTATGACCACAAAAAGGTATTTAGACATTAGAATAGCTCCAGACTTTGTATTCAGATTTCTAGGCTCAAATTTCAGATTCCCTTCACTCTGAGGGAAATCTTTCTCACTCAGACTACAAGGCCTATGTAATCAAACTATGACCACAAAAAGGTATTTAGATATTAAAATAGCTCCAGACTTTGTATTCAGATTTCTAGGCTCAAATTTCAGATTCCCTTCAAACTGAGGGAAGTCTTTCTCACTCAGACTACAAGGCCTATGTAATCAAACTATGACCACAAACAAGAATTTAGACATTAGAATAGCTCCAGACTTTGTATTCAGATTTCTAGGCTCAAATTTCAGATTCCCTTCACTCTGAGGGAAATCTTTCTCACTCAGACTACAAGGCCTATGTAATCAAACTATGACCACAAACAAGAATTTAGACATTAGAATAGCTCCAGACTTTGTATTCAGATTTCTAGGCTCAAATTTCAGATTCCCTTCAAACTGAGGGAAGTCTTTCTCACTCAGACTACAAGGCCTATGTAATCAAACTATGACCACAAAAAGGTATTTAGACATTAGAATAGCTCCAGACTTTGTATTCAGATTTCTAGGCTCAAATTTCAGATTCCCTTCAAACTGAGGGAAGTCTTTCTCACTCAGACTACAAGGCCTATATAATCAAACTATGACCACGAAAAAGAATTTAGACATTAGAATAGCTCCAGACTTTGTATTCAGATTTCTAGGCTCAAATTTCAGATTCCCTTCAAACTGAGGGAAGTCTTTCTCACTCAGACTACAAGGCCTATGTTATCAAACTATGACCACGAAAAAGAATTTAGACATTAGAATAGCTCCAGACTTTGTATTCAGATTTCTAGGCCAAAATTTCAGATTCCCTTCACTCTGAGGGAAATCTTTCTCACTCAGACTACAAGGCCTATGTAATCAAACTATGACCACAAACAAGAATTTAGACATTAGAATAGCTCCAGACTTTGTATTCAGATTTCTAGGCTCAAATTTCAGATTCCCTTCACTCTGAGGGAAATCTTTCTCACTCAGGCCTATGTTATCAAACTATGACCACGAAAAAGAATTTAGACATTAGAATAGCTCCAGACTTTGTATTCAGATTTCTAGGCTCAAATTTCAGATTCCCTTCAAACTGAGGGAAGTCTTTCTCACTCAGACTACAAGGCCTATGTAATCAAACTATGACCACAAACAAGAATTTAGACATTAGAATAGCTCCAGACTTTGTATTCAGATTTCTAGGCTCAAATTTCAGATTCCCTTCACTCTGAGGGAAATCTTTCTCACTCAGACTACAAGGCCTATGTAATCAAACTATGACCACAAACAAGAATTTAGACATTAGAATAGCTCCAGACTTTGTATTCAGATTTCTAGGCTCAAATTTCAGATTCCCTTCAAACTGAGGGAAGTCTTTCTCACTCTGACTACAAGGCCTATGTAATCAAACTATGACCACAAAAAGGTATTTAGACTTTAGAATAGCTCCAGACTTTGTATTCAGATTTCTAGGCTCAAATTTCAGATTCCCTTCAAACTGAGGGAAGTCTTTCTCACTCAGACTACAAGGCCTATGTTATCAAACTATGACCACGAAAAAGAATTTAGACATTAGAATAGCTCCAGACTTTGTATTCAGATTTCTAGGCTCAAATTTCAGATTCCCTTCAAACTGAGGGAAGTCTTTCTCACTCAGACTACAAGGCCTATGTAATCAAACTATGACCACGAAAAAGAATTTAGACATTAGAATAGCTCCAGACTATGTATTCAGATTTCTAGGCTCAAATTTCAGATTCCCTTCAAACTGAGGGAAGTCTTTCTCACTCAGACTACAAGGCCTATGTAATCAAACTATGACCACAAACAAGAATTTAGACATTAGAATAGCTCCAGACTTTGTATTCAGATTTCTAGGCTCAAATTTCAGATTCCCTTCACTCTGAGGGAAATCTTTCTCACTCAGACTACAAGGCCTATGTAATCAAACTATGACCACAAACAAGAATTTAGACATTAGAATAGCTCCAGACTTTGTATTCAGATTTCTAGGCTCAAATTTCAGATTCCCTTCAAACTGAGGGAAGTCTTTCTCACTCAGACTACAAGGCCTATGTAATCAAACTATGACCACAAAAAGGTATTTAGACTTTAGAATAGCTCCAGACTTTGTATTCAGATTTCTAGGCTCAAATTTCAGATTCCCTTCAAACTGAGGGAAGTCTTTCTCACTCAGACTACAAGGCCTATATAATCAAACTATGACCACGAAAAAGAATTTAGACATTAGAATAGCTCCAGACTTTGTATTCAGATTTCTAGGCTCAAATTTCAGATTCCCTTCAAACTGAGGGAAGTCTTTCTCACTCAGACTACAAGGCCTATGTTATCAAACTATGACCACGAAAAAGAATTTAGACATTAGAATAGCTCCAGACTTTGTATTCAGATTTCTAGGCTCAAATTTCAGATTCCCTTCAAACTGAGGGAAGTCTTTCTCACTCAGACTACAAGGCCTATGTAATCAAACTATGACCACGAAAAAGAATTTAGACATTAGAATAGCTCCAGACTTTGTATTCAGATTTCTAGGCTCAAATTTCAGATTCCCTTCAAACTGAGGGAAGTCTTTCTCACTCAGACTACAAGGCCTATGTAATCAAACTATGACCACGAAAAAGAATTTAGATATTAGAATAGCTCCAGACTTTGTATTCAGATTTCTAGGCCCAAATTTCAGATTCCCTTCACTCTGAGGGAAATCTTTCTCACTCAGACTACAAGGCCTATGTAATCAAACTATGACCACAAAAAGGTATTTAGACTTTAGAATAGCTCCAGACTTTGTATTCAGATTTCTAGGCTCAAATTTCAGATTCCCTTCAAACTGAGGGAAGTCTTTCTCACTCAGACTACAAGGCCTATGTTATCAAACTATGACCACGAAAAAGAATTTAGACATTAGAATAGCTCCAGACTTTGTATTCAGATTTCTAGGCTCAAATTTCAGATTCCCTTCAAACTGAGGGAAGTCTTTCTCACTCAGACTACAAGGCCTATGTAATCAAACTATGACCACGAAAAAGAATTTAGACATTAGAATAGCTCCAGACTATGTATTCAGATTTCTAGGCTCAAATTTCAGATTCCCTTCAAACTGAGGGAAGTCTTTCTCACTCAGACTACAAGGCCTATGTAATCAAACTATGACCACAAACAAGAATTTAGACATTAGAATAGCTCCAGACTTTGTATTCAGATTTCTAGGCTCAAATTTCAGATTCCCTTCACTCTGAGGGAAATCTTTCTCACTCAGACTACAAGGCCTATGTAATCAAACTATGACCACAAACAAGAATTTAGACATTAGAATAGCTCCAGACTTTGTATTCAGATTTCTAGGCTCAAATTTCAGATTCCCTTCAAACTGAGGGAAGTCTTTCTCACTCAGACTACAAGGCCTATGTAATCAAACTATGACCACAAAAAGGTATTTAGACTTTAGAATAGCTCCAGACTTTGTATTCAGATTTCTAGGCTCAAATTTCAGATTCCCTTCAAACTGAGGGAAGTCTTTCTCACTCAGACTACAAGGCCTATATAATCAAACTATGACCACGAAAAAGAATTTAGACATTAGAATAGCTCCAGACTTTGTATTCAGATTTCTAGGCTCAAATTTCAGATTCCCTTCAAACTGAGGGAAGTCTTTCTCACTCAGACTACAAGGCCTATGTTATCAAACTATGACCACGAAAAAGAATTTAGACATTAGAATAGCTCCAGACTTTGTATTCAGATTTCTAGGCTCAAATTTCAGATTCCCTTCAAACTGAGGGAAGTCTTTCTCACTCAGACTACAAGGCCTATGTAATCAAACTATGACCACGAAAAAGAATTTAGACATTAGAATAGCTCCAGACTTTGTATTCAGATTTCTAGGCTCAAATTTCAGATTCCCTTCAAACTGAGGGAAGTCTTTCTCACTCAGACTACAAGGCCTATGTAATCAAACTATGACCACGAAAAAGAATTTAGATATTAGAATAGCTCCAGACTTTGTATTCAGATTTCTAGGCCCAAATTTCAGATTCCCTTCACTCTGAGGGAAATCTTTCTCACTCAGACTACAAGGCCTATGTAATCAAACTATGACCACAAACAAGAATTTAGACATTAGAATAGCTCCAGACTTTGTATTCAGATTTCTAGGCTCAAATTTCAGATTCCCTTCAAACTGAGGGAAATCTTTCTCACTCAGGCCTATGTTATCAAACTATGACCACGAAAAAGAATTTAGACATTAGAATAGCTCCAGACTTTGTATTCAGATTTCTAGGCTCAAATTTCAGATTCCCTTCAAACTGAGGGAAGTCTTTCTCACTCAGACTACAAGGCCTATATAATCAAACTATGACCACGAAAAAGAATTTAGACATTAGAATAGCTCCAGACTTTGTATTCAGATTTCTAGGCTCAAATTTCAGATTCCCTTCAAACTGAGGGAAATCTTTCTCACTCAGACTACAAGGCCTATGTAATCAAACTATGACCACAAAAAGGTTTTTAGACATTAGAATAGCTCCAGACTTTGTATTCAGATTTCTAGGCTCAAATTGCAGATTCCCTTCACTCTGAGGGAAATCTTTCTCACTCAGACTACAAGGCCTATGTAATCAAACTATGACCACAAAAAGGTATTTAGATATTAAAATAGCTCCAGACTTTGTATTCAGAATTCTAGGCTCAAATTTCAGATTCCCTTCAAACTGAGGGAAGTCTTTCTCACTCAGACTACAAGGCCTATGTAATCAAACTATGACCACAAACAAGAATTTAGACATTAGAATAGCTCCAGACTTTGTATTCAGATTTCTAGGCTCAAATTTCAGATTCCCTTCAAACTGAGGGAAATCTTTCTCACTCAGACTACAAGGCCTATGTTATCAAACTATGACCACGAAAAAGAATTTAGACATTAGAATAGCTCCAGACTTTGTATTCAGATTTCTAGGCTCAAATTTCAGATTCCCTTCACTCTGAGGGAAATCTTTCTCACTCAGACTACAAGGCCTATGTAATCAAACTATGACCACAAACAAGAATTTAGACATTAGAATAGCTCCAGACTTTGTATTCAGATTTCTAGGCTCAAATTTCAGATTCCCTTCACTCTGAGGGAAATCTTTCTCACTCAGACTACAAGGCCTATGTAATCAAACTATGACCACAAACAAGAATTTAGACATTAGAATAGCTCCAGACTTTGTATTCAGATTTCTAGGCTCAAATTTCAGATTCCCTTCAAACTGAGGGAAATCTTTCTCACTCAGGCCTATGTTATCAAACTATGACCACGAAAAAGAATTTAGACATTAGAATATCTCGAGACTTTGTATTCAGATTTCTAGGCTCAAATTTCAGATTCCCTTCACTCTGAGGGAAATCTTTCTCACTCAGACTACAAGGCCTATGTAATCAAACTATGACCACAAAAAGGTATTTAGATATTAGAATAGCTCCAGACTTTGTATTCAGATTTCTAGGCTCAAATTTCAGATTCCCTTCAAACTGAGGGAAGTCTTTCTCACTCAGACTACAAGGCCTATGTAATCAAACTATGACCACAAACAAGAATTTAGACATTAGAATAGCTCCAGACTTTGTATTCAGATTTCTAGGCTCAAATTTCAGATTCCCTTCAAACTGAGGGAAATCTTTCTCACTCAGACTACAAGGCCTATATAATCAAACTATGACCACGAAAAAGAATTTAGACATTAGAATAGCTCCAGACTTTGTATTCAGATTTCTAGGCTCAAATTTCAGATTCCCTTCACTCTGAGGGAAATCTTTCTCACTCAGACTACAAGGCCTATGTAATCAAACTATGACCACAAACAAGAATTTAGACATTAGAATAGCTCCAGACTTTGTATTCAGATTTCTAGGCTCAAATTTCAGATTCCCTTCAAACTGAGGGAAATCTTTCTCACTCAGGCCTATGTTATCAAACTATGACCACGACAAAGAATTTAGACATTAGAATAGCTCCAGACTTTGTATTCAGATTTCTAGGCTCAAATTTCAGATTCCCTTCAAACTGAGGGAAATCTTTCTCACTCAGACTACAAGGCCTATGTAATCAAACTATGACCACAAAAAGGTATTTAGACATTAGAATAGCTCCAGACTTTGTATTCAGATTTCTAGGCTCAAATTTCAGATTCCCTTCACTCTGAGGGAAATCTTTCTCACTCAGACTACAAGGCCTATGTAATCAAACTATGACCACAAAAAGGTATTTAGATATTAGAATAGCTCCAGACTTTGTATTCAGATTTCTAGGCTCAAATTTCAGATTCCCTTCAAACTGAGGGAAGTCTTTCTCACTCAGACTACAAGGCCTATGTAATCAAACTATGACCACAAAAAGGTATTTAGACATTAGAATAGCTCCAGACTTTGTATTCAGATTTCTAGGCTCAAATTTCAGATTCCCTTCAAACTGAGGGAAATCTTTCTCACTCAGACTACAAGGCCTATGTAATCAAACTATGACCACAAAAAGGTATTTAGACATTAGAATAGCTCCAGACTTTGTATTCAGATTTCTAGGCTCAAATTTCAGATTCCCTTCACTCTGAGGGAAATCTTTCTCACTCAGACTACAAGGCCTATGTAATCAAACTATGACCACAAAAAGGTATTTAGATATTAGAATAGCTCCAGACTTTGTATTCAGATTTCTAGGCTCAAATTTCAGATTCCCTTCAAACTGAGGGAAGTCTTTCTCACTCAGACTACAAGGCCTATGTAATCAAACTATGACCACAAACAAGAATTTAGACATTAGAATAGCTCCAGACTTTGTATTCAGATTTCTAGGCTCAAATTTCAGATTCCCTTCAAACTGAGGGAAGTCTTACTCACTCAGACTACAAGGCCCATGTTATCAAACTATGACCACGACAAAGAATTTAGACATTAGAATAGCTCCAGACTTTGTATTCAGATTTCTAGGCTCAAATTTCAGATTCCCTTCAAACTGAGGGAAGTCTTTCTCACTCAGACTACAAGGCCTATATAATCAAACTATGACCACGAAAAAGAATTTAGATATTAGAATAGCTCCAGACTTTGTATTCAGATTTCTAGGCTCAAATTTCAGATTCCCTTCAAACTGAGGGAAATCTTTCTCACTCAGACTACAAGGCCTATGTAATCAAACTATGACCACAAAAAGGTATTTAGACATTAGAATAGCTCCAGACTTTGTATTCAGATTTCTAGGCTCAAATTTCAGATTCCCTTCACTCTGAGGGAAATCTTTCTCACTCAGACTACAAGGCCTATGTAATCAAACTATGACCACAAAAAGGTATTTAGATATTAGAATAGCTCCAGACTTTGTATTCAGATTTCTAGGCTCAAATTTCAGATTCCCTTCAAACTGAGGGAAGTCTTTCTCACTCAGACTACAAGGCCTATGTAATCAAACTATGACCACGAAAAAGAATTTAGACATTAGAATAGCTCCAGACTTTGTATTCAGATTTCTAGGCTCAAATTTCAGATTCCCTTCACTCTGAGGGAAATCTTTCTCACTCAGACTACAAGGCCTATGTAATCAAACTATGACCACAAACAAGAATTTAGACTTTAGAATAGCTCCAGACTTTGTATTCAGATTTCTAGGCTCAAATTTCAGATTCCCTTCAAACTGAGGGAAGTCTTACTCACTCAGACTACAAGGCCTATGTTATCAAACTATGACCACGACAAAGAATTTAGACATTAGAATAGCTCCAGACTTTGTATTCAGATTTCTAGGCTCAAATTTCAGATTCCCTTCAAACTGAGGGAAGTCTTTCTCACTCAGACTACAAGGCCTATATAATCAAACTATGACCACGAAAAAGAATTTAGATATTAGAATAGCTCCAGACTTTGTATTCAGATTTCTAGGCTCAAATTTCAGATTCCCTTCAAACTGAGGGAAATCTTTCTCACTCAGACTACAAGGCCTATGTAATCAAACTATGACCACAAAAAGGTATTTAGACATTAGAATAGCTCCAGACTTTGTATTCAGATTTCTAGGCTCAAATTTCAGATTCCCTTCACTCTGAGGGAAATCTTTCTCACTCAGACTACAAGGCCTATGTAATCAAACTATGACCACAAAAAGGTATTTAGACATTAGAATAGCTCCAGACTTTGTATTCAGATTTCTAGGCTCAAATTTCAGATTCCCTTCAAACTGAGGGAAGTCTTTCTCACTCAGACTACAAGGCCTATGTAATCAAACTATGACCACGAAAAAGAATTTAGACATTAGAATAGCTCCAGACTTTGTATTCAGATTTCTAGGCTCAAATTTCAGATTCCCTTCACTCTGAGGGAAATCTTTCTCACTCAGACTACAAGGCCTATGTAATCAAACTATGACCACAAACAAGAATTTAGACTTTAGAATAGCTCCAGACTTTGTATTCAGATTTCTAGGCTCAAATTTCAGATTCCCTTCAAACTGAGGGAAGTCTTACTCACTCAGACTACAAGGCCTATGTTATCAAACTATGACAACGACAAAGAATTTAGACATTAGAATAGCTCCAGACTTTGTATTCAGATTTCTAGGCTCAAATTTCAGATTCCCTTCAAACTGAGGGAAGTCTTTCTCACTCAGACTACAAGGCCTATGTAATCAAACTATGACCACGAAAAAGAATTTAGATATTAGAATAGCTCCAGACTTTGTATTCAGATTTCTAGGCTCAAATTTCAGATTCCCTTCAAACTGAGGGAAATCTTTCTCACTCAGACTACAAGGCCTATGTAATCAAACTATGACCACAAAAAGGTATTTAGACATTAGAATAGCTCCAGACTTTGTATTCAGATTTCTAGGCTCAAATTTCAGATTCCCTTCACTCTGAGGGAAATCTTTCTCACTCAGACTACAAGGCCTATGTAATCAAACTATGACCACAAAAAGGTATTTAGATATTAGAATAGCTCCAGACTTTGTATTCAGATTTCTAGGCTCAAATTTCAGATTCCCTTCAAACTGAGGGAAGTCTTTCTCACTCAGACTACAAGGCCTATGTAATCAAACTATGACCACGAAAAAGAATTTAGACATTAGAATAGCTCCAGACTTTGTATTCAGATTTCTAGGCTCAAATTTCAGATTCCCTTCACTCTGAGGGAAATCTTTCTCACTCAGACTACAAGGCCTATGTAATCAAACTATGACCACAAACAAGAATTTAGACTTTAGAATAGCTCCAGACTTTGTATTCAGATTTCTAGGCTCAAATTTCAGATTCCCTTCAAACTGAGGGAAGTCTTACTCACTCAGACTACAAGGCCTATGTTATCAAACTATGACCACGACAAAGAATTTAGACATTAGAATAGCTCCAGACTTTGTATTCAGATTTCTAGGCTCAAATTTCAGATTCCCTTCAAACTGAGGGAAGTCTTTCTCACTCAGACTACAAGGCCTATATAATCAAACTATGACCACGAAAAAGAATTTAGATATTAGAATAGCTCCAGACTTTGTATTCAGATTTCTAGGCTCAAATTTCAGATTCCCTTCAAACTGAGGGAAATCTTTCTCACTCAGACTACAAGGCCTATGTAATCAAACTATGACCACAAAAAGGTATTTAGACATTAGAATAGCTCCAGACTTTGTATTCAGATTTCTAGGCTCAAATTTCAGATTCCCTTCACTCTGAGGGAAATCTTTCTCACTCAGACTACAAGGCCTATGTAATCAAACTATGACCACAAAAAGGTATTTAGATATTAGAATAGCTCCAGACTTTGTATTCAGATTTCTAGGCTCAAATTTCAGATTCCCTTCAAACTGAGGGAAGTCTTTCTCACTCAGACTACAAGGCCTATGTAATCAAACTATGACCACGAAAAAGAATTTAGACATTAGAATAGCTCCAGACTTTGTATTCAGATTTCTAGGCTCAAATTTCAGATTCCCTTCACTCTGAGGGAAATCTTTCTCACTCAGACTACAAGGCCTATGTAATCAAACTATGACCACAAACAAGAATTTAGACTTTAGAATAGCTCCAGACTTTGTATTCAGATTTCTAGGCTCAAATTTCAGATTCCCTTCAAACTGAGGGAAGTCTTACTCACTCAGACTACAAGGCCTATGTTATCAAACTATGACCACGACAAAGAATTTAGACATTAGAATAGCTCCAGACTTTGTATTCAGATTTCTAGGCTCAAATTTCAGATTCCCTTCAAACTGAGGGAAGTCTTTCTCACTCAGACTACAAGGCCTATATAATCAAACTATGACCACGAAAAAGAATTTAGACATTAGAATAGCTCCAGACTTTGTATTCAGATTTCTAGGCTCAAATTTCAGATTCCCTTCAAACTGAGGGAAATCTTTCTCACTCAGACTACAAGGCCTATGTTATCAAACTATGACCACAAAAAGGTATTTAGACTTTAGAATAGCTCCAGACTTTGTATTCAGATTTCTAGGCTCAAATTTCAGATTCCCTTTACTCTGAGGGAAATCTTTCTCACTCAGACTACAAGGCCTATGTAATCAAACTATGACCACAAAAAGGTATTTAGATATTAGAATAGCTCCAGACTTTGTATTCAGATTTCTAGGCTCAAATTTCAGATTCCCTTCAAACTGAGGGAAGTCTTTCTCACTCAGACTACAAGGCCTATGTAATCAAACTATGACCACAAACAAGAATTTAGACATTAGAATAGCTCCAGACTTTGTATTCAGATTTCTAGGCTCAAATTTCAAATTCCCTTCAAACTGAGGGAAATCTTTCTCACTCAGACTACAAGGCCTATATAATCAAACTATGACCACGAAAAAGAATTTAGACATTAGAATAGCTCCAGACTTTGTATTCAGATTTCTAGGCTCAAATTTCAGATTCCCTTCACTCTGAGGGAAATCTTTCTCACTCAGACTACAAGGCCTATGTAATCAAACTATGACCACAAACAAGAATTTAGACATTAGAATAGCTCCAGACTTTGTATTCAGATTTCTAGGCTCAAATTTCAGATTCCCTTCAAACTGAGGGAAATCTTTCTCACTCAGGCCTATGTTATCAAACTATGACCACGAAAAAGAATTTAGACATTAGAATAGCTCCAGACTTTGTATTCAGATTTCTAGGCTCAAATTTCAGATTCCCTTCAAACTGAGGGAAATCTTTCTCACTCAGGCCTATGTTATCAAACTATGACCACGAAAAAGAATTTAGACATTAGAATAGCTCCAGACTTTGTATTCAGATTTCTAGGCCCAAATTTCAGATTCCCTTCAAACTGAGGGAAGTCTTTCTCACTCAGACTACAAGGCCTATATAATCAAACTATGACCACGAAAAAGAATTTAGACATTAGAATAGCTCCAGACTTTGTATTCAGATTTCTAGGCTCAAATTTCAGATTCCCTTCACTCTGAGGGAAATCTTTCTCACTCAGACTACAAGGCCTATGTAATCAAACTATGACCACAAACAAGAATTTAGACATTAGAATAGCTCCAGACTTTGTATTCAGATTTCTAGGCTCAAATTTCAGATTCCCTTCAAACTGAGGGAAATCTTTCTCACTCAGGCCTATGTTATCAAACTATGACCACAAAAAAGAATTTAGACATTAGAATAGCTCCAGACTTTGTATTCAGATTTCTAGGCTCAAATTTCAGATTCCCTTCAAACTGAGGGAAGTCTTTCTCACTCAGACTACAAGGCCTATGTAATCAAACTATGACCACAAACAAGAATTTAGACATTAGAATAGCTCCAGACTTTGTATTCAGATTTCTAGGCTCAAATTTCAGATTCCCTTCAAACTGAGGGAAGTCTTTCTCACTCAGACTACAAGGCCTATGTAATCAAACTATGACCACAAACAAGAATTTAGACATTAGAATAGCTCCAGACTTTGTATTCAGATATCTAGGCTCAAATTTCAGATTCCCTTCACTCTGAGGGAAATCTTTCTCACTCAGACTACAAGGCCTATGTAATCAAACTATGACCACAAACAAGAATTTAGACATTAGAATAGCTCCAGACTTTGTATTCAGATTTCTAGGCTCAAATTTCAGATTCCCTTCAAACTGAGGGAAGTCTTTCTCACTCAGACTACAAGGCCTATGTAATCAAACTATGACCACAAAAAGGTATTTAGACTTTAGAATAGCTCCAGACTTTGTATTCAGATTTCTAGGCTCAAATTTCAGATTCCCTTCAAACTGAGGGAAGTCTTTCTCACTCAGACTACAAGGCCTATGTTATCAAACTATGACCACGAAAAAGAATTTAGACATTAGAATAGCTCCAGACTTTGTATTCAGATTTCTAGGCTCAAATTTCAGATTCCCTTCAAACTGAGGGAAGTCTTTCTCACTCAGACTACAAGGCCTATGTAATCAAACTATGACCACGAAAAAGAATTTAGACATTAGAATAGCTCCAGACTATGTATTCAGATTTCTAGGCTCAAATTTCAGATTCCCTTCAAACTGAGGGAAGTCTTTCTCACTCAGACTACAAGGCCTATGTAATCAAACTATGACCACAAACAAGAATTTAGACATTAGAATAGCTCCAGACTTTGTATTCAGATTTCTAGGCTCAAATTTCTGATTCCCTTCACTCTGAGGGAAATCTTTCTCACTCAGACTACAAGGCCTATGTTATCAAACTATGACCACGAAAAAGAATTTAGACATTAGAATAGTTCCAGACTTTGTATTCAGATTTCTAGGCTCAAATTTCAGATTCCCTTCAAACTGAGGGAAATCTTTCTCACTCAGACTACAAGGCCTATGTAATCAAACTATGACCACGAAAAAGAATTTAGACATTAGAATAGCTCCAGACTTTGTATTCAGATTTCTAGGCTCAAAATTCAGATTCCCTTCAAACTGAGGGAGGTCTTTCTCACTCAGACTACAAGGCCTATGTAATCAAACTATGACCACAAACAAGAATTTAGACATTAGAATAGCTCCAGACTTTGTATTCAGATTTCTAGGCTCAAATTTCAGATTCCCTTCACTCTGAGGGAAATCTTTCTCACTCAGACTACAAGGCCTATGTAATCAAACTATGACCACAAACAAGAATTTAGACATTAGAATAGCTCCAGACTATGTATTCAGATTTCTAGGCTCAAATTTCAGATTCCCTTCAAACTGAGGGAAGTCTTTCTCACTCAGACTACAAGGCCTATGTTATCAAACTATGACCACGAAAAAGAATTTAGACATTAGAATAGCTCCAGACTTTGTATTCAGATTTCTAGGCTCAAATTTCAGATTCCCTTCAAACTGAGGGAAGTCTTTCTCACTCAGACTACAAGGCCTATGTAATCAAACTATGACCACAAACAAGAATTTAGACATTAGAATAGCTCCAGACTTTGTATTCAGATTTCTAGGCTCAAATTTCAGATTCCCTTCACTCTGAGGGAAATCTTTCTCACTCAGACTACAAGGCCTATGTTATCAAACTATGACCACGAAAAAGAATTTAGACATTAGAATAGCTCCAGACTTTGTATTCAGATTTCTAGGCTCAAATTTCAGATTCCCTTCAAACTGAGGGAAGTCTTTCTCACTCAGACTACAAGGCCTATGTAATCAAACTATGACCACGAAAAAGAATTTAGACATTAGAATAGCTCCAGACTTTGTATTCAGATTTCTAGGCTCAAAATTCAGATTCCCTTCAAACTGAGGGAAGTCTTTCTCACTCAGACTACAAGGCCTATGTAATCAAACTATGACCACGAAAAAGAATTTAGACATTAGAATAGCTCCAGACTTTGTATTCAGATTTCTAGGCTCAAATTTCAGATTCCCTTCACTCTGAGGGAAATCTTTCTCACTCAGACTACAAGGCCTATGTAATCAAACTATGACCACAAACAAGAATTTAGACATTAGAATAGCTCCAGACTATGTATTCAGATTTCTAGGCTCAAATTTCAGATTCCCTTCAAACTGAGGGAAGTCTTTCTCACTCAGACTACAAGGCCTATGTAATCAAACTATGACCACAAAAAGGTATTTAGACTTTAGAATAGCTCCAGACTTTGTATTCAGATTTCTAGGCTCAAATTTCAGATTCCCTTCAAACTGAGGGAAGTCTTTCTCACTCAGACTACAAGGCCTATGTTATCAAACTATGACCACGAAAAAGAATTTAGACATTAGAATAGCTCCAGACTTTGTATTCAGATTTCTAGGCTCAAATTTCAGATTCCCTTCAAACTGAGGGAAGTCTTTCTCACTCAGACTACAAGGCCTATGTAATCAAACTATGACCACGAAAAAGAATTTAGACATTAGAATAGCTCCAGACTATGTATTCAGATTTCTAGGCTCAAATTTCAGATTCCCTTCAAACTGAGGGAAGTCTTTCTCACTCAGACTACAAGGCCTATGTAATCAAACTATGACCACAAACAAGAATTTAGACATTAGAATAGCTCCAGACTTTGTATTCAGATTTCTAGGCTCAAATTTCAGATTCCCTTCACTCTGAGGGAAATCTTTCTCACTCAGACTACAAGGCCTATGTTATCAAACTATGACCACGAAAAAGAATTTAGACAATAGAATAGTTCCAGACTTTGTATTCAGATTTCTAGGCTCAAATTTCAGATTCCCTTCAAACTGAGGGAAGTCTTTCTCACTCAGACTACAAGGCCTATGTAATCAAACTATGACCACGAAAAAGAATTTAGACATTAGAATAGCTCCAGACTTTGTATTCAGATTTCTAGGCTCAAAATTCAGATTCCCTTCAAACTGAGGGAGGTCTTTCTCACTCAGACTACAAGGCCTATGTAATCAAACTATGACCACAAACAAGAATTTAGACATTAGAATAGCTCCAGACTTTGTATTCAGATTTCTAGGCTCAAATTTCAGATTCCCTTCACTCTGAGGGAAATCTTTCTCACTCAGACTACAAGGCCTATGTAATCAAACTATGACCACAAACAAGAATTTAGACATTAGAATAGCTCCAGACTATGTATTCAGATTTCTAGGCTCAAATTTCAGATTCCCTTCAAACTGAGGGAAGTCTTTCTCACTCAGACTACAAGGCCTATGTTATCAAACTATGACCACGAAAAAGAATTTAGACATTAGAATAGCTCCAGACTTTGTATTCAGATTTCTAGGCTCAAATTTCAGATTCCCTTCAAACTGAGGGAAGTCTTTCTCACTCAGACTACAAGGCCTATGTAATCAAACTATGACCACAAACAAGAATTTAGACATTAGAATAGCTCCAGACTTTGTATTCAGATTTCTAGGCTCAAATTTCAGATTCCCTTCACTCTGAGGGAAATCTTTCTCACTCAGACTACAAGGCCTATGTTATCAAACTATGACCACGAAAAAGAATTTAGACATTAGAATAGCTCCAGACTTTGTATTCAGATTTCTAGGCTCAAATTTCAGATTCCCTTCAAACTGAGGGAAGTCTTTCTCACTCAGACTACAAGGCCTATGTAATCAAACTATGACCACGAAAAAGAATTTAGACATTAGAATAGCTCCAGACTTTGTATTCAGATTTCTAGGCTCAAAATTCAGATTCCCTTCAAACTGAGGGAAGTCTTTCTCACTCAGACTACAAGGCCTATGTAATCAAACTATGACCACGAAAAAGAATTTAGACATTAGAATAGCTCCAGACTTTGTATTCAGATTTCTAGGCTCAAATTTCAGATTCCCTTCACTCTGAGGGAAATCTTTCTCACTCAGACTACAAGGCCTATGTAATCAAACTATGACCACAAACAAGAATTTAGACATTAGAATAGCTCCAGACTATGTATTCAGATTTCTAGGCTCAAATTTCAGATTCCCTTCAAACTGAGGGAAGTCTTTCTCACTCAGACTACAAGGCCTATGTTATCAAACTATGACCACGAAAAAGAATTTAGACATTAGAATAGCTCCAGACTTTGTATTCAGATTTCTAGGCTCAAATTTCAGATTCCCTTCAAACTGAGGGAAGTCTTTCTCACTCAGACTACAAGGCATATGTAATCAAACTATGACCACAAACAAGAATTTAGACATTAGAATAGCTCCAGACTATGTATTCAGATTTCTAGGCTCAAATTTCAGATTCCCTTCAAACTGAGGGAAATCTTTCTCACTCAGACTACAAGGCCTATGTAATCAAACTATGACCACAAACAAGAATTTAGACATTAGAATAGCTCCAGACTTTGTATTCAGATTTCTAGGCTCAAATTTCAGATTCCCTTCAAACTGAGGGAAATCTTTCTCACTCAGACTACAAGGCCTATGTAATCAAACTATGACCACAAACAAGAATTTAGACATTAGAATAGCTCCAGACTATGTATTCAGATTTCTAGGCTCAAATTTCAGATTCCCTTCAAACTGAGGGAAGTCTTTCTCACTCAGACTACAAGGCCTATGTAATCAAACTATGACCACAAACAAGAATTTAGACATTAGAATAGCTCCAGACTTTGTATTCAGATTTCTAGGCTCAAATTTCAGATTCCCTTCAAACTGAGGGAAGTCTTTCTCACTCAGACTACAAGGCCTATATAATCAAACTATGACCACGAAAAAGAATTTAGACATTAGAATAGCTCCAGACTTTGTATTCAGATTTCTAGGCTCAAATTTCAGATTCCCTTCAAACTGAGGGAAGTCTTTCTCACTCAGACTACAAGGCCTATGTAATCAAACTATGACCACAAACAAGAATTTAGACATTAGAATAGCTCCAGACTTTGTATTCAGATTTCTAGGCTCAAATTTCAGATTCCCTTCAAACTGAGGGAAGTCTTTCTCACTCAGACTACAAGGCCTATGTAATCAAACTATGACCACAAAAAGGTATTTAGACTTTAGAATAGCTCCAGACTTTGTATTCAGATTTCTAGGCTCAAATTTCAGATTCCCTTCAAACTGAGGGAAGTCTTTCTCACTCAGACTACAAGGCCTATATAATCAAACTATGACCACGACAAAGAATTTAGACATTAGAATAGCTCCAGACTTTGTATTCAGATTTCTAGGCTCAAATTTCAGATTCCCTTCAAACTGAGGGAAATCTTTCTCACTCAGGCCTATGTTATCAAACTATGACCACGAAAAAGAATTTAGACATTAGAATAGCTCCAGACTTTGTATTCAGATTTCTAGGCTCAAATTTCAGATTCCCTTCAAACTGAGGGAAGTCTTTCTCACTCAGACTACAAGGCTTATGTAATCAAACTATGACCACGAAAAAGAATTTAGACATTAGAATAGCTCCAGACTTTGTATTCAGATTTCTAGGCTCAAATTTCAGATTCCCTTCAAACTGAGGGAAGTCTTTCTCACTCAGACTACAAGGCTTATGTAATCAAACTATGACCACGAAAAAGAATTTAGACATTAGAATAGCTCCAGACTTTGTATTCAGATTTCTAGGCTCAAATTTCAGATTCCCTTCAAACTGAGGGAAGTCTTTCTCACTCAGACTACAAGGCCTATGTAATCAAACTATGACCACAAACAAGAATTTAGACATTAGAATAGCTCCAGACTTTGTATTCAGATTTCTAGGCTCAAATTTCAGATTCCCTTCACTCTGAGGGAAATCTTTCTCACTCAGACTACAAGGCCTATGTAATCAAACTATGACCACAAACAAGAATTTAGACATTAGAATAGCTCCAGACTATGTATTCAGATTTCTAGGCTCAAATTTCAGATTCCCTTCAAACTGAGGGAAGTCTTTCTCACTCAGACTACAAGGCCTATGTAATCAAACTATGACCACAAACAAGAATTTAGACATTAGAATAGCTCCAGACTATGTATTCAGATTTCTAGGCTCAAATTTCAGATTCCCTTCAAACTGAGGGAAGTCTTTCTCACTCAGACTACAAGGCCTATGTAATCAAACTATGACCACAAACAAGAATTTAGACATTAGAATAGCTCCAGACTTTGTATTCAGATTTCTAGGCTCAAATTTCAGATTCCCTTCACTCTGAGGGAAATCTTTCTCACTCAGACTACAAGGCCTATGTAATCAAACTATGACCACAAACAAGAATTTAGACATTAGAATAGCTCCAGACTATGTATTCAGATTTCTAGGCTCAAATTTCAGATTCCCTTCAAACTGAGGGAAGTCTTTCTCACTCAGACTACAAGGCCTATGTAATCAAACTATGACCACAAACAAGAATTTAGACATTAGAATAGCTCCAGACTTTGTATTCAGATTTCTAGGCTCAAATTTCAGATTCCCTTCAAACTGAGGGAAGTCTTTCTCACTCAGACTACAAGGCCTATATAATCAAACTATGACCACGAAAAAGAATTTAGACATTAGAATAGCTCCAGACTTTGTATTCAGATTTCTAGGCTCAAATTTCAGATTCCCTTCAAACTGAGGGAAGTCTTTCTCACTCAGACTACAAGGCCTATGTTATCAAACTATGACCACGAAAAAGAATTTAGACATTAGAATAGCTCCAGACTTTGTATTCAGATTTCTAGGCTCAAATTTCAGATTCCCTTCAAACTGAGCGAAGTCTTTCTCACTCAGACTACAAGGCCTATGTAATCAAACTATGACCACGAAAAAGAATTTAGACATTAGAATAGCTCCAGACTTTATATTCAGATTTCTAGGCTCAAATTTCAGATTCCCTTCAAACTGAAGGAAGTCTTACTCACTCAGACTACAAGGCCTATGTTATCAAACAATGACCACGACAAAGAATTTAGACATTAGAATAGCTCCAGACTTTATATTCAGATTTCTAGGCTCAAATTTCAGATTCCCTTCAAACTGAGGGAAGTCTTACTCACTCAGACTACAAGGCCTATGTTATCAAACTATGACCACGACAAAGAATTTAGACATTAGAATAGCTCCAGACTTTGTATTCAGATTTCTAGGCTCAAATTTCAGATTCCCTTCAAACTGAGGGAAGTCTTTCTCACTCAGACTACAAGGCCTATATAATCAAACTATGACCACGAAAAAGAATTTAGACATTAGAATAGCTCCAGACTTTGTATTCAGATTTCTAGGCTCAAATTTCAGATTCCCTTCAAACTGAGCGAAGTCTTTCTCACTCAGACTACAAGGCCTATGTAATCAAACTATGACCACGAAAAAGAATTTAGACATTAGAATAGCTCCAGACTTTATATTCAGATTTCTAGGCTCAAATTTCAGATTCCCTTCAAACTGAGGGAAGTCTTACTCACTCAGACTACAAGGCCTATGTTATCAAACTATGACCACGACAAAGAATTTAGACATTAGAATAGCTCCAGACTTTGTATTCAGATTTCTAGGCTCAAATTTCAGATTCCCTTCAAACTGAGGGAAGTCTTTCTCACTCAGACTACAAGGCCTATATAATCAAACTATGACCACGAAAAAGAATTTAGACATTAGAATAGCTCCAGACTTTGTATTCAGATTTCTAGGCTCAAATTTCAGATTCCCTTCAAACTGAGGGAAATCTTTCTCACTCAGGCCTATGTTATCAAACTATGACCACGAAAAAGAATTTAGACATTAGAATAGCTCCAGACTTTGTATTCAGATTTCTAGGCTCAAATTTCAGATTCCCTTCACTCTGAGGGAAATCTTTCTCACTCAGACTACAAGGCCTATGTTATCAAACTATGACCACGAAAAAGAATTTAGACATTAGAATAGCTCCAGACTTTGTATTCAGATTTCTAGGCTCAAATTTCAGATTCCCTTCAAACTGAGGGAAGTCTTTCTCACTCAGACTACAAGGCCTATGTAATCAAACTATGACCACAAACAAGAATTTAGACATTAGAATAGCTCCAGACTTTGTATTCAGATTTCTAGGCTCAAATTTCAGATTCCCTTCACTCTGAGGGAAATCTTTCTCACTCAGACTACAAGGCCTATGTTATCAAACTATGACCACGAAAAAGAATTTAGACATTAGAATAGCTCCAGACTTTGTATTCAGATTTCTAGGCTCAAATTTCAGATTCCCTTCAAACTGAGGGAAGTCTTTCTCACTCAGACTACAAGGCCTATGTAATCAAACTATGACCACGAAAAAGAATTTAGACATTAGAATAGCTCCAGACTTTGTATTCAGATTTCTAGGCTCAAAATTCAGATTCCCTTCAAACTGAGGGAAGTCTTTCTCACTCAGACTACAAGGCCTATGTAATCAAACTATGACCACGAAAAAGAATTTAGACATTAGAATAGCTCCAGACTTTGTATTCAGATTTCTAGGCTCAAATTTCAGATTCCCTTCACTCTGAGGGAAATCTTTCTCACTCAGACTACAAGGCCTATGTAATCAAACTATGACCACAAAAAGGTATTTAGATATTAGAATAGCTCCAGACTTTGTATTCAGATTTCTAGGCTCAAATTTCAGATTCCCTTCAAACTGAGGGAAGTCTTTCTCACTCAGACTACAAGGCCTATGTAATCAAACTATGACCACAAACAAGAATTTAGACATTAGAATAGCTCCAGACTATGTATTCAGATTTCTAGGCTCAAATTTCAGATTCCCTTCAAACTGAGGGAAGTCTTTCTCACTCAGACTACAAGGCCTATGTTATCAAACTATGACCACGAAAAAGAATTTAGACATTAGAATAGCTCCAGACTTTGTATTCAGATTTCTAGGCTCAAATTTCAGATTCCCTTCAAACTGAGGGAAGTCTTTCTCACTCAGACTACAAGGCCTATGTAATCAAACTATGACCACAAACAAGAATTTAGACATTAGAATAGCTCCAGACTTTGTATTCAGATTTCTAGGCTCAAATTTCAGATTCCCTTCACTCTGAGGGAAATCTTTCTCACTCAGACTACAAGGCCTATGTTATCAAACTATGACCACGAAAAAGAATTTAGACATTAGAATAGCTCCAGACTTTGTATTCAGATTTCTAGGCTCAAATTTCAGATTCCCTTCAAACTGAGGGAAGTCTTTCTCACTCAGACTACAAGGCCTATGTAATCAAACTATGACCACGAAAAAGAATTTAGACATTAGAATAGCTCCAGACTTTGTATTCAGATTTCTAGGCTCAAAATTCAGATTCCCTTCAAACTGAGGGAAGTCTTTCTCACTCAGACTACAAGGCCTATGTAATCAAACTATGACCACGAAAAAGAATTTAGACATTAGAATAGCTCCAGACTTTGTATTCAGATTTCTAGGCTCAAATTTCAGATTCCCTTCACTCTGAGGGAAATCTTTCTCACTCAGACTACAAGGCCTATGTAATCAAACTATGACCACAAACAAGAATTTAGACATTAGAATAGCTCCAGACTATGTATTCAGATTTCTAGGCTCAAATTTCAGATTCCCTTCAAACTGAGGGAAGTCTTTCTCACTCAGACTACAAGGCCTATGTAATCAAACTATGACCACAAAAAGGTATTTAGACTTTAGAATAGCTCCAGACTTTGTATTCAGATTTCTAGGCTCAAATTTCAGATTCCCTTCAAACTGAGGGAAGTCTTTCTCACTCAGACTACAAGGCCTATGTTATCAAACTATGACCACGAAAAAGAATTTAGACATTAGAATAGCTCCAGACTTTGTATTCAGATTTCTAGGCTCAAATTTCAGATTCCCTTCAAACTGAGGGAAGTCTTTCTCACTCAGACTACAAGGCCTATGTAATCAAACTATGACCACGAAAAAGAATTTAGACATTAGAATAGCTCCAGACTATGTATTCAGATTTCTAGGCTCAAATTTCAGATTCCCTTCAAACTGAGGGAAGTCTTTCTCACTCAGACTACAAGGCCTATGTAATCAAACTATGACCACAAACAAGAATTTAGACATTAGAATAGCTCCAGACTTTGTATTCAGATTTCTAGGCTCAAATTTCAGATTCCCTTCACTCTGAGGGAAATCTTTCTCACTCAGACTACAAGGCCTATGTTATCAAACTATGACCACGAAAAAGAATTTAGACATTAGAATAGTTCCAGACTTTGTATTCAGATTTCTAGGCTCAAATTTCAGATTCCCTTCAAACTGAGGGAAGTCTTTCTCACTCAGACTACAAGGCCTATGTAATCAAACTATGACCACGAAAAAGAATTTAGACATTAGAATAGCTCCAGACTTTGTATTCAGATTTCTAGGCTCAAAATTCAGATTCCCTTCAAACTGAGGGAGGTCTTTCTCACTCAGACTACAAGGCCTATGTAATCAAACTATGACCACAAACAAGAATTTAGACATTAGAATAGCTCCAGACTTTGTATTCAGATTTCTAGGCTCAAATTTCAGATTCCCTTCACTCTGAGGGAAATCTTTCTCACTCAGACTACAAGGCCTATGTAATCAAACTATGACCACAAACAAGAATTTAGACATTAGAATAGCTCCAGACTATGTATTCAGATTTCTAGGCTCAAATTTCAGATTCCCTTCAAACTGAGGGAAGTCTTTCTCACTCAGACTACAAGGCCTATGTTATCAAACTATGACCACGAAAAAGAATTTAGACATTAGAATAGCTCCAGACTTTGTATTCAGATTTCTAGGCTCAAATTTCAGATTCCCTTCAAACTGAGGGAAGTCTTTCTCACTCAGACTACAAGGCCTATGTAATCAAACTATGACCACAAACAAGAATTTAGACATTAGAATAGCTCCAGACTTTGTATTCAGATTTCTAGGCTCAAATTTCAGATTCCCTTCACTCTGAGGGAAATCTTTCTCACTCAGACTACAAGGCCTATGTTATCAAACTATGACCACGAAAAAGAATTTAGACATTAGAATAGCTCCAGACTTTGTATTCAGATTTCTAGGCTCAAATTTCAGATTCCCTTCAAACTGAGGGAAGTCTTTCTCACTCAGACTACAAGGCCTATGTAATCAAACTATGACCACGAAAAAGAATTTAGACATTAGAATAGCTCCAGACTTTGTATTCAGATTTCTAGGCTCAAAATTCAGATTCCCTTCAAACTGAGGGAAGTCTTTCTCACTCAGACTACAAGGCCTATGTAATCAAACTATGACCACGAAAAAGAATTTAGACATTAGAATAGCTCCAGACTTTGTATTCAGATTTCTAGGCTCAAATTTCAGATTCCCTTCACTCTGAGGGAAATCTTTCTCACTCAGACTACAAGGCCTATGTAATCAAACTATGACCACAAACAAGAATTTAGACATTAGAATAGCTCCAGACTATGTATTCAGATTTCTAGGCTCAAATTTCAGATTCCCTTCAAACTGAGGGAAGTCTTTCTCACTCAGACTACAAGGCCTATGTTATCAAACTATGACCACGAAAAAGAATTTAGACATTAGAATAGCTCCAGACTTTGTATTCAGATTTCTAGGCTCAAATTTCAGATTCCCTTCAAACTGAGGGAAGTCTTTCTCACTCAGACTACAAGGCATATGTAATCAAACTATGACCACAAACAAGAATTTAGACATTAGAATAGCTCCAGACTATGTATTCAGATTTCTAGGCTCAAATTTCAGATTCCCTTCAAACTGAGGGAAATCTTTCTCACTCAGACTACAAGGCCTATGTAATCAAACTATGACCACAAACAAGAATTTAGACATTAGAATAGCTCCAGACTTTGTATTCAGATTTCTAGGCTCAAATTTCAGATTCCCTTCACTCTGAGGGAAATCTTTCTCACTCAGACTACAAGGCCTATGTAATCAAACTATGACCACAAACAAGAATTTAGACATTAGAATAGCTCCAGACTATGTATTCAGATTTCTAGGCTCAAATTTCAGATTCCCTTCAAACTGAGGGAAGTCTTTCTCACTCAGACTACAAGGCCTATGTAATCAAACTATGACCACAAACAAGAATTTAGACATTAGAATAGCTCCAGACTTTGTATTCAGATTTCTAGGCTCAAATTTCAGATTCCCTTCAAACTGAGGGAAGTCTTTCTCACTCAGACTACAAGGCCTATATAATCAAACTATGACCACGAAAAAGAATTTAGACATTAGAATAGCTCCAGACTTTGTATTCAGATTTCTAGGCTCAAATTTCAGATTCCCTTCAAACTGAGGGAAGTCTTTCTCACTCAGACTACAAGGCCTATGTAATCAAACTATGACCACAAACAAGAATTTAGACATTAGAATAGCTCCAGACTTTGTATTCAGATTTCTAGGCTCAAATTTCAGATTCCCTTCAAACTGAGGGAAGTCTTTCTCACTCAGACTACAAGGCCTATGTAATCAAACTATGACCACAAAAAGGTATTTAGACTTTAGAATAGCTCCAGACTTTGTATTCAGATTTCTAGGCTCAAATTTCAGATTCCCTTCAAACTGAGGGAAGTCTTTCTCACTCAGACTACAAGGCCTATATAATCAAACTATGACCACGACAAAGAATTTAGACATTAGAATAGCTCCAGACTTTGTATTCAGATTTCTAGGCTCAAATTTCAGATTCCCTTCAAACTGAGGGAAATCTTTCTCACTCAGGCCTATGTTATCAAACTATGACCACGAAAAAGAATTTAGACATTAGAATAGCTCCAGACTTTGTATTCAGATTTCTAGGCTCAAATTTCAGATTCCCTTCAAACTGAGGGAAGTCTTTCTCACTCAGACTACAAGGCTTATGTAATCAAACTATGACCACGAAAAAGAATTTAGACATTAGAATAGCTCCAGACTTTGTATTCAGATTTCTAGGCTCAAATTTCAGATTCCCTTCAAACTGAGGGAAGTCTTTCTCACTCAGACTACAAGGCTTATGTAATCAAACTATGACCACGAAAAAGAATTTAGACATTAGAATAGCTCCAGACTTTGTATTCAGATTTCTAGGCTCAAATTTCAGATTCCCTTCAAACTGAGGGAAGTCTTTCTCACTCAGACTACAAGGCCTATGTAATCAAACTATGACCACAAACAAGAATTTAGACATTAGAATAGCTCCAGACTTTGTATTCAGATTTCTAGGCTCAAATTTCAGATTCCCTTCACTCTGAGGGAAATCTTTCTCACTCAGACTACAAGGCCTATGTAATCAAACTATGACCACAAACAAGAATTTAGACATTAGAATAGCTCCAGACTATGTATTCAGATTTCTAGGCTCAAATTTCAGATTCCCTTCAAACTGAGGGAAGTCTTTCTCACTCAGACTACAAGGCCTATGTAATCAAACTATGACCACAAACAAGAATTTAGACATTAGAATAGCTCCAGACTATGTATTCAGATTTCTAGGCTCAAATTTCAGATTCCCTTCAAACTGAGGGAAGTCTTTCTCACTCAGACTACAAGGCCTATGTAATCAAACTATGACCACAAACAAGAATTTAGACATTAGAATAGCTCCAGACTTTGTATTCAGATTTCTAGGCTCAAATTTCAGATTCCCTTCACTCTGAGGGAAATCTTTCTCACTCAGACTACAAGGCCTATGTAATCAAACTATGACCACAAACAAGAATTTAGACATTAGAATAGCTCCAGACTATGTATTCAGATTTCTAGGCTCAAATTTCAGATTCCCTTCAAACTGAGGGAAGTCTTTCTCACTCAGACTACAAGGCCTATGTAATCAAACTATGACCACAAACAAGAATTTAGACATTAGAATAGCTCCAGACTTTGTATTCAGATTTCTAGGCTCAAATTTCAGATTCCCTTCAAACTGAGGGAAGTCTTTCTCACTCAGACTACAAGGCCTATATAATCAAACTATGACCACGAAAAAGAATTTAGACATTAGAATAGCTCCAGACTTTGTATTCAGATTTCTAGGCTCAAATTTCAGATTCCCTTCAAACTGAGGGAAGTCTTTCTCACTCAGACTACAAGGCCTATGTTATCAAACTATGACCACGAAAAAGAATTTAGACATTAGAATAGCTCCAGACTTTGTATTCAGATTTCTAGGCTCAAATTTCAGATTCCCTTCAAACTGAGCGAAGTCTTTCTCACTCAGACTACAAGGCCTATGTAATCAAACTATGACCACGAAAAAGAATTTAGACATTAGAATAGCTCCAGACTTTATATTCAGATTTCTAGGCTCAAATTTCAGATTCCCTTCAAACTGAAGGAAGTCTTACTCACTCAGACTACAAGGCCTATGTTATCAAACAATGACCACGACAAAGAATTTAGACATTAGAATAGCTCCAGACTTTATATTCAGATTTCTAGGCTCAAATTTCAGATTCCCTTCAAACTGAGGGAAGTCTTACTCACTCAGACTACAAGGCCTATGTTATCAAACTATGACCACGACAAAGAATTTAGACATTAGAATAGCTCCAGACTTTGTATTCAGATTTCTAGGCTCAAATTTCAGATTCCCTTCAAACTGAGGGAAGTCTTTCTCACTCAGACTACAAGGCCTATATAATCAAACTATGACCACGAAAAAGAATTTAGACATTAGAATAGCTCCAGACTTTGTATTCAGATTTCTAGGCTCAAATTTCAGATTCCCTTCAAACTGAGCGAAGTCTTTCTCACTCAGACTACAAGGCCTATGTAATCAAACTATGACCACGAAAAAGAATTTAGACATTAGAATAGCTCCAGACTTTATATTCAGATTTCTAGGCTCAAATTTCAGATTCCCTTCAAACTGAGGGAAGTCTTACTCACTCAGACTACAAGGCCTATGTTATCAAACTATGACCACGACAAAGAATTTAGACATTAGAATAGCTCCAGACTTTGTATTCAGATTTCTAGGCTCAAATTTCAGATTCCCTTCAAACTGAGGGAAGTCTTTCTCACTCAGACTACAAGGCCTATATAATCAAACTATGACCACGAAAAAGAATTTAGACATTAGAATAGCTCCAGACTTTGTATTCAGATTTCTAGGCTCAAATTTCAGATTCCCTTCAAACTGAGGGAAATCTTTCTCACTCAGGCCTATGTTATCAAACTATGACCACGAAAAAGAATTTAGACATTAGAATAGCTCCAGACTTTGTATTCAGATTTCTAGGCTCAAATTTCAGATTCCCTTCACTCTGAGGGAAATCTTTCTCACTCAGACTACAAGGCCTATGTTATCAAACTATGACCACGAAAAAGAATTTAGACATTAGAATAGCTCCAGACTTTGTATTCAGATTTCTAGGCTCAAATTTCAGATTCCCTTCAAACTGAGGGAAGTCTTTCTCACTCAGACTACAAGGCCTATGTAATCAAACTATGACCACAAACAAGAATTTAGACATTAGAATAGCTCCAGACTTTGTATTCAGATTTCTAGGCTCAAATTTCAGATTCCCTTCACTCTGAGGGAAATCTTTCTCACTCAGACTACAAGGCCTATGTTATCAAACTATGACCACGAAAAAGAATTTAGACATTAGAATAGCTCCAGACTTTGTATTCAGATTTCTAGGCTCAAATTTCAGATTCCCTTCAAACTGAGGGAAGTCTTTCTCACTCAGACTACAAGGCCTATGTAATCAAACTATGACCACGAAAAAGAATTTAGACATTAGAATAGCTCCAGACTTTGTATTCAGATTTCTAGGCTCAAAATTCAGATTCCCTTCAAACTGAGGGAAGTCTTTCTCACTCAGACTACAAGGCCTATGTAATCAAACTATGACCACGAAAAAGAATTTAGACATTAGAATAGCTCCAGACTTTGTATTCAGATTTCTAGGCTCAAATTTCAGATTCCCTTCACTCTGAGGGAAATCTTTCTCACTCAGACTACAAGGCCTATGTAATCAAACTATGACCACAAAAAGGTATTTAGATATTAGAATAGCTCCAGACTTTGTATTCAGATTTCTAGGCTCAAATTTCAGATTCCCTTCAAACTGAGGGAAGTCTTTCTCACTCAGACTACAAGGCCTATGTAATCAAACTATGACCACAAACAAGAATTTAGACATTAGAATAGCTCCAGACTTTGTATTCAGATTTCTAGGCTCAAATTTCAGATTCCCTTCAAACTGAGGGAAGTCTTTCTCACTCAGACTACAAGGCCTATATAATCAAACTATGACCACGAAAAAGAATTTAGACATTAGAATAGCTCCAGACTTTGTATTCAGATTTCTAGGCTCAAATTTCAGATTCCCTTCAAACTGAGGGAAGTCTTTCTCACTCAGACTACAAGGCCTATGTAATCAAACTATGACCACAAACAAGAATTTAGACATTAGAATAGCTCCAGACTTTGTATTCAGATTTCTAGGCTCAAATTTCAGATTCCCTTCAAACTGAGGGAAGTCTTTCTCACTCAGACTACAAGGCCTATGTAATCAAACTATGACCACAAAAATGTATTTAGACTTTAGAATAGCTTTAGACTTTGTATTAAGATTTCTAGGCTCAAATTTCAGATTCCCTTCAAACTGAGGGAAGTCTTTCTCACTCAGACTACAAGGCCTATATAATCAAACTATGACCACGACAAAGAATTTAGACATTAGAATAGCTCCAGACTTTGTATTCAGATTTCTAGGCTCAAATTTCAGATTCCCTTCAAACTGAGGGAAATCTTTCTCACTCAGGCCTATGTTATCAAACTATGACCACGAAAAAGAATTTAGACATTAGAATAGCTCCAGACTTTGTATTCAGATTTCTAGGCTCAAATTTCAGATTCCCTTCAAACTGAGGGAAGTCTTTCTCACTCAGACTACAAGGCTTATGTAATCAAACTATGACCACGAAAAAGAATTTAGACATTAGAATAGCTCCAGACTTTGTATTCAGATTTCTAGGCTCAAATTTCAGATTCCCTTCAAACTGAGGGAAGTCTTTCTCACTCAGACTACAAGGCTTATGTAATCAAACTATGACCACGAAAAAGAATTTAGACATTAGAATAGCTCCAGACTTTGTATTCAGATTTCTAGGCTCAAATTTCAGATTCCCTTCAAACTGAGGGAAGTCTTTCTCACTCAGACTACAAGGCCTATGTAATCAAACTATGACCACAAACAAGAATTTAGACATTAGAATAGCTCCAGACTTTGTATTCAGATTTCTAGGCTCAAATTTCAGATTCCCTTCACTCTGAGGGAAATCTTTCTCACTCAGACTACAAGGCCTATGTAATCAAACTATGACCACAAACAAGAATTTAGACATTAGAATAGCTCCAGACTATGTATTCAGATTTCTAGGCTCAAATTTCAGATTCCCTTCAAACTGAGGGAAGTCTTTCTCACTCAGACTACAAGGCCTATGTAATCAAACTATGACCACAAACAAGAATTTAGACATTAGAATAGCTCCAGACTATGTATTCAGATTTCTAGGCTCAAATTTCAGATTCCCTTCAAACTGAGGGAAGTCTTTCTCACTCAGACTACAAGGCCTATGTAATCAAACTATGACCACAAACAAGAATTTAGACATTAGAATAGCTCCAGACTTTGTATTCAGATTTCTAGGCTCAAATTTCAGATTCCCTTCACTCTGAGGGAAATCTTTCTCACTCAGACTACAAGGCCTATGTAATCAAACTATGACCACAAACAAGAATTTAGACATTAGAATAGCTCCAGACTATGTATTCAGATTTCTAGGCTCAAATTTCAGATTCCCTTCAAACTGAGGGAAGTCTTTCTCACTCAGACTACAAGGCCTATGTAATCAAACTATGACCACAAACAAGAATTTAGACATTAGAATAGCTCCAGACTTTGTATTCAGATTTCTAGGCTCAAATTTCAGATTCCCTTCAAACTGAGGGAAGTCTTTCTCACTCAGACTACAAGGCCTATGTAATCAAACTATGACCACAAACAAGAATTTAGACATTAGAATAGCTCCAGACTTTGTATTCAGATTTCTAGGCTCAAATTTCAGATTCCCTTCACTCTGAGGGAAATCTTTCTCACTCAGACTACAAGGCCTATGTAATCAAACTATGACCACAAACAAGAATTTAGACATTAGAATAGCTCCAGACTATGTATTCAGATTTCTAGGCTCAAATTTCAGATTCCCTTCAAACTGAGGGAAGTCTTTCTCACTCAGACTACAAGGCCTATGTAATCAAACTATGACCACAAACAAGAATTTAGACATTAGAATAGCTCCAGACTATGTATTCAGATTTCTAGGCTCAAATTTCAGATTCCCTTCAAACTGAGGGAAGTCTTTCTCACTCAGACTACAAGGCCTATGTAATCAAACTATGACCACAAACAAGAATTTAGACATTAGAATAGCTCCAGACTTTGTATTCAGATTTCTAGGCTCAAATTTCAGATTCCCTTCACTCTGAGGGAAATCTTTCTCACTCAGACTACAAGGCCTATGTAATCAAACTATGACCACAAACAAGAATTTAGACATTAGAATAGCTCCAGACTATGTATTCAGATTTCTAGGCTCAAATTTCAGATTCCCTTCAAACTGAGGGAAGTCTTTCTCACTCAGACTACAAGGCCTATGTAATCAAACTATGACCACAAACAAGAATTTAGACATTAGAATAGCTCCAGACTTTGTATTCAGATTTCTAGGCTCAAATTTCAGATTCCCTTCAAACTGAGGGAAGTCTTTCTCACTCAGACTACAAGGCCTATATAATCAAACTATGACCACGAAAAAGAATTTAGACATTAGAATAGCTCCAGACTTTGTATTCAGATTTCTAGGCTCAAATTTCAGATTCCCTTCAAACTGAGGGAAGTCTTTCTCACTCAGACTACAAGGCCTATGTTATCAAACTATGACCACGAAAAAGAATTTAGACATTAGAATAGCTCCAGACTTTGTATTCAGATTTCTAGGCTCAAATTTCAGATTCCCTTCAAACTGAGCGAAGTCTTTCTCACTCAGACTACAAGGCCTATGTAATCAAACTATGACCACGAAAAAGAATTTAGACATTAGAATAGCTCCAGACTTTATATTCAGATTTCTAGGCTCAAATTTCAGATTCCCTTCAAACTGAAGGAAGTCTTACTCACTCAGACTACAAGGCCTATGTTATCAAACTATGACCACAAACAAGAATTTAGACATTAGAATAGCTCCAGACTTTGTATTCAGATTTCTAGGCTCAAATTTCAGATTCCCTTCAAACTGAGGGAAGTCTTTCTCACTCAGACTACAAGGCCTATATAATCAAACTATGACCACGAAAAAGAATTTAGACATTAGAATAGCTCCAGACTTTGTATTCAGATTTCTAGGCTCAAATTTCAGATTCCCTTCAAACTGAGGGAAGTCTTTCTCACTCAGACTACAAGGCCTATGTAATCAAACTATGACCACAAACAAGAATTTAGACATTAGAATAGCTCCAGACTTTGTATTCAGATTTCTAGGCTCAAATTTCAGATTCCCTTCAAACTGAGGGAAGTCTTTCTCACTCAGACTACAAGGCCTATGTAATCAAACTATGACCACAAAAAGGTATTTAGACTTTAGAATAGCTCCAGACTTTGTATTCAGATTTCTAGGCTCAAATTTCAGATTCCCTTCAAACTGAGGGAAGTCTTTCTCACTCAGACTACAAGGCCTATATAATCAAACTATGACCACGACAAAGAATTTAGACATTAGAATAGCTCCAGACTTTGTATTCAGATTTCTAGGCTCAAATTTCAGATTCCCTTCAAACTGAGGGAAATCTTTCTCACTCAGGCCTATGTTATCAAACTATGACCACGAAAAAGAATTTAGACATTAGAATAGCTCCAGACTTTGTATTCAGATTTCTAGGCTCAAATTTCAGATTCCCTTCAAACTGAGGGAAGTCTTTCTCACTCAGACTACAAGGCTTATGTAATCAAACTATGACCACGAAAAAGAATTTAGACATTAGAATAGCTCCAGACTTTGTATTCAGATTTCTAGGCTCAAATTTCAGATTCCCTTCAAACTGAGGGAAGTCTTTCTCACTCAGACTACAAGGCTTATGTAATCAAACTATGACCACGAAAAAGAATTTAGACATTAGAATAGCTCCAGACTTTGTATTCAGATTTCTAGGCTCAAATTTCAGATTCCCTTCAAACTGAGGGAAGTCTTTCTCACTCAGACTACAAGGCCTATGTAATCAAACTATGACCACAAACAAGAATTTAGACATTAGAATAGCTCCAGACTTTGTATTCAGATTTCTAGGCTCAAATTTCAGATTCCCTTCACTCTGAGGGAAATCTTTCTCACTCAGACTACAAGGCCTATGTAATCAAACTATGACCACAAACAAGAATTTAGACATTAGAATAGCTCCAGACTATGTATTCAGATTTCTAGGCTCAAATTTCAGATTCCCTTCAAACTGAGGGAAGTCTTTCTCACTCAGACTACAAGGCCTATGTAATCAAACTATGACCACAAACAAGAATTTAGACATTAGAATAGCTCCAGACTATGTATTCAGATTTCTAGGCTCAAATTTCAGATTCCCTTCAAACTGAGGGAAGTCTTTCTCACTCAGACTACAAGGCCTATGTAATCAAACTATGACCACAAACAAGAATTTAGACATTAGAATAGCTCCAGACTTTGTATTCAGATTTCTAGGCTCAAATTTCAGATTCCCTTCACTCTGAGGGAAATCTTTCTCACTCAGACTACAAGGCCTATGTAATCAAACTATGACCACAAACAAGAATTTAGACATTAGAATAGCTCCAGACTATGTATTCAGATTTCTAGGCTCAAATTTCAGATTCCCTTCAAACTGAGGGAAGTCTTTCTCACTCAGACTACAAGGCCTATGTAATCAAACTATGACCACAAACAAGAATTTAGACATTAGAATAGCTCCAGACTTTGTATTCAGATTTCTAGGCTCAAATTTCAGATTCCCTTCAAACTGAGGGAAGTCTTTCTCACTCAGACTACAAGGCCTATATAATCAAACTATGACCACGAAAAAGAATTTAGACATTAGAATAGCTCCAGACTTTGTATTCAGATTTCTAGGCTCAAATTTCAGATTCCCTTCAAACTGAGGGAAGTCTTTCTCACTCAGACTACAAGGCCTATGTTATCAAACTATGACCACGAAAAAGAATTTAGACATTAGAATAGCTCCAGACTTTGTATTCAGATTTCTAGGCTCAAATTTCAGATTCCCTTCAAACTGAGCGAAGTCTTTCTCACTCAGACTACAAGGCCTATGTAATCAAACTATGACCACGAAAAAGAATTTAGACATTAGAATAGCTCCAGACTTTATATTCAGATTTCTAGGCTCAAATTTCAGATTCCCTTCAAACTGAAGGAAGTCTTACTCACTCAGACTACAAGGCCTATGTTATCAAACAATGACCACGACAAAGAATTTAGACATTAGAATAGCTCCAGACTTTATATTCAGATTTCTAGGCTCAAATTTCAGATTCCCTTCAAACTGAGGGAAGTCTTACTCACTCAGACTACAAGGCCTATGTTATCAAACTATGACCACGACAAAGAATTTAGACATTAGAATAGCTCCAGACTTTGTATTCAGATTTCTAGGCTCAAATTTCAGATTCCCTTCAAACTGAGGGAAGTCTTTCTCACTCAGACTACAAGGCCTATATAATCAAACTATGACCACGAAAAAGAATTTAGACATTAGAATAGCTCCAGACTTTGTATTCAGATTTCTAGGCTCAAATTTCAGATTCCCTTCAAACTGAGCGAAGTCTTTCTCACTCAGACTACAAGGCCTATGTAATCAAACTATGACCACGAAAAAGAATTTAGACATTAGAATAGCTCCAGACTTTATATTCAGATTTCTAGGCTCAAATTTCAGATTCCCTTCAAACTGAGGGAAGTCTTACTCACTCAGACTACAAGGCCTATGTTATCAAACTATGACCACGACAAAGAATTTAGACATTAGAATAGCTCCAGACTTTGTATTCAGATTTCTAGGCTCAAATTTCAGATTCCCTTCAAACTGAGGGAAGTCTTTCTCACTCAGACTACAAGGCCTATATAATCAAACTATGACCACGAAAAAGAATTTAGACATTAGAATAGCTCCAGACTTTGTATTCAGATTTCTAGGCTCAAATTTCAGATTCCCTTCAAACTGAGGGAAATCTTTCTCACTCAGGCCTATGTTATCAAACTATGACCACGAAAAAGAATTTAGACATTAGAATAGCTCCAGACTTTATATTCAGATTTCTAGGCTCAAATTTCAGATTCCCTTCAAACTGAAGGAAGTCTTACTCACTCAGACTACAAGGCCTATGTTATCAAACTATGACCACAAACAAGAATTTAGACATTAGAATAGCTCCAGACTTTGTATTCAGATTTCTAGGCTCAAATTTCAGATTCCCTTCAAACTGAGGGAAGTCTTTCTCACTCAGACTACAAGGCCTATATAATCAAACTATGACCACGAAAAAGAATTTAGACATTAGAATAGCTCCAGACTTTGTATTCAGATTTCTAGGCTCAAATTTCAGATTCCCTTCAAACTGAGGGAAGTCTTTCTCACTCAGACTACAAGGCCTATGTAATCAAACTATGACCACAAACAAGAATTTAGACATTAGAATAGCTCCAGACTTTGTATTCAGATTTCTAGGCTCAAATTTCAGATTCCCTTCAAACTGAGGGAAGTCTTTCTCACTCAGACTACAAGGCCTATGTAATCAAACTATGACCACAAAAAGGTATTTAGACTTTAGAATAGCTCCAGACTTTGTATTCAGATTTCTAGGCTCAAATTTCAGATTCCCTTCAAACTGAGGGAAGTCTTTCTCACTCAGACTACAAGGCCTATATAATCAAACTATGACCACGACAAAGAATTTAGACATTAGAATAGCTCCAGACTTTGTATTCAGATTTCTAGGCTCAAATTTCAGATTCCCTTCAAACTGAGGGAAATCTTTCTCACTCAGGCCTATGTTATCAAACTATGACCACGAAAAAGAATTTAGACATTAGAATAGCTCCAGACTTTGTATTCAGATTTCTAGGCTCAAATTTCAGATTCCCTTCAAACTGAGGGAAGTCTTTCTCACTCAGACTACAAGGCTTATGTAATCAAACTATGACCACGAAAAAGAATTTAGACATTAGAATAGCTCCAGACTTTGTATTCAGATTTCTAGGCTCAAATTTCAGATTCCCTTCAAACTGAGGGAAGTCTTTCTCACTCAGACTACAAGGCTTATGTAATCAAACTATGACCACGAAAAAGAATTTAGACATTAGAATAGCTCCAGACTTTGTATTCAGATTTCTAGGCTCAAATTTCAGATTCCCTTCAAACTGAGGGAAGTCTTTCTCACTCAGACTACAAGGCCTATGTAATCAAACTATGACCACAAACAAGAATTTAGACATTAGAATAGCTCCAGACTTTGTATTCAGATTTCTAGGCTCAAATTTCAGATTCCCTTCACTCTGAGGGAAATCTTTCTCACTCAGACTACAAGGCCTATGTAATCAAACTATGACCACAAACAAGAATTTAGACATTAGAATAGCTCCAGACTATGTATTCAGATTTCTAGGCTCAAATTTCAGATTCCCTTCAAACTGAGGGAAGTCTTTCTCACTCAGACTACAAGGCCTATGTAATCAAACTATGACCACAAACAAGAATTTAGACATTAGAATAGCTCCAGACTATGTATTCAGATTTCTAGGCTCAAATTTCAGATTCCCTTCAAACTGAGGGAAGTCTTTCTCACTCAGACTACAAGGCCTATGTAATCAAACTATGACCACAAACAAGAATTTAGACATTAGAATAGCTCCAGACTTTGTATTCAGATTTCTAGGCTCAAATTTCAGATTCCCTTCACTCTGAGGGAAATCTTTCTCACTCAGACTACAAGGCCTATGTAATCAAACTATGACCACAAACAAGAATTTAGACATTAGAATAGCTCCAGACTATGTATTCAGATTTCTAGGCTCAAATTTCAGATTCCCTTCAAACTGAGGGAAGTCTTTCTCACTCAGACTACAAGGCCTATGTAATCAAACTATGACCACAAACAAGAATTTAGACATTAGAATAGCTCCAGACTTTGTATTCAGATTTCTAGGCTCAAATTTCAGATTCCCTTCAAACTGAGGGAAGTCTTTCTCACTCAGACTACAAGGCCTATATAATCAAACTATGACCACGAAAAAGAATTTAGACATTAGAATAGCTCCAGACTTTGTATTCAGATTTCTAGGCTCAAATTTCAGATTCCCTTCAAACTGAGGGAAGTCTTTCTCACTCAGACTACAAGGCCTATGTTATCAAACTATGACCACGAAAAAGAATTTAGACATTAGAATAGCTCCAGACTTTGTATTCAGATTTCTAGGCTCAAATTTCAGATTCCCTTCAAACTGAGCGAAGTCTTTCTCACTCAGACTACAAGGCCTATGTAATCAAACTATGACCACGAAAAAGAATTTAGACATTAGAATAGCTCCAGACTTTATATTCAGATTTCTAGGCTCAAATTTCAGATTCCCTTCAAACTGAAGGAAGTCTTACTCACTCAGACTACAAGGCCTATGTTATCAAACAATGACCACGACAAAGAATTTAGACATTAGAATAGCTCCAGACTTTATATTCAGATTTCTAGGCTCAAATTTCAGATTCCCTTCAAACTGAGGGAAGTCTTACTCACTCAGACTACAAGGCCTATGTTATCAAACTATGACCACGACAAAGAATTTAGACATTAGAATAGCTCCAGACTTTGTATTCAGATTTCTAGGCTCAAATTTCAGATTCCCTTCAAACTGAGGGAAGTCTTTCTCACTCAGACTACAAGGCCTATATAATCAAACTATGACCACGAAAAAGAATTTAGACATTAGAATAGCTCCAGACTTTGTATTCAGATTTCTAGGCTCAAATTTCAGATTCCCTTCAAACTGAGCGAAGTCTTTCTCACTCAGACTACAAGGCCTATGTAATCAAACTATGACCACGAAAAAGAATTTAGACATTAGAATAGCTCCAGACTTTATATTCAGATTTCTAGGCTCAAATTTCAGATTCCCTTCAAACTGAGGGAAGTCTTACTCACTCAGACTACAAGGCCTATGTTATCAAACTATGACCACGACAAAGAATTTAGACATTAGAATAGCTCCAGACTTTGTATTCAGATTTCTAGGCTCAAATTTCAGATTCCCTTCAAACTGAGGGAAGTCTTTCTCACTCAGACTACAAGGCCTATATAATCAAACTATGACCACGAAAAAGAATTTAGACATTAGAATAGCTCCAGACTTTGTATTCAGATTTCTAGGCTCAAATTTCAGATTCCCTTCAAACTGAGGGAAATCTTTCTCACTCAGGCCTATGTTATCAAACTATGACCACGAAAAAGAATTTAGACATTAGAATAGCTCCAGACTTTGTATTCAGATTTCTAGGCTCAAATTTCAGATTCCCTTCACTCTGAGGGAAATCTTTCTCACTCAGACTACAAGGCCTATGTTATCAAACTATGACCACGAAAAAGAATTTAGACATTAGAATAGCTCCAGACTTTGTATTCAGATTTCTAGGCTCAAATTTCAGATTCCCTTCAAACTGAGGGAAGTCTTTCTCACTCAGACTACAAGGCCTATGTAATCAAACTATGACCACAAACAAGAATTTAGACATTAGAATAGCTCCAGACTTTGTATTCAGATTTCTAGGCTCAAATTTCAGATTCCCTTCACTCTGAGGGAAATCTTTCTCACTCAGACTACAAGGCCTATGTTATCAAACTATGACCACGAAAAAGAATTTAGACATTAGAATAGCTCCAGACTTTGTATTCAGATTTCTAGGCTCAAATTTCAGATTCCCTTCAAACTGAGGGAAGTCTTTCTCACTCAGACTACAAGGCCTATGTAATCAAACTATGACCACGAAAAAGAATTTAGACATTAGAATAGCTCCAGACTTTGTATTCAGATTTCTAGGCTCAAAATTCAGATTCCCTTCAAACTGAGGGAAGTCTTTCTCACTCAGACTACAAGGCCTATGTAATCAAACTATGACCACGAAAAAGAATTTAGACATTAGAATAGCTCCAGACTTTGTATTCAGATTTCTAGGCTCAAATTTCAGATTCCCTTCACTCTGAGGGAAATCTTTCTCACTCAGACTACAAGGCCTATGTAATCAAACTATGACCACAAAAAGGTATTTAGATATTAGAATAGCTCCAGACTTTGTATTCAGATTTCTAGGCTCAAATTTCAGATTCCCTTCAAACTGAGGGAAGTCTTTCTCACTCAGACTACAAGGCCTATGTAATCAAACTATGACCACAAACAAGAATTTAGACATTAGAATAGCTCCAGACTTTGTATTCAGATTTCTAGGCTCAAATTTCAGATTCCCTTCAAACTGAGGGAAGTCTTTCTCACTCAGACTACAAGGCCTATATAATCAAACTATGACCACGAAAAAGAATTTAGACATTAGAATAGCTCCAGACTTTGTATTCAGATTTCTAGGCTCAAATTTCAGATTCCCTTCAAACTGAGGGAAGTCTTTCTCACTCAGACTACAAGGCCTATGTAATCAAACTATGACCACAAACAAGAATTTAGACATTAGAATAGCTCCAGACTTTGTATTCAGATTTCTAGGCTCAAATTTCAGATTCCCTTCAAACTGAGGGAAGTCTTTCTCACTCAGACTACAAGGCCTATGTAATCAAACTATGACCACAAAAATGTATTTAGACTTTAGAATAGCTCCAGACTTTGTATTCAGATTTCTAGGCTCAAATTTCAGATTCCCTTCAAACTGAGGGAAGTCTTTCTCACTCAGACTACAAGGCCTATATAATCAAACTATGACCACGACAAAGAATTTAGACATTAGAATAGCTCCAGACTTTGTATTCAGATTTCTAGGCTCAAATTTCAGATTCCCTTCAAACTGAGGGAAATCTTTCTCACTCAGGCCTATGTTATCAAACTATGACCACGAAAAAGAATTTAGACATTAGAATAGCTCCAGACTTTGTATTCAGATTTCTAGGCTCAAATTTCAGATTCCCTTCAAACTGAGGGAAGTCTTTCTCACTCAGACTACAAGGCTTATGTAATCAAACTATGACCACGAAAAAGAATTTAGACATTAGAATAGCTCCAGACTTTGTATTCAGATTTCTAGGCTCAAATTTCAGATTCCCTTCAAACTGAGCGAAGTCTTTCTCACTCAGACTACAAGGCTTATGTAATCAAACTATGACCACGAAAAAGAATTTAGACATTAGAATAGCTCCAGACTTTGTATTCAGATTTCTAGGCTCAAATTTCAGATTCCCTTCAAACTGAGGGAAGTCTTTCTCACTCAGACTACAAGGCCTATGTAATCAAACTATGACCACAAACAAGAATTTAGACATTAGAATAGCTCCAGACTTTGTATTCAGATTTCTAGGCTCAAATTTCAGATTCCCTTCACTCTGAGGGAAATCTTTCTCACTCAGACTACAAGGCCTATGTAATCAAACTATGACCACAAACAAGAATTTAGACATTAGAATAGCTCCAGACTATGTATTCAGATTTCTAGGCTCAAATTTCAGATTCCCTTCAAACTGAGGGAAGTCTTTCTCACTCAGACTACAAGGCCTATGTAATCAAACTATGACCACAAACAAGAATTTAGACATTAGAATAGCTCCAGACTATGTATTCAGATTTCTAGGCTCAAATTTCAGATTCCCTTCAAACTGAGGGAAGTCTTTCTCACTCAGACTACAAGGCCTATGTAATCAAACTATGACCACAAACAAGAATTTAGACATTAGAATAGCTCCAGACTTTGTATTCAGATTTCTAGGCTCAAATTTCAGATTCCCTTCACTCTGAGGGAAATCTTTCTCACTCAGACTACAAGGCCTATGTAATCAAACTATGACCACAAACAAGAATTTAGACATTAGAATAGCTCCAGACTATGTATTCAGATTTCTAGGCTCAAATTTCAGATTCCCTTCAAACTGAGGGAAGTCTTTCTCACTCAGACTACAAGGCCTATGTAATCAAACTATGACCACAAACAAGAATTTAGACATTAGAATAGCTCCAGACTTTGTATTCAGATTTCTAGGCTCAAATTTCAGATTCCCTTCAAACTGAGGGAAGTCTTTCTCACTCAGACTACAAGGCCTATATAATCAAACTATGACCACGAAAAAGAATTTAGACATTAGAATAGCTCCAGACTTTGTATTCAGATTTCTAGGCTCAAATTTCAGATTCCCTTCAAACTGAGGGAAGTCTTTCTCACTCAGACTACAAGGCCTATGTTATCAAACTATGACCACGAAAAAGAATTTAGACATTAGAATAGCTCCAGACTTTGTATTCAGATTTCTAGGCTCAAATTTCAGATTCCCTTCAAACTGAGCGAAGTCTTTCTCACTCAGACTACAAGGCCTATGTAATCAAACTATGACCACGAAAAAGAATTTAGACATTAGAATAGCTCCAGACTTTATATTCAGATTTCTAGGCTCAAATTTCAGATTCCCTTCAAACTGAAGGAAGTCTTACTCACTCAGACTACAAGGCCTATGTTATCAAACAATGACCACGACAAAGAATTTAGACATTAGAATAGCTCCAGACTTTATATTCAGATTTCTAGGCTCAAATTTCAGATTCCCTTCAAACTGAGGGAAGTCTTACTCACTCAGACTACAAGGCCTATGTTATCAAACTATGACCACGACAAAGAATTTAGACATTAGAATAGCTCCAGACTTTGTATTCAGATTTCTAGGCTCAAATTTCAGATTCCCTTCAAACTGAGGGAAGTCTTTCTCACTCAGACTACAAGGCCTATATAATCAAACTATGACCACGAAAAAGAATTTAGACATTAGAATAGCTCCAGACTTTGTATTCAGATTTCTAGGCTCAAATTTCAGATTCCCTTCAAACTGAGCGAAGTCTTTCTCACTCAGACTACAAGGCCTATGTAATCAAACTATGACCACGAAAAAGAATTTAGACATTAGAATAGCTCCAGACTTTATATTCAGATTTCTAGGCTCAAATTTCAGATTCCCTTCAAACTGAGGGAAGTCTTACTCACTCAGACTACAAGGCCTATGTTATCAAACTATGACCACGACAAAGAATTTAGACATTAGAATAGCTCCAGACTTTGTATTCAGATTTCTAGGCTCAAATTTCAGATTCCCTTCAAACTGAGGGAAGTCTTTCTCACTCAGACTACAAGGCCTATATAATCAAACTATGACCACGAAAAAGAATTTAGACATTAGAATAGCTCCAGACTTTGTATTCAGATTTCTAGGCTCAAATTTCAGATTCCCTTCAAACTGAGGGAAATCTTTCTCACTCAGGCCTATGTTATCAAACTATGACCACGAAAAAGAATTTAGACATTAGAATAGCTCCAGACTTTGTATTCAGATTTCTAGGCTCAAATTTCAGATTCCCTTCACTCTGAGGGAAATCTTTCTCACTCAGACTACAAGGCCTATGTAATCAAACTATGACCACAAACAAGAATTTAGACATTAGAATAGCTCCAGACTTTGTATTCAGATTTCTAGGCTCAAATTTCAGATTCCCTTCAAACTGAGGGAAGTCTTTCTCACTCAGACTACAAGGCCTATATAATCAAACTATGACCACAAAAAGGTATTTAGACTTTAGAATAGCTCCAGACTTTGTATTCAGATTTCTAGGCTCAAATTTCAGATTCCCTTCAAACTGAGGGAAGTCTTTCTCACTCAGACTACATGGCCTATATAATCAAACTATGACCACGAAAAAGAATTTAGACATTAGAATAGCTCCAGACTTTGTATTCAGATTTCTAGGCTCAAATTTCAGATTCCCTTCAAACTGAGGGAAGTCTTTCTCACTCAGACTACAAGGCCTATGTAATCAAACTATGACCACGAAAAAGAATTTAGACATTAGAATAGCTCCAGACTATGTATTCAGATTTCTAGGCTCAAATTTCAGATTCCCTTCAAACTGAGGGAAATCTTTCTCACTCAGACTACAAGGCCTATGTAATCAAACTATGACCACAAACAAGAATTTAGACATTAGAATAGCTCCAGACTTTGTATTCAGATTTCTAGGCTCAAATTTCAGATTCCCTTCACTCTGAGGGAAATCTTTCTCACTCAGACTACAAGGCCTATGTAATCAAACTATGACCACAAACAAGAATTTAGACATTAGAATAGCTCCAGACTTTGTATTCAGATTTCTAGGCTCAAATTTCAGATTCCCTTCAAACTGAGGGAAGTCTTTCTCACTCAGACTACAAGGCCTATGTAATCAAACTATGACCACAAAAAGGTATTTAGACTTTAGAATAGCTCCAGACTTTGTATTCAGATTTCTAGGCTCAAATTTCAGATTCCCTTCAAACTGAGGGAAGTCTTTCTCACTCAGACTACAAGGCCTATATAATCAAACTATGACCACGAAAAAGAATTTAGACATTAGAATAGCTCCAGACTTTGTATTCAGATTTCTAGGCTCAAATTTCAGATTCCCTTCAAACTGAGGGAAGTCTTTCTCACTCAGACTACAAGGCCTATGTAATCAAACTATGACCACAAACAAGAATTTAGACATTAGAATAGCTCCAGACTTTGTATTCAGATTTCTAGGCTCAAATTTCAGATTCCCTTCACTCTGAGGGAAATCTTTCTCACTCAGACTACAAGGCCTATGTAATCAAACTATGACCACAAACAAGAATTTAGACATTAGAATAGCTCCAGACTTTGTATTCAGATTTCTAGGCTCAAATTTCAGATTCCCTTCAAACTGAGGGAAATCTTTCTCACTCAGGCCTATGTTATCAAACTATGACCACGAAAAAGAATTTAGACATTAGAATAGCTCCAGACTTTGTATTCAGATTTCTAGGCTCAAATTTCAGATTCCCTTCAAACTGAGGGAAGTCTTTCTCACTCAGACTACAAGGCCTATGTAATCAAACTATGACCACGAAAAAGAATTTAGACATTAGAATAGCTCCAGACTTTGTATTCAGATTTCTAGGCTCAAATTTCAGATTCCCTTCACTCTGAGGGAAATCTTTCTCACTCAGACTACAAGGCCTATGTAATCAAACTATGACCACAAACAAGAATTTAGACATTAGAATAGCTCCAGACTATGTATTCAGATTTCTAGGCTCAAATTTCAGATTCCCTTCAAACTGAGGGAAGTCTTTCTCACTCAGACTACAAGGCCTATGTTATCAAACTATGACCACGAAAAAGAATTTAGACATTAGAATACCTCCAGACTTTGTATTCAGATTTCTAGGCTCAAATTTCAGATTCCCTTCAAACTGAGGGAAGTCTTTCTCACTCAGACTACAAGGCCTATGTAATCAAACTATGACCACAAACAAGAATTTAGACATTAGAATAGCTCCAGACTTTGTATTCAGATTTCTAGGCTCAAATTTCAGATTCCCTTCACTCTGAGGGAAATCTTTCTCACTCAGACTACAAGGCCTATGTAATCAAACTATGACCACAAACAAGAATTTAGACATTAGAATAGCTCCAGACTATGTATTCAGATTTCTAGGCTCAAATTTCAGATTCCCTTCAAACTGAGGGAAGTGTTTCTCACTCAGACTACAAGGCCTATGTTATCAAACTATGACCAAGAAAAAGAATTTAGACATTAGAATAGCTCCAGACTTTGTATTCAGATTTCTAGGCTCAAATTTCAGATTCCCTTCAAACTGAGGGAAGTCTTTCTCACTCAGACTACAAGGCCTATGTAATCAAACTATGACCACGAAAAAGAATTTAGACATTAGAATAGCTCCAGACTATGTATTCAGATTTCTAGGCTCAAATTTCAGATTCCCTTCAAACTGAGGGAAATCTTTCTCACTCAGACTACAAGGCCTATGTAATCAAACTATGACCACAAACAAGAATTTAGACATTAGAATAGCTCCAGACTATGTATTCAGATTTCTAGGCTCAAATTTCAGATTCCCTTCAAACTGAGGGAAGTCTTTCTCACTCAGACTACAAGGCCTATGTTATCAAACTATGACCAAGAAAAAGAATTTAGACATTAGAATAGCTCCAGACTTTGTATTCAGATTTCTAGGCTCAAATTTCAGATTCCCTTCAAACTGAGGGAAGTCTTTCTCACTCAGACTACAAGGCCTATGTAATCAAACTATGACCACGAAAAAGAATTTAGACATTAGAATAGCTCCAGACTATGTATTCAGATTTCTAGGCTCAAATTTCAGATTCCCTTCAAACTGAGGGAAATCTTTCTCACTCAGACTACAAGGCCTATGTAATCAAACTATGACCACAAACAAGAATTTAGACATTAGAATAGCTCCAGACTTTGTATTCAGATTTCTAGGCTCAAATTTCAGATTCCCTTCACTCTGAGGGAAATCTTTCTCACTCAGACTACAAGGCCTATGTAATCAAACTATGACCACAAACAAGAATTTAGACATTAGAATAGCTCCAGACTTTGTATTCAGATTTCTAGGCTCAAATTTCAGATTCCCTTCAAACTGAGGGAAGTCTTTCTCACTCAGACTACAAGGCCTATGTAATCAAACTATGACCACAAACAAGAATTTAGACATTAGAATAGCTCCAGACTATGTATTCAGATTTCTAGGCTCAAATTTCAGATTCCCTTCAAACTGAGGGAAGTCTTTCTCACTCAGACTACAAGGCCTATGTTATCAAACTATGACCAAGAAAAAGAATTTAGACATTAGAATAGCTCCAGACTTTGTATTCAGATTTCTAGGCTCAAATTTCAGATTCCCTTCAAACTGAGGGAAGTCTTTCTCACTCAGACTACAAGGCCTATGTAATCAAACTATGACCACGAAAAAGAATTTAGACATTAGAATAGCTCCAGACTATGTATTCAGATTTCTAGGCTCAAATTTCAGATTCCCTTCAAACTGAGGGAAATCTTTCTCACTCAGACTACAAGGCCTATATAATCAAACTATGACCACGAAAAAGAATTTAGACATTAGAATAGCTCTAGACTTTGTATTCAGATTTCTAGGCTCAAATTTCAGATTCCCTTCAAACTGAGGGAAGTCTTTCTCACTCAGACTACAAGGCCTATGTAATCAAACTATGACCACAAACAAGAATTTAGACATTAGAATAGCTCCAGACTTTGTATTCAGATTTCTAGGCTCAAATTTCAGATTCCCTTCACTCTGAGGGAAATCTTTCTCACTCAGACTACAAGGCCTATGTAATCAAACTATGACCACAAACAAGAATTTAGACATTAGAATAGCTCCAGACTTTGTATTCAGATTTCTAGGCTCAAATTTCAGATTCCCTTCAAACTGAGGGAAATCTTTCTCACTCAGGCCTATGTTATCAAACTATGACCACGAAAAAGAATTTAGACATTAGAATAGCTCCAGACTTTGTATTCAGATTTCTAGGCTCAAATTTCAGATTCCCTTCAAACTGAGGGAAGTCTTTCTCACTCAGACTACAAGGCCTATGTAATCAAACTATGACCACGAAAAAGAATTTAGACATTAGAATAGCTCCAGACTTTGTATTCAGATTTCTAGGCTCAAATTTCAGATTCCCTTCAAACTGAGGGAAGTCTTTCTCACTCAGACTACAAGGCCTATGTAATCAAACTATGACCACAAACAAGAATTTAGACATTAGAATAGCTCCAGACTTTGTATTCAGATTTCTAGGCTCAAATTTCAGATTCCCTTCACTCTGAGGGAAATCTTTCTCACTCAGACTACAAGGCCTATGTAATCAAACTATGACCACAAACTAGAATTTAGACATTAGAATAGCTCCAGACTATGTATTCAGATTTCTAGGCTCCAATTTCAGATTCCCTTCAAACTGAGGGAAGTCTTTCTCACTCAGACTACAAGGCCTATGTTATCAAACTATGACCAAGAAAAAGAATTTAGACATTAGAATAGCTCCAGACTTTGTATTCAGATTTCTAGGCTCAAATTTCAGATTCCCTTCAAACTGAGGGAAGTCTTTCTCACTCAGACTACAAGGCCTATGTAATCAAACTATGACCACGAAAAAGAATTTAGACATTAGAATAGCTCCAGACTATGTATTCAGATTTCTAGGCTCAAATTTCAGATTCCCTTCAAACTGAGGGAAATCTTTCTCACTCAGACTACAAGGCCTATGTAATCAAACTATGACCACAAACAAGAATTTAGACATTAGAATAGCTCCAGACTTTGTATTCAGATTTCTAGGCTCAAATTTCAGATTCCCTTCACTCTGAGGGAAATCTTTCTCACTCAGACTACAAGGCCTATGTAATCAAACTATGACCACAAACAAGAATTTAGACATTAGAATAGCTCCAGACTATGTATTCAGATTTCTAGGCTCAAATTTCAGATTCCCTTCAAACTGAGGGAAGTGTTTCTCACTCAGACTACAAGGCCTATGTTATCAAACTATGACCAAGAAAAAGAATTTAGACATTAGAATAGCTCCAGACTTTGTATTCAGATTTCTAGGCTCAAATTTCAGATTCCCTTCAAACTGAGGGAAGTCTTTCTCACTCAGACTACAAGGCCTATGTAATCAAACTATGACCACGAAAAAGAATTTAGACATTAGAATAGCTCCAGACTATGTATTCAGATTTCTAGGCTCAAATTTCAGATTCCCTTCAAACTGAGGGAAATCTTTCTCACTCAGACTACAAGGCCTATGTAATCAAACTATGACCACAAACAAGAATTTAGACATTAGAATAGCTCCAGACTTTGTATTCAGATTTCTAGGCTCAAATTTCAGATTCCCTTCACTCTGAGGGAAATCTTTCTCACTCAGACTACAAGGCCTATGTAATCAAACTATGACCACAAACAAGAATTTAGACATTAGAATAGCTCCAGACTATGTATTCAGATTTCTAGGCTCAAATTTCAGATTCCCTTCAAACTGAGGGAAGTGTTTCTCACTCAGACTACAAGGCCTATGTTATCAAACTATGACCAAGAAAAAGAATTTAGACATTAGAATAGCTCCAGACTTTGTATTCAGATTTCTAGGCTCAAATTTCAGATTCCCTTCAAACTGAGGGAAGTCTTTCTCACTCAGACTACAAGGCCTATGTAATCAAACTATGACCACGAAAAAGAATTTAGACATTAGAATAGCTCCAGACTATGTATTCAGATTTCTAGGCTCAAATTTCAGATTCCCTTCAAACTGAGGGAAATCTTTCTCACTCAGACTACAAGGCCTATGTAATCAAACTATGACCACAAACAAGAATTTAGACATTAGAATAGCTCCAGACTATGTATTCAGATTTCTAGGCTCAAATTTCAGATTCCCTTCAAACTGAGGGAAGTCTTTCTCACTCAGACTACAAGGCCTATGTTATCAAACTATGACCAAGAAAAAGAATTTAGACATTAGAATAGCTCCAGACTTTGTATTCAGATTTCTAGGCTCAAATTTCAGATTCCCTTCAAACTGAGGGAAGTCTTTCTCACTCAGACTACAAGGCCTATGTAATCAAACTATGACCACGAAAAAGAATTTAGACATTAGAATAGCTCCAGACTATGTATTCAGATTTCTAGGCTCAAATTTCAGATTCCCTTCAAACTGAGGGAAATCTTTCTCACTCAGACTACAAGGCCTATGTAATCAAACTATGACCACAAACAAGAATTTAGACATTAGAATAGCTCCAGACTTTGTATTCAGATTTCTAGGCTCAAATTTCAGATTCCCTTCACTCTGAGGGAAATCTTTCTCACTCAGACTACAAGGCCTATGTAATCAAACTATGACCACAAACAAGAATTTAGACATTAGAATAGCTCCAGACTTTGTATTCAGATTTCTAGGCTCAAATTTCAGATTCCCTTCAAACTGAGGGAAGTCTTTCTCACTCAGACTACAAGGCCTATGTAATCAAACTATGACCACAAACAAGAATTTAGACATTAGAATAGCTCCAGACTATGTATTCAGATTTCTAGGCTCAAATTTCAGATTCCCTTCAAACTGAGGGAAGTCTTTCTCACTCAGACTACAAGGCCTATGTTATCAAACTATGACCAAGAAAAAGAATTTAGACATTAGAATAGCTCCAGACTTTGTATTCAGATTTCTAGGCTCAAATTTCAGATTCCCTTCAAACTGAGGGAAGTCTTTCTCACTCAGACTACAAGGCCTATGTAATCAAACTATGACCACGAAAAAGAATTTAGACATTAGAATAGCTCCAGACTATGTATTCAGATTTCTAGGCTCAAATTTCAGATTCCCTTCAAACTGAGGGAAATCTTTCTCACTCAGACTACAAGGCCTATATAATCAAACTATGACCACGAAAAAGAATTTAGACATTAGAATAGCTCTAGACTTTGTATTCAGATTTCTAGGCTCAAATTTCAGATTCCCTTCAAACTGAGGGAAGTCTTTCTCACTCAGACTACAAGGCCTATGTAATCAAACTATGACCACAAACAAGAATTTAGACATTAGAATAGCTCCAGACTTTGTATTCAGATTTCTAGGCTCAAATTTCAGATTCCCTTCACTCTGAGGGAAATCTTTCTCACTCAGACTACAAGGCCTATGTAATCAAACTATGACCACAAACAAGAATTTAGACATTAGAATAGCTCCAGACTTTGTATTCAGATTTCTAGGCTCAAATTTCAGATTCCCTTCAAACTGAGGGAAATCTTTCTCACTCAGGCCTATGTTATCAAACTATGACCACGAAAAAGAATTTAGACATTAGAATAGCTCCAGACTTTGTATTCAGATTTCTAGGCTCAAATTTCAGATTCCCTTCAAACTGAGGGAAGTCTTTCTCACTCAGACTACAAGGCCTATGTAATCAAACTATGACCACGAAAAAGAATTTAGACATTAGAATAGCTCCAGACTTTGTATTCAGATTTCTAGGCTCAAATTTCAGATTCCCTTCAAACTGAGGGAAGTCTTTCTCACTCAGACTACAAGGCCTATGTAATCAAACTATGACCACAAACAAGAATTTAGACATTAGAATAGCTCCAGACTTTGTATTCAGATTTCTAGGCTCAAATTTCAGATTCCCTTCAAACTGAGGGAAGTCTTTCTCACTCAGACTACAAGGCCTATGTTATCAAACTATGACCAAGAAAAAGAATTTAGACATTAGAATAGCTCCAGACTTTGTATTCAGATTTCTAGGCTCAAATTTCAGATTCCCTTCAAACTGAGGGAAGTCTTTCTCACTCAGACTACAAGGCCTATGTAATCAAACTATGACCACAAACAAGAATTTAGACATTAGAATAGCTCCAGACTTTGTATTCAGATTTCTATGCTCAAATTTCAGATTCCCTTCAAACTGAGGGAAATCTTTCTCACTCAGGCCTATGTTATCAAACTATGACCACGAGAAAGAATTTAGACATTAGAATAGCTCCAGACTTTGTATTCAGATTTCTAGGCTCAAATTTCAGATTCCCTTCAAACTGAGGGAAATCTTTCTCACTCAGACTACAAGGCCTATGTAATCAAACTATGACCACAAACAAGAATTTAGACATTAGAATAGCTCCAGACTATGTATTCAGATTTCTAGGCTCAAATTTCAGATTCCCTTCAAACTGAGGGAAGTCTTTCTCACTCAGACTACAAGGCCTATGTAATCAAACTATGACCACGAAAAAGAATTTAGACATTAGAATAGCTCCAGACTATGTATTCAGATTTCTAGGCTCAAATTTCAGATTCCCTTCAAACTGAGGGAAGTCTTTCTCACTCAGACTACAAGGCCTATGTAATCAAACTATGACCACGAAAAAGAATTTAGACATTAGAATAGCTCCAGACTATGTATTCAGATTTCTAGGCTCAAATTTCAGATTCCCTTCAAACTGAGGGAAATCTTTCTCACTCAGACTACAAGGCCTATGTAATCAAACTATGACCACAAACAAGAATTTAGACATTAGAATAGCTCCAGACTATGTATTCAGATTTCTAGGCTCAAATTTCAGATTCCCTTCACTCTGAGGGAAATCTTTCTCACTCAGACTACAAGGCCTATGTAATCAAACTATGACCACAAACAAGAATTTAGACATTAGAATAGCTCCAGACTTTGTATTCAGATTTCTAGGCTCAAATTTCAGATTCCCTTCAAACTGAGGGAAATCTTTCTCACTCAGGCCTATGTTATCAAACTATGACCACGAGAAAGAATTTAGACATTAGAATAGCTCCAGACTTTGTATTCAGATTTCTAGGCTCAAATTTCAGATTCCCTTCAAACTGAGGGAAATCTTTCTCACTCAGACTACAAGGCCTATGTAATCAAACTATGACCACAAACAAGAATTTAGACATTAGAATAGCTCCAGACTATGTATTCAGATTTCTAGGCTCAAATTTCAGATTCCCTTCAAACTGAGGGAAGTCTTTCTCACTCAGACTACAAGGCCTATGTTATCAAACTATGACCAAGAAAAAGAATTTAGACATTAGAATAGCTCCAGACTTTGTATTCAGATTTCTAGGCTCAAATTTCAGATTCCCTTCAAACTGAGGGAAGTCTTTCTCACTCAGACTACAAGGCCTATGTAATCAAACTATGACCACGAAAAAGAATTTAGACATTAGAATAGCTCCAGACTATGTATTCAGATTTCTAGGCTCAAATTTCAGATTCCCTTCAAACTGAGGGAAATCTTTCTCACTCAGACTACAAGGCCTATGTAATCAAACTATGACCACAAACAAGAATTTAGACATTAGAATAGCTCCAGACTATGTATTCAGATTTCTAGGCTCAAATTTCAGATTCCCTTCAAACTGAGGGAAGTCTTTCTCACTCAGACTACAAGGCCTATGTTATCAAACTATGACCAAGAAAAAGAATTTAGACATTAGAATAGCTCCAGACTTTGTATTCAGATTTCTAGGCTCAAATTTCAGATTCCCTTCAAACTGAGGGAAGTCTTTCTCACTCAGACTACAAGGCCTATGTAATCAAACTATGACCACGAAAAAGAATTTAGACATTAGAATAGCTCCAGACTATGTATTCAGATTTCTAGGCTCAAATTTCAGATTCCCTTCAAACTGAGGGAAATCTTTCTCACTCAGACTACAAGGCCTATGTAATCAAACTATGACCACAAACAAGAATTTAGACATTAGAATAGCTCCAGACTTTGTATTCAGATTTCTAGGCTCAAATTTCAGATTCCCTTCACTCTGAGGGAAATCTTTCTCACTCAGACTACAAGGCCTATGTAATCAAACTATGACCACAAACAAGAATTTAGACATTAGAATAGCTCCAGACTTTGTATTCAGATTTCTAGGCTCAAATTTCAGATTCCCTTCAAACTGAGGGAAGTCTTTCTCACTCAGACTACAAGGCCTATGTAATCAAACTATGACCACAAACAAGAATTTAGACATTAGAATAGCTCCAGACTATGTATTCAGATTTCTAGGCTCAAATTTCAGATTCCCTTCAAACTGAGAGAAGTCCTTCTCACTCAGACTACAAGGCCTATGTAATCAAACTATGACCACAAACAAGAATTTAGACATTAGAATAGCTCCAGACTTTGTATTCAGATTTCTAGGCTCAAATTTCAGATTCCCTTCACTCTGAGGGAAATCTTTCTCACTCAGACTACAAGGCCTATGTAATCAAACTATGACCACAAACAAGAATTTAGACATTAGAATAGCTCCAGACTTTGTATTCAGATTTCTAGGCTCAAATTTCAGATTCCCTTCAAACTGAGGGAAATCTTTCTCACTCAGGCCTATGTTATCAAACTATGACCACGAGAAAGATATTAGACATTAGAATAGCTCCAGACTTTGTATTCAGATTTCTAGGCTCAAATTTCAGATTCCCTTCAAACTGAGGGAAATCTTTCTCACTCAGACTACAAGGCCTATGTAATCAAACTATGACCACAAACAAGAATTTAGACATTAGAATAGCTCCAGACTATGTATTCAGATTTCTAGGCTCAAATTTCAGATTCCCTTCAAACTGAGGGAAGTCTTTCTCACTCAGACTACAAGGCCTATGTAATCAAACTATGACCACGAAAAAGAATTTAGACATTAGAATAGCTCCAGACTATGTATTCAGATTTCTAGGCTCAAATTTCAGATTCCCTTCAAACTGAGGGAAGTCTTTCTCACTCAGACTACAAGGCCTATGTAATCAAACTATGACCACGAAAAAGAATTTAGACATTAGAATAGCTCCAGACTATGTATTCAGATTTCTAGGCTCAAATTTCAGATTCCCTTCAAACTGAGGGAAATCTTTCTCACTCAGACTACAAGGCCTATGTAATCAAACTATGACCACAAACAAGAATTTAGACATTAGAATAGCTCCAGACTTTGTATTCAGATTTCTAGGCTCAAATTTCAGATTCCCTTCACTCTGAGGGAAATCTTTCTCACTCAGACTACAAGGCCTATGTAATCAAACTATGACCACAAACAAGAATTTAGACATTAGAATAGCTCCAGACTTTGTATTCAGATTTCTAGGCTCAAATTTCAGATTCCCTTCAAACTGAGGGAAATCTTTCTCACTCAGGCCTATGTTATCAAACTATGACCACGAGAAAGAATTTAGACATTAGAATAGCTCCAGACTTTGTATTCAGATTTCTAGGCTCAAATTTCAGATTCCCTTCAAACTGAGGGAAATCTTTCTCACTCAGACTACAAGGCCTATGTAATCAAACTATGACCACAAACAAGAATTTAGACATTAGAATAGCTCCAGACTATGTATTCAGATTTCTAGGCTCAAATTTCAGATTCCCTTCAAACTGAGGGAAGTCTTTCTCACTCAGACTACAAGGCCTATGTTATCAAACTATGACCAAGAAAAAGAATTTAGACATTAGAATAGCTCCAGACTTTGTATTCAGATTTCTAGGCTCAAATTTCAGATTCCCTTCAAACTGAGGGAAGTCTTTCTCACTCAGACTACAAGGCCTATGTAATCAAACTATGACCACGAAAAAGAATTTAGACATTAGAATAGCTCCAGACTATGTATTCAGATTTCTAGGCTCAAATTTCAGATTCCCTTCAAACTGAGGGAAATCTTTCTCACTCAGACTACAAGGCCTATGTAATCAAACTATGACCACAAACAAGAATTTAGACATTAGAATAGCTCCAGACTTTGTATTCAGATTTCTAGGCTCAAATTTCAGATTCCCTTCACTCTGAGGGAAATCTTTCTCACTCAGACTACAAGGCCTATGTAATCAAACTATGACCACAAACAAGAATTTAGACATTAGAATAGCTCCAGACTTTGTATTCAGATTTCTAGGCTCAAATTTCAGATTCCCTTCAAACTGAGGGAAGTCTTTCTCACTCAGACTACAAGGCCTATGTAATCAAACTATGACCACAAACAAGAATTTAGACATTAGAATAGCTCCAGACTATGTATTCAGATTTCTAGGCTCAAATTTCAGATTCCCTTCAAACTGAGGGAAATCTTTCTCACTCAGACTACAAGGCCTATGTTATCAAACTATGACCACGAAAAAGAATTTAGACATTAGAATAGCTCCAGACTTTGTATTCAGATTTCTAGGCTCAAATTTCAGATTCCCTTCAAACTGAGGGAAGTCTTTCTCACTCAGACTACAAGGCCTATGTAATCAAACTATGACCACAAACAAGAATTTAGACATTAGAATAGCTCCAGACTTTGTATTCAGATTTCTAGGCTCAAATTTCAGATTCCCTTCAAACTGAGGGAAGTCTTTCTCACTCAGACTACATGGCCTATATAATCAAACTATGACCACGAAAAAGAATTTAGACTTTAGAATAGCTCCAGACTTTGTATTCAGATTTCTAGGCTCAAATTTCAGATTCCCTTCAAACTGAGGGAAGTCTTTCTCACTCAGACTACAAGGCCTATGTTATCAAACTATGACCACGAAAAAGAATTTAGACATTAGAATAGCTCCAGACTTTGTATTCAGATTTCTAGGCTCAAATTTCAGATTCCCTTCAAACTGAGGGAAGTCTTTCTCACTCAGACTACAAGGCCTATGTAATCAAACTATGACCACGAAAAAGAATTTAGACATTAGAATAGCTCCAGACTTTGTATTCAGATTTCTAGGCTCAAATTTCAGATTCCCTTCAAACTGAGGGAAGTCTTTCTCACTCAGATTACAAGGCCTATGTAATCAAACTATGACCACGAAAAAGAATTTAGACATTAGAATAGCTCCAGACTTTGTATTCAGATTTCTAGGCTCAAATTTCAGATTCCCTTCACTCTGAGGGAAGTCTTTCTCACTTAGACTACAAGGCCTATGTAATCAAACTATGACCACAAACAAGAATTTAGACATTAGAATAGCTCCAGACTTTGTATTCAGATTTCTAGGCTCAAATTTCAGATTCCCTTCAAACTGAGGGAAGTCTTTCTCACTCAGGCCTATGTTATCAAACTATGACCACGAAAAAGAATTTAGACATTAGAATAGCTCCAGACTTTGTATTCAGATTTCTAGGCTCAAATTTTAGATTCCCTTCAAACTGAGGGAAGTCTTTCTCACTCAGACTACAAGGCCTATGTAATCAAACTATGACCACGAAAAAGAATTTAGACATTAGAATAGCTCCAGACTTTGTATTCAGATTTCTAGGCTCAAATTTCAGATTCCCTTCAAACTGAGGGAAGTCTTTCTCACTCAGACTACAAGGCCTATGTAATCAAACTATGACCACAAAAAAGTATTTAGACTTTAGAATAGCTCCAGACTTTGTATTCAGATTTCTAGGCTCAAATTTCAGATTCCCTTCAAACTGAGAGAAATCTTTCTCACTCAGACTACAAGGCCTATGTAATCAAACTATGACCACAAACAAGAATTTAGACATTAGAATAGCTCCAGACTTTGTATTCAGATTTCTAGGCTCAAATTTCAGATTCCCTTCAAACTGAGGGAAGTCTTTCTCACTCAGACTACAAGGCCTATGTAATCAAACTATGACCACAAAAAGGTATTTAGACTTTAGAATAGCTCCAGACTATGTATTCAGATTTCTAGGCTCAAATTTCAGATTCCCTTCAAACTGAGGGAAATCTTTCTCACTCAGACTACAAGGCCTATGTAATCAAACTATGACCACAAACAAGAATTTAGACATTAGAATAGCTCCAGACTTTGTATTCAGATTTCTAGGCTCAAATTTCAGATTCCCTTCACTCTGAGGGAAATCTTTCTCACTCAGACTACAAGGCCTATGTAATCAAACTATGACCACAAACAAGAATTTAGACATTAGAATAGCTCCAGACTTTGTATTCAGATTTCTAGGCTCAAATTTCAGATTCCCTTCAAACTGAGGGAAGTCTTTCTCACTCAGACTACAAGGCCTATGTTATCAAACTATGACCACAAAAAGGTATTTAGACTTTAGAATAGCTCCAGACTTTGTATTCAGATTTCTAGGCTCAAATTTCAGATTCCCTTCAAACTGAGGGAAGTCTTTCTCACTCAGACTACAAGGCCTATGTAATCAAACTATGACCACGAAAAAGAATTTAGACATTAGAATAGCTCCAGACTTTGTATTCAGATTTCTAGGCTCAAATTTCAGATTCCCTTCAAACTGAGGGAAGTCTTTCTCACTCAGACTACAAGGCCTATGTAATCAAACTATGACCACGAAAAAGAATTTAGACATTAGAATAGCTCCAGACTTTGTATTCAGATTTCTAGGCTCAAATTTCAGATTCCCTTCACTCTGAGGGAAATCTTTCTCACTCAGGCCTATGTTATCAAACTATGACCACGAAAAAGAATTTAGACATTAGAATAGCTCCAGACTTTGTATTCAGATTTCTAGGCTCAAATTTCAGATTCCCTTCAAACTGAGGGAAGTCTTTCTCACTCAGACTACAAGGCCTATGTAATCAAACTATGACCACGAAAAAGAATTTAGACATTAGAATAGCTCCAGACTTTGTATTCAGATTTCTAGGCTCAAATTTCAGATTCCCTTCACTCTGAGGGAAATCTTTCTCACTCAGACTACAAGGCCTATGTAATCAAACTATGACCACAAACAAGAATTTAGACATTAGAATAGCTCCAGACTTTGTATTCAGATTTCTAGGCTCAAATTTCAGATTCCCTTCACTCTGAGGGAAATCTTTCTCACTCAGACTACAAGGCCTATGTAATCAAACTATGACCACAAACAAGAATTTAGACATTAGAATAGCTCCAGACTTTGTATTCAGATTTCTATGCTCAAATTTCAGATTCCCTTCACTCTGAGGGAAATCTTTCTCACTCAGACTACAAGGCCTATGTAATCAAACTATGACCACAAACAAGAATTTAGACATTAGAATAGCTCCAGACTTTGTATTCAGATTTCTAGGCTCAAATTTCAGATTCCCTTCAAACTGAGGGAAATCTTTCTCACTCAGACTACAAGGCCTATGTAATCAAACTATGACCACGAAAAAGAATTTAGACATTAGAATAGCTCCAGACTTTGTATTCAGATTTCTAGGCTCAAATTTCAGATTCCCTTCAAACTGAGGGAAATCTTTCTCACTCAGACTACAAGGCCTATGTAATCATACTATGACCACGAAAAATGATTTAGACATTAGAATAGCTCCAGACTTTGTATTCAGATTTCTAGGCTCAAATTTCAGATTCCCTTCAAACTGAGGGAAGTCTTTCTCACTCAGACTACAAGGCCTATGTAATCAAACTATGACCACGAAAAAGAATTTAGACATTAGAATAGCTCCAGACTTTGTATTCAGATTTCTAGGCTCAAATTTCAGATTCCCTTCAAACTGAGGGAAATCTTTCTCACTCAGGCCTATGTTATCAAACTATGACCACGAAAAAGAATTTAGACATTAGAATAGCTCCAGACTTTGTATTCAGATTTCTAGGCTCAAATTTCAGATTCCCTTCAAACTGAGGGAAGTCTTTCTCACTCAGACTACAAGGCCTATGTAATCAAACTATGACCACGAAAAAGAATTTAGACATTAAAATAGCTCCAGACTTTGTATTCAGATTTCTAGGCTCAAATTTCAGATTCCCTTCAAACTGAGGGAAGTCTTTCTCACTCAGACTACAAGGCCTATGTAATCAAACTATGACCACAAACAAGAATTTAGACATTAGAATAGCTCCAGACTTTGTATTCAGATTTCTAGGCTCAAATTTCAGATTCCCTTCACTCTGAGGGAAATCTTTCTCACTCAGACTACAAGGCCTATGTAATCAAACTATGACCACAAACAAGAATTTAGACATTAGAATAGCTCCAGACTTTGTATTCAGATTTCTAGGCTCAAATTTCAGATTCCCTTCAAACTGAGGGAAGTCTTTCTCACTCAGACTACAAGGCCTATGTAATCAAACTATGACCACAAAAAAGTATTTAGACTTTAGAATAGCTCCAGACTTTGTATTCAGATTTCTAGGCTCAAATTTCAGATTCCCTTCAAACTGAGGGAAATCTTTCTCACTCAGACTACAAGGCCTATGTAATCAAACTATGACCACAAACAAGAATTTAGACATTAGAATAGCTCCAGACTTTGTATTCAGATTTCTAGGCTCAAATTTCAGATTCCCTTCAAACTGAGGGAAGTCTTTCTCACTCAGACTACAAGGCCTATGTAATCAAACTATGACCACAAAAAGGTATTTAGACTTTAGAATAGCTCCAGACTATGTATTCAGATTTCTAGGCTCAAATTTCAGATTCCCTTCAAACTGAGGGAAATCTTTCTCACTCAGACTACAAGGCCTATGTAATCAAACTATGACCACAAACAAGAATTTAGACATTAGAATAGCTCCAGACTTTGTATTCAGATTTCTAGGCTCAAATTTCAGATTCCCTTCACTCTGAGGGAAATCTTTCTCACTCAGACTACAAGGCCTATGTAATCAAACTATGACCACAAACAAGAATTTAGACATTAGAATAGCTCCAGACTTTGTATTCAGATTTCTAGGCTCAAATTTCAGATTCCCTTCAAACTGAGGGAAGTCTTTCTCACTCAGACTACAAGGCCTATGTAATCAAACTATGACCACAAAAAGGTATTTAGACTTTAGAATAGCTCCAGACTTTGTATTCAGATTTCTAGGCTCAAATTTCAGATTCCCTTCAAACTGAGGGAAGTCTTTCTCACTCAGACTACAAGGCCTATGTAATCAAACTATGACCACGAAAAAGAATTTAGACATTAGAATAGCTCCAGACTTTGTATTCAGATTTCTAGGCTCAAATTTCAGATTCCCTTCAAACTGAGGGAAGTCTTTCTCACTCAGACTACAAGGCCTATGTTATCAAACTATGACCACGAAAAAGAATTTAGACATTAGAATAGCTCCAGACTTTGTATTCAGATTTCTAGGCTCAAATTTCAGATTCCCTTCAAACTGAGGGAAGTCTTTCTCACTCAGACTACAAGGCCTATGTAATCAAACTATGACCACGAAAAAGAATTTAGACATTAGAATAGCTCCAGACTTTGTATTCAGATTTCTAGGCTCAAATTTCAGATTCCCTTCAAACTGAGGGAAGTCTTTCTCACTCAGATTACAAGGCCTATGTAATCAAACTATGACCACGAAAAAGAATTTAGACATTAGAATAGCTCCAGACTTTGTATTCAGATTTCTAGGCTCAAATTTCAGATTCCCTTCACTCTGAGGGAAATCTTTCTCACTTAGACTACAAGGCCTATGTAATCAAACTATGACCACAAACAAGAATTTAGACATTAGAATAGCTCCAGACTTTGTATTCAGATTTCTAGGCTCAAATTTCAGATTCCCTTCAAACTGAGGGAAATCTTTCTCACTCAGGCCTATGTTATCAAACTATGACCACGAAAAAGAATTTAGACATTAGAATAGCTCCAGACTTTGTATTCAGATTTCTAGGCTCAAATTTCAGATTCCCTTCACTCTGAGGGAAATCTTTCTCACTCAGACTACAAGGCCTATGTAATCAAACTATGACCACAAACAAGAATTAATTTTAGACATTAGAATAGCTCCAGACTTTGTATTCAGATTTCTAGGCTCAAATTTCAGATTCCCTTCAAACTGAGGGAAATCTTTCTCACTCAGGCCTATGTAATCAAACTATGACCACAAACAAGAATTTAGACATTAGAATAGCTCCAGACTTTGTATTCAGATTTCTAGGCTCAAATTTCAGATTCCCTTCACTCTGAGGGAAATCTTTCTCACTCAGACTACAAGGCCTATGTAATCAAACTATGACCACAAAAAGGTATTTAGACTTTAGAATAGCTCCAGACTTTGTATTCAGATTTCTAGGCTCAAATTTCAGATTCCCTTCAAACTGAGGGAAGTCTTTCTCACTCAGACTACAAGGCCTATGTAATCAAACTATGACCACGAAAAAGAATTTAGACATTAGAATAGCTCCAGACTTTGTATTCAGATTTCTAGGCTCAAATTTCAGATTCCCTTCAAACTGAGGGAAGTCTTTCTCACTCAGACTACAAGGCCTATGTTATCAAACTATGACCACGAAAAAGAATTTAGACATTAGAATAGCTCCAGACTTTGTATTCAGATTTCTAGGCTCAAATTTCAGATTCCCTTCAAACTGAGGGAAGTCTTTCTCACTCAGACTACAAGGCCTATGTAATCAAACTATGACCACGAAAAAGAATTTAGACATTAGAATAGCTCCAGACTTTGTATTCAGATTTCTAGGCTCAAATTTCAGATTCCCTTCAAACTGAGGGAAGTCTTTCTCACTCAGATTACAAGGCCTATGTAATCAAACTATGACCACGAAAAAGAATTTAGACATTAGAATAGCTCCAGACTTTGTATTCAGATTTCTAGGCTCAAATTTCAGATTCCCTTCACTCTGAGGGAAATCTTTCTCACTTAGACTACAAGGCCTATGTAATCAAACTATGACCACAAACAAGAATTTAGACATTAGAATAGCTCCAGACTTTGTATTCAGATTTCTAGGCTCAAATTTCAGATTCCCTTCAAACTGAGGGAAATCTTTCTCACTCAGGCCTATGTTATCAAACTATGACCACGAAAAAGAATTTAGACATTAGAATAGCTCCAGACTTTGTATTCAGATTTCTAGGCTCAAATTTCAGATTCCCTTCACTCTGAGGGAAATCTTTCTCACTCAGACTACAAGGCCTATGTAATCAAACTATGACCACAAACAAGAATTAATTTTAGACATTAGAATAGCTCCAGACTTTGTATTCAGATTTCTAGGCTCAAATTTCAGATTCCCTTCAAACTGAGGGAAATCTTTCTCACTCAGGCCTATGTAATCAAACTATGACCACAAACAAGAATTTAGACATTAGAATAGCTCCAGACTTTGTATTCAGATTTCTAGGCTCAAATTTCAGATTCCCTTCACTCTGAGGGAAATCTTTCTCACTCAGACTACAAGGCCTATGTAATCAAACTATGACCACAAACAAGAATTAATTTTAGACATTAGAATAGCTCCAGACTTTGTATTCAGATTTCTAGGCTCAAATTTCAGATTCCCTTCAAACTGAGGGAAATCTTTCTCACTCAGGCCTATGTAATCAAACTATGACCACAAACAAGAATTAATTTTAGACATTAGAATAGCTCCAGACTTTGTATTCAGATTTCTAGGCTCATATTTCAGATTCCCTTCAAACTGAGGGAAGTCTTTCTCACTCAGACTACAAGGCCTATGTAATCAAACTATGACCACAAACAAGAATTTAGACATTAGAATAGCTCCAGACTTTGTATTCAGATTTCTAGGCTCAAATTTCAGATTCCCTTCACTCTGAGGGAAATCTTTCTCACTCAGACTACAAGGCCTATGTAATCAAACTATGACCACAAACAAGAATTTAGACATTAGAATAGCTCCAGACTTTGTATTCAGATTTCTAGGCTCAAATTTCAGATTCCCTTCAAACTGAGGGAAGTCTTTCTCACTCAGACTACAAGGCCTATGTAATCAAACTATGACCACAAAAAGGTATTTAGACTTTAGAATAGCTCCAGACTTTGTATTCAGATTTCTAGGCTCAAATTTCAGATTCCCTTCAAACTGAGGGAAGTCTTTCTCACTCAGACTACAAGGCCTATGTAATCAAACTATGACCACAAACAAGAATTTAGACATTAGAATAGCTCCAGACTTTGTATTCAGATTTCTAGGCTCAAATTTCAGATTCCCTTCAAACTGAGGGAAATCTTTCTCACTCAGACTACAAGGCCTATATAATCAAACTATGACCATGAAAAAGAATTTAGACATTAGAATAGCTCCAGACTTTGTATTCAGATTTCTAGGCTCAAATTTCAGATTCCCTTCACTCTGAGGGAAATCTTTCTCACTCAGACTACAAGGCCTATGTAATCAAACTATGACCACAAACAAGAATTTAGACATTAGAATAGCTCCAGACTTTGTATTCAGATTTCTAGGCTCAAATGTCAGATTCCCTTCAAACTGAGGGAAATCTTTCTCACTCAGGCCTATGTTATCAAACTATGACCACGAAAAAGAATTTAGACATTAGAATAGCTCCAGACTTTGTATTCAGATTTCTAGGCTCAAATTTCAGATTCCCTTCAAACTGAGGGAAGTCTTTCTCACTCAGACTACAAGGCCTATGTAATCAAACTATGACCACAAACAAGAATTTAGACATTAGAATAGCTCCAGACTTTGTATTCAGATTTCTAGGCTCAAATTTCAGATTCCCTTCACTCTGAGGGAAATCTTTCTCACTCAGACTACAAGGCCTATGTAATCAAACTATGACCACAAACAAGAATTTAGACATTAGAATAGCTCCAGACTTTGTATTCAGATTTCTAGGCTCAAATTTCAGATTCCCTTCACTCTGAGGGAAATCTTTCTCACTCAGACTACAAGGCCTATGTAATCAAACTATGACCACAAACAAGAATTTAGACATTAGAATAGCTCCAGACTTTGTATTCAGATTTCTAGGCTCAAATTTCAGATTCCCTTCACTCTGAGGGAAATCTTTCTCACTCAGACTACAAGGCCTATGTAATCAAACTATGACCACAAACAAGAATTTAGACATTAGAATAGCTCCAGACTTTGTATTCAGATTTCTAGGCTCAAATTTCAGATTCCCTTCAAACTGAGGGAAATCTTTCTCACTCAGACTACAAGGCCTATGTAATCAAACTATGACCACGAAAAAGAATTTAGACATTAGAATAGCTCCAGACTTTGTATTCAGATTTCTAGGCTCAAATTTCAGATTCCCTTCAAACTGAGGGAAATCTTTCTCACTCAGACTACAAGGCCTATGTAATCATACTATGACCACGAAAAATGATTTAGACATTAGAATAGCTCCAGACTTTGTATTCAGATTTCTAGGCTCAAATTTCAGATTCCCTTCAAACTGAGGGAAATCTTTCTCACTCAGACTACAAGGCCTATGTAATCAAACTATGACAACGAAAAAGAATTTAGACATTAGAATAGCTCCAGACTTTGTATTCAGATTTCTAGGCTCAAATTTCAGATTCCCTTCAAACTGAGGGAAATCTTTCTCACTCAGACTACAAGGCCTATATAATTAAACTATGACCACAAAAAGGTATTTAGACATTAGAATAGCTCCAGACTTTGTATTCAGATTTCTAGGCTCAAATTTCAGATTCCCTTCAAACTGAGGGAAATCTTTCTCACTCAGACTACAAGGCCTATTATGAGCTAAATAGCCTAAAATAGCCACACCTAATCTAGACTATACCAAAACCAACCCTAAACCCAATCCTACAATCGGTGGTCCTGAGTTAGTGAATCGAGTAAATAGAGGAGTCTGGCCCTTTTAGGGTGGGCCGACCTGGCAAGGGCCGACTTGACCAACTACCTAGAAGGACAACCACTGCAGTTATCTAGGACATCCGAAATGGTAAGACAAGTCTATACGAAAAATATTTCTTTCTTTTCTACTGAAGGTCTGGACTTCTCGGCGGCCGTTCTGTTCTTTTGAAAGTCGCGCGAATCACGCCAATGGATGATTTAATTCATTGCATGTTTAACATAGAATCTAGATGCAATACCATTTAGCGCTATCGTTAAATATTTGGAGCTATCGCTAAATATTTGGGGAGTTTGTCCGTTCATGTTCGGTCGGCCGTTCACCAATTATCTCACACATGCATTAGTAGTGATTACTAACATTCATGAGTACTTGCTGATAACATATAATGCTTGTCGGTATTAACCGTATTTGGGCATGGGAGCGCTCGAAGACCTATAGTGATCTTCTCGTGTATGTATGATAAGGATCAGAACCTCAGAAAATGCACAATTACGGTATCTCCCAATTCCTTCTGACTCCTCATTAGCAGGGAAAGGCATGTGGAGCGGAACCGCACTGACGGAAAAAGATATAGAATAGAACTGTTTGTGGGTCAGATTTTCAGAAAATGTACAATTCAACTTCACCAATTCTCTCAAATAACCCAAATTTCGGACAAAAATAAAGTTCAAAATACAGTTCAACCTAGCCAAACTGATTTCTAGAATCAATGCAATGCCGAATATACTCGAATTTACCAATTTGGTCAATACTATAGTATTGACCAAATTGCAGCCTAATTTAGCAGAATTTACTAAATGTGTACAGCTGCCAACTGTACATTTTCTGAAAATCTGACCCATGTACGCGTTTTCGCTCTACCCTATTCCATAGTGCTGTGTGCCGTGCCCTGCTCTACCGTCCCTTCAACCCCCGTCAGTCTTAGACATGGTTTCGCGGAAACAATTGCTCTACATGTTTCGGTGTGTATCTCAAATACTATTCAAGATTTGTGTCAAAAGATAAATTGTATCCCATAGCTGCGCATATCTACTCAAATCTGTGGAGACTAAATTATTATAGATTTAATTCTTCTACCTCTTTTGTTGATCATTGCATGGAAACTATCTAGCATTTTTCAACAACGCAAAATATCTTCTCAGTCTAGGCCCAAACTTGAGGGAGTCCCTTCAAACGAATAGAAGGGAAAGCCTCTCGCCTCAGACCGCAAAGAGTCATTATAATTCCATTAAGACTGCAAAATGTCATCATATTCGCATTAAATATCCGAGTTCTAGGGCAAGAAACTGATTAGCGAGGTAGGCTGACATAACACTCGTATCTGATCTGAGGGTTTGGACCTAGACTGTTCTGCGGAAATAATTTGTCTAAATGTGTCGGCATGTATATATATTGCTGTTTATGTGCTTTTAATCTACTGAAATACAAGTTACTACAAACAGGATTTGACTTGTCATCATATTTCATCATCATTTGAATGTTATTTTAACATTAATGCTATAAACCCACAAGGATTTTCAGAAAATGTACAATTGGCAGATCTACACATTTAGTAAATTCTGCTAAATTTGGCTGAAAAACACAGAATACCGGGTATACCTGAGTACTGTATATTTGGTATCGCGTTGATTTAAAGTATCAGTTCTATTACCCCACGCACACATTCACGAATTGGAAATTCGTACGAATTCACATTTCGTGGATGAATTCGTACGAATTTTGAAGCAAAATAATTTGAAATCGTGGCTATTTTCTGGCCCACACATGCACGAATTGAGACCCGATTTCATAAAAATTTGAAATCGTGGCAAGTTAGCCCACACATTCACGAATTTTGCCACGATTTTCTATACGAAATGAAAATAACCATCTTCTGAATCTGATTTTTATCAAGATTTGTTCAACCTCTGGCACATATTCTATATATTTATGTGTGTAGTGACATTATTCATCTAAAAAAATTCCTGACTCTTCAAACTGTTAATGTCAATTGTAATGAAGACAATGGGCCTGTTGTATAAGAAAGGGCTCGCAAGTGGCTCATATCTCCTCATTTCGCATCGCATCTTTTTACTTTACGAGGGACTTGCGAGATATGACAGACATACGAGGGGTGGCTTGCATAACAACCCTCGCAGCAATTTCGTAATTTCTATTAACCAACACATCGCATCACCTCGTATCTTCTCGTATCTTCTCCTATCTGCCGTTTTGATAGTGTATACTACTAGCAAAGTCACTCTCTTCCTCCCTCTCTCTCCCCTCCCTCTCTCTCCTTGCCTCTCCTCCTTTTCTCCCCCTCTCTCTTCCTGTCCCTACACTATCCCCTCCTCCCCCTGCCCTCTTCTCTCTCCCCCTCTTCTCTCTGTATCCGCTTCTCCCTCTCCCTATCATATTTCCCCCAGCCTCTCACCTCCCCCTCCCTCTTTTTACTCACTCTTCCCCTTCCCCTCCCCTGTCTGATCTCTCTCCCTCGATCTCTCTCCCCTACCCCCCCCCCCCCCCAGCCCTCTCCGGAAGGTGGGGAGGGGCAGTACAAGGACAGGTACTGGCTGAGGTACTGGAGGAGGCACAGGAAGAGGTGGTACAGGAGGAGGTACAGGGGGCTGGAGTACTAGAATAGGGACTGTAGCAGGTAATGGAGCAAATACTGGAGGTAGTGCAGGAGGGGGTACTGGAGAAGGTACTGTAAAGGGCAGCACACACCTCTCTTGATCCGATTTAACTGCTCCCGATCAAGAATTCTAAGGAATAAAGTTTTAAAACTGTCCATTTGCGGAGACCCACACCGGGGACATTGACCCACACTGATTAGTGTCCCGATGTTGGTGGCCCTATGATGGCCTATGAAAATGGGGATTTTAGAATTTTGCATCTCTGGAAATAAAAATGATATCAACTTGATTCAAGTGACCACACATACCTATCCTGGGATGAGCTATCAGATGAATACATGACCAAGGTCATTTGGGGTCAAGGTCAAGGTCATTTCTATGTCAAACGCCCCAAATTGACATTTTGGGACATTTATCTCGAATTTGCTGGAGGGGGTTACTGGAGGTTACTGGAGGAGGATACTTCAGGAAGTAAATGGAGGGGGTTGCTGGAGGGGGTTACTGGAGGTGGTTACTGGAGGAGGTTACTGGAGGGGGTTACTGGAGGTTGTTACTGGAGGGGTTGCTGGAGGGGCACTCTCGAGTGCAGCACTGTGCTGCTCAGCACTCTAGAGTGCTGCGCAACACTCTAGAGTGCTGCACTGTGCTGTGCAACACTCTAAAGTGCTGCACTGTGCTGCGCAGCACTCTAGAGTGCTGAATTGCAAATTAGAGTGCAGCACTGTGCTGCTCAGCACTCTAGAGTGCAGCACTGTGCTGTGCAACACTCTAAAGTGCTGCACTGTGCTGCGCTGCACTCTAGAGTGCGGAATTACAAATTAGAGTGCAGCACTGTGCTGCTCAGCACTCTAGAGTGCAGCACTGTGCTGCGCAACACTGTAGAGTGCTGCACTGTGCTGCGCAACACTGTAGAGTGCAGCACTGTGCTGCGCAACACTCTAAAGTGCTGCACTGTGCTGCGCAGCACTCTAGAGTGCTGAATTGCAAATTAGAGTGCAGCACTGTGCTGCTCAGCACTCTAGAGTGCAGCACTGTGCTGCGCAACACTCTAGAGTGCAGCACTGTGCTGCGCAGCACTCTAGAGTGCTGAATTGCAAATTAGAGTGCAGCACTGTGCTGCTCAGCACTCTAGAGTGCAGCACTGTGCTGCGCAACACTCTTGAGTGCTGCACTGTGCTGCGCAACACTCTAGAGTGCTGCACTGTGCTCCGTCCTGTGCTCCGTTCTCCAGTACCCCTTACAGTACCTCCTCCACAACCCCCTCCAGTACCCCTTACAGTACCTCTTCCAGTAGTTCTTCCTCCAGTGCCCCTTACAGTTCTTCCTCCAGTACCTCCTCCCATACTCCTTACAGTATTTTCTCCTCTACTCCTTACAGTATTCCTCCAGTACCCCCTCCATTACCCCTTCCAGTGCCTCCTCTAGTACCTTCTCCAATACCCCCTTACAGTACCTCCTCCAGTGCCTCCTCCAGTACACCTTACAGTGCCTACTCCAGTACCTTCTCCAGTATCCCTGCCAGTGCCTCCTCCAGTACCTCTTACAGTAGCTCCTCTGCCTCCCCCAGTTCCCCATTCCTCCTCAATTGCCGCCTCCTGTACCTCCTGGAGGAGGAGAAACTTTAGATATTGAATAGTCGTAGAATTATTGTAGGAAATAAGGAATACATGTATAAAGTCTAAAGTCTATGATTCTAAGATCTAGAATGAATGTTTATGGTATGGTAGGTATACAGGTAGGTGCTTGGGCCATGTGGCTATTGGTCATATTACATGCTACCCTAATTACTGCCATAAATTCCTGTTTAATGTACCATTATGAAATATGAACATGTTACTAATTTTGGGTATTAAATATGATAATAATAACTAATGATAATTACTGGTGATAAAGGGGTTACAAACTGTTGCGTCATTATTACGTAACATGATGTAACATATGACTATCATAGAAAGGAACCCCATTACCAGATGTAGGAAATTGCTTAATGTTAACCATTCGCCACCCAACACTAATTTTAACAAAGAAAGATGGAAATGGTAAGAATAATGCACGTACACAGGGATGTATGCATATACATTCAAGAAATGGGATTAGTAGAAATATCTGTGGAAAATGTTTGATGTGTTTCAAGAAAATGAGTCACAACTCGCTATATATATTCATATTTTTAATGTGTTTTATTCACAAGATCTTTTTATAGCACTGTTCTCATCTTTACAGAATTTTGTATGATATGTTTAGTTTGATTAAATACTCAGCTCAGCCCATGGAAAAAATTAGAGCATGGTCAGCATAGATGCATGGGTTTGGAGACCCAGAACAATAATCCTATAGCTACATATAGCATTGTTGTGCATTTCCTGTGACACATCACATATATTTACCATATTATGAAAAAAGAGTTTTTCAAATATGTTGATATCTACATAAAACAAAAATAAAAAAATTGCGATTTGTGACTCATTTTCCTGTGACACATCACATGTAAAAATTATTTGAAAAAAAAAGTAAAATGTTGGCATGTGCAGAAGGGGAAGTGAGCATTATAAAAGTGAAAAAATATTGTTGATACTCCAAAAATTAGTAAAGTTATAGAAATAAAATAATTTATGAATTTTTCTACATGATCAAATCCAAATTCGTGGATGGAATCGTGGATTTTCCATCCGGATGGAAATTCCTACGAACTTTCGTAGGCCTAAATTCGGGTCTACGAATATTCGTGGCATAACCCACACATACACGAATTGTCATAGGAAAATATGGGTTCAAAATCGTGGGTCTGCGAATTCGTGCTGCCTGAATTCGTGGCTGAATTCGTGTCAAATTTGTGTCAATTCGTGTCAAATATACCCACGAATTGTCGTACGAATTGTCGTGGAATCCTACGAAAATTCGTGGCATAACCCACACATACACGATTCTGGAAAAAGCAAAAATGAATTCGTACGACAATTCGTGAGGGCCAATTCGGCCGTGAATTCGTGAATGTGTGCGTGGGGCTTATTATGTTAAACTGCATTTTAAAGCTCACTTTTGTCTTAAAATGTGGATTATTTGAGAGGATTGGTAAAGGTGAATTGTACATTTTCTGAAAACCTGACCCATATACCCACTACGCTCACCAGCACATCTACATCTTGCATATTGTGTACGAGATTTATATTTGTTATTCTGCTGTGTGCTGAGCGTTTCTCCTGACCATTTGGAATCGTGGACATTATATTTTTTTAACAAACTTTTTTTCTTTTTTTTAAAACAAACTTTATTCAATCTATCACCAAATCCTTCTACTCCTAGGGCAATTAACAGAAGTTTATAAAATCCCACCATAGCTGCACCGATAGACCTCGTGATATTAGAAAATAATCACCTATGTGCGGATAGCTCACTATAGAAGTTTTCCTCACTGCGCGTGAGAGCATGTTATGCCGAGCCCACACATACAACAACTCAGGGCCTTAAAGTCGTACGTCATTCATCCAACAATTATTAAGACAAATATGTTTTTCGTAGACCACTCTAATGCCCCGTCTACACAGGGGCGAATTCAAAAACTGCTGCGAATCTGGCACTTGCGATCATTTGCATGTGGAATCGTAGAAATCCTGTGCGAATCGGCGGGGATCTTGTGCGATTTCAGAGATAATGCTCTGCGATTTGATTTTTTAATCCCTACACAAGTGCGATTTCAGCTGCAAACTCATGCGAAATTGCAGGTCTAGATTCGCAGCAGATGTGCGATTTGGATTACTTCAAATTATAAGAAAAGGGAGGGAGAGAAGACCGAAAATATTTTCTGAGGTTTACTTGCGACGATTTGAAAAAAATGTAGAAGAAATCAATTTATAATCACAAAGTCTTAACATACTTGAAACAATATGTCTGGGCATATTCTGTAAAAAAAATCGTTTTGATTCATTAATAATTCATGAAGCTACACCTGTTCAAATATACCTGTAATCACTTGCGAATTTCGGATAAATCCGAAATTCGCATGACCTCCTGCGATTAGTCGTGGACAGCAGCAGAGGTCTGCGAATGATCGTGTCTAGCCCTACACACATGCGAATTTGTGCCAGAGTATATGCGATTCCATTTGAGATCGCATGAACTTGCATTTGTCCTATGCGATTTGGAATTTTTTACCTGCGATCTGGCATATCTGAAATCGCAAATGAATTCGCATGTGTGTGGGGCAATTTTTGCCTCTGCGTTTAGTCGTAGGATTCTGCAAGTGGACGCAGCTGTCCCTACATTGAGGCGATTTAGTTTTAAAAATCAATGCGATTTCGTGTTAAGTCGCACGAGTTGCCGCAAGGCCCAATTCGCCCCCCAATTCGCCCCTATGTAGACGGGGCATAAGACAATTCTTATGGCCCTTAAAACAATCGAATATATCCGAAAGTCTTAAGAGATTCTACGATTTGACCAGAAATGTTAGTAATTCTAAGAGGCAGGTAACTTTGGAAGTCTGTAACATCACTAACTGGGGGCGAGGGGTTATATTACCATCGATCAAAGTCATCTGATTTAGACGATTCACAGCTTGCTAGGAAAAATAAATTCCGGCCAGTTGATGAGCTCCTACCATACTTTAATAAGGTTTAACTAGTTTTGGTGTCTATAAGAAAATGTACAATTAAACTTCGCCAATCTTCTCAAATAACCCAAATTTCAGACGAAAATAAAGTTCAATATACAGTTCAACCTAACCAGACAGATTGCTAGAATCAATGCAATGCCAAATATTCTCGAATTAACCTAGTATTGACCAAATTGGAGACTAATTTAGCAGAATTTACTAAATGTGTACAGCTGCCAATTGTACATTAAAATTTTTCTGAAAATCTGACCCCTGACATGAATCGAGACGCTGGTTCTCCCAGTCTTCTTAATGATATCAAATTTCCTTCTTATCCTGTTGCATAGATTATGAAAAGAGAGTTTGTTTCCATAAAATATTTTTTAGTTGATTAAACACTAAAACCAGACAACAGCAGTTTTCATAAGGTTTATTTTTATTGACTAAGTTGGTGTGATGTTCTGATTCCTACGTTTCGGTTACAGAGTTGAACTTTCTTCTATAAAATAATCTGTCTACCTCATCGCAATATGAACATACCTCTTGCTACAGCCCGGTAGTACTCACATGATTAGACATTTTATTAATTCATCATTTGCATATTTTCTATTGGCTACTCAATTTATCCTTATTTATATATATATATATATATATATATGGTCAGTTCTCACGAAATGGGGTCACTTGGGGCTATTTGGGGGTCAAAAATTAAATTCATTGGAAGTACTAATCCTTCACATGGTCAATTGTACACATGTTTAACGACTCAAATCTAAAATTGGGAACACTAATATTAAAATCTCTGCCTGTGGCAGCCGAAATCTAGAGAAGTATATGTTTCTTGTGTTGCGTTCCAACGCCCTTGTAACGCCCTTGCCACGCCCTTGAATACAATTCTAAAATTACTCTTTAATATGGTACCATTAACAATAGCTGCTAAACTAATTGTTTGGCTGAAAATTCCGTGTAAAAGTATTGTTCTGTCAATATTTTATGGAGATAAAGATTTCATGTTTTTGGGGGCGTTGGAATGGGCGTTGGAACGCCACATTTGATGATGATCTATTTTCATTGTTTTCTGGCACTTCTGTAATAATTTCTTGTATTTCTTTGACCAGTAAATGTGAATAAAGGATGAATTATCATTATTATGAGTCAAGTAATTTATTTAGGAGGGAAATGCTCCTAGCATTACAACTATCTTTCAGAGGGCGTTGGAACGCAACAGGGCGTTGGAACGTAACGTTGGCACTTTGATTCAGTCTAAAGAAGTCATAAATCATCCCTGGACAAAATTTGAAAAACTATAGTAGTAATACTTATATAGATGCTTTAACTGTTAAATTTGCATTGATTAATCTATATATTTGTAAAGATGGTATTGCAAATGATGGGCGTTGGAACCCAACGTTAGGAATTCCCCAACTTGGATTTTTTTCACTCATTCAGGTCGGGCATAAACACTGTTGGGTATAGTTCCCTTTTTAATATTTTAATCCTAAGTAAAATTCTAGGGGAGCGATTTGGGGATAATGGTAATAACTAAATATTTATTTTTCATAACTAGATGAGCTCATCAAAAAGGCGTTGGAACGCAACACATAAAATTCACAAAAATAAGAATGGAAATAGGAAAAGTAAAAAATATTTCATGAACATATATTTTGGTCTTGGTGCATAGCCAATAGATTGGGGGATAATTGCAAACAAAAAGTATAATTATTTGGAGTACTGTATGGCTTAGTGGTGATCGTTTTCATAAGATTTTGTATATCTTCATTGAAAAATGATCGATTTTAGCATGTTTATTGCCCATAAAATATTTATTATTTATTCTAGAGGCACAAAACCATAGTTCCCCTGAAAGCCCTATCGACGCTGCATCTGTTAATATAACTTAAATTTGTACAGTGTCATCCCCTTCCAACATATCACCCATGGAAGCCAGGCAGAGCCCGTGGGCCCGTTTCATGAGAATTGACCATATATATATATATCCCCCTCCCTATCTCACCTCCCTTCTCACTGACTCCTCCCCCCCCTCTCCCCCTATCTCCCCCTATCTCCCCTCTTGTCCCCTCTTCGCTCGCTCTCTCGCTCTCTCTCTCTCTCTTCTCTGTATGACCATAATTTTTACCCACCACCCGCTCTCTGTCTCCCCCTCTCTCTGTCTCTTCCCTCTCCTTTATATTTGTTATTCTCTATGATTGGTTCACAACTTTTCACATTTTGAAAATATTTCCCGTACTAAATTATCATTACCCAAAACGAACACCCCCCACCCCACCTCCCACACCCTGAATTCGTTGAGTTTCAGATTTTATACCCCTCTACTCACCCCTATGCTAGTGGGACCCATGTATCTTTTTAAAAAAACATGGTTTATTCAATATATCAACAAAGAACCGACTCTCCACAAGCAATAAACATAAAAAACTACAGTGCTTTCTCCTTATCCTGGTATGCGAGGGTGATCATGCGATATAGCCTAAACCATGCTCGTTCTTTCAGACGGTAGGCCTATCTTATGCCAGAGCTGGCGGGGGGGGGGGGGGGTCGGGGTCCGCACATCAAATTTTCGCAAACTTCCCGGCAAATGGCATATCTCGCTTAGATATAACTTTATGGCAACTTCGTACAAAAATATGCTTGTCTTGGCGACAATAAAATCAACTCTAGATTGGAACATTGTTTTGCTTATTCAAATTCTCTGCTGACAAAACGTATGCCTGCGCTTGCTGTACGTAAGTCGGCTTGTATTTTTGTCCATTCTTCCTTTACTTTCCATGTTTATATATTCCTTCTCCTCCTCATAGAGACCCCCCCTCCCTCTCTCTATCGTCCCAACCTATTCATAATATGAAGAGTTAGTTACCTTTATCCATATTTTAATTATATTGCCGCATGGACACTAGTAAAATGTTTCTACAGCATTGGGCCGTTCATAGTTGTTGTGATTGAGTTATATTTGATCAACGACTTGAAAATACTTGATGTTGTTACAGGTTGTATATGGGTCAGATTTTCAAAAAATGTACAATTATACAAAACTAGTCACAAGTCGCAAATTTTATATTTTACAAAATGATTTATTCACAGGATGTCTTTCTGGGAATGTTTTCTTTTTTAGGGTGCTTAACCCTGCTTGCAGCATGAATACATTTACCAAATTTGAAGCTAGCATTTCAAATATGATGATATCTCAAAATCCATTTTTTGCGACGTATGACTATTTTCCTAAAAACACATCCCATATAAAACAGGTACCCAAATTATACCTACCTGGGCCTGATTGTAGACCAATATTTTACCATGTTGCCTCAGTTAAACAGTGCGATTAGCTCCATTAATAAGAAGTTGTATTTGTTTAGAAAGATCTGGCCAAACGTAACAAATATAGTGCGGCCCTAGGTACATGTATTGTCAAATCGAAGGTATTATCATTGTTTGACTATTGTCTATTCTCTGTATATAGCCAAAACAAAAGTAATATTAAAAAATTACAGCCCCTATACATAATAAGGCACTAAGGGCAGTAATGCCACATCTTCAAGATGTCAGTGACATAGAATTGTGGAATGAATGTAGAATTATGAATATACACAACAGAATTATTTTTAACATTGGTAAAATCGCGCATAAGGAAGTGTACATTAAAAAGAATTATGAAGAACCGATACGCCCAACTCGAAGAGCCGAGGCACCAACACTACAAACTTTACAAGCCAGTGGCCCATTTCATAACTAAATCCGCTATCCCGCTATTTCCGCTATTTCCGCTATCCCGCTAAAAGAAATAACGAGCGATTTAGCAGAATTCCGCTAAACCGTTTCATATCCCGCTCCGCTAAAAAAAATTCCACTATGTTCCACTATTGCTCACTCTCGCTCGCTATAGTCAGCTATCTCCCGCTAAGCCTTCCACTATGTCTCGTTACTCTCCGCTATCAACGTCAGGCATAATGTATGGCTCAACATTTTCCCAAATGTATCTGCCTGCGGCCGCTTATTGCGGCAGCCAATCGCGCCCATTGCGGCCGCTAATTTGGAATGAATCGTAGATTATATTTAATTACTTTTCTAGAACTTTTCCACCATATATATTGCAAATTTGTATTTCAAAGATAAACATATCATATTGAAAATATAGAAATACTTTTTAGCTGTTCTAATGTTTACCATCTTTAGAATCGGCATGATCACATCTTTTCAATTATCATGGTATCTCAAAATCTATTTTTTGCGACTTGTGACTCATTTTCCTAAAAAAACATCATTTGTTTATGAAAGACAAAAAGTGATGAGGATAAAGATAAAGTCCAGATGTGTTATTTTCTATTGTCGTTTTTTACACGCTGCTAAATACTTACACTTGTATTGTATTGTGTAATATCATGAAAATGACTTAAATTCTTAATTTTTTTTAATTGCTTCTATTGATTTAGTTTTTTTCGTACATAAACTATACATATTGCTGCTATATTGCTGCTGACGAAATTGGGAAAGTTAATAATGAATCTTGTCGTCAGGGCAGCTTGGTAGAGTCTGTGACTTGAACTCTGCTGATAAGGGCACTGGGGGCCGTTTCATAACTAAATCCGCTATTTAACGGATTTAGTGGAAATAGCGGAATTCCGCTATTTCCACTAAATCCGCTAAATTGCGTTGCATAAAGTTGCATATAGTAATACGTTAAATTTCCGCTATGATTCCGCTATTTTCCGCTAAGTTAACGGAATTTTTTTTGGCCTCCGCTAAAAATTGTACTTCTTAGATACTTACAGAACCGTATCTAAACAGTTAGAAGTGTATGTATTAATGTTTCTTCGTTCATATTCAATAGTGTACAATATAATATTTGAACTTTTTTGCTTGAACTTTTTTGATACATATATGGTCAATTCTATTTTTTTGGCGTCCAGGGGGTGTAAAATAGTCATTTGTCAAATAGGTTTGATACAAAAGCTATTATTATATTAGGAAACTAGATGTTTTGAAGGGTTTTTGTGCATAAATTGTAAGGTTATCTCTGGATATTAACTGATCGAGCTATAGGAGATGGGCAAAATGAAGCCTAAATATATATATAAATAATTTTATTTCATATCGTACATTTACAATTCATATATATATATATATATATACAGTTTTAGTTTTACATTAAAATACTATATTATGAAAGAGGATGGTCCTTTCAGCACCTGTATCAGATCCTGTTCTTCCAAGGTACCCTATTTCTAACAAAATCAAATATAATCTTAATCTTAACATACTGCTCATTTATTATGTTTACAAATATATCATAATATTCTAAGTTTGGCAGAAGTGTTGCCTAGCTTTTGTATTCAGTTTGATCAACTGCATCCTATACTGGATGGATACCATTGAAATTTTTGTTTTTGTTTGATATACATCATTCATTCAAGTATTACATCATTAATTAAAATATACATTTAGATGTTTTGTGCTGGAACATCTTGACATCTTAAATTTGAAGTTTTTAACAATTTTACATTATTGCAATAATACCAACATGTTATACTCACACTATTACCATATATAAGTAGGTTACTATATATATGATAATTATTCAATGTTACATGTAATTTTAATACAAAAACATACTACCCAGGTTGACAATTATGTTTTAAGAACATTTTAAACTCCTTAATTCCCTCTATATTTTGATGCTCTGAGGCCAGTTCATTCCATAGTTGAGGAACTGTACATATAAAGGACCTTTTGATCATCTCAGTCTTGGGAGTTATGGTTTTAAATTTTTTACCTCCATTTAAAAATCTTAGGTTAATTTCTCTTTTATCTAAATTTTCCTCATTTTTTGACATATTAAAACCCCACTCCAAGAGATGTGATTTTCTTCTATCTGCCATTTTTTGTAATTTAAGATTGATGTGGGCTTGGTCAGTGTTGACTCTTTTCCCCCAACCTAAAATCAATCTTAAAGCCGCATTTTGAATTGTTTGGATTTTTTTAAAATTTGATAAAGTACTGCCATTATACAACATGTCACCAAATTCCAAGAGCGGCCTTATAGCCACCTTATATATGGTTAATAATGTACTGTTATTAGTTGAATGCCTTAAGTGAGCTAATTTCTGTACTTTTGCCCTGGCAGATGCAACTCTAATTGCTAAATGTTTAGCAAAAGTTAGTTTATTATCAATTGTCACCCCTAGATATTTATAAGTATCTGTATAGTCTAACTCAGATTTTCCAACTGACATTTTTTGCATCATCAAATCCTTTCCTTTCTTCTTTCTGCTTATTTCCATTACTTTACTCTTTTTAATATTCAAGGATATTCTATTTTCTCTGCACCATACATCAAGGTTGTTTAAATCATCTTGCATTTCCATTTTTACCACATTTCTATCTGGACCTGAATGATATATCACAGTGTCATCGGCGAAAAGAATCATATTAGATTTTCCTATCCATTTATGGATATCATTTATATGAATCTGGAATAATAAAGGTCCCAGAGCAGTCCCCTGAGGGACCCCACATACAACCCTTTTCTCTTCTGAACAATTATTATTTATAGAAACAGCTTGATCTCTTTCTTGGAGATAATTTTCAAACCATCCTAAGGAATTTTGACTGACACCAATGACTGACAATTTGTGAATCAACCTATCATGATCCACAGTGCTTTCTTTAGATCCAAAAATGTAAGAACTGAATCATGATTCTCATTTAGATTGTTGTATAAGTCATTAAATAAAGTGAAGTGGGCATCATTCAATGACAGTCCCTTTCTGAATCCAAATTGATTTGGAAATAAAATTTTATGCTCTTCCAAATAACTATATAATTGTCTTTGTATATATTTCTCTATATGCGTTGTCGTAGGGAGTGACACGGAAGACAGGATTGGTCCAACTTTGTAATTTTATTCCTCCATAACACAGTAGGAATAAATGAGGAAAGTTAAAAATTGTACAATAATATGAGATTACTGCTAGTTGAAGCACGGAGGAGTTGCTCGCTTGCTGCCCGATCGATGAATGATTCTTTCTTACGACGGGAGCTACTTATATATCAGAGTGACTCTGTTGCTTGGTTACATAGACAAGGAGGTGTTTTGATTGGTTGAACTGCTCAGGCTGCTCGTGACTGCTCGGAACTGCTCCGGAAATCCCCGAACGATATGCCCGCCGAATCCTTATGGTTCTGCTTCCCATATGCGTTGTCGTAGGGAGTGACACGGAAGACAGGATTGGTCCAACTTTGTAATTTTATTCATCCAAGGGGCCAAGCAGGTCTGTAAGTAGAACTCAGACATGTGAAAAATAAGAAGCAAATTTGCTATCAACAATGCGTTGGCGGGAAATAGAGGGCCGGATATACCGGTAAAAACAATTAGATCTCCAGGACCCACGCTGCTTAATATCTAAAGGGCTGAATCCCGAATCAGAAAGGAATGTAGCACCACCAATACGCATTGAATGGGATGAAAGTTTATCCCTAATATTAGCCCGTGATAAAAGGGAATTGAAGGCCTTAGTAAAAAGGTTGTAGGAGAAAGCCTTAACCCTTGAAGTAGAAAAAAGGGGGGCGTCAGGAGAGGAGGGAAATCTACTGGTGATAAGCAGAATTAAAGAGACAGGGCATAATCTCTTTCTAGGGGAGAAAACAACTGGAATGTGGATATTGTCCAAGGACGTCGACGTCTTCGATGACCTAATGTGTAGGACCATCCCCCAACTCTTGAAGCAGACATCACAACGTTGCAGGGTATGAGGCGACGCCACCACGTGAGAGACCCGGAGAAGGGCCCTGAACATCAGAAGTGTTGCGGAGTAGCATAACAGCTCCATATCATCACAAAGGTTTACAACTTTTGATAAAGAGTATAAGTGTGCTGGAGTAATTGGGTCCTTGCGGATGGAAGGACGTAAGTCTGAGTTTTTGATACCATCCAAAGTTGATTTAATCAAAGGGTGGCTTGCAGAAGGTAAAAACATACCCTTAATTTTGAATTTGAACACTACCGCTTGGTAATAAGTAGAGATGGAACTATATCTCATATATCTAGATAGGTAAGTCACGTAAGCACACATCTGTGGCAAAGACACTACATACGTTTTTAGTCCATATGCACAACAAAACCTCTTGTAACACCTCCACTGAATATTCCTGATCCTGACAGTTGAAGGGGCCACGGAACAAGCTCTCATCGTGGAAGATCTGGCCACAAGGTGGTCAAAACTGCTCTCTGCAAAATGCATATAAAGACACAGAGCAGCATAGTGCAACAGAGGATAATAGTTCAGGATAGTGGGGTTCCTGGCCAATGCAAAAGTTGATTTTCACTTCAAATTCGTGCAAAAGTTTCGTTCTTGGTATCAAATGAAAGCTTAGGGTCTGAATAACAAATTTGGTCCGAGTGGACAACGATCATCCCACCAAGGGGGCCGTGGGGGGCTATGACAGTAGGGGGCTGACCCCCCTTTCAATAATTTAATAAAAATGCTATAACTTTTGAAATAATAGTCCGATTTGAACATAGTTGGTGTCATAGGCTTTGAAATGAAGAGATAAAACAAGAAAAGTTAACATTGTGTAGCTAGGGGGACCGGGGGCCCCTTGATTTTGGGGAGAGGCTTATCAAACCACAGCAGCTAAGGTGGAAATATTGAAACTACTAGAATAATTGTAATACTTCTCCAATTTGGACAGAACTCATATCATATATTCTTAAATGAACCCAAATAATATATTTCTAAATAATAATTATGATAGGGGGAGATGGATCCCCTACTTACGGGAGATTGGGGACTTAACCCATTTTTACAGATGAGGCAGAAATGTTCAAAGTGTTATAACTTTTGGAATAAGTGTCTGACTTGAACACAACTGGTGTCATTGAATTTGAAATTAAGAGACGAAATAATATTGATATGTATTATCCCAGATGGGGGTGGGGCAGTTTTTCATATGAGTGGGGGGGGGGGGGGGCGCATTAGGCGGCTACAGAGTGAACTGTCTAAATCCACCTCTATATGTAGTCAAAATTTGATATTATAAGTGTTGTCATTTAGCTTATAATGAGGAAAGGCTATCTTATATTTACAGGCATTGCTAAACTAGGGCTCCCTTCTCCCCATCCTGTGAACTAGTCATAGTCTGAATTAGTCATCATGAGAACCAGTTGCTAATAACCAATAAGCATAGGGAATAGCTTATAATTAACCCACAGAATACCAGCTATGAGGAAGTCTAGCTATGGGGGTTGAATTAGGTTTACAGCCAGGGGTCTCCACTACCTGACAGCTCAGTAAGTAATTATATATAAACATAGGTATTTAATATTTCAATTAAAAATGATATTTGATTTCAATTTTTAATTGTTTCCCCCACCCCAACCCTCCTTCAGCTTTATCCTTGTCTCTATGTTTTATCATTTTCTTTAAAATATTTCATTATAATTTGGTTAACAATATTCCTGTTATTTTCAATTACCCCTGGGTTGCTACAGAGCAAACATGCATGTACACAAGAAACAAATTAGACATTATGTACTTGATAGTACATAAAACTCTCCTCGACCCAACCTGTGTTTGTTTCTGCATCAGTGTTCAGAGATGACTTTTAGATATTGTCCTCTATAACCTCCCACCCTTCCTCTCAGCCCTTCCCTTTCTGTGCATACTTATTACCTCGATTTGATGTGTTCTCCTTTCAGCATTAAAACATCCTTGCCACTCTGTGCTTTCCATTTGATTTATTGTTCTCTGTCTGTTTTGTTCCCTCTACCCCCTACCCTTGTCTCCCCCTCCATCCCCTGTTCTGTAGCCCTTCTTTCCTAATCCTTTCTTGATTCATGATTCATCCTCTCTAATAATTCTGATAATCTTTTTGAATAAAATTGAAACAATTGAATATCAGATGAGCTTATTTCAGTCATAATCGGATAATTGAAGAGTAGAGTAAGCATTATTTTCTTATATTGTGATGATTGCCGAAGTGCAAAAGTAAAGCAATTAACAGAACGAAAAATCACCATAGCCTGAGTGTAACTGGGATCTAATGATGAAAACCTGTTACATAAATAAAAAAAACCCTCACAAACATAACCATCTAGTTGTCCTATATCTCTACTAGGGTTTGCTCTACTCGCCCCCTTCCTCATTTTTCTTCTATTGTTTCTCTTTATAACCTTCTTCTCTCCCCATCTGTTCCCTTTTACCACTTTCCCTATTTCTCCCTTTTTATGTTGCCTGTTCTCACCCATTTTTTTCCCATGCCTCCCCTTGAAAATATGATTCCTTCATTCCCTTTCCTTTGATTGAACATCCAGTAGACATCAGAACCTATACAAACACGAAAACTGAATATAAAAATAACCTACTTTAACAATAGAAGTCACTCATACAAAAGAACCTTGTATTGTAGCATAATTGCTCTGTGTCATTGAACAATGGGATTAAGAAAACATTTATTATGCTAAAATAAAAAAATCTTTAATCGTACTCATGTATCTGTATGTTTCAACGCTATTTCAAGTAATCTAAACCCTATCTAACGTATCAACCAATCAAATCGCTCAAACCTCTATCTACACATTTTTACACATGTGCACACATGTGTACACAAACGAATGGCTATATAAGGCAGACCCAAGACATTCTAAGGACACCCCTGAAGAAGACCCCCACCGGTCGAAACGCGTTGGGTTCATATTTAAATAAAATGCTTCAAAACAACCATCCGTATCAGTGATTTGTGGAGAAAACTCCTACCTTAAAATATTTATTAATTGAAAAGCATATTAGATATTTATCAAATAACATATTCATATGAGCCAAATATATTGATATTACTATATATGCACTACAATGTGGTTAATATCCCTTTGACAATGAGGTAGCCCAGTTAAGAATCCTACCAAATGATGTAAGGAGGGAAGCGCATATCCTTGAAAGTGCCCATTACCTAGCTTAAACAAAATCTAATTTAGATAACAGAAAATTGCTAAATAGATTTCATCCAGCCAACAGAAGAGATTTAAAAAACAATAATCAGCCTTATACCAGAACAGCTTCTACAAGGCAACAGGGGCCAGGAACTTCCTGTCAAGAGCAGAGACCCACAAATCAAAAAAGTATTTCAGAAAACAACTATAAATTTTCAAACTTTGTACCAACATTCTATAAACTTATTTAGTAAATTCAGCTAAATTTCACTGAAAAATGATAAATACTAGGTATATCTTAGTATATTCAGCATGGAGGTGATTCAAAGGAAGTGTTTGGTTATGTTGAATTGTGTTTTGTGTCTAATTTTTGTATTAAATTCAGGTTATTTGGGAGAGTTTCTGAATGTGAATTGTGCATTTTCTGGAAATTTCACCCATATATCATCCCTTGAAAAATAAAAAAATAAACACGTAGCCTATACTGACACAGCATTTATAATCAGATCATGAACTATTTTACATGACTTGGTGCTATATGAATGTTTCCTTTACCTGCTTTATCAAGGTGGCATGCAACCCCCCCCCCCCCCCCACACACACACACACTCTAAAAATGTGTTCACTGGCCCCCTAGCTTATGAATATTTACAAATATTGTTTAATCTCTTCATTGTCAATGACACCAGTTATGTTCAAATAGTACAATTTCCACCAAAGTTATGGTGCTTTAAACATATACTCACCTTACCTGAAATAGTGGATTGAGCACACCCCATCCCCCTAGTTATAGGGTGGGGATGAGGGGGTACAGGGTCCCCACTTTAATTTTACTTGCATATGGATGATATCCTGTCCTCTTTAAATATCTAATGCCACCAGTTATGTTCAAATAGGACTAGTATTAGTTAAGTTCCAGTAGTTTGATCATCTTTGCTTGTAATGGTGAATCAAGCCTCGGTCGTCAAAATGGAGGGGGGGGGGTGCAGCACCCAGACCTCCTTTACCATAATATTATTTGCAAACATATGGTATTGGATCTTCATTAAAACTTATTAACACATGATATTCCAAATTGGAGAAGTATTACAATTGTTCTAGTAGTTTCAATATTTCCACCTTAGTTAGTGAGGTTCGATAAGCCCTCCCCCTAAATCCAGGGGCCCTCGGTCCCCCTAGCTAAACAATGTTAACTTTTATGGGTTTGTCTCTTCATTGCAAAGCCTATGACACCAACTATGTTCAAATCGGACTATTATTTCAAAAGTTATAGCATTTTTACTAAATTATTATAAGGGGGGTCAGCCCCCTACTGTCATAGCCCCCCACGACCCCCCTCTTGGGATGATCGTTGTCCACTCGGACCAAAATTGTTATTTAGACCCTAAGCTTTCATTTGATACCAAGAACGAAACTTTTGCACGAATTTGAAGTGACTGCCCCTCCAGGCACCCCACTAGGAGCCTTCCTGCGATAAACATCATAGCACAGGCGAGATAATGTATCAGCCACAATATTGTCATTTGTGTTAATGTACTCTGTTAACAGCTCCATGTCATAAAATATGCACAGCCAGAAAATTTCTCTCAACCAAGCCATGGTAGTTTCATTAACACTAGTTCCAGAGCGAAGAGCATATAGTACTTGTGTGTTATCAGTCACAACTGTGACCCTAGAACCCTTAAAAAGTGAACCCCATCGCTTCAAACCAACCAGCACAGGCCATAACTCTAGCACGTTAATATTGTCAGTTACAGTTTCATCAAGATGAGGGTTAGGGGCAACATGGTCATGGACATTCCCGAATTGCAAAGGATACTCATCATTGAAAGGCCCTGAAACCCAATCGTTGTCTAGGTGAACCGCGAACCCACATAGAGAAGAGTCTGAAATCATCTTGAATGGGTAATCAGGCCTTGCAAATGTGGAAACACCATTGAAGAAAGTCATGAAGGATAACCACCATTTAATATCCTGCATAGCCGGGGCTGGGATGCGAGATCTTCGTAGCTTGTGTTTAATCATGAATTTCTGATAGTCATATAACCTGCGGCAATGTGTACGACCCCCGCGTACCACCTGGGCACAGTGAGCCAGCAAGCCATTTAGACTCTCTAAATCCCATTTAGTCATGTAATCACAGCGTGAATATTTAGTCAACAAAGAGGCAGTCTTGTCTAGTTTCGCCTGGGGGAGGCTGAGTTGCATATTTTCAGAGCATATATGGATACCCAGGAAAATGCATTGGCGTGCTGGGGGGGAAACTTTACCCCAAGATATGTGGAATCCCAGGAACCGTAACATCCTAACAAGTTCAGATTGTGCTAACAAGGCCTCATCATAGGTAGGTGATACATATAAAAAATCATCCAAATATTCCACAATCACAATACCAGCATCGGTCATAACGTCGTGTATAAACTCTGATATGCGATTAAAATGGCATGGGCCCATCCGCAACCCAAAACACAGTCTGTTGTCAACAAATACACAGTCGGTGCCTTCTACCTCCCACCGAAAGCCTAAATATTGACGGTGATCAGGGCGTATACATACAGCACGATAAGCAGCCTTAATGTCTACCACTCCCATGTAATCATCATGTGATAAAACATCAATAACTTCTTCCATGCCCTTATACTTAAAAGGTATAACTAAAGATGAGCAATGATCATTAACAGACACACCATCGGGATGACTGCAGTCGGTGATAGGGCGGATCTTGTCAACTCCTTTTGGCACGGCTCCCATGGCGTGAATGCAAGACGGCGCGGCCAGTGTAGCAGAAATATAGTTCTCGGCGATCTCACTAGCAATAATCTTATTCATACAGGATTTGGCCATAGAGTCGTTAATGGATTTATAGTTCTGGCAATCATAGTGGCTAACCTCTTCATCCACAATAGGAAAACCATCTAAGATAAAGTTCAAAAGTTCATAGTGATGAGCGGTCGATGCGACACCATCATAGAAAAACTTAGCGAAGCGGCAGGGTCGCAGTTGGGTGGGTAAACCACCCAAAACATGGATACAATTACAAGTTCCATCATAGCAAGTCTGAAATACATCCACACGATTGTTATCTGGTGATGTATAAGAGAATAGTGGAGTATGAAATGGTGTTGAAGCTACGACGGATTCAGACACAAGCACGCTATCACTCCAATCAGTCACATCGATGTCAGTATCGTTGGAATATATACACAGGTCAGCGGACCTTGAATCAACAGTTATATTTACAGAATCATCGATCATTTCATTGGTGAGTACAATAGGGGACCCCCCCCCCCCCCCGCATCACTGACCAAGTTTAAATTAGAACCTTCGGAAATAAACACATCGCTTCCATTATGGCCATGATTGTCATGGGCGGCGCCATTTGTAATCTCGTCACTGTTCATAAGCTCGCGAGAGTTGTCAGGGTTTCCGGAACTAATGTAAACAAAGTGGGTGTCTGAGCAAGGGGACCCAACTTCCTATTTGTTTTTCTTTCCCTTACAATCTTTTACGGGGTGGCCAGTTTCACCGCATGATACACACTTGTGCATATATATGCAACTCTTGTTAGTGCAACCCGCTTCGGCATTAAATCTGAGACATGGTTTATCGCTTTTCTTTCGACCTTTCTTGTCGGCGATCACAACACCTGATGCTTTTTTAGTATGTTCATAGCTAAAGCAACGGAGAACATCCTCCTGAGTAACGCCATCAAATGCTCTAGAACCTGTAAGATTAGCTCTGTCACGCACCACCGCATCATATTTAAGAAATGCCTCGAAATTATAGACTTTTGAAGCAGCTTTCTCAGCCAGAATTAGCCCATGACGCACGAGCCCCATTGGATCCTTTCCCTCATCGAGAATTTTGATTACATTTTTCAGAGTTACGACCATCAAAGATTCGAAGCTGTCAAGGGGCTCACCTTTCTTTAAGAAGTTCTTAGGATCGTAGGCCTTCCTCTTTGTCCGTCTGCGGGATCTGGATCGCCGATAAACACTCGAATCAGAAGAAGAATCATCCGCTTCACCTGAAGAATCACAAGAAGGTGAACGACGCCTAGGCTTCTTCTTCCCCATACGATCGATCAACTTCTCAATACGCGCCAGCCTCTCATCAAACTGAGCGTTAGAAGAATCATGGTCAGTGTCATCCATCTCCGGGCCACCAAACCCCTCCGCAAACTTGCAATTTTTTCCTGTTGGCTTACTGTGCCTGTTACCACAGGTATTACAGTGACGAACTGAACGTTTCACCATTCTGATTTAAAATTGTACAATAATATGAGATTACTGCTAGTTGAAGCACGGAGGAGTTGCTCGCTTGCTGCCCGATCGATGAATGATTCTTTCTTACGACGGGAGCTACTTATATACCAGAGTGACTGTTGCTTGGTTACATAGACAAGGAGGTGTTTTGATTGGTTGAACTGCTCAGGCTGCTCGTGACTGCTCGGAACTGCTCCGGAAATCCCCGAACGATATGCCCGCCGAATCCTTATGGTTCTGCTTCCCAATATCTTCCCTGGCAAGGTAATCACTGAAATAGGTCTGTAATTACTAGGCTCTAATTTTGAACCATCTTTATGTAAAGGTGTAATTAAAGCCTTTTTGAAGAATTTTGGCACCTTACTGGATGTTATAGACAAATTAAATAAATATGTCATTTGCCTTGACAATGTAAATAGAATAGGTTTCAGAATCTTTGTAGGTGTATGTGGGATCCCTGAAGCCTTAAAACTATTTGTCTTCAATATATACAATGCAACCTCACCCTGCTGAATTTCTTCTAAATTAAACATAGGATAATCAACCTCTCTCTGAACATTCAGATCAAGCAGGTTTTTAAAATCAGCTTTTTCTTTATCATTAGTGGGTAATATTTTCTGAGCTAAATTAGCCCCTACGGTTGCAAAAAATTCATTATAAATATTTGGTACATCTTCATCTTCAGCTAATTCACCACACTGATTTTTAGCTTGAATTTTGGTATTCAACTTGGTTTTATCTGGTGCTATAATAGGATTTATAGTTTCCCAAAACTTTTTTGGATTGTCCTTATTTACCTGTATTTGATATCTCAAGTATTCATTTTTCATTTTTATCATTCTAGAATTTATCTTGTTCCTTGCCATCTTTGCTTTGTCCCAGTCTTTTTTCTTATTGGTTTTCTTAGCTTTAGTGAAAAGTTTATCTCTCTCCCTAGACATCTTTATTAATTCCTTGTTGTACCAAGGTGGATTTGACTTGACATTGTTAAAACTCTTAACTGGACACATTTTATCTAATAAGTGATTTATTTTTCCAAACAGCAGATCCCAAGCCATATCTACATCTCTGGTTTGGTAAAATTGTGTCCAATCCTCATTTTCTAATATTTCCTTCAATATTTTCTCATCATAAAATCTTGTGTCCCTTGCTTCAAAACTCACTTTTTGATATCTTGTACGTTCTTTTTTCATTTGAAATGAAGCCCAAATGAAGCCCAATCGGGCATCATTAGGTTTTCCAGCCTAGGATGTCTACAACCTGTATTTGGGATGCTCACACATGAATATAACCATTTTATTTGAATTCCTTGGCCAAAATGAGGCTAGAAAATAAGTACTAATTATGGAATCTGAATATAATACACAGGCGCACTTAGAAAATATATTACTTCTGCCAAAGAAACATGGTTCCTATACATGCGCACATGTTTATCATTATGTAAAACACAATATTTATGTAATCACTAATTTAAACTGATCTAAACATGGAAAATATCATTTTGGAATATTTGTGTCGCGTTACGACATGTATTAACTCAAAATAATGAAATACCCCCAAGAGTGACCATCAATATTATATTGCATTTAGTATTGGGGGAGAGGGAAGATGTATGTGTAGGTATCTTTCATTAAAAATAAAAGTTATTAGCCTATGAAGTTCATGAACTCTTTTGTTTTCTAAGATAAAATCAATTGAAGTCATGTTGGAATGTTTTATGTTGCGTTACGACATGTGAATTAAGTCCCATATTTAGGATAAAATATATTTTTTTTGCAATTTCACCTATTCTGATAATTGTTTAGGCAGGCGTGAATTTGGTAAAAGAGATAGATCTATATGAATGAATACAGATGCTGTTGAATTGCAGTTAGCATTTGTTAGTATGTCGCCATTACGTCATAGTGTCGCCGTTACGACTTAATTATTAGAAATAAAGACATCTACCTAATTTAACATGATTATTGTATTGAAATAAAACGGATATTTTGACAAAAATGTATTCAAACTTTGGCTACTACCAGGTCCTATACATATATATTAAAGCTAAATATCTATATCTGGTTGAGATTAAATAGAACAAAATACCGCTTATAAAAGGTCTGACTGTCTTAACTTATAAAAGCGGCTAGGATGCCTTAGCATTTATTTCCATATTTTATCAAAATATGACGTACAATTGTCTGATATTTCCTATTTCTCCTTTGTATGTATACGCAGATTGTGAGAAAAAAGGGTATGTCTCTTTACTTTTTCGTTAATAAGCAGAGAACCGTGGTAGATTGATCATTATTTCTAGTGTCAATTGAAACTAGAGTAGTTCTTCTATCATATGAATACATAATCGCCTAAATAACATTTATAGTTAATATTAAATATAGGAATCGATGTCTAGGCATACGTATAGTATGCCTAGGGTTGACTATTACATACCTCTAAAAAAAATACATGAAATATTCAAATAGAATCTCTAAAGACATCATAATTATAATACGTAAAAGTATTTTGCGCACAGAATTATTACAAATTTGATCTACATACATACATTTATTATGTTTTTTTACACAGGAAATGGATCTTTTATGGTACTTTATTGTACAAATTACCCATTTTAGGAGGTTTTTTAAAGCTGAAATTGTCAATAGTTATTTTAGACCCCCCGCTTAGGCAATCCATATGCATGTAAACATATACAGTATGTATACAATACATATATACAATGTATGCATACATATAAGATGTCTGAATAGTATACATGTATACATATGTATATATAATGTATGTATGTATGTATGTATGTATGTATGTATGTATGTATGTATGTATGTATGTATGTGTGCATAGATGTATATCTATATGTATATCTTATTTAGTATTAGGCCGTCATCCCTTGTCACGCGCCACATTGCGTACATTTGTGTGTAATTTGTACGGACACTTGTGACAAAAATAATGGGGATAAGTATAGAAAAGTATACATTTCCTGAAAGAGGAATATTTTTTCTTTGCACTGAAACACAAATAGAGGAAAGACCATGATTTGTATTGACACGGTGAACATGTCTATCTGACTTTCCTAAAGTTGTATGCTTATACAAGTATTCTATCTAGGGATATAACGCTTATACTTTGATATTTTGTTTCCACATGTTAATAGGGCCCTTGTCGACGTTTCATGAGAATTGCATATAACAAGTTAACTATTCAAGATTTTTTTTCAAAGTTAATAATACACTTAATATCATTCTGACATGCCTATCTACCTATGCATATATTGTATAATTATATAACGATTCTATCTAAATAAGCGGCCGCAATTGTCGCGATCGGCGGCCATAATTGGCGTGATTGGCGGCAACAATATGCGGCCGCAGGTAGAGAAATTTTCATAGCGGAGAGTAATGAGATATAGTGGAAGGCTTAGCGGGAGATAGTGGACCATATATATATAAGATTTTTATTCCAACATCATAATATAATACAGTTGTCAGAAACGGTAGATTATTATCAATTTACAATATATTATCAGAACACTATACAAGGAAAATAGGAGACATGACAGCACTCCTAAACATACCTTCTAGGAACAATTGACAATCATCATAGCGAGAACCAACAAAACGAACTATGAGACTATAGTAAGCCCGGAAGACCTGCACGGTCCAGAGTGCAGAGTGTAATCTACCGTTAAAGACAATATCGTTTCCTTGACTGGCTAGAATATCACAATTCATCAATGTTAATCAGCAATGGAAAGAAGAAGAGATTAGTTTACAATTCCTTCGCCTTGACGGCTTAACCATTGAAATAGGACACCTATATTTGTGAACTATGTAAGCTTTTTGGCTTTTTATATTTATAATACATATCTTGGTAACAAGTATGTTTTTGCACTTTTGTATATGGTAAAGCGTCAGTTTGTAATTTGCGAAGGACTGATATTTTAACCCAACTTGAACTAGCTAGGCTTAACAATTTTCATAATTCTTCACTATTAAATGTCATTAATATCGCGAGAATATTAAAGTAATACATTATATGTCAATAATATCTCATGAAAGTTTTACAGGTAACAAGTTTTACAGGTAACAACAATAAATCAAGAGTACATGCATTTGGCGCACCGGAGTTCTGTCATTTTCCCCTTTTCCCCCCGTGGACCCATCGTTATATCGATCATATCTCTTAGGAAGGATTTACATTCCTTATCAATACCCTCTTTCCCATTCCCCTAGATACAGTAAAAGGTTAGTAGTAAGCAAGCAATAGCGGAACATAGGGGAATTTTTTTTAGCGGAGCGCGATATAAAACGGTCTAGCGGAATTCCGCTAAATTGCTCGTTATTTTTTTTAGCGGGATAGCGGAAATAGCTGATTTAGTTATGGAATGGGCCGCAGACCTATTGCCAAATGTTGTGACAAAAAAAACTTTACCTGCAACACCATTCTGTACTGTCAACCTATAGACTTGAAGCTCCACACTCTATCCACTAGACTGGATGTGCAACTGTAGACCACTCTTTATTTCTAGTCTTATGTATCTCATGTGATTACAGCAGTGCATTCAATAGAATTCAAAAGCATTTACAAGGGACAGAAGAATTGCTTGACAACCAATTCTAATTCAAAAAAAGAATTTTTACTGGTTTTACAATTACAGCAATGTTTCATCACATAATGACACATGACTGGATGTGCAACTGTAGACCACTCTTTTTTTCTAGTCTTTCTTAGCTCATATAGGGAGAGCATAGAAGAAGGATATTGCATTTTATTTAATCAGATTGATGTACTACTAAGTGCATCCATAGGCACCACACACATGGCAGTTCTTCAACTGGTTGAACTATGATGTTATAGCCAGAAATGTATGGACTTTTTATTCATATTGTTTTGCTATGATATGCTCTAATATGCTATGACATGTTCTTACAACAATGTGAATATCAGAAATGGATTCCCCCCTGCATTACCATCTTTTTGAGGTATCACATGACCATATATGTGTTTTTTTAGAATTTTTCTCAGAAATGAGTGAAAAACACATATCATGTCTTGATATTTGGTTTTCATGGTAACCACATTGCCGCTAGACATAGGCTTCCATACTAGTGAGAGGTGAGATGGCAGACATGGGCTTCCATACTAGTGAGAGGTGAGATGGCTTCCAATGGATTCCCCCCTGCATTACCATCTTTTTGAGGTATCACATGACCATATATGTGTTTTTTTAGAATTTTTCTCAGAAATGAGTGAAAAACACATATCATGTCTTGATATTTGGTTTTCATGGTAACCACATTGCTGTGACATCAAGGTTAGTGTATAAAATTGATTGTCCTCTCAATTCTCATCATTTTAAGGTATCATACAACTATATATACATGTGTGTTTCATGATTTTTCTAAAAAATGAATGGCAGCCATTTTTGTTTTTGATTTTTGACAAGGAAGGAGTCAGATTTCAGCTGTCCAACTGTGATTTTCGTGTTCAGCACACCCAAATTAGCCAGAAAAATGCTGATGTACTTTTGTACTCAAAAATGCTCCTAGGATTGAGAATTTCTCATCTGTTTCCCAGTCTAACATAGGCTTCCTTACTCGTGAGAGGTGAGATGGCAGACATGAGCTTCCATACTAGTGAGAGGCAAGATGGCAGCCATGGGCTTCCATACTAGTGAGAGGTGAGATTGCAGCCATAGACTTCCATACTAGTGAGAGGCAAGATGGCAGACATGGACTTCCATACTAGTGAGAGGCAAGTTGGCAGACATGGGCTTTCTCACTAGTGAGAGGCAAGATGGCAGACATAGGCTTTTATACTAGTGAGAGGTGAGATGGCAGCCATAGGCTTCCATACTAGTGAGAGGTGAGATGCCAGACATGGGCTGCCTTACTAGTGAGAGGTGAGATGGCAGACATAGGCTTCTATACTAGTGAGAGGCAAGATGGCAGCCATAGGCTTTCTCACTAGTGAGAGGCAAGATGGCAAACATAGGCTTTTATACTAGTGAGAGGTGAGATGGCAGACATGTGCTTTTATACCAGTGGGAGGTGAGATAGCAGCCATAGACTTCCATACTTGTGAGAGGCAAGATGGCAGACATGGGCTTCCATACTAGTGAGAGGCAAGATGGCAGCCATGGGCTTCCATACTAGTGAGAGGTGAGATTGCAGCCACAGACTTCCATACTAGTGAGAGGTGAGATGCCAGACATGGGCTGCCTTACTAGTGAGAGGCAAGATGGCAGCCATGGGCTTCCATACTAGTGAGAGGTGAGATTGCAGCCATAGACTTCCATACTAGTGAGAGGCAAGATGGCAGACATGGACTTCCATACTAGTGAGAGGTGAGATGGCAGACATGGGCTGCCTTACTAGTGAGAGGTGAGATGGCAGACATAGGCTTCTATACTAGTGAGAGGCAAGATGGCAGCCATAGGCTTTCTCACTAGTGAGAGGCAAGATGGCAGACATAGGCTTTTATACTAGTGAGAGATGAGATGGCAGCCATAGGCTTATATACTAGTGAGAGGTGAGATGGCAGACATGGGCTTCCATACTAGTGAGAGCTGAGATGCCAGACATGGGCTGCCTTACTAGTGACAGGTGAGATGGCAGCCATAGGCTTCCATACTAGTGAGAGATGAGAAGGCAGACATGTGCTTTTATACCAGTGGGAGGTGAGATAGCAGCCATAGACTTCCATACTTGTGAGAGGCAAAATGGCAGACATGGGCTTCCATACTAGTGAGAGGCAAGATGGCAGCCATGGGCTTCCATACTAGTGAGAGGTGAGATTGCAGCCATAGACTTCCATACTAGTGAGAGGTAAGATGGCAGACATGGACTTCCATACTAGTGAGAGGCAAGTTGGCAGACATGGGCTTTCTCACTAGTGAGAGGCAAGATGGCAGACATAGGCTTTTATACTAGTGAGAGGTGAGATGGCAGCCATAGGATTCCATACTAGTGACAGGTGAGATGCCAGACATGGGCTGCCTTACTAGTGAGAGGTGAGATGGCAGACATAGGCTTCTATACTAGTAAGAGGCAAGATGGCAGCCATAGGCTTTTATACTAGTGAGAGGTGAGATGACAGCCATAGGCTTCCATACTAGTGAGAGATGAGAAGGCAGACATGTGCTTTTATACCAGTGGGAGGTGAGATAGCAGCCATTGACTTCCATACTTGTGAGAGGCAAGATGGCAGACATGGACTTCCATACTAGTGAGAGGCAAGTTGGCAGACATGGGCTTCTATACTAGTGAGAGGCAAGATGGCAGACATGGGCTTCCATACTAGTGAGATGCCAGATGGCAGACATGGGCTTCCATACTAGTGAGAGGCAAGATGGCAGACATAGGCTTCTATACTAGTGAGAGGCAAGATGGCAGACATAGGCTTCTATACTTGTGAGAGGTGAGATGGCAGACATGGACTGCCGTACTAGTTCGAGGCAAGATGGCAGACATAGGCTTCCATACTAGTGAGAGGTGAGATGGCAGACATAGGCTTCTATACTAGTAAGAGGCAAGATGGCAGCCATAGGCTTTTATACTAGTGAGAGGTCAGATGACAGCCATAGGCTTCCATACTAGTGAGAGATGAGAAGGCAGACATGTGCTTTTATACCAGTGGGAGGTGAGATAGCAGCCATAGACTTCCATACTTGTGAGAGGCAAGATGGCAGACATGGGCTTCCATACTAGTGAGAGGTGAGATGCCAGACATGGGCTGCCTTACTAGTGAGAGGTGAGATGGCAGACATAGGCTTCCATACTAGTGAGAGGCAAGATGGCTGCCATAGGCTTTCTCACTAGTGAGAGGCAAGATGGCAGACATAGGCTTTTATACTAGTGAGAGGTGAGATGGCAGCCATAGGCTTCTATAGTAGTGAGAGATGAGAAGGCAGACATGTGCTTTTATACCAGTGGGAGGTGAGATAGCAGCCATAGACTTCCATACTTGTGAGAGACAAGATGGCAGACATGGGCTTCCATACTAGTGAGAGGCAAGATAGCAGCCATAGACTTCCATACTAGTGAGAGGTGAGATTGCATGCATAGACTTCCATACTAGTGAGAGGTAAGATGGCAGACATGGGCTTCCATACTAGTGAGAGGCAAGATGGCAGCCATAGGCTTTTATACTAGTGAGAGGTGAGATGACAGCCATAGTCTTCTATACTAGTGAGAGGTGAGATGCCAGACATGGGCTGCCTTAATTACTAGTGAGAGGTGAGATTGCAGACATAGGCTTCTATACTAGTGAGAGATGAGAAGGCAGACATGTGCTTTTATACCAGTGGGAGGTGAGATAGCAGCCATAGACTTCCATACTTGTGAGAGACAAGATGGCAGACATGGGCTTCCATACTAGTGAGAAGCAAGATGGCAGACATAGGCTTTTATACTAGTGAGAGGTGAGATGCCAGACATGGGCTGCCTTACTAGTGAGAGGTGAGATTGCAGAAATAGGCTTCTATACTAGTGAGAGGCAAGATGGCAGACATAGGCTTTTATACTAGTGAGAGGTGAGATGACAGCCATAGGCTTCCATACTAGTGAGAGATGAGAAGGCAGACATGTGCTTTTATACCAGTGGGAGGTGAGATAGCAGCCATAGACTTCCATACTTGTGAGAGGCAAGATGGCAGACATTGGCTTCCATACTAGTGAGAGGTGAGATGCCAGACATGGGCTTCCTTACTAGTGGGAGGTGAGATGGCAGACATAGGCTTCTATACTAGTGAGAGGCAAGATGGCAGCCATAGGCTTTCTCACTAGTGAGAGGCAAGATGGCAGACATAGGCTTTTATACTAGTGAGAGGTGAGATGGCAGCCATAGGCTTCCATACTAGTGAGAGATGAGAAGGCAGACATGTGCTTTTATACCAGTGGGAGGTGAGATAGCAGCCATAGACTTCCATACTTGTGAGAGGCAAGATGGCAGACAAGGGCTTCCATACTAGTGAGAGGCAAGATGGCAGCCATGGGCTTCCATACTAGTGAGAGGTGAGATTGCAGCCATAGACTTCCATACTAGTGAGAGGTAAGATGGCAGACATGGACTTCCATACTAGTGAGAGGCAAGTTGGCAGACATGGGCTCTCTCACTAGTGAGAGGCAAGATGGCAGACATAGGCTTTTATACTAGTGAGAGGTGAGATGGCAGCCATAGGCTTCCATACTAGTGAGAGGTGAGATGCCAGACATGGGCTGCCTTACTAGTGAGACGTGAGATGGCAGACATAGGCTTCTATACTAGTAAGAGGCAAGATGGCAAACATAGGCTTTTATACTAGTGAGAGGTGAGATGACAGCCATAGGCTTCCATACTAGTGAGAGATGAGATGGCAGACATGTCCTTTTATACCAGTGGGAGGTGAGATAGCAGCCATAGACTTCCATACTTGTGAGAGGCAAGATGGCAGACATGGGCTTCCATACTAGTGAGATGCGAGATGGCAGACATGGGCTTCCATACTAGTGAGAGGCAAGATGGCAGACATAGGCTTCTATACTTGTGAGAGGTGAGATGGCAGACATAGGCTTCCATACTAGTGAGAGGTGAGATGGCAGACATGGGCTTCCATACTAGTGAGAGATGAGAAGGCAGACATGGGCTTCCATACTAGTGAGAGGTGAGATGCCAGACATGGGCTTCTATACTAGTGAGAGATGAGAAGGCAGACATGGGCTTCCATACTAGTGAGAGGTGAGATGCCAGACATGGGCTGCCTTACTAATAAGAGGCAAGATGGCAGACATGGGCTTCCATACTAGTGAGATATGAGAAGGCAGACATGTGCTTTTATACCAGTGGGAGGTGAGATAGCAGCCATAGACTTCCATACTTGTGAGAGGCAAGATGGCAGACATGGGCTTCCATACTAGTGAGAGGCAAGATGGCAGACATGGGCTTCCATACTAGTGAGAGGCAAGTTGGCAGACATAGGCTTCTATACTTGTGAGAGGTGAGATGGCAGACATGGGCTTCCATACTAGTGAGAGGCAAGATGGCAGACATAGGCTTCTATACAAGTGAGAAGTGAGGAGGCAGCCATAGGCTTCCACACTAGCGAGAGATGAGATGGCAGACATGGGCTTCCATACTAGTGAGAGGTGAGATGCCAGACATGGGCTGCCTTACTAGTGAGAGGTGAGATGGCAGACATAGACTCCTATACTAATGAGAGATGAGAAGGCAGACATGTGCTTTTATACCAGTGGGAGGTGAGATAGCAGCCATAGACTTCCATACTTGTGAGAGGCAAGATGGCAAACATGGGCTTCCATACTAGTGAGAGGCAAGATGGCAGCCATGGGCTTCCATACTAGTGAGAGGTGAGATTGCAGCCATAGACTTCCATACTAGTGAGAGGTAAGATGGCAGACATGGACTTCCATACTAGTGAGAGGCAAGATGGCAACCATAGACTTCCATACTAGTGAGAGGCAAGATGGCAGACATGGGCTTTCATACTAGTGGGAGGTGAGATTGCAGCCATAGACTTCCATACTAGTGAGAGGTAAGATGGCAGACATGGACTTCCATACTAGTGAGAGGCAAGTTGGCAGACATGGGCTTTCTCACTAGCGAGAGGCAAGATGGCAGACATAGGCTTTTATACTAGTGAGAGGTGAGATGGCAGACATGGGCTTCCATACTAGTGAGAGGTGAGATGCTAGACATGGGCTGACTTACTAGTGAGAGGTGAGATGGCAGACATAGGCTTCTATACTAGTGAGAGGCAAGATGGCAGCCATAGGCTTTTATACTAGTGAGAGGTGAGATGACAGCCATAGGGTTCCATACTAGTGAGAGATGAGAAGGCAGACATGTGCTTTTATACCAGTGGGAGGTGACATAGCAGCCATAGACTTCCATACTTGTGAGAGGCAAGATGGCAGACATGGGCTTCCATACTAGTGAGAGGTGAGATGCCAGACATGGGCTGCCTTACTAGTGACAGGTGAGATGGCAGACATAGGCTTCTATACTAATGAGAGATGAGAAGGCAGACATGTGCTTTTATACCAGTGGGAGGTGAGATAGCAGCCATAGACTTCCATACTTGTGAGAGGCAAGATGGCAGACATGGGCTTCCATACTAGTGAGAGGCAAGATGGCAGCCATGGGCTTCCATACTAGTGAGAGGTGAGATTGCAGCCATAGACTTCCATACTAGTGAGAGGTAAGAGGGCAGACATGGACTTCCATACTAGTGAGAGGCAAGATGGCAGCCATGGGCTTCCATACTAGTGAGAGGTGAGATTGCAGCCATAGACTTCCATACTAGTGAGAGGTAAGATGGCAGACATGGACTTCCATACTAGTGAGAGGCAAGTTGGCAGACATGGGCTTCCTCACTAGCGAGAGGCAAGATGGCAGACATAGGCTTTTATACTAGTGAGAGGTGAGATGGCAGACATGGGCTTCCATACTAGTGAGAGGTGAGATGCTAGACATGGGCTGACTTACTAGTGAGAGGTGAGATGGCAGACATAGGCTTCTATACTAGTGAGAGGCAAGATGGCAGCCATAGGCTTTTATACTAGTGAGAGGTGAGATGACAGCCATAGGCTTCCATACTAGTGAGAGATGAGAAGGCAGACATGTGCTTTTATACCAGTGGGAGGTGAGATAGCAGCCATAGACTTCCATACTTGTGAGAGGCAAGATGGCAGACATGGGCTTCCATACTAGTGAGATGCGAGATGGCAGACATGGGCTTCCATACTAGGGAGAGGCAAGATGGCAGACATAGGCTTCTACACTTGTGAGAGGTGAGATGGCAGACATGGGCTTCCATACTAGTGAGAGGCAAGATGGCAGACATAGGCTTCTATACTAGTGAGAGGTGAGGAGGCAGCCATAGGCTTCCACACTAGCGAGAGATGAGATGGCAGACATGGGCTTCCATACTAGTGAGAGGTGAGATGCCAGACATGGGCTACCTTACTAGTGAGAGGTGAGATGCCAGACATAGGCTTCTATACTAGTGAGAGGCAAGATGGCAGCCATAGGCTTTCTCACTAGTGAGAGCCAAGATGGCAGACATAGGCTTTTATACTAGGGAGAGGTGAGATGGCAGACATAGGCTTCTATACTAGTGAGAGGCGAGATGGCAGACATGTGCTTTCATACCAGTGGGAGGTGAGATTGCAGCCATAGACTTCCATACTTGTGAGAGGCAAGATGGCAGACATGGGCTTCCATACTAGTGACAGGCAAGATGGCAGACATGGGCTTCCATACTAGTGACAGGTGAGATTGCAGCCGTAGGCTTCCATACTAGTGAGAGATGAGAAGGCAGACATGTACTTTCATACCAGTGGGAGGTGAGAAAGCAGCCATAGACTTCCATACTTGTGAGAGGCAAGATGGCAGACATAGGCTTCCATACTAGTGAGAGGCAAGATGGCAGCCATGGGCTTCTATACTAGTGAGAGGCAAGATGGCAGACATGGGCTTCCATACTAGTGAGATGCGAGATGGCAGACATTGGCTTCCATACTAGTGAGAGGCAAGTTGGCAGACATGGGCTTTCTCACTAGTGAGAGGCAAGATGGCAGACATAGGCTTTTATACTAGTGAGAGGTGAGATGGCAGCCATAGGCTTCTATACTAGTGAGAGGTGAGATGCCAGACATGGGCTTCTATACTAGTAAGAGGTGAGGAGGCAGCCATAAGCTTCCACACTAGCGAGAGATGAGATGGCAGACATGGGCTTCCACACTAGTGAGAGGTGAGATGCCAGACATGGGCTGCCTTACTAGTGAGAGGTGAGATGGCAGACATAGGCTTCTATACTAGTGAGAAATGAGAAGGCAGACATGTGCTTTTATACCAGTGGGAGGTGAGATAGCAGCCATAGACTTCCATACTTGTGAGAGGCAAGATGGCAGACATGGGCTTCCATACTAGTGAGAGGCAAGATGGCAGCCATGGGCTTCCATACTAGTGAGAGGTGAGATTGCAGCCATAGACTTCCATAATAGTGAGAGGCAAGATGGCAGACATGGACTTCCAAACGAGTCAGAGGCAAGTTGGCAGACATGGGCTTTCTCACTAGTGAGAGGCAAGATGGTAGACATAGGCTTTTATACTAGTGAGAGGTGAGATGGCAGCCATAGGCTTCCATAATAGTGAGAGGTGAGATGCCAGACATGGGCTGCCTTACTAGTGAGAGGTGAGATGGCAGACATAGGCTTCTATACTAGTAAGAGGCAAGACGGCAGACATAGGCTTTTATACTAGTGAGAGGTGAGATGACAGCCATAGGCTTCCATACTAGTGAGAGATGAGAAGGCAGACATGTGCTTTTATACCAGTGGGAGGTGAGATAGCAGCCATAGACTTCCATACTTGTGAGAGGCAAGATGGCAGACATGGGCTTCCATACTAGTGAGAGGTGAGATGCCAGACATGGGCTGCCTTACTAGTGAGAGGTGAGATGCCAGACATAGGCTTCTATACTAGTGAGAGGCAAGATGGCAGCCATAGGCTTTCTCACTAGTGAGAGGCAAGATGGCAGACATAGGCTTCCATACTAGTGAGAGATGAGAAGGCAGACATGTGCTTTCATACCAGTGGGAGGTGAGATAGCAGCCATAGACTTCCATACTTGTGAGAGGCAAGATGGCAGACAAGGGCTTCCATACTAGTGAGAGGCAAGATGGCAGCCATGGGCTTCCATACTAGTGAGAGGTGAGATTGCAGCCATAGACTTCCATACTAGTGAGAGGTAAGATGGCAGACATGGACTTCCATACTAGCGAGAGGCAAGTTGGCAGACATGGGCTTTCTCACTAGTGAGAGGCAAGATGGCAGACATAGGCTTTTATACTAGTGAGAGGTGAGATGGCAGCCATAGGCTTCCATACTAGTGAGAGGTGAGATGCCAGACATGGGCTGCCTTACTAGTGAGACGTGAGATGGCAGACATAGGCTTCTATACTAGTAAGAGGCAAGATGGCAGACATAGGATTTTATACTAGTGAGAGGTGAGATGACAGCCATACGCTTCCATACTAGGGAGAGATGAGATGGCAGACATGTGCTTTTATACCAGTGGGAGGTGAGATAGCAGCCATAGACTTCTATACTTGTGAGAGGCAAGATGGCAGACATGGGCTTCCATACTAGTGAGATGCGAGATGGCAGACATGGGCTTCCATACTAGTGATAGGCCAGATAGCAGCCATAGACTTCTATACTTGTGAGAGGTGAGATGGCAGACATGGGCTTCCATACTAGTGAGAGGTGAGATGGCAGACATGGGCTGCCTTACTAGTGAGAGGTGAGATGCCAGACATGGGCTTCTATACTAGTGAGAGATGAGATGGCAGACATGGGCTTCCATACTAGTGAGAGGTGAGATGCTAGACATGGGCTGCCTTACTAGTGAGAGGCAAGTTGGCAGACATGGGCTTCCATACTAGAGAGAGATGAGAAGGCAGACATGTGCTTTTATACCAGTGGGAGGTGAGATAGCAGCCATAGACTTCCATACTTGTGAGAGGCAAGATGGCAGACATGGGCTTCCATACTAGTGAGAGGCAAGATGGCAGCCATGGGCTTCCATACTAGTGAGAGGTGAGATTGCAGCCATAGACTTCCATACTAGTGAGAGGTAAGATGGCAGACATGGACTTCCATACTAGTGAGAGGAAAGTTGGCAGACATGGGCTTTCTCACTAGTGAGAGGCAAGATGGCAGACATAGGCTTTTATACTAGTGAGAGGTGAGATGGCAGCCATAGGCTTCCATACTAGTGAGAGGTGAGATGCCAGACATGGGCTTCCTTACTCGTGAGAGGTGAGATGGCAGACATGAGCTTCCATACTAGTGAGAGGCAAGATGGCAGCCATGGGCTTCGTTACTAGTGAGAGGTGAGATTGCAGCCATAGACTTCCATACTAGTGAGAGGTAAGATGGCAGACATGGACTTCCATACTAGTGAGAGGCAAGTTGGCAGACATGGGCTTTCTCACTAGTGAGAGGCAAGATGGCAGACATAGGCTTTTATACTAGTGAGAGGTGAGATGGCAGCCATAGGCTTCCATACTAGTGAGAGGTGAGATGCCAGACATGGGCTGCCTTACTAGTGAGACGTGAGATGCCAGACATAGGCTTCTATACTAGTAAGAGGCAAGATGGCAGACATAGGATTTTATACTAGTGAGAGGTGAGATGACAGCCATATACGCTTCCATACTAGGGAGAGATGAGATGGCAGACATGTGCTTTTATACCAGTGGGAGGTGAGATAGCAGCCATAGACTTCTATACTTGTGAGAGGCAAGATGGCAGACATGGGCTTCCATACTAGTGAGAGGTGAGATGCCAGACATGGGCTGCCTTATTAGTGGGAGGTGAGATTGCAGCCATAGACTTCCATACTAGTGAGAGGTAAGATGGCAGACATGGGCTTCCATACTTGTGAGAGGCAAGATGGCAGACGTGGGCTTCCATACTAGTGAGAGGCAAGATGGCAGCCATGGGCTTCCATACTAGTGAGAGGTGAGATTGCAGCCATAGACTTCCATACTAGTGAGAGGTAAGATGGCAGACATGGACTTCCATACTAGTGAGAGGCAAGTTGGCAGACATGGGCTTTCTCACTAGTGAGAGGCAAGATGGCAGACATAGGCTTTTATACTAGTGAGAGGTGAGATGGCAGCCATAGGCTTCCATACTAGTGAGAGGTGAGATGCCAGACATGGGCTGCCTTACTAGTGAGAGGTTAGATGGCAGACATAGGCTTCTATACTAGTGAGAGGCAAGATGGCAGCCATAGGCTTTTATACTAGTGAGAGGTGAGATGGAAGCCATAGGCTTCCATACTAGTGAGAGGTGAGATGCCAGACATGGGCTTCCTTACTCGTGAGAGGTGAGATGGCAGACATGAGCTTCCATACTAGTGAGAGGCAAGATGGCAGCCATGGGCTTCCATACTAGTGAGAGGTGAGATTGCAGCCATAGACTTCCATACTAGTGAGAGGCAAGTTGGCAGACATGGGCTTTCTCACTAGTGAGAAGCAAGATGGCAGACATAGGCTTTTATACTAGTGAGAGGTGAGATGGCAGACATGGGCTGCCTTACAAGTGAGAGATGAGAAGGCAGACATGTGCTTTTATACCAGTGGGAGGTGAGATAGCAGCCATAGACTTCCCTACTTGTGAGAGGCAAGATGGCAGACATGGACTTCCATACTAGTGAGAGGTGAGATGCCAGACATGGGCTGCCTTACTAGTGAGAGGTGAGATGGCAGACATAGGCTTCTATACTAGTGAGAGGCAAGATGGCAGCCATAGGCTTTCTCACTAGTGAGAGGCAAGATGGCAGACATAGGCTTTTATACTAGTGAGAGGTGAGATGGCAGCCATAGGCTTCCATACTAGTGAGAGATGAGAAGGCAGACATGTGCTTTTATACCAGTGGGAGGTGAGATAGCAGCCATAGACTTCCATACTTGTGAGAGGGAAGATGGCAGACATGGGCTTCCATACTAGTGAGAGGCAAGATGGCAGCCATGGGCTTCCATACTAGTGAGAGGTGAGATTGCAGCCGTATAGCCGGATAGCTACAATTTACGTCAATTAGAAATAGAGAAATTTCAGGTTATGGAAGGAATACCGGGTTTACCCGAACCATTTAAAAAACTTTGGCAACTGCCGTTTATATCCCTGAATAAAGATTTGTACAAAAAAAAAAAAAAAATGGAACGGGATGAGAAGAGTAATAATGAGTGATGAAAATACATTTCTATATTAGTTAAAGGTAATAAAGAGGTAAGAGTGGAGCGAGAGAGAGCTGAGCGATTATCTAAATACCTTTGTCAAGAAAAAAATTCTTAATTTGTATTTTAAACATATTATTGTCTTGAATATTGCGTAGCCTCACAGGTAGGTTGTTCCATGTTAGAGCAACTTGATAATGCAACGATTGTCTGTCAGATTCTCGTTTATGGATAAACATTATCAAGAACAGGTGCATCAAATAATCGTGTTGCTCTTAATACTTATTACCTGCCAGGACTACGACCCAAGCAGTATTCATATACCTAGTCGACAGTCGCGCACGGGACGGTGAAGGGAACAGACGTACAGAATTTTTTTATTTTTAGATTGATGTTATCATCAATCTAATTGAATTGGGGTGAGATCTGTCAATCATTGATAGCATCTTGGCTCCTCCCATCCTGGATATCAGTGTGAAGAATCTGTTGATTCTGATATCAGTAGATGGGATCAGAATCATGCTGGTAATGGCTGGGAGGGGGAGAGGATGGCGTTTAGGTGTGAATTAAAGGGTAGACCATGTGTGAATTAAAGTGGCAAGCTGAGAAATAAGATGCCTCATATGCAAAGTGTTAAAGGGACCAACAGAAGTACATGGACTGACCAGTCATATATGGGATAAGGGTTTCATGTCTCCCCTTCCACTCCCTCCTACTATACCTCCCTCTCGAATTTTATATTTAACTGACATCAATCTTCGTTTCCCTTGGAAACGCAATCTTCTACATGAACCGGAAATAGATATATAAATGTAAACTGATCACTGTTAACTATTTCTTGTTTTTTGTTGGAACGGAAGAAAGGCCTTTTGGCTATGCTTGGTTGAATGAAATAAAGAAAATCAGCCACAGCATTTTGCAATTTATAATGAATAATACGGGCAGCATGCTCAGTTCATTAGAGGTAATATTACATAGAATAATTCCAGGTTCCAATGGTAGATCAGCTCTAATATATGTTATTTTCATTATAGGCTATGTAAAGGACCCAACCGCTTGCTCAATACACAAGAAACAAAATAAAACAATATCTCCCAAATGAATATACAATAACAGGGCATCAAAGGAAGATATTTGGAACCTTTCTTTAATTCAAATGAATCATTTTATCAAAGACTAGCAAAGTACCCGTCCTCCAGACGGTCACTCTCTTCCTCTCACTATCTCTCCCCTCCTCTCCTTCTGCCTCTGCCCTCTCTCTCTTCCTGTCCCTACCCGCCTTCTCCTCTCCCCCTCTTTTAGCTCTATTTATTTCCACTCAGTGACTGGGTTGGCAGAAAGGATAGAGCCAATGAAATTGCATGTGTAGACAGACATAGATGAACAGATAATAATAATACTGGTTAAGTTGTGACCATTAGATCAGTGACGACAAATGTAAATTTCAAAGTTATATAATCAGCGGAAATCTGGGAAATCACTAACATAGAGTGTGCATGACCCAAAAAGAGTGCCATTAGAACTCAGTACACATAATAGAATAATTAGCAGAGTAGGTTAAGTAAGTTAGGTACTGCCATGTTAGTCACTAACGCAGAGTGTGATCCACGCAAGTTACATGCAGATAGATAGATGATTAGACAAAAGGAGTTCATACACATCATAGCATGCAAGGTAAGTCAGGGATAGGCCTACAATAGTAAATAGAAAAATAGTGAATTGCGGTCGGTACGCCATGTCTGCCACGGCGCTAGCATGTATGAGTTCAGTCCTAGTAGAGATAAAGATCACAAAACGAGTAATAAAACAAATCCCAATGATAAAAGGTTGCGTTAGGTAATAACACAATGTCCAGTAGAAGTATATGCTAGGAAATATCCAAGAAATCACAGCATATTTCAAAGATAAACTCCGATTTGAGTCGGTTCTAACGGAGCTCTGCTTATATGCGTCTTCTCATCGCGGCTGCCCGTGCCCAATCAAGGCAAAGGAAATTAATTACAAGTAGATGTTATGGTATACTAGTTTGATATGATATAATAGAGCGAGATAATAATACATTCATTAGGAAAACATCTAAATCTGTTTGTCATAGTGGACGATAATTTATGTACTTTAGGTGAGGCCTAAGCATATCCTGAACAATTACAATAACATTTTAAGACATGTTTAAAACCAAAAGAACAGAAAAACAAATTATTTCGCGTCGTGCTCTTACATACTGACCGTTGGATAAAGCAGAATTGATAGAATTAATTTTTCCACCATCACCGAGTCCCTTAAATTGTTCTGCGTTAGGACGCGTCCTTTTGCACCATGGCCATAATGAGGCACAGGGATATATTTGGTCGATGCAGGACGCGTGCCAATAACAATTTTTTAAATTTGTTGTATTCATTTTTATTCAGGTATGAGCTAACACACATCATTGGTAACAAAATAAATCTACAAGGCAGCCCCCTCAGCTCACCATTGCGGTGGTCTTCTTCTGAGCCCTGAGCCGGCGAAAAGGTATAATTAGATATAGTAGATGTATAGTTTTAATTAAAGAAATGGGACACGATGTCCAAAGAACACAAAACAATTTATACAATTTAGTCGTAATTATGTAATAAAAAGCACACAGTCAGATAATCTGATTAGATACACAAATATATAGAAGCACACAGTCAAGCAGTATTAGTATACACACAGAAGTATAGAGACATCGAAAGCGGTGAACAAACCCTAATTAGGCAGCAATGGCAATATAGTATTCCTGATCGTCAGTTTAAATTGGTCAAATGATTATATGGTCCTAAATTGAATATTCAAGTTGTTTCACTCTGAGCAAATCTTGTAATATAAAGATTTCTTAAAATGTATTACTCAATATCGAATTGACTGTCCTGTTCATTATTTTATTTTTATTTTTTTGGACATCATTCTAATCACCAAGAGCAATGCTTTCACTTTCAAACTGGGGGCCACTTCAAACTATAGATACTATATGAAGTGCCAATGTCTAGCTGCCATTGTCAGTCACCGGTGGTGTAGTGGCTAGCAAGCAAGACTCTCAAGCCAGGGGTCCCTGGTTCAAATACAGTGGTGACCACCAACTTTTTTCCTAGCCTAGTTCAAAGGGCAGTCCTGTGCATGAACCCAGCATGGACTGTCCTGTTCATTATTTTATTTTTATTTTTTTGGACATCATTCTAATCACCAAGAGCAATGCTTTAACTTTTAAAGTGGGGGCCACTTCAAGCTATAGATACTATATGAAGTGCCAATGCCTAGCTGCTATTGTAAGTCACCGGTGGTGTAGTGGCTAGCAAGCGAGACTCTCAAGCCAGGGGTCCCTGGTTCAAATACAGTGGTGACCACCAACTTTTTTCCTAGCCTAGTTCAAAGGGCAGTCCTGTGCATGAACCCAGCATGGACTGTCCTGTTCATTATTTTATTTTTATTTTTTTTGACATCATTCTAATCACCAAGAGCAATGCTTTCACTTTCAAACTGGGGGCCACTTCAAACTATAGATACTATATGAAGTGCCAATGTCTAGCTGCCATTGTCAGTCACCGGTGGTGCAGTGGCTAGCAAGCGAGACTCTCAAGCCAGGGGTCCCTGGTTCAAATACAGTGGTGACCACCAACTTTTTTCCTAGCCTAGTTCAAAGGGCAGTCCTGTGCATGAACCCAGCATGGACTGTCCTGTTCATTATTTTATTTTTATTTTTTTGGACATCATTCTAATCACCAAGAGCAATGCTTTAACTTTTAAAGTGGGGGCCACTTCAAGCTATAGATACTATATGAAGTGCCAATGCCTAGCTGCTATTGTAAGTCACCGGTGGTGTAGTGGCTAGCAAGCGAGACTCTCAAGCCAGGGGTCCCTGGTTCAAATACAGTGGTGACCACCAACTTTTTTCCTAGCCTAGTTCAAAGGGCAGTCCTGTGCATGAACCCAGCATGGACTGTCCTGTTCATTATTTTATTTTTATTTTTTTGGACATCATTCTAATCACCAAGAGCAATGCTTTAACTTTCAAACTGGGGGCCACTTCAAACTATAGATACTATATGAAGTGCCAATGTCTAGCTGCCATTGTCAGTCACCGGTGGTGTAGTGGCTAGCAAGCGAGACTCTCAAGCCAGGGGTCCCTGGTTCAAATACAGTGGTGACCACCAACTTTTTTCCTAGCCTAGTTCAAAGGGCAGTCCTGTGCATGAACCCAGCATGGACTGTCCTGTTCATTATTTTATTTTTATTTTTTTGGACATCATTCTAATCACCAAGAGCAATGCTTTAACTTTTAAAGTGGGGGCCACTTCAAGCTATAGATACTATATGAAGTGCCAATGCCTAGCTGCTATTGTAAGTCACCGGTGGTGTAGTGGCTAGCAAGCGAGACTCTCAAGCCAGGGGTCCCTGGTTCAAATACAGTGGTGACCACCAACTTTTTTCCTAGCCTAGTTCAAAGGGCAGTCCTGTGCATGAACCCAGCATGGACTGTCCTGTTCATTATTTTATTTTTATTTTTTTGGACATCATTCTAATCACCAAGAGCAATGCTTTCACTTTCAAACTGGGGGCCACTTCAAACTATAGATACTATATGAAGTGCCAATGTCTAGCTGCCATTGTCAGTCACCGGTGGTGCAGTGGCTAGCAAGCAAGACTCTCAAGCCAGGGGTCCCTGGTTCAAATACAGTGGTGACCACCAACTTTTTTCCTAGCCTAGTTCAAAGGGCAGTCCTGTGCATGAACCCAGCATGGACTGTCCTGTTCATTATTTTATTTTTATTTTTTTGGACATCATTCTAATCACCAAGAGCAATGCTTTAACTTTTAAAGTGGGGGCCACTTCAAGCTATAGATACTATATGAAGTGCCAATGCCTAGCTGCTATTGTAAGTCACCGGTGGTGTAGTGGCTAGCAAGCGAGACTCTCAAGCCAGGGGTCCCTGGTTCAAATACAGTGGTGACCACCAACTTTTTTCCTAGCCTAGTTCAAAGGGCAGTCCTGTGCATGAACCCAGCATGGACTGTCCTGTTCATTATTTTATTTTTATTTTTTTGGACATCATTCTAATCACCAAGAGCAATGCTTTCACTTTCAAACTGGGGGCCACTTCAAACTATAGATACTATATGAAGTGCCAATGTCTAGCTGCCATTGTCAGTCACCGGTGGTGTAGTGGCTAGCAAGCGAGACTCTCAAGCCAGGGGTCCCTGGTTCAAATACAGTGGTGACCACCAACTTTTTTCCTAGCCTAGTTCAAAGGGCAGTCCTGTGCATGAACCCAGCATGGACTGTCCTGTTCATTATTTTATTTTTATTTTTTTGGACATCATTCTAATCACCAAGAGCAATGCTTTAACTTTTAAAGTGGGGGCCACTTCAAGCTATAGATACTATATGAAGTGCCAATGCCTAGCTGCTATTGTAAGTCACCGGTGGTGTAGTGGCTAGCAAGCGAGACTCTCAAGCCAGGGGTCCCTGGTTCAAATACAGTGGTGACCACCAACTTTTTTCCTAGCCTAGTTCAAAGGGCAGTCCTGTGCATGAACCCAGCATGGACTGTCCTGTTCATTATTTTATTTTTATTTTTTTGGACATCATTCTAATCACCAAGAGCAATGCTTTCACTTTCAAACTGGGGGCCACTTCAAACTATAGATACTATATGAAGTGCCAATGTCTAGCTGCCATTGTCAGTCACCGGTGGTGTAGTGGCTAGCAAGCGAGACTCTCAAGCCAGGGGTCCCTGGTTCAAATACAGTGGTGACCACCAACTTTTTTCCTAGCCTAGTTCAAAGGGCAGTCCTGTGCATGAACCCAGCATGGACTGTCCTGTTCATTATTTTATTTTTATTTTTTTGGACATCATTCTAATCACCAAGAGCAATGCTTTCACTTTCAAACTGGGGGCCACTTCAAACTATAGATACTATATGAAGTGCCAATGTCTAGCTGCCATTGTCAGTCACCGGTGGTGCAGTGGCTAGCAAGCAAGACTCTCAAGCCAGGGGTCCCTGGTTCAAATACAGTGGTGACCACCAACTTTTTTCCTAGCCTAGTTCAAAGGGCAGTCCTGTGCATGAACCCAGCATGGACTGTCCTGTTCATTATTTTATTTTTATTTTTTTGGACATCATTCTAATCACCAAGAGCAATGCTTTAACTTTTAAAGTGGGGGCCACTTCAAGCTATAGATACTATATGAAGTGCCAATGCCTAGCTGCTATTGTAAGTCACCGGTGGTGTAGTGGCTAGCAAGCGAGACTCTCAAGCCAGGGGTCCCTGGTTCAAATACAGTGGTGACCACCAACTTTTTTCCTAGCCTAGTTCAAAGGGCAGTCCTGTGCATGAACCCAGCATGGACTGTCCTGTTCATTATTTTATTTTTATTTTTTTTGACATCATTCTAATCACCAAGAGCAATGCTTTCACTTTCAAACAGGGGGCCACTTCAAACTATAGATACTATATGAAGTGCCAATGTCTAGCTGCCATTGTCAGTCACCGGTGGTGTAGTGGCTAGCAAGCGAGACTCTCAAGCCAGGGGTCCCTGGTTCAAATACAGTGGTGACCACCAACTTTTTTCCTAGCCTAGTTCAAAGGGCAGTCCTGTGCATGAACCCAGCATGGACTGTCCTGTTCATTATTTTATTTTTATTTTTTTGGACATCATTCTAATCACCAAGAGCAATGCTTTAACTTTTAAAGTGGGGGCCACTTCAAGCTATAGATACTATATGAAGTGCCAATGCCTAGCTGCTATTGTAAGTCACCGGTGGTGTAGTGGCTAGCAAGCGAGACTCTCAAGCCAGGGGTCCCTGGTTCAAATACAGTGGTGACCACCAACTTTTTTCCTAGCCTAGTTCAAAGGGCAGTCCTGTGCATGAACCCAGCATGGACTGTCCTGTTCATTATTTTATTTTTATTTTTTTGGACATCATTCTAATCACCAAGAGCAATGCTTTCACTTTCAAACTGGGGGCCACTTCAAACTATAGATACTATATGAAGTGCCAATGTCTAGCTGCCATTGTCAGTCACCGGTGGTGCAGTGGCTAGCAAGCGAGACTCTCAAGCCAGGGGTCCCTGGTTCAAATACAGTGGTGACCACCAACTTTTTTCCTAGCCTAGTTCAAAGGGCAGTCATGTGCATGAACCCAGCATGGACTGTCCTGTTCATTATTTTATTTTTATTTTTCCAATATCGAATAGCGGGGCCTCTGCTCTTGTACCAATGTTGCGCCGACAGGCTTCTGGTTTCAAGGTTATTTTAAAGAAGCTGTTCTTGAGAATGTTGAATTTCCTACGGTGGTCGGAGATGGTCATTACACAGGCCAGAAGGGCGTTTCATAAGTATCGCAGCGCATGTTCCTTATGGTAGCGCAACTATGGGTGAGATAGCGATACATTTAACACGCGTTCGTCATATTAACGCAACGTTAGTTGCCTTCAATTTTCAATTTTGGTCCTTATAGCGCGACTATGTCGTTCTCTATTTGGTAACGACTGTCGTTAGGTCCTATAACGCGCGCTGTGTCACTTATGAAACGCGGCCCTGGTGCATTCCCAGGATAGAAGAGCGAGACCCGCATTGAGCACTAACAATACTTGAGCGGGACTTCACTACATGCAGCCGGCAACCAAATGTGATGTGTTTCAAGAACATGAGTTACAAGTCATAAAAATTGCTATTTTCCAAAGTGTTTTGTTCACAAGATAAATTCGTGAGAATCTGTTCATCTGTGGGGAGCTTAACGCTTCTCGTAGCATGAACACATGTACTAAATTTCAGGACTGTGTATAAAATATATTCATGGATTTCTAAGGTCATCTTGTAGAGAATATTTGGCTACTTATATAGTCCATCAGAAATATTCTTAACTTATTTTTCAAAAATAAAAATATCAAACTTAAAATATAGACTGATTAAGTTCCTACAGTTTACCACCATTTGAATCGGTTTGATCTCATCTGTTCAAATATGATGGTATCTCAAAATTCCTTTTTTTGCGACGTGTGACTCATTTCCCTGAAACGCATTACAAATGTGGGGGACATGTGGGTCAGAATTTCGGAAAATGTACAATCGGCAGCTCTATACAAATTTGATAACTTCTGTTAGATTAGACAGAAAAAATATAAATAATGGGTATATCAGAGAATCTTTGGCATATTGTGTTGTTTAGAAATATGTCTTTCATTGTGTTAAACTGTATTTGGAACGTCACTTTTCACTTAAATTTGGATTATTTGAAAGGATTGGTGAAGGTGAAATGTACATTTTCAGAGAATTTCACCCATATACACATGTTTTCCATGGAGGACGGTGCGTGAACCCGTGCAGGGAGTTGGGAGGACTTATCATCACCTCTCACAGGTGCTCGGCATGATATTGATATATGTGCCCAGGGAAGCTAATCTTCCTCTCCCCAGATATTTAATTAATTGACTATTTTGTGGACATACCATATGGTTTGAACTGTTCATTTATGTTTCAACGCCACATGCGGCTTGCGGCCTTGCCTTTAGGATATTATATAATTATTATATGTCTTGACTATTGTATATTTTGGACATTATGAGACCAATCTTATTGTTGTTTGTCTTTTTCAACACCTACCCAACGATTTCTTTTCTCAGGCCCCCCCCCCCCCAAAAAAAAAAAACCAGGTGTGTTTCCGATTTACCCCCTCCCCCTACCTAGAAAAACCTTATCCTACCTAAAAAAAAATTGTTACCATACCTGATTTTTTTTCATTATATCTTACTTTTTTTGGATTTTTTGACCAAAAAAAAGCCTCCATTTACACAATATTTTTTTTAAATTTAGTATTTTTATACAGGACATCTCCTGTAATAACGACAGTTGAGTTATCAACAAACACGTACATTGTACAATGAAGTTCTAATCAATTTAGGGTGATATGGGGTCAAAGATGAAAATTCAATACAGAATAACCATGGTCTTCCGCCCACCGTTGCAATGTAATATAATAGTTATCACTAATTTACCAATAATCTTCTGGGTCGAAGTAATCTCAGAAATTTACACATCATCATTTGGGTCAGATTTTCAGAAAATGTACAATTGGCAGCTCTACACATTCAGTAAATTCTGCTAAATTTGGCTGAAAAATACAGAATACTTGGTATATCTGAGTATATTTGGTGTCACATTGATTTAGTGTCAGTTCTGTTATGTTAAACTGCATTTTGAAGCTCACTTTTGTCTTAAAATGTGGGTTATTTGAGAGGATTGGTAAAGGAGAATTGTACATTTTCTGAAAATCTGACACATCTATTGTTTTTCATCTTAATCGAAGCAATAAACAATATGCAAGGTTTACCAAAGACAATCCTTCAATGCTCTATATGGGTCAGAATTTCAGAAAATGTACAATCGGCAGCTCTACAAATTGTTAAATTAGACAGAAAGACTATAAATAATGGGTATATCAGAGAATCTTTCGCATTGTGTTAATTAGAAATATCTCTTTCATTGTGTTAAACTGCATTTTGAACGTCACTCTTCACTTAAAATGTGGGTTATTCGAAAGGATCGGTGAAGGTGAATTGTATATTTTCTGAGAATTTCACCCATATGAACTCAATTTACACACATAAGAAAAACACTTTTTATTCCACTATACTGTAGGCACACAATCGCCTAGCCCTTATAAGGGCTTTAGCTAAAAATGGGGATAATTTTAATAATACCACTCTTTCAGATGTAGTACTTAGACATCAATCAATTCAGTAAGTCTCCCCAATACATGTCTTTCAGCAAACTATCAAACGATGCTAAATCACCACATAGATACATAGAACCTGGTGAGAATGTGGTACAATTAAGGGACACTATTGCACTTCGTGGAACTGGTGCAAATTACCACACTACTCCCGCCCATACAAATGACATGAACGTGGAGTAAAATTTCTTATTTCCTCCGGAAGGTTATTCAATTTTGACACACCCTTATACTAAGCAATCGTTCTTTTTTCCCAAAAAAAATCACATAATGTTCAAGATAAATGATAAGCTGGTAAAGATTGAAGAATTAAAAACAAAATATGTGTATGATGAGCTGGTAAAACAGGCTAACCCAGATAATGAGAAACTGGAGGGATGGATAACTTACTAAGAAGAGAACATTTTGTACGGTCGGAGAGGATGTGGAAGGAGAAATTTATGATTCCATTGCAATGTAACAAAATAACAAAATGGCAATCGCTCCAATATAGAATTCTACACCGAACCATGGGATGTAATAGCTATCTAAATCAGATTCAATTTTTTAAAAACAACAAGCTGTGAATTTTGTGGAGAGGAGGACACGATTTGTCACTTTTTTGTATCATGTGAAGATCAAAACTCTTTATGGGAACAAGTCGAACGCTGGGTGCAGAGAAGCAAGTTACTAATAGGCTTCAGGCCAGACGAATTAAACGAAACAAATATTTAACTAGATTACAGTGGGAAGAGCCCACACAAAAACTTCATCAACTGGTTGTTAACTGCCAACGGTCCACACGTACTGCTCTAAAGGGCCTCGGCTCCAACCTTAGCCCTCTGGCTTAAATAACTATTGACTTTTTAAATTCCACTCTGGTGAATATATATATGTATTATCATTATAACATTTGTCTCCTTGGAATTACCATTGCTGATACCTTTTGCTGTCATCTGATTGATATATGTACTTATTTCATCTCTTGCATCGGAATAACCATCGACCAAGAACAACTGTCAATACCTAAAATTTTAATGTTATGTACAGTCGTGCCTGTTTTTGTTCCACATTTAGTAAAATAAAAGTCTTTGAACAGTTAGTGCTGCCTCCATGTCTAATGTATATGTAATTAGATTTTCCGAAAACAAAAAAAAAAGATTTTCCGATGCAAATGAAGCATAGATTTTTTAGACTAAACAAATTCAACAGCCTTGGACCTTTTGTAGGCTGACAGCAAAAGTCCTCACCTGATTAAAAGGCTATGGAATGAAAGTTATTAAGAGGGCCTTGGACCTTTTTTAAGTTTGGGGACGGAATTTTGTTGAGCCTTGAGGTTGGACCTTTTCAGGCTGCCACCAAAAGTATGGGGGGGGGGGGGGGGGGAGACATGTCCCCCCTCCCCCCCCCCCCCGCAGCGACGCCCCTGCTGTCTTAAAATTTTCAACTTTAAAGAAGTACATAAGAGTCGGTGAAAGCTAAAGAAAAACCAGAAAACCAGAAAAAAAAATATATATATATATATAAGGGACACGATATGAATGTCATTAGAATTGTATGAGCCTCGTTGGCAGCATATATTGAATAAAACCTTTTATAAAAAAGCAATCATTCACATTCTCTCTGACCTTGGTCGAAAAGTTTTGAAAATGCCCCCCCCCGTCCTTCTCAGCGTTCTCCCCTTATCACTCAAATCTGCATAACTTTCTTTTTTCTAAAGAGAGTTTTAATCAGTGCGATTTCTCGTCTATGTTCGAGAGGTAAACTTCTTCCTCGTACCAACAATTCGTTTTTTGAATGATTAAAACCAAATGCCAAACGCAGGGCTCGGTAGCATATTTTGTGTAATTTCTTCAGAGACCCACTTCTACTGTTCATTATAATTGGTCCAGTGTACTCTAGAAGCGGTAGTACATAAGTCTTGCATAAAAGCCAACAAAGATCACCGTGTTCTTCTTTTTGTTGTGCCCGATAGGGCCCAGTTGGCCCTTGCTATCATATTACCTGCTTGGATATTCATGCTTAACGATCGTCGACAAGGGATTTGCATAGCCGCCATTTTAAGATTTTCAGAAAATGTACAATTGGCAGCTCTACGCATTTGGGAAATTAGGCTGAATCAGGCTGAAAAATGAAGAATACTAGGTATATCTGAGTATATTTGGTGTCGCATGGATTTAAAGTATCAGTTTTGTTATGTTAAACTGTATTTTGAAGCTCATTTCTGGCTTAAATGTGGGTTATTTGAGAGGACTGGTGAAGGTGAATTGTACATTTTCTGAAAATCTGACCCCCTTATCTCTCAGTCCCTCTACTCCGCCCATTGCCACATGGAGTAATTATGGCTAGGAAAAGCGGCTTCGCCACTTGAGCCTACGTAGGTCTATATCATATAAATGCGCAGATCGATTTCAAATAATCTTAAATCCTGATTATTAATATTTCGATTCTTCTAGGCCAATGAATGACGTCATGCGCTACTCGCGGCAATTAGCGCGAGGGAAAGCATGCTGTGGTGGTTGGTGAGGGGTGAGGGGTGAGGGGTGAGGCTATGGTGGAGATCGTTGAGGGGTCAGGGGTCATGCACAGGCCTGTGGTCCGAGACTTCGCTGAGGTGAGCCGGACATCGCGTTTAAAGCTGGGGAAAAAAGACTCTCCGGCGCGTGGCCGCCAGGGAGCAAAGGGAAGTGGTTAACTGGAGGAGTCCCAGACCCACAGACACTGAGACAGGTGTATCGACATAAATATACGTGTACACTCTATACGCGTCCTGTAGGCAGTATACATCAAAGCCCGCTATGGTTAACCCTATGGGGCGCTGCTGCCTACAGGACGCGTATAGAGTGTACTAGGGGAGTGCGGACGGACGTCTACCTCCCGCCCTGAGTCAGGGGACTGCCCCAAATACATGATACTTCTTCCTGATGGTCATATTTCCTGGACTTACAATGTGTTTATTAGTTCTCAGACACAACACATATGTATTTAAGAACTTATACATGTCGGGATTGTTTTCAAAGTCTTGTATTTATATTTCAAAATTACTACATTTTTTAATGTGTCCTTTGTGTGTCTGATTTATATCATAGGATTCGTATTTATGGGAGTGTTGTCTGAAACGGATGACTTTTATTGGTCAGATTTTTAGAAAATGTACAATTCACGTTCACCAATCCTCTCAAATAACCCAGATTTCAGACAAAAATAAAGTTCAAAATACCGCTCAACCTACCTAAAAACATTGCTAGAATCAATGCAATGACGAATATTCTCGACATTACCTAGTATTGACCAAATTGCAGCCTAATTTTGCAGAATTTACTAAATGTGTACAGCTGTCAATTGTACATTTTCTAAAAATCTGACTCATATATATGGGTCAGATTTTCAGAAAATGCACAATCTACAGTTCTACACATCTATCAAATTCTGATAAATTAGAGTGAAAAATGATAAATATTGAGTATATCTGAGTGTATTCTGTATTGTATTCATTCATTAAACGAGGAGGCCACTTTAGCTGTTTAACAGATTTTATTTATTTAATAATGGAGCTTGCGATCGGTGACAGAACAATTTCTCACAGACATTTCACAGTTGACATAGTACATAACAATATGTTTGAATGTGTGAAGGTAACAGAGATGGCATTTGTTTTATATAATCGAGGTTTGACAATGTTTCAAGAGAGACCTTATAATTAGAGTTGTTATTATTATTAGGCCAGGGGTCGATAGAGGAGCCGAGGTCCCTCAGAGCCGTGTGTACTATGGTGAGTTTCTTATTGTAGGGGTCGCTCTGAACGCGTCCGAAGACCACGTCCCATGAGCTTTCCGATCGTCAATGTCCACCCCTGCCTCATTGTATACGTACGAGGCACAACCCCTATGAAGTGAAAATTGGGACAAGTCATATTTGAGCGCCTTTAGTAGTGTTTTCCCACTCTTTCGCCTTTAGTAGTGTTTTCCCACTCTTTTGCCTTTAGTAGTGTTTTCCCACTCTTTCTTAATGTAGCTGAGGGGAACCGGATTCCCATCTGGGAATGACAGTAGCGGGGCCGACGGGTCAGAGTTCTTGATTGCACCGCGCTCTTCAGGCAGAGATGTTTCACTTTAGCATTCGGTATATATAGATTCGTTGGGGTCTTTGATTACTGCATTGTTTTTGTCCATTTGATTGAAAGTTGTGTCCCATGTTCGAATATTGTCACATCGCCCAGGGGCGGATCTAGGGTCTAAAATGAGGGGGGGTCCAAGATTAAAAGGGCACATCAGTCCATTCCCCAAAAATGAGCCAGAGGGGCATAAAGGCATACAAGGGAGAGATCGTCAGAAAATGTTACTTTGATATATCAATTCTTCATATTTGTCTAATTTAGCAGATGTTACCAAAATTTTGGACCTGCCTAATGTGCATTTTCTGAAAATCTGACTGACTAGGGGGGTCCGGGGGCATGCTCCCCCGGGAAATTTTGAAATTTAAAGTGCCATTTGGAGGCATTTGGTGCTTTTTGAAGCACAAAATACAGTATTTATTCACACATGATTTTATTTCTATTATTTATTTTGACTTTTAAAAACTAGGGATGCAGTTTGCAAGGACCTAAGAACACAAAACATACAACACACACTGGCAGTTGACCATGAATACAAATTGTAAGATGTGGAATTATCTTTAAAAATCAGTTGTGGCTACTGTTGCAAGTGATGTAGGGGTAAAGTAGGGTCTGGGGGCATGTTGCCCACCAAAATTGTAAAACCTGAGGAGTGAAATGGTGTATTCTGGGAGCATTTTTTTTTATCATAATTAGCCAGTTTTGTTTGTATTTAAAGATACAAAACAAATAATTAGGAGGATAATCTCAAAGGCAAATTTAATTAATTGACATTGAATCAAAATCTCCCTCAAAAGATGAAATCACATGTATCCAATGTCACATTGGTTTACCAGATCAATGGAGTATGGCTGTACTTCCTGCAGGCAGGCCTGCCAACAATAGGACAAATGTAAGGCAGCATACTTTAATTTTCTCACAACTGCCCCCAAGTGATTGTCCACATGATGTATAAATGTAAAGCAAACATAAGAGGGGGAACTAATGTCAGAACAAACATGTGTGGGGCCCATACACCCAAATTAGGGAGTCGTGGAAACAGCATTTATAATTTCTTTTAACAGCCTTTTACAGAGGTTACCACAAGACACTTTTGGTTGTAAAAGAAATTAAAGCACCTTTGGTTCTTAAAAAAGGTTTTTGGCTCTTCAAAAAGGGCACTTTTGGTTGTAAAAAAGACACTGTTTGGTTGTTACACTTACAACAGAAAAAGGGCACTTTGGGTTGTAAAAAAAGGCACTTTGGGCTATTCAAAAGGGCACTTATGAAAATTTTGAGGGGGGGTCAGGACGTCGCCGACCCCCCCCTTGGATCCGCCCATGTCGCCCCTAGCTCGTCAGGTGTTTGGTTGCGTCAAAGTTCGCCTGCCCTTTTGGGGCGACGTTGGTTTGGCGTAGCATGCCAGAAACATTAGAAGGACGGCGAGGCGTGTGATGAAGAGGTAGTCGAGGGATCTCGCCCATAAACAGAAGCTCCGAGGTTTTATCGCTCCCAGTCATTGCACTAACCACGGCAGCCATCATACTTTTATCTAGGTCATCTCGGTGGCGCTATTCACCGCGCGCTACTGCACGGTAGCGTTGCGACCACCAGGAGGCCGGTGTCATGACAAAAAGTGTCCCCCATCGATAAGTGACCCATGGGAGGATGTTCGGCAATCGAAAAGTGACCCACCCCATCGAAAATTGACCGGCTCTTCTTTTCAAACTTAATGTTCTCAAATAATATATTGCCATGTCTGATATTCTGTCATACATGATGTATACATGTGGTATCGTCTTGTACATTTACCATCGGACATTGACCCTCCATTGCATTGATATTCTGTCATACATGATGTATAATGGGCTGAAATAACGTGTCGCCAACAAAGGCAAAATAACCAACTTGATTAGATATTTGTTCCCACGGTCCATTTGTCGGCGAGTGGAGGAGCTCTAAAAAGGTGTTGGCGCTAAATTTCTTGGTGCGCCAACAAAATTCATGACCTTGACCCGCATGACCTTTGCCTGCAGCCAGCTTGGATACATGAATGGCCTATATTTCAGAAGCACAACACTAGCACGTAGGTGCCTAGGCAGCCAGTTGAACGTCAGAATATGGTCCATGTAATACGGTGGACGAGAATTGTACATACCGTTCCGTTCCGTTCCGTCCCGTGTCGTGTCCGCCCGAAAAAAAAAGAAAAATTGAACCTCGTCATACATTTACCATTGAAATATTCATAACAGGGTCGGTAGTTTGACCGGTGACGGGACGGGAACGCCTCGGAAAATTTGGCGAAAACCACCGTAATGTGCTGAACCCCGTTCCGCACATTACATTTTTTTAAGGCACGGAATAAAATACCATACTCTAAGAACCGACTGCCAACCATGGCCCATTTGACCCTAGATAAACAAAGGTTTAAAAACTTAGCCAGATCCACCCTAATATGGAATGACGATTACTTCACCTAGTATTGAACTTAGCATTATCTGTCAACACATTGTATTTCTGAGTTTAAATAACTGCTGTAACAAGTAAGACCATATTCAACAACAAAAGTGTAATAGAACATTAAGAAAGTTATAAAGAATAGTAGAGAGCCGTTAGCCTTCATCGAACGCTACGGTATTGTCCTCTACTTTACATCCTGTAAAGATGCTCGGGGGTCTAGAATACCTCCCGTCCACTGGAGATCTTCCCTTAAAAGCAGTCATTGACTGAATAAAATGTTTTTCTATTCTATTCTATTCTATATCAAGGGCGGGAGAGCTGAAAGGAAGGCAGTTTCAGGAAATAGAGATAGAGAAGAAGGGAGATGGAGACAGAGAAAAAGAGACAAAAGGGCACTTTAAGGACTGACCCAGGACCAATGGATGCACATATACATACACAAGGATAGAGAGAGGAAGGAAGGGAGGGAGGGAGAGAGAGGGGGGAGAGGTTGGGGGAGAGAGGAGAGAAGAGAGGGGGAGAAAGCGCTGGAGTTATTGATGAGCCAGGCCAGTCAGACATATATAGAGCGGCCACAATTGTCGGCCGCAATCCATTGGATCATATAATTATACGTGCATGTAAATGTTAAAGTAATATAGCATACAGCCATTTACAAGGAAAGAAAGCCTATAAATCCTAACTTAATATGCACCGATTTGAATAAATGCTTGAATATATATGATTATTTATTTGATGTTTTTTCATAAATTAATCAAGGCCATACTCAGAAATTGTTACGTCTAAAAAGTTTGTTTTTAATGTGATCTACATCATCCAGTTGGTTGTTTTAAGGTATTCTAGAAAATGGAATTTATGTGAATTTATGAAGACTTTGGGACTTTTTTTGGTGTGTGTGTGGGGGGGGGGGAGGGGTGGCGGCGGTGGTATACTTTATCTCAGAGGTTTGTAAGGCAAGGGTATATTTAATACAATGTCCTGAAATTTGGTACGTAGATTTATAAGACTAAAAGTGCTAAAGCCTGCAAAAATCAGAACATTTAAATGCAGAGATCTTGTAAAGAATCACTTTGAAAAATAACATTTTTCCGACTTGTGACTAATTTCCCTCCTCCTTCTCCTCCCCCTTACTTCTCTGCCCTGCCCCCCCCCCCCCCCCTTCCTTGCTCTTCCTCCACTGCTTACCTCCCCTCGTCATCCCCCCCCCTCCTCCCTCCCCTGGATAAGGATGTGGAGGAGGAATTCTTATGTTGTGTTATACTAGACTAAGAATTCCAATATAATTATTAGGGGGGCAAGTGCCCCCTTCCCCCACCCCCCACCCCACCCCACCCCAGTTCCGCTGCACCTGCATGTATAAGAAAGAGTGGTAGAGTAAGAGACATTAACCGGTTGTACATGAGTACGCTCTCTCCTCTCACTCCCTCTCTCTCTTACTCTACCCCCTCTTCATTATACATGCAGGTGCAGCGGAAGCATGTTGAATATTTTCTGCGACTGAATCACCTCTGCGACGTGATTAGGACTCTACCACAAAGGGTTGCGATTGGAAATTGCAATGGAGACTGTTCTGTGCTTGAACTGCGGTTGGTTCACAATTCATTTGACATTGCCGATTTTTAAAAGTAGGTGAGTGGCATCTCTGTTCATTTTTAAAATTGTGTGATAGACGGACAAATTGTCCACTGGCTGCGGTAAGCTCTGCGTTTGGTCTTCGCTTGGTCTTCGCTTGGTCTGCTTTTCAAACTCTGCGATTCTATCAATATTATACTGCAGCCGCAGCCCAAACGCAGGCGCTACCGCGGTGCCATTAAAACAGGTCTCATAAAGGGGTGTCTCCACTGGCTGCGGTAAGCTCTGCGTTTGGTCTTCGCTTGGTCTGCGTTTCAAACTCTGCGATTCTATCAATATTAAACTGCAGCCGCAGATAAAACGCAGGGGTAACCGCAGTGTCATTAAAAAGTCTCATGATTGCGATAAAGACTGCGACTGGATATCCTTCCTGCGTTTGGTCAAGGTAAAACAAAGAGCAGACAACATTTTATCACTGTGCCTCGTCGTCTATATCTGCTTTAATAATTCATGCGAACTCATGATCTTAGTGCCATACAATTCCTCTTATCCTGCTTGTTCATTCCAAATATACTTTCGTATCCTTTTAATCAATATACACCTTGAAAATGTCAAAAATTGACGTTTCCCCTTGTTTTTCCAATACAAAACTATTAACCATGATTTTAAAGATGTAGCATATGTTCCATTCATTAATGATTCAAATTATTTTGCTCCGACTGGGTATATCCTATATCTAAAGTGTCTCCCCAATTGTTTATTTTACTAAATCTTAATGAACCACACTACACTGGATCAATTAAAATAATTCCAACCATAAATCTCACGTAGGCGGTCCGTTTTTAATACCCATGCCCAATGATAGTTAATATTCTTGAGAAATCATGAAATTCCGCAAGCCTATCCTTGTATCTCTTTCTGCTATACTAAAATTTCAACATTCTAGCTCATTAACTTTTCTCTATACATTACCATAATGTTTAAAACCCATTTTTCCAACAAGAAAGGACCTCTCACGTGAGTAATACATAATGCGTCCACAAAAACGCCAATATTGCCAAATATTTAATATTCTCACATACAAGTCCCAACAAAATATAAATTCACTGCAAATATTACATTGCAGACACATATATAAATATTACATTGCAGACACTGCAAATATTACATTGCAGACACAATTTCGTTTTGATATGATTATAAATGACGACGAATTGATGGAATTGCTCATATAGCTAAATATTGCTTCTACCTCTTTCTGCAATTGTAGCTAGTAAGGTATATATCAATTGAGGTTATAAACTTGAATTTTGCAACAAACAAACGTGGAACATGTCAAAAACAACAAAATTAAAAAATAAAAGTAAAAAAATAGTATTGACCCACCGCAATTCAAGCGCAGAAAACAGTCTCCCTTGCGGTAGAGTCCTAATCACGTCGCAGAGGTGCTTCAGTCGCAGAAAAGTGGGGTCTCCACTGGCTGCGGTAAGCTCTGCGATAAGCATTGCGATAGAAAAACAGGAAATTATATTCAATCGCAGTTCATGTGCAGACCAACCGTAGCAGTGGAGACCTGTTCTGCGGTTGTATCTGCGGTTGGATTGCGGTTGAATTGCGTCTAAAAAAGTGTGTTTCTTGTGGTGCGACTGTCGCAGGAATCTTTCAACATGTTGAATATTTCCTGCGACTGAAGCACCTCTGCGATGTGACTAGCACTCTACCGCAAGGGGTTGCGTTTGAAATTCGTAATGGAGACTGTTCTGCGATTCAATTCCGATTGGTTCAGAATTCATTTGACATTGCCGACCTAACAGTAGGTGAGTGGCATGCAAGACAGAAACAGTAGAAATGAACGTCCATTTTGGTGTTTTTGAATGATTCAGTATTCAAGTATATTGTTATCATTATGGTCACAGTGTATGATGATCTTGATTAAAATATTATGACGAAATACATCAAGATACACATGTAATTTCCGTACTGAATAGGCCTAATAGGAAATTGATAGCTAGACAACACATAAAAACAACCGGTTAAAGATTGTGCATTTTTGTTAGGTTCTTAAAATGTTTGGCCTTCATCGCATTCTATATCAATATGATGTTATGTATAACTAATAAATAACGTATTCATCAGCAGTCATAAATATCTAACATTTAGATAATCGATGGTTAAATATTATGAGAGATGGAGATATTTATAATGAAAAACGATTCGATGATTTATGCTCGAAAATTCTTTTTCCACAGACATCATCTGTTGAGGATTTCATTGAGGAGTAATCTGGGGGGCAGATACATTACTTCCCTCTCTTTTTTCTTTCTCCTCCCTCCCCTTCACTTTCCCGCTGTTCCCTTTTCTCTCAGAGGGAGGGAGAGGAAGCAGACGGTAGAGAAATGACAGAGAGTGAGGGAGAGGGGGAGGGGAGGAGACATAGAGAGGGATGGCAGCGGATTTCTGTCTCTCCTATTTGTTGCATTAATGGAACTCGATAATCTATTAGATATGTTAGGAAAAAAACTCTATACTGTTATGGTACGTTATTTCATAATATAATTGTGATTGAAATCACCTAAACTTCTTTCATTGAGGGGTGATTTGCGAGCAGGTAAATTTCTGTGTGGGCGAGGGAAATTTAAATGTATTCTGAAAGAAATCTTAAATAGTCGCGAAGATATTTAAGCATTCAGGAATGGTGCTATTATTATTATTGTTATTATTATTGCAGGCCTGTACATTAAAATATAGTACTAGCAATTAACGATTAAGAAAATCGATAGAACTAATATTTATATAATCCTAAAGTGCATACAGAAATAATTATTATCGATTCACTATTAATTATTGTTCAAAATTCTATCATTTACCAATAAATATTTCACCTGTTTTTAGATATACATGTACTTGCGAATATTTAATTTACCTTAACATATTTTGAATATAACAACCATTTTAGATAGCTGACAACATCCCACAAATAAAATATACGACGATTTTGGTATACACATATACATATATGTATATGGACACGGCAAGGATCCGTGATAAAATGTCGTCTGCAACTTGCTTGACCTTGGCCAAGCGCGGGAAGGATATCCAGTCGCAGTCTCTATCGCAAGCATGAGACCTTTCAATGACGCTGCGGTAACCTCTGCATTTGGTCTGCGTCTCCAACATAATCTTGATATAATCGCAGAGTTTGAAACGCAGACCAAACGCAGACCAAACGCAGAGCTTACCGCAGCCAGTGGAGACACCCTTAAAATATTCAACATGTTGAAAAATTCCTGTGACAGTCGCACCACAAGAAACTTACATTTCTAGTCGCAATTCAACCGCAATCCAACCGCAAATACAACCGCAGAACAGGTCTCCACTGCTACGGTTGGTCTGCACATGAACTGCGCTTGAATATAATTTGCTGTTTTTCTATCGCAATGCTTACCGCAGAGCTTACCGCAGCCAGTGGAGACCCCACTTAATTGCGATAGACACTGCGACTGGATATCCTTCCCGCGCTTGGACAAGTTAAAGTAAGTTGCAGACAACTTTTTATCATGGCCCAGCTATAACTTTTAACAGGTTGTTTTCGTGTGTTTTAGACATTCGTGGACGAATTCTTAACAAAATTGGCCAATTCGTACGAATTTGTGTTAGTTTTTCGTAGCCCACACATGTCCCACACATTCCCGAATTGTCTTACGAATTGTCTTAGAATCCTTAAAACATTCGGATATATTCGATTGTTTTACATTGCAAACTTTTTTTTTTCAAAATTAAAAATATCAAACTTAAGATATAGAAATATTTATTAGGTTACTCTTAGTCTTTTATACTATCATTGGAATCTGCTTGATCTCCTCTTTTCAAATATAGTGATATCTCAAAATCCATATTTTGCAACTTATGACTCATTTTCATGAAACGGATCACAAATGTTAATCGCCATGATTACACCAACCCCTCACCTGCCCCCTCCCTCCACCACACACACACAAGAAGCAATTCATTTGCTTAATGATATTAGAACTAGCCATTAAGGAGTGCCTCCACTGGCTGCGGTAAGCTCTGCGTTTGGTCTTCGATTGGTCTGCGTTTCAAACTCTGCGGTTCTATCAATTTTATGTTGGAGCCGCAGGTCAAACGCAGAGCTTAAGGTGTAACTTCACCAAGAGATTTTTCATTACGGCCTATCCGGTTTTCACCTTACGGCTGATGATAAACCAATGGTGCCGGATTAGAGAACCGTATCTGCCGCAAGGACAAAAAGCTTGGTGTATCCCTAGCATTACTGCAGTGCCAATGAAAGGTCTCACGGTTGCGATAGAGACTGCGATTGGATATCATTCCTGCGCTTGGTCAAGTGAAAATATGTTGCAGACATCATTTTATCAATGTAGCTCGCCGTGTCCGCCGCCTCAGTTCATTGCTTTTTTCGCCCCTCTTGGTCCCCTCCACCCCCATCGGCTCCTCTTGGCCCCGCTATAATGTTTAACAAGTTGTTTTCATGCGATGTTTAGCTATCAATTTCGTATTATTCAGATGATCATACACTATTATGATTACAATATGAGTAATTCTCCCAAATCAGCGGCATTAGATTTCATGGGGGCCATTTCTTTAGGAAGAATACAATTGATCGAAACGCTACACTTTTTCGGGTATATATAGCAGGGATAATCTTCTTAATTCAAACACAGTATGGGGTGGCTATGGCCAATATTTCAGTTCCTACACCAAAGTGCAGATACCTTTCTTTTCTATTTTTGCCATATTCTACCCAATTCATCTAGTTATAAAGCCTATACAATATCTTTACACTTTTCTCTCAAAAGAGTTAATTTGAAAACCTGGTTTTATTCAGACATTTACTGCCTTTTTGCCAAAATATAAGTGGTATTACTATACTTGCTGCTGCGATCTTGCCCTTTAAAAACGTGTGATAGAGGGACGTGTCGGGCCGAATGTCTTGGGCGCAAATGACCATTTTTATTCAGGATACTAATGATATAGGATTATACATTCATAAGTATATGAATTCATACTATTCATAGCATGCTTTGTACCTTAAAATGTCATAAGTCGTATGTGAAACAACCGTATCTCTTTTTTAAATTGTAGCTAGTAAGGTATATTTTGATAGGCCTGAAATAATCCATTGGTCGCCGAATGAATACATGCAGCAAATTTCAAGAGGTTTCAATTATCAAACTTAAAATCTAGGAATAATTGTTAGATGTCCTTAATGAGTACTATCTGAAAACTATTTTCTGAAAATCTGACTCAACTAAGGTTCCGTTATCCGCTATTCCGCTAATCGGAACTAAAAACTAGCAAGCGATTTAGCGGATCTCCGTTAAATCATTGCATATCCCGCTCCCCTAAAATCCACTCCAATCCGTTCTGTTATCCTTTGTTACCTTCCACTATCGCTTGCTATCGTCCCCTATCGTCCGCTACAGGGCCTAGTCCACTAAGCCGATTGTCATGCGATTCTCACATAATTTAGTGTAAAATAGTCCCATGCGGCGCAAAATCGCTTTACAATCAGCTTTGTGGACTAGGCCCTTTCCGCTATGCATCATTAGCATTCGTTATGATCTGTCATCACATGCCAGCCGTACTCACGTAGTTGAAAATGGGCCAAAAATAAATAAAAAATATCATGTCGATATATATCTTTACGATATGCTTTAGATAGGGGTCGATATCAAGTCAATATCTTAATCAAATAAATGTCTAACGTGAGTGTACAGGATATCTCTAGCAAAACCAGGTCTATTTATTTCATTCAAGCCCAAGACATTTAAAAAGTTCATATATACACTATGTCCATCATGGAGAGGAGTGGGAGAGTGAAGAAAAGGGGAGGGAGAGAGTTGGGGTATTGGAGAGAAGGAGGGGGAGGGAAAGAAGAGGGGGAGGATGTAGGGGGAGGGAGAGAGGGGAGGGGGAGCATGAGGAAGATGGGAGGGAGAGGGGGAATCGGAGATAGGGTTAGGAGAGAAAAACAGGTATGAGAGACAGAGAACAGGGGGAGGGAAGAGAGAGAGAGAGGGAACTATGGGGAGAGAGGGGGAACGATAATGTCTATGATTCCAATTGGTGAGGAGAAACGATCCAAAAACTAATATTTTTATTTATTTTTTCACATTTCTTCATTCAGGAAGCATTGCTGGCATGTGCCAAAAGTACGATGCTGTGACTAGGGTAACTCCCTATCTCCCGTCACACCCTGAATTCATTGAATTTCGAGTGCGGTTTATTACTGAGTTGTTGTTGTTGTTACGTTTATTTGTTAAATATTGACACTATCGGCGGGTACTGAGCTCCCTGCATAGGGAGGATTTCAAGCCCTACCATATAATCTATAATAATGGATGAGCAAAGGTAACAATACTCCCTTCGATCGACGATAGAAGGGAGGCCTTTGCGATAATTGGTTTCAAAATTTCTATAGTTTTGGTGCAAGTGGCACCATGCGCAAGATAGGAATTCTATACAATTGGTATAAATTTATAAATATAAGTACTAGAATTAAGTCATTATGCTAGCAAGTTGAGTGATATGTTATGAACAGAAACAGAACGAAAAATCTACACTATTACATTGATGATGATAAAATGAGATGAAATGTAGGTGATATTTAATAGAATAGTTATAAAGGATGGTGACGAAGAAAAATATCAATGGAGTACATTAGTCTAGCCGCTTGTAAGCAGCTTCAAGCAACATAGTAATTGTTGCTGATTCATCATAAATACAAAAAAGAATTTAGACATTAGAATAGCTCAATACATTGTATTAAGATTTCTAGGCTCAAATTTGAAAAAAGTCCCTTCAAACTAAGGGAATTTTTCACACTCAGACTCCAAGGCCAATATAATCAAACTATGACCACAAGAAAGAATTTAGACATTAGAATACCTCAAGACTTTGTATTAAGATATCTAGGCTCAAATTACAAAGACTCCCTTCAAACTGAGGGAATCTTTCTCACTCAGTCTACAAGGCCAATATAATCAAACTATGACCACAAAAAAGAATTTAGACATTAGAATCCCTCAATACTTAGTATTAATATTTTTAGGCTCAAATGTCAGAGTCCCTTCAAACTAAGGGAATCTTACTCACTCAGACTACAAGGCCAATATAATCCAACTATGACCACAAAAAAGAATTGAGACATTAGAATACCTCAATACTTTGTATTAAGATTTCTAGGCTCAAATTTCAGGGTCCCTTCAAACTGAGGGAATTTGAAAAAAGTCCCTTCAAACTGAGGGAATTTTTCTCACTCAGACTACAAGGCCAATATAATCAAACTATGACCACAAAAATGAATTTAGACATTAGAATACCTCAATACTTTGTATTAAGATATCTAGGCTAAAATAAACAAATAGAATAATGATATCCAAAATGTTCTTAATTAAAGATTATTATACACGCATTCAATACTGAGGCCCCGACAGCCGCACATTACTTGTAACGTGGTATTAGACTAGTACATTACCAGCTCGTTGTCATGGCGACGCAAGTTTGGTGGCGCAAGGTTGCCGACGCAATCAACTTACTAGGCATGTATAATAATCAACTTATAGGACTCGTTGCCGCACAACGCGTAAATAAAGGACTTGACCTGTGGTCTCGTCCTTTATTTACGCACCGTGCGGCAACTCGTCCTATAAGTGCTAAAAAATGAATATATAAAGTGCATAAATAACATATATTTGCTTTACTAGTGTTTTCAATATAAAGTAATTAGAAATAATGATGATCTGGTTCATGCTGCCATCTAGTCATTTAGGTGGCGCCATGTGCATAAACCCAGCATGGACTGTTCTGTTCATAATTTATTTTCTTTTTTTTTTTATATCATTCTAATCACCAAAAGCAATGCTTTAACATTTAAACTAGGGGCCTCTTCAAACTATAGACACTATATCAAGTGCCAATGCCTTGCTGCCATTATCAGTTCCTCCATAGAGTAGTGGGTAAGTTGCCAGACTCTAAAGGCAGAGGTCCCTGGTTCAAGTCCAGTTGTGCCAGCCAAATTTTTTTCTAGCTTAGTTCCAAGGGCAGTCATGTGCATAAACCCAGCATGGACTGTTCTGTTCATAATTTATTTTCTTTTTTTTTTATATCATTCTAATCACCAAAAGCAATGCTTTAACATTTAAACTGGAGGCCTCTTCAAACTATAGACACTATATCAAGTGCCAATGCCTTGCTGCCATTATCAGTTCCTCCATAGAGTAGTGGGTAAGTTGCCAGACACTAAAGGCAGAGGTCCCTGGTTCAAGTCCAGTTGTGCCAGCCAAATTTTTTTCTAGCTTAGTTCCAAGGGCAGTCATGTGCATAAACCCAGCATGGACTGTTCTGTTCATAATTTATTTTTTATTTTTCTTTATATCATTCTAATCACCAAAAGCAATGCTTTAACATTTAAACTGGGGGCCACTTCAAACTATAGACACTATATCAAGTGCCAATGCCTTGCTGCCATTATCAGTTCCTCCATAGAGTAGTGGGTAAGTTGCCAGACTCTAAAGGCAGAGGTCCCTGGTTCAAGTCCAGTTGTGCCAGCCAAATTTTTTTCTAGCTTAGTTCCAAGGGCAGTCATGTGCATAAACCCAGCATGGACTGTTCTGTTCATAATTTATTTTTTATTTTTTTTTATATCATTCTAATCACCAAAAGCAATGCTTTAACATTTAAACTGGGGGCCACTTCAAACTATAGACACTATATCAAGTGCCAATGCCTTGCTGCCATTATCAGTTCCTCCATAGAGTAGTGGGTAAGTTGCCAGACTCTAAAGGCAGAGGTCCCTGGTTCAAGTCCAGTTGTGCCAGCCAAATTTTTTTCTAGCTTAGTTCCAAGGGCAGTCATGTGCATAAACCCAGCATGGACTGTTCTGTTCATAATTTTTTTTTTATTTTTTTTTATATCATTCTAATCACCAAAAGCAATGCTTTAACATTTAAACTGGGGGCCACTTCAAACTATAGACACTATATCAAGTGCCAATGCCTTGCTGCCATTATCAGTTCCTCCATAGAGTAGTGGGTAAGTTGCCAGACTCTAAAGGCAGAGGTCCCTGGTTCAAGTCCAGTTGTGCCAGCCAAATTTTTTTCTAGCTTAGATCCAAGGGCAGTCATGTGCATAAACCCAGCATGGACTGTTCTGTTCATAATTTATTTTCTTTTTTTTTTTATATCATTCTAATCACCAAAAGCAATGCTTTAACATTTAAACTAGGGGCCTCTTCAAACTATAGACACTATATCAAGTGCCAATGCCTTGCTGCCATTATCAGTTCCTCCATAGAGTAGTGGGTAAGTTGCCAGACTCTAAAGGCAGAGGTCCCTGGTTCAAGTCCAGTTGTGCCAGCCAAATTTTTTTCTAGCTTAGTTCCAAGGGCAGTCATGTGCATAAACCCAGCATGGACTGTTCTGTTCATAATTTATTTTCTTTTTTTTTTATATCATTCTAATCACCAAAAGCAATGCTTTAACATTTAAACTGGAGGCCTCTTCAAACTATAGACACTATATCAAGTGCCAATGCCTTGCTGCCATTATCAGTTCCTCCATAGAGTAGTGGGTAAGTTGCCAGACTCTAAAGGCAGAGGTCCCTGGTTCAAGTCCAGTTGTGCCAGCCAAATTTTTTTCTAGCTTAGTTCCAAGGGCAGTCATGTGCATAAACCCAGCATGGACTGTTCTGTTCATAATTTATTTTTTATTTTTCTTTATATCATTCTAATCACCAAAAGCAATGCTTTAACATTTAAACTGGGGGCCACTTCAAACTATAGACACTATATCAAGTGCCAATGCCTTGCTGCCATTATCAGTTCCTCAATAGAGTAGTGGGTAAGTTGCCAGACTCTAAAGGCAGAGGTCCCTGGTTCAAGTCCAGTTGTGCCAGCCAAATTTTTTTCTAGCTTAGTTCCAAGGGCAGTCATGTGCATAAACCCAGCATGGACTGTTCTGTTCATAATTTATTTTTTATTTTTCTTTATATCATTCTAATCACCAAAAGCAATGCTTTAACATTTAAACTGGGGGCCACTTCAAACTATAGACACTATATCAAGTGCCAATGCCTTGCTGCCATTATCAGTTCCTCCATAGAGTAGTGGGTAAGTTGCCAGACTCTAAAGGCAGAGGTCCCTGGTTCAAGTCCAGTTGTGCCAGCCAAATTTTTTTCTAGCTTAGTTCCAAGGGCAGTCATGTGCATAAACCCAGCATGGACTGTTCTGTTCATAATTTTTTTTTTATTTTTTTTTATATCATTCTAATCACCAAAAGCAATGCTTTAACATTTAAACTGGGGGCCACTTCAAACTATAGACACTATATCAAGTGCCAATGCCTTGCTGCCATTATCAGTTCCTCCATAGAGTAGTGGGTAAGTTGCCAGACTCTAAAGGCAGAGGTCCCTGGTTCAAGTCCAGTTGTGCCAGCCAAATTTTTTTCTAGCTTAGTTCCAAGGGCAGTCATGTGCATAAACCCAGCATGGACTGTTCTGTTCATAATTTATTTTTAATTTTTCTTTATATCATTCTAATCACCAAAAGCAATGCTTTAACATTTAAACTGGGGGCCACTTCAAACTATAGACACTATATCAAGTGCCAATGCCTTGCTGCCATTATCAGTTCCTCCATAGAGTAGTGGGTAAGTTGCCAGACTCTAAAGGCAGAGGTCCCTGGTTCAAGTCCAGTTGTGCCAGCCAAATTTTTTTCTAGCTTAGATCCAAGGGCAGTCATGTGCATAAACCCAGCATGGACTGTTCTGTTCATAATTTATTTTTTATTTTTCTTTATATCATTCTAATCACCAAAAGCAATGCTTTAACATTTAAACTAGGGGCCACTTCAAACTATAGACACTATATCAAGTGCCAATGCCTTGCTGCCATTATCAGTTCCTCCATAGAGTAGTGGGTAAGTTGCCAGACTCTAAAGGCAGAGGTCCCTGGTTCAAGTCCAGTTGTGCCAGCCAAATTTTTTTCTAGCTTAGTTCCAAGGGCAGTCATGTGCATAAACCCAGCATGGACTGTTCTGTTCAAAATTTTTTTTTTATTTTTTTTTATATCATTCTAATCACCAAAAGCAATGCTTTAACATTTAAACTGGGGGCCACTTCAAACTATAGACACTATATCAAGTGCCAATGCCTTGCTGCCATTATCAGTTCCTCCATAGAGTAGTGGGTAAGTTGCCAGACTCTAAAGGCAGAGGTCCCTGGTTCAAGTCCAGTTGTGCCAGCCAAATTTTTTTCTAGCTTAGATCCAAGGGCAGTCATGTGCATAAACCCAGCATGGACTGTTCTGTTCATAATTTATTTTTTATTTTTTTTTATATCATTCTAATCACCAAAAGCAATGCTTTAACATTTAAACTGGGGGCCACTTCAAACTATAGACACTATATCAAGTGCCAATGCCTTGCTGCCATTATCAGTTCCTCCATAGAGTAGTGGGTAAGTTGCCAGACTCTAAAGGCAGAGGTCCCTGGTTCAAGTCCAGTTGTGCCAGCCAAATTTTTTTCTAGCTTAGTTCCAAGGGCAGTCATGTGCATAAACCCAGCATGGACTGTTCTGTTCATAATTTATTTTCTTTTTTTTTTATATCATTCTAATCACCAAAAGCAATGCTTTAACATTTAAACTGGGGGCCTCTTCAAACTATAGACACTATATCAAGTGCCAATGCCTTGCTGCCATTATCAGTTCCTCCATAGAGTAGTGGGTAAGTTGCCAGACTCTAAAGGCAGAGGTCCCTGGTTCAAGTCCAGTTGTGCCAGCCAAATTTTTTTCTAGCTTAGTTCCAAGGGCAGTCATGTGCATAAACCCAGCATGGACTGTTCTGTTCATAATTTATTTTCTTTTTTTTTTATATCATTCTAATCACCAAAAGCAATGCTTTAACATTTAAACTAGGGGCCTCTTCAAACTATAGACACTATATCAAGTGCCAATGCCTTGCTGCCATTATCAGTTCCTCCATAGAGTAGTGGGTAAGTTGCCAGACTCTAAAGGCAGAGGTCCCTGGTTCAAGTCCAGTTGTGCCAGCCAAATTTTTTTCTAGCTTAGTTCCAAGGGCAGTCATGTGCATAAACCCAGCATGGACTGTTCTGTTCATAATTTATTTTTTATTTTTCTTTATATCATTCTAATCACCAAAAGCAATGCTTTAACATTTAAACTAGGGGCCTCTTCAAACTATAGACACTATATCAAGTGCCAATGCCTTGCTGCCATTATCAGTTCCTCCATAGAGTAGTGGGTAAGTTGCCAGACTCTAAAGGCAGAGGTCCCTGGTTCAAGTCCAGTTGTGCCAGCCAAATTTTTTTCTAGCTTAGTTCCAAGGGCAGTCATGTGCATAAACCCAGCATGGACTGTTCTGTTCATAATTTATTTTTTATTTTTCTTTATATCATTCTAATCACCAAAAGCAATGCTTTAACATTTAAACTGGGGGCCACTTCAAACTATAGACACTATATCAAGTGCCAATGCCTTGCTGCCATTATCAGTTCCTCCATAGAGTAGTCGGTAAGTTGCCAGACTCTAAAGGCAGAGGTCCCTGGTTCAAGTCCAGTTGTGCCAGCCAAATTTTTTTCTAGCTTAGTTCCAAGGGCAGTCATGTGCATAAACCCAGCATGGACTGTTCTGTTCATAATTTATTTTTTATTTTTCTTTATATCATTCTAATCACCAAAAGCAATGCTTTAACATTTAAACTGGGGGCCACTTCAAACTATAGACACTATATCAAGTGCCAATGCCTTGCTGCCATTATCAGTTCCTCCATAGAGTAGTGGGTAAGTTGCCAGACTCTAAAGGCAGAGGTCCCTGGTTCAAGTCCAGTTGTGCCAGCCAAATTTTTTTCTAGCTTAGTTCCAAGGGCAGTCATGTGCATAAACCCAGCATGGACTGTTCTGTTCATAATTTATTTTTTATTTTTCTTTATATCATTCTAATCACCAAAAGCAATGCTTTAACATTTAAACTAGGGGCCTCTTCAAACTATAGACACTATATCAAGTGCCAATGCCTTGCTGCCATTATCAGTTCCTCCATAGAGTAGTGGGTAAGTTGCCAGACTCTAAAGGCAGAGGTCCCTGGTTCAAGTCCAGTTGTGCCAGCCAAATTTTTTTCTAGCTTAGTTCCAAGGGCAGTCATGTGCATAAACCCAGCATGGACTGTTCTGTTCATAATTTATTTTTTATTTTTCTTTATATCATTCTAATCACCAAAAGCAATGCTTTAACATTTAAACTGGGGGCCACTTCAAACTATAGACACTATATCAAGTGCCAATGCCTTGCTGCCATTATCAGTTCCTCCATAGAGTAGTGGGTAAGTTGCCAGACTCTAAAGGCAGAGGTCCCTGGTTCAAGTCCAGTTGTGCCAGCCAAATTTTTTTCTAGCTTAGATCCAAGGGCAGTCATGTGCATAAACCCAGCATGGACTGTTCTGTTCATAATTTATTTTTTATTTTTCTTTATATCATTCTAATCACCAAAAGCAATGCTTTAACATTTAAACTGGGGGCCACTTCAAACTATAGACACTATATCAAGTGCCAATGCCTTGCTGCCATTATCAGTTCCTCCATAGAGTAGTCGGTAAGTTGCCAGACTCTAAAGGCAGAGGTCCCTGGTTCAAGTCCAGTTGTGCCAGCCAAATTTTTTTCTAGCTTAGTTCCAAGGGCAGTCATGTGCATAAACCCAGCATGGACTGTTCTGTTCATAATTTATTTTTTATTTTTCTTTATATCATTCTAATCACCAAAAGCAATGCTTTAACATTTAAACTAGGGGCCTCTTCAAACTATAGACACTATATCAAGTGCCAATGCCTTGCTGCCATTATCAGTTCCTCCATAGAGTAGTGGGTAAGTTGCCAGACTCTAAAGGCAGAGGTCCCTGGTTCAAGTCCAGTTGTGCCAGCCAAATTTTTTTCTAGCTTAGTTCCAAGGGCAGTCATGTGCATAAACCCGGCATGGACTGTTCTGTTCATAATTTATTTTTTATTTTTCTTTATATCATTCTAATCACCAAAAGCAATGCTTTAACATTTAAACTGGGGGCCACTTCAAACTATAGACACTATATCAAGTGCCAATGCCTTGCTGCCATTATCAGTTCCTCCATAGAGTAGTGGGTAAGTTGCCAGACTCTAAAGGCAGAGGTCCCTGGTTCAAGTCCAGTTGTGCCAGCCAAATTTTTTTCTAGCTTAGTTCCAAGGGCAGTCATGTGCATAAACCCAGCATGGACTGTTCTGTTCATAATTTATTTTCTTTTTTTTTTATATCATTCTAATCACCAAAAGCAATGCTTTAACATTTAAACTGGGGTCCTCTTCAAACTATAGACACTATATCAAGTGCCAATGCCTTGCTGCCATTATCAGTTCCTCCATAGAGTAGTGGGTAAGTTGCCAGACTCTAAAGGCAGGGGTCCCTGGTTCAAGTCCAGTTGTGCCAGCCAAATTTTTTTCTAGCTTAGTTCCAAGGGCAGTCATGTGCATAAACCCAGCATGGACTGTTCTGTTCATAATTTATTTTCTTTTTTTTTTATATCATTCTAATCACCAAAAGCAATGCTTTAACATTTAAACTGGGGGCCTCTTCAAACTATAGACACTATATCAAGTGCCAATGCCTTGCTGCCATTATCAGTTCCTCCATAGAGTAGTGGGTAAGTTGCCAGACTCTAAAGGCAGAGGTCCCTGGTTCAAGTCCAGTTGTGCCAGCCAAATTTTTTTCTAGCTTAGTTCCAAGGGCAGTCATGTGCATAAACCCAGCATGGACTGTTCTGTTCATAATTTATTTTTTTTTTTTTTATATATCATTCTAATCACCAAAAGCAATGCTTTAACATTTAAACTGGGGGCCACTTCAAACTATAGACACTATATCAAGTGCCAATGCCTTGCTGCCATTATCAGTTCCTCCATAGAGTAGTGGGTAAGTTGCCAGACTCTAAAGGCAGAGGTCCCTGGTTCAAGTCCAGTTGTGCCAGCCAAATTTTTTTCTAGGTTAGTTCCAAGGGCAGTCATGTGCATAAACCCAGCATGGACTGTTCTGTTCATAATTTATTTTCTTTTTTTTTTATATCATTCTAATCACCAAAAGCAATGCTTTAACATTTAAACTGGGGGCCTCTTCAAACTATAGACACTATATCAAGTGCCAATGCCTTGCTGCCATTATCAGTTCCTCCATAGAGTAGTGGGTAAGTTGCCAGACTCTAAAGGCAGAGGTCCCTGGTTCAAGTCCAGTTGTGCCAGCCAAATTTTTTTCTAGCTTAGTTCCAAGGGCAGTCATGTGCATAAACCCAGCATGGACTGTTCTGTTCATAATTTATTTTTTATTTTTCTTTATATCATTCTAATCACCAAAAGCAATGCTTTAACATTTAAACTAGGGGCCTCTTCAAACTATAGACACTATATCAAGTGCCAATGCCTTGCTGCCATTATCAGTTCCTCCATAGAGTAGTGGGTAAGTTGCCAGACTCTAAAGGCAGAGGTCCCTGGTTCAAGTCCAGTTGTGCCAGCCAAATTTTTTTCTAGCTTAGTTCCAAGGGCAGTCATGTGCATAAACCCAGCATGGACTGTTCTGTTCATAATTTATTTTTTATTTTTCTTTATATCATTCTAATCACCAAAAGCAATGCTTTAACATTTAAACTGGGGGCCACTTCAAACTATAGACACTATATCAAGTGCCAATGCCTTGCTGCCATTATCAGTTCCTCCATAGAGTAGTCGGTAAGTTGCCAGACTCTAAAGGCAGAGGTCCCTGGTTCAAGTCCAGTTGTGCCAGCCAAATTTTTTTCTAGCTTAGTTCCAAGGGCAGTCATGTGCATAAACCCAGCATGGACTGTTCTGTTCATAATTTATTTTTTATTTTTCTTTATATCATTCTAATCACCAAAAGCAATGCTTTAACATTTAAACTGGGGGCCACTTCAAACTATAGACACTATATCAAGTGCCAATGCCTTGCTGCCATTATCAGTTCCTCCATAGAGTAGTGGGTAAGTTGCCAGACTCTAAAGGCAGAGGTCCCTGGTTCAAGTCCAGTTGTGCCAGCCAAATTTTTTTCTAGCTTAGTTCCAAGGGCAGTCATGTGCATAAACCCAGCATGGACTGTTCTGTTCATAATTTATTTTTTATTTTTTTTTATATCATTCTAATCACCAAAAGCAATGCTTTAACATTTAAACTAGGGGCCTCTTCAAACTATAGACACTATATCAAGTGCCAATGCCTTGCTGCCATTATCAGTTCCTCCATAGAGTAGTGGGTAAGTTGCCAGACTCTAAAGGCAGAGGTCCCTGGTTCAAGTCCAGTTGTGCCAGCCAAATTTTTTTCTAGCTTAGTTCCAAGGGCAGTCATGTGCATAAACCCAGCATGGACTGTTCTGTTCATAATTTATTTTTTATTTTTCTTTATATCATTCTAATCACCAAAAGCAATGCTTTAACATTTAAACTGGGGGCCACTTCAAACTATAGACACTATATCAAGTGCCAATGCCTTGCTGCCATTATCAGTTCCTCCATAGAGTAGTGGGTAAGTTGCCAGACTCTAAAGGCAGAGGTCCCTGGTTCAAGTCCAGTTGTGCCAGCCAAATTTTTTTCTAGCTTAGATCCAAGGGCAGTCATGTGCATAAACCCAGCATGGACTGTTCTGTTCATAATTTATTTTTTATTTTTCTTTATATCATTCTAATCACCAAAAGCAATGCTTTAACATTTAAACTGGGGGCCACTTCAAACTATAGACACTATATCAAGTGCCAATGCCTTGCTGCCATTATCAGTTCCTCCATAGAGTAGTGGGTAAGTTGCCAGACTCTAAAGGCAGAGGTCCCTGGTTCAAGTCCAGTTGTGCCAGCCAAATTTTTTTCTAGCTTAGTTCCAAGGGCAGTCATGTGCATAAACCCAGCATGGACTGTTCTGTTCATAATTTATTTTTTATTTTTCTTTATATCATTCTAATCACCAAAAGCAATGCTTTAACATTTAAACTAGGGGCCTCTTCAAACTATAGACACTATATCAAGTGCCAATGCCTTGCTGCCATTATCAGTTCCTCCATAGAGTAGTGGGTAAGTTGCCAGACTCTAAAGGCAGAGGTCCCTGGTTCAAGTCCAGTTGTGCCAGCCAAATTTTTTTCTAGCTTAGTTCCAAGGGCAGTCATGTGCATAAACCCGGCATGGACTGTTCTGTTCATAATTTATTTTTTATTTTTCTTTATATCATTCTAATCACCAAAAGCAATGCTTTAACATTTAAACTGGGGGCCACTTCAAACTATAGACACTATATCAAGTGCCAATGCCTTGCTGCCATTATCAGTTCCTCCATAGAGTAGTGGGTAAGTTGCCAGACTCTAAAGGCAGAGGTCCCTGGTTCAAGTCCAGTTGTGCCAGCCAAATTTTTTTCTAGCTTAGTTCCAAGGGCAGTCATGTGCATAAACCCAGCATGGACTGTTCTGTTCATAATTTATTTTCTTTTTTTTTTATATCATTCTAATCACCAAAAGCAATGCTTTAACATTTAAACTGGGGTCCTCTTCAAACTATAGACACTATATCAAGTGCCAATGCCTTGCTGCCATTATCAGTTCCTCCATAGAGTAGTGGGTAAGTTGCCAGACTCTAAAGGCAGGGGTCCCTGGTTCAAGTCCAGTTGTGCCAGCCAAATTTTTTTCTAGCTTAGTTCCAAGGGCAGTCATGTGCATAAACCCAGCATGGACTGTTCTGTTCATAATTTATTTTCTTTTTTTTTTATATCATTCTAATCACCAAAAGCAATGCTTTAACATTTAAACTGGGGGCCTCTTCAAACTATAGACACTATATCAAGTGCCAATGCCTTGCTGCCATTATCAGTTCCTCCATAGAGTAGTGGGTAAGTTGCCAGACTCTAAAGGCAGAGGTCCCTGGTTCAAGTCCAGTTGTGCCAGCCAAATTTTTTTCTAGCTTAGTTCCAAGGGCAGTCATGTGCATAAACCCAGCATGGACTGTTCTGTTCATAATTTATTTTTTTTTTTTTTATATATCATTCTAATCACCAAAAGCAATGCTTTAACATTTAAACTGGGGGCCACTTCAAACTATAGACACTATATCAAGTGCCAATGCCTTGCTGCCATTATCAGTTCCTCCATAGAGTAGTGGGTAAGTTGCCAGACTCTAAAGGCAGAGGTCCCTGGTTCAAGTCCAGTTGTGCCAGCCAAATTTTTTTCTAGGTTAGTTCCAAGGGCAGTCATGTGCATAAACCCAGCATGGACTGTTCTGTTCATAATTTATTTTCTTTTTTTTTTATATCATTCTAATCACCAAAAGCAATGCTTTAACATTTAAACTGGGGGCCTCTTCAAACTATAGACACTATATCAAGTGCCAATGCCTTGCTGCCATTATCAGTTCCTCCATAGAGTAGTGGGTAAGTTGCCAGACTCTAAAGGCAGAGGTCCCTGGTTCAAGTCCAGTTGTGCCAGCCAAATTTTTTTCTAGCTTAGTTCCAAGGGCAGTCATGTGCATAAACCCAGCATGGACTGTTCTGTTCATAATTTATTTTTTATTTTTCTTTATATCATTCTAATCACCAAAAGCAATGCTTTAACATTTAAACTGGGGGCCACTTCAAACTATAGACACTATATCAAGTGCCAATGCCTTGCTGCCATTATCAGTTCCTCCATAGAGTAGTGGGTAAGTTGCCAGACTCTAAAGGCAGAGGTCCCTGGTTCAAGTCCAGTTGTGCCAGCCAAATTTTTTTCTAGCTTAGTTCCAAGGGCAGTCATGTGCATAAACCCAGCATGGACTGTTCTGTTCATAATTTATTTTTTATTTTTCTTTATATCATTCTAATCACCAAAAGCAATGCTTTAACATTTAAACTGGGGGCCACTTCAAACTATAGACACTATATCAAGTGCCAATGCCTTGCTGCCATTATCAGTTCCTCCATAGAGTAGTGGGTAAGTTGCCAGACTCTAAAGGCAGAGGTCCCTGGTTCAAGTCCAGTTGTGCCAGCCAAATTTTTTTCTAGGTTAGTTCCAAGGGCAGTCATGTGCATAAACCCAGCATGGACTGTTCTGTTCATAATTTATTTTCTTTTTTTTTTATATCATTCTAATCACCAAAAGCAATGCTTTAACATTTAAACTGGGGGCCTCTTCAAACTATAGACACTATATCAAGTGCCAATGCCTTGCTGCCATTATCAGTTCCTCCATAGAGTAGTGGGTAAGTTGCCAGACTCTAAAGGCAGAGGTCCCTGGTTCAAGTCCAGTTGTGCCAGCCAAATTTTTTTCTAGCTTAGTTCCAAGGGCAGTCATGTGCATAAACCCAGCATGGACTGTTCTGTTCATAATTTATTTTTTATTTTTCTTTATATCATTCTAATCACCAAAAGCAATGCTTTAACATTTAAACTGGGGGCCACTTCAAACTATAGACACTATATCAAGTGCCAATGCCTTGCTGCCATTATCAGTTCCTCCATAGAGTAGTGGGTAAGTTGCCAGACTCTAAAGGCAGAGGTCCCTGGTTCAAGTCCAGTTGTGCCAGCCAAATTTTTTTCTAGCTTAGTTCCAAGGGCAGTCATGTGCATAAACCCAGCATGGACTGTTCTGTTCATAATTTATTTTTTATTTTTTTTTATATCATTCTAATCACCAAAAGCAATGCTTTAACATTTAAACTGGGGGCCACTTCAAACTATAGACACTATATCAAGTGCCAATGCCTTGCTGCCATTATCAGTTCCTCCATAGAGTAGTGGGTAAGTTGCCAGACTCTAAAGGCAGAGGTCCCTGGTTCAAGTCCAGTTGTGCCAGCCAAATTTTTTTCTAGCTTAGTTCCAAGGGCAGTCATGTGCATAAACCCAGCATGGACTGTTCTGTTCATAATTTATTTTCTTTTTTTTTTATATCATTCTAATCACCAAAAGCAATGCTTTAACATTTAAACTGGGGGCCTCTTCAAACTATAGACACTATATCAAGTGCCAATGCCTTGCTGCCATTATCAGTTCCTCCATAGAGTAGTGGGTAAGTTGCCAGACTCTAAAGGCAGAGGTCCCTGGTTCAAGTCCAGTTGTGCCAGCCAAATTTTTTTCTAGCTTAGTTCCAAGGGCAGTCATGTGCATAAACCCAGCATGGACTGTTCTGTTCATAATTTATTTTTTATTTTTCTTTATATCATTCTAATCACCAAAAGCAATGCTTTAACATTTAAACTGGGGGCCACTTCAAACTATAGACACTATATCAAGTGCCAATGCCTTGCTGCCATTGTCAGTGCCTCCATAGAGTAGTGGGTAACATGCCAGACTCTAAAGGCAGAGGTCCCTGGTTCAAGTCCAGTTGTGCCAGCCAAATTTTTTTCTAGCTTAGTTCCAAGGGCAGTCATGTGCATAAACCCAGCATGGACTGTTCTGTTCATAATTTATTTTTTATTTTTCTTTATATCATTCTCAATGCTTTAACATTTAAAATGGGGGCCACTTCAAACTATAGACACTATATCAAGTGCCAATGCCTTGCTGCCATTGTCAGTGCCTCCATAGAGTAGTGGGTAACATGCCAGATTCTAAAGGCAGAGGTCCCTTGTTCAAGTCCAATTGTGCCAGCCAAATTTTTTTCTAGCTTAGTTCCAAGGGTAGTCATGTGCATAAACCCAGCATGGACTGTTCTGTTCATAATTTTTTTTTTTTTTTTTTTATATCATTCTAATCACCAAAAGCAATGCTTTAACATTTAAACTGGGGGCCAAATTTTTTTCTAGCTTAGTTCCAAGGGCAGTCAAATATGATGCTTAAACTTTGATATTTTGTTTCCACATGTAATAGAGCCCTTGTCAACGTTTCATGAGAATTGCCCAACTATTGTAAATTAATGGCATTAATAATATGATACTTTAATAGTAAATACCCATTATAAAATTAATTTCTCAATATTAGCTGCTCACAAAGTCGAGACAACGGAAACATAGCTGGGCCCTGTGCAAGTCTTGTGACTGGAAGTCTCTCTCCCGCTCATCCCTTTGAATGTGAGATAGATCCGGGTTTGGTTAGATTCTGATGCTAGACCCGCACTTGGGGCAGTCAGTACAGTGTAAGTGTCCAGTGAATGGTGTAGTCCTACTTTCCTATACTTTCTTACACTTGTATTTCTTCCCTCGCCCTTCTACACACTTGTATTCTGTTGAATTAAAGACACCAGGATTCACTAGCTTGGACTAGGGAGTTTAGGATGCAGACATCATTCTCCAAGGTAAGGGAACCCTGATTAAATTCAATGTAAATATCGCCAAATATCAATTGGGACAAAGAATTCGGGGACAGTGACTATCTAGATCTAGACAAAGTCTTGTGTTATATACTGCAACTGTTATAACATGATGCCATAAATTGACACAGCCTTGTTTTAAGTAATTAACAATCTTTCATATCTTTTATTATAGCAGAGGGACCACGTGGCCTTTCTCCTTCATACTATTTAGCAGGGCCAGACGGAGGGAAGCCAAGCTTTCTGTGCGTTGGAATCAGGATAGTATTTGTGAGTTTTTTTATTTGACACATTCTACTATTGTATTCGTATTTAGGTATTATTGTGATATTACTTAAATATCCGATTTATATCTTCATTATGTATTTCAAAAATTCCATAATTATTATTATTAAACACAGTACTGTCATGCACCAAATATATAGCTGTATTTTCACAACATATTCTTTTTCATATGTATATATTGTTGTAGTAGGGGTTGGGAAGTGGTGGACGAGTGATATATTGGGGTACATTCGTCCATTGCTTGGGGCACTAGGGTTCCACACTGTGAGTGGATTGGGACCTGCGGGGAGGTATAAATAGGGGTTTTGGGGTTAAGAGCCAGTTCGAGCCCAGGCTGGGGAGAGTCCAGAGTGATATACCAGAAATAAATGGAGCCACTGATCGCTGCCACACAGTATATTTGCTTGTCCATTGTTACTTCGAAGAAGACCTGTCAACTCGTCCAAGCCCCGTCTGGGCGCTCATTTCCTTTGACCAACTCAAGTAATTAACTCATCTCAGAGATTTCCTTGGATAGTGCGATCCCTGTTCAGGGAAGGATATCATCTCTGCTAGGTCCCTTTTTCCCCTTTTTATATCTCTGCTCCTGGAGTAGACTTTAACTTAACGAAAATATTACCTGATACTGAGAAGAATGTGAGACGAAGTCGGCCGAACCATGGCTTCCTCTTTATTCAACCGATCTACTGATACAATCACCGATGGCGACAACAATATATATTCTTTACAGTGGCTGGTATGAAGAAGTACATCAACAACAAAAATGATGAACCCTTTACAGAAACTGATATGAAGAAGTACAACACAAACAAGGAAATGATGAACCAAATGATGAACCAAAAATCCATGTTAATAAAATGTATGGAATTGTCATCCCCCCAAAACGTCAATATGTTTGCCCACAGATAGCATTAGATCAACATTAAACTAGACAGGTTAAGTTAATGTTATTAAGATTTACCTAGACTTTACATCAATCATTTGGCGTCAAGTTAACATTGATATCCCAACGGATATTTAACCTCAATCTTTACCTTAACCCCAACATTAATCTTAACGTTAAAATTGAAGTTAATCTTAACATCAATATCAACGTCTACCTTACGTCAATATTAATGTTAACATTTACGTTAATATTAATGTTAATGATGAGATTGTTTTAAATTCTAAAGATATATACTTTTTGGAATTAGACAGAGTAACACAAACTCAAAAATCATAAACTGGATTATTCTGCAAACAAAGGCTTATATTCACAGACAAAAATTGTTCTATGAAGGATATCTCGATTTGTGTATTCTGTTATATGATATTCGTAAGAGAATTAAAACTGAAGTGTATGTATGTGAACTGATGAAATATGTCAGTAGAGAAGAAAAAAAGAAATGGAGAATGATCTTGGTAGACATCGACGAATATATTGAACTCCTAAAGGGAAAAAACAATACAACATAACTTAACGTGTATTATTATCAGACCAATGTGTACATCTAGCATCAATGGGATCCTGTATTCAAATGAAGCTAAACGACTGTATGTTTAGACATAGGAACCATAAGGTGGCACCCACTGCACCCGAGCCACACACTAAGGAGTACAATGTGCATTGAAACCATCACTCAGTGCATCATCTCTGCGTCCCTCTTTCTCAGCGCAACCGCTGCACTTGTGATGCTGTGCCTCTGTGGGGGTAACTGCAGCATAACCAGGAAGCCGTGTGATTCCCTGACTGCAGTCCTATACCTAGTACTAGTAGTTATGTAGAAGTGCAGTCAGGAATCACACGGCTTCCTGGTTATACTGCAGTCACTGAAACTTTCTTTTTCTAGACATAATGGTCATCATAATTTACATGATTTGTTTGGTAAATCTTGCCATCAGAATAAACCAATTACTCTTTAACATGTGATGATATGTTATATAACACCATCGTCGCTGTCAAGATAATTAAAACTTTATTATAATTCTAGTTTAATGATTTTTTTTTATTCCCATGAAAAACAAATTTAAAAAACTGAGAAAAAGGCTGCCCGTTTGGGAGAAGTGCTCATATGTATAACATATATTCTCCATGTAGGCCATACGTATGTAATAAGGAAAATAAAAGTATATAATATGCATCGGATGTCTGTAATCTATGATGCATTTATTATATATGTAGATTCTCAATATATGCTAACAGGAAATATTATAATGCCACCGCTACTGTTTCTCTATGTATGCAACCATTTGTCAGTGCAATGCCCACCATGTGGTGGCGCTACCCATCGCTACACCCTTCCCGTAGACGCATGCAGGACACCCACATCAGAACCAGGCCAGACGCAGGGAGAGAAGACAGCTGAGGGGGTAGAAGGATACTTGGGAAGTAGTCTGTGGAGGTTTGTAAAGTCGGTGCCATTGAGATTCATTTGATAAATTGTGAACATCCTATTTCCTTGATACATATATACATTCATACTTGAAGAGCTGATGTATTTAGGTTTTATATTATACTTTCTTATTTTAGGTACCACTCTATAGGTGATATCTGCAGAGCTGCCAAGTAGAACGAGGTTGCTTAAAACTAGGAGTGAAATGGTACGTTCTAGGGTTATTTTAACATCCTATTCCAACAATCTGAAAGAACATATTTATTATATAAATGAGAAAACTTTTATAGAATTTATAATGCCGTTTCCATTCACACTTTTATCCTGTTATATTCCATCAAACTCTTTCTTCCAATTCCCATTGAACCTAGCAGCATATTTTGCCCCATTTCTAGGTAATCTGTCTGCCGTTGGAAAGGATAGAAGAAAAGGTGGTTACAGAGAAAAGAATGGCTGGCAGACCCCCGAATTTCCCTCGACTTCCACATGTTTGGGCTTGGTATTAATTACCTTTAGCAATGTGTTTGCTGTACATCGTGTGATGACAGTCATAAGAAAAATACAGGATGCTGCCTTTATCCTTAAAGTCTTACTATAAGCTTTATCCTATTGTTAGTACCCATGGGGGGATACATGTGATTTCAGCATTAGGCAGGAGGTTTGGCAAACCTGTGACTGCATCACACGGCTAAACAAAGTAACTTTTCTTCTCATTTTTCAAATTCAATACATGTACTTACTTAACATTGTCCAACTTTTGAACACTTCAATGGAGTGGGATTCATAATTAATGATGATGCAGAGCTATGTTTCCCCTTGAATAAAAGAGTACAAACTTTATATTTGGTCTGCATATCACCCTATATCGTTCCCACTCATGTTTGAAATTTCAACTCTGAATTCTCAATATCAGTGGATACATCCTATGCGTTTTACTGCAAGAAGTACACCAACAAATGATGAACCAAATTGATGAAATGATGACTTTCTGAGGATAAATAAAAACATTTACTATAAATAACTAGTCATAGATAAGAATTGATATTCTACCGACCCCTGTGCCCCCTACCCTACCCTACCCTACCCTGCACCGCCCCCTCCCCCTTCCTACCCCCCCCTTCCCACCCACCCACCCTCCCACCACATTAATTAAGCGCGGTCCCATAGCAGCATATGTGTGACGTCCGTATAGTGTTTTACTGCAGCCAACGCGTTCACATGTTGCCGCGGCGACCGCGGTGATGGGATCGCGTCACGCCGAGTAACGCTTGCCACTGTTTGCTTCCCGCGATGACTGCAGTGAATTGGCTGCGTTGCAAACTGTGGTTAAAACAGCAGCGGGGTGTCTCGGGTGGTGATGACGGTGTTAAGTGAATGAACTAGATGTAATGTTTCAATGACAGATGGCCTTGCAGTAATTTTGCACCCTCTTTCGAAAGAACTCTGTGTATATTCATATGCTTCGCTTTCTTCCTTTTTAACATGTCTTAGTATTGTAGCCCAGACGGCAGGTAACTGAATAAAATTTTTAAAACAAAAAATAAAAAAAATTTACGTTAATATTAATGTAATCATTTACGTTAATATTGATGTTAACTTTGCGCAACATTGAGTCCACACATTCACGTATATATTAATGTTAACCATTAACGTATAATTGACCTAAATATTGGCGTGAATTGCCATTAAGTTAACCTCAGTTTGTTACCTGGGATGTGCTTCTATACTAGTAAGAGGCGATATGGCAGACATGGGCTTCCATACTAGTGAGAGGCAAGATGGCAGCCATAGGCTTTCATAATAGTGAGTGGGAAGATTGCACCCATAGCCTTCTATACTAGTGAGAGGCAAGATGACAGACATGGACTTCCATACTACTGAGAGGCAAGAGAGCAGCCATGGGCTTCTATACTAGTCAGAGGTGAGATGGCAGACATGGGCTTCCTTACTAGTGAGAGGCAAGATGGCAGACATGGGCTTCCAAACTAGTGAGAGGCAAAATGGCAGACATGGGCTTCCATACTAGTGAGAGGCAAGATGGCAGCCATAGGCTTCTATACTAGTGACAGTTGAGATGGCAGACATGGACTTCCATACTAGTGAGAGCCAAGATGGCAGACATGGGCTTCCATACTAGTGAGAGGCAAGATGGCAGCCATAGGCTTCCCTACTAGTGAGAGGCTAGATGGCAGCCATAGGCTTCGATACTAGAGAGAGGCACGATGGCAGCCGTAGGCTTCCATACTAGTGAGAGGCAAGATGGCAGCCATGGGGATCCATACTAGTGAGAGGCAAGATGGCAGCCATAGGCTTCCATACTAGTGAGAGGCAAGACAGCAGCCATGGGCCTCTATACTAGTGAGAGGCAAAATGGCAGCCATAGGCTTTCATACTAGTGAGCGGCAAGATCGCAGCCATAGGCTTCCATACTAGTGAGAGGCAAAATGGCAGCCATAGGCTTCCATACTAGTGAGCGGGAAGATCGCAGCCATAGGCTTCTATACTAGTTAGAGGCAAGATGGCAGACATGGGCTTTCCTACTAGTGAGAGGCAAGAGACCAGCCATGGGCTTCTATAGTAGTGAGAGGCAAGATGGCAGACATGGGCTTCTATACTAGTGAGAGGCAAGATGGCAGACATGGGCTTCAATACTAGTTAGAGGCAAGATGGCAGACATGGGCTTCTATACTAGTGAGAGGCAAGATGGCAGACATGGGCTTCAATACTAGTGAGAGGGGAGATGTCAGACATAGGCTTCCAATCTAGGGAGAGGGGAGCTGACAGCCATCCATACTAGTGAGAGGCAAGATGGCAGCCATAGGCATCTGTACTAGTGACAGGCATGATTGCAGACATTGGCTTCTATACAAGTGAGACTGGAGATGGCAGCCATAGGCTTTCATACTAGTGAGCGGCAAGATCGCAGCCATAGGCTTCTATACTAGTGACAGTTGAGATGGCAGACATGGACTTCCATACTAGTGAGAGCCAAGATGGCAGACTTGGGCTTCCATACTAGTGAGAGGCAAGATGGCAGCCATAGGCTTCCATACTAGAAAGAGGCACGATGGCAGCCGTATGCTTCCATACTAGTGAGAGGCAAGATGGCAGCCATGGGGATCCATACTAGTGAGAGGCAAGATGGCAGCCATAGGCTTCCATACTAGTGAGAGGCAAGACAGGCCTCTATACTAGTGAGAGGCAAAATGGCAGCCATAGGCTTTCATACTAGTGAGCGGGAAGATCGCAGCCATAGGCTTCTATACTAGTTAGAGGCAAGATGGCAGACATGGGCTTCCATACTAGTGAGAGGCAAAATGGCAGCCATAGGCTTCCCTACTAGTGAGAGATGGCAGCCATAGGCTTCTATACTAGTGAGAGGCAAGATGGCAGACATGGGCTTCAATACTAGTGAGCGGGGAGATAGCAGACATAGGCTTCCAATCTAGTGAGAGGGGAGCTGACAGCCATCCATACTAGTGAGAGGCAGGATGGCAGCCATAGGCATCTGTACTAGTGAGAGGCATGATTGCAGACATTGGCTTCTATACAAGTGAGACGGGAGATGGCAGACATAGGCTTCCATACTAGTGAGAGGCAAGATGGCTGACATGGGCTTCCATACTTGTGAGAGGCAAGATAGCAGCCATAGACTTCCATACTAGTGAGAGGCAAGATGGCAGACATGGGCTTCTATACAAGTGAGAGGCAAGATGGCAGCCAAAGGCGTCCTTACTAGTGAGAGGTGAGATGGCAGCCATGGGTTTCCATACAACTGAGAGGGGAGATGTCAGACATAGGCTTCCATACTAGTGAGAGGCAAGATGGCAGCCATAGGCTTCTATACAAGTGAGACAGGAGATGTCAGACATAGGCTTCCATACTTGTGAGAGGTGAGATGGCAGACATGGGCTTCATTACTTGTGAGAGGCAAGATGGCAGCCATATTTGAGACAAAAATGAGCTTCAAAATGCAGTTTAGCATAACGGCTGGCGTTCATAAAAAGTTGGTGTTATAACACCGGTGTCAGAAAACTGACACCTGGGTGTTAGGCTAACATGGGAGTTTTAGGGCATAAATAGGGCATATACAGGGCATAAATATGCATATGTCTACATACATTTATAATTAGTGTTATAAGCTTTTCAGCACAGCATGCCTCTATGTAAGATGTATTATTATTGGTTTATTGTGTAATAGTGTAATAGGATAGTATTGGATAAATGAAACTAAGGTGTATTATTGAACAAGACCATAGCAATGCATCATTGTCTCCTACATGCATGGCGTTACACATATTTATTGGATGATGTATTTTACATGTTGAATATAAATTTATATGAATATATGCTCTTGGATAGCAATTTAGAGACAAATCTGTTGAGAGAGATAGGGAGAGAGACAGAGGGGGTGACAGTCACAGAGACAGGGATAGAAAGAGAGAGGGAGAAAGACAGGGAGAGAGAGAGAGGCAGAGAGTGTGACACAGAGAGACATGGAGAAAAACAGAGAAGGAGAGAGACAGGGAGAGAGAGACAGAGAGCGTCATAGAGTCACAGAGAGACAGGGAGAGAAAGAGAGGGGGTGAGAGGTGACCGAGGGAGAGAGAGGCAGGAAGAGAGACAGGGAGAGGGGGAGAGACAGGGAGAGAAAGAAAAAGAAGGGGAGAGGGGAAAAGACAGGGGGACAGAGAGAGAAAGAAAGCCTCTATGTTAATCTAATAGTTGTATGTTGTATGGCAATTTAAATATACAAACAATTTAAATACTTCAACATGTAAAAGTACATGTAAAACTTTCAAACACTCCCGTTTTAGCACTAAAACCTAGCTAACACCCGGTGCTAACACCCGGTGTTGGCTAACACCGGGTGTTAGCCGGGTGTTAGCGCTAACACTAAAACTCCACTAACTGGTGTGTTAGCTTTATGGACACGAATTTAACACAGGAGTTTTAAATTTTTTTATGAACGCCATTGATACTTTAAATCAATGTGATACCAAATATACTCAGATATTCATGGTATTCATCATTTTTCAGCCTAATTTGAAGAATTTCCTAAATGTGTAGAGCTGACAATTGTACATTTTCTGAAAGTCTGACCCACATAAGTAAGTTTAGTATACCTAATGCATGATGTATAGATGTATAGGGGAGTATAGAATGATGATATCTTATCAATGATATGAACAATGGCCTTTACAGCTCTATATTGATTTCTCCATTGATTTTCGCACTATATATATAAGTGACGATAATTCTCCATGACTGACTTCACTTCCAGTATTTACAGCGTGGATTTGTATGCAAAAGTAATCAACAAAAATGGAGAACTATGAAGTTATAGTTATTGGTGCTGGCGTGATAGGTTCAGCTGCAGCTTACAATCTGGCAAAAGAAGGCAAGAAAACGTTACTTTTGGAACAGGTAAAAATAATTTCTATTTAAGAACAGTTTACCAGGTAAAAGCGATACCGTATACATGTGTGTCAGGTCGCAGAAAACGTACAATCGGTAGACCCAGATGTTTGCGCAAATTCAGCTAAATATTAGGTTGAAAATGATATACATGTGGTATTGCGTTGATTTATATATGTACTGTTCGGTTATATTTAATTGTATTTTGAACATATAAATTTGTCTTAAATTTGTGTTATTCGAGATAATTTGTGAAGGCGAATTATACATTTTCTGAACGACTTCACCCATAACATGACGGATAATAGTGGAAATTATAACGCCTTCAGTGCAACAGGATATTTCTAGTTTGGTAAAGAAGGTGTCTGTAACCTTGCCATTGATCACACAACATTTTTATTATTAGACATCAATAAGCAATAAAGATTCCAACTTTCAAGCTGTAAACCATATAACAAAATCATTTTCATTGAGAACGCGACCTGTTTTATAGTTTTGAGCCCACCATTCCTGGTAGAACAAAGAATAATGTGTTTCCACAAAAAAAACTTTTGGAAAATAAACTGTTGCCTTGTATTTCAAGCTGAATTCCAACTGCATGCCGGCTAGTACAGCAATAATAATAATGAGTCAAGTCGTAAGAAAATGTACAATTCACCTTTAACAATCTACTAAAACAACACAAATTTAATAAAAAAAAATTGAGGTCCAAAATTCAGTCAAGCAGAACCAAAAATATTATTTGATTCAACGCATGTCAACCTAGTATTTCTTTAGAATCAGTCTAATTTAGCGGTATTTATTAAATGTCTAGAGCTGCCGATTGTACATTTTCTGACGATCTTACCCTCATCTCTTATAGTTCCCATTGCCACACACTCGAGGAAGCTCCCATGGACAGAGCCGCCTCACCAGGAAAGCCTACAGCCAGAACCACTATTCACAAATGATGAAGGAGGCTTACACAATGTGGTACAAACTAGAGGAGGAGTCGGGCAACACGCTCATGATGTAAAGTATACTGGGATCTTATGAGTCTGATCGCCTATAAATGTACAATTGGCAGCTCTCCATATTCAGTAAATTCTGATTAATTAGGCTAAAAAATTATACTAGGTGTAATCGAGTATAACATTATTTGGTATTATGTTGATTGAAAATGGGTTTGAACTGTGTTTTTTCATAGTTTTTGTTTTAAATTTAGATTATTTGAGCCGATAGGTGAATGCAAATTGTGCAATTTCAAGCGACTTCATCCTTTGAATACCTAGCATGAATTACATACATACTCGAAGTTAATGCACACTATACATCTATAATCAGATGCCTCCCTGATTATTAATTCTTCTGAGTATTATTAATTCTTCTTTTTATGCCTTTTAAAAACAAAAAAAATTCTTCTTTTTATGCTTTTCTCATGGGGGGGGGTACTGTACATATTTTAATCATTATATCATTTTGTTATCGCCACAATGAATATATAGATCTGCGCCAGTCTTTTCATGTACATCTTTACCTATTCCCAGAGAACTGTACATTCCTCTGCCGTTCCTCAGAGCACCCATTCAACATAGTCATGCACTTATACTTCAGACCTTCCGAAATGCTCATATTTGGGGAAGAAAATAGTCCCCAGATGGAGAAGAATGAAAGGGTGCTGGTGCACGTGGGTGGTGAACATGAGGTCCTTTCACCTGAACAGCTGCGCGCTCGCTATCCCATGCTCAACTTTGAGAGAAGCCACAGCGGCGTCATAGATAAGGGTGCTGGGGTCCTCCACGCAAATAAATGTGTCTCCACCATGCAGGTATCTTTATTTTATTTGATCTAATATAACATATTAATCATTAAGAGGATACTCACATGTATATTCAAGGGTTTTGGGTTTTTTATTTATCATCCGCAGCCCTCATCACTTATTATATGTGTTGTTGGGTGTTGAGCTGGTTCTGTAGGTATGGAAGGTGTGAGCTCCTCCCTTTATGGTTCTGTTGGTATAGAAGATGGTGAGCTCCTCCCTTCATGGTTCCGTAGGTGTAGAGGGGTGGTGAGCTCCTCCCTACATGGTTCTGTAGGTGTAGGGGGGTGGTGAGCTCCTCCCTACATGGTTCTGTTGGGCAATTAGAGCCTGAGTTTATTGTCCGAGCTGGCCCTCTATGCCTGACGGGAATCCTGTCGAGGCCGGAGGCCGAGACAGGTTCCCGAAGGCATAGAGGGCCAGCGAGGACAATAAACGAAGGCTCTAATGGCTTTAGTCCCCGTTGGTTGGGCTGTTTACCGGAAGTTCTCTAGGCATAGAGGGCCAGCGGGACCGGTAGTGACCACTGGCCCTCTATGCGTCTATAACGGGCCAGCTCAGACCAACCAACGGGGACTAAAGGTGTAGGGGGGTGGTGAGCTCCTCCCTACATGGTTCTGTAGGTGTAGAGGTGTGGTGAGCTCCTCCCTACATGGTCATGTAGGTGTAGAGGGGTGGTGAGCTCCTCCCTACATGGTCATGTAGGTGTAGAGGGGTGGTGAGGTCCTCCCTACCTGGTTCTGTAGGTGTAGAGGGGTGAAGAGCTCCTCCCTACATTTTGAGATTTCAATTAATACATTGTCTCACTGTCTTTCCCTTTCTTTCTGGAATTATTTGGTTTTATTTTTATATCAAATTGTTAACTTAATGCAACAATACTAGTACTCAGCGGCGTACTATACTTAGCAAAACAATCATGAAAAAAAATAATGGCTTTTCTTTACCAAGGAACTTTTTGTACGCTTTGGCGGAAAACTCCAGGACCGAGAAAGGGTAGAGAAGATCCAGCCTGGGAAAGTTATTACACTGACCACCAATAGGGGGCAGTACCGATGTCAAAGCCTCATTCTGACACCTGGACCATGGGCTAAGAAACTGCTGATGTCTGTTGGCTTGGATCTGCCTATTCAGGTTAATCTTTGTTAGGATTGTGTATCATTCATTATTCTGACCTATTATTCATTATTATACATTGTTATTCTTGTGTAAAGGGGATAAATAGGATCTGTATCTGCCTCATATGGGTCAGGTCATCAGTAAATGTAAAATTGGTAGCTTCACACTTCTAAATTAGACTGAAATTATGATAAATGCTATACATATCTAATGATATATATTGGGCATGGCTTTGATTTAGCAAATCTGTATTTTATACTTCCATTTCGTCTTTAAATTTGGTTGTTTGAGAGGATCGGTGAAGGCGAATTGTCAGTTTTCTGACAATTTCATCTATATAGTGCAAAACATATATCAATTGAATACATTTAACTATAATTTTGAGGTGAACGTGTATATCAAGTGTATGTTATTGATACATTATTTTAGACCAGACAAGAACAGTATTCAGTAATGGCATTTTGCGATTTGCAGCAAGAAGCTTTCCCTCAGTTTGGAGGGAACTCTCAACTCTTAGCCTAGACTGCACATACAATATTATAAGATTGATTGATCGAGGGGCAATATAATTCAATCTTTTACAATATAATTATCATATATTCCATTTTATTTAGCCTCTTGGCGTAACAGTGGGCTACTGGAAACAGAAGGAGGCCACTAATGCGTACAGAATTGGTAATTTCCCAACGTTTGTAGCCACCCATGGAGGTTCTGATGACAAGGGGGAACCTTTACATATGTATGGCATGCCCGCTGATGAATACCCGGATCATGTCAAGGTATCTCTTATTGTCCATAACTCTAGATTTAGATGTACTTTCAGAGCAGCCCAACGTGTTGTTTTCAAAAACAGATAAATCCATTCAAAGGTTATACCCCAGAAGCCCAGCAGGAAGGAATTTTGTTTTTTTTATTAATGGTATATTTATCATGAGATTAAGCAGAGGTGTGTTACCCTAGACTTTGGCACAACAAAGCTAAAGATATCATTAGGTAATCCTACCGATCTCCGGGAATGTCGACAGGGAATTATTTGTAGAACCGTTAGTAGTGGACAAAGTTTGACATCTAATAAAGGATGATTTTTTAGCCTTGGATGAGTTATCGTGAAAAATACTGAGGCGCTTTGTGCCGAGGTACTTTCTTTCAAAGTAGAAAGAATAGTCTTATAGGGTAAAAACATTCTGACAACTACTTCCACAGATTGGTTTCCACGGCGGCCAGCCAATAGACCCAGATGCCAGAGATGCAAACCTAGAAGATAAGCACGATGTGGAAGCCATGAAGATATTTGTTAGGAGTCATTTTCCTGGGCTTGAGGATTTCCCAAGCATTGCAGAGAGATGCATTATATCGGTGAGTGTCAAATTAAAGGGTCACTAAACACCAAAATATTATGAGAAAATCAACTTATTTGCTATTATTCAAATGTAACGGCCCCAGTGGTGCTTAATTAATGCAACCTAACATTTAGTCAGTTTTACCCATTTAGATGAGGGGAAAGTAGTTTAAAACTCCATTCAGGGTGCCACTGTGTATTAGAAATTCGATGTGAGTAGTATATGGAAACATTGAAGTTAACCATAAAGATGTTCACTACACATGTAGTAATATATGCAGTAATTCACATCAATTATCAAATTATTAGCTACACAATCAACGTTTAAGCATGCAGTATTATACATCAACCATCATTTAATAAAAGGAGTTGTTGGGGCTCCACTGAAACTGAAAAACTGAATCATCATTTTTAGCATATTATATAGAAAGATCTTTGTATCTGATTCCATCATCTCGGGTTTATGAGCTTATATCCTTTACTCTCGTGCAGCTAATCTATAGCTGTTGTTTATTTAAATTATGGCCTGATTAAGTTAATCCAGTGGTTTATAAACTACTGCTATTTCTAGACAACACTCAAACATTAAATAATTCCAATTCTATAGGTGACTCCAGATGAGGAAGTCTTTCTTGATTGTCATCCCACCTGGAAGAACATTGTTATTGGCGCTGGATTCTCAGGTACTGTCCATTATCTATACTATCAATCGATTCAGGCCTTGCATAAACATGTATTTAATTCTAAGCTTTCACAATTTGAAACACTTCGTCACAGGAATCCTTGTAGGGCTTCATGTTATTTCCTTGCTTTACTTTTTTTTATCGGCTGAAGTATTTCATCACAATTTCACATTTTAAAAGTTAATGTTGCATCTTTTGGGCAAAAACGCACAAAAGATTATGCTAAGTTAAGAAATAATAATTCAACCATTCATCCAATCAATTAATTAATTCTATCCCATATATGTGTGTTTCAGGATATGGATTTAAACTGGCTCCAATCGCCGGCAAGATTCTAGGGCAACTAGCGTTGGGCATCAAGCCTGATTATGACATCAGCGCTCTCAAGCTCAACCGCCTTAACAACAAGTCTAAACTTTAATTAAATCTTTAGCAATTTTATTCAAATAAACCAGTCGATATATCTTATCAGGAAAATATAATAAAACAATATATAACATTAGAGATTGTTATGTAACATTACGTAACATTGTGTAACCTCGTTATATATTAATTATTAATTATCACCTATTATCTCATTACTTAAAACCGCTAATTATACTTAACTACCTAGGACTGTGCAAGTCTACTTATACATGCTATGCCATGGGTATTACGTAAGGGCTACACCCACCTATATATATCCAAACCATGGAGGAGCCTGTACCGTTACTCAGATATATTAAACAGTTGCCTGGTTCTTCTCAAGAAGACTACACGTCTCTCAGTGTTCATTTCTTACACCTTAACACTGGCGGACAACCCTAAAAAACACCTCACTGAAAATTCATTGTAGCATATTTATTGTTTTGGCGACTCTTAGATAACATTAAATAGCTGGCCAATAATATTTTTTTTAAAAATAAATAAATAACATACTGTCTGTGGCAATTGCACTAAGTCAGTTAGCCCTGAAACTTTGACTAGACTTTTGTATAAAAGGTACATGATATGATTTAACTAGTACTTCCTTCTTCTGGACTTCTTGTGTTCTTTGGTATGTACATTCTTGCCTATCTTTCACAGTAAGTAGGGATGCAGTATATCAATATGAAATGATGAACTGAATACATAATATAATATGATTTTTGTTGTGCAAGTCGATAGTTAATGTGTCGTATCACCTTGGTCATACAGGTGTTTCACTCTTTCTTCTGGGTAGGGTGGAATGACATAATTGTACCTGGAAGAAGAGATGAGAATAAATGTCTTCATTAAGGCTATAAGAGAATTTGCAATCCCCATGGAACAACCATTGTCTACGTTGCTGAATATAATTGTTCCATCATAAAATCATCGTTCTATTTAATTTAATACAGAAGCAACGATTGGCATATATTTTGCTGTATGAGGCTTTCTTCAGTGGAGTTCCCACGTTTCTTATTACCCTTTTTTTATGTCAGAATGCAATATCCATGTACTGTTCATTATCGTACATGTATATTCATATTTAATGGATCAAGTATATGTCCACACAAATTAACCTATTTGATTATATTTAAAACAACTGCCAATGCAGACTCGGCCCTCCAACGAGAAGCGTTTACTGAATGGACAAGCTTTGCACCCACAACCAATAATGATAACAATAATAATAGAAGAAGTGAAGGATAATTTAATTAAACCTTTTCAAGAATCAACGCACAGGTAAATGTTCTTACCTTGAGGAAGGGTCTATTGTGTAAGCATCAAAGTTAGACCTGAGTACCCTAGGGTTGGCTATTGAGAGCTGACCAAGGAGGCATTCCCGGGCCCCGATAATTTCCAACAGTGGTTTACTTTCTTCACAATATTGTTTGATCATCCAGGCAGAGTCCAGAAGCCCCAACCAACCAAGACCACAACCTGTACCAGTGGGCCAAAATGGCTGAAGGAAAATGAAATATTATTTTTTCACCATCTACTATAACTATAAGGAACATTTTCTCACCACAATATATTTGGTAATAGAGGGGCGTGCAATAAGTATCAAGGGAATTATAGGATTAGTTTTATTTCATTGTAAAATAACAAATAACGACACTAGGTTAGGCAAGGCAAGAGCTGCTCAGCTTGAGTTTGTGTGAGCAGTATAGTGGTTGGGAATAGGGAATGGGCATACGAATATGAGTTATGATTATGCATAACTAATGATTATAATGATGATAAAGGTAACGGTTTAATTAATTATTTAATATACATATTATGTCCAAAAATGTGCGTCTTAAATTTGTCAAGGTAATATTAGGTCTCCATCCTATAATTATTGCGTCTCCACCAAAATTACGATGATGTATCACTTGCAAGTGGAAACGTGCTCCCCATACAGTGGAGATGCAATATTCAAACTTACACAAATAAAGCACAATTTTGTGTGCGTTTCGCATTAGTCGATTGGAGACACAATAATGTGGGTCAGATTTTCTGACAATGTACAATTCACCTTCCCCAACCCTCTCAAATAATCCAAATCTAACGGAAAATTTACGTTCAAAATGCAGTTTAACACGAAGGAAGAGATAGTTCTAATCATCATGGTGCCAAAATCACTCAGATATACATAGCATTTATTATACAACAGTCTAATTTAGCAGAAGTTACCAAATTTGTAGAACTGACAATTGTACATTTTCTGAAAATCTGACCCAAGTGTATATCACCCTAAATGTATGTAACGCAGCCCAGCAGGATGCAGTACCTGTTTTAGGCCGTCTCCCACAATGCATTTCAAGAGTCTCTTGTTGTGTCTCTCACATACGCGACTTGCATTTACAGATTGGTACATGGTGCTGAAGTCAAACATTGCAAGGTCTTCCTCTCCTTTGTGATTCTTAGCAAACTCCATGTTAGGTATATGGTTGTCTGTGTATTTGTTGGCGATTTCTATGGCGTATTCCCTCAATTTCTCTCTATCAACATTGTCTGGTTTCAGGAGATCTGCCAAGAGCCGGTCCTTCAGTAAAAAAAGAAGCTCATTAAAACTCAAAAGATTCTATGATAGAAATTATTATTTTTGTTTGGCGTTAGAAGTAAGTAGCAACATTTTTCTATTATTTCAATCCTCAAAAGTAGCCTTTAATTAGAGTGTATGGTATATTGTTGTATGATTTTGACACATGCTTATTATAACATAATATAAATTGGAATTTTAGATTGGTGAACAAATCAGCTTTGGAAAAACTAATCTCTACCCAGTTTCAAATGTTCTAGCTTTCTTGTTTATTCAAAGGATCGAGCGGAGTTGCTTTCCCTTTTTCGCCTTTCTTTTCTCATCATGATTTCTGATACAAAGTTGCGCCAAGGACAAACAATAGGCATGGACTCACCTCCTTTACAATTTCTCTCTCAATTAAGTACTCCTTTGGAATAGCCATCACAAAGTAGTGTGTCTCATTCCTGAAGTATATAAAGTTGCAGACGTGACGTTGAGTTTTATCTGTGCTATCCTCATTCATGTTGTAGTAGTTGCCCCCGTCTTCTATTTGCGATTCCTCTCTAGTGTGTCTATAAACCATGTTAAAGGTAATGGCGATGGCGTTCTTGCCACGAAATGGCTTCCTCTCGAAACCTGAAAATATTTGTTTTCAGTATGTTTTTATTCGTATATGACCCAGATTGCCAGAAAATGTACAATTGGTAGGTCTTCAAATTTAGTAAGTTCTGCTAGATTAGACTGAAAAATGGTCAATACTTGATATATCTGAGTATATATTATGTGGTATTGGGTTTATTCAAACAATCAGTTGGGTCATGTTTAACTGAATGTTAAATTTCATTTATCTTAAATCTGTGTTATATAAGACGAATGCATGGTGGAAGCGAATTTTACATTTTCTATAGAGATCGTCCATATATATATATATGATATATATGCCGACAAGTTTGTTATAATATATGCCCTTATTTCTTAAATATATGGTATACGAAATATAGCCCTCCGGCGTTGGGTGTATTGTACCAAATTGTAAAGGATGATAGATCTCAAATCAGAGATTGAGTCCAAGTAAAGAAAATATTTTCTTCTTCATCAGACATCGTCGTAAATGCTCCTTCAGAGTCAGGATCAGGCCTTCGGCACGATAAGATCGTGTCTTGAAGGCCTCGTAACACCGTCTTAAAGTTACGACTTCAAGGGCTTTATGATACGAGGGTTGTTGCATTAAAACTCATGCATTTGAGCGAGGTAAGAGGTCTCTCAGAGTTCTCTCAGTCTAGTCTCAGAAAACAATCGTATATAGTGCAATGCAAGTTACGATGAAAGGGTTTACCACACAATCATATATAATGCAATGCTCCCATGCTATTCCGCATGTCCTGCTCGGAGGTATATTTATCATCCCAATGTATTATTCCCAATAAGGCTTTTAACACCCTTATGTTTACATGTTCAATATTGATTACTTGTGCTCTCCCATTCATAGGATATCTGCCATTTATACAACCGTTTCTCTGTTTATTTTGCTTTTTTTATATACACCTTCATTCCTGCGATCAAAACCCACTAAAGGTTCTATAGGACTATCCATATATGGTGCAGATACAGGGGAAGATAAAATATCATTGATATATAATATCCAAAGGGCAAGGAGATAAGTCTTACATGAAATGCTAGAACCAGGTAAACAATATGGGATAGATATGTAGCAATATGATATAACAATGGTAAATGATATAACGCGCGCGCTTTTCTACACTGATGGATCTATACACATTGTGTGGTTTTCTATCTTTTCTTCTTTTTTTTAAATAAAGTTTGTATTGGGTCTAATTACATATTCATGCTATTCTCATAGAACCCATTCAAAATATTCGAGCAAATTCACATTAATATGAGTAGATATCAAATCGTTTATATCTTAATATATTATGACTTGGTATATGTTATATTGTCAGTTACCAGGGGCAAAACATGGAAGCCCTGGCGACAGAAGGGGAACTCCCACTCGTCCAGAAAACTACATTATTTGACTGAATAATATTTTTTATTTGATTTCAATAAGAGAATTAGGTCTACCTGAAACACTATTCCTATGCCCATCAGCGCCGACAATTATGTCTACATCCAAATTGGCTAGACTGTCGATTTCATCCGATAGTTCGACTCTCCATCCTGTGACTAATAAAGCGAAGGAGAATTCATCTAGTTGTATGTATTACCTATAGTTATAATAATGTACATAATAAAGCGTTACAAAAGTAATTCATTTACACAAAATTAATGTTATAGCAATTGTGAAAGTGAAACCAACCTTGGCCGTTTGGAAGGACGCGAGGTTCTTGTATTGATTTGAATGTGACTGGTGCGTGGATTTCTACCCCAAGTAGTAGTCCAACCTTAAGTAGAGTAGACTGTACCATCCTAATACCTGTACAAATCATTTATAAACATATCAACAGTCTGAGAAAGCACTAGCTCCTGATTATGTATATCAGATTTGTATAAACAGACAACACTTGAAAGTATCCATGGTGGACAAAGTGTATTTCGAAGTTTATTAAATGCCCTGGCCGTAAAAGAAATATAATACAAAAAATAACGGTTAACTTTGGTTGATACATAAGCCTACATGTAAATGATTATTGAAACGGGGCACTGGGCCGACCGAGCTTTGGACTGGTCAAAATTATTCAAATTATTATCAAAAAAAGAAAACAACATCTTGGGCTTCAATATATCATAGCTAGATACTCACTTATATGGTCAATGGAACCGACGCAAAATTTGGGACAGAATACTTTGGTGCCGAGAAGTCTGAGGTCCTGAACGACGAATGGCCAGAGGGCAAGGACGTTATTCCTGCCGAAATAGTCCCTGGCCTCGAGAACGACCACTCTGGCTCCAAGTAAGGCCCCCTCAATAGCCATACGTAAACCAATGGGACCTGCCCCAACTATCACCATCTGGGGAAAAAGTGAATTATTTGAGGTGGTGCATGCATAATCGTTCGTAAGAATTTGATTTATTTTATGTTTGACTTGATAAAGTACAATTAAGATAATATAATATTTAGATATATGTATATTATTAAAAATCTATGTAAATTGAATTTGATAAACGTTTTTCCATGTGGAAAAGAAGGGATTAATTTGTATTTCAAGTCATTATTTCATGCATCCTAACAGATGATAGATGATAAAGGAGGGGAACACTAAATTGGGAGTTTTAGCAACCACAATTAACATACCAACACCACACTAACGCATCCACTAACTATTTGTACATTATTATATCATTGTGGGGATATCACGAGAGATGCTAGGCTTTTTGAGATATCCCCACAACAGTAGTAATGTACAAGTAGTTAGTGGATGCGTTAGTGTTTTGTTGGTGCGTTGTGGTTGCTAGATCTCCCTAGTGTCTTTCTATGTGGGTATAGCAATTGGTTCGCAATATACCCAATCTAGGCTCACAGTTGACAGAGTCCCTCCAAACTGAGGGAAAGCCTCTTGCTTCAAACCACAAAATAAAATAAGAATCCCATTAGGTGGCCTACTCCGGGTGCGGGAAAGACATTAGCACAGTAGGCGCCCAATCACTGACATACCATTCTTATCTGATCTGAGAGGTTGAGCCTGGACTGTACTGCTGACATTAGGCCAGAACAGCAGGTTTACACATATCCAGCTGCATCTTAGATTGTGTGTATTGAAACGATTTTCCTTGTTAATGAAGTAATTAACAAAAGATTATAATGTGAGCGAAAATTAACACACCTGATTTTGATAGAATACGAAAACTAAACCCTTCAATGAATTACGGATTTTAAAAAAGAGGGAATTTAACTACTTAGACTTAGTGTGTCTACTCAATAACATAATTTGCAAGCTACCGTAAATCTGCAAAATAAAAAGGAGGAACTTAATTACCGTCTTTCCTCTGCATGACTTGTTATCAGCATAAACATTGTGTGTCCTTCTTTTATCCAGAATGGTAAACAAAGACTTGGCCATGTGTCCTTGTATCGAGTTCTTGAGATTCTCATAAATATTTTGCCTGTCATCATTAATGGCGACATTGCTGGCAGCACATAGGTCTGTGAATGTTGATATGATTTCCTTGTAATCGCTAGCTTTAACAAATGTTTTGAACACTTCTAGCGAACCCATGCTGAAAGCTATTTTCTCGTAATATCTGCAATATACAAAGCGCAAATTTATGATGAGAGGAGAAAATAGTCATGCACTTAATAGTACTCTATCATTATCAAACCTGTGGTGCATTGGAAATACAAGAGCACACACAGTAATAACAAAAAAAGGTTTTATAATTATTTATATAGACGACTGTCCTGAAGATAAACGTATTTTACTTCTCAACAGTTTAAATATATGGAAAAATATTGAAATCGAAGATCTCTCAAGATTAACAATTAGTGGGGGAAATGAGGTCTCATGAGGTCTCATTTCAAAAACAATAGCTGTATCGACTTTCCACTAATAATATCATTAATAATAATTACCCACATCAATATATTCTCTCAATAATGCCATTCAGTGTCACTGTGCTATTATTCCCTGTGGTAATGATTATCTGTGTGATTTGGTTTTCATTCCTTATATACGACCACGGATCACCTACTTTGCCTAGCTGCTTATAGACAGATGATCAATATACACATAATATCTTATATATATATGGGTCAGATTTTCCGAAAATGTACAATTCGCCTTTACCAATCCTCTTGAATAACCCACATTTAAGACAGAAATAAGCTTCAAAATGCAGTTTAACATAACAGAACTGATACTTTAAATCAATTTGATACCAAATATACACAGATATACCTGGTATTCTTCATTTTCATAGCTCAGAATGGGACGCCAGCCTCTCGGATTTGAGGTCTTCCTGGATTTTCAGCCTAATTTAGGAGAATTTCCTAAATGTGTAGAACTGTCAATTGTACATTTTCTGAAAATCTGACTCATATATGTCCCGTGTCCAGTCTGGGCTCGCGGCCTATCAGATTAGATAAGAATGGTATGCTATAATGGCTTCCCGGCCCTGGTGTAGGCCCACCACTACCGTCCTAATGGGATTCTGCGGTGGGTTTCCCTCCGTTTATAGGGAACTGATACAGTAATAGGCTCTGAGACTATAGACTGTGTCGGCTTTTAAACGTTACCTATATAGATTTAGAAATACCTAATATCTTGTTCTTTTCTGTGGCGGTAAAGGTCCCGGCATAAAGTGACCGGTGGATCTCTCAGTTATTATTATATCCAACTGTTATCAATGCACTGTGTGTGCGGTTTATATACCGGCAATACATGCGCCTGTGTTGGACTATTGGAGCGGGGAACCCCGACCGCTAGTCCTTATATGGTAATATATAGATCTATAAATAGAACGGATCAATTACCGCATGGGCAAATATTCCAGGTGTACTGGGGAGAATTTCTACGTATCTCCTTTTATGGAAGGAGCCATTCATCTGCTTAGAATGAGATTATAAGGAAGATCGTTGGTAGGGACATTATTGATTGTATTTGTTACATCATTCCTAAAGAATGCGAATGGAGATTTATTATATGACGAATTTGCTTTCTATGTACAGACATGTCTAGATTAATTTGGAATACTGGGCACTGCATCTGCCTTTAATTAATGTGTACATATTACGTGTACATCTTGAAATACTCTATACATCCCCTTTAAATGATTCGATAGTTTTCCATTTATCGTATCGTACCTTGCTAAAATAGATCATTCATATAGATAGAATTCTCATTATATTACGTTCCAAACGTATCTTAATTCGACTCCAACTTTTTTTTATAGAGAAATATAAATGGGAATTAACAAAAATAAAGTCCCAGTTCTGGTTATCTATGAAGTGTTATATATATATGCACCTTGTTCGCTGTGTGGAAGAATTTATACAGGTTCATAAGCCTACGTCTCAAATCAAATTGTTTTTAGATGCCACCTTTTTAGGGGATGCAGCGAGGAATTGTTTATGACAGACGATTACAGCAGTGTTTATTTTGGTGGCTAACGCAGACCCAATCATTTCGACTTTAATAATGTTTCTATGCAGCTAAGTAATTAATATGCTACATACTAATGACATAACATTATGGAGTTTATATTTGGTATTGAGAGTGATTTCTGTATTTTATCGGTATTTGTGAAGACAAAACATTGAAATGTATTAATAATAATTACCATTTTTTCTATGGCAACGCAATAATAAAACCGCTAGTCGATTATGCATCTGTGTTGTTTGTATCAAATGCCTCGGCCAATAAAACAAAATAAATAAAAAAACGTACTACTTTAAAGGGGAAAAGGCTGGTTGGCGCAGGGGGTTTTGGATCGTGCGGGAATCGAACCCACAACATCTGTGTTTAGGACAGTAGCTTAACCATTTGCTCAACGAAGTAACCTCCTTGCTTAGCCAGCTGGAAGGACATGCAACTATATGCCTATATATATTGACAGTTCATGGTGTGGTGCAATACCATTATAGTGTTTTGGTGGTTTGGTTGTTGGTTTGTTTTCGGGTTTGGCCTGGATCAATGATTTTTACCAGTCCTGGATCACTGATGTTTTATTTCAACTCAATGTCTGGCTACAGGTTATTACAAATGTGCATAATTGAAGTTGCATTGCCATCTTAATCCATGCGTTATGTAACCTCAGACAGTTAGACGGCTCAGGCCAAAAGATGGTTTGTCTGTTAAAACCCAGACGGCGCAACTGTCCAAGAAGTGACATATCCAGCAAATATGATTAGGTGGGATGGGAACTAGTCTAGCAAAGCCATTGATCAACCAATGCGGAAACATACAGTTCGTGTCCAGGATTTATTTCATTTAAAGGAAATCATTATAAATTCGAGTTCATTTTTATCTACCAAAATTAACGAAAAGCTCAAATCTATAGGAGCATACGCTACATAACTTTTAGGTCACCTTTGATTTTGATTAAATAATTTCAATTTTACAATATCGAAAGTGTCATTGCATTTCTTTTAGTCTTTAATTACTTGAACTCCCACTGGCCAATGTAATAATCAAATATATAGACTAATTTGGGTTTCACCCAGTGTCAAGTCAATTAATCGTCAATTAAAAGCCAAAGTTGGTCGGTATAATTATATCATTTACTTAAAAATCGCTGCAGCCAAACTATTCCATTCACGTCAATTTGTATATTTTGTTTGATAATGACCATATTATTAAGAATCATTTAGGAGTTTGTGTGTGGTTTTATTGCATTTAAGGCCAAGACATTGACAATATGATAGAAAGATACGCATGTCGATATGTTGAAGTTTTATCGCGTTGCCTCTTAATGATTTCATTAGATCCTGAACTGACTTATCAATGATAATCTTTTTTGAAATAACTTTATTTGGACTCTTTTTAGCTGTACACTATATTCATATAATAATTAGTAGTACAGGCATTTTAGCATGGAACCCGGTGTAGCAGTTCTAATGTACCCCCCATCAGATGTACCCCCCGGTATAACTAACCTAGGTCTAATGTACCGGGGGTACATTTGACCTAGGTCCAATGTACCCCCGGGGGTACTTTAGACCTAGGTTGGATATACCCCCTCCAGTTTTAATGTACCCCGGGGGTAAAATAGACCTAGGTCAAATGTACCCCCACCAGGTTCAAAGTACCCCAAAGGGGGAAACTAAACCTAGGTCTAATATACCCCAAATATTTGAAAATAACCAAGTACTGATCGAAACATTAATTCTTTAAATTATGACAATAAAAGTAATAGTACATACCTAATAGTCAGAACTGAATAGATTTTAGTAATGAATTATTGTGATCTGAAAAAAGTATTTAATTCAGGATATGAATTACACAGAGTGCTGTTCTCATCACATCCTGTAGCATTTTATTAGATATTAAATTATTGACATAATATTATGATAGTGACAATTCTACTTATAGGCATTACATAGAGCAAAAATCGTAAATTCCAATCTACAATAGTCCAATTCAATTTTAAATGTGGGGTTGTAGCATAATCCTAATTTGAGGCAAGTAATGGAATCAATAGAATTTACAAAATCCAAGATTATCAAAGAAACAAAGGGGGGTAATTTGAACCTAGAGGGGGTCATTTAAACCTGAGGTCTAAATTACCGGGGGGGTACATTAGATCGGGGGGTAATTTAGAACTGTTACACCGGAATAAAATAATGTAAAGCTGATTTTTGGATATATGATGCGGGACACATGGGGGAACATTCCCTGAAAAGTCCCCACCTGGGGACTGTGTGCTTTTTGAGATTTTGACGTTTTTGCGTCAATTTCCACAAAATAGCATTGGTCTCTATGGGAAAAAGCACCTGGTTCAGGCCATTATTGCCAACATTAAGAATATTTGGCATTGTTATTTGCAGGGAATATAACATATAAAATATACTGTACAGGTTGAGGTACCATAGTATACATGGACGTATGGAGATTCCAAAAATATATATTTCAACAAAATATCTTTTTTTTTTAAATTTGTTGCCATGGCAACGGTCAGATTTTGGTGAAAAAAGCATTTTTTTAGATCAGGTCATAATATTTGGGGACCTAATTGTCTACATTGTGCATGTTGTGACACGTTTTTTAAATTTGGCATGTTGTTAAATAAGGTCTGAAATTTTCAAAAAGCACCAGCTACAAGTTGGTAGACACCCCTGGTGGCCAGTAGCTGCAAAATTCAAGATGACCACCAAAAAAGTAAATAAGGCATATCTTGGCTTCTATTTGGTAGATCTTCAACTATAATACCATTTTATTGATGTTTTTAAGTATGAGGAATTCATTTCTGAAGGTCATTTTATGTTCCAAGGTCATTTTCAAGGTCAAACTCCAATATGGCCCCTACTGAGTAACAAGAATGTTATCTCAGCACTTGTTGTAGGCCTATGCATTCAATTGGTGTACATATTGATGAATTTGATGAATATTGATTGATTTTTTCACTTTTTTTTTTGTAGGTCATTTTGAAGGTCATGATTCAATATGGCTGCTGTCAGGAATCAGAATGTCATATATTTTGGCTGCCATTACCACTAAATCAATGTATAGTACCAGTTTTTCTATGTTTTAAGCTGTGAGGGATCTGTCTCCAAGTCATTTCTCATCAAAGACTGAAATCTTACTCAACAACAACTGATCTGGAAGCCATATCAAATTTTGACCTTGAAAAGGATCTATAATGACCTTGAAGCAGAAAATGATTCCAGAAATGGATTCCTTACACCTACAAACATAAAATAACTGCTCTTATACATGTATAGATCTAAGGCTCAAAACATAGAAAAAATGGTATTTTACTTGGATCTAGCAATAACGGCAGTTAAGATATATGATATTCTGGTTCCTAGCAGCAGCATATTGAATCATGACCTTCAAGATGACCTACAAATCAAAAAGTGACATAAAAAAAGAGATTCCTCACACCCTTGATCCTAAGAAAATTGTTCTTATTAACGAATATGTACACCAACGGAATGCATATAGGCCTACAACAAGTGCTGAGATAACATTCTTGTTACTCAGTAGGGGCCATATTGGATTTTGACCTTGAAAATGACCTTGGAACATAAAATGACCTTCAGAAATGAATTCCTCATACTTAAAAACATCAATAAAATGGTATTATAGTTGAAGATCTACCAAATAGAAGCCAAGATATGCCATATTTACTGTTTTGGGCGGCCATCTTAAATTTTGCAGCTACTGGCCACCAGGGGTGTCTACCAACTTGTAGCTGGTGCTTTTTGAAAATTTCAGACCTTATTTAACAACATGCCAAATTTAAAAAATGTGTCACAACATGCACAATGTAGACAATTAGGTCCCCAAATGTTATGACCTGATCTAAAAAAATGCTTTTTTCACCAAAATCTGACCGTTGCCATGGCAACAAAATTTTTAAAAAAAAGATATTTTGTTGAAATATATATTTTTGGAATCTCCATACGTCCATGTATACTATGGTACCTCAACCTGTACAGTATATTTTATATATGTTATATTCCCTGCAAATAACAATGCCAAATATTCTTAATGTTGGCAATAATGGCCTGAACCAGGTGCTTTTTCCCATAGAGACCAATGCTATTTTGTGGAAATTGACGCAAAAACGTCAAAATCTCAAAAAGCACACAGTCCCCAGGTGGGGACTTTTCAGGGAATGTTCCCCCATGTGTCCCGCATCATATATCCAAAAATCAGCTTTACATTATTTTATTCCGGGTTTGGCCTAAAATTTACCTAAAATGCCTGTACTATAGGGGTATGTCTTTTATACGTCCCGTGTCCAGTGGGGCCCAGAGCCTTGCTTTTTTTATGTTTGTATTCATTGTAAATCCAATGACATCTATACCTGAGAACCTCTTTCCTATCCGATTATGTTGTTCTTTGTCGTTGCTGAATTGGGGTGAAAACGGTCCTTCAGAATCATCCAAGTGTGTCCAAGAAGAAATGATAAAAGATAGTATTCAGGTATGGCTATTTATTTCGTCAGTCGGAGGTACATATACAAATATTATAATATTCCAAATACCCTTGCCCGTACCCAAGGATTTGGATATGATATACATGTATATCACATTTCACGAAGCTTTCAATTGAATGGGAAACTCTGTAGATTTGGTATTCGATAACACCGGAGCACCGTTCATTCCATTCATATAATTGTATATATGATATATAATATATATGTTTTAATGCGATTTTCATCCTTAAAATTTTGCTTTGTTATTATGGCCACAAGAAGAGTCACCGTGAATAAATAAGTCGATTAGAAGTGTGTCGTCAGCTATCTATACAAATCAAAAGTGCATCCTACACCGGGAAAACAGTTAATGGGGCAAATTAGAAGTCAGAATATTCATATACATAAAATTAACATACGACAAAATGGCACAAACCCACAAGTTTCTGAGCACCGACTTAAAAGAAATGTACTTTATACGTATTATAAATAGGCTGTCAACGGACACGCTTTCTCGCTCAAGCATCTCTGTACCTCGTGTGTGTGTCGGGGCAGGGGGAGCTAGGGGGTGTATAATCTGGTTGTGTGAAGTCTGCATGAGTTCCACTATATGCCCTTCACAATATCACCCATGATACTTCTAAATATGTACCTTGGGTCCATTATAGATCTCCACCTTAGCTCCGGCATTACTGAAAAAGAAATTCACTTCTGGCTCTAGTAAGAGGGATTTCCAGTCTTCACATTCAATTTTACGGTATTTATAATTGTTAAAATTAAGAACATTTGGCTGACAGCAACTTGTCAATTAGATAAGTATATATATTGGGAAATCTTAGGGAAATCTGGAGTCTGGTCACACATCAAATAGGTACGTTCACACCACTACATAAAAGTATGACCAAAAAAGATCATTAATGGTTATAAAGTCGATATCATTTAAGGCAGATAATTACATGTTTAGAGGGTAATTGTGTTCGAAATCGTCCAAGGGAAATGACTAGCATACTTTGTGCAAGGCTGGGACATTGTGGCGCACGTACATCCACTCTCACTTTCTCAACCACTGCTCCCCTACCACCAATCACCCCCAACTACTCATAGCCCCACAATCAAATTTCACTCTCGCCCGTTCATCCACCCTCCCACACCTTTTCCTTACCTCTCTCGCCTATATAGTATATGTTATTGTATATTCCCATAAATCCTTTAATCCATCAATCTTCAAATAATTATTTCATAAATTCATCACAACTTTATACAAATATTTGTACAATTTTATCAAATTATAAGCATAAATTCGTGTTAAGTCGTTGATGAAAATGTAATTCCCCAAGCCTCATCTTTTCCTTCACCTCAATAACCACGCGGGAACATTTCTTTTATCATTTTATTTCTTTAGCGGTAACATTTATTAATACCGCGTTGTATTCCCTCCATTGAACGTCCGAAAGACTTTTGACTGTCTTTCCAATCTTGAAAAAATATTGAAGCGTTTCATCAAGAAAATTCCACACAAGCCCAAAATAGTTTGGCTTTCTACCCCCCCCCCCCCCCACACACACACACACCCACACAAACACCCACCCCCACATATATTATGAATACTTAAACAACGTTCAGTAAACCTGCTATATGCAGCTGCCCTATTATATAGAATTAAATCATAATTCTGATAATATTTTAACCTTTCTGGGGTTGATATTTCGCCAGGATTTCAAACCTAGTACCCCTTTTATGCCCCAATAAATGAGCCAGGACGATTTTTCCCTGGCAGCTCGACAGACAACTTCTCTCTTGTTCTATTTCTTCAGACTTCAATCCAATGCACACATTCATACTATTATACCCATTCCGATTTCGGCCGCTCTTTAAGATAGAGAGCTATAGGCGCATCTATGTACTAACATATATACCCTTCACTGATGCCATTCCCCTCCAATACTCACTCCTTCACTCCCCAACACACATACAAGCAAGCATCATGCTTCTTCCCAGAGCTGGTGCAGTGATAGGGAAAGTTCCAGTTGGGAGATGACCCTTTCTTATATAAAACTCATGACTGTGATATAGGAACAATGGATACGCGCTCTACAACTGGTAACAACTACCCATCAAGGTGTGGTGGAAACAACTTGGCAACAATTTGTTTATTCATTGCCTTAATGGTGACTCTAAGTGCCTCCAAGAATATACCAAGCGGACAAGATGGAGGGGGAGATGATCCTAGCCAAGGTAAGTGGAGTGGAACCGAAAGCCAAGTATAACTTTCCATAGTTTAACTGTTGTAACTTGTCTGTTTGCTTGAAGTACCTCAGTGTAATAACGATTATTACATTGTTTTCAAGAGAGGGTGTTCAGTACATAAAACGTATCTATAGTACCCACTCATGATGATGCAACCTAATAGTTTGTGTTTAAGTTTTTTCCAGTCCTAATATAGTATATTTACCTGTAGCCTGTATTTGGGACCGTTGTCTGGGGACATTTTTGTTCCAGTCTGCCTACTTAAAAAGTAGACTGTCCAATTATAATAATTACATGTTGGTGCAATGTGCTGAACTCAGTTACATTATTTTGCCGATATCTATTTGATAATTATTTCGCTCGGGATATATGCTTTTAATACCGTCGGATCTGATAATTAAGCTTTTTTTAATGAAAAAAAACAACAAACCTTATACCTTATACAAGGTCGAAACGCGTAGGGTAAGTCACAATTACCAATACATTCCCCATGAGGACCTCTTGTTAAAGTCTTATTCAGTCGGTTTCCCTACATTTTTTGTATACTTCTCAGATTCAGCAGGTGTCTTTCATAGTTAAACAATTGTGAAGAAATATAATATCTTGATTCATTATGAATATTTCCCACAAAGATCAAGTATTTCATTCAAAGTTTTTTTTCAAAAATCTCCATTCCTTCTATTCTTGTCTTCCCTTACCTTCCACAATCTTTTTTTATTCGATCGCTCTCAACTTGGCATACAATTCTTTTATTAATACCTTAAAGACAACGTCATTTTCATGTGACAAACGTTGGCGATGAATATAATTTTTAACAACAATAAACAACCAGTTTACACATTCTTTTAACTCACACATCCCATCGTATCCTAATACAATTTTTCGCTTGTTAATATCATCTGGAAACATGTGTTTAATAAGGAATTTGCATAACCCCCATTTTGAATCTTGATTCGCATGGAATTATGGGACTAATGGTACAGTCTAAAATCTATAGAAAACATGACATGTTCAGCATCGATTATTTATTAATGCTCTAATGTCAATATCCATGTGTTATACATGCTTCCATGACACAATACCCCATCTTTCCCATCATGCATTTGGTTCTCATAGATCAATTATACAGGCTCTGATATTGTTGGGAACATTCTTGCAATTTTCAATAAAAATGTTGCCAAATATTTGTATGTCAGATTTCAACAGAATCTATCCCAGGATGCACTGTAAGAGACATGCGCAGTGGCACATGCAAATCCCCTATTGTGAGGCTCGCGAGGCGCTGTTTGACGTCATATGAGACGTCATACCATCGCTGACTTTGGGCCGGAAACCCAACAATTTCTTTCTATATTATGATCAGGTGCATACGGCCATTTTGCCATATATTATTTTAAAATAAATAGTACATTTTGATAATAATATTAAGCGTTTTTCTGAGTGCATGAGTTAACAATATAAGGGGTGGGGGTCCATAAACAATGGATGAGTGAGTGTAATGGACTCATTCTATACAGAGGTCATGATTTCATAGTTCAAAAGATCGTAAAAATAAATGTACATAGCGAACCAACAAGGTTCTTCGAGTGTTCAGAAAACAGTCTCTATCAGGGTTTTCAGAGAGATTCCCATTGTGTGTTGATCATAACTTACTCGAGTCATGGAGTAGTGTTGAGAGGAAGATTGAACCTTATTAGCTCCCTGATTGGACGGTGAAGCCGTCCAATCAATATGTAAATCGAATCAGTTGGGCTTGCGCCAGCATGCAGGTAACATGTAAATGAAATTAAAATTTTAGATATGACCTCTTATGTAACCATGAGGTATAACAGAACGACAAATTATTCAATCTAATAATATAGTCTAAAACCCTGTCCACAATAGAATCGTGTTTAAGCAACCATGTGAACCGTTAGGGAGAGATGGAGGGGGAACCAGAGAGGAATGCATATAAAGAAAGGGATCCACTCTACTTTAAACTGACATAACTGCACAAGTAGACAAACATTCCACTCATCTCAATCTGATCCTTTAGGATATCATTCTCAGTGCAGCTTGCTCTGGGTTGAGGCTCCTTCTATTTACGCTGCTGTTTACCTGAGGAGAGGGGAATGTGACTGGAGTGTTAAGGTTGTGACCTACCCACAACAATAACCTAGCCTATAGGTATACACTATCAAAACAAATGGTTCTATCAATAAAAGAAAACCTCAGAAAATTGTCTCTGCCATTGTCTGTGGGTATACTGTAGAAATCTTACCACTGAAGGTAACCTCATTAAAGTTTACGTTTAATTATATATCATAAAACATAAAACGAAATATATATACCGATATACAGCGACTTCTCCCACCTCTAACATAGTTTGTTTGTTTGATACTTTTAAAATGTTTTAGAGTAACTGGTGTTTACATGTAAGGCCGGAATACTAGGATGATCCCACAGATTCATAAAAAAGGACCATCAAGTTAATGAATGAACCAAAAGAGCACCGATTCCTAAGAGTGTATGGAAAGCGTACCTTCTGAGTGAATTACACAATAGCAGTCTGGGGGGGGGGGAGAGAGATAGGTAGAAAAAATGCCTTGGGCAGAACCGAAATACATTTAGAGGCTGAATTGTGTGGGGTAGAAGGGGATTTAACTGTAGCGAATAGAAGACACTAAAAAGTGGGCAGTGATGCGCAGCGATACTGAGCATTTTTATATGGAAATACTCGTATTTTATGGTTATTATATGACCATCGGGAATCTTTCGATGTACAGACTATGACATTACTTTAATACACTAACTGTCCAGGAGACAGCTGTCTTGAGATTTTAGAGATGTTTGTAAATACCTGGCATCTGGTCTTCCTGACTGTAAGTGTAGTGGTGAGTGGTATGGCTACGGACACGCTTACTGGAAAAATAACCATTATGTAATGAGTGCGCTCTCAATGTTAATACAGCACCAATTCCTCAGATTCCCAGCCAGCCAAAGTGTTTGAGTCGTGATTGGACCCAAAGCGATACTCAAAGGCACGCCATGGCCATGTCCTTAAAATGGAATGCCTCAAGGTATTCGGGTTCAGACCTTCCGGAACATCATCGTGTATTTTTGTGTTTATTATCCGGGAAACCATGGGAAATTTTTAAAAATCGATTTGCCTTCATTGAAGTAACTTCGTTGTTCCTTTGATATTTATAAATAATAATTTAGAACACCATCATTTCTGTTTCCATGACTCTAATTTCCTGCCATCGCTAATATTTTACACAATAAAGGCCCATTCACAGTACGACGGCCGATTGGTGTACGACTGCCGCACGGCAAAAACAAAATGTATTACAGCCGGCAAGTATATCGGCCGGCTGGTCGTGGTAATGGGAATGGGCCTTTATTCCCACAAATAATGACAGTTTCACCCGGCAAACGCTAGTTGGTAAAACGTTGAACTTCTTATATTCCTTTACATTTATATAGACCTCAGCGAATGGCCTCACCGAATGGCCTGGAGTAGGATCTCCCTCTAATCTACATCCCAGGTATAGTTTCTGTAGGTGAACAATATCTATAGGTAAACTCGGGCCGTGTTTCATCCAAAGACTTGTGTTTCATAGCTACAATTACTCATCTCCTTTAGGATCTCGATCCACCAAATGATAAATCCTGTTTACTTCGACGGGATTATGAGGTCTATACACTATACACAATACATAGAGTAGGGACTAAGGTTTCGGAGGCCACTCAGAGTAATGAGATTAAAGTATTTTAATCTCATTGCCCAGAGGTAAGAAGCTTATAAGTCAAAGTACACATTATTATATGTTAATATTGAGCACAATAAAGCATTTATTTTTCTTCTAGTTTATAAAAAGTTTCCAAATGAATATTCTCCACGTTTAAAATTTACACTTATTTCGACAGAAAATTTCTTTTACATTTCTAAGCCCTCAATTTTTCCGTGGCCCGAACTTATAGAGGACTATTCTATAGGTTTATATTTTGGTCCTGTCCTCTAACAATGAAAATCACATCTGGGGAACCACAATCTCTGAAATGAACGTTATGCCCTATATAGGAAATATATATAGTTGCTCTGATAAGTAGACCTTAACCGTTCTTCTGAGAAATTACATTATATTATGCAATTAACTCTTACGTGATTACCAACTTGGCGACAGACAAACTAGAAATACGTTCTAGGGCAAGTTCTAGAAAGTTAATCCTAACTTGTTAATCCTAAATTCGTGGGAATAAACCGTTTCTATGGCATTGGCATCGTTCAATAAATCAATCCATTGCATTCAAAGATGGCATTTAATTAGCAATAGTCTTAATCTCTTGACAAACCCAAGTAGGCAGATGTGAGCTCGCCTTGCCATATTGTCCTGAATAGTGAATGTCACCTAGAAAGAAATGTGCCAAATAAGGTGTATTCATTCATTTGCTCTGAAGGTGATACGTCACTATAGATATGAATGAATTCTCATAGATCCTGGGGATATATTCAACCTTTCGGTTATTTCTATTTTGATGTGTCATAATTTGAGATTACACCAAAACTAGTATTCCAGCAGTTGTTTTGTATTAGTACTATTAATCAGTATAGATTGGTGATGTTGATTTCAAAGTTTCGGGTCTTGCGTCAATCCTTCTTTTTATCATATTGTTATAATGGATGTTACATAAAGGAGTGAAGAATTCGGTAGAGTATGAACGTTGGTTTTATTGCCTTAGTAGATGGTAATACCTGGTGTTACGGTAGTTAAAGTTACATTTGAAGGAGAATACGTACCCAATTCAGAATCCAAATGAACGAAATTATAGAATCGAGTGTAATACAGTTTTGTATGACTACTAAAGGCTTCTGCCATTCGCCAACTAATTATTCTACAGGATGTAGCTATTATATGTCAAATTTTGGATCATGAATCCCCGGTCAGGATGATGTGGCCCATGTATACGGTAAGAGTTCTTGGAACTTATCAAAGCCTTCCCCTCTGAACTCATTTTTTGAGATTCGCTATGGCATAGATGCAATCTATGAAAAGTTTGCATGCGACTGTCATTTAAGCATGTCGCAACATTGCATGCCTGAGTTTCATGTCAACCGTGACGTGAAGATTATACGCAGAAGTTATTTCTGCTTTTGGATATAACTGGGCAATTTAAAACGCTGGGTAAAAATGGGTAATTTAGCAAATGTGGAAGAGTTCTATGAACTAGAACATAGAAATCAATTCAGGTGAAGCTTAGATTCCCGGGTTGCATATCTGGCTACTTATTCATTCCAGAAGTGACTTTAAATATACTGGAAAATGTGAATACAATGACCATTTATAAGGTGCACTAATTGAGTGCAGATATTGGAAATCTCATGGTCATTTATGTGCAATCGACAGTTTTACACATTTAGTAAAGTGTGCCGAAAAATTATAACTAGTAGTAGGGGGTAAGGGTACTCGGTATGTATTGTGTTGATTCGAAACATGTGTTCGTTTCTGTTGATCTATATTATTTTGAACGTCGTTTTTGCCTTCAATTAGGGTTATTTGAAAGGATTGGTGAATACGAATTTACATTTTCTGATGTCTTCACAGCGCATTATATACACGTATTGATAGCTATTGTTCACAAATGGGCGGGTGGGGGGGGGGGGGGTTAACACTTCACAGGGAAAAGGACTAGTGTATAAACATAGTATACCCCACCCCTCACCTTCAGATGGCTGGCGGATATTTTGAAACTACACCCAACCAGATTAAGTAGTTATAAAGTTATCAATTGTATTTTAGAAATCCTATATGGCACGATTGGTTAAGTCAACATAATGCTGTGGAGACTACATGGGTTATCCTCAACAATTTCCACTTGTAAGATATCTAAACAGACGTGAGAAAGCAGCAGAATTATTGTGTGCAAAACCTGGGCGATAAACATGTTTATTGGTATAATTTGGTTCAGGATAAACTCAGCATTCGACCTTCACATTCTGCAGTACAGAAAAGACGACGCAGTGAATGCATGAAAGACGTTATGTCATAAATATATGGGGTGTGACTGTCACATGTCACATCAAATAGATGGTTTGCTACGTCAGGACGCACCGTTGACAAGATGACGTCATCTTGTAAGCGTAAACAACTACCTTTCAGTCTTCACATGCACTATAATAATATTTTGAGAGGGGTTGTAATTCATAACACAAGCTGTCATATACATGTATATAATTATATGTAGATACGTATCAGTGGTCATTCTCTTTATATAAAGTGATAAATACAGAACACTCCATGTCAATTGTCATCTTCACAATATTATACAATCATGTAGGGCTGAAAGTCTACTTAATTAATGGTATTGATCTCTATTCAACAGTTCGACGGCTAATATATATGTCATCATCAAAATTCTTGACATTTATTGTATTGCATTTAATAGAAACCCATGATAAACTTTGCAGAAATATTTATTTTTGTTGCATATACCAAAGGTGACAGGATACCAAAGATGAAAGCTCTAAGCGAAGAAGTATGTAATGGAGAAAAACTCACGTTGAAGTAACGTGGTTGCTAATACACATTCAGTACTACCTCACAGTGAAATTAGGAAGATAATGGCCACTTGTTATCACCGGAGAGGAGTCATTAACTGTAACTTTTGCCTCATTCGTGTGGGGCATTCACCAGGGGTTATACTCTGATAGCAGGTGATGGAAGCAAAACTACCGAATGGAATTTGTAAACATAACTCTTGATAACTCATATAGGTTCCCATACCGTGATATTTTAAACAACTTTTCAGTCTAAGCTCAGAGCCTCTCAGATAGGATATAAGAATGTCCGGTATATCAGTGATTAAACGCCTATTTCACTAATGGCTTTCCTGGCCCAGGAGTAGGCGTCCTAATGTCATTTTGCGGTTTGGAGTGAGAGGCTTTCCCTCAGTTTGGAGGGACTCTCTCAACATGTGAGCCTAGACTGTTTTATTTATTCAGGGATTTTACAGCAGTCTCAAGTGATTTTCGACCCTGAAATATTTACTACAAATTATGATATACAAATTATTTACATTTAGATACAATGGTCATGGATTAACCTACCGCGATATCTTGTTCGTATCTACAGTTATATAGTATATGAACACTACTGAACTCCATCTAACAAAGATGACTATTAGATTTCTAATGTGACCCCGGTGTCCATATTTTCAAATGTTTTCTCAGTGTCTGAGCAAAGTACGAAACAGATGAAATAATTATAGGTAGGCCTACATAGATCGTTTAAATTATTACTCAATAATAATAGGGTGTACATTCACCTAGTAGAATATAAATATTTTGATAAACTGCCTGGTAACGGGATATTTTTTTTCCTCCCGCAACTGTAAATTCAGTTAATGTCAGTTTTGACGCAATTAAATGAAACGTTATATCTCCACTCGCTGTGAGTTCAGATATTCATATAATATAGACCCACACTCGACACATTGATATTAAAATATCTTTTATGTCCATTGCCAGCGGTACATTATTTAATTGGTACCAAAATATGTGCTGTTGGCACGGTTGTTACGAATTTCAGGGCACATGTCAATCAATCTACACGCTATGACATAAATGTTCTGAGATAAGCCGTTTAGAAGTAAAAAATACCTTTATTAGTCGGAGGACATATAAATATGTATGTCTACCCCACGCCCTCCTGGAATAAATGCCTCTTATTTGACCCCAATTAATTACTTTTTCGCACTCAAACTGCATTGTCGAGAGAACAGATAGTGAAAAATAAAAAAAGTACTGTTGTATGAAACAACATTTAACTAACTCCTGTTTCTCGTCGAAAAACCAGATCCATAGTTAATTATATTATAGCCATTGTATAAAGAAACCTGCAAATCCAATGCACATGGCCATGTGTATAAATCTGGAGTCACCTTACATCTAAAGGTCTATCGTTTATAAAATCCACTAGAAAACCTTTACTCTCTCAATTTTGCCAATTGCCGTGCTCAAATTAGAAAGTACGATACAGAATACATTGAAAATGATTTCAAGGGAGGATGGACAGAAAAAATACTTAAGACACCTTGTTCAGAAGAAGAAAAAAACTGGAAAAACTAAGGAAATCGTGGAAATCGATTTATATCCTTATATCAGATAATGGAGTAAAACCATGTTTCCCGTTCACAATTTAATGGACAAAACTATACTGAGCCTTGATACGTTCTGGTAAGACCTTTTTCATTCCGAGATCGGGGTGAGGAGTATAGCAGGAGGAAGAAGGTTGTTTGTGCGAGATGTGCCATCGCCAATCATGCTTAGGTATTTTGGTTTAGTCATTTCCCTTTCTTACCACCGTCAGGAAGCCGGAGAGGTATGCAATGTCTGCGGAGAATTTCAGGGTATTTCCTCCCCGATTCACTTGCATTGTGATTCATTTTATGTTAAATGCACCATGTTCTTAGAAGCGTATGTGTTGGATGTATACTATACCGCTGATTTAGCTATACGCCTTGAAGAATTCCTTGTGATAAGAATTGTATCACTCACTTCACTGATATCAGAAGAATGTTGCACAAGTTAAAGGGTATAACATAAGGGTTAAAAATGTTTAGTTGAAAGCTCATTAATTATATGATCAGTATTTTTTTTATATGAACGACATTACATGTATAAAAAAAACAATACAAGAACATTTAAGACGTGTTTATTACATTCCATTCTATAAACAAATGCACTTCATATGCTTCTAGGTTATAGCTTTCGTGATGAATGAGTACATTTTTTTGTGCTGTGACATATTACCATTATTTATATTTGACTGTGTTCTGATGTGTTGACTATATTTCTTCTGTGATCTGATATGTTGTCTCTACTAAATATACATACAATATATCTCCCGACTTATCAATATTGAGCTAATATATTGTGCAGTCATATATATGATAAATTAATACAGGGAAATAAATTGGTCACGTTCAGCACCTCTGTTGTCCTGACAGATTTTAGTGCAACAAAAAAACCCATTAAGTTAGAGGTATAGGTAGTACATAGTTAGGGAATTATATGATACTTTAATGTGTCGCATGTGTTTGTTAGAAACAATACCACGGCGCTATATCAAGGAAAGCCAAATGCCATGCCAAATTAAGCTTCCGATTTCTACACACCTCGCATAAATTCCCACCTTAATTACAGTCAGAAATCTAGTTTATCCTAAATGACATAATGTGAGTCATATCCTAGCTCTAACTCCAGCGTGACCTTGCAGGTGGGTAGTGTATATGATTACGAGTAGAATGGATAATGGATATTCAAGGACTTTTCGGAAGATTCCCTCTGCGAGATGTGATTACCTTCTAGATTTCCACATGCTTTCCTAGAAATTTCCACAGTCGGATTCACTATAACACCTGTTGAGCCATTGATAAAATCTGGAACCCCATCGCCTTGCAAATGTTTTTCTACATGCTATAAGACTCTCGCTTTCCGACCATATGTACAGACGCAGGGTTCGTAGGAAGCCAGAGAGGTATGCAAATGTGTGGAAACAGATACGAATAAATAATAGATGATATATACCCCCACCTTGTTGGATTCACTTTTAAAACAGATAATTTCTTCATCATTCGTTCTTCTCTCCTTCATTCTCTTTGAAATTCTAATCGGAAACGTAAAACAGAGTGAAGAACCTTGTGCAACTGTGATGCTATAATAAAATTAATATAATTATAAATCATATCTATTTTTAAACTATCGTCATGGTATAACGCTATAAAAGTGTATCGCCTGTCTTCTACATACTATTCTACGTATACATGTAGATCCATAACCTTCATTATAGTTTGTGCCAAAGCACAATAATTCCTGTTATCATTACATCGATATACAATAATCTTTCTACTTCTGGATCATACCTTTACTACATTATTCATGAGAACTAATATATTGTTTTTCAAAATGACAGTTCAATGTAAATATGATGGGTTTTGATGCATTTTGGTCGCTGTGTGCACCATTACATAGAATCATATGTTGGTACCTTAACACCCTCGCCCCACAAAAAAGACAAGATGTTCTCCTTCCTCCCTTCAGCATTTGAAGAGATTGGGCCAAGTGGCCAGGTTCATGTACATGTGAAGCTTGTATTGAGAAGGCGGGACAGCTTCTGCACACAATCTGTTTATTCATGGTTCTCCTTGTCCGTGGCGTTGCCTTACCCTCTAATATTTATGGATATTGTGTGTCTGGAAAACTAAATAGGTTTTTCTGCTCTTTCGGTATGTATATCGTCGCTTTTAGATTTATTTTCGCTGACTTTGGAACTCTTATTGTGGCATTTAGTTGTTCCTGTCAGTGGCGATGCGATGTTCGCCCCATAGAAATGCGCATTCCAAATATATTTCAGAACATAACATGAAATAGCATAACGCTTATAATTATATACCTCATATTATATAAAAAGAATTCTGAGACACTCTTGGAACAAGGGCAGGGATCATGTTGGGAGGAGGGGGAGCAGTAGGCTATAGGGTTGGCCAGTGTGGCAACGACTGAAATTGTAAAAGCTCACTCCTGCGATTAATACATATCGTATAAAAATGGACCCATTTTCTTCAATCAAATGAAGGATTTCATTTAATAGAATCTATAGCTCAGTGTAAATTGTCTTCAATTTCGAAACATTATTGTTGCGTTGATGAATATCCAGGATTACATTATTAAAATCCCTCGAAATTACAAGCCCCGATGGCAGGATTGTTGAATAAACCTTTTAAAAAAAAAAAAGTCCCTCGAAATTAATGCCACAGATCTTACACATGTTCTACTCTAGCTTACTGGCTTCATCCCAGGTTTGAGAGAACTGATAATCCCTTATAGTTCCCACCCTGCTTAGTACTCGCAACATACCTACAAATAAATATGAACAATGGCCTGGCTCACAGACAGGAAGCGAGCAGCTCCGAGCCATTCATGTTTACTCTTAACCCTTTCTTGCTAGTGTTGTTCATAGTACTGCGGTATTATAATGGGTCATAACTCCATCGGGGTTCATCCATAGGTTTCTTAACATATCATTCCTCTACAACTGACCGCATCCTTTCCCTAAAAATGTTCCTAATTGGAGACCACAGAACACGAAATTAAAAGTATTATATTTTAATTATATTACTAATTTTAAATGTATGTTATGTCATATATTTCTAATGACAGGTAGTGCAATTTCTAATAGGGGGACCAGCTCGCTCTACCTGCAATCATTTAGGTCTCCATTCCTATGTTGAAAATAAACAAATATATATATGATATATAAGATTTAATTCCATGACCTTTTATCCTATACGAATTAAAGCAAAAAGCCCTGAAATTGAGATTAATGCCGCAATGCACTATTACACTAACAAAACGATTAAAGAAGATAGACAATATGAAATTATTCCACTTTTATACGCTTTGATACCAATTGCTCTTGTGAATTGCCATCATTCCTGTTCATCACTCTAATTTGGATCATGTGCCTGTATACTTTTTTATTATCATTCAGTTCACATCATATCAAATACATGTACACATAATCGTAGAGCAATTATTTTCATGAGCTGGCTCATACATATTTCATGTTGTACTATAACATTATTCTAATTTATTAAACTTCAACCAGATACCAAAATCGCTACATTAGATCAATCTTGTCATAATATGTAAATTCTAAAATGCGGCTGTAATAATAACACTGATATTTAGTTCAATGGGGGAAATATTATCATAGCGGATTATTATCTTGGGTGTTGCCTTCATCTTCGACACCCGATGCATTCTGGAATGTCTGGATGGAGGCACCCACCTGTATTTGTATACAAAGCATGTACTCAGTTCGCCTGTACTTGTTTTCCTCTAGTGGAAGCGGCATGTATATATAATGAAAACCCTGCCATGGGAAATCTCTTACAGAATCGACCCTTTAAATCCTTGTCCAGTCTGATTTTGAAGAGACTATAGGCCCTATATGTGATTTGTTACAGGAAAATTAGCCACAAGTCGCAAAAAATGGATTTTGAGATACCATCAAATTTGAAAAGATGAGATCATGCCGATTTCAATGATAGTTAAACAGTAGGCCATCTAATAACTATTTCTCTATATTGTGTCTTTGATATTTTAATTTTTAAAGGTTTGCAATATTTCTTGGTGGACAATTAATAGTAAAGTAGCTAAATATATTCCATATAATGACCTTAGATGCGCATGTATACATTTAATAGACTGTCCTGACATGAAGTTATACGACCTAAAATGCTAAACTCCCCCAAAATGAGAACATTCCAACAAAGCGACCTTGTGAATATATATCCCTTTGAAAAATATCAATGACTCAGTTTCCTGTAACACGCACATCACATATATCCCAATTGATGTGTATTGTGTGTGCTTAGAATTATCTTCATCTGTTCGTGAAACCTTATAAGAAATAACAGAATCAATCTATCTTATTTGAGTATGTGGATCTGCCAATGGGTAAGGTCGTTAAGTGTTGTCGAACCGATCAGAACAGATTTGCTGTAAAGCTTTGCATTTATAAGGCAGGGGCTACCGTTGATATAATAAAAAGGTGTAATAGAGTTTCTCTGAACTGGAGCTGGAGGTGAACCTTTAACCTTTAGGTAAACACTTCCCATCCCATTTCATCTATTGAAGCAGTTCCCTCTATACCCCTGCAGACAGCGAGAATTGCATTCCTACTCCACCCACTCTTCACTGGTAGTTCCTATCATATGTGTGTCTCATATCTACTGGTTGAAGTACGTAAAAGGGGGGTAGGGGGTCTAATGAATTCGTTATTTAGAGACCATTATTTTCCGCCAGTTGTCTAATCAAAGCAAATCGTAATAAACAGATTATGCGGGAACCACACTCACAGGAAGGGTCTTTAGTGATCCTTGAAGACCAAAGGGGAACTTTAATGAAGAGAGTACGTATAGTTCTCTCACACAATGTGGTTTCGTTTCCTCCACTAATTAGCTCCATGAAATAAATGTAAAAAAACATAATTAAAGTTTATGTGATTTTCTTTTCGATTTCAGGCCAATACATTTAGAATTCATGATAAATTTACAATTTATGATAAAACATTGTGTTCAATGACAGTATGAAGACATTAATAATATATGGCTTTGGCGAACTTTTCACCATTTTGCAACCATATATAGTTCATTAACATTTTACACCTATATATATAATATATATATAGGCTAAATTTATATCTAATTAAAATTCGTGTGGATTTTGGTTTATATCCATGGGCGTCAGGAAAAATATTGTGTGATAAATAAAGATAGGGTGTATACACAGTGAGACTATTTAGATGAAGAGGAACGCTTGTAAGAGAGGGTGGGACGTGAGAGGAGTAGATATGCGATCGACGTAAGAGGGCGGTTGTTTGTTTATATCATGTTCGGCGGAGCCTTCTTGTTGTGGTGTCTGTTTTTTTAGACCACATCCAGAAAAATATGAAGTATTCGCTTCTTAGCACTTCCTCTGTATCTGGGACAGAAAATAAGGACAACAGATAAGGCACAGTGAGGAATCTCTAGCTATCCTTTACCATCAAAACATTCCCACGGATGCAAGGAATACCGTACACTGAATTATGCTGCCATTTTCATTGTATTTTCTGTTGCTACAAACATTTATGCAGTGGTCACCTGCGCAGCTATTGGCTCTTTTCTGTATTGTTAGATTTGTTGCCATTGAGTTTCTTAGGTTTAGGGGAAAGGCAGTCATGTTTATTCTATAAATGCCTAGGCCTATATTAGTTGTTTTATTATTAAGAAAATTGATAGGCCCTACTTTGAAATGCATACCTATAGATCTGCATCATGTCAGTTAGCCTACCTACATATTTTGGAATAATATATGTTTTACTATATTCCAGACCAGATAAGGACAAATTCAAGCATCACATTCTTCAACTTAACAATCTCGAGAGACAATCCTCCCTTCAAAACAAACGTCACAAACAATATCCCTCCTATTCTCCGAGACATTCTCAATACCAACTTGACCAAAGCCCCCAGCATCGACCAAGTGAACGGATCACTTCCTACCGATGAAACCCAAACCAACCAAACGAGCAATCCCTCCGCCAACGCCATGCCACCGACTCACAAGGTCACAGCAACAGGAAATGTCACCATGGGAAACGTCACAGTTTGCGTCCTTGGTTACGGGTATCCGGTGAGCTGCCCTCGTCCCGGCGACTCGCCAGATTACACGAGATGTTGCCGAGACTACGACCAGCCCAGTTGTTGCGAGAAAAGGGCGGGGAAAGTGTGTGCCAGCAAGGAGAGGGGGACAGATCGAATCAGTGGTTGGGATATTGGTAAATACACTATATGCTCCATATATGTTTGCTAAATATATTTTCTGTATATATATTTTCTAATGATTCCATGCAAAATAAAATGTTAATTAGGATTTATTTTAACACAGATTCATGCACCACATTTTCAAGTAGGCCTACAACTTCTTACGATTGAATTTAATCCAGATAACATTTCATTCATTCATTTCAGATGTTAATACATCATACAATACCATCTTCTGTCCAAGACCTGGGCAAGCGGACACCTACACTTCTTGTGCATACACCTTAGAAGATATTGGTTGCTTCAATAGCGTAACGTGAGTATGATCAATGCAAGGAGAAACATTTACCTTTAGAAACCCATAGAGGGCAATTTTAATGGCATCATTCATGTATAAAACGTCTTTCTCTGATTGACTTGTTGTCCAAATTAGAAATACTTAAATTATCATTTCGTACTTTTTGCTAAAGAGTCATGCAGTCAGCACCTTGTTCGGATCTATAGTTTTTACATATCAATATATATAGCTTAAAGTAATCGACGCTGGTTTAGGAATAACTTGAGGATCTGTATATATAATGTGTATATATACTAGTATATCCAGAAATTTTACCCGCTAGTACTTTTGCTTGCTGTACTTATTTGTTTTTATTCTTATAGTTGTCGTTTTTCTCACCTTGAATAACACTGCATGCCCACCAGCCACCCACCCTTCACTCCTCCCTTCACATTAGAATCCATGGGTTAGTGTTTGATACCTGACTGCCTACCTGCCTAGTGTGTGTGTAGCCTTGAGGCAAGGCTACACACACACTAGTGGCAGGCAGTAGCAGGCAGTGGCAGGCAGCGGGAGGGGCAGTGTGTGGTACTGGGCTATGTGAGTGAGCGAACGAAGGTGCAGTGTGTGTGTGAGAGGTGCGACAGGGGTGGGAGACTAAACCAATCTTTATATTTAAAATTGCAACTTTCCTGTACCACATTATACATAAGTCGTCCCCTGAAAAGGCCTCATGAGGAACAAAACTTGCCATTCAGACAATGTAATGGTACCCATTTAGATGGGAAAACATAAAAAACAGGTCGATGGATGGGAGTTCTGTCTAACTGAGAATACCAGGGGTAATGGAGCAACGAAAGGAAGTTTAAAGGTGGTCTAAATCCGCCCTGTAGGGGGCGGGGCGGTTGCGCTTGGTCCAGATTAGCTGATTCATGCCTCTTGACGGCCGGCATCCATTCGCCTATGTTTACATAGCGTAGCTATACATAGAACATTTCGAATGATGCCCGTAAATCGGGTCTCTCGTATAATACAAGGGCCCATCAAAGGGATCTGTGTTTTCCAATGTATATTCCCCGTAAAACTACGCTATTATCACTCTCTATCGATATCAGTGATACCACTCTACAACTTGGACCGAAGGAATTGTTTCATACGGCCATATTTAAAAAAGAAACAAAAAATATGGTTACCAATTTCCGTCCCATTTCTAGGGGGCTCACGAACATTGCCAAATTAAAGTACCAATCAACACTCTACCGTTGGTCAGGCTCAGCATGACCAACGCTTGTCAACACAACAATCAACAGCTTTGTGTGGGAGGGGGAGGGGGGGGGGCGGTGCAATAGACTATAGAGAGAGGTTGACTATTTCTCACAAGCAGCTAATTTATCACAGTAAAATGTAGATTCTGGGGCGATTTACTTCTGGATCGTACGCTTGGCAAGACCCACTTTCTTGGAGGCGGTTATTCGCTTTTACTCAAACAAATCCAAGATGGCCGCCGCGGCCAGGCATAGCTAGGCATGCGGTGCATTAGTTGTCAAGCCGTAAATAAGGCGAAAAAAAGCGAGAATTTTGCGTAGCAATGCCAGTTAGGCCTAGTCAACTCTGGATTGAAACCAATACTAACTATAACCCTAACCCTAACCTTAAATTGGTGGTCCTAAGTCAGTGAACAAACAATAACAAATCAATGTGCAAAATGAGGCGCCGCTAGCCGTGTTTGGATTTGTTTGAGTAAAAGCGACTAACCGCCTCCAAGAAAGTGATATTAGCGTACGCTTGGATTATCGCCTTGGGTTGCGACTGAGTAACTCCCGAAGTCGGCGATCAAGTGGTTTTGTGACCAGGCATGCCATATTCTCGCTACACAATCTATGGATATTCCAAGTGGACATCATTTAACTAATTCATTAAAAGTATATGCCTTTAACAATCTACATGTTCTTAATTGTGTTACCATAATATAGTGTTATCGCACTAGTGTGATAACACGTACATTATTGATACATTAATAATTATCACATGTGGCATCACCAATCCTCAGATCAAATATGTATATGATATAGTTCAGGCAGGTCGTCAGAAAGAATCATGTAAAATTGGCAGCTCTACACATTAAGGTAATTCTGCTAAATTAGGCTGAAAATGATGAATACTATGTTTATATGTGAGCATTATTATTTTGTTATTATTCAGAATATCCTCTCTGGTATGTTGGCCTGTATTTTGGAAAATTATTTCTGTCATAAATGTTGACTATTTTAGAGAATTGGTACAGGCGAAATGTACATTTTATGATGACTTGATCCAGATAAACACGAAAAATATACATGCTGAATTATCTGTTTCTTTTTCAGGGCTACCATCATCATATGGGTCCTGGTCGCGGTGATAGCATTTGCTTTCCCAATCACCTTTATCGTGCTTGTGATATTTTCTATACATTGGGAGAAAAGGAAGAATCGGGAAGATCTAGGCAGTAAAGCTGTTCATATTGTGGAAGTGTCAGTAAAGTCTCAAGCTGTGAAGGCATGGTATACCACACACAAAAAGTCTACCACAGTGAAGAAACCAAAATACACTAAAGTTGAACTGGCTAGGAAGGAAGAATTGAAAAGGTATCTCTTGGAGAAGTTAGACATGGTCCAAGAAGACAAGTTGCTAGATGTTAGTATTGGTAGTCAGAGAATAAAACAAACTAAAAAGAGAGGAAGAAAACATTTATTGTCACTGGATGATGGTGATGATGGTGAAGCTGCAATATCTGATTCTACCGGCACAGATATCACAATACAAAAGAGAAAATCAAAAAGAGATCATAGAGATCGGGATAAAAGACGTGAGAAGTCGCAAAGAAAGCCCTATTACGATACAAGTAGAGAAATAGAGACGGTAACAAGAGCAAGGGGTGAAAGTGCAGACAAGGAATCTGAAAAAGACAATGTGTCTGAAAAAGACAATGTGGAAATAGTGCTAGTTCATGCCGTTCCTAAACACATTAGGAAATTAGAGGATCAAGATGACCTGCAAAGTTGCCAAAATCTGGGTTTTGAGGATGAGCATTTACCTGAACAACCTTTGCATACACCATCAAGTGAAACTGACAGAGACAGTGGGAGAGAAAAGGACTTTGATCGCTTTGATCAGGGATACAATAGTATGAAGGGAAAGAAAGACCATAACTGCAATACAGGTGCCAGAGAAATAGAAATCAATAATGCTCAAGTTAAAGTACCTGATATATCTCTTAAGGAAGATGAGCCAATGGATATCAATAATTCTGTAAATAAAATCCAGGATAATAGTCAAAATTATGGAGAGGGAGCAAGACCAAAAGATAGTGCTTATGGTAATGACTCTTTTTTTGCGAACAGGCCCAGGACACAGAAATTAAAACAAAAAGCGTTTTCTAGGTCAGATACCGGTTACGATAGTATGAAAGAGGGAGGGAGTGAGCAGGAGAGGAGAAAGGTGTCGGACGAAGGAAGCCAAACTTACACAAACCCATCAACATCCCCAGAAATTCCGAATGAGAAAATATCATGAGGTGGATATTTTTCAATCCTGGGATTTTTTGAATTTTTTTTGTCCATCAATTCTGGGATTTTAGTTTTTGTGTGCCTGGGTCTTCTAAAAACTAATTTTAATACATGTTTAAATTGTATTTATCTACTCGTCAAAGCCGCTTTCAATTTTATTTAGACATTGACCAGTCTCCAATCTCAAACTTACAGAATATATTCCATACGGACCTTGAATTTGTTGGAGATTTGAAATGAAACTGATCCAACAAACATTCCAGCCTCCAATATCGCTTCAGCTATTTCCCAACAAATCTAGATGTTAGTATGCATGAATTCCTGGCAATTTTGAGATCATAAAATATATTGTAATAATAATAGCTTAAATTGTGGTGTGTGTGAGTAACACACAGTAAAGGGTTCAGTCCACTATATAAGCCGATTGTCATGTAAGATTCTCATAAAATTAGTTGCAAAAGAGTCCTCTGTGGTGCAACATCGCATGAGAATCGGCTTAGTGGACTTGGCCCTTAACTTTCATTAATATAACGTTATTGTGTTTAAGACAATAACAAGTCTCGACAACCCCTCGTGCGAATTAGACTTAAATATTATAAACTCGTTTACATGTATGAGGTCTGAATTGGTGTTCATTAAAGACATCTCTGGGGCTGTTATATACCTGCCGAACGAATTATAATCTTTATCAGTATTTACCATCAATAATTCTACTTGCAATAAACATTAAAGTTATCAACTTTCTTCATAATGACTCTCGTTATAGAGAGTCTTACGATCACATAAAACATCGTTGTTGAACGTCATATCTGTGATTTTGCAATTGTAGTTATAAATGTTGTATATATATGAGTGTATTTTCTATGTATATAGTTGGGGGTGTAAGTAGGCCTATATCACTTTTTTTTCTAGAGTAAATCAAGTACGGTGCTATAAAATATCCAATAGCAGTTATTTTCGGAGCTTTTCCAAAGCATCCAACTGAATAGGGGAATACGCCACGAACGTATAAATGTATGAAATGGTTAGCATGCATTATTGAAGTAGCACATACAAAAGGAAATCCCAGGTAAATGTAAGGAAATAAATTTTACTTGAAATTCAGTTTGCGTTTTAATTCTTTTAGTGCCTTGCTAGAATTCTGGATCCCCATATGGATCCCATATGGATGTTCTTATCCAAAATTGTATGACCCCCCCCCCTAAAGTCTTGTGCAAGTCTTGCCCCCCCCCCCCCCCGAAAGTTTGGGCAAAATTGCATGACCATCCCTACATTATTGTAGTTCAGAATCACACGTTTAGAGTCTGTGCAAAAAAGGTGCCCCCCCCCCCCCTTCAGACCCATACAAAAAAAGTGTCCCCCTCCCTGAAAATTCTCCTCCTCCACCCACCCCCCCCCCCACCCCCCGTGGTTAAAAATGAACAGTCCCTAACGTCAATGAATCCGTCCAGCTCTAGAGGTATTTACTAATAATAATATGAGAATCGACTGTATGGACTATCTGTTTCAAATAGGAACACATTATTTCTTTTGCTTAGCAGGGAGAGAAATGTCTCTACCAACACCATTTCCAACAATTATTTGACCAAAATAGGATATAAGTAGGTTGAATTAATGTTCATCAAGAATATAGAAATATAGATAATATATAGAACAAAGAGTTATTTGTAGGCCCTGATAAGCATGAATCGGGGTAGAGTAGCTAAACCTTTAGGAAATTTACACTATAGATTTAATCGTTTCAAACACCCGGGGGCACACTATATATAGATGGGATGGTATACTGTCCAGAAAGTACTGCATATGTGACCTAAATTGTGAGTAAATTATACCCAGCTTTAAGTATAATGGGATTTGGTACGATGCACTCAAAGGTGTCTGTCTTTGAGAAGTATGCATTCAACCTTAGTATTTATAATTATAAGAGTTCACAAAATCGTGTGTATGTTATAATAGAAACAGTTAATTTTATCAAAGGATGTGCACGCATATAACATATGTAGGATCTACATAGGTGAATCTACAAAATATAATACATGTGGTCTATTAAATTAGCACTTTTAATCTTTTTTCTTTTCTTTTTGCCAAACATATTCATTGGCCACTTTTAATATAAAACAGTGTCCGGATAATACATCAAGATTTACATGTCCAGATTATATATACTTTCGTTCCTTTATTAATCTTATTTTCCTTTCTCTTTTTCTTCTTTCCCCCTCTTTTTCTCTCTCCATCATATCATATATGATGTTATTTGGCCACTTTTACTCTTTTTAGGGAAAAAGAATGGGCACAGAAGAAAACAGCTGCAATAAAGAAAGATTGCAAGAGCTATATTAAGACCTTTGCAAATATACAAATCCGGAAATGAACCTTTGATAATTGAGTCTTTTGACGAATGAACGAGAATATATTGCCTGTATATTCTCGTTGGATGGATGTACACTATGTTTGAAAACATCAAAGCGACCCAATGGTAACCCTACAGCGAGCCGCTCCAAGCAGATCTCGAATAGTGTGTACACACTATTCGCCCTTATCACGTGCATCCACCTGGCGTTGAATAAAGAAACATGAATGCAGCTCTTAGTATCAGCAGCTATAGGGAGTCAGCTGGTCATGGACCAAGGAAAAGCACTTAATTAGGCAAACAAATAAGTGTGTTTCATATTGAGAAGAACCTTCCACACATCAAAATATTGACCATGCCCGATTATCCATTTTTACACACACACAAATAATTAAAGCTAGGACATAATTCTTTCTAACTAAGAAACATTTGATATGGTACACTTCTCTTGTTTTTAAAATAGCTATTGTTACGACATTTTCAGTTCCCATGGAAGATGGTTTCTTTTTTTTAAAAAAATCCCATCCCACCCCACCCATCTATTTTTTTTTTATTTTCTTTTAGATAAATATTTATTCAGATAGTGTGCTGGCATAAGCCAATACATTTTAAGCAGCTCAGGTAAGACCCTCACCTTTCTCCATGACCATCTTAGGATAAAAACTATTAACCTACATAAGATAGATTAGATATGGAATCTATATAGACCTTGGGGAATTCCCGATCAATAACTGTGTTTAGAAATGATAACGGGCACTGAAACAGGAAGAACTTTAAGACATGCTTAATGATACTCTAGGTTTGGACTGCTGCAGACAGTTTCACAGGTAATTTAAAATTCATAGTATGGCAAATTTATTGAATCATATATAATATATAGCCCGTTCTATATTATGTACATGTAACATAGGGACGCACCTGCAAGGCTGTGTTGATTATTTTGGCTTTGCGACAGCATATGGATCAGATTTAGCAGCTGTACAATTAGCAGCTTTATTTCACCCTCGATATGCTCAGCCCATAGAGATAACATAGACTCTGGATATTGTTTAGCTGGTCAGTAACTGATGTGATATTGCTTACGGGCAATACACCGCCGACCTAGTTTTTTTTACACTGTGCGCATGCGTGCTTTCTGATCTTCGCCAGTTCCGTTCCTTTTTCGGAGAGATGTTTTTGAAGCGAATCAAGCTAAAGAACTAATTATTTAACGATTTATTTCTCAAAATCGCTGTACATCATGTTAATTTAACATGAGTTTAGTGTGCGGGGTAAAATAAACACAGAACAACCCTTAAATTCTCGGCGTCGTAAATATTCACCCATGGCGGTCGCGGGGCTACCGCCCCTTGACCGTCATCGGTGAATATTCACTCCCGCCTCGAATTCCGGGTAGTTCTGTCTATGTACACATTTAGTAAATTCTGCTAAATCAGGCTGCAAGTTGGTCAATACTAGGTAAATTTGTGAATATTTGGCATTGCATTGATTGTAGCAATCTGTTTGGCTAGGTTGAAGTGTATCTTGAACTTTGGGTTATTTGAGAAGATTGACAATGTTAGATTGTACATTTTCTGAAAATCTGACCCATATAAACAGGTGTGTACATATCGCTAATATGTTGTAGATAGACGATCGAGTGAAATATGTGATGGGTTATACTGGAAAATGAGTCATAAGTCGCAGAAAAATGATAGATTCTAAATATGTCTCTAATTTTTTTCATAGGATACAGCTTCTGATCTGTAGTTACCAAAGCAATCATTTTCAATAGAAGATTAATTTATTTTGTATTCCAGTTATTCTTTATCAAGTCAATGAAAGATTATTTAGAATAGTTTATATCATGGCATAACCTGTTAGAGCGATTGTCATTGAAATTTGTGGAAATACTTTTCGTGATGTTTCTTTTTTGCAGAACCAGAACAAAGTTTATAACAGAGCAACACGGTGACGTAGAAACATATATATGTATGTGAATATAAGTAAATAAGCAAATAAGTAATCAGCTACTCTATCAGTACAACAAAATGGACATCCTTAGCCTTTTCCTTGTAATCTTCTTCCATCTTTGGAATGCAGCGCTTCAAACAGCTGCTAATGAGTACGCCAACCCAGGGAATGAACTAGAGTACCATGGCAATAAGACATGCCCTGGTCATTGCAATTGCGTTGTCATCCCCGACAAAATGATGATTAATGTTACGTGTTACAATAATTCCGGTTTGCCTCAACATCTTCCACCCAGACCGAAGCACAACTACAAGTACAAGCTGGTAATCGAAGGAGATAAAAAACTGAATGTTTTAGAAAATAAAGAATATCTCCCTTTCACGTCTCATCTTTGGCTCACTGGTTCAGGCATAATGAATGTGTCACTGGATGCAATAACCAATATGACGAGAATGAAATCCTTGAGATTGGATAATACCCTCTTATCTAGACTACCTCGTGGTATATCATCAGTCAATATCACTGGTTCCTCTCTGGAGGAACTGAAATTAGGAGGTACAAGGTGGAAGTGTGATTGTGAGGAAATGGAAACATTTGAATGGCTCGTACAAAACAAACGATACATAAAAGATGCAAAGGGAATCATTTGCGGAAGTCCATATTATTATAATGGCTCTAATTACCTTCTGCTTGGCCGGAAAAAGCTTTGTGAAAACCCGGACCAGAAAATTCAAACGAAAGTGGTTGCAGGTAGTGTCTCATCGGGGGCTGGAATACTTGTTATTATTTTGCTTGTTTTATTCTCTTATGCACAACGTTTGAGGTTCTATATTTGGTTTGAGTGGCACCTATTTGATAAAGACGAGTGCAAAGGAGAAAACAAAGAATTTGATGTGTTCTTGTACTACAATAAAGATGATAATGACGACCACAGTTTTATTGTGGGTCCACAAAACGAACCCGAGCAAATTAAAGCTTTTAATGATTTATACCGATTTTTGGAGAGCAAAGACTTGAAGGTGACATCAATATATGATCACGGCAAATCTGATTCAGATGACCATACTATAGAGTACATCAAGGATTGTGTGGACAAAAGTAGAAGAGTGATTGTGTATGTTTCAAATACTTTCCTGGAAACCCCCGAGTGCACCTCCACCCTGGAAGAGATTTTGTCCACAAATATCAAAATGGGCAAAAAGCGGCTGATTGTAATCAGAGAAGAAGAGGCTGATCTCGATAAACTTCCTTTTGCGCGCAGACTTAAAACCTATCTAGGACCTTACCGAAATATTACTCGGAGCAGGAATGATAATTATTTCGAGAAGAACCTTCTCTACGTCCTCCCACAAACCAAAATTGAAGAGGAAAGTGAAGAGGAAAGTGAATCAAACCAACCAGCTACTTTCGATGCTTGTTCTGAGAGGCGGCCAATGATTTAATTTAACATTTTAAACTATCTTTTTAAAAAAGAATATGCATAAAAATGATCATTATACAACTGCCATTGGTGTACATACACGTCAATCCAGGGTCAAAATTTAACTAGGTATTGTATGTTTATACATTTGACAAAATAAGCCGTTACAGATCAGCTGATTGATCTTCATGAAACAATTTTAGTCTGTGAATATTTACTCTGCAAGATAATCTGCAATTAATCACTCTGACATTGATATAAGTCATTTGCTGGTTGCGTACATATCATATGTGTTCAGTTGTCCCGATTGAGACAAACAATTCCACATCCTTAGCCATAAACCATGAGAAGTGACACAAGACACCAAAAAGAACATCATCAGATGATGTTCTTTTTTGAAAAATGTTCTTTTTGAAAAATGAAGAATACCGGTTATATCTGTGTTAGCACAAAAATTACATTCACTTTCCTCTTTCACTCTTATACCAAAAAGGTAAAGTTTGCGAATCTATTGAAGCTTATCCCGGTTTTCTAGAGTTCTCAGAACAATACAATGGAAATAAAATAGCAATTATAATACACTGATAAATAAAATCTCTCGAATTAACGCCATCATCTTAATATAAAGTCTCACCTTTATTTTTTTCTCTTATCATGTTGATATTCATATGGTGAGTGCTAGTTTATCCATAGCTAATCAATTATCACTTTTCTTCATATTCATTTTAAACGGTATAATTATAAAAACAGAGAACGAAATAACTCAACCCACCAAACTATACTATCTGTCTACAGGATGTTGAGCAATGTATATAGGTCAGATTTTCAGAAAATGTACAATTGGCAGATCTACAGATTCCGTAAATTCTGCTAAATTTGACTGAAAAATGAAGAATACCGGTTATATCTGAGTATATTTGGTATCACATTAATTTAAAGTATCTGTTTTGTTATGTCAAACTGCATTTTGAAGCTCATTTTAGTCTTAACTGGGGGTTATTCGGGAGTGAATTGTATATTTTCTGAAAATCTTACCCATATGCTATATATGAGCGCGACCGCTACTATGACCTATATAGTCCACTAAGGCGATTCTCATGCGATTTTGCGCCATGAGAATCGGCTTTGTGGACCATGCATACAGGCCCTCTACATGTATGCGTACCGTCATCGTACGAAATTTAAAACGTAATCAAAATAGTGTCGCTCTCACTTTTGTTCCACGAAACAATAGTGAGGTGATGAGAATTGTGTTGGTAATTTGTACAAAAAGCTATTTTCAAAACGGCCAATGATCAATTGTATCCGAATGTATTAGTTGCTGAAATTTCCATTTTTTATATCGGTTCGCATCCAGATACATAATCATTCCTACAATGTGTCTGATCCATGCAGTAATATCTAATAATTCAATTTGTAAATAAACCCGGCTTTCCCTGCGTATACATACGTGCGTGTACCTGACTATCGATGCCTCACACATCAAAATCCCTGAGTTTAAACTGTGGATTAGAAACCCATTGCGGCCAAAACTATTTATATATATGTTTAACGGTTACTGAGTTCTACTTACTGAAATGCTTCAGTATAGTTGGTAAGGTAGGTTACTTATTATTCCCTTTCTATAAACTTGATTCAAGAGATTTCATTGACTTGATTCAACCAATATTTGGATCCCTCCATTCATTATTAAAACGTGTTCACAGAACGAATGATCCAAACTTTTAAATGACTCGGCTGTATGTGCAGGTGTAAATGATGTATATGTACCAAAATGCAATCATTTAGATTGTCGTTATTTTTTGTCATGATATTGTGGTTTAAACGAGAAAATGCTCCATATTGAGCAGTGGGAATTACAGAAGTTCTTACCCCCACCAAGTCGAACAAGAGTTTATCCGTACCTCACCCTTAAATCCGATCGTTCAAGTTGAAGTATTATGAAGGCAGTCCGATCCGTGTTTCCAGTCATCAAAATCTGCAACTTGCTTTAGGATCCGGATATACCTCATACCCTGAAAACCATATCGATGGAGGAGGAATTAGCGGTTATAGAGCGTGAGTACGGGAAACCCCCCTTTCATCTTTATCTCCCATCAATTACATTTCATCTTATTTCATTGCATTCGTAGTTGTGACCAACATGTTCGACGTAGACAGGTTTGTATTGATGTGTTCAATAGGAACAGAGCAGGATCTCTGGAGCAAGTCCAGTGCAAGTGTTAGTATATGATGTATGTTTCTGTTAGGTCAGAATTTCAGAAAATGTACAATTTAACTTCGCCAATCTACTCAAATAACCCAAATTTCAGACGAAAATAAAGTTCAAAATACACTTCAATCTAACCAAACAGATTGCTAGAATCACTGCAATGCCAAATATACTCGAATTTACCTAGTATTGACCAAATTGCAGCCTAATTTAGCCGAATTTAGCCGAATTTGCTGAATGTGTACAGCTGCCAATTGTACATTTTCTGAAAATCTGACCCTGTTACGTCAGTACTTGCAGCGAATGCGCTGCATGGGGTATCATACCGGGAAACATATATAGCCCAAAAGTTTCGCAGCTAAAATGGTATATTATAAATACTATATTTATATATATACTAGTCATATACTATCTCGTAAAAAGTGTGACCCAGTGACCTTTGTACGGGATATAGATCAAATAAAACAGTTTATCATTCAATCAATATTCCACAGATCAGCGGAAAAAGGGTAAATTTTGCGTCCGTTTAATTAATAGTTTCATGTTTTATATTTGCCCGATCTTCACTTCTATAATTATATGTAACTATATTATGATTCACAATTTCGAATTTCTGGAAAAAAAAGGTATATTCAATCAAGAGGTTTACCTCAATTTATCATAATATGCTTTTAAATTTGGGTCGAGTGTTCCAAAGTACAATGATATGAATATCTGCTAGTGGATGATTTAAATTTTTGCGACCTTTTTTGGGGGGTTTTGAACGACAGCTCATTTATTTGTTTTTGTCCTGCCTGCGAAAATATTCGGCTATAGGTCAATGTATATTATGTCTGTATATACATGTATGGATGTTGAAATTCAGGGAACTGTCAATGTCATTTTTGTGATTTTATATCAGCTATAGTGCGATGAGGCAACCAAACAATTCCTGGAAACGGGAAAAGGAAAAACAATTCTTTCCTGCATTCTGACAGGCTGTGGCTATCATTCTTTAAATGTGTCCACTATTGATATACCAATAATGAACTCCTTCCTACCCCATATGATAATAATGAAGTTGTATATAATTGCTCTTATTAAACATAATAATTAATATAATGCATATAGCAATCTAATGGACCGGATAATGTTGCTGACTTCCAACTCCCAACTTCGTGGATTCCAACTTCCGTGGAATCGACTTTTTTTAAAAAAAAACAACACTTTTATTCAGTCTATCAACAAAGAACTCTCCTTTCACGGGGTAGATAACATGACATATACGTCGTACCCTCTTTCTTCATCTGTCGTGTGAGTCTGGAATATCATCAGAGTATTACACAAAATATATTTTTCACACAATAAAGAGCATGATATTGGGCGTGGCCATATTTACAAGTGAGCCCATGCAGAGATGGAATCGACTGAATCTTATCATTTCAAATATGATGGTATTTCAAAATCCATTTTTTTCGACTTAAGACTCGTTTTTCTGCAATAGCTAGACTTATGCAGAAACAGTCCGTTGTAGAAATTATTTATAAAAATAACATCTGTGGTAACTCACAAACTGACAAAGGACGCGATTCTACATCAAGGCCGTTCCCTAGCTGTTCACCTGGATGGGTTAACAGCAGAAACTGAATCTTTTTGCAAATTCAATTTTTCGCCAAGCGGAGGCGGAGGCGGAGGCGGAGGCGGAGGCGGAGGCGGAGGCGGAGGCGGAGGCGGAGGCGGAGGCGGAGGCGGAGGCGGAGGCGGAGGCGGAGGCGGAGGCGGAGGCGGAGGCGCCCTTTTTAGCAGACTACCGATGAGAAACATACTAACCCACTTCCTACTCCTACTCCATGTTACCCACTACTCTATGGAGGAACTGGCAATGGAGGTAAGCCATTGGCACTTGATATAGTGTCTATAGTTTGAAGTGGCCCCCAGTTTAAATGTTAAAGCATTGCTTTTGGTGATGAGAATGAAATAAAAAAAAAAAGAGAAAATAAATTATGAACAGAACAGTCCATGCTGGGTTTATGCACATGACTGCCCTAATTGGAACTAAGCTAGAAAAAATTTGGCTGGCACAACTGGACTTGAACCAGGGACCTCTGCCTTTAGAATCTGGCATGTTACCCACTACCCTATGGAGGAACTGGCAATGGAGGTAAGCCATTGGCACTTGATATAGTGTCTATAGTTTGAAGTGGCCCCCAGTTTAAATGTTAAAGCATTGCTTTTGGTGATGAGAATGAAATAAAAAAAAGAAAATAAATTATGAACAGAACAGTCCATGCTGGGTTTATGCACATGACTTCCCATGGAACTAAGCTAGAAAAAAATTTGGCTGGCACAACTGGACTTGAACCAGGGACCTCTGCCTTTAGAATCTGGCATCTTACCCACTACTCTATGGAGGAACTGGCAATGGAGGTAAGCTATTGGCACTTGATATAGTGTCTATAGTTTGAAGTGGCCCCCAGTTTAAATGTTAAAGCATTGCTTTTGGTGATGAGAATGAAATAAAAAAAAAGATAATAAATTATGAACAGAACAGTCCATGCTGGGTTTATGCACATGACTGCCCTAATTGGAACTAAGCTAGAAAAAAATTTGGCTGGCACAACTGGACTTGAACCAGGGACCTCTGCCTTTAGAATCTGGCATCTTACCCACTACTCTATGGAGGAACTGGCAATGGAGGTAAGCCATTGGCACTTGATATAGTGTCTATAGTTTGAAGTGGCCCCCAGTTTAAATGTTAAAGCATTGCTTTTGGTGATTAAAATGATATAAAAAAAAAGAAAATAAATTATGAACAGAACAGTCCATGCTGGGTTTATGCACATGACTGCCCTAATTGGAACTAAGCTAGAAAAAAATTTGGCTGGCACAACTGGACTTGAACCAGGGACCTCTGCCTTTAGAATCTGGCATCTTACCCACTACTCTATGGAGGAACTGGCAATGGAGGTGAGCCATTGGCACTTGATATAGTGTCTATAGTTTGAAGTGGCCCCCAGTTTAAATGTTAAAGCATTGCTTTTGGTGATGAGAATGAAATAAAAAAAAAAAGAGAAAATAAATTATGAACAGAACAGTCCATGCTGGGTTTATGCACATGACTGCCCTAATTGGAACTAAGCTAGAAAAAAATTTGGCTGGCACAACTGGACTTGAACCAGGGACCTCTGCCTTTAGAATCTGGCATGTTACCCACTACTCTATGGAGGAACTGGCAATGGAGGTAAGCCATTGGCACTTGATATAGTGTCTATAGTTTGAAGTGGCCCCCAGTTTAAATGTTAAAGCATTGCTTTTGGTGATGAGAATGAAATAAAAAAAAATAAAAATAAATTATGAACAGAACAGTCCATGCTGGGTTTATGCACATGACTGCCCTAATTGGAACTAAGCTAGAAAAAAATTTGGCTGGCACAACTGGACTTGAACCAGGGACCTCTGCCTTTAGAATCTGGCATCTTACCCACCACTCTATGGAGGAACTAGCAATGGAGGTAAGCCATTGGCACTTGATATAGTGTCTATAGTTTGAAGTGGCCCTCAGTTTAAATGTTAAAGCATTGCTTTTGGTGATTAGAATGATATAAAAAAAAAGAAAATAAATTATGAACAGAACAGTCCATGCTGGGTTTATGCACATGACTGCCCTAATTGGAACTAAGCTAGAAAAAAATTTGGCTGGCACAACTGGACTTGAACCAGGGACCTCTGCCTTTAGAATCTGGCATCTTACCCACTACTCTATGGAGGAACTGGCAATGGAGGTAAGCCATTGGCACTTGATATAGTGTCTATAGTTTGAAGTGGCCCCCAGTTTAAATGTTAAAGCATTGCTTTTGGTGATAAGAATGAAATAAAAAAAAAAAGAAAATAAATTATGAACAGAACAGTCCATGCTGGGTTTATGCACATGACTGCCCTAATTGGAACTAAGCTAGAAAAAAATTTGGCTGGCACAACTGGACTTGAACCAGGGACCTCTGCCTTTAGAATCTGGCATCTTACCCACTACTCTATGGAGGAACTGGCAATGGAGGTAAGCCATTGGCACTTGATATAGTGTCTATAGTTTGAAGTGGCCCCCAGTTTAAATGTTAAAGCATTGCTTTTGGTGATTAAAATGATATAAAAAAAAAGAAAATAAATTATGAACAGAACAGTCCATGCTGGGTTTATGCACATGACTGCCCTAATTGGAACTAAGCTAGAAAAAATTTGGCTGGCACAACTGGACTTGAACCAGGGACCTCTGCCTTTAGAATCTGGCATCTTACCAACTACTCTATGGAGGAACTGGCAATGGAGGTAAGCCATTGGCACTTGATATAGTGTCTATAGTTTGAAGTGGCCCCCAGTTTAAATGTTAAAGCATTGCTTTTGGTGATTAAAATGATATAAAAAAAAATAGAAAATAAATTATGAACAGAACAGTCCATGCTGGGTTTATGCACATGACTGCCCTAATTGGAACTAAGCTAGAAAAAATTTGGCTGGCACAACTGGACTTGAACCAGGGACCTCTGCCTTTAGAATCTGGCATGTTACCCACTACCCTATGGAGGAACTGGCAATGGAGGTAAGCCATTGGCACTTGATATAGTGTCTATAGTTTGAAGTGGCCCCCAGTTTAAATGTTAAAGCATTGCTTTTGGTGATAAGAATGAAATAAAAAAAAGAAAATAAATTATGAACAGAACAGTCCATGCTGGGTTTATGCACATGACTTCCCATGGAACTAAGCTAGAAAAAAATTTGGCTGGCACAACTGGACTTGAACCAGGGACCTCTGCCTTTAGAATCTGGCATCTTACCCACTACTCTATGGAGGAACTGGCAATGGAGGTAAGCTATTGGCACTTGATATAGTGTCTATAGTTTGAAGTGGCCCCCAGTTTAAATGTTAAAGCATTGCTTTTGGTGATGAGAATGAAATAAAAAAAAAGATAATAAATTATGAACAGAACAGTCCATGCTGGGTTTATGCACATGACTGCCCTAATTGGAACTAAGCTAGAAAAAAATTTGGCTGGCACAACTGGACTTGAACCAGGGACCTCTGCCTTTAGAATCTGGCATCTTACCCACTACTCTATGGAGGAACTGGCAATGGAGGTAAGCCATTGGCACTTGATATAGTGTCTATAGTTTGAAGTGGCCCCCAGTTTAAATGTTAAAGCATTGCTTTTGGTGATTAAAATGATATAAAAAAAAAGAAAATAAATTATGAACAGAACAGTCCATGCTGGGTTTATGCACATGACTGCCCTAATTGGAACTAAGCTAGAAAAAAATTTGGCTGGCACAACTGGACTTGAACCAGGGACCTCTGCCTTTAGAATCTGGCATCTTACCCACTACTCTATGGAGGAACTGGCAATGGAGGTAAGCCATTGGCACTTGATATAGTGTCTATAGTTTGAAGTGGCCCCCAGTTTAAATGTTAAAGCATTGCTTTTGGTGATGAGAATGAAATAAAAAAAAAAAGAGAAAATAAATTATGAACAGAACAGTCCATGCTGGGTTTATGCACATGACTGCCCTAATTGGAACTAAGCTAGAAAAAAATTTGGCTGGCACAACTGGACTTGAACCAGGGACCTCTGCCTTTAGAATCTGGCATGTTACCCACTACTCTATGGAGGAACTGGCAATGGAGGTAAGCCATTGGCACTTGATATAGTGTCTATAGTTTGAAGTGGCCCCCAGTTTAAATGTTAAAGCATTGCTTTTGGTGATGAGAATGAAATAAAAAAAAATAAAAATAAATTATGAACAGAACAGTCCATGCTGGGTTTATGCACATGACTGCCCTAATTGGAACTAAGCTAGAAAAAAATTTGGCTGGCACAACTGGACTTGAACCAGGGACCTCTGCCTTTAGAATCTGGCATCTTACCCACCACTCTATGGAGGAACTAGCAATGGAGGTAAGCCATTGGCACTTGATATAGTGTCTATAGTTTGAAGTGGCCCTCAGTTTAAATGTTAAAGCATTGCTTTTGGTGATTAGAATGATATAAAAAAAAAGAAAATAAATTATGAACAGAACAGTCCATGCTGGGTTTATGCACATGACTGCCCTAATTGGAACTAAGCTAGAAAAAAATTTGGCTGGCACAACTGGACTTGAACCAGGGACCTCTGCCTTTAGAATCTGGCATCTTACCCACTACTCTATGGAGGAACTGGCAATGGAGGTAAGCCATTGGCACTTGATATAGTGTCTATAGTTTGAAGTGGCCCCCAGTTTAAATGTTAAAGCATTGCTTTTGGTGATAAGAATGAAATAAAAAAAAAAAGAAAATAAATTATGAACAGAACAGTCCATGCTGGGTTTATGCACATGACTGCCCTAATTGGAACTAAGCTAGAAAAAAATTTGGCTGGCACAACTGGACTTGAACCAGGGACCTCTGCCTTTAGAATCTGGCATCTTACCCACTACTCTATGGAGGAACTGGCAATGGAGGTAAGCCATTGGCACTTGATATAGTGTCTATAGTTTGAAGTGGCCCTCAGTTTAAATGTTAAAGCATTGCTTTTGGTGATAAGAATGAAATAAAAAAAAAAGAAAATAAATTATGAACAGAACAGTCCATGCTGGGTTTATGCACATGACTGCCCTAATTGGAACTAAGCTAGAAAAAAATTTGGCTGGCACAACTGGACTTGAACCAGGGACCTCTGCCTTTAGAATCTGGCATCTTACCCACTACTCTATGGAGGAACTGGCAATGGAGGTAAGCCATTGGCACTTGATATAGTGTCTATAGTTTGAAGTGGCCCCCAGTTTAAATGTTAAAGCATTGCTTTTGGTGATTAAAATGATATAAAAAAAAAGAAAATAAATTATGAACAGAACAGTCCATGCTGGGTTTATGCACATGACTTCCCATGGAACTAAGCTAGAAAAAAATTTGGCTGGCACAACTGGACTTGAACCAGGGACCTCTGCCTTTAGAATCTGGCATCTTACCCACTACTCTATGGAGGAACTGGCAATGGAGGTAAGCTATTGGCACTTGATATAGTGTCTATAGTTTGAAGTGGCCCCCAGTTTAAATGTTAAAGCATTGCTTTTGGTGATGAGAATGAAATAAAAAAAAAGATAATAAATTATGAACAGAACAGTCCATGCTGGGTTTATGCACATGACTGCCCTAATTGGAACTAAGCTAGAAAAAAATTTGGCTGGCACAACTGGACTTGAACCAGGGACCTCTGCCTTTAGAATCTGGCATCTTACCCACTACTCTATGGAGGAACTGGCAATGGAGGTAAGCCATTGGCACTTGATATAGTGTCTATAGTTTGAAGTGGCCCCCAGTTTAAATGTTAAAGCATTGCTTTTGGTGATTAAAATGATATAAAAAAAAAGAAAATAAATTATGAACAGAACAGTCCATGCTGGGTTTATGCACATGACTGCCCTAATTGGAACTAAGCTAGAAAAAAATTTGGCTGGCACAACTGGACTTGAACCAGGGACCTCTGCCTTTAGAATCTGGCATCTTACCCACTACTCTATGGAGGAACTGGCAATGGAGGTGAGCCATTGGCACTTGATATAGTGTCTATAGTTTGAAGTGGCCCCCAGTTTAAATGTTAAAGCATTGCTTTTGGTGATGAGAATGAAATAAAAAAAAAAAGAGAAAATAAATTATGAACAGAACAGTCCATGCTGGGTTTATGCACATGACTGCCCTAATTGGAACTAAGCTAGAAAAAAATTTGGCTGGCACAACTGGACTTGAACCAGGGACCTCTGCCTTTAGAATCTGGCATGTTACCCACTACTCTATGGAGGAACTGGCAATGGAGGTAAGCCATTGGCACTTGATATAGTGTCTATAGTTTGAAGTGGCCCCCAGTTTAAATGTTAAAGCATTGCTTTTGGTGATGAGAATGAAATAAAAAAAAATAAAAATAAATTATGAACAGAACAGTCCATGCTGGGTTTATGCACATGACTGCCCTAATTGGAACTAAGCTAGAAAAAAATTTGGCTGGCACAACTGGACTTGAACCAGGGACCTCTGCCTTTAGAATCTGGCATCTTACCCACCACTCTATGGAGGAACTAGCAATGGAGGTAAGCCATTGGCACTTGATATAGTGTCTATAGTTTGAAGTGGCCCTCAGTTTAAATGTTAAAGCATTGCTTTTGGTGATTAGAATGATATAAAAAAAAAGAAAATAAATTATGAACAGAACAGTCCATGCTGGGTTTATGCACATGACTGCCCTAATTGGAACTAAGCTAGTGTAGTGGAAGTGCTACGCCCTGGTGTGACTTTAGTACATCTCTAAGTCCAGTGCATTTGACCCGTTTACTTACCACTAGGTGTGCTGCTCTATTCTTCTAGTCTATTATATTAGCAGCTGGTGTTTGCCACCGTTTTACTACAATATATAACCAATTCAGGCCTTATGCCATTTATGTACTACTTGTGAACACTTATGTTCCCTTTTACCCTTCAAACTGCATTTGTCAATAGTATTACGGACATGTGTTGTCCGGCTCTTTCATATTGCCACCCTTATTGTATGTACCAGACTTTGGTGTCCCTTGGAGAAAGCCAATGCTTCTGGGCCGCTACGGACACTTGTGCTAACGGGTAATAAAGTAGTATTGGTTGTAAGACAATCCTTTGTTGACTGACTTTATTGACATCCGTGAGATACGAACAATTAGTAGATTCACTACAATTGGTGCCGTGACCTCGAGCACAGACCTCCGTGTTGATCTGATCTGACGGATTGCATAATCCGTGTTTGGCTTTCTGGACACTTTTCTTGGCAAGAAAATGTCCGGTTCTGAACCTGACCCGAGTCAAGTTCAACCACTGGTTCCGGGAACAGTGGCTGTTCTGATGGAGGATGTTGGTGTAGGAGATTCAGCTCCCTCTGAATCCGAGGCCTATGAGACCGGGAAAGACGAGGTCCATAGGGGCTATGGAAACTACAGGGATTGTCCTGAGTCTGACAGTTCGGACTCTGAGGATGGTAGGAGTCAAGTACGTCTCCTCCGGTTGCAATTGCTTAATTCCAAAGCGGATTTCCATCGTGAGAGAGAGAGGTGCAGTAATTTTGCTAATCAAATGAGACAGTTGATTACCCAAAATCAAGACCTGCAGGCAACTTTGGATATGGTTTCATCGCAGTCGCAGGAATCTACCCGCAAGTTGCAAGTTGAGAATGAAAAGCTAAGAAATGAGGTGTCTAGGGTTGATGATTTGTCACGCCTTCACAATATGGGGGATGATGACTCTCCTCAGACACTTGATCCATTCTTGCCGTTCCAGCAGATAATGGCGAATGCTTTGTCTCAGGCAGAGATGGCTGACTCTGAAAGGATGCCTCCTGTCTGCTCAACCTTCGCAGAGGGTGCTGTTGGATTCGGTCCGAGAGGACCCAAACCTCCCTTGAATTTCATGGCTTCTCCTGTTAATACTATGGGAGAGTCAGCGAAGAAGGTGACGTTTGATGAACGGGCTTTGTCCGGCGGATCTACTTCATCCCCTGCTGGGAGTTCTGTTACCTCTGGTAAATCGATTAAAGTGCTTGTTCACTCGCCTACACAGACTGTTGTGATCCCTCCGGGAGGAGCAGGTTGTTCGGATAGTTGGTCACAGACTTTGGATGAGGAGTCCGCTTCCCCAACTGCATTGGTACTTAATCAGACATCTGTGACAGTTGCCAAAGCTGAGGAGTTGCCGGACAAAGGTCTTGTGAGAACGGAGACTAAGAAGAATGTTTCTGTGAAGTATCCGGGTAAAGTTGCTACCACTACTGCAAGAGGACAGGTGATTGGAGACACGTATGTCCCTACGCCTGAAACACCTGAAGCACCTGAAGCACAGGAAGCTGGGGCAGTTGGTGGTAGCCCTCCTGTTGGAGCAGCTCCTGCTGGGGATCCCTCAGATCCCTCCAGTAGTTCTTCCAATTCTAGCTCTGAAGATAGGAAGAGAAAGAAGAGGAAGGACAAGAAGAAGAAGAAAAAGTCAAAGAAGTCTAGAGAAAGACGTGATATTAAGATGAAGGACCGTTCATTAGTTCAAGGCTTGAACTATGATGGCTCTGATGAATCTGATGCAGATTTTGAATATGAGTGTAGTGCTACACGAAAATCAACTTCTGCCCGCCCGCCAATCATCAAGGTGTGGGATGAGAAGGATCCTTGGCGCGTGTACCTGGCAGAAATGAAGGTACTGGCTCGCGCTTACAACTGGACTGAGGAGGAATTCCTTCAGCAATTGATTACGGGGACACGACGTCCGCTTGCAGAAATGGGCGATTTGCCAGTTGATCTGAATCTCAAAAGTTTTGTGGCACATATGGATGTCAACTTTGGAGAACGATCTAAGAGCATTAAGCAGTCCGAATTCTACAATTGCAGGCAGACACCTAAGCAGACGCCTAGGCAGTTTGCTACGGAAGTGGCCAAACGTGGTCGATATGCTTTTGGAACGAAGATGGACGGAACTCTTCGTTCAATATCCCTCCGGATTTATCTTAGGGGATTGTCGAATGTAGAAATGGCTAATTGGGTGCGCTTCAGGCAACCACACGACCTGCAGGAAGCCATCCACTGGGCAGAGACATGGGAGAGTTGTGATTTGGATGCAACTTCTACAGCCATGGTCCAGGAGGCAGCTGTGGTTCCGGACAGGAGAGAAGTTAGTCAGTTGGACACCACTAAGCGGGGAGAAAAGAAAAAGACAAAGAGAGCAGTGACTCAGGTCGTTGAGGCGTTGCAAACTGCAGCTAATTCCTCGTCCGAATCTGGGAGCGAGGATGTTGGCTCTGTTATCATCCAAGCTCTCCAGACTTGGCGAGATCGCCGGAAGAACGGACAGTACGGGTCTACTAGCTCTGAGAAGAGAGAAGAAAGGCCTAGGTTTAACCCTAGATCTTCTCGTAAACCCTACAAGCCTAGGTGTTATTTCTGTGGGGATGAGGGCCATTATATTGCCGATTGCCCCAAGAGAAAGGCTGGTCAGGGACAGGCGGGTTCGACTGAAGCTAAGGCTACAGGGGAGAACTCGGAAAACACCAATCAACCCTCATAAGAAGCGAGGTGGGGGTTGAGCAAAGGACGCCGCTTCATGGTACCACAATTCAGCCAGATTTTGTGAGTAGGATAGGAACTGGTGGTGTGGCTCAGGCACCCGTTAGTATGAAGTCTGACTTGGCAAAAGTTCAGTCGCTTCAGGAAGCGGGAGATGCTAGCTCGTTGCCGGAAAGGAACACCAGTCTGGGTGAGAAGAATTCCCCGGACAGCCCGGAAGATGGTCCCTTGGTAAGATGGGGACAACCTGGGTACCAGGCTGCTGAAGGGCAGATTGTTGTTGTGGGTAAAAACCCCAACCGGACTGCCCGGATTCAGAAAGTTTCTGTCTATGAGCCGAACACGCTGAAGATTACGAACAAGATAATTGTTCGTGAGAGATGGTACGCTCCTGTTGGTTTGGGTGAAGGAATAGGTGACTTTTTGGTGGATCCGGGTGCTACAACTAGCCTGGTGACCAAAAGGTTCTATGACTCTCTCCCTCAGCCACCGCCACTGGTTCCGACCCGGATGGTGTGTGCGATGGGGAGTGGTATACCCATAACCACGCATGGTAGCGCGCTCTGTCCTTTGGAAATTGCAGGACGGATATACATGATTACGTGTCTTGTCGTCAGCGGCTTGGTTGGCCCTGAAGATGGGTTATTGGGGGCTGATTTCTATCATGTCCACCGATGTAATCTGTTGGGTTGGTCTGGTGAACTGTATTTAGATAAGCAGGCTGTTTCAGTGAAGTGTAAACTTTGGAAACATGCCCGGAAGAGTCTGAAACGAACCGTTGTTCAAGCTGTTGAGGTAAAGGAATTTATAGATGGAGGAGAAGTCAAGCTTTTGGAGCCTGTCCTCCTTCTACCCCGATCTGTAACCCTTGCCAAGATAGACTTGGGCAAAGGCTCAGTCACATCAGAAGGTCTGATGTTCGAGCCTGACCAACGATTGCTAAATGAGTTTGCCTTGGGTAGCTTGGACACTTATGTGTCCGGCGACGTTAATTCGTCCGTGGTGGCTTTTAGCAATCCGTCTCCGTCAACTGTGAGGTTGAATACGAATATGGTGGTTGGTAGAGTGAGCATGGTGTCCCTGGTGACACAAACTCCTCCACCAAGTGAGGAAGAGGATCCGTTGGTGAAGGCTGCTATTATTAATTCCATTCAGGTGGAGTGTCCAATAGCAGATGATGAACTGGTCGCCCCGGAGATAGTTGTCCCACCTGTGGTGGAAGATCCGTTGGAGAAGCTTATAAAAGATTCTCACCTGTCTACTAAGGAAGAAAGAGACTTAGCACGGAAACTCTTGTTGGATTTTCAAGACTGTTTTTCGTTGCCTGGTAACAAGCTGGGATGTACTCATTTGGTGAGTCATGCTATTGATACAGGGGATGCTAATCCCATTAAGCAATCGTACCGGCGGATACCAGTGTCCAAACGAGCAAAAGCAGAGGAGGAGATCTGGAAGATGTACCGGGAAGGCAGGATTGAGCACAGTAGTAGTCCGTGGGGGGCTCCCATAGTAATGGTTGCCAAGAAAGACGGAACACAGAGGTTCTGTGTAGACTACCGCTTGCTCAACTCGGTGACAAAGAAGGACAGCTTTCCTCTTCCTAGGATAGATGAATGTGTTGAAGCCTTGGGTGGGAACCAATGGTTTTGCACATTGGATTTGGAGAGTGGGTACTGGCAGGTAGCCATGGATGAAGAGAGCAAGCACAAGACCGCTTTCTTGTCCAGTGTTGGATTGTTTCAGTTCAAAGTTATGGCTTTTGGACTGTGCAATGCCCCTGCTACGTTTCAGCGCATGATGGACCGCATGTTGGACGGATTGCGCTGGAAATCCTGCTTAGTTTACTTGGATGATGTGGTAGTTTTTGGCAAAACTCTCACTGAATGCTTGGACAACCTGAAGTTGGTGTTGGAAAGGATAAGACAGTACGGACTGAAGCTCAAACCTAAGAAGTGCGAGTTATTCCGTAAAGAAGTTATGTATCTTGGACGGATTGTTTCTAGTAAAGGAATCCGGGCTGATCCAAAGAAGATTGAGAAAGTTCAGAATTGGCCAGTGCCGGCAAATGCTAAGGAAGTAAGACAATTTCTAGGATTCGCATCCTATTACCGGGAATTCCAGCCGAATTTCGGGGGAATTGTTGCTCCTTTGCAAAAGATTGTTACGGACGCAGGTACGCACAAACGCTATAGCAAGCCTATAGTCTGGACTCCTAAGTGTGATGAAGCATTTAAAGCTGTCAAAGCTTTATTAACTACAGCACCTGTTCTTGGATATGCTAGGGAAGTCGGTGACTTCATTCTTGATACCGATGCAAGTGGTTTTGGGATGGCCGGCGTGCTTTCTCAGGTGCAGGACGGTAAGGAAGTTGTGTTGGCTTATGCAAGCAACAGTCTCTTGAAGTCACAGAGGAATTACTGTGCTACCAAAAGGGAATTGCTGGCTGTGCTGACCTACCTGCGCAAATTCCGCCATTATCTATTGGGGAATAGAAACTACTATGTACGGACGGATCATGCTTCTTTGCGCTGGCTCTTGAATTTCAAGGACCCAGCTGATATGTTAGCTAGGTGGTTACTCACCTTGCAGGAGTATGGATTAGACCAACGGATGATACTCCACCGAGCTGGATCGAGACACACCAATGCGGACGGATTGTCCAGGATCCCTACCAGAAAATGCGGACGTCCGGATTGTTCTGACTGTGGCATTCATGATGCTGTTGTTGCAGAAATTTCGGTCGTTGCAGAGACTACGGTTACTTTGGGATCCCTAGAGAATAATATCCGAGTTGCTCAGCAGGAGGACCCTCTCCTGAAACGTGTTATGGGCATACTGGATGGTACCAGTCCAGTCCCGGACAAAGAAAAGATGTCCGCGGAATCACAAGAGTTCTGTGTATATGTCCATAATCGTGAGAAAATGGAAATGATAGACGGTGTCTTATGTTTGAGATGGGTACGTAAGAATACCGGACGGACGTATGTTAGGAGGATAGTTCCTGCTTCCATCAGGAAGGAGATCTTCCTGAGTCTTCATGGTTCTCAGTTAGAAGGCCATTACGGAGAGTTCAAGACTACCTGGAAAGCAAAGATGAAATATTTCTGGCCAGGTATGCGCTATGATCTGAAAAGATGGCTGAGGGCTTGCCCTACATGCCATACCCGTAAGACAAGGAGTGGAGGGGGAGTAACACCTCTAAAGAAAGAAATCCACGGAGAACGCTGGAGTAGGTTGGCTTTGGACATCATTGGTCCTTTCAAGACTACCCCAAGAGGCAACAATTACGTAATGGTGGTTATGGACCATTTTTCTAAATGGGCTGAGGCATACCCCTTGCCGGACCATACGGCGGAGACATGTGCTTTGGTTCTGTTTCAGGAATGGATCTTGAGATTTGGGTGTCCGGTGTCTCTACAGACGGACGGAGCTCCAGAATTCAGATCACGATTGTTACGTAGCTTGCTGGATATGTTGGGGGTGGAGAAGCTAATTACTCTACCGTACAGACCCCGGTCCAATGGCCAGGCAGAACGGTTCAACAGAGTACTTGTTGAGCAGCTCTCATGCCTGACGGACTACAACGATACAGATTGGGACATGTTAGCACCCTGTATAGCTCACGCTTACAGAGGGACGGTACATGCTAGTACTTTGTGTACACCCAACTCTGTAGTTTTTGGATCTGAACTTGTCACTCCTGCGGACTTGGTCCATGGAGTGGAACCTGGAGGACTTGATTTTCCGTGTCGCCTAGCATACGTCGAAAATCTAAGGCAATGGATGAGGGATGGCCATCGTTTTGTCAGAGACAATCTTGGGGTTGCAGCTGTGCACCAGAAGAAAGAATTTGACAGGCGTGCCAGACCCAGGCGCTTTGAGAAGGGGGATGTGGTCTATCGTTATTGCCCCCCTAAGGCCAACAAGAAGATCGGACCGAAGTGGGACGGGCCATTCAAAGTGCGCGGATTCATAGGGGGTACTACCTATGAATTGGAGACCACTGAAGGTATTGTGAGGTACCATGTAGATTACCTCAAATCAGCTTTTGATGATGATGGTCCTATTCAGGCTGTGAATTTGGATCGAGCTCCAGAGTTCAAGAAGTTGGAGAAAGCTGGTAGAGACGTTCTTCGGTGGGAGAGTGGCAAGGTTCTACCTGGTGTGGAATGTCCAGTGAAGAAGAAAAAAGATAAGATTACCATTGGGGTAAAACCCGCTGGTAGGCCCAAGAGGAAAGCAGGAGAGATACGCCAAGCTAAACCTGATCCGGTAGCTGCTGTAAAGGCTAAGCAAGGTCCGGTTAAAATGGTTTCTAAAGCTAAGAAGCTGTTAGCTCCTGTGAAAAGGGGTGTAGGCAGGCCTAGAAAGAAAAAGGTAGCAAGTTCAGTTGTTGCTGATCAGCAACCTCCGCCTGTTACAAATCTGCCAAATGCCTTGAAAAGAAAGAGGGGGAGGCCAAGGAAAATTCCGGATTCTGTCCAGAATATTCCTTGTAACCCCGGACAGACTGTGGACAGCCCGCCGAAGGTAATTGCAAGGGGAAGACGCACGCGTAATGCCCCAAACCGGTTGCAATATAAAGCCTAGACTTGATAAAGTACACCTAGAGGCTTCTGGGTAGCCTCCTTAAAAAATGACACAACGAGAAGTCGGTGGTTAATTAGTCGGATTTAATTATACCACCCCATTGCGGCATTTGAGTGATTGAATGACCGGGAAAGGACCCTAAAACCGTCTGCAAGTGTTGCTGAAAATTGTTCTGAGAATGGCTTGGCTTAGGTGTAATCCTAACTTGTAGTAAGTTAGCTCTCCTTGGAAAGCCTGAATCACCTTTGAAAGTTAGGTGAAATCGCTATGAAACTTGGAATAGTGGACAGTGGGCTTCGCGGACACAGTATCCACTTAGTCTCAGTGGAAGATCAAGGGGTTTGCAGTAATTACAGCACTGTACAACCTGTTTGTCATGAGAGGAACTGGTCTGGCGAGCCCAGTGGATGCGTGGCGGGAAGGTAGCGGTTGGCGCTGTGATCGGGTGGTGACTCGGCGGAACTACAGTTACAACGCTGGTCGTGTGTAACGCCTCCGTGTTTCACTCCTTGCCATACTGCTTCCTGCTCTGCCACGGAGAAGGCAAGTCATTGTGTAAACGAAAGAAAGAAGTAAGTAGAATGGGTTAACACTTGCTTGACATGTACCAATGAACTGTTGCCTGATAAGAGAATAGTCCTATTCAACGTGTGACAAGTTGTTTGTGGGCTTGAAATGTTTCATTTTAACGTTATAAGGCCGAGACCGCCGGTAGTGGTGTGGCCGGCCGAGCTTGTTTTGGTTAGTAATGGCTACCATTGGGGTGGAGCATGATGTCGTACGAGACCTTTACACCTCTGTGGGACATGTTTAGTTGGTTAATTCCAACCTGCTGACTCTTGTGAAGAGTTCACCTCCATTGACTGCTATTACCACTGTTTATGTTACCTGTCATTTGTTATTCGAGCTTGTGTGGCTTTGCTTAGGTTGTATGAAATACAGCTAGGCTTGGTTGCCTGTACGCTCACTGTACTGTTACTTGTACTGTCCTGTTCTGTGTTGTGTGTGTGGAATGAGTGCTTACAGACGTGTGACCTGTGTTTTCAGTTTGTAAGCCAAGCTCGTTTCAACAAGATGTCGGAAGAAACCATATGGAATTCCGACCCGTTAAACCTCGAGGGACCGCAGGAGGATGAGGGTCCGGAGATGTCAGATGCCGAGGCAGCCCGTGTAATGACGGCAGCAGAAGACCTGCTGCACTTAGGTCGTGAAAGGAGTGCTCTGTCCGGCCGTCCGGACGATCCGGACACCTTCCCTCTTGGTGGGGAGCTGCAGCCCCTGCGCGAGCAGGTTGACAATGAGAATGAGTCCGACGAGGATCAGAATGCTAGATCCGAAGACGTCCCAATGGATGTGGAGGAGTTGCATTCTGACAAATCTCCGTCCCCTCTTCAGAGTCCTCTGCGGCGCTCCCAGCGGAAGTCCGCTTCGCCAAGGAAGTCCCTGAGGTCGACAACTACTAAGACCCGGATTGATTCCCCGTCACCCCGCCGGTCTTCTTCCTCCAGAACGGCCTCCAGAGGGCGTAGTCCGGGAGTGAAGAGAATCGCTAGTGGAGAGATAAGGGTTGAGTCAACCAGTCCCCGTGCATCTACCTCCAGGCATGTGAGTCGGCCTGAGAGAAGTTCTACCAAAGACTCTACTGTGAAGTCCGCACCTTCCAGCGGCAGTGAGAAAGTGACTGAGGCCAAGTCCGCTCTGGCTGGGTATAAAATCCCTTCCCTTGCCTCTTCTTCTAAGGTTGGACGTCCCAAGATCAAAAAGACTCATGTCCACCGGGCAGGTTGGAGGTTTGAACAGTTGTCTGTCCAGAGCGTGGAGCGACACCGGGCTGAGATGAAGGCGGCTATGGACGTGGTCCCTATTGACCCGAGATTTGATCAGCCGGGTGCATCTGTCCTCAGTTGCCCCGAGAGTGATGTGGAGGACAAAGAGATTGAAGACGGCCAAATGGAACGATACGAGACTCGTATTTGGCCAGAATTGGTGCGAGCGGATGCCATGGACGCTGGCACCTTTCAGAAGATAGAAGGTGCTCACAGGTTGTGGCGGGCAGGCCATCGTTGTCCGTTTGTTGTCTGTCGCCACCTAAAATTTAACCCCTTGGGCATACGCTCTTACAGTTCTCGTGCTCGTCTGTTCAGACACCTGTGTGAGGAACACGCCCCCTACGTACAGGTATGGATATGTCCCTCTCCTAGATGTCTACAGGTTCTGGACCGTAGAGTAGAACTCGTCGGCCATTTGATGTATGGCGAGTCCGTCCAGCACCACCTGAAACGACCGGAGGCCATTGCTAGGGCCAAACTTGTCCGTCCGGTTAAGCGGCTGAATGAAGCTTTTAGCCGGACCACTTTTCTGGACGGACAGCATTTGCGAGTAATGAGAAAGGGAACTGGGAGAGGTAAAGTCTCTGCCAGTGCTGGCTCGGCTAGGAGTCTTTCTCGTTCTTCATCAAGAACAAGTTCCGTGTCCAGTTCTCCCTCTCACCCAACTGAGACTGGTGTGGCTGGTGTAGTTAGGCCGGAGAAACCAGTTGAGGACAAGAAAGCTCCAAAAAGAGATAGATCCCAATCTCTTGAACAGGCTGGTAGGGACGAGGCCCCTCGGGCCAAGAGACTGTCTAAAGGTACCCAACAGTGGTCAGATGGGATTTCTGCGAAGCTTCCTTCGGTGGAGCAGACAGAGGAGGCAATCTCCAGTGCCGATTCCGTGGTGACTGAGGTGTTAGGCCAGGTATGTGCTGCGGCGGACAGTGCCCGGACCCAGTTACTAGGACTAGTTACTGACTTGACTGCCCCCCTTAGAGCCGTAGGGGAGGTGAGACGTGAGCTAGCAGAGACAACAGAGCTGAAGGAGACCTGTAGAAATCAAGCCAGGCTCATCCGGGAACAGAGACGTGAGCTGGAAAAAAGGGACGCTGAGATCCGTGACTTGAAGGAAGCTAATTGTCGCCTCCATAGTTTGCTGGACTCCGACGCCTCCAATGATTCCGCCCTTCCGGACCAGAATCCAGCAGTCACTACCGTTACCGCATCTAGCAGTGCTGGTGTACCTGTTGCTGGTACTAGTGCTTCCACTCCTGCTTCTAATGTGATGGCTCCAGCCCTGCAGCCGGACCAACTGCCTCAACTCCTGATGCTTAGCGGACTGCTAAGAGGACTGTCTCAGATGCCCCAGCCTGCCTCTACTTCTGCCACTCCTTCTCAGGGTTTGATAATTCCCCAGTGGCTGTTTACTTCAGAGACCACGACTAACCCTACCTCTGCTGGGCCCCCTGCTCCTACCGGGATTCAGACGAACCCTGCCCAGCCTCCGTCCGGAGACAATCAGCAGCCTCCGTCCGGGGAGAAAAAGGAAGTGAAACGTAAGGAGGAGAAGATGAAACATGATTGATTAGTGGGACTGGTTATATATATTACGATTTTCGCATTAACTTTATTGCCCGGACACTCTTTGAGATAAATTTTTTATCTCCCGTGCTTCCAGAGACACTTTTTTTGTTGAGTTACCTTCGTCCGCTGAAGTCACCGTCCGGATTCCTGAAGTTTGCTGCCAGTGATATATATCTTTGTTGTACCTACTATTTCTTCTCCATGTTTTTGTATTACTGCCATTTTATATTCTTGATACTGAATATTGCATTACTTTGTGACTGTGGTTTTGGATACCTTTTTTATGACATACTGTCTTGGTACTGTTTATATCATAGGGATGTTGCGACCTGTATTATTGTTATCTAGTAGCGAGGACACTGATGCTCCTTTTTGTGAATGCTGCACAGATATATTATTCTTACTCAGGTCCGCGTTGATAATTCTCTATATATTTTTGATACCAACTGCTTATATGTATCCTTCACCTTTTTTACTCCTTATGGTACGATTTTTAAATTGGGTTTAAAACTCTTAAATAAAAGAGGGGGCATTGTAGTGGAAGTGCTACGCCCTGGTGTGACTTTAGTACATCTCTAAGTCCAGTGCATTTGACCCGTTTACTTACCACTAGGTGTGCTGCTCTATTCTTCTAGTCTATTATATTAGCAGCTGGTGTTTGCCACCGTTTTACTACAATATATAACCAATTCAGGCCTTATGCCATTTATGTACTACTTGTGAACACTTATGTTCCCTTTTACCCTTCAAACTGCATTTGTCAATAGTATTACGGACATGTGTTGTCCGGCTCTTTCATATTGCCACCCTTATTGTATGTACCAGACTTTGGTGTCCCTTGGAGAAAGCCAATGCTTCTGGGCCGCTACGGACACTTGTGCTAACGGGTAATAAAGTAGTATTGGTTGTAAGACAATCCTTTGTTGACTGACTTTATTGACATCCGTGAGATACGAACAATTAGTAGATTCACTACACTAGAAAAAAATTTGGCTGGCACAACTGGACTTGAACCAGGGACCTCTGCCTTTAGAATCTGGCATCTTACCCACTACTCTATGGAGGAACTGGCAATGGAGGTAAGCCATTGGCACTTGATATAGTATCTATAGTTTGAAGTGGCCCCCAGTTTAAATGTTAAAGCATTGCTTTTGGTGATAAGAATGAAATAAAAAAAAAAAGAAAATAAATTATGAACAGAACAGTCCATGCTGGGTTTATGCACATGACTGCCCTAATTGGAACTAAGCTAGAAAAAAATTTGGCTGGCACAACTGGACTTGAACCAGGGACCTCTGCCTTTAGAATCTGGCATCTTACCCACTACTCTATGGAGGAACTGGCAATGGAGGTAAGCCATTGGCACTTGATATAGTGTCTATAGTTTGAAGTGGCCCCCAGTTTAAATGTTAAAGCATTGCTTTTGGTGATTAAAATGATATAAAAAAAAAGAAAATAAATTATGAACAGAACAGTCCATGCTGGGTTTATGCACATGACTGCCCTAATTGGAACTAAGCTAGAAAAAATTTGGCTGGCACAACTGGACTTGAACCAGGGACCTCTGCCTTTAGAATCTGGCATCTTACCAACTACTCTATGGAGGAACTGGCAATGGAGGTAAGCCATTGGCACTTGATATAGTGTCTATAGTTTGAAGTGGCCCCCAGTTTAAATGTTAAAGCATTGCTTTTGGTGATTAAAATGATATAAAAAAAAAGAGAAAATAAATTATGAACAGAACAGTCCATGCTGGGTTTATGCACATGACTGCCCTAATTGGAACTAAGCTAGAAAAAAATTTGGCTGGCACAACTGGACTTGAACCAGGGACCTCTGCCTTTAGAATCTGGCATCTTACCCACTACTCTATGGAGGAACTGGCAATGGAGGTAAGCCATTGGCACTTGATATAGTGTCTATAGTTTGAAGTGGCCCTCAGTTTAAATGTTAAAGCATTGCTTTTGGTGATAAGAATGAAATAAAAAAAAAAGAAAATAAATTATGAACAGAACAGTCCATGCTGGGTTTATGCACATGACTGCCCTAATTGGAACTAAGCTAGAAAAAAATTTGGCTGGCACAACTGGACTTGAACCAGGGACCTCTGCCTTTAGAATCTGGCATCTTACCCACTACTCTATGGAGGAACTGGCAATGGAGGTAAGCCATTGGCACTTGATATAGTGTCTATAGTTTGAAGTGGCCCCCAGTTTAAATGTTAAAGCATTGCTTTTGGTGATTAAAATGATATAAAAAAAAAGAAAATAAATTATGAACAGAACAGTCCATGCTGGGTTTATGCACATGACTGCCCTAATTGGAACTAAGCTAGAAAAAATTTGGCTGGCACAACTGGACTTGAACCAGGGACCTCTGCCTTTAGAATCTGGCATCTTACCAACTACTCTATGGAGGAACTGGCAATGGAGGTAAGCCATTGGCACTTGATATAGTGTCTATAGTTTGAAGTGGCCCTCAGTTTAAATGTTAAAGCATTGCTTTTGGTGATAAGAATGAAATAAAAAAAAAAGAAAATAAATTATGAACAGAACAGTCCATGCTGGGTTTATGCACATGACTGCCCTAATTGGAACTAAGCTAGAAAAAAATTTGGCTGGCACAACTGGACTTGAACCAGGGACCTCTGCCTTTAGAATCTGGCATCTTACCCACTACTCTATGGAGGAACTGGCAATGGAGGTAAGCCATTGGCACTTGATATAGTGTCTATAGTTTGAAGTGGCCCCCAGTTTAAATGTTAAAGCATTGCTTTTGGTGATTAAAATGATATAAAAATAAAGAAAATAAATTATGAACAGAACAGTCCATGCTGGGTTTATGCACATGACTGCCCTAATTGGAACTAAGCTAGAAAAAAATTTGGCTGGCACAACTGGACTTGAACCAGGGACCTCTGCCTTTAGAATCTGGCATCTTACCCACTACTCTATGGAGGAACTGGCAATGGAGGTAAGCCATTGGCACTTGATATAGTGTCTATAGTTTGAAGTGGCCCCCAGTTTAAATGTTAAAGCATTGCTTTTGGTGATAAGAATGAAATAAAAAAAAAAAGAAAATAAATTATGAACAGAACAGTCCATGCTGGGTTTATGCACATGACTGCCCTAATTGGAACTAAGCTAGAAAAAAATTTGGCTGGCACAACTGGACTTGAACCAGGGACCTCTGCCTTTAGAATCTGGCATCTTACCCACTACTCTATGGAGGAACTGGCAATGGAGGTAAGCCATTGGCACTTGATATAGTGTCTATAGTTTGAAGTGGCCCCCAGTTTAAATGTTAAAGCATTGCTTTTGGTGATTAAAATGATATAAAAAAAAAGAAAATAAATTATGAACAGAACAGTCCATGCTGGGTTTATGCACATGACTGCCCTAATTGGAACTAAGCTAGAAAAAATTTGGCTGGCACAACTGGACTTGAACCAGGGACCTCTGCCTTTAGAATCTGGCATCTTACCAACTACTCTATGGAGGAACTGGCAATGGAGGTAAGCCATTGGCACTTGATATAGTGTCTATAGTTTGAAGTGGCCCCCAGTTTAAATGTTAAAGCATTGCTTTTGGTGATTAAAATGATATAAAAAAAAAGAGAAAATAAATTATGAACAGAACAGTCCATGCTGGGTTTATGCACATGACTGCCCTAATTGGAACTAAGCTAGAAAAAAATTTGGCTGGCACAACTGGACTTGAACCAGGGACCTCTGCCTTTAGAATCTGGCATCTTACCCACTACTCTATGGAGGAACTGGCAATGGAGGTAAGCCATTGGCACTTGATATAGTGTCTATAGTTTGAAGTGGCCCTCAGTTTAAATGTTAAAGCATTGCTTTTGGTGATAAGAATGAAATAAAAAAAAAAGAAAATAAATTATGAACAGAACAGTCCATGCTGGGTTTATGCACATGACTGCCCTAATTGGAACTAAGCTAGAAAAAAATTTGGCTGGCACAACTGGACTTGAACCAGGGACCTCTGCCTTTAGAATCTGGCATCTTACCCACTACTCTATGGAGGAACTGGCAATGGAGGTAAGCCATTGGCACTTGATATAGTGTCTATAGTTTGAAGTGGCCCCCAGTTTAAATGTTAAAGCATTGCTTTTGGTGATTAAAATGATATAAAAAAAAAGAAAATAAATTATGAACAGAACAGTCCATGCTGGGTTTATGCACATGACTGCCCTAATTGGAACTAAGCTAGAAAAAAATTTGGCTGGCACAACTGGACTTGAACCAGGGACCTCTGCCTTTAGAATCTGGCATCTTACCCACTACTCTATGGAGGAACTGGCAATGGAGGTAAGCCATTGGCACTTGATATAGTGTCTATAGTTTGAAGTGGCCCCCAGTTTAAATGTTAAAGCATTGCTTTTGGTGATTAAAATGATATAAAAAAAAAGAAAATAAATTATGAACAGAACAGTCCATGCTGGGTTTATGCACATGACTGCCCTAATTGGAACTAAGCTAGAAAAAATTTGGCTGGCACAACTGGACTTGAACCAGGGACCTCTGCCTTTAGAATCTGGCATCTTACCAACTACTCTATGGAGGAACTGGCAATGGAGGTAAGCCATTGGCACTTGATATAGTGTCTATAGTTTGAAGTGGCCCCCAGTTTAAATGTTAAAGCATTGCTTTTGGTGATTAAAATGATATAAAAAAAAAAGAGAAAATAAATTATGAACAGAACAGTCCATGCTGGGTTTATGCACATGACTGCCCTAATTGGAACTAAGCTAGAAAAAAATTTGGCTGGCACAACTGGACTTGAACCAGGGACCTCTGCCTTTAGAATCTGGCATCTTACCCACTACTCTATGGAGGAACTGGCAATGGAGGTAAGCCATTGGCACTTGATATAGTGTCTATAGTTTGAAGTGGCCCTCAGTTTAAATGTTAAAGCATTGCTTTTGGTGATAAGAATGAAATAAAAAAAAAAGAAAATAAATTATGAACAGAACAGTCCATGCTGGGTTTATGCACATGACTGCCCTAATTGGAACTAAGCTAGAAAAAAATTTGGCTGGCACAACTGGACTTGAACCAGGGACCTCTGCCTTTAGAATCTGGCATCTTACCCACTACTCTATGGAGGAACTGGCAATGGAGGTAAGCCATTGGCACTTGATATAGTGTCTATAGTTTGAAGTGGCCCCCAGTTTAAATGTTAAAGCATTGCTTTTGGTGATTAAAATGATATAAAAAAAAAGAAAATAAATTATGAACAGAACAGTCCATGCTGGGTTTATGCACATGACTGCCCTAATTGGAACTAAGCTAGAAAAAATTTGGCTGGCACAACTGGACTTGAACCAGGGACCTCTGCCTTTAGAATCTGGCATCTTACCAACTACTCTATGGAGGAACTGGCAATGGAGGTAAGCCATTGGCACTTGATATAGTGTCTATAGTTTGAAGTGGCCCTCAGTTTAAATGTTAAAGCATTGCTTTTGGTGATAAGAATGAAATAAAAAAAAAAGAAAATAAATTATGAACAGAACAGTCCATGCTGGGTTTATGCACATGACTGCCCTAATTGGAACTAAGCTAGAAAAAAATTTGGCTGGCACAACTGGACTTGAACCAGGGACCTCTGCCTTTAGAATCTGGCATCTTACCCACTACTCTATGGAGGAACTGGCAATGGAGGTAAGCCATTGGCACTTGATATAGTGTCTATAGTTTGAAGTGGCCCCCAGTTTAAATGTTAAAGCATTGCTTTTGGTGATTAAAATGATATAAAAATAAAGAAAATAAATTATGAACAGAACAGTCCATGCTGGGTTTATGCACATGACTGCCCTAATTGGAACTAAGCTAGAAAAAAATTTGGCTGGCACAACTGGACTTGAACCAGGGACCTCTGCCTTTAGAATCTGGCATCTTACCCACTACTCTATGGAGGAACTGGCAATGGAGGTAAGCCATTGGCACTTGATATAGTGTCTATAGTTTGAAGTGGCCCCCAGTTTAAATGTTAAAGCATTGCTTTTGGTGATAAGAATGAAATAAAAAAAAAAAGAAAATAAATTATGAACAGAACAGTCCATGCTGGGTTTATGCACATGACTGCCCTAATTGGAACTAAGCTAGAAAAAAATTTGGCTGGCACAACTGGACTTGAACCAGGGACCTCTGCCTTTAGAATCTGGCATCTTACCCACTACTCTATGGAGGAACTGGCAATGGAGGTAAGCCATTGGCACTTGATATAGTGTCTATAGTTTGAAGTGGCCCCCAGTTTAAATGTTAAAGCATTGCTTTTGGTGATTAAAATGATATAAAAAAAAAGAAAATAAATTATGAACAGAACAGTCCATGCTGGGTTTATGCACATGACTGCCCTAATTGGAACTAAGCTAGAAAAAATTTGGCTGGCACAACTGGACTTGAACCAGGGACCTCTGCCTTTAGAATCTGGCATCTTACCAACTACTCTATGGAGGAACTGGCAATGGAGGTAAGCCATTGGCACTTGATATAGTGTCTATAGTTTGAAGTGGCCCCCAGTTTAAATGTTAAAGCATTGCTTTTGGTGATTAAAATGATATAAAAAAAAAGAGAAAATAAATTATGAACAGAACAGTCCATGCTGGGTTTATGCACATGACTGCCCTAATTGGAACTAAGCTAGAAAAAAATTTGGCTGGCACAACTGGACTTGAACCAGGGACCTCTGCCTTTAGAATCTGGCATCTTACCCACTACTCTATGGAGGAACTGGCAATGGAGGTAAGCCATTGGCACTTGATATAGTGTCTATAGTTTGAAGTGGCCCTCAGTTTAAATGTTAAAGCATTGCTTTTGGTGATAAGAATGAAATAAAAAAAAAAGAAAATAAATTATGAACAGAACAGTCCATGCTGGGTTTATGCACATGACTGCCCTAATTGGAACTAAGCTAGAAAAAAATTTGGCTGGCACAACTGGACTTGAACCAGGGACCTCTGCCTTTAGAATCTGGCATCTTACCCACTACTCTATGGAGGAACTGGCAATGGAGGTAAGCCATTGGCACTTGATATAGTGTCTATAGTTTGAAGTGGCCCCCAGTTTAAATGTTAAAGCATTGCTTTTGGTGATTAAAATGATATAAAAAAAAAGAAAATAAATTATGAACAGAACAGTCCATGCTGGGTTTATGCACATGACTGCCCTAATTGGAACTAAGCTAGAAAAAAATTTGGCTGGCACAACTGGACTTGAACCAGGGACCTCTGCCTTTAGAATCTGGCATCTTACCCACTACTCTATGGAGGAACTGGCAATGGAGGTAAGCCATTGGCACTTGATATAGTGTCTATAGTTTGAAGTGGCCCCCAGTTTAAATGTTAAAGCATTGCTTTTGGTGATGAGAATAAAATAAAAAAAAAAAGAGAAAATAAATTATGAACAGAACAGTCCATGCTGGGTTGATGCACATGACTGCCCTAATTGGAACTAAGCTAGAAAAAAATTTGGCTGGCACAACTGGACTTGAACCAGGGACCTCTGCCTTTAGAATCTGGCATCTTACCCACTACTCTATGGAGGAACTGGCAATGGAGGTAAGCCATTGGCACTTGATATAGTGTCTATAGTTTGAAGTGGCCCTCAGTTTAAATGTTAAAGCATTGCTTTTGGTGATTAGAATGATATAAAAAAAAAGAAAATAAATTATGAACAGAACAGTCCATGCTGGGTTTATGCACATGACTGCCCTAATTGGAACTAAGCTAGAAAAAAATTTGGCTGGCACAACTGGACTTGAACCAGGGACCTCTGCCTTTAGAATCTGGCATCTTACCCACTACTCTATGGAGGAACTGGCAATGGAGGTAAGCCATTGGCACTTGATATAGTGTCTATAGTTTGAAGTGGCCCCCAGTTTAAATGTTAAAGCATTGCTTTTGGTGATAAGAATGAAATAAAAAAAAAAGAAAATAAATTATGAACAGAACAGTCCATGCTGGGTTTATGCACATGACTGCCCTAATTGGAACTAAGCTAGAAAAAAATGTGGCTGGCACAACTGGACTTGAACCAGGGACCTCTGCCTTTAGAATCTGGCATCTTACCCACTACTCTATGGAGGAACTAGCAATGGAGGTAAGCCATTGGCACTTGATATAGTGTCTATAGTTTGAAGTGGCCCTCAGTTTAAATGTTAAAGCATTGCTTTTGGTGATTAGAATGATATAAAAAAAAAGAAAATAAATTATGAACAGAACAGTCCATGCTGGGTTTATGCACATGACTGCCCTAATTGGAACTAAGCTAGAAAAAAATTTGGCTGGCACAACTGGACTTGAACCAGGGACCTCTGCCTTTAGAATCTGGCATCTTACCCACTACTCTATGGAGGAACTGGCAATGGAGGTAAGCCATTGGCACTTGATATAGTGTCTATAGTTTGAAGTGGCCCCCAGTTTAAATGTTAAAGCATTGCTTTTGGTGATGAGAATGATATAAAAAAAAAGAGAAAATAAATTATGAACAGAACAGTCCATGCTGGGTTTATGCACATGACTGCCCTAATTGGAACTAAGCTAGAAAAAAATTTGGCTGGCACAACTGGACTTGAACCAGGGACCTCTGCCTTTAGAATCTGGCATCTTACCCACTACTCTATGGAGGAACTGGCAATGGAGGTAAGCCATTGGCACTTGATATAGTGTCTATAGTTTGAAGTGGCCCTCAGTTTAAATGTTAAAGCATTGCTTTTGGTGATTAGAATGATATAAAAAAAAAGAAAATAAATTATGAACAGAACAGTCCATGCTGGGTTTATGCACATGACTGCCCTAATTGGAACTAAGCTAGAAAAAAATTTGGCTGGCACAACTGGACTTGAACCAGGGACCTCTGCCTTTAGAATCTGGCATCTTACCCACTACTCTATGGAGGAACTGGCAATGGAGGTAAGCCATTGGCACTTGATATAGTGTCTATAGTTTGAAGTGGCCCTCAGTTTAAATGTTAAAGCATTGCTTTTGGTGATGAGAATGAAATGAAAAAAAAAAGAGAAAATAAATTATGAACAGAACAGTCCATGCTGGGTTTATGCACATGACTGCCCTAATTGGAACTAAGCTAGAAAAAAATTTGGCTGGCACAACTGGACTTGAACCAGGGACCTCTGCCTTTAGAATCTGGCATCTTACCCACTACTCTATGGAGGAACTGGCAATGGAGGTAAGCCATTGGCACTTGATATAGTGTCTATAGTTTGAAGTGGCCCCCAGTTTAAATGTTAAAGCATTGCTTTTGGTGATGAGAATGAAATAAAAAAAAAGAAAATAAATTATGAACAGAACAGTCCATGCTGGGTTTATGCACATGACTGCCCTAATTGGAACTAAGCTAGAAAAAAATTTGGCTGGCACAACTGGACTTGAACCAGGGACCTCTGCCTTTAGAATCTGGCATCTTACCCACTACTCTATGGAGGAACTGGCAATGGAGGTAAGCCATTGGCACTTGATATAGTGTCTATAGTTTGAAGTGGCCCCCAGTTTAAATGTTAAAGCATTGCTTTTGGTGATTAAAATGATATAAAAAAAAAGAAAATAAATTATGAACAGAACAGTCCATGCTGGGTTTATGCACATGACTGCCCTAATTGGAACTAAGCTAGAAAAAAATTTGGCTGGCACAACTGGACTCGAACCAGGGACCTCTGCCTTTAGAATCTGGCATGTTACCCACTACCCTATGGAGGAACTGGCAATGGAGGTATATATAATAGTTTAAATGTTAAAGCATTGCTTTTGGTGATGAGAATGAAATGAAAAAAAAAAGAGAAAATAAATTATGAATAGAACAGTCCATGCTGGGTTTATGCACATGACTGCCCTAATTGGAACTAAGCTAGAAAAAAATTTGACTGGCACAACTGGACTTGAACCAGGGACCTCTGCCTTTAGAATCTGGCATCTTACCCACTACTCTATGGAGGAACTAGCAATGGAGGTAAGCCATTGGCACTTGATATAGTGTCTATAGTTTGAAGTGGCCCCCAGTTTAAATGTTAAAGCATTGCTTTTGGTGATTAGAATGATATAAAAAAAAGAAAATAAATTATGAACAGAACAGTCCATGCTGGGTTTATGCACATGACTGCCCTTGGAACTAAGCTAGAAAAAAATTTGGCTGGCACAACTGGACTTGAACCAGGGACCTCTGCCTTTAGAATCTGGCATCTTACCCACTACTCTATGGAGGAACTGGCAATGGAGGTAAGCCATTGGCACTTGATATAGTGTCTATAGTTTGAAGTGGCCCCCAGTTTAAATGTTAAAGCATTGGTTTTGGTGATGAGAATGAAATAAAAAAAAAGATAATAAATTATGAACAGAACAGTCCATGCTGGGTTTATGCACATGACTGCCCTAATTGGAACTAAGCTAGAAAAAAATTTGGCTGGCACAACTGGACTTGAACCAGGGACCTCTGCCTTTAGAATCTGGCATCTTACCCACTACTCTATGGAGGAACTGGCAATGGAGGTAAGCCATTGGCACTTGATATAGTGTCTATAGTTTGAAGTGGCCCCCAGTTTAAATGTTAAAGCATTGCTTTTGGTGATTAAAATGATATTAAAAAAAAAGAAAATAAATTATGAACAGAACAGTCCATGCTGGGTTTATGCACATTGACTGCCCTAATTGGAACTAACCTAGAAAAAAATTTGGCTGGCACAACTGGACTTGAACCAGGGACCTCTGCCTTTAGAATCTGGCATCTTACCCACTACTCTATGGAGGAACTGGCAATGGAGGTAAGCCATTGGCACTTGGATATAGTGTCTATAGTTTGAAGTGGCCCCCAGTTTAAATGTTAAAGCATTGCTTTTGGTGATTAAAATGATATAAAAAAAAAGAAAATAAATTATGAACAGAACAGTCCATGCTGGGTTTATGCACATTGACTGCCCTAATTGGAACTAAGCTAGAAAAAAATTTGGCTGGCACAACTGGACTTGAACCAGGGACCTCTGCCTTTAGAATCTGGCATCTTACCCACTACTCTATGGAGGAACTGGCAATGGAGGTAAGCCATTGGCACTTGGATATAGTGTCTATAGTTTGAAGTGGCCCCCAGTTTAAATGTTAAAGCATTGCTTTTGGTGATTAAAATGATATAAAAAAAAAGAAAATAAATTATGAACAGAACAGTCCATGCTGGAGGCGGAGGCGGAGGCGGAGGCGGAGGCGCCCTTTTTAGCAGACTACCGATGAGAAACATACTAACCCACTTCCTACTCCCACTCCAAACCCGACTCACAAACTGAATTTTTTATGGTTGGCAAATTCTTTTAAAAAGATTTGAATTTTGCTAAAATATGCATGTGCCTACGTCGGGGTACAATGTTCTTTGTCAATTCTCACGAAATGGGGTCAGTTAGGGTTTTTTGATTCCAAGGTTCACTGAGCTTACATTTTTATTTATTTTGTTTATATTTCTTTTCCATCATATAGATCCTACTCCGAGCTTTCGGGCCATATATGATTCATTAATCTGAAAATGTGCATTTTTACATAAAATGACCAAATATACGTGAAAATAGGCATTTTTTAGAACCTGAAATAAATGAAATGAAAACGTAGGCACTTAAAATTATGAATTTATGTCAGAATTTCTACTTCATAAACGTGATCTGACCATTTACAAAGCGTTTTCAGTTAAAATGTGGCAAAAATATGGGAGATATTTTTTTAATTGCCATTTTTTGCTCTAAAGAAATGGCTAAAATGACAGGGTGCCTACGTCGGGGTAGAAATGTAAAAATATGTAAGAAATTAACTCACAACCAGGGTAATTATGATTATGTATATGAAGCCAATAATATTCATGAAAGAGAAAAATAAAACTTGGGTGGCAGACCCTTCAATTTTCTATGCTAGGCAAATTCTTTTGAAAAGATTTGAATTTTGCTAAAATCTGGATGTGCCTACGTCGGGGTACAATTTATTTAATCATTCGGTTATCAATTATATTTCAAACTCCTAGTGCCTATTCTATTATTAACGACTTCAAATTCTGAGCATATGAACAATATATGGGGAAAATATTTGAAGAAATAGCCAGAAAACCTTATCCCGATGTAGGCAGCCCTCCCCGACATAGGCCTCCGCCCTAATGTAAGCCCATGGTGGCAGCAAGCAGGCTTTATATACTCTAATTAGTCCTAATAAGATGCATATGATTATCAGTGTGATGATTTCAAGATGTAGAGACAAATACCTAAATGTTTTCCAGCCGTTTTTGTGAATGATTGAGATTGATGCCTATGTCGGGGGTGGGGTGCCTCAATGCTAACTTCATTCATAAAGATGCTAGGCTTTTCCTTATATAAACATCATCGTTGCTTCTAAAAATCAAGATCTTACTTTTTGTTCCATTGACTTTCAGGTAATTCTTATCAACCCATGATTTCATATAACTAATAATTGTATGGGGCGAAGGTAAATATGAATATTAAATAATATGGAGATCGATCAAAGAACAATAGCAACGATATAAGAAAAGTCTCACAAATAAATCGAAGGTCGATAAAATTAATATATCGACCTTCGTTTGAAACAATATCTGAGGAAATCACAATTAAAATACAATATAAATGCCTGGTACATGATTATCTTACAAGTGGATACCAGTAACCGACGATCGGTCACCCCTAGGTGACCGATTGTCGGTGACATTTTTGTTGTGTAAGTAAATACCGGGAACCGACGAAGGTGACCGACGATGGCAGGGAACCTATTGTCGGTCACCTTTGGACACTTTTGTCGGTTGTCGGCTAAGTGGATATCGGCCTATAGTTGAGGATATTGGTACAGAATTCCTAGTGGGGACGGGATATTCAAACTTAGTACAATGCACACTTGACAAATTATACTCATTACAATGGGTATTTGGTATGACCTTTTACGTAACACACCCCAGACCCAGCAAAATATTTGTCAGCATGAGTTTCAAAATGTTTACCATAATTTATGTGACCAGTAAACAGGTAATTTGACTGTGCCCCTGCCACGTTTCCTATAGGGAAACGCATATATAGACGATGAAGGCTGCTAGAACACAGCTAAAACTGTTAACAGTAAACCACTGTCACTACTGACAGTAATATCAAAGCTATACTGTTAACCATAAGTGTCACTGTTATGTTACAAGTTAGCCAATGGGTCCTACCACTGGGGATGAGTTTACCAGTAGTCGTGAGGTGGGCCTGTGTGTTCAATCAATAACAGGTTAACAACATATTCTATGGACTTTCTAGATCTTGTTTATTGGGGACACTACCCGTTATACTTCATTACCAAGCATGGAGGTGGAGCTCTCCATGCTCCATGCTTTATCATAATTTATGAAAAAAATCATCAGAGATCATAATCAATATTAGATCATGGGGATGTCACGATGTCATCATGACAGTGGTTTTTGGATAAAACAAGTTTTCAGATCTGACAGTGATGAGGTAAAGCCAAGGTGAGGATGAGTGTAAAGTGACTGAATGATTTCTGTACAACACAAACATGTTAAGGGCATCTTCCCTAAAAATAATAAAAGCATTTCCATTCTTTACTTCCACACATCCTGAAGTTAAAGTTATTACAGTATTCCTTCCTACAGTGCTGTATGCCTCCACAAACACATAAATAAACAACCCATATGGATGAAAAAGGTGTTAAAACCTACAAAACGTCTATGAACAGAAATCTCTGAATCCCACTTAACGTTGGGATGTACAAGTAGGTGTCTGCAGTGCCCATGTCCAAACCTATAGTTCATATACTACTATTACCACGTATAAGTGCTGCCCCACACGGTTCTACCAACGATCCTATAGTAGCTATAGGATCGTTGGTTCTACGTCGAACTACACTCTGTACTCTTCCTGTAGGCAGCGGCGTGCCATAGGGTTAACCATAGAGGGCTTTGATGTCTACTGCCTACAGAACGTGTATAGAGTGTGCGTTTGTATCACTTACTTTTTAACTGTTTTTATGTCTGCAAGTAGATAAAACAAAGCAATACCTCGACCATATACATCTAAATAATTATGCTTTGTTTTTGCTTATCTTCCCTGCAGTGCCGGAGAGGGAGGACTGGCTTCCAGTGCAGTACACGGGGGTGAATTATTTTCTGTGGGCACTGGCCGCCTGCTTATTTCTAATCGTTGTGACGACCCTGATCACCATCAGAATCATTGACTATAGGAGAACCAAGGAGGAGAATCTGCGCCGCTATCTGTCAAGGAGACGCGATGCAGTGGAACACATGGGTCTTAATCCCGCAGAGATAATTCATTAAGAACCGTTAGAACAAACATAACGTGCCCATCATTGATTGATTTGATAAAGGGTGTAATATCTGCAATGGATAATGCAGAGAATCGCTTGAGATCTCAACAACGGTCATATAAATATGCACATTACTTGTTAAATTCGCCATGGTCACAAATTTAGCATACAAGTTATATTTAAAATAAAAGTTTTGGATCGATTATTTCGCAAGGTGGGCATTTCTCTGAGTTTCTGGTTCTATCGATGTCTAACTGCGGCTTATATAGTATTTATATTTCAGTTTTTCTGCATACTTTTGTTGTAAAACTGGGAAAAATACATCCAATGCCTAAATATTGTCATTGTGCCAAGATGTTTTGAATTAAAAGTTAAATGAAAATGCTTTTTGATTGTAACGACTTCCCTAGGTGTTGCTAATGCCTAATGTTTCCACTGGGCATCTTTTAGGCAATTTGTTTTTACTACACACGAGCCCAGTTTATTCAAATAACTTATTTTAATCGTGAAGGCCGAATATCAACACTTAACGATTAAATATGCCTATTTCCAAACCAAAGGGAACCAGCAGCACACATCTTCTAGGACCAGGGACACGCCACGAATCTAGCATACACTTGGAAATGGAGAGTTTGGCTAATCAATTACTCGTTAAAATAAGAAATCTTACAATTCAGATTGTTCAGGTTAAGTATTACCACCGTTCTCGGGTCTAGAATTTAACAGATGAGCGTTATAATTATTATGACTACGGGACAAATGAAGCAACGAGTTAGGTTTTTTTCCACAACTTTATTTCGTGTGATCCATATATACAGATGGTAAGAACTGTCTATTCGGCGGCAGCAGCCTTGCCCTTCTTTCCCTTGGTCTTGGCAGCAGCTGCAGTGGCAGCCTCGGCCTCGGCCGCTGCCTCTGCAGACTTGACTGTACGGGTGTAGATAAGCTGACTGTGGTGCTTCACGACTTGTCTGATGTACCCTGCAAACAAACAATAGTATTAGCAAGAGAGAACTGAGGATTGATGAACTCGTTACAGGACTGCTACTTGAGCCAGAGGCTGTAACAATGAAGTGGGCCCATGGCAAAAATTGCTGAAATATTTCTGGCAAAGGCAAAGCACCCATAGGTAATCAAATGCGCCCGAAACATTTTAATACTTTAAATGGTGCATTCAGGTTATCTTTTAGATGAATAAACAATACTTTTTAGTGCATCGATGTTAGTTTTCTAATTTCACTTAAATGAATTTGGTCGAGAATTCAACCATTTTAAGGAGTTGATTATTATAAAATGTGCTCACCTTTAGAGAGGAGCTCTTGGAGGGCAAAACGAGCCAGAGACCCGCGGACCTTTAATCTCTCAGACACGACGGAAGGTGTGATGAGTTTGTAGTGTGGAACCTCCTTGTAGAATTTATCGTAGGTGGCCTTATCGAAGAGTACCAAGTTGTTGAGCTTGTCCCTCACCTTTCCCTTGGACCACTTCTGCAAACCAGAAACAAAGAGAAGAGTTAGAAATGAGAAAAATGGGTGCCAAAGGTAGCGCAGTTTCTATTTCAATTAATAAATAGAAGGCTGTCATTGCGCAATTGAGGAATCATGTACATATATCATTCCCGTCTTGAATCTAATCATGCAGCCGGATTAAGGTTTTAGTTTGGTGGGTTCACTTCTTTGAGGGCAAGTATTCAGGGAACTGTTTTTCTTTGAATGTAAGTATCTCAATTATTCATGAACTCTTTCTCCATAATATCGGTTAAGATAGTCCAAATGGTTCAACAAAAATGTGCCAGAAAAAGAATAGCAAACCAATTCTACAATTATTAGTGTTTGTATCAATCGATGACATATATCAATAAAATGCTGTCATTGCGCAATTGAGGAATCATGCAGAATCATTCCCGTCTTGAATTTAATCATGCAGCCGGATTAAGGGTTTGCTGACTTCTTTGATCATGATCTAATTATGTCTTTTGTCCAAGAAATTGTGAATGGAAAACTCAATCATATTGCTAATTTCTATAAATTACAAATTAAATAAATGCTGTCATTGCGCAATTGAGGAATCATGTTGATCATTCCCGTCTTGTAATTAATCATGCAGCACACACGCCTTCCAAAGTCACGTCACTCAAGTATTTAATTCTCTATGCACAAACATGGCCCAACATGCGAAAGCAGTTGGGATGGTAGCTAGAGGAGAGTTAGTCAACGGTAATAAGGATATTCACGAGAGAACCGTCCCAAGGATGCGCAATAGTGACAGTTATGTTTAAGATTATGGCCAATGGAGGGACAGAAGGCACCTCATCTCTTGAGACAAGAACTGTTCACAACTAAGGCGATGCTCCTTAAAGTGACCCACACCAACTACTTAAAACAACAATTTTTATAATAGATCTAAATATATTCATCAAACAATATTTACTTGGAATACCCACGATGGCAATGGGATAATTTCGATCAAATGACAATTTTTGACGAGATGTCGTATGGACGTTAATCTAAAATTATAATATTCGGAATTTTTGCATGAGTAATGACGACCTTCATTCCGCAATTAAGGAATCATTTTTTTATCATTCCCGTCTTGAAACTAATCATCAGGTCTTACAATACACGCAAAGAATAACTGGTATATTTTAACCTATAATCATACGTATCATGTAGTCATGTAGGTAGTCTCGAGTACACTTCTGTACAGCAAGCTTAGATCGTTTCCACGGTCTGTTTCATAATCAATCTCTGCAACGAGAGTAGAGGATCCATTCTACTCTCGTTTATCTCTGGTACAACATTGCTATGAAATGAGGCGAGATACTTGTATTGCATCAGTGTGCAACAGTGAATTTGGAAATGGAGAGACCGTCTGACTCTGCCAAATTGTAACAGTGGAGACCGAAAAGATTTTACAGACCTAAAAAAAAGTCCCGTGTCGTAGACAGGGTTCCGATGATCCAGAGCACTGTGAACATGTTTATCACTTGGATATTTCATTTGAGACCGTCGGGCCCTGACAAATATCAATCTCAGAGACAAGACGAACATTCTGCGGAGACCTGGGCGTCGGTCCTAGGGTTATATTATTGCACTGTTGCATAGTATGGCATAAGCACAGTAAAAGCCCTTATCTACACCCTAAAAACATTTTCTTTGTACACCAATGGACATGGGTTTATGGTAACATTAGAATTGTTTTGTTGAATTTGCGTTTGGACTGTACATTCATTGACTGTCCAGCATTGTAAATGTTAATTTATTGTTTTTGGTAATACAAGTCACTGTGTATTTGGTCACAATTGTCGTGTGGCCATGCCTGGATTTCAAATTGAAATAATGCAGATGATTCTCTTACCTTCTTCTTGGCCTTGCCGCCGGAGGATCCACCATCCTTCTTCTTGGCGGACGACTTCGACTTGGGATCCGGCTTTTTAGGCGGCTGAAAAGAAAAAAGTCAATGGTTAACTCAGTGGAAAAACTCCAATAACTTGACCTAGATAGATGGCTAAATCTTTTAACTTGACATGTGTTGCAGACAAATGAAAATGGAAAATAATCTCTAATGCATAAGTGAGTGATATAGTAGTATAGATTAGATATAATAAAAAAATGTATTGCCACTGAGTCATTGACATGCATGTGTGGCCTCAACACTGTCAACAGATTTCAATATAATATGAATTCTACTAAATACTATTTCAGTTGTACTAAGTTTGTAATCGTGCGGCAACCGAGGATAGCAGTTATTACAATTTATACAATATAGACGAAAGAAGTTAAATGACGAAGGAGGTAGTTAGTACCTCTGCACTCCACAAAAGCAACACGCTTAGGAATATTACGCGAAATCTCTGCCCATGGCCATGCTGTCACAGTAGCAAATGGAGCCGTCGATCACAACAACGCCTGTATCGCGGATTTCAAACGTCCGAGGCCCCGTGCATGGGTATAGCTTATCAATTAACTCATCTTAGGAGTTGAAAATGATATGGGCATCGTAGAATTAGACTGGTAAATTGGTAATTTCCCTCGTGATTGCCATAAGAATATCTCATCAACATGCCAGACCCTCGTGTCGCATCGGCCGCCATTGCTTCCGAGCCACACGTGCGGGCCCGGGCTGACAGCCTCATGTCAAAATGACAATCATGAGGTTCCACGAAGAAAAAGGGGCCGTAACACTTGTCAGGATGAGGCATGAAATGTTCTTGATGTAAAATCCATGGCATATATCGCACGAAAATAGACACTTAAGGCAAAACTTGGTATAAATTTCGGGAAGCGAGGAATCGCTAAACTCACCATTTTGGATCACACGCGAGAAAGGACGAGACGTGAGTTCGCTTTGCCTGAGAGTGGGAAGGCCTGTGGAGGGCCAAACACACGCTAATAATTAATTTTATACGAACATAATGTCAGTATAATTTTTAAGAAGAAAGAAAATTATTGTTTAATGCTACATAAAATGTTGATTTGATGATAACTCAGAGTATTGAATGACAATACTTTTTTCTTCTATTTTCAATGCTATAAGTGCAGTGCCTTCAATACGCGTGCGCAGAAAACTTGTTTATTTCCGGTTATTTGTCAGCAGACATCAAATCGTTAGATAAAAATTAGACAGATTGTAGCCCTACCGTCAATCAAAGTAAGACTAAACACTAATCTCACCTTCCCATTAACTCTGTTGTTTCTAAATCATCGTATTTCTAACATAATTTGATTCGCAGGCTTAACAATATATTGTTATATGTGAATGCTTTATTATCGCTCAGTTGTTATTGTTCCATTTGAAAAGTTCCTTGTCTATCTCGACTACGTTTGAAACACATTCTTTGTTTAACAAAGTCGGTTATTCGCCATTGTCATCATTATCTAATAAGTAAATGAATCGAATCATGGACAACTTAGAAATTTAATTATTATGAGATCTATTTCCAATCCAGAAGAGGAGTTTTAACCTTTATTCTTACTTTATATCTTAGACTTAGTCTAAGTCTTAGGCTTAGGCAAGAAGAATTTCACGTTGTCTTTGACTGATATCAGACATTCACAGATAACGTTTTAGTGTTATCTTTCCCAGTAGAATACTTTGAGGGCCCACGGCTGAAGTCACTCTAGAATCCCTATGTCTATGAGTGAAAGATATCATCCACCATATATATTGTTGCGGTCTATCTCATCCTCTTTGTAGTTTTGATTAATTAAGGAATTGGGTTGATTACTATAGTATTAGTATTAGAGCTATTAGAACTTAAACTGCCTGTATTAGCCTCGTCCCACAAGTATTCCTGAGAGAGCAGACTCATGGGCCATTCCCATGTAAATCTAGAACGTGGTAGCGTGGCGATTACTTAGAAAAGGGCTTAGTCGTTCCCCTGTAGGAGGTGAGTAGGAGCTTAGTGACCTTGGTCGGCGAGTCGGAGCATGCTAAGAAAGAGTACAAGTGAGCAAATAAGTTTCCAAGTAAGTCAGGTTTACTCCAAGTTAAAATCCAATACAAGTATCCAGGGAAGGGTAAAGATGGTAAGCGACAAATAGCACGACTCACAATGAGCCTTATATAGTCGAGAGAAATACATAAAATAACCATAAAACAGACATAAAAAGGGGGACGGTCTAGCATGGATGACCGCTTGTCCCCTCGTCCTCTTGTCCCCATACCTGAAGTAAGTAATGGGGGTGTTGACACCAACTAATAACCTGCCCTGTAACAATATATACGTGTACATGTTGGGCTTGTCAACCTTGTGTTAACCATGACCAGTCAAGAGCTAAGGCTAAGTCTACTCTAAAAATAGCTTCCTCTTGGAGAATCTTTTAGCATATCTACCTTTTTTTATAGACAGCTAGGTACCGGTATCCATCTCTAAGCCTAAGGGTTCATTATACTAGGTATGATATCATTTTTATATACAAAACACTGAAACAGTTGTTTTCGTTTTGGCTTGTTAAATTGTTATTTCATGATAATAAACAACACTAATAGTAATATCAACTTTGTATACCTACCGCCCTGCCTGGTCGCTCACAACTTGTGTGTAGAGCTAGTGCCATACCTTTCATTGTCTGATGGGGAAGTTGTAGTAATACCTAACCTGGATACAAATTCAAAGGGCGCAGTAAATAAAATACACTAAAAACTCAATGTCACTCTGGTGAGGTGAGCGAATCATTTACCTCTGACACCTCCAGAAAAAGACGTAGAACCTCTGGGTCACGAATCTAGCAGCTTGGTTTTTCATCTGACCTATCTCTACTATTAATTGCCTATTAGAATGTGGATGAAATGTGTTAAGAGAGAGTGGTCACACCTTATTTTGGAGTTTTCCTCCTAATTCAAAAAGAAAAATCTGGTATTTTCTGTCTCCTAAATGCAATCCGTATTTATTTGATTTATCGCTTACACAGCATGACTGAGGGTGTGCGTGCGGTGGTGGACCTTGTCTGTCGAGGGCTGCGGGATTCGATTATCGGAACAGTGACAATTTATCAAATGGAACAACAACAGCGACTGCAACAAAAATCCGAGGATGAAGACAGTGAAGGTTCTCCCCAAAGAAAGCCAGGAGAAGCAGTTGGTGTGTTGGCGAGGAGACGAGCTGAAAGAATAAAACACAGAGAACAAAAGAAATCGAAGTATGTTTTTGTAACATTTTTTTATATTCATTCATATCTAATAGGATTACAGAAAAAAACGCTCTGTCCATCATGGATGTTCTCAGGCGTTGTGTTTCTTTTACTTTACTTATTCCACTCTTTATCTATTCTGGGAGGTATATACTATGACCTCCCTGATCTTTTATAGGCGAATGACAGCTAATTTCATTTCCTTACCTTTTGTTTTAAGGGAACCACGAGTTTTACATAGAATCATGATGTGTTGTGCTTGGAATGGAGGTATCTTTTGGGTAAGTACTAGCTAGAATACAGCTTTTGGTAATTTCTATTTTTCATGAACAACAAAAAGAGATGATCGAATATTTCCTGCATGAAATTAAAAGAAATATATTTTATCTAGGAAAAAAATAGTATGGTCTCAACCCGGGAAAAGCCTATGAAATAAGAAATTTCAATCTTCCCTTTTGTATAGATGCTTGTCCGTGTTTGGCGTAATATCCATACACCCCTCTCTGATTTCAGCTCAGTATTCTGCTATTCAATGGGGTTCTTTTACCGAGCCTACATTTTCTCACGGGAGTAATATTTGGTGAGTAATCGTTCGGATTTTTTGGCACCATTTGAAAATGTTTCACAATCAGGGAGGTGTGATGAGATACCCCTGTAGGCTGTACATACCAAACAACTAGATTATGGAATATAGAGAACATTTTAGTTATAGATTTTCACAGTCGAATTGAGGGAATTCGGGTGGAATCTCGTTTTAATACTTTTATCTTTAGATTTTGGAATATATTTTAAGATACGGCCTCCCATATATCAAATATTTTTATAATGTAAATGAGCTAGTAAACGCTTGTTAATTATTGAGTACATAGACCCACTGCTGTTGTATTAAAGCGTATTAAGTTATTAACATTGGTCAGGGATGTACAAAATAAACACCCTCTCCCCTCTCTACCTGCCGTCGCTAATCCAGTAAGGGAACCCGGGATTGCGGGAAGGGTACTTAAGGACAACCAGAACTAGCCCGGGGACACTATGAGAAAAACAACGTCGACTTAATAAACATCATCAGGAAACCGATTTACCATCTCTTTTATGTTTACACGACGATAACAATTATCATTCCGGCATACCGCTGGCGCCCCATGTCCCCTGTTGGTTGAACTAGTTAACTACAATGAACAATCCCTCACCCTCAGGTTCAACTTCAACATAATTAAATGTTACTACTAGTATACAAATCCTCTCACGGCCACCTATATTACTCATTCCAATTACCTTTAATCTGTTGAAATGGTGGTAAGCTATAAATTAATCGTGTTTAAATTATTTTTTTATTTGTTGCATTTCGAATATTTTACTTTGCACCAAAATGTTATATTACAAAAAAATATAAATAAACACAAGTTGTTGTCGCAAGCTGCGCCTTTCACAATTTATTATTTAATTCGCCCAGTAATGGCAACTACTAATGGTCTGGTTATGTCTGAATACAAGCTAGGGGGTTCAATACCTCTTTAAACAGTGAACCTGATTTTTGTTGGTGGGTTGATAGGACGGTTCTGGATTATTATTTATTGTTGAGGAATGCATACATGTATATCTGATATCGCCGCATTACCCCCTAATGTCCCGTTGTGTATAGGCATAGACTGTCAATTACTCTACAGTAACCCAACTGATTAAAAGCATATGGCAGCGGTGGGATTCGAACCCACGCCGGTCCGGGTCAATTAACTGTATGTATTGAAGGTTTGCTGATTGAAATCTGGAAGTGTGAAAAAAAACTAAACAAACATAGAAGATAGGTTGACGTGTGTTGCAACCGACTGCGCTACCACAACTGAGAGATTGCGCTTCTCAGTAGAACGTTCCACCTGGCTCACCTGGATACGCTATTGCGTCTCCATGGTCAATAGGTGTCAGTTGGCAACCTGGAGTTGTTGCAAGGCAACAATCTCCAAGTAGCCCCAAAAACACTATAGTCACAAGGTTTGGGAAACACCACGAAGACATCAGGAAAAACAATGACACAACTGTGGCGAGACACATGCACTCATCACATCCTGATGTCACACAAAAATGGGAGAGCATATCCATCTCAATTCTAAGTCTCATCATGCAACACTCCGACTCCCAGGAGGCCAGACATGAGAGAGACAGGGAGGAGAGAAGGTGGATAGCTAGATTTAAATCACTCATTCCACGCGGACTAAATATTTTGGATTAAAATATCCGGTAGAACAATCTCAATCAAATACACGTTTAAACAAACATAGAAGATAGTTTGGGGGGTTTTTTTCGCAGCGACAACATCGTAAACAAACATAGAAGATAGATTTAATTTGACATTTCATCTCATTTCCACTGCAGGTGGTTCCTCGTCTCATGGTATCTTCTGGGGATGGATAGGTCCTCTTCTTTCCTGGACGTTTGGAGCGCTTTGGGTTCTCCCTCTATTTGTTCTCAGTAAAATCATCAATAGCTTATGGTTCCAGGTATGGTAGTTTTATTTGTATTTGTGTAAATTGATGTTAAACCAACTGCGCTTGGTTCAGACATGATGTAAAAATAATTCTGGTGTTAGATGATAAATAAGAAAGTAGAATTTCCGAATAAGAAAAATATGGTGGGGAATGTGTCTGGCCAAATCATGTAGGCATATATTTGTTTGATATTCCTTATGTACTATGTATCTTGTAGTTGTCTCTGTCCACTATTTCACAATTGTCTGTTGAACTCTTAATATGAGATTTAAAAAAATAGTACTGTGACTACCAGTAGCAATGAGACGTACGTTGTATCAGTATCTACTCCATTACATGCACCTTCAGGGGCGGATCCAGGGCATATTGAGTCCATACAAAAATAACTAAATCATACAAATGAATATATATAACAGAGTAAAAAAAGTGTAATAATTTACCAATTGCTATATGAAGAGATACCAATATAAGCAATATCCAAAATACATATTCTAGACGTGTATATCTTAAATAACTTAAAACAAATTCAAATAAAAAGTGGGGTGCGCCCCCCCCCTCCCCACCACCACGAATTACGTTCTGAACTTCGTTGTTCTCTTATACAGGACATAGCTGATGCCGCCTACCGTCGATCTCGAGGTAGGCCACAGCTGCCGGGCCTGGGGAAAGTCATTGCTGACCTCCTATTCTCTCTGCTACTACAAACATTATTCCTTATTCAGGTAAGCTTCTTCGCTTAAAAAATTCCACCTTTCAAAAATTCCTTCTCCGACAGAAATATTTATATCTTTTGTGTTAATTGAAATAATTAACACTAATATTATAAGTGTTAATTGATAGTTTCAATACACCTCATAGTAATGCAGTAAAAGTAATTCAACTTTTCTATCAGGCCTGAAGGGTGAAAAGTTTTTTTAAAACGTTCCTCTAGGGGGAATGATTATTTACAAGTTATGATCAGTTGAATGGTTGCACTTATATTATTAGGACTACAAATGTTAACCATCATATTATGGTGGGTTCACCAGAAGGAGTTGAATGCCTTTGGAATGCAATGCTGTAGGTTTGCACGAGAGACTACATTTGTGAGTACTGTATTTACTTAACAAGTAATCGTAACATAGATTTGTTTGGGTTGTTTGCAGGGCATGTTAGCAAGCTTGCTGCCAATAGCCGCCGTGGGCCAACTTGTCTCCATGCTTCACTTGTCCCTGCTCTACTCTCTCTATGCTTTCGAATATAAATGGTTCAATATGGGTAAGATTTTAATCCTAAATATAGCAATTTGTTGTATTATCCTATTTCTATTACAGTAATTCTTTTTAAAAAAATTCAAGCGTGAAACATTTTAATTAGCCACTTTCCATTTACAACAGTACCTCCCTGTTTATAATGTGGCTTAATTATGTATTAAAGCTTCACCATTCCTTTCCCCTGCTGTATGGATTTTTGTATTGATATTTCATTAATGGTCAATATAAGAGCACACAGTCTTATAGAGTTCGATTCTGACCCGAATTGCCATTACTTATTCCAGGCTGGGAAGTACATCGCCGTCTTTCTCACATAGAAAGTAACTGGCTCTATTTCCTCGGTTTCGGACTTCCCCTAGCGGTCCTGACATCACTTCCATCCTCCTACATCGTCAGGTAATGTTTCATATGTTTGCACTTTCTTATTCACACATTCCTGGATTTTTTTAATTAAAATATTTTCTTATACAAAACAATGGCCTTTGCGATTTCCGATTGGGTTTGTTGTCCCACAATTAGGATTTGGGGTACTCGCATTCTAATCATTATTTCATTCACTGTGGCAAGTAACGATACGATAACCGATACGATAACATAACTATGTGTTGTAACGGGCACTGACAGGGAAGTGTGATGTAGGGGGCAGTGTCGGGGTTAAGTCTGCGCCTCTGAGAACTAGAAAATGTTTTCATTAATTACTAAATTCACAACCTTGAGTCTGCGAAAAAGCGTATAAATTCTGCGGTGGTAAAAGCAGAGGTGTATAATTGTAATGTATTGTAATGTATAGCTCTGGTAAAAGTTAAAACATCGGATATATAGGAAGATTACCGCCTACCATTTGGCTATAGTACTGTTTTGAGAAATGCAATAAAAGCTGTTTATACGTCTAATATGTTAGTCATTAGGAAGTGAGAGACTGGATTATGCCATTTTTAATTTGGTGAAACTTGTCTTTTTCTAGTGGTTGTGTGTTCTCCATACTTTTCCCTCTCTTCATCATCAGTGGCAACGAAGCACCTTTAATCACACGACCCTAGTAAGTATAAACGTCTTATACTGCCCAGTAGCATATTTCATTATAGAACTTTACCAGTAAACATCACCAATTACATATGCTGTGATAGCTGTACATTATTACACTATCTAATATATATTTACATCGCAATTTCATTTCTTTCTTTTTTTCTTTTTGCAATTTCTATTTATAGAAGAAAAGTCTAAAAGTATCGATATATTAAGTCAGATGTTTAATAGATTCACTGGAGGGAAGGTGAACATCACCAAACTAATATCATAGCAGATAAGTAATCCATCTCTATTTCAATATGTCCTAAATCCAACCATGCCTTAATTCTCTTTCAAGTGGTCCTCCGCTGAAACTCTTCTCGGCGGTAGTTGCCATCAGTGACGCCATCTTCCGTCAGTCCATCAAGAAAACAGCGACCTCGAGTGGACGGTCCACCCCCGTAAAACAACCACGCGCCGCTCAACCCCTACACCAGCAACAACGATGAGTCGTATATTATATAGACTAGTTCGCCTCTAGTTCGTTAGATAGTCATTATAAATTATTGCCTATAATTTGTACATGCCATGACTGAGTTTTGCGACTTGATGAACTAACTTATTTCACAAGGACTTGCATTCTGATCTTCCAATGTTTTATTTGTGATGAGAATTATTATTATAATGATGATATTATGTTTTTGTGCTAGTATGATATGCGAAATATGAAGAAGCATTATTTGGTAGGTTTCTTGTCAATCATACCATGCTTCCCCCATGCTCTTTTGATATATGAGCTGTATGGATTTTTACATTTTGTTGCGTATAATACTTGAATGATATATTGTACGATATCACTGTCATTTGATGAAGTTTTACGTCATGGGTTTCCTATTAAAAGGGTGGTCTCCACTGGCTGCGGTAAGCTCTGCGGTAAGCCCTGCGATGGTGCTGTGATGGTGAGAAGTGGCAAGGTCCTGTCTACATGGCCAGTAATCCATGTAGGCAGGACCTCGTCATTCCTCTCCGCCTACGGAACCAGCGCAAACCATCGCAAGGCTTACCGCAGAGCTTACCACAGCCAGTGGAGACCACCCTTAAATCTTTTCTTTCAATTAACATCTTCTACATCTGTATCAAGTATACTGCCAAACATTGTAGATACATGAATATCACTGACCAGTTTTTGTTGTTTAGCAAAATGCGCTTAGGGTAATTATCCTAGTCATATGCATCGGCAAGGAAAACTTCGTACACAATACTTTGTGTTCCAAGGTAGATTGAATTTGCAAAATCAGCTTAATTTGTCATATAACACGTGTCTTTCTTGGGGAAGCCAGAGTCAATTTCACTAAGATTAAATCAGTCATGTGCCAACGTTTATATTGTAATGATGTTCTGCTTCTTACTAATATTATCATCATTTCAGCAACTCGACGGACAGAAGGGTTACGTTAATATGTGTATCTTCATTCGTCTATGACCTAAGATATTCAATAGCCATGCTGCGTTGATCTGAACAGATCACGGTATACCCAATTCCAAGCTATTCTGCAAACTCATTTGTTGTCCTGCTATTAAATAAAAGCATGGTCTAATATATTCGCACAAGTGAATTCCCCTTTCCGTATATAATATGTATTACCGTGATACACCGTAACACGGAAAACAATATTTTTTCATAAACTCAGTACTGTTTCGGATTTGGAATTGGGTTCATATAACTTGTCTATTCTTGTCCATCGCTGTCCCCTAAAATTAGAAATGTGCCATTCCCTATTTTGGGGTATGTAAAGTGTCCGATGTTGTCATGCCAACTAGTCAATATAGAATTAACGCTCAGATATCTCCGTGTCACTAATTTGTGCATGACTTTGTAATGATGGTATTCTAAAAGGCATAATATTATAGGGCCGTGGTGTTTCTGTACATAAAATAAAATAATATATGTATATATATGATATATATATATGTATCCGAGGATTGATATCATATCTGGCTTTTATGTATCCATGTAAAAAAATAACAACTTTCCTTCATTATTGAAACCTGAATATTTGTTTTCTACTTGTACTTAATTGATTTTTAAAGTGATATGTCTTTGCTGTAATAAATAAACAGGCTATACGCGGCAAACTGTGTCCCACTGATTTCTTTGGCATATGGAACTCAAGATATTAAAATTAAACAGCCCCACTACACCTCTAATTGTTTTAGATTCAAATATTGCTTAGGGAGGTCTACTTCTGTATACAATTTCAACTTGGCGATTTATTTTTGAGCTAAAGGTTTCCTACCTTTTGTTGGACCAGAGCTACACATACGTAGATCTGGTTGGACCGAAGTCCATCTATGTTCCACTTAACCTGAACTTGAGGGGAAATCAGAAAAAAAATCAGGTTAACCGAAAATTCAGCTAAAGAGAGCAGATACATTAAGTTGGAAATTGCAAAAGGTCCAGATTAACCGAAAATTCAGGTTAAGCGGAACATAGTGTAGATGGTTTAAATTCTGCCATAATTTGTACTTTTTAATCTCCACCAGTTGTCTTTTGCGTGGGTAATGGGAATGCAGCATTACGAGCATCATTTCTTGATTCCATAAACTTCCATAACGAAAGGGAGGCACGGTTATTCCCATTATTTCTCACAAGCCGTCATGTGTTTGTACTTCTGATATCAAGTAATTTCTGAACTAAACCTCAACTCGACGATCAGGAAGTGCTTTGGAAACTAATTGCGTAATGCTCAGTGACACTTTGTAACTGAATGTTTGATATTGCAAACTAATAGTATGAAACGGTATGATGAATGAAATGATATGAACCATAACTTAATTAAATAAAGGATTATCCGACTTTTAAATGGACGTGTATTCATCATTTGCTTTGATCTGTGTGATCCTGAAACATAAGGCATTTGTTCTTCTTTGTCTCTGCGGAGCTTAGGTACATTGGAGTGTGCTTCGTTCAAATGCCTAGGAACAGTAGTGTTGTTTTTTCTGATGTCTTCTCTATGCCCGCCAACCTGGTATAGACTTTTCTTTTGTGCTCGAGAAACCCGTCTGTGACAAAGGACTAACTCAATAAACAAGATGAATATTTGCCCATGATATGTCCATGTTGCAAGTTTTTTAATAGACATTTATTTAATTGAATTATATTCATTCAATAAAAAGTATGAATATTTACCAGAATCGTAATTTATCGACATATAAAACTTTAAGATTGTTTTACATTAGATAGCGGTTATAATTGACTTGATTAATTAGCAGCACCAATGAACGGGTTTTACCCCCGTTTGATCAGACTAACAAATATAACTTTACGTAGATTATAGGAGCTTTTTTTTCTTGAATTAATTAAGACTCATTAGTTTTCAACCAATCATTCTAATCTAGAGGTACAATAAATTAACACCCTGTACATTGAATACAAAAATATTACAATGTAGGAGAGTAAAATAAGATAGAGAAAACGGTACTCGAGATTCTGGAGAAATTGAGATTATCTGCAAGATATCGATGTGTTCTCATTGTGGAAATGTGAATGTATAAATGAATATCTCTTAATTATTACCGAAACCGAACACACCTCTTGCTTTTACAAATTACACAGATTCATAGTTGCTGTGATGAGGCCCCGATACTACCTCACCCTGATATTTTCGCTCCGATATAATCAGTATTGGAAATCACATAGTCTTATAGATTGATATTGCAGTATAAACAATCAAATGCTTTCGTAAATAAAAGTTGTATGCCCAGCCAAATATCAATCAAGTTTCCTTTTATCTTTCAAAATATCCATTTTTCTAACCTTCAGACAAGAACGGTTTTGGTGTTGATTTCATGGGACTTGTTTCAAGATTTGTTTGAAATTCACTGAAAAAAACTCTTTGATTCTTCATGATTACTGATAAACCAACGCTTTGAGCTGTCTCGGTTAATTAATTTCTCCCGATACTATCACCCATAAATATGGGTGGAAATATATAATTTCTTTATGGGAAATGAACTTTTCAACGTATTCCTTGAATCAATATATTATTTTTTAACATCTTACGTTTAAAAGGCCACTGCGCATCGTATTTATAATTCATTATCTATAATCACATTAATGTTCTTATTTTGTGGAATTACAAGATAGGCATGGTCTTGAGTACACTCCGCCTCGGATCGAATTTTTGGTTGCGGTCAAAATGAAAACCAAGCCAGTGGTGACGGTGAGAATGTCATTCATGATCTTTAGACCTTTTGGTGGGATCGAGGAAGGAACCTCCTTGTCTGTTGCTACAGCCATCGTTCTCCCTGCCTCGGGCCCCGATCGGGTGGGCTCGGCGTCGGTAGGAACTATGACGTTGGGTGAGGGGTCGTAAGGGTTCTGTTGTGGGTACCTCCTGGTGCCAAGGATAAGGCTAAGGATAACACCAGTGATGTTTAACAGGAGATTTATGAAGAGGATCACGATGAGTGGGTGGAAGTAAGGTTCAGCTTCTGTAGATTAAGAAGACGGTATACATTTAGGAACATGTTAATTGATAATAGTTTAAACAATGTTAGACATGCGTTTTTTCACTATCCCTTGTTAAATCTTGGCTGATCAATTGAATAAAAAACAGATGCAAACTAAATCCGTTGTATAGCAGTCCCAGTCCCACCACTACCACTCACACACACACAAATAAGACATCATGACTGCGTGGGTTGACACTTTAAATTTCTCCCGTGTGTTTAAATTATTTCTAAATATTTGCGCCTAAAATTAACTTATTTTTATTGTTTCCATTTGCTACTGAACCTAAATCATGTAAGCGTAAATATAAAATCCATACACGATAAATACTTACTTGATTGTGAGTGAATAAACGCCTATACACACAATTCAGTTAACAGTATGGGTTATATATATAATTATATAATTATAATATTATTTGTAAATAATTACCTGCTCCAGCCTTGTAGAGATCTAGAAGCTCTGTGAAGTTGTCTGCCAGCAAACCCCCACTCAACATCAAACTGCCTCCAGATTTAGTAGTCGCATACCTATCGAACTGTAGGGGGAAACCGCAATATATTATAATCGTGCGTATTGACAAAAAGTGTATCGTATAATTGTGACGCTATTTGGTGGTAATTGTAGAGAATCTGATTTTTTTTAATGTTACATCGTATTTTGAAATGATATAGAATATTATAAAATTTAGTGGAAGTTATATACACATATTTTCTTCCCTTTTTTTATTCACCTAAAGCCGATATGATATTTCCACACAGCTGTTATGTTCTAGACATTTAGTTTAGATTAGTTTATGATCGACACAAAACGCGGTGATGACAACATGGAGTAACAAAAGACGCAGTATATATCCTACACGTGCTGCCTCATGATAAGAGCATCATATCTCTTTAGAGCAAAAACTAAAACCCCTATTGAAAATTAGCAAAAGTTAAACATAATTATATAGACATGGCCATACTTACTGCAGACTTTTTCCCGACACAATTGGAACTCATTCTGTCGTTCTGGAATAGTATTGAATTAACTATTGTATATATATAATATACTTTTCGTAAAATATGAGAATATGCAGCAAACCAGAATGAAACGTTAAAAAATGTCAATTATCATTCTCTTTGGTTATATTGAATAAATGAAACATGCGCATTAGATTGTGCTGCAATTAGTGGACTTTTTTCTCCTTGTCCAGCATCTCTTGCAATCTTGGCCCACAGTGAATGGATGACCCGATCGCAGTATTGTTATGTCTAGGTGTTAATTGGTTATTTAATAGGATATATGATCTAATGATTATAAATTATTAAACATGTGTGTTAAGTATGTATTTATTATGCATGGAACTTATGGAAGGTTAGGTAATGTTATTTTCGAACAGTCAGGAACTCCGTCTCTCTCATCTCTACTAATTAATTAACTTCCTATATCGTTACCTCATAGTATGTATTGATATCCTCCATTTCTGGCCTGCCGGTGTAATGAGTGCATAATCCCGAGGTGAAGCCGGGGATTATGCACCATTGGTACATGCACCAGCATGCCAGAAATGGAGGTCATTAATCCCTTTAATATATAGTATTTGCCTAATGTGAATATAGCCCCTGGGCCATTTCAAAGTAGAGACAGATGTAAAAGTTCTTTGCAATCTCCAATATTCATTATAACACTATGCCAATGTTAACAATACCGACCAAGTCTCTTCAATTCCGTGTATACGTATCTCTATCTGGAACCAACTCCAGACAAACCAACCAGACAATAGGCGAAAACCATATTGTATAGCACTATCTTACATAACATTCATATCGTGTTTGGATGTCAAACTTACTGAAATAATATTTACGTTAATGCTGTATAAAGATGCTGTATAAAGTCCTAACGTAGCCGGAACTGGGCCAGTCTGCTAAAGTTCAATCCTACTTTTAATTACTCCTAACAATCAACTCTTCCACTACTCCACCGCTACTCTTCTCCTTCCCATGTAAATTCAACAACATATATAGCCCTACTCATGTCTCCCCAAAACATTGTTAGAAATATCTAATTGATATATTTAATCACTCATCACATTCCTCAATCGCATTATGATATATTCTGAACTAAATAAATATTAACTACTTTGTTCATCCTCAAGTTAGCGTGGTCTCTCATAAGATATTTATTATTATCATAGGTAATTTCACTTTGTCCCATACAGTTATCCAGTACATATTGTTATTAGCCTTTGTATATAAAGATAATAGAAATATGAACCAGTTCACTCTGCTGTTCGTCCCGAGAACTGGAATGGAGAGGCGGGTACTATAAAAAGGTCAAATTCTTGACAATTTAGCAAAGGTTGCGGGACTTGGACTTGCGTTGTACTCCCAAACAAATCAATCAATTTTATTTAGAACTTAAGTAATGGGCTAGATTGCAATTAATTGCAGCTGCCCGATCCTTCAATCAAATCGATATTAAAGCTTTCTTATATTAAAGGAGAATATTGCACATCTTGTGCGGAGAAATCTTATTTCCTGGGCCGATATATAGACATATAGTATAGGTACATTCAAATAGAAGAGACGTTCCAGTACAAAAGTTTTAAAATTTCTTTTTTTGTTATTACATGAATTTGGTTCAACAAGACTTGTTCCAATAATAGCCCAAGCAGAAATTCGCTTGGTCAAACATCGCAGTACACGTGACTTTTGTTTCAATACATATACATACGATTGGGTTGGGTTTTTTTTTTTAAAAAAAGCCGCATTACATATTTCAGTCATTTTCTCCGAATGCCTGTGGTCGGGCAACCTACTTTTCCCAATGCTTCCCTAGATGCATTTTCAAGGCTATGTATGCAAGATGGAAATTATCCACATTCATATGGTATACGCAGATAACCCGTATGACATGTTATGCGTCTGTTGATCATATGGATAAACATAAATAAACAATGGTTGCCAACATGTATGCTACTGTGTCGGTCATACCCTTGTGAAACAAGCTCCACCCAAGTGGACATCTGACTGCGAAATCAGTGGCGACAATATCAAGCTGTTGTAAAAAAAAATAACATTTGAAAAACGTTGAAAGATAAAATAACAGCCGTCATATGTTGACGAGAATAAAGAAAAATCCGCTGACACTATATTTTTTTTTAATCGGATATGATATGATAATGATATTCATTATTCACTTTCCAGTTACATATGTGACATAATTATGCCGCGCGGCGTGTAGATATTAAAAATGGGGTTCGTCATTATCATATTCACCTGGTTAAATATGTATAACTCGGAACAGTTAGCAAACAAATATGAGACAGTCGCCCGAATTGCTATATCATAGGGTGATGCTACTCTATTTCATCTCTCAATTTTTATATACAGTTGTCAATTTCCCCGTCAGAATCAGGAAACTGGGCGTGTCCGTTTGAAGGACAATTTTCCCCAACGTCTAAATTATTTTATTTGACCGCCTTGATATGTCTGAACTACGAAGAGTAGTGAAAGTATTATTTATAACAAATAGAATCAAGATTAATCGCCCGATTTGGACTAGCAATTGTTTACAACCTATTGTAGGGTATCTCTTTCAAAATGGCAATATGCATTTCGTAGCATTTGTATATAGTTCATTTCATTGATTGGCTCTCACTTAAACCATAGAGAAATGTTTAAATTATGACATTGCCTAGCCACAGGGAATGTAAATTTCAAACCGTTCGACTATTGCTAAAAACTGTGGTTATTTGTTCAATGACCGAAAAGTTGTGCCATTTGTATTCAGAAAGAACTTTCAGTTATATTCAGATATATTCATATTGGATCGATAATTTTATATTTATGGAAGGCGTTTTTATTAACAATTGTTCCTACATAATGGTATAACAGTATTGCAGTAGTCACTAATCCTCACACAGCCTAGTGTGAAGAGCTTGGAACTCCCAATTCAACCTTGCTGGTTCGATTCCCCATTGGGCTAAGCATTTTTTGCCACACTTTTTGCAACCAGGTGTCATTATGGGATAAAAAATTGCTGTAATTGTAAAACCAGTAAAAATTCTTTTTTTGAATTAGAATTTTTTGTCAAGCAATTCTTCTGTCCCTTGTAAATGCTTTTGAATTCTATTGAATGCACTGCTGTGATCACATGAGATACATAAGACTAGAAATAAAGAGTGGTCTACAGTTGCACATCCAGTCTAGTGGCTAGAGTTTGGAGCTTCAAGTCTATAGGTTGACAGTACTGAATGCTGGTGGAGGTAAAGTTTTTTTGTCACAACATTTAGCAATAGGTCTGGCCTAGTTCAGGAGTTCTTGATTGGCCATTCCATCTGCCTTTGACCCAGTTCCTTGTCCTGGGAGAGTCTGTGACCTTGACCTTGGTATTGAGAGGTTGTGATTGGCTGACTCCAGAAAGCACTGCCCTATTTGAACAATGGTTTAGCAATTCTTCATACATAATGGTATAACAGTATGCCAGTTGTCACCACAGCTTACACAGCCCAGTGGCTAGAGCACTGAACTCCCAATTCAACCTTGCTGGTTCGATTCCCCATTGGGCCAAGCACTTTTTGCCACACTTTTTGCAACCATGTGTCATTATGTGATGGAAAATTGCTGTAATTGTAAAACCAGTAAAAATTCTTTTTTTGAATTAGAATTTTTTGTCAAGCAATTCTTCTGTCCCTTGTAAATGCTTTTGAATTCTATTGAATGCACTGCTGTGATCACATGAGATACATAAGACTAGAAATAAAGAGTGGTCTACAGTTGCACATCCAGTCTAGTGGATAGAGTTTGGAGCTTCAAGTCTATAGGTTGACAGTACTGAATGCTGGTGGAGGTAAAGTTTTTTTGTCACAACATTTAGCAATAGGTCTGGCCTAGTTCAGGAGTTCTTGATTGGCCATTCCATCTGCCTTTGACCCAGTTCCTTGTCCTGGGAGAGTCTGTGACCTTGACCTTGGTATTGAGAGGTTGTGATTGGCTGACTCCAGAAAGCACTGCCCTATTTGAACAATGGTTTAGCAATTCTTCATACATAATGGTATAACAGTATGCCAGTTGTCACCACAGCTTACACAGCCCAGTGGCTAGAGCACTGAACTCCCAATTCAACCTTGCTGGTTCGATTCCCCATTGGGCCAAGCACTTTTTGCCACACTTTTTGCAACCATGTGTCATTATGTGATGGAAAATTGCTGTAATTGTAAAACCAGTAAAAATTCTTTTTTTGAATTAGAATTTTTTGTCAAGCAATTCTTCTGTCCCTTGTAAATGCTTTTGAATTCTATTGAATGCACTGCTGTGATCACATGAGATACATGAGACTAGAAATAAAGAGTGGTCTACAGTTGCACATCCAGTCTAGTGGCTAGAGTTTGGAGCTTCAAGTCTATAGGTTGACAGTACTGAATGCTGGTGGAGGTAAAGTTTTTTTGTCACAACATTTAGCAATAGGTCTGGCCTAGTTCAGGAGTTCTTGATTGGCCATTCCATCTGCCTTTGACCCAGTTCCTTGTCCTGGGAGAGTCTGTGACCTTGACCTTGGTATTGAGAGGTTGTGATTGGCTGACTCCAGAAAGCACTGCCCTATTTGAACAATGGTTTAGCAATTCTTCATACATAATGGTATAACAGTATGCCAGTTGTCACCACAGCTTACACAGCCCAGTGGCTAGAGCACTGAACTCCCAATTCAACCTTGCTGGTTCGATTCCCCATTGGGCCAAGCACTTTTTGCCACACTTTTTGCAACCATGTGTCATTATGTGATGGAAAATTGCTGTAATTGTAAAACCAGTAAAAATTCTTTTTTTGAATTAGAATTTTTTGTCAAGCAATTCTTCTGTCCCTTGTAAATGCTTTTGAATTCTATTGAATGCACTGCTGTGATCACATGAGATACATAAGACTAGAAATAAAGAGTGGTCTACAGTTGCACATCCAGTCTAGTGGCTAGAGTTTGGAGCTTCAAGTCTATAGGTTGACAGTACTGAATGCTGGTGGAGGTAAAGTTTTTTTGTCACAACATTTAGCAATAGGTCTGGCCTAGTTCAGGAGTTCTTGATTGGCCATTCCATCTGCCTTTGACCCAGTTCCTTGTCCTGGGAGAGTCTGTGACCTTGACCTTGGTATTGAGAGGTTGTGATTGGCTGACTCCAGAAAGCACTGCCCTATTTGAACAATGGTTTAGCAATTCTTCATACATAATGGTATAACAGTATGCCAGTTGTCACCACAGCTTACACAGCCCAGTGGCTAGAGCACTGAACTCCCAATTCAACCTTGCTGGTTCGATTCCCCATTGGGCCAAGCACTTTTTGCCACACTTTTTGCAACCATGTGTCATTATGTGATGGAAAATTGCTGTAATTGTAAAACCAGTAAAAATTCTTTTTTTGAATTAGAATTTTTTGTCAAGCAATTCTTCTGTCCCTTGTAAATGCTTTTGAATTCTATTGAATGCACTGCTGTGATCACATGAGATACATAAGACTAGAAATAAAGAGTGGTCTACAGTTGCACATCCAGTCTAGTGGCTAGAGTTTGGAGCTTCAAGTCTATAGGTTGACAGTACTGAATGCTGGTGGAGGTAAAGTTTTTTTGTCACAACATTTAGCAATAGGTCTGGCCTAGTTCAGGAGTTCTTGATTGGCCATTCCATCTGCCTTTGACCCAGTTCCTTGTCCTGGGAGAGTCTGTGACCTTGACCTTGGTATTGAGAGGTTGTGATTGGCTGACTCCAGAAAGCACTGCCCTATTTGAACAATGGTTTAGCAATTCTTCATACATAATGGTATAACAGTATGCCAGTTGTCACCACAGCTTACACAGCCCAGTGGCTAGAGCACTGAACTCCCAATTCAACCTTGCTGGTTCGATTCCCCATTGGGCCAAGCACTTTTTGCCACACTTTTTGCAACCATGTGTCATTATGTGATGGAAAATTGCTGTAATTGTAAAACCAGTAAAAATTCTTTTTTTGAATTAGAATTTTTTGTCAAGCAATTCTTCTGTCCCTTGTAAATGCTTTTGAATTCTATTGAATGCACTGCTGTGATCACATGAGATACATAAGACTAGAAATAAAGAGTGGTCTACAGTTGCACATCCAGTCTAGTGGCTAGAGTTTGGAGCTTCAAGTCTATAGGTTGACAGTACTGAATGCTGGTGGAGGTAAAGTTTTTTTGTCACAACATTTAGCAATAGGTCTGGCCTAGTTCAGGAGTTCTTGATTGGCCATTCCATCTGCCTTTGACCCAGTTCCTTGTCCTGGGAGAGTCTGTGACCTTGACCTTGGTATTGAGAGGTTGTGATTGGCTGACTCCAGAAAGCACTGCCCTATTTGAACAATGGTTTAGCAATTCTTCATACATAATGGTATAACAGTATGCCAGTTGTCACCACAGCTTACACAGCCCAGTGGCTAGAGCACTGAACTCCCAATTCAACCTTGCTGGTTCGATTCCCCATTGGGCCAAGCACTTTTTGCCACACTTTTTGCAACCATGTGTCATTATGTGATGGAAAATTGCTGTAATTGTAAAACCAGTAAAAATTCTTTTTTTGAATTAGAATTTTTTGTCAAGCAATTCTTCTGTCCCTTGTAAATGCTTTTGAATTCTATTGAATGCACTGCTGTGATCACATGAGATACATAAGACTAGAAATAAAGAGTGGTCTACAGTTGCACATCCAGTCTAGTGGATAGAGTTTGGAGCTTCAAGTCTATAGGTTGACAGTACTGAATGCTGGTGGAGGTAAAGTTTTTTTGTCACAACATTTAGCAATAGGTCTGGCCTAGTTCAGGAGTTCTTGATTGGCCATTCCATCTGCCTTTGACCCAGTTCCTTGTCCTGGGAGAGTCTGTGACCTTGACCTTGGTATTGAGAGGTTGTGATTGGCTGACTCCAGAAAGCACTGCCCTATTTGAACAATGGTTTAGCAATTCTTCATACATAATGGTATAACAGTATGCCAGTTGTCACCACAGCTTACACAGCCCAGTGGCTAGAGCACTGAACTCCCAATTCAACCTTGCTGGTTCGATTCCCCATTGGGCCAAGCACTTTTTGCCACACTTTTTGCAACCATGTGTCATTATGTGATGGAAAATTGCTGTAATTGTAAAACCAGTAAAAATTCTTTTTTTGAATTAGAATATTTTGTCAAGCAATTCTTCTGTCCCTTGTAAATGCTTTTGAATTCTATTGAATGCACTGCTGTGATCACATGAGATACATAAGACTAGAAATAAAGAGTGGTCTACAGTTGCACATCCAGTCTAGTGGCTAGAGTTTGGAGCTTCAAGTCTATAGGTTGACAGTACTGAATGCTGGTGGAGGTAAAGTTTTTTTGTCACAACATTTAGCAATAGGTCTGGCCTAGTTCAGGAGTTCTTGATTGGCCATTCCATCTGCCTTTGACCCAGTTCCTTGTCCTGGGAGAGTCTGTGACCTTGACCTTGGTATTGAGAGGTTGTGATTGGCTGACTCCAGAAAGCACTGCCCTATTTGAACAATGGTTTAGCAATTCTTCATACATAATGGTATAACAGTATGCCAGTTGTCACCACAGCTTACACAGCCCAGTGGCTAGAGCACTGAACTCCCAATTCAACCTTGCTGGTTCGATTCCCCATTGGGCCAAGCACTTTTTGCCACACTTTTTGCAACCATGTGTCATTATGTGATGGAAAATTGCTGTAATTGTAAAACCAGTAAAAATTCTTTTTTTGAATTAGAATTTTTTGTCAAGCAATTCTTCTGTCCCTTGTAAATGCTTTTGAATTCTATTGAATGCACTGCTGTGATCACATGAGATACATAAGACTAGAAATAAAGAGTGGTCTACAGTTGCACATCCAGTCTAGTGGCTAGAGTTTGGAGCTTCAAGTCTATAGGTTGACAGTACTGAATGCTGGTGGAGGTAAAGTTTTTTTGTCACAACATTTAGCAATAGGTCTGGCCTAGTTCAGGAGTTCTTGATTGGCCATTCCATCTGCCTTTGACCCAGTTCCTTGTCCTGGGAGAGTCTGTGACCTTGACCTTGGTATTGAGAGGTTGTGATTGGCTGACTCCAGAAAGCACTGCCCTATTTGAACAATGGTTTAGCAATTCTTCATACATAATGGTATAACAGTATGCCAGTTGTCACCACAGCTTACACAGCCCAGTGGCTAGAGCACTGAACTCCCAATTCAACCTTGCTGGTTCGATTCCCCATTGGGCCAAGCACTTTTTGCCACACTTTTTGCAACCATGTGTCATTATGTGATGGAAAATTGCTGTAATTGTAAAACCAGTAAAAATTCTTTTTTTGAATTAGAATTTTTTGTCAAGCAATTCTTCTGTCCCTTGTAAATGCTTTTGAATTCTATTGAATGCACTGCTGTGATCACATGAGATACATAAGACTAGAAATAAAGAGTGGTCTACAGTTGCACATCCAGTCTAGTGGCTAGAGTTTGGAGCTTCAAGTCTATAGGTTGACAGTACTGAATGCTGGTGGAGGTAAAGTTTTTTTGTCACAACATTTAGCAATAGGTCTGGCCTAGTTCAGGAGTTCTTGATTGGCCATTCCATCTGCCTTTGACCCAGTTCCTTGTCCTGGGAGAGTCTGTGACCTTGACCTTGGTATTGAGAGGTTGTGATTGGCTGACTCCAGAAAGCACTGCCCTATTTGAACAATGGTTTAGCAATTCTTCATACATAATGGTATAACAGTATGCCAGTTGTCACCACAGCTTACACAGCCCAGTGGCTAGAGCACTGAACTCCCAATTCAACCTTGCTGGTTCGATTCCCCATTGGGCCAAGCACTTTTTGCCACACTTTTTGCAACCATGTGTCATTATGTGATGGAAAATTGCTGTAATTGTAAAACCAGTAAAAATTCTTTTTTTGAATTAGAATTTTTTGTCAAGCAATTCTTCTGTCCCTTGTAAATGCTTTTGAATTCTATTGAATGCACTGCTGTGATCACATGAGATACATAAGACTAGAAATAAAGAGTGGTCTACAGTTGCACATCCAGTCTAGTGGCTAGAGTTTGGAGCTTCAAGTCTATAGGTTGACAGTACTGAATGCTGGTGGAGGTAAAGTTTTTTTGTCACAACATTTAGCAATAGGTCTGGCCTAGTTCAGGAGTTCTTGATTGGCCATTCCATCTGCCTTTGACCCAGTTCCTTGTCCTGGGAGAGTCTGTGACCTTGACCTTGGTATTGAGAGGTTGTGATTGGCTGACTCCAGAAAGCACTGCCCTATTTGAACAATGGTTTAGCAATTCTTCATACATAATGGTATAACAGTATGCCAGTTGTCACCACAGCTTACACAGCCCAGTGGCTAGAGCACTGAACTCCCAATTCAACCTTGCTGGTTCGATTCCCCATTCGGCCAAGCACTTTTTGCCACACTTTTTGCAACCATGTGTCATTATGTGATGGAAAATTGCTGTAATTGTAAAACCAGTAAAAATTCTTTTTTTGAATTAGAATTTTTTGTCAAGCAATTCTTCTGTCCCTTGTAAATGCTTTTGAATTCTATTGAATGCACTGCTGTGATCACATGAGATACATAAGACTAGAAATAAAGAGTGGTCTACAGTTGCACATCCAGTCTAGTGGCTAGAGTTTGGAGCTTCAAGTCTATAGGTTGACAGTACTGAATGCTGGTGGAGGTAAAGTTTTTTTGTCACAACATTTAGCAATAGGTCTGGCCTAGTTCAGGAGTTCTTGATTGGCCATTCCATCTGCCTTTGACCCAGTTCCTTGTCCTGGGAGAGTCTGTGACCTTGACCTTGGTATTGAGAGGTTGTGATTGGCTGACTCCAGAAAGCACTGCCCTATTTGAACAATGGTTTAGCAATTCTTCATACATAATGGTATAACAGTATGCCAGTTGTCACCACAGCTTACACAGCCCAGTGGCTAGAGCACTGAACTCCCAATTCAACCTTGCTGGTTCGATTCCCCATTGGGCCAAGCACTTTTTGCCACACTTTTTGCAACCATGTGTCATTATGTGATGGAAAATTGCTGTAATTGTAAAACCAGTAAAAATTCTTTTTTTGAATTAGAATTTTTTGTCAAGCAATTCTTCTGTCCCTTGTAAATGCTTTTGAATTCTATTGAATGCACTGCTGTGATCACATGAGATACATAAGACTAGAAATAAAGAGTGGTCTACAGTTGCACATCCAGTCTAGTGGCTAGAGTTTGGAGCTTCAAGTCTATAGGTTGACAGTACTGAATGCTGGTGGAGGTAAAGTTTTTTTGTCACAACATTTAGCAATAGGTCTGGCCTAGTTCAGGAGTTCTTGATTGGCCATTCCATCTGCCTTTGACCCAGTTCCTTGTCCTGGGAGAGTCTGTGACCTTGACCTTGGTATTGAGAGGTTGTGATTGGCTGACTCCAGAAAGCACTGCCCTATTTGAACAATGGTTTAGCAATTCTTCATACATAATGGTATAACAGTATGCCAGTTGTCACCACAGCTTACACAGCCCAGTGGCTAGAGCACTGAACTCCCAATTCAACCTTGCTGGTTCGATTCCCCATTGGGCCAAGCACTTTTTGCCACACTTTTTGCAACCATGTGTCATTATGTGATGGAAAATTGCTGTAATTGTAAAACCAGTAAAAATTCTTTTTTTGAATTAGAATTTTTTGTCAAGCAATTCTTCTGTCCCTTGTAAATGCTTTTGAATTCTATTGAATGCACTGCTGTGATCACATGAGATACATAAGACTAGAAATAAAGAGTGGTCTACAGTTGCACATCCAGTCTAGTGGCTAGAGTTTGGAGCTTCAAGTCTATAGGTTGACAGTACTGAATGCTGGTGGAGGTAAAGTTTTTTTGTCACAGCATTTAGCAATAGGTCTGGCCTAGTTCAGGAGTTCTTGATTGGCCATTCCATCTGCCTTTGACCCAGTTCCTTGTCCTGGGAGAGTCTGTGACCTTGACCTTGGTATTGAGAGGTTGTGATTGGCTGACTCCAGAAAGCACTGCCCTATTTGAACAATGGTTTAGCAATTCTTCATACATAATGGTATAACAGTATGCCAGTTGTCACCACAGCTTACACAGCCCAGTGGCTAGAGCACTGAACTCCCAATTCAACCTTGCTGGTTCGATTCCCCATTGGGCCAAGCACTTTTTGCCACACTTTTTGCAACCATGTGTCATTATGTGATGGAAAATTGCTGTAATTGTAAAACCAGTAAAAATTCTTTTTTTGAATTAGAATTTTTTGTCAAGCAATTCTTCTGTCCCTTGTAAATGCTTTTGAATTCTATTGAATGCACTGCTGTGATCACATGAGATACATAAGACTAGAAATAAAGAGTGGTCTACAGTTGCACATCCAGTCTAGTGGCTAGAGTTTGGAGCTTCAAGTCTATAGGTTGACAGTACTGAATGCTGGTGGAGGTAAAGTTTTTTTGTCACAACATTTAGCAATAGGTCTGGCCTAGTTCAGGAGTTCTTGATTGGCCATTCCATCTGCCTTTGACCCAGTTCCTTGTCCTGGGAGAGTCTGTGACCTTGACCTTGGTATTGAGAGGTTGTGATTGGCTGACTCCAGAAAGCACTGCCCTATTTGAACAATGGTTTAGCAATTCTTCATACATAATGGTATAACAGTATGCCAGTTGTCACCACAGCTTACACAGCCCAGTGGCTAGAGCACTGAACTCCCAATTCAACCTTGCTGGTTCGATTCCCCATTGGGCCAAGCACTTTTTGCCACACTTTTTGCAACCATGTGTCATTATGTGATGGAAAATTGCTGTAATTGTAAAACCAGTAAAAATTCTTTTTTTGAATTAGAATTTTTTGTCAAGCAATTCTTCTGTCCCTTGTAAATGCTTTTGAATTCTATTGAATGCACTGCTGTGATCACATGAGATACATAAGACTAGAAATAAAGAGTGGTCTACAGTTGCACATCCAGTCTAGTGGCTAGAGTTTGGAGCTTCAAGTCTATAGGTTGACAGTACTGAATGCTGGTGGAGGTAAAGTTTTTTTGTCACAACATTTAGCAATAGGTCTGGCCTAGTTCAGGAGTTCTTGATTGGCCATTCCATCTGCCTTTGACCCAGTTCCTTGTCCTGGGAGAGTCTGTGACCTTGACCTTGGTATTGAGAGGTTGTGATTGGCTGACTCCAGAAAGCACTGCCCTATTTGAACAATGGTTTAGCAATTCTTCATACATAATGGTATAACAGTATGCCAGTTGTCACCACAGCTTACACAGCCCAGTGGCTAGAGCACTGAACTCCCAATTCAACCTTGCTGGTTCGATTCCCCATTGGGCCAAGCACTTTTTGCCACACTTTTTGCAACCATGTGTCATTATGTGATGGAAAATTGCTGTAATTGTAAAACCAGTAAAAATTCTTTTTTTGAATTAGAATTTTTTGTCAAGCAATTCTTCTGTCCCTTGTAAATGCTTTTGAATTCTATTGAATGCACTGCTGTGATCACATGAGATACATAAGACTAGAAATAAAGAGTGGTCTACAGTTGCACATCCAGTCTAGTGGCTAGAGTTTGGAGCTTCAAGTCTATAGGTTGACAGTACTGAATGCTGGTGGAGGTAAAGTTTTTTTGTCACAACATTTAGCAATAGGTCTGGCCTAGTTCAGGAGTTCTTGATTGGCCATTCCATCTGCCTTTGACCCAGTTCCTTGTCCTGGGAGAGTCTGTGACCTTGACCTTGGTATTGAGAGGTTGTGATTGGCTGACTCCAGAAAGCACTGCCCTATTTGAACAATGGTTTAGCAATTCTTCATTCATAATGGTATATCAGTATGCCAGTTGTCACCACAGCTTACACAGCCCAGTGGCTAGAGCACTGAACTCCCAATTCAACCTTGCTGGTTCGATTCCCCATTGGGCCAAGCACTTTTTGCCACACTTTTTGCAACCATGTGTCATTATGTGATGAAAAATTGCTGTAATTGTAAAACCAGTAAAAATTCTTTTTTTGAATTAGAATTTTTTGTCAAGCAATTCTTCTGTCCCTTGTAAATGCTTTTGAATTCTATTGAATGCACTGCTGTGATCACATGAGATACATAAGACTAGAAATAAAGAGTGGTCTACAGTTGCACATCCAGTCTAGTGGCTAGAGTTTGGAGCTTCAAGTCTATAGGTTGACAGTACTGAATGCTGGTGGAGGTAAAGTTTTTTTGTCACAACATTTAGCAATAGGTCTGGCCTAGTTCAGGAGTTCTTGATTGGCCATTCCATCTGCCTTTGACCCAGTTCCTTGTCCTGGGAGAGTCTGTGACCTTGACCTTGGTATTGAGAGGTTGTGATTGGCTGACTCCAGAAAGCACTGCCCTATTTGAACAATGGTTTAGCAATTCTTCATACATAATGGTATAACAGTATGCCAGTTGTCACCACAGCTTACACAGCCCAGTGGCTAGAGCACTGAACTCCCAATTCAACCTTGCTGGTTCGATTCCCCATTGGGCCAAGCACTTTTTGCCACACTTTTTGCAACCATGTGTCATTATGTGATGGAAAATTGCTGTAATTGTAAAACCAGTAAAAATTCTTTTTTTGAATTAGAATTTTTTGTCAAGCAATTCTTCTGTCCCTTGTAAATGCTTTTGAATTCTATTGAATGCACTGCTGTGATCACATGAGATACATAAGACTAGAAATAAAGAGTGGTCTACAGTTGCACATCCAGTCTAGTGGCTAGAGTTTGGAGCTTCAAGTCTATAGGTTGACAGTACTGAATGCTGGTGGAGGTAAAGTTTTTTTGTCACAACATTTAGCAATAGGTCTGGCCTAGTTCAGGAGTTCTTGATTGGCCATTCCATCTGCCTTTGACCCAGTTCCTTGTCCTGGGAGAGTCTGTGACCTTGACCTTGGTATTGAGAGGTTGTGATTGGCTGACTCCAGAAAGCACTGCCCTATTTGAACAATGGTTTAGCAATTCTTCATACATAATGGTATAACAGTATGCCAGTTGTCACCACAGCTTACACAGCCCAGTGGCTAGAGCACTGAACTCCCAATTCAACCTTGCTGGTTCGATTCCCCATTGGGCCAAGCACTTTTTGCCACACTTTTTGCAACCATGTGTCATTATGTGATGGAAAATTGCTGTAATTGTAAAACCAGTAAAAATTCTTTTTTTGAATTAGAATTTTTTGTCAAGCAATTCTTCTGTCCCTTGTAAATGCTTTTGAATTCTATTGAATGCACTGCTGTGATCACATGAGATACATAAGACTAGAAATAAAGAGTGGTCTACAGTTGCACATCCAGTCTAGTGGATAGAGTGTGGAGCTTCAAGTCTATAGGTTGACAGTACCGAATGCTGGTGGAGGTAAAGTTTTTTTGTCACAACATTTAGCAATAGGTCTGCGTGGCCTAGTTCAAGAGCACATTTGTTGGTCTGTGATTGGCCATTCCATCTGCCTTTGACCCAGTTCCTTGTCCTGGGAGAGTCTGTGACCTTGACCTTGGTATTGAGAGGTTGTGATTGGCTGACTCCAGAAAGCACTGCCCTATTTGAACAATGGTTTAGCAATTGTTCATACATAATGGTATAATAGTATGTCAGTTGTCACTACTGTTCTCACAGCCCAGTGGCTAGAGCACAGGGCTCCCAATGCAACCTTGCTGGTTCGATTCCCCATTGGGCCAAGCCTTTTTTGCCACACTTTTTGCAACCATGTGTCATTATGTGATGAAAATTTGCTGTAATTGTAAAACCAGTGAAAATTCTTTTTTTGAATTAGAATTTTTTGTCAAGCAATTCTTCTGTCCCTTGTAAATGCTTTTGAATTCTATTGAATGCACTGCTGTGATCACATGAGATACATAAGACTAGAAATAAAGGGTGGTCTACAGTTGCACATCCAGTCTAGTGGATAGAGTGTGGAGCTTCAAGTCTATAGGTTGACAGTACAGAATGCTGGTGGAGGTAAAGTTTTTTTGTCACAACATTTAGCAATAGGTCTGCGTGGCCTAGTTCAAGAGCACATTTGTTGGTCTGTGATTGGCCATTCCATCTGCCTTTGACCCAGTTCCTTGTCCTGGGAGAGTCTGTGACCTTGACCTTGGTATTGAGAGGTTGTGATTGGCTGACTCCAGAAAGCACTGCCCTATTTGAACAATGGTTTAGCAATTGTTCATACATAATGGTATAATAGTATGTCAGTTGTCACTACTGTTCTCACAGCCCAGTGGCTAGAGCACAGGGCTCCCAATGCAACCTTGCTGGTTCGATTCCCCATTGGGCCAAGCCTTTTTTGCCACACTTTTTGCAACCATGTGTCATTATGTGATGAAAAATTGCTGTAATTGTAAAACCAGTAAAAATTCTTTTTTTGAATTAGAATTTTTTGTCAAGCAATTCTTCTGTCCCTTGTAAATGCTTTTGAATTCTATTGAATGCACTGCTGTGATCACATGAGATACATAAGACTAGAAATAAAGAGTGGTCTACAGTTGCACATCCAGTCTAGTGGATAGAGTGTGGAGCTTCAAGTCTATAGGTTGACAGTACCGAATGCTGGTGGAGGTAAATTTTTTTTGTCACAACATTTAGCAATAGGTCTGCGTGGCCTAGTTCAAGAGCACATTTGTTGGTCTGTGATTGGCCATTCCATCTGCCTTTGACCCAGTTCCTTGTCCTGGGAGAGTCTGTGACCTTGACCTTGGTATTGAGAGGTTGTGATTGGCTGACTCCAGAAAGCACTGCCCTATTTGAACAATGGTTTAGCAATTCTTCATACATAATGGTATAATAGTATGTCAGTTGTCACTACTGTTCTCACAGCCCAGTGGCTAGAGCACAGGGCTCCCAATGCAACCTTGCTGGTTCGATTCCCCATTGGGCCAAGCCTTTTTTGCCACACTTTTTGCCACCATGTGTCATTATGTGATGAAAAATTGCTGTAATTGTAAAACCAGTGAAAATTCTTTTTTTGAATTAGAATTTTTTGTCAAGCAATTCTTCTGTCCCTTGTAAATGCTTTTGAATTCTATTGAATGCACTGCTGTGATCACATGAGATACATAAGACTAGAAATGAAGAGTGGTCTACAGTTGCACATCCAGTCTAGTGGATAGAGTGTGGAGCTTCAAGTCTATAGGTTGACAGTACCGAATGAAAAAATTTGTACAAAAAATTGTTCTACACATTTAAAATGAATTGTTGAGTCATTTGTTTATTCATTTATGCGGCCATGGATTAGTAGATGTGCGTCGATCGGATATAATATGCAGGTGTTTATATACAATTCAAATGAAGCCCATCCAACTAACTTCATGCATAGCATATATGTGATGTGTTTAAAGAAAATGAGTCACAAGTCGCAAAATTGATATTTTCGAAGTATTTTATCGACAAGATCTCTTTGTAAGAACGTTATCAATTTGGGTATCCAATGTTCCGAGTCGTATAAATACATGTATCAAATTTCAAGACTGTGTCTTAAATAATGCATTTCTAGCTAGTTTACAAGTAATTTGTCCATCTATATATAGAGAGGTATTGTAATTTTGTTTTAAAAAAAAAAAAAAATCAAATTTGCAATATAGAAATACTTATTAGATGTCCTACTGTTTACTATCATTGAAATCGGCTTGATCTCATCTATTCAAACTTGTTCCTATCTCAAAACCCATTTTTTGCGACTTGTGACTTATTTTCCTGTAATACATCGCATAATAATAAGACAAAAATGACCAAGGGACATAGCGGGAAGCCGTATTGTCCCGCGGCGGAGGTATCCGACCAAGGGTGCGTAGCACCCGCGGTCGGATACCGAAGCCAAGGGACGATACGGATTTCCCGCTATGTCCCGCGGATTTTTTTGTATTTATTTCGCCGTTTCTTATTAAAATATACTTGAGCATGACAGATCTTGTTTACATCAATGTCTTTGTTTACATCAATGTCTTTGTTTACATCATGACGCACGTCACGACTCCCGTCATGACGCATCTGCGTATTTCTACGCCACGACGCACATGGGTCAGGACTATATTTTAGAACGCAAAATAACTTAATCCTGTGCTGTCATTTACGGTTATTTTGCTTTACTGGTTTACACTAAATTACTCTGAAAACATATTCAAGTATTTATTTTAGTTTTGCGACTCCCTTATAGGCGCTGATACTATAATCTTTTGAGAACTATATTCTTTCCATATCAGTCCTGAGGCCTGATACGGCCGTCGTATCGGCCTCAGGACTGAGTTGAGCTCTCAGTGTTAACTCAATGGGCCCTTCGTATCGACTACATTCAAAGGTGAAATAATAGTCTTAATATTCATAATCATTATAAACGAATTCATCGTCTACCCTGTCATCTTGGGGTAAATGTCTCTGTAGTTTGCTATTTTAGATAAGATATTTATCCCATATCCAAGTGAAGGGAAATACCCCGCCCCACGTGACCCCTACAGCTACTTGCTGCCCATGCATCTGTTTTCATTCTCCACCAGAATCAATACATGAGATCACCAAAGCATAAACCCACGTTATCTGAGCCAACATTCACAAGTTCCCCCCGAATACCCTGCGCACGTGTGCGACTCATGTGTATTATAAATGCAGGTTACTGGGACTGACAAATGGTGAAATACAATAAAACCATTGGAATATATTAACTTTAAGTCATACTAAATTGTTTTAAGGCTATCAATTGGTGCTTATTTACCTGATTCAACATGTTTTAATATAGATGTTACACATGATTGGTTCCATAACTAAATAAGGACAGCCCATTCAATTGTCCAGATGGCATAACAATTACAATTTGAACAGATGCAATACAATGACAATATTGACATGTAGGAAACTGAGATTGTATTCTATCTATATCTGTATAGCCTCAACCCAACCCCTCTACAAATCGAAGCTAATCGATATATGCATGCTATTCAAAATGGGGTGACCTATTTGGTGACATCATTAGTGCAAACCTACCTGTAGAGTACAATCGTATGTAAAAGAAAAATCCAAATCGGACGGTATATATGACCACCTCTGATATGATGTGTATTATCATATATATTAAATGTATAATATCTCTGTGGTTTGGTTGGGATCCAGGTAATTAATCCGTATCGGCGTCGCCTCTAAAGAAGGTAAACATGTCAGTGCAATAAACTATTCTAACTAGTGATGGAGAAAAGTTAGTCTAACACTGCGCTGTCGTCTGCTCGTGTTCGGGATTCTTGTAATGGAGATCAATGGATGGAAAACCTGGCGTCGCATCCCATGCTTGCTCCCCCAGCTGCCCACTGACCCTAGATGTACCATAAGTCCCCTCTCCTCTTCAGTTATTATGTGCACGTTGGTCGCATCCCATGCTGGACTAGCTAGCCCTAGTCCCTAGATCTGTGTTATTTATAAGGCGCTGGTGCAGGTCTACTTCTCCCCATTCACTGGTCTTGATTCCTCAGTCGATAGATTACTTTATATGATGGATTACTTTTTAAAAATTTTGTTTTTAAAACAAAAATCAAAGACTTAGACAAGTCTATTCCCATGCCTAGCCTACTCCCCCAGCTGCCCGCTAACCCTAGACATGCCAGAAGTCTCCTCTCATATTCAAATGCAGTAGATATATACACTCAAACACACTTTAAACTTCTTTTCATATATATGTGCATTGAATAAATGGTTTTAAAAACTTAAGGGAGAGATTAAAATCATACGCTCAAACACCTATACAAATACCGACACTATGTACAATATTGACCTTATAATATGTATATATGCGTTCATATAAATCATATATTGGTCCTCATATACCATTACAATTTCAATACAAATTTTAAAACGTTGTCCACCCTTTTATTCAGGTATAGTTTATAATTATGAAGGAAGTAGATTATCGCAAAGGTGTGTTTTAAACGTTCATCATGGAATGATCACATCTTTAGCTACCTTTGCCAAATCAATTTTTCCATCAATAAAACGCCGGTAAAATTGTGAAGGGGAATCCGCGGGTGCATGTCTCTGTTCCTGTGCAAACTCCGTGGCCGGGCAGTTACCATGTCAACAATGATAAACATGAGGAAAAAACATGTCACCGTACCGTACTATAAACTTCCCCGGTTCGCCATATGAATTTCCTTCTATTCCCACTTTATTCTCACCTTCAAAGTCTCACGACGATCAGAATCTGAGGTTATCTTCTTAATTAGAATGCAATTCGGTGCATTTTAAAGATTTAAAGACTGAATATGAGAGTGTATTATATATGTAACGGAAGTCTTCAAGACAAAGGAATTTTTCATCTTTTTTCTTTAGCGATGATAAACAATGGAATACGATATTCACTCTGACGAGGGCGTGGGAGGTTGCCAAATGAGATCATTTCCATGCGTCTCTCTCTCTCCTTTATGCCTTTCCATACGGCAGTGTGAAATTGTCAGCGCAATGGTGACTAAGGCCAATACAATATACTGTATACATACGTATATATTTAGAAATAAGTGGTAGATCTGGATATGAGTGCAGTCGTCGGACAATTCGCCGCATATACTCACTGCATGCATGTATACGCCCGGTAGGCTATACGCCAGTCAAAACAAAATGTTGAAAAAGAAAGTGAGAGGTAGATTTAAAGTAAACAAGTTATTAAAAACTCACCTGAAGAAGGGCAAGTCGCCCGGAAAGGCTCGTGATCAATAACATACAGCGACATCAAGAACTTTTATGTTCTACCTCATGGAACTAAACAACCGGTCCCACCCGATACATAGTGATCATTCTCCATCTACACCGAGAAGTGATTGTGCCTATCTGATACAAATCATTTTATTTCTGTCCTTTTGAGGCACTGACGTGAATTAAAAGTGACTTATGTGATAGAGCAAGGTCTATGTGAAATCCCATGAATAATCCGTCCTCTATGTCAATGATCAGTCCGAGGGTTGCCACTGGACGTATTACAAATAATGATTGATTCAAATTCTTTTGTATTGCAAATAATATTTATTCCAGCATTAATTAAAAAACATTTATGTAAGATTGACTTCGAAATGCATTCTCCAATAAGGAATGATATAGGCCTAATATTGTATCTGGAACAAAATATAATATTGTCATTGCGTAAATGTATTTCTTTCTCACGACGGCCCTTTTTGATATCTCATAACACTATGTGGAATTATATCTTGGGAACTGTTTTATGTTTCGAGGTGAAAATAAACTTCAGAAATACTGCAGATGAAATAAACGGAGTAAATAATATGGAAAATTATTGCACGATCCATATGTTCAAGAGAAAGTTTGGAGATAATTTATTTAAAAGTTGAAAGTTAGGCGGAAAATCTCTTTGAAAATGTCGTGAATAGACACTTAGAGGCATATGCTGGAAGACCAGATTGTAATCTGAAGCATAAAGCCTATATTTAGTCTTGTTCTGTGTCTAAATGTACCTACTTGCCAAAATAATAAAAAAAAAACATTATTATCAATATTAAATCAATGATTAGTAACTGCTTGAAATGTAATGGAGTTGAGTTCCTGGCAAATAATAACACTCGGTGTGGATCATCCCCGTACTTTACACGAGTGTCGTATTTGGTGAAAAGGAACAATAATAACGCGTACCGCTCGAGCGCCTGCGGATGAAAAAGTATGATGGCTGCCGTGGTTGGTGCAGTAGGTAAAAAGTATATTTTTGCATATTTCCATATAAACATCTCAAAGTCTCAAGTTTACCATGAAGTTGACGTATCGGTACATGTATAATATATAACAGACATGAATATATAATATCATAAAATTATTAATATTTTTGTATTAATATGGTGGGAGGAGCTACTACGCCCATTAAATAGAGACTTACCCTATTATGTTATCAAAGGATAACTATTCTTCGGACGACTTTAAATGAGGATTGCCTGACTTTTCCGCGCGGAAATTTAATATGGGCGAAGTCTAAGGATAGGTACTTGTAAACAAAGAGCTTGTAATGGTTATAAACTCTTTGTTGTAAATCAGATACCAGCCGGATACCAGCGTTCCTCCAAGAACAAAGCGGGAAAGCACCGAGACGCCACCACGCGTCTCGTAGCAGAAACATATCCAACATGGCGGCAAGCGGATGGTAAACTCTCCCGTGCAGCATAAAACACCCTTATTTCTAAGTGTTTGCTGAAGATATCCCTATCAATAGTAGGTAAGGTATACGTTTATGTCAATCTTAATGCCAAGGTAATATATCTAAGGGAATCATTGCTTCCTTCCCTTAAATTTAGCCTCGTGCCGGGTGTTCTACGCGCGCTGTTCAGTTGAAAATGTAGGCCTACCATACATACACGCACGGTAGGCCTACGTAATGCCGACGTCGTCCTAGATTAGTGGTACTGTATGCAGACCTGTGTATGCCATAAGCCACTAGCAATACGTTACAGGTTTTCTCTGAAGTGGAGGCCGGACACTTTGTTGTTCATACGCCAGTGACAGGGGCGTCGCTACCGGGGGGGACATGTCCCCCCCCCCCCACACACACACACACTTTTGATGGCAGCCTAAAAAGGTCCAAGCCCAAGGTTCTAAAATGTTTTGTCCCCAAATTTTAGAAAAAAGGTCCAAAGCCCTCTTAACAACCTATATGAGGACCAATACATTTTACGTATGTATACAGTATATTGTATTGGCCTTAGTCACCTTACCTTTTCGTGGCAGCCTACAAAAGGTCCAACTCCAAGGCTGTAGAATTTTATTAGTCTAAAAAATCTATGCTTCATTTGCATTTGAAAATTTGAAATACGAAAATTACACATACACAAGGATGCATTAGTGTTACTAAATCTCTAAACACTTATGTTTAAATACCCTTTGGAGTGCTAAACATAAGGCCCAATAGACAAGTCCCACACATAACAAACAGCCATATATATACATGATACATTATATGGATTTGACTCATGGAGGACATTTAATTGTCAATAACTCTCATATCCAAGTCCCTTTTCAGAGGTAGAAGTTTTATTGTACCTGTTGTTTTAGGTAGATTACTGGGCCTTAGACACATAATATACAATTCCACCCAAAATATGTTTTGGTCTATTATATAGAAAAGTGATAATACCATGTGCAAGTCCCATCAGGAGTTATGTTATTGGAACTTATTAGGCTTTGCACTGTCTCAAACTATGTTGTAGAGTTGTCGCAAATGGGCATCTAAGCTCTAGCACATGTGCATTATATATTGGGTCGATGTCACTTGGATGAAAATATATTTTTGGTCAATTTTGTAGAAAAGTAATAATTTCCATGTACTAGGTCCCTGATGGCAGGGAGCACAATTAGGCTTTTTCTTTCCATCAAACTACATCGTTTTAAATGAATTTCTAACACTTAGACATTTGTATGTTTTATATTCAATCATCTTCACTGAGGGAAACATTTATTTTTGGATTATTTCCCAGAAAAGTATTATTTCTCACATGCATTTCCCTGGTACTTTTAAAAATCTCGTCAGATATGATAAAATATCATATTTCACCAGGGGTGGATCCAGGAGGTAGACCCTAGCATGGAGGGGGGCACAGGCAGTCCTCCTTCAGGTTATTTATATATGTATTGGTTTATGGTGGGGTAGTGGTTTTTACAAATAAAGTATCCCAAAAATGATCTTTAATATACACAAAATCTCTTCATTTTAAAGGAATAATTCTTACAAAATTTTGCTCATTAAAATAACAGATTCTAAATTAGCTTGATTAGAATAATGACCCAAAAGAGTCATAGCCACCATAATTGGGTCCAGGGGCATGGTCCCCCAGGAAAATCTTTAAGAAAATGAGTGCCATTCGAGCATATTTTACAGGGGTCTGAGCCTTGGATATAGAATAACATTTTAAAATTACTGATTTTTAAGGTCCTTAAAGGTAAATTCCAGTGTTGTCAGCACTGCTGAAGGCGGGAATTCAAGAAACTAATGCATGAAAAAATATAAGTCACAATATTGTTTTCAAACTGCGTCTTGAGAAAGAACATGGTAGGGGGAATACAACAAGCAAAAAAAGCTGGATGTGATACTGAAATAAATTATCTCACGACCTACACACTATTTCAACGGGAGATCTCCCGATCTAAGTTGTCCACATGTTGGAGCATCATATTATTTCCATGACTTTGATGATGATGAAAGGATATAATATACAATTCACTTCAGCACCATATTCTGAAAATTTCCAGTGCAAATGTGTATTTGGATTTTTGAATACTTGTTTCCTCATTTAGCATGCAATTTAATTGCAAGAGATATGATGATTTCAATATTGGGAAACACTTGGAATGATATATTATATGGTTTATTGACATAATGTCAACAGTGAGCTATCATTTATGTTTAATTAGACTAGAACAGAATTTAGGAAAGACTTGTGAAATTAAAAAAATAATCATTGATAATTGATTGCAGTGATTCTTTTCACCTTGCTCTGATATATCCAGTGATATGAGCATAACAATGCTTATCTAATATTAGAGTACTTAGCCTAGTACTGGACACGCAGCTTCTTAGTCCTTTCTTCTTAGTACTTAGTTCATTATTTGGACAACATGATCTGGTGAGGTGACTCTGGCTACAAAGCTATTCAGCTAGAAATTATCTCACAAACACAATCAGAAATCCCACTTAACATATAATTAAAATTCATGGGTATGCCGCTGTCATGACGAAAAGTGACCGATGGGTCGATTTTCGGCAATCAAAAAGTGACCCACCCCATCGAAAATTGACACCCTCTTCTTTTCAAACTTAAAGTTCTCAAATAATTTATTGCCATGCCATGTACGTAGGTGTGTGTGCGGGTGTGGGTACAAGTATATGTGTTGGTGTGGTTGTAAGTTTGGGGTACATATACCATCGAAAATTGATCCTCCTTGCAATGATATTCTGTCATACATGATGTATACATATGGTATCATATTTTATGTATACCATCGAAAATTGACCCCCTACTTCTATGATATCATTGCATCATTGGTATAATAGTATTCCGTCATAACTTATATTATTTCCTTCAATTTTGAGCCAAACAATATTAAATACTATATATATGAATTCCCTCTGTTTTTGCCTTTATAATGCCCACATAATTTCTACCATAAACTTGTACCATAGACGCTTGATAGTTTAAAATCTAATGGAAATAATCTGGATATAACGTCGATAGTTGGATATAACGTCGATAGTTGATAGTTGGTTTGGTGTGTGAGAGGATTATATCTATAACAATATACCACACCTAGGGGGATAGGACCATGTGCGAAAATGTACCAGGTGAATAGATGTAACATTTAGCATGACAATATTCTGGAGCTATATAATATTCCATGTTGTTATGTCAGCAGTTCTAGCTCCATAATTACTGACAAATGAACGCTCAATATGGTATAAAAGTTATGTCTTTATATCTCTTTATAAATAGGTGAGTCATTTTTCGATGGGGTGGGTCACTTTTCGATTGCTGAAAAGTGACCCATGGGTCGATTTTCTATGTCGAAATTAGACCCATGGGTCAGTTTTCGACAGGGTCACTTTTCGATATGACACCGTTCCAAAGAATTGAGTCTTTCTTTTGATTTGATTGAAGGATTGTTTTGAGTATTGATTGAAAACGTATACATGTATGTTGTTGGCTGCATACATAACTATGGGGGAAAAGGTCCAAGATACCAAATTATGTCCCCCCCCCCCCCCACTTGGAAATTGCCAGCGACGCCCCTGGCAGTGAATCATGGGTGATATACTTAGCTACTAGTCTATTGCTTGGAATCTTATAGAACAATGCAAAACTAGGCAAACGGCTGTGAGTGTGACCTGGATGAATGAACTATGAAGGCTGAAACTTGCTGAAGTTCCTCTTCTCACTTCTGTCTCCCCAGACCCAGTCTACAAGTAGGCCTACTATAGACTCTGACAATACATTGAATAATGGTCCTTATAATATAGTGAAGTCATTAATAGTTCTACCTCCATCATATCACCAAGGCACAAGCAATAAATTATATCACACTGGCTATATTATAGATTCTTCCATACAGCGGGTTTCTTCCATACAGTATAAAAGTATAACAGTAGAGATGGATGTATAGGCCTACGTACTCTGTCTAATATCAAAAGGGAATTCCTTTAGTAGCCTACCATACCTCCATTACCATTAATCTTTATGCCTTAATTATGGCCTACGTATAGGTTACCGGTAGGCCTACTACATTTCTCAGTAAGTCTATTGTCACTAATGTCAGTGTCGACAATGCCATGGCTCTCTCATGATAATAAACAATAAATAAAATTACTTCATTTCAGTAGAAGATGGCTGGTAAAACAAAAGGTTCCGGGGGCGAGGTTGATCCCCAAATGGCGGAGGCCATGTTGCACGAGGGAGCTGCGTTCCTGTTTCTGGACGTCCCTGAAGGCACCGAGTTTGGCATCGATTACAACACCTGGACTGTCGGGCCTAAATTCAAGGGTGTGAAAATGATACCACCTGGTATCCACTTTGTATATTTCAGGTATGGCTAATAATATATTTCTGCACGCAGCACTATTTCCATTTATTTATTCCATTCAGCTAGGACTGTCATTGAATATATTACTCCAATTTTGTAAATATCTAGTCAAAGAACATAGGCTACTGGAACACCAGAAATATCTTTTCATGCATGGGTCCTATTTGTACAGCCCACTTACGTACAAATAAAGAATATTTTGAACATTTCAAATTTGTGGGTATTTGAATATGTTTTTCTAATACATGTATGTTAACTTATTCCACCCTGCTGTATTGGTATTGCGAGTGGGTTCAGTTGATGGAGAAATGCATTGTTTAAGACGTGTTTGTTATGCAGCCAATAAAATATACGTACCGTATATAGAAATATTTAGATAATATTTTTTTTTACAATATTGGGAACCCAATAACCATATTTTGTTCAGCTCATAAAGTTTTGTTCAGCGTTGCAACTCAGAAGTGTAATATTCACAACTTTCACCATCACTCTCTTAATTAAACGTATCGCATGTTTATTAATTTAGAATAAAATTACACTTTACACAGATTATTCAACTCGCCCTGTATTATCTTCCATTGCAGTGCTGTTGCCGAAAGTACCAGGGACGTCGCGCCACGCTCGGGATTCTTTCATGACTTCTCTCGACAAGAAGTTCTGATTAGATACTGGGACAAGCCGAATGAATGTACGTGTGTATTTCTTTTGTCAATGCTTGAATTCAACAGGCAGTGTGGTGTGATGGAAATATAAATAGATTGAATTGCTCGATTACGGTTCCCCGGCTTGAATCAAAGCAATTGTTTGTAATAATTTCTGCGTAAATATTGCTTCAAGTTGTTGTTTGTGGAGAAAACCTAGATATCTCACCCGTTTATTTAAACTTCAAACAGTCATCATACTCTACATCTGAACGGTTAACAACAGTCCAAAATGCTCATACAATGATCCTCCAATTTACTTTATAGAATTTATAGAGAGGAGGTTAAAGAGAAATAGGAAAAAAGACTTACAACAGTCAGTTCTCAGATTATTGTCTGAATTGAGATACTTTAGAAAAACAGGAAAATTGACATGTCCCACCAAATACTCCCTTTTAGTTTTGCACCTGTCCCATGCATGTACCAACATTTTCTCAAATTTCCACTGTTGGTAGCTTTGTATGGAAGCAGGTAACTTTGTATTGACGTGGCTATCTTTTCTGAGGAAAAGGTTTAACCGGTTATGTATAAAGTAAATAAGAAACACTTTAAAATGATTGTAATATTCCTATACTTGGTCTCTAAGAAGTCATTAAAAAAGTAATTAAAAATCACGTAAATTAGTCATTAAAAGTCATTTCATTCGATGTGCTCTGGGCCGTGGGAACCATGATATAAGTGTCTCACCATATAATGTATATTATGTATCACCTTTACCAGAGTTTCGGGTTGTTGCTGAACTCTGAACTCTCTTTTGTTCTAGTGAACATGTTCACATTCACTGATTCAGTATTTAGAGGTACTATATTTTTTTTTATTATTTCATTTTCAGGCCAATACATTAAATACAATCAATAGTTAGAAAAAGACGCAATTGTCGTTCGACGACGTGTTTCTATTCCATAATACCGCTAGACATACCTCGTTTCTTGAAACTCGTCAGAAATATTGCTTTCAATTTCTTTATCAATTGTGTCATACCGACCCAGGATTGTTCTCAGAAATCATGCATATGTATGCAGAAAAGAATTTATAATGCACCTCCCCGATATTTTTAAATTAGGATTGTTGACCTTCAATTTTCACTCATGAATACGTTCATTGTCCTTGCCTACTTTTAGGTATGAAAAATGCAGCAATAGACACAGATCCTGAAATCTTGAAGCAGAATCGGCGCGATTTCGATAGGTTCCTCGGTCAATACCCCTACGAAAGGTACCGTCATCATCTATTTTAACTAACTTGTTTTACCCGAGTATCTGTGTTAAATAACAACATGGGTCGAATCATGATCTTAAAATCAGAATACTCTGCCATAGTTTACCTCCATAGACACCTATATTAATTTATCCCATTAACAACTACGTGAGCCGGTATAAAGGTGGCGCAATCTGTTCATGTTTATTTTCTATAAGATTCTAATTTCAGGACTCATGAATACTGATAGTAATCACTACATGACATTCCATCACCATATAATATAGATTATTCTCAGTCAATAGCTGTAGCCACTTGAATTTCGGAAAAAATAAATCGTATACAATATATATATATATATATCATAGATTAACAATTTACTATTCCTCGGTAGTCGGAGCCATTTAAAATACGGAAACGTAGTCCTCGAGATATCCAATACATAACTTACACATCATAGAGTCTTACATAACTTACAAATATATTTTGTCGATCATATTCGCTAAACTAAGCTATTTTTCTTACAATTCTCCGTTTCAGTTACCGAAAGTGGGTGTCTCTGACCAACCACCTCAGCCCGGGCCTGTTAGCGCGTTTGCAACCACTCTCTGGTGTCATATCAGCCGTTGTGGCTTTCCAGTCTCAAGGAAGCAACACGGCCGAGCGCCAAAAGATGAGAGAAGAACAAGGGCCGAGCGACAACAAACTGCCAGACCTGCAGATCCTTCCTGGAACCGAAATCCGATTCACCCAAATCCCTGAGAAAAAATATCCTGATAATGCCACTCCTGCCGAAATAACCAAGTACAATATGGACTATACATTTGTGCTTAAGACGCTCCTCACAACGGTTTACGAAAAGGATAGAAGCGGCGAGTCGGACTCGGAAGATTCGTATATGGGTATCCTCGGAGAGATCCAATTCTCATTCGTGTGTTTTCTTATTGGACAGAATTATGACGCTTTCGAGCAATGGAAACATCTGGTCCATTTACTGTGTAAATGTGAGGAGGGAGTAGCTATGTATCCACATATTTACTCGGCCTTTATTGTAGTTCTTCACCATCACATAAACGAAATACCACAGGACTTTTTTGTAGACATTGTAACTGCTGATAACTTCCTCACGAGGACTTTACAAACTTTCTTTTCCATACTTGATAACTTGGACAGTGCAAATACGCGACTGGCTGCGCTCCGAGCACGTGGACTTAAATTCAGGGATAACTTGCAACGTAAATTCAACTGGGATTTTACAGAAGACCCCGAGGATGAAGCTCCTGTCATTGTTGATGGAATTGAATGATTTTAGATCCTCCGAAATATGTTTGTACTCGCCATAATTGAGTTAACGATTAAAGATTGAACCTGTCGACAAATTCTATGAAAATAATTTGACTTATATATAATAATCAAATGGTATTATAACAAATAAAATATCATATGAACGTATTCTCTGTTGATATTTTGACTCTTTTTTCCCCCAACACGATGTTGTCCATGAATAATTATGGTCAGATTAGATATTGGCGTTCAGTGACATCTCTGAAGGAGGTGTTAGTATTCCCAATGCCTCCGCATCAGTTAGTAATAATTATTCAATACAACGTTCTATAATCCAATGAAGATATATAACCGACTGAATAGGCTAGTTAATCACATACGCGCATTTAAGGGTCATATCTCCAGAAAATGTACAATCGGCAGCTCTACACATTTAGTAAATTCTGCTAAATTAGACTGAAATTTGGCCAATGCTAGGCATGTCTAAGTATATTTGGTATTGTGTTGATTCAAACAATCTGTTTGTTTATGCTCAACTTTATTTTAAACCTTATTTTAGTCTTAAATATTGATCATTTGAGAGAATTGGCGAATTGTGCATTTTCTGGTGATTTCACCCTTAAATTATCCCTCGTCTCGCATAGCATAGTGAAGTAAAGGACGAAATGCCAAGATTCTTTTTTTATTACAAGAGTAATGTTTATTCGCCATAAGCAAATGAAGTTTGGTGGGTTATAGCACACTTGGCTCTGTGTCACACTGGACCTGGACGGAATAATTATTGACTGTGAAGAAATTCTATATTGCAGAGTATGTGACTTGATTAATTCATAATACAACTCAAAAACAACAATATACATGTATTGTTTTCACCTAGCCAAAATTCAAGATGCCCGTCATGCCCATGGATTTTTTTCCATTAAAAACCAGTATGACATTTTCATAAACGAAATAGAAATACCGTAACAAAAAGAAGGAATGAACTACTTATTCTGGAATGTTGAAATTTGGTTAGGCGTCCTATATGAGGGCATCATTTGGTAGCTTACTCTTTGGGATTGACATCGATGCCAAACCATTCAAGGAACCCAAGCTGTTTTAAAACAGCACCAAATTGAGTTTTGAAATATATCAAAATTAAATAGGATAATGGAATGTCTCCCAGTGTAATAGAAACAAAATAGTAATTGCGTTAGTATAAATATGTCGCATAAGCTACTCGGTACAGGCGTGAGTGAAGCTACAATGTTTACCCTAGAATATCAATGTTTATAGACCTGTGATATATTTCTCATAAATTACTATTTATATGTATTATCTATATCACATTTAAAACGAATACACGAATTCAAGTTATTTTTACCTCTGAGTCTACAAGGGTGCAAAGCTGATATTAAAACATTTTTAGGACAAGTTTGAATATGAATACATTATATTACTCGCTATACCTGAACGCATTATTGACCCAATAAAATTTATTAAAAATAACAAAAAAAACTGTTTCTTGCAAGTTGGTTATCTAAAGTGTCCAAAGCCCGCCTCTGCATGAAGAAAAATCCTGCACGTCTTCATGAAGTCACAACTCACCTTTCAAGGTGAAAATTTCAATTTCAGAGAGGGGAAGTAGGCGTTTTAAATACCGCGTTCAGGGGAAATGTGCCTATGAAATATATACGGTAAAGCGAAGCCCAATTTGGCATCAGAATTGAATGAAGGCCATTGATTGTACCAGCGATTGATCCGACTATGAAATCTAATCTGCTAGAGGCACCAGTACCGGTTTTAGAGCGTATGAATCAGAATAGAATTCACTCTCAATAAGGGTTTTCGATATCGTGCGTTATAGAAATCTATATTGTACTATGTGCCACGGCACAAGTAGCACCACTACATCTTTTCATATATCGGATTTCTGCACAGTTAGCACAGTCTACGTTTATAACACAATTTAATTTATATAATAAATATTTGCCAGTTTACCTTGATACTATTATCTTAATAGTTACTAGTACCCGATTTACAGACAATGAAAGGCAGCGAATGCTCAGAGAAAGACGAATTTCAGAATTGTGTAATACAAAAAACAAGATCATTTATGCGAAAATAAATCATCGAAATCTTGAGACGCTGAGGTAGATAGAGGTTTGGATCTAGCCTCGTAGTCTGGCAACATTGACTGTACTTTGAGTCTCATCTCCTTCCTTCTCTTCTCTTTATCTTCTAACTGTCGCCGTTTCTCTGGATAGGATCGGATCGTATTGAACACACGCTTTTTCATACGCCTAGAAAGGAAACAATAGGGTCGTTTCTAGAGACATCTTGGGTGATGAGGTTCGTATATCCAGGTAAGTGGTTTACGGTTTTATTAGTTTTGTTGTTTTTGTTTTAATTTAATTTCAGACCAATATAATATTTAAAGTTACAAAAGACGCATTAATCATCATGATTGTTTTCAAGCGTTGCCGCCATTTTTCAAGCGTTGCATCCATTTGCTACTAGTGTGGATGTATAATTTTCGGCAGAAAACTAAATAATGTCCCAATTTTGCAGAAATGGCAATTATTACTAAAGTGAGTCCGGCTAGTATTAAGGGTAAATGGTTTGGGCTAATAAACTATCATTTAAATGACAAAAAAAGATTGCTAGTGCTTTTTAACGTAAATGTAAATGCTTTCCCATATCTTTGATAGCATAAGCTCATTCAGAATATGCCCACCTAGTGTATCAATTTTGGGAGGACGGGATATGCTTAATTATCAGCACACAAAAACTCATTTAATTCACTACGTTCAATGATTAAATAATCATAGACATACTGTATACATGAGGTGGGAATCTAACAACTGGAGGATACTTGGGCTTTAATTGTTGAATATTCTCCAAGGGACAACACTGTTGTTATTACCTCAGACTGTCCGACGGCTCGGACCACTAGGTCCTTTTTCTAAAGGGTAATGACGCTGGTATAAGCATATAATAGGTGTGTATGTTCAGGTCGATAAGCAACGGCCAGTAACAGTTGTACTCGAATACTTACATTAAATTATGATCCTTTGCTTTCCTTTCTTTTTGCCAGAAAGCCACCTTTTCATCTTCAGTGTAATCTCGCCATGAAGTGAATATACGAGAAACTAATCGAGAGGTATAGAATCTTTGAGCTTTTTCTTCTTGAATGGCCACACATTCACCAACCTAAATTTAGAAAAGAATATACAATATCAAATACTCCACATCAAGGGTAAGATTGAACCTCCAATAATTCCGAGTATAACATAGAAAGGAATTACGAAAATGAATAATATGATTGAAGAATAAATGAATGGTATACTTACTCGTCTCCAGTTGCGGAAGCATCGTCGAATCAGTACATATTTGTGCATTTCATCGGCTAATCCATTTTTATGTTCTAACTCTTCTTGTACCATGGTATGCCAGTGAAGCAAAACTTTCCTGAAAGGAGAGAACCATAAGTGTTTAGATCTATACAAATAGTTTGGCTACTCATAAACATAAACACTGATTTCATATTCGAGAAAATGCAGCTCTCTCATCAGAATAAATGTATCCATGTCATATAAATTTGTATTATTCTAACCAAATGTGTTCGTATACCGTATACCAATGTTTCTCCAGGTGTTTTGGTAAGTGACTCTTTTTGGAGCCAGTGACCAATGAATTTGATATTGCCTTCCATATCTTTTTTTAAAAAAAACTTCAGATGAGTAAATTAAAAAAAAGGTTTACCTGAGAAGCTCGTCTCTGTGGTGAGTTTCTGCCACAGTCATTCTATTGTTCATTATCTCCACGAGCCGCCGCCAGGGCAGCCAGCCTCTGTATTTAACAAGCGCCCTCAGGTGGTGAGATTCTGCTACTTCCTGATTGTGCCTGAGTAGAGCTGCTTGCCTCAGTCTCTCCGCCTCTCTCTGCCAATTCAAAATAAAACAGTTCTAAAGTAACTTAAGAAAGTCGTTCATGCCAAAAAAGATTGCTATATTTTTATTTGTATTTTGCCCTCGGATTGCTATAACTTTTATTGATTTTTTTAAAAATTTTATTTCAGGCCTATACAATATTTAATATATTATAAAAATTATAAAAAAAACGCGTTAAAATGAACAATTTAATAAGTTCACCAGTTTTTGTGTGGTGAAGGTTTTAATATTTCACTTTATCTACATTTTATGTGAGTATTCATTTTGATTTCCCACTGACGAACCTAAAGTTTACAGCGAGAATAGATTTATTCATCCAATATAAAACAAATAAACCGTTGCTCTCGTTCATGCCTTTGGTGCTCTTGGAAAAAATAGTTGTATACCAATCGTTATACATACAGCTAATGATATGAACATTGATGTAAATACGCCAATAATTCTATGATACGAATTCAATTTAATTAATAAACAATTAATATGAATTTTTAAAAAAAGAAATAAATTTACCTCCCGGTCAAGTCGTTTCTTTTCACGGTATTCATCAGCCTTCTTTTTCTTCTCTTCCTCTTCTAGTTTCCTCTCTTCTTCAGCCTCCGCTGCAAGTTTGGCCAGACGCTCTTGATCAGCTTTCCTCTTTTTCTCTTCCCTCTCCGCCTTCAGTCTGGCTCGTTCAGCAGATCTTTCCTCCATTGCTTCATAACAAAAAGTGCCAATATAGATATTGAATCTGTTGTATCTTAAATCTGTTTAAAGGGTCGGGTTTAAATACCATATACAAACACAAAAACTTGATTAGTTGATTTTCACATTGCCGCAACCTCTCCGGCAGTTTTTCGTATCTACACACAGCACAATATTCCCTTGAATATTGTTTTGAAATTTAGACCAGAAAAATTTCAAGTTTGCATTATCGACTTACCTTGCAAGAATGTGGTGTGTTTGGAGTTGCCAGAACTCTCAGTACGGTTGGTCGTCAGTGCACTTGAGGTCGCTTTACTTCTGCCAGTTGTCGCCCCATTACTGTCGCCTTTCCCTTCTGAAGCATTTATCTTCTTGATGTTCTTTTTGGTTAGGGTGCTTGGTTTGGATGGTAAGGTGCTGACAGTACTATCAGTCCTGCAGGTAAAAGCGAAAATTCTAATTTATTTTTCGTTCGTTCGTTTTATGGAGCTTGAAGCCTGCCGGCTTTTGTTTTCACTGTATCATACAGTGAAAACAAAGAAGGACGAAATATTTATGAAATATTAAAGATCAAGATTACATCGTAATTACAAGTTGTAGAAAGGACTTGCATTATAATTAACACAGTAGCACCTGCAAAGTTAGCACCAGATTCCTGAACATATGTTGGCATTTTGGTAGAGCATTGGTCGACTCATATGAGGAGAAAATGAGTTATTTGATCATAAAAAGTCAATATGCATACATAGCATTTTCGTATGAAAATTGTCCTGGCAGCAATGTAGGTACCAAACAAAATGCTAGATACATCCTCTGTGAAAAATGTTGTCATATATGTAACGCCTAGCAAGATCGCACATTGGCTTTTCTTCATTGAGCATCTTTTAAGATTAAAAGTTGGAAGTTAATGAGACAGGACGACAGTTAATATTTCTTTAAATTCATCAACCAGTAAAACAATCACTTGCAGATTAGTCCATGCAAAAGTATGGAACCAGAGAATGACATCCACCCCGAAAGACTCATATATTTCCTATCTTGTATATGAGACAGGGTGAGAGGCCCTCTCCTATTTCAATGCAAATTCAATTACATTTTGAAAAAAAAAAAAAAAAAATCTTATCTTTCATGGTTCATCATAATAAATTACCTAGCAGTTTCCAATGCGACATCCGACCCACTAGCTACGCTTCCGTCCTCTTTTAATCCTGACATCGCCTCACTCGTCATACTTTCCCCATTGACAATAGCACCGCCTTGAGCAAGTAGTTGTTTCTGTAGCTCTTGGATATGAGCTTCTAGCTTTGGAACGTCCATAGCGGCTGGCATACCGGTCGCTTGTTGCCTTAGCAACTGTTGTTGAGTGAGTTGCGTCTGGAACAACTGTTGCTTCTGTAGGTATGTCAGCTCAGTTATCAACCTCTGTTGTTCCTGAGAAGTAATTAAGAATTCGTGAATATATCTAAAAACTCTGTAAAATCTCTGTTAAAGTAATGTAGCCAGGAACGTTGCAGTTCCCTGAAACGATCAGGTCGTCAGAAAATGTACCATTGCCCATACAGTTGATAAATACTGGGTATATATGGTATCTGTTCGATTATGTTCCATTGTATTTTCAGCTTCACTTTTGTTATAAATTTGGGATATTTGTGAACATGAGTGAGTGCGAATTGTACATTTTCTGATTCACATACTGATACTAAGGCTACACAAAAATGGAATAGTATTGTAAGTATTCATACAAATTCGTAGGATTTTAATTACAAACCTTTATTTGTTTTTGTTGTTCTTCTAGCATTTTTGCCTGAGCTGCTGTGCGGTGCTCTGTCGAGTTGACGACATACTTCTTCTCCCATGGTTGTTTCCTACTTGCCTTAGACGTGTCTGTCTTTGTTGACGCATCAGATCGCTCTGTCTCAAGGTCCTGGTCATGAGTCGAGCCTTCGCCCTGACCTTTATCTGGTGAACGTGAGTACTTAGCGAACTCACTTTTGGTCAGCTTTGCATCTTTCCTCGTTATCTGTAGAAAAAGAAGCGATACGATGGTTACATGACATATGATCAAAGCTGTAACCACTATTGTGCTGCTGGCTGTTGAAATAAAATTCACAAAGTTATCGGGTGAGAACCTAGTTTTCACAATTTTACTGGAACAATATTAGATAGGTACAGATGCTTTACATTTGATTTTAGTACATAGATTTAGAAACCTAGATATTAGCTTGTGATTTTAGATGAAACCGGTTTTTCTACTACGCCATGTGAATTAAACGATTTCTGAAATATAGCGGTTGCCACTAATGCACATGCAGTCTTCCTTGTTCAGTCCCATATCATCCTCATGATTTTCATGCATAGCAATTTTAAAAATAAGTATTTTTTTACACACCGGGCCACAGTTCAAATTTAGCCTTACCTTCTTCGGAAATATATTAAATGCAATGTAATTTGCAATAAATAGCCTGATACGCTTCCGTTTCAGGACCTCATGCTTCCTAAAACCTGATACATGAAGTTTAGAGGAGAGAGAGCAAAACGTACCTGCCAAGGCTGTTTGGTTCTGCTCCTGTTGCTTTTCTCCGATCTCTCTGTGGCGGTGGTGCTAGAAGCGGCGCTACGAGAAGACAAGGACCCACGCCGTTGTCGCCCAGGTTGAGAGAACATGTCATCCTTTAAAACATAGAAATAAAAAATACATTGAATTGAATTGAAGGAGAATAGAGATATTGAGTCTGTGAATACATTTGAGCCAAATCCCTTTGGTTTGCAAGATAGGGAAACAAGTTGTCGTATTTATAGAAAGAGAAAGGGGTTAAAAAGGGATATTGAAATTTATGTTAAACATTACTATTATGCTACACCTCCCGGTGTCATGTAATGATCTACTTATATAATAGTACCGTGATAATTTTATTTCTTTTAATGTTACTTTATACTTATTTCGACCTTACATTACTCCAATCACCTTACTAACGAATTAGTGCTGACTGGCCATAAAACTAAGCAAAATAAACAAGGTCAGATGTTGTCTGAATGACCTGGATTCAGTTCCAGAAGAACACCTACTATTTGTTATGTTATTTTGTTTCTAACATATTATCATTATTATCAAATACATGTAAATCCAAAGTAAATGGTATTTTATTTTTAGCATCAAACCTTGATTAAACTTACCACTCGTTGTCTGGCAGATTCTTGTCTCTCAGTAGGTATATGCTCCATGGATGTAGACTTCCTCATGTTGTTTTCTTTCTGCCAAAGGCTTCCAGAAGACGCAGCTTGGAGGAAGGCCGCCATTTTGTTTTGAGTGACTTTTTGTTCTTGGTGCAGTTCCTTTTGTCGGCGTTCCAAGGAAACGTGAAGAAGCCAAGCAGCGAAACAACGCCGCAGCGATGCAAGGCGATAATGCTCAGTGGCCCTAAGTTTATTCCTTAAAATTAGAGAGAGATATTGAATTAAATCCACGGCTGAATATAATACATAAATATAAAGTTAAGGACTGCGATGCACATCTTATAATTTATAGCTTTTCAGTAGAGAATGAGAATGAGAGAGAACAGGTAGATAGATAGTGAGAGAAAGAGAGGCAGAGGCAGAGGCTTTCCTAAAAACACTAGGTATAAATCTATTTCCAGTTAATGCTAATAAAACACCACACATAAGATCATAGAACATAGTGTATACTCTTTTCTGAATAAAATCTAGTCATTTAGGCTAACATAACATGATTAAGCTTAATTTCATTCTAGACAATGTACCTTTGTTCTGCTCTAACTTGCTGCATATGTATCATGGCATCGTTATTTCCTCGCTCTGTCTTGTGATAAATGCGCCAACATTTCCATGCTTTAAGTAGAAGTTTCCAGTCAGCCATTGCCCGAGCTTTGCCCAACTCCACACGCCGCTCTGCCACTACCTGATACCACATCCCGAAGTACCTGTGCAGCAGCTGAAAAATATAAATTAGTTTATAACCCGTTTGACATATACAAGTTTATATTTATAGAATGTAGCCTTCATCTCACATACCTCATCACATTTATCCCCTTTTTCAACATTTTGTTTCTTTACGCCAAATGCCTAAAAGTTTTGCTGAATTAAACACAGTCAGGAACTTCACCATAGTTCAATTGTATATGTATACTCTTATTTATATTGAAACCAGGACACAACGAAAAACACTTTTTTATTAGTATCAACTTAGTATCATTTATCAATTGGACAACTGGTTATTTCAACATAAAAAGACCTCTGATGAAGATCTCGACCGAGATCAAAAGATGTAAGGTCTGATAAAGCAACATAATAAAATCTGATCACCTAGTGTCTCATTGGTTATGTTGTCACTAACTTCAACATTTCGATAGAAAACTATTGATTTATAGAATTTTTCCGAAAGGAGGAATTCCTTGGTGTTGTAAGACAAATTCATCAAAAATAATACAACTGACCGTCAGTCTCTCCCTCAAGTTTTTGGCCTCTGCTTGTTGAATTTTGTCAGCTATTTTCCGCTGCCTGTCGGTATCCTCCTGCCTTATTATCTTCCTGGCCTCGTTTTCTAGAAGCTTCTGCCTCTGAAGTTCTGCGGCAGCCTCTTGGTCGCGAAGTTCTTTCTCCAACCTTTCCCTGGAAGAAGACAAGACAAGGAGAATATGTCACCTTTATGATAACACACAGTATGTTAATTTCTATACTTATTATATATCACAAACATCTGAGAAATCCGATGTTAGGAAATTGATTAATCGTACTTGCGCTTTTTCTCTTCAACCCACTGTCGTTCTTCGGCCATTTCTTTCCTAATCCTCGCCATTTCTTTGTTTATTTCCCACTCTTCCTTCTTTCTCCTGGACTCCTTTTCTGATTCTTCCTAAAATTACGAACGAGTTTACCAACCAATATATTTTCTGGAAAATGGTCTTTGAAACAGCAAATAACACGTTTATCCATTTGTACTTCACATTTTACCTTTTGAATCATCATCTTGGCCTGTAATTTTGCCTCTTTTTGAGATTGCGCTTCTTGCAACTTCCGCCTCTTTTCTGCTTCTCGTTTCTCCCTGTTCTCCTTTACCTGAAGGTCGAATATACAAAAATGTACAACAGATTCAAATATGGTAAGGCAAATCACCTAATAATGATTTCTAAATCAAGTGGGTGTTCCCAATGGAGAAAGGATGATTAACTTCATGGTATCTACTGTCTTCATGAATGGATATTGGCACAATTTCTTTGAAACAATTGTAGTGGCCTCATTTCGAAAAACAACCCAAATAATATTTGTACCAACTTATTGAAAATTGTATATCACACAAAGCTACAGGGAACAGCCTGGAAGAGCTGTGAATGTAAATCCACGGAAGGATAGAAGTCCTTTTTTCAAGATATGATGTGTATAATAAAGCGGATATAAAAGTATTACAAACAAACAATTTGATATACCAAAGACGCATAACTGTTTTAGACTGTTTGTTGCTTGGCGAAATCGGTAGGAAAGGTTTAAAATACCCCAAATCGATGGTTTGATTTGCTCTTTTATTAGCAAATTACCCAACGCATTTTTACTACGTTGTAGTCTTCTTCAGGGGCAGATTGCTTTTAAGATTGTTTCTAAGTGTTGCGTCATTCCATGGAATTGTGACCATCCTAAAGACCCTTACTTGTTGCTGTCTAACGGCCATCTTGGTAGACAGATCAGGTGCTTTCCTGTAGTCCTTGTCAAGCCCTAAGTCCTTCACCACATAATCGCCAACGACCTGCTTCTTCATCATAGAACTGATGATGTCATTCAAATCGGTCTCATTCTCATCGTCAAGAACTTTGCTGTAAAATGCTGAAAATGACAAAAATAGATACTAAAACATTAACTCGCGAATACATGTAACATTTATAATTATTTTAATTAGCGATTTACATGAGTACGATAATGTTTGTGAGGAATACTACCAACTGTGACTGTGACCAAGTATAGTAAGATGCTATTTCTAAGGACGAAAACGGCAGGTCTTTGAGATGAAAAAAGTGCAGGGGTTCAGGCAGGTCAGACACTCACCTTTGCTCTTTGCTGAGGCCGATACAGGAGATTTGAGAGCCTCCAAATCCATATCGTAATCCGGATCATTGTCTGCTACAAGATTGTCCCATTCCCTTTTAATTTCACTTTGACTTTTCTTGGGTCTTGAACGCTCAGACATCCAAGGCTCAGATTCGAAGTCCACGTCGTCGTCATCATCGAAGTTGACTTTCTCACTGACCCACTGTTGTAGTAATTCCTGGGCTATTCGTGAAATAAAAATTAATTGATTATGGTTCATCCTATCAGGCTTATGATCCGTTTAGGAAAATATATGGAAAAAGAACGTTATCTTCATTTTATAATCTCATCCCTCATTTTATTAATCATATCTCTTGAAACCATAATTTTTATTATTATATGAGTATGTTTGTTCATAAAAGTCTGAAATATCATCACCCAATGTAAATGTAACATTTGTAGTATAGTGTCAAAGACGGGAATATCACTTTTACGTTAATCGGTATGATTTTGATTTCAAAAATGCTTTTTTCCTGAATAAAATACGTTATAAAAAAATAATATGTGCAAATGAATAACCTATCTTTCCACACATGAGTACGGGGGTATATATCCCTCTCTCTATATGTGCCTTGGTATATAAAACAACTGTAGAAATATGTCACTTGGGCATTGGCGATTAATTAAATTGGGGAGAGTAGCTAGGATGTCAGTTGGCCGTTGTACCTACCTTCTGAATAGGCAGCATCGTGGACCCGCGCATCTTCTACCCTGCTCTTTGCTGCATTTCGTCCCCTGGAATAAGGCTCGTCAAAAGCCACGGCCGCGGCACGAGATGATGCATCTTCCACCGTCTGCTCAAAAATACCATACAATTAAACTTAATTTGTAGATAAAATATCGCAAATTCAATGGGCGTTCACATTTGAAGGCTCTATTACACTATAATTAAATAAAAATGTAATGCATCATGGGATAATCTAATTAGTTCTACAGAAGGAGGTATAACAACATGCTTACCTTGATCCAGTCCTGTATGTCATTATTGGTTGTTATTTTCTGAAATAAATAAAACCCGTTCATGAGAAAAAATATACGAAGACCCTACATATTTAGCTGAAAATCCTTATGATAACTTTATATCATAACTTTAACAGAATGACAGAGGCGTGCACATAACCAACTATTCAACAAAAGTTTATTTTATTTTAACATCTTTTGACAATTTTGTGCTCATTGTTTACATTTTCAAGTTTACTTTTGTCCAAAATTATACGAATTGCTGAATTTTGGAATGATTGCAGTCTTTGTAATAGGTGCTTTGGTCCAGAGTCATAGATGAAGTCACAGTAATCTAAATTGGGGGAATTGCCATCTTGTACAGTTCATGTCCAGAAATTGAGCCCGCTAGATCGATATAGGATATTATTTTATTTTCTGTTTTTGTTCTTATAGTTGTCGTTTTTCTCACTGTCAATGACACTGCCCACCACCTGCCCTCCCCCCCCCCCCCCCCCCCCATCGCATTACAATCCATTTGTCAGTGTGTATAGCCTTGCTTCAGCAACAAGGCTACAGGTATTAAGTTGAGTTAAGTTGAATGGAAAGAAACTCACTGAGTGGAGGGTCACTCAAGAGCGTTAACATAGAACGACACAACTCACAAGTGACAAGAACAAGTTTTCACTTTCAGAATTAAATAGTTAAAGGGGGACACTGGACTCAGTATATCCTCTGTTCAGACATTGAGGAAAACTAAGATATTATTATGTTCTGCACACTATAATTGACATTGACAGATGATTATGGTAATTCATCCTTAATTGACATGTACTGGTCATAGAAATTTTTAAAAAATATCACGGAAGTGCCAGAAGACAAAGATGACGTTCAAATGCCCAAGAAAAGCCCTAACAAAACATGAAATATATATCTCAATAAAATATGGAGAAAAGATCATTTTTACACCAAATTTTCATCTATATAGTTAGTTTAGCAGCTATTTTTGATGGTACGATATTAAACAGAAATTTATTTATCTTACTTTCAATATATTATATCCAAGGGTTTTGGAATATGCAACACAAGGCAATTTATGCTTTCCTTAATTTTGTCTGCTCCAGGAAGGGATTTTAAGATCAGTGTTCCCAAGTTTCGATGTGGACCGTAAAACATGTGTAGAATTGAGGATGTGAAGGAATAGTAGTTTCAATGAATTTAAAATTTTACCCCCAAATAGCCTCAAGTGACCTCATTTCGTGAGAATCGACTATAACCATAATCTAATAGAAAAATCTGAAAAATCTGAACCTCTTTAAAAAAGGGCTCATAAGACCCGAAACTTAGGACCCAATTGACAAACCCCATATTTGAGTTTGACTCACAGAGGACATTTAATTTTTATCCATATTGCCGATAGATAATTCTCATATCCAAGTCCCTTTTCAAAGGTAGAAACATAAGTATTATTGTACTGTATCAATGTATGTTGTGATGTTGTTTTGAATAGATTATTGATCCTTAGACACATGTACTTGGGGAGAAATCATTTTTTGGTCCATTTCATGGAAGAGTGATAGTTTCCATGAGCAAGGTCCCTGCTTGTTCCGTCAAATTATATTTCAACATTTAGACATGACATTGTGTATGTTTTATATCAAAATGTCTTCATGCATGAAAAGTTAGAATATATTTTTTTCAAGCTTTGTCTTGAGAAAGAACATGATTGGGTGATAACAAAAAGCAAAACAAATTTTCTCGACATATTTTCTTTTCCATCTTAGGGACCACCAATATTTACTATTGAAGTTTGTGGGGAAAATGGATATTTTCTCATTTTTTCCGAGATTTTAGATGGATGAATCTCATATTTCTGTTGCAAATTCTTCAAAACATAGCCAAACATTTGCCCCCATGCGTAAGAGAACAGGATATTAATATATTTTGAAAAACATTATTTAGTTTTGAAAATCATTAATACAAAAATATCTCCTGTTTTTAGCTCATCAGAATCAAAATTCAGCTGATGATGTTTTTTTAAAAGCTGGTGACCTCCCCACATCCCTCCTTTTTTTGCTTGTAAAGCAATTTAATTATAACAAGTTAAATTCCATTTATTTTTATACTAGAAACATTTTTTCCCATAGAACCCTATTGTGAACGGTAATACATTTCAGAGCTCCCTGAAATGAAAACTAACCTAGTGAAATATTGTTTTTATTTGCTTTTTGAATTCACTTAACCATGTTCTTTCATGACTCAATTTGCCAAAGTTTAAATAAAATGTTATAATTCATATTTTTCTCTGCTGAACAGCTGTTTATACCTTTAATATCCATAATGAAAAAACTTCCACTGTCAGTCATAGAGATCAGGAAGGGCGTACAGATTTTATGCATATCAACTCTGTGAGGTTTTTTAAAATAGAAATAATAAAATTCCTTAAAAAATTATACAATACAGGACCAATTGTTGTCCTTACTGTTGCATGGTCAGTAATAATTGAATTGTTATTAAAAATCATGACTTCAAAAATCACATTTTTTTTTCAATAGAAAAAGCGTTATTATACATGATAATTTAGGGGAGCTCATTTCAATGGGCTGAGAAGGACCTAACATCAGGTCAGAGTTTGTTAGAATTAAGTTTTCCTGAATAAAGAGAGGCAGTGTAATACGATTTTACAGGGATAATATAAGTTTTGTTTAACTTAATTTTGACCATTACCCAAGCCCCATGAATTGGAAAATAGCTCACTTGAAAAAAAAACTGAAACAATTGCGACTGCCTGTTTTCAACCCTGCTATTATGTAGTATGATTATGTACCTTCCCTTGCATGAATAAAATTTCTTATATCATAGGTTAGATATGTTTTGAAATGTTCTCAAACTTCTATGATGGTTATTTAATGATTGTTGTGCTCTCTTTCTGATTCTAGTTAGTGGAGATTTGTAACAATATACTTGAATGTCTAGAAATAATTAATTAAAAGAAATGAACTGACACTATTGTAAGTCAGATAATAGCATTTTAAACTAATTTTTAGACTTGAAATCTGGTACGTGTTGTTGTACAATTCATACACAAATATGGGAAAAAGGTCCAAGATACCAAAATATGTCCCCCCCCCCCCCCCCACACACACACACACACTTGGAAATTGCCAGGGACGCCTCTGGAAATTAGAATAGTACTTTGTTTACAACTCACAGAAGTCTAATCTGTCATTCAGTGTGAGCGTATTAAATGACGAATTTTTAAGGCATCTTACTTGTGATCGGGAGTAAACTCTAGGTTTAGAGAATCTCTCCCAACGATATAGGTTTGTCTTTTTTTCTGCCATCAGGATATCCTAGAATATGGCATGAAATCACCATTTAATCAACACATTCCTAACAGGAGTATGACAGGTGGTTACACCCTGGCAGTCGCCATTTGTAAACAAACTGAGAACGAGGCATCATCTCGCTGGGCTACGCGAAGTGACGAGACTTCGGGGAAGAAAGGTAAGTCCAACTTTGTAATGGGCGAAAAAGTTCTTCAAAATAATCATATTCACAATGACTCGTGTCGGAAAAGACAGCAACAGTAATTTTCTGCGTTTGTCAAGCTTTCCAACGATATATTACACTTGTGTGAATGTTTTAAAAAGGCAGCGTGTTTCGATGAGAAGCAGTACCCCGTCACCCCGCCAATTGTCGCCTGATGGTTTGGTCCTGGTCTTGCATTATTTACATTGCAAGTAGGTCGGTCTCAATCACTCAGCATTTTGTCCTCCAACCCACAACTTTAACACCGACGCTCTAACCTCAAAGTGGCCCTAGATGCGTATCCTGCGCTCATCGGACCCGGGGATTCGTTACGAAAAGAATCGACGATCCGTAACTGGGTGTAAATTAATTAGATGATCTTTCTCCACTGGCTTGCTCGCCTGGTGAATGCAGACATTTTGGTCTGCTCTCGCCGTCTCGGTGGTTGTATGATGGGGATCGGGCAGACGGAACCGGGCACGGTGTCTGCTACCGTTGGTCTCCGCAGCCAAGCCGACCATGACCCATTCTTAGTGGTGGTGGGGGAAGTTGAGCCATGGACTGGTCCATTTCGCTTCACGCTGTGGGAATTTTCATGGTTAGCTTGCTGTGGCAAGGGACATGGAGGGAGGATTTTCCTGTCTCTCCAGACTTCAAGACTGTCTTTCTAGTTCTTGCTGCGTAAGCAATTCTGTCCTGCATTTTATTGCTGATTGTGGCAGTTAGAATGTCTGGTCTGCCGTCTGGTCACTAAAAATAGATGGAATATTATTTGTATGCGTGCATTGTGAGATTTTCCTGATGTAATAAAGATAGTAGATCTGTCCGATATCAATGTTCTTTTCCCCTGAAAAGGCTGAATCCTTTATGCATATTACTAGTCTAGTCGTGATATTAGGACTTATTTGGAGAGATAAATTACGAGGTTATTTAGCTAGATTTCGTGTACCTTTGGGTACTGTCCGCGGACCTTTCACCAGAAGAAATTCGGAAGAAATTGTGCTCTTTCTGAATTTCTGTGTTCTGTTTGTAGATCTACTTATGATCTTACCCCCGAACTTTCAGGAACTACTGACACAAAAACTATAACGTATACGGTACCTTGGCATATTGGCCTTTAAAATATATTTTATACTCTCCGGGCCAGGGATGCATGAAACTGAAAGTCTGCAGTACTTCAAATGAAATCAATATTTTTTTAAATTAAAAAAAATGTCAATTTGCCATTGTTTTTTTTACCAGTATAACCTTACATTAAAAAAATTCTCAAATTTACCTATAATATCGTCTAAATTGATAATACCGTAATTTAAAAAAAGTAGGATATCTTATGATTGTAGCTCAAATGTACGGTACCTAGATATTTTAAGGATATATACATCATAATATGTGTTTGTTTTTTTAAGGTTCCGGGGTGATATAGTGGGGTGAGGGGTCAAGCCATTTAAGTTAAATAATAAATAAGGACCCATGGAAACTCATACCAAGGTACACATATACAATATCAATAATTCAACCAGTGTGGTCTATGCCATTTAAATTAGAAAGAAGATTAGACCTCACAATATACTCCATCAGAAGAAATAATAAACACGGGATATATTAAACTACATCACCAACTGGCGCTCCTGTGTTAATTTATCACGACAATCATATACCGGTATAGGTGAACCATACTCCAGGTCATATACACATTTATCATACAATCACAACAGCTATTTCACAAAAAAGGCTATATCTCGATCGTTCCACACTAAATGCTCCATGACCCTCCAGCATGCGCCCGTTTCTACAAACTTACCAAAAACAGTTTCTTGGCATTACTTAAAAAAAAACACGCCATCACTTGATCTCAAATTTTAGGGAAGTGCATTCCATACTTCTCACTGTAAAATGTTATTTATCAATTTCTCCTTATTCCATTAATATTATCGGCTTATGGAGGTCCCTCATCTGATAGTTAATAGGAGGTCTATCTGTAGTTTTGAACTCTGTCCCCCAAAAAAGAGATAAAAATCTAACATTCGCCTACATAATGGTAGCTGTAAGTACCTCGTTACCCAAATGTAGATCCCTGCGATTGACACCAAACACTTATTCTGCACAATTTGTAGCCTGTCGCGAAGCTAAGTCGACCAATATAGATCCAAATTCAATTACTGGCGGCGTCTTATGTACACAGATAAGGCAGTATTCTTATCACAGCCTCTTCCAAAGTAAATTAGCCTTTATACAGGTGTTGCTTATGAGGAGTAAGTAATATATTGCATTTTGAGGAGAAATAGTGTTCTGAAATTTATTATAGTAAGAATTATCATCAAGTACAAGGCGAACTATACACTGAGGCTAAGCCCTGTCAGCGAAGAGGCCGTAGCTTTATGGGCTTACAAGGCATGTATTTTACAGTGAATACTTCACACTGTGGTTACAGACATAGCTATGAAGTTATACACTCTAGGCCCAAACCCTCAGATCAGATAAGAATTGTATGTCATTGATTGGACGCCTACTTCGCTAATCTGTTTCCTGTCCTAGGACTAGGCGTTCTAATGGGATTATAATGTCATTTTGCTGTTTTAATTGAATTATCATGGCACTTTGTGGTTTGAGGCTTTCTCTCCGTTTGAAGGGACTCACTCATCTTTGGGCCTAGAGTATATTAAAAATTAATATGGTATCACATATGACACAAGGGCAATGCAAAACTACCCGGTGTTGTGGGCGGGAGTGATAATCTATGCAGCAAAAGTCACGTCAATAGCTCTGAATACCACATTATCTATAGATATGTATTCAATATCTCGATGTCATCATCGTTGTTTGAAATAAATCGCTGGTATGACAAATTTTATGAATTTATTAAATTAGATTAGTTAGAAACAGCCCCAGGCAAAAAAGCATGCTTTCCACGACAAATTGTTATGCCTTGCTGGAGTGTATAAATATGTTGAACAAAAAAACAATACGTAGAATACAACAACTTCTACAATTCATTTCTTAAAAAAAGATTTTTAATTAGATTTTCCCTCTTCAATAACTAACCCTGCAGGGATAAATACAACTAATCAACTGTTAAACTAGTTGGTAGTCTTTCAGTCTTTCAATGTAACCCATTGCAATTTTATTAGGGAAAAAAAAATAGGTGTGGTTCCGATTTTCTGACTGAAAACTAGGTAGGGGGTGGTAATTTTTTTTTTGGAAACCACCTCCCAGGAACTGAAAAAATTGTCTATTTCATAACAATAGTTGTTTTAAACATGGGAAATGTGCTTTTTGACAGTTCTGGGTTAGGAAAACCCGTTTTCCTGCTTTCATAAGCTTTTTTTGTCAAAAAATCCCCCAAAAGTAAGATAATTTTTAAAAAATCAGGTATGGTAAAACAAAATGTAGGTATAGGGTAAGGTTTTTCTAGGTAGGTGTGTGTGTGGGGGGGGGGGGGGGTAAATCGGAAAAACACCTATTTTTTTTTTGCCTAGTCATAGCTGTGTGTCCTATTTGTTAATGTACCATAGTTTTACTTCATTTAACCACATTTTTAACCGCATTTCTCTTTTCCATGTAACATTTCAGGTATACGCTTGGTGTGTGCTGAGATTGTTTCACAATGGAGGGTGGCGGAGAGGAGCCCGGAGATGGAGCGTGGAATGACAACCACTTCCAGGCGCACAGTACCACTGGTGCTTTCACTACCAGTCAGGCACAGGTCTTCCCTTCAACATCACAGGTGAGTTTAGTCAACTCTCAAAGTTCCAATCTCATTTACCTTTAACCTGCATCTAATAAAATATCCAATATGTCGGCCAAACCAAAAACACTATATACTGTAAAGGTATTAATGTTCGCGCAGTATTTATTTTCGCGCACCCAACTTTCTGCGTGAAAATAAATCCTGCGCGAAAGGTATAATTATTGCATAAACAATGTGTGAGATTTCCTTGCTGTGCGAATTTAAATCCGCGCGAAAAGGTTTCAAAGTACTTAGTGCGCGAACATTTATCTGCGCGAAAATAAATACGTTTACATTAATAATAGTTACTCGATTTGGTGGCCACAGAGAGGACATCAGGAAGAGCCATGACACAACTGTCGCCAGACACTTGAACATGGACCATCCTGATATCCCCAACACATGGGAAATCATATCTATCTCTATCATGAACCTGATACGAGGTGCTCCAGACACTCCTGAAGCAAAACCAACAGGGACAAGGAGGAGAGAAGATTTCCAGACTAAAAACGCTCACTCCGAGCGGACTTAAAAATGTGGGATTAATCCGTAAGAATCTACCCGATATTACACATTTCACCTCTTTAAAAACCGGGTTAGTTTAGTCTGACTGTTTTCACCGATTGTTCATTCGGGCTTTGCCTTTCAGTGGGTAGTTTCAGCCAGGGCCATCTACTAGTCACCTAAAAATAACTATATATTTCCGATTTTCGATTATTCATTTGGCTTTTAAATTGATTCATTTGAGTCTTGAATTATGAGGATGTTACAAGAGTGCATCTACTGATACATGTCATCGCAACATGAATGTAAAATTAATTTCATTTAGTAAGCAATAAGTAAAATAATAATAAGTTAAATATTTAACTTAAATAGACTGTAAGGACCTTGCATATACATATATGGCCTGATCACTAAGCTATAATTAAATCTCTCGAGATAATTATCTTATGAATATATGCCAGCGTTCGGGCACACGCTGTACGACCTGATCATAAACTAGAAGCGACCTACCCTAAGTTAAAGTATATTTTAGATGCAATAAAACATCTTTTGGGGAAAAATTGTTCATACAACAGAAGTAGAAATACACACAAATATTTGAATATAAAGTGGTCTGGAACCTGGCATAAAGTCCACCTCTCTATTGAGCCCACCCCTCTATTAAGACCAGTTTCTCTTTGTCCCGAATTACTTTCCTCTTATTAGATTAGCCCCTCTAATGAGACCACCTCGCTATGAGACCACAAATCCTTCAGTCCTTCATTCCCAAGGGTGGTCTCAATAGAGAGGTTCCACTTTAACTCCAACCCAAACAAAAGAATTTGAATCACCGTGCAATAATGAACTCTTCAATCAATCAAACAATGTTGTCTTTCAGGGAGTCGTTTCATCCTTTGCTGACAGCCATCTGCAGGCTGTGCTTGCCCAGGGTAACTTCCAGCATGTGTACCAGCAGGCCGCTGCGGCCAACCAGGCCCCTCCACCCACCTATGGCCGACTATCGCCCGTCAACGCCATCGAGTACCCCTCCAGCGCCTCCACGTCCAACGACATCTCCCAGTTCAGGGTGCAGGCTGCTGATGGCACCTCCTCCATCATACGCCTTCAGACCATTGATGGCAATCCTCAACAACTTGTTACTGTAAGAAATCTCTTGCTTATTTTATTATAGGTTGATTATGGTGTGAGGTATCGCTATAGGAAGAATAGGAGTCATTCGTCCTGGCTGTTTTCTTTATGAACCTGACAATGGGTCATGTTGTCAGAAAATTTACAATTCGCCTTTTCCAACCATCCCAAATTTACGAAATTTAAAGCTGCATTCCCAGGATTTAAGATCGAGTGGTTCTTCTGGAATTACATTCATATTAGTTCCCAAACTCAATATTATCTATCTCTGTTTCAATGAAAAGTAAGATAAATGTCTAAATTCTGTGATTTTACGATCGGGGAAACACTGAGATGTGCGTTCAGTCCACCATTGTAGTGTTCTAGATGCACTGAATTGACACGAGGTGGCACCTCTGTGCCACGCCCAGCACCATGTTTCTCTCTCAATCCGCACTAACTGACCCTGGTTGCCCATGCGCACCAGGGTCAGTGGGACTTACAAACAGACATGCCGAGTTACGGTGGACACCAGTAGATTTGGAGGCGTATTTCTTCTCAAATATATTAAGAAAGAGACCCAAACTCTTGGGATAAGGTGGGGTAGGGTATTTGCTCCCTAAATAAGTGAAATTTGAGATTTGTATAGAAATTAGCTGGGAATGCAGCTTTAAATGAAGTTTGGCGTAACAAACTTTAAATCAACGCAATACACAGTATTTTAGCTATACATTGTACGAAACTACACACCTCCTCTCCCTTAAACATTCTAGTTCAGCAGAATTTACTAAATAGTGTATTCTCAATTCAAGACGGCGTCCAAGATGGCCGCTCGGACAATACATCTTATGTAAAATAAAAAGATTAAAATTTTTAGAAATACTTCTTTTTACTAAGAAATATTGTTTCTTATACTCAGATACTTTACTCGTTGTATGCTTTAATTCAATCCCTTGTTGATATAACATTGATAGTTGATTTTCTATGTGATTTTTCAATATATAAATAATTATCTTTTTTTTCACACGGTAGCAAGCAGCCTGGGCGGACACAACATCTTAGTTTGAATAATTAAAATAATTATTCTATAAAAAAATAATTCACCCGTAAACATTGCCAGTATACTAGGACGTGGGCTAGTGGAACTAAGCAACAACTGCTGAACTAGTCTAGACAAAGATTAGTACCCAAAATGAGTAATTCTCGCCCTACACTATTTCAGGTATTGCTGAGCAACAACACCCTGGCAACCACTCCTGAAGTGGCTCAGCAGTTGGAGCAGATGATGCCCGTGTCAATAGCCACCTCCTCCACCTTGCCACCCCAGCCCTCGGGGGGCTGCCAGGCCATCCCGCCCATGTCCACCATGGCCTCTGCCGCCATCCCCAGCTCCGGGGTCGTCGTCTCCTCGGGCCTGGGCGGCCATGTGACGTCAGCACTGGGGGACCACCACAGGGAGCATGTGGTGTCTCAGCTGGAGGCAGACTCGGGGGAGCATGTGGTCACTCACTCGGTGGGTAACTCGCAGCAAAACCCTCTACTGCATGTGGTAAGTTTTTGATTGATTTTAAAATACTTTTCCCCAAAATTATTATATATACGGAGGATTGACAAAAGGGTAGACATGCTTCTGGAGTTATTTCCAGGTCTTCCAGCTGTTACCAAAGAAAGTTGATAGTTGATCTAAATTAATAGAAGGTAAAATACAGTCAAATAAAGCGGTACAACTTTTTCCTTGTACAAAATATAGTCCTAGATACTTAAGACTTTACAAATCTTTGTGGATAGTATATTCCATTTTGTTTTGAGGGTAAACATATTTCATATTTTAACTCATCCAGTAAAATTGTTCATGAGTAGACAGTCTGATCCGCGTTTTTATGCTGTCCTGAACAATGGTACAATGGATATAATCAGCAGTCCTAAAATATAGTTGGATGTGTAGCTCTGTCGATGCGGGCCTGGCAATACCAGTGGCACCACCTGGTGGCTCTTTCTAGTAACACCCACTCCACCTGGTGAGCATTTGTAATACTAGCGGTACCACCTGGTGGGTGTTTCCTATATACAGTCACTCCACCTGGTGAGCACTTGCTATATTACCTGACGACATACCAAAATGGATTTATATATAAAATAATTACTCGCACAGCAGTGTGATAAACACAATAAATGTGTGAGGATGAATCTATATTTTACGGGCGGAGTTTTTCATTGGCCCTGGTGACATATTTTGTTTTTGGGGGTGACATATACTTCATACATGAAATAGAACATCAAAATTGGAGTCGATAATTAAATGCAGGGTGTTCAGTGTTTGACTTGTACAATAGTTGTTTATTAATCAGTGATACAGCTGCTGTTCCTAAGCCCGCTCTCAATGTGTTTTATTAAGGTGTCTAGTTTGCCTCAGCTCCATCAAGCAGAGTCTACCACGTCTGAAGCTACGCCACTGGTGCATGGTGAAGTTGATAGTGGGACGGACCACTCCATGGGCCTATCACTCCATCATACCAACTCCAAGGTAATGCAATCTTTGTTTTTTAAAAAGAGGTTTTATTCAGCATCCCTGCCATCTGGGCTCATACAAATCTAAGGATTCGCTTTCTCCTTTTTGGGGGGTTTTCTTATTTTCTTTTACTCTCATACCTTCACAGTGGCTTGGTTCTAGCTCCATTATTATTACAAAAAACAGCTCCAGCCTTGATATTTGTATAATGAAATGCTTCGTGCAAAGGTTAAAACATTCGTCGTAGGTAATGTAATCTTAACCTTCAATCTCACATTCTCTACTTCATATTCAGTGGTAATATACAACACTTTTCATTTAAATTATTGATATCTTGTATTTGTTTAAAAAGTGAAGATCTGAACCCTTTGTGTGTGTTTCACCATAGGTGGTGGAGACCTATTCCAGTGAACCCGATACCACATCAGAGGAACTTGGTCAGTCCTACAGCCATCATCACCTACACAGTATGTAATTTAGGCTTTTAGATAAATATTTCCCTGCACAAGACAATATTATACTTTATTTCTAACGCAATTCAAATAGTTAGACTGAATGTTGTTCTTACAGAGTCTGCCATCAAAGAGAGATACAGTAATTTATGTTGAGGTGTACAGAAATTCATGGGGGAAAAATATGTACAGAAATTCATGGGGGGGGGGGGGAATTACCAGTGTATAGAGAAACCTGTCATATCGTTCTAGAGGTATACATGATTTAATGATAATAATAATTATGTTTTAATAACTATTTTATATTAATTTTATTTAATTTTGATTACAGGACAATCTAATTACGCAGAGCCCCATAGCTCTGCTCATCACAGTGGCAGCCTGGACCTGGGGCATCATCACAGCACAATGGACATCGGGCATCACGCAGCCAACAACGACGCTCTGCAGGCCATGGCAACTGTGTCAGTTTCACAACCGGCCATGGACCCTAGCATTGACACCAGTGGAATCATCGCCCACACCCCGGGTAAATATTGTCACCCACTTGTGTCGTTTGAAATGTAATCATGTGTAATCGGGAGGTTTATATTAGGGAGGTTCAGCAAGTCTGACCTAAAAACGTATCCGTATCTCTGATATACAAACATACATTAAAAGGAAGAAAGGTTCAGCAAAACATAGCGGGGAAAACGTAACATAACATATGCAGCAAAATTGTTCACCACACAATAAATCTTTTATACAAAAACCCGCGACGTAATTCACAAAAAAGATACGGATACGATTACAATTACATTCCCCACATCTCTTTCGACATGAAAAAAGGGGGAATTGTTCCTTGTGTGGGCAGAACTTCTTTGATGATGATAATAAAGAAATCTATTTGTTTGAAATATAGGCCCAGAAAGTGAGCTCGAGCTGCTGGTTTCTGCGGACCAGGGCGTCATGCACATGGACCAATCACAGGGCCTCATCAACAGTCACATGACTGAGGATCCATCCAATGTGCATGTTGAGGAGCCACGACCAGGTCCTTCCTCTGAAGTAGGTTTCTTCCTTATGCTCGTATAAATATTGTTTACCTAGACCGGAGAAATGTTTTAGAATGTTTGAGTACAGGTTATAAGTGTATCTCTACCATATATTGTTATAAAAAAAAGATTAGTGATTATGGACCGTAATGCTTCAGTTGATGTTCCGTATTTCTATATTATTATTTTAGATCAGTGTTTTGTTGATAAATAAAGAATTAAAATAATATTAATTTCTCTATTTACCATTGTCACTACAGAATGTAAGGAAGTCCCTGCGGCTGGCCATCTTGGACACAGCCCCTCCCCGTCCCCGCTGGTCCTCGCACGGTGTCTACAATGTGTCTGAGATATGGTGCGAGGAGTGTAAAGCCACCTACCCCACTGAGTGCATCAAGCATAGGATACAGCCCATCTATGATAAGGTAGGCACGTTGGTTCTTTAATCTGAGTGAAGTTGACAGAAATTCATGTACAATTCGCCTTCAGCAATCCTCTCAAATAACCCCAATTTATGACAAAAATGAGTTACAGTACTAGTATTTATCATTTTAAGTCTAATTAAGCAGAATTGACTAAATCTGAAGAGCTGCAAAGTGTACATTTTCTGACGACCTGGCCCATATAATCGTGGTCCTTTGCAGGAAAACATGTTGCAAATAAATGTTTATTCTGTGGGAAAATTAGAAAAATAATCACCCTTACTTGGCTTCATTCAATTTGTAATAACCCAACATCTGTTCAGTAGCGATTTGCCTTGATTCTTGAATTGACATGATAATTGACTTAGAACAAAATTATAGTTCACTTAGGATCGGAAAGATAGGAAGTCATAGCTGCCAATGAATTGTCTATATGGTAGTGGTACTTGTCCCAAATAATCGGGCATATATTATATCTTTTAACTTCAGAAACACTCTTATAGTTTAAATACCTCTACTCTAATGGATGCCTTGAATTAGGGAAAACAGGGCCTACTCGATCTCTGGAGAAAGCATAAAAGCACTGTGAATATCTAGCACATTATAATTGATATATTGGATATCTTGTTTCAGGTGGTGTTATCTCGCGCCTGGGCCAGTCTACCACCCCAACTCCAGATCTTCCGTTTGGGTGAGACTTCAGAGCTGGGTGTTTTCACCCGCAAACTCATCCCCAAACGGTCGCAGTTTGGTCCATTTATTGGCGAGTTGGTAGAGACTCGGGAAGAGCTGACAACCCCCCGCATCCTCCTACAGGTATGGTATTTAAAGAATTTTTATTCAGCATAAACATTTTGTAAAGTATACTATTCTCAGTCTGTGCTGTTTAAAAAATGAAGAAAACAGTCTAATAAATTATACATTGACACATATTTGGCATTTATATTATCGACACAAACGCATATATTGATATATGAGAAGCATAAAAACATGAGAAGAGTAAAACCGATTCCCCTGGCGTCAAAAAGGTCTGTTTAACATCAGTATACATTACATCTATACAATAAACCTCTAGGAAATCTACAATACCATCGTTACCCTTTTCCATTACAACGACTGCAACATTCTTTTATGTATTCTAATTTTATTTAGTCGGCAAACTATGGAGAATGCTACTAATACGTGTTGCCTTTTGTCCTATTCGTGTAACTATTCTAAACACGAATAAAAATTCAATAATAATAATATACCTGGCTCTCCTGCAGCTGGATCGTCCAAGTGGAGAGACGTATTTTGTGGAAGCTTCTAATGAGAACAAGTGCAACTGGATGATGTTTGTTCGCCCTGCCACCACGTGGGAGGAGCAGAACATGGTCGTCTACCAGCACAACGGCGATATATTCTTCGCTACGACCAAGAACATTGAAGCCAAACATGAGCTAAAGGTTGGTAACACATAGATATGCCTAGCGAAGATCTAATTAGAAAAATTATTATTAAAAAACTTCCTATTCAAGAAAAAAAAATCATCTCACTTCTTTCAAATGAACTTTAATTGAATATGTATGAAAACCAGTGGTTGACATATCTCTTTCCTCAAATCGAAACTAGAAATTATAATCTTAAATATAATTTTCTATATCGTGGGAAATAAAAAAAAAAAAGCTCCTCATCTGAAAAATAAATAATAGGAATGATAAGAGGCGATGATAATATTTTTGATAAGGTACAGAAACTATTTGTTGTAATACAGCCTTACTCTGACACATACAGCATTTAGAAAATATAACTGAAGTTAGCAATGGTCTGACATTACAGGTATGGTACGCTGCTCATTACGCACACCGCCTGGGCATGGCTCTACTGGAGCCTCCCGAAATGGACATCTCCCTGACTGATCGCTGGTCTTGCTACGAGTGTAACGAGAGATTCAAAACCTCTGCGTTGCTGCAGAAACATCTGGCTGTCCATGACGACTCCGCAGGTTAGTGGGATGTTGAATAATGGGGAAAATACATAAAATCGTGAATATTGACGGGCCTAAGGTAATAACAATCAAGAAATTACGATAACAGTGGTGTCCTTCTGAGAAATATTCACCAACTCAACCCTAATGTCCATCAGTCTGTAGAGTCCCACCTCTGTAAATTTAAGCTGTCTCTACACCAGTCCCGATTCTGTCTCACGATACTTGCGATACTAGCCGATAGCAAATGTTGACAAAAGTTCCCAATGGTAGCGATGCAACCAAGTATCGTCGCCATCTGTCCTGAGTATCGGCAAAGCCTCTACATTGGCTATTACAATCGCCGACACGTCGGCGACGCACATGTAAACTCAAACATGTTTGAAATCGTCAGTGACTGTCACCGACAATTGCCGATAGCTACAAGTGTCGGGAGGCTATCGGGAAAGCTTCTACATTACTACTGACAGTTGGCCGATAAAAGCATCGGCAAGTATCGCCAACTGTCGGTGATGCACAATCGGGACTGGTGTAGAGGCAGCTTTAGTCTTATTCTACTTCGGACTTGACCCATCAGAGGCCTACGAATCTTCTAATTTGACCATTGCCATTTCATTCACTAGAGTTATTGACATGGTTATGTTTGACAATAACCCGGAACCAATATTTTAGAATTTTAGTATCACATGTGTTTTTATAGGACCCTCTCTATAAATTAGCTGAGCTCTATACGTTTAGGCTAATGTCCCATGGTTATCGTGTACTTGCTTAAAAACCTTGCTCCTGAAGATGCATTTTGAATGCCAAAATACTAAAAGGTTCGTTATTACTAAACTGTTATAGATGTGGCTGGACTTGAGGATTATGATGACGATGAGGCTGATCCTACTGTGACCGCATACTCCCGAAGCACAAAACGCAAAGGTTTCTTAACCAAGAATGGCAACAAAAAGGCCTCTGTTAAAAAGGTAAATTCATCGCTCTTTTTCTTTTATCCAAAAGTTTACCTTTTGTACAAAATATTGCAATCATAAATTATGAGTTATATTGGTGTTGTGTTCTAGTTTGGACACTTGTTGGAAGAACTGTTGGAGTTAGATATTCCAGTGATACATATCCTTAAGTTACCCTGAAAGGTTGTTAATTAAACTCAAAAGACAAGATGAAAACCGACTATAAAGTTTCAAGCTTGTTGAAAAAGTGGTGTTAAAGGCCATCCGTTTTCCTTCCTTGTGGAATATAAAAACAACAGCATTTTCGAATATTTCCTTATACCTGTTTTCTTATTCTAGGAATCTCCACCACCTGAAGAATCTACAACAAATAATGCTTTTCAGAATTGGAAAAAGAAAAAGACTAGCATCTATCTCAACAAGTAAGTCCTCATGACTCCTAATAATTTACTCTTTGCCATACTTGTATTGCCATATTCTGTCATATTTCATTGTGGGACATCCGTATCTTTTTCTCTAAACACTTTCATTTCCATAAAATTTCGTTCTTATAATTTAAAAAATTGATTTCTAAATCATGGTGGGAGTAAGTTCTGGACGCTTAGCTCCTCAGTCTGAAATAAATCTGTCCGCTAAGCATTCAGTTGGGCTGCTCTCCTTCACTCTTATTTAAACAATCAGATTGACTGATCGAGTTGTTTCTAATTTCACTGATGTTTTCTGCGTTAATCAGGTATAAGAAATATCACCAGGAGACAATTAAGAAATCGATCAAGTCCCTGTATAAGAAAAAAGGCAAAGAGTCTGGCGGGCAGGAATGGGTGTGCACACATTGTGACCTTACGTTTGACAACGCTAGTCTCCTCAACCTCCACACGCTCACTCACGCAGCTGAAGATATAGGTATTTACTCATTTATGATACCTTTGGTGGAGTTGGTATAGGTATTTACTCATTGATCATTCAACGCTTTACAGTCTAACCGAATCCCGAATCCGGTTTACAGATGCATGCAGCTACCATGTTGAGGAATTCGATTGACTTGAAAGAATTATTTTTGAACCTTGAGTTAAAATCATAGTAAATCTAGGATTATAAGAATTATATTTTCCTCCTATATCAATCCAAAATTTTAAAAAAAGAGAAAAATTCTGTATCAATCCTATTGGTATCATAAAATCATAATTATCGCGCCTTTATTAGGCTCGTGCACAATTTGTTCAAAATTCATTTTGTTACATCTTTATCGTCGCAGAAATGAAGCTTGAACTGCCTTCCCTACAAAAGCTCAATGAGTAATAAAATAAAAAATAAAATCTTTTTCATTTGCCCCCTCTCTCCACAGGTCTTCAAGAAATCCAGAAACTCTGCGGTGACGGTGGAGCCGACGGCGGGACTGTGACGTCAGACCACGTGACGCAGATGGGTGTGACGTCATTCAGTCAGGAGGGTGACCATGTGACGACGGCCATCACGAGTGACCGCTTCCTCCGGTGTCCAGTGTGCCATGAGCACTTCGCCACTAAGGGAGAACTCATTACTCACGCTAGCGAGCATGGCAAGGCCAAGAAGCGCGGTGCTTCATGCCTCGCCAACCCTAACAAGCCCCATAAATGTGAGTCACCGCATTTTGAATTCATCTTGAAGATGGAGACTTGTTTGATTATCCATTCTTACTATTCCATGTTGGGATTGACACCTACACAAAAAACGGGAAATAGAATATCGCACTGCAGCCTAATGACCTATAAATACCAAATGCATGATGGGAAAGATGGGGACTTGTGCCATGGAAACATGTTAATAAAACCCATGAATATTGGCATTAAAACATTGATATCCCCTATAGGAAATACATTGCCGATTCAAAAGAAAATTATGAGTTGAATGAAATTATATTGATTCGAAAACGTGTACAAGATGGTAACCATGAACTTTATATCAGGGGAACAAATTTATTCATTTGAAATACATGTAGTTTAGATTACTGCTTGATTTTTGATCATCACTTATTAAGGATCTGTTTCCAAGGCCTTGTGTCTGTTAATGAGGCAAAGTGATGCATAGCTTCTCTCTTCTTTCTGCTCTCATAAAAATATATTTTTGTTTTGTTCAAAATATTTCGGGGTTGGACATTTTGGGGTGCCAGTTCCTCTGGGCGATGTCTTTATGGAAACCATTAAGAAAAAAATATTTCATTCGGCGCAAATATACACCAGAGAAATTGTTATAGGTCTATTCTACCCTATCTTCAAAAAGTCAGGAATTTATATTGACATTGATATTTTCTCTGCTCAGGTAATAAATGCTGGAAGGCCTTTACTACCAAGGACCGCCTGACCAAGCACATGTTATGTCACGGAGACGAGGAGAGTAAACCGTTACAATGTGACGTCTGCTCTAAACGCTTTATGAATAACTCTGCGCTCGCCTGCCATCTGAAAACCCACTCTGACAGGAGTTACTACGAGTGTCCATTGTGTCGGGAATGCTTTGATCAGGTACTTGAATATTTTCCTATCCAGTGACTACTGTTGTTTTGTCCTCCATTGTGTAGCTGCAATTCTAAATTTTGAAAGTAACTTTAAGAAGAAACAATAAAGCTGGGAAGATAAGGGGTTCTGGTTGCTTCTTGATTTATTGCTTTAAATTGGCATATTGACTTTGTAGTACATTATGCTGGTAACCCCACCTTGTGTCGCCTACCTGGCCCTACTCGTTCCACCAGTAGGGGTATTACAACCTACCCGAGTTGAATGTCATTATAAAAAGTAAAAAAGAAGGCTAAAATAATCATTTTGTGTAAGACTTTTCCCTGGTGAAGGGCACCAAGCAGCCCGAAACGTTCACACTCAAAGAATCGCAGTAATTTCTTAACCATCTTACCCATTTCATGTAACACTTGATATGTTGTTATCACATTATTTTATTCATTTTCCCTGCACAGGTTGCTGTGATGAAGTCGCACGTCACGACTCACGCTATTAACGGCGCCTACACGTGCCCGGAATGCCACAAAACATTCACTCAGTATAGTGTCATCCGCAAGCACATGCGCGCCTTCCACTCGGAGAAGAAATACCCCTGCTCTGAATGCGACAAGGTAACAATTACTGTCTATTACTGAAATTATAATTAATTTAGCTTTAATTTGTGTAGAAAAGAAGTCTGTAACGTAACCAACCTCGCACGACTTGTTGTTTAGGCATCAGCATTCCTTCCATCAGTTTCGATATGGTAAAAGAAAAAATATATCATTGACTGGCATATAGTTAGGAATAGTCTGTACAATTTTGGTAATAAAAGCATTATGAAAGACAGCAACACAACGCAACCTAAACTGACCCTTGTTAAAAGTGAATGGAAATCAAAACATAACTTATTTTTACTTGATTTGATCAACGAGATTATGTTAATATAATCTCGTTGATTTGATTTGATATACTTTTATTGAATATATTATCGGCTATAAGAAGTCGTTCTCCGGTAAAAGGGAGGTTTGCAAGTGTTCCTTTTCTTTCTTACAACAATTTGTAGATGACAATGAAGACAGTGAAAGTGATTCTCTACTAATAAGTTTAAGATAAGTTTAAAATGTATTTGCTTCTTATTTCAGGTGTTCCCTCGACCTGATAAGCTGAAGCTGCATATGCTGCGTCACTCCGCCCACAGAGAGTTCATGTGTGAAACCTGTGGACGCCAGTTTAAACGCAAGGATAAACTCAAGGAACACGACCGACGCATGCACGGCCCAGATAATGATCGCAAGGTAAAGATTATTGGTTGCTGAGTCCATCTAAAATATCTGTGATGTGTCTTTTTACTGAGACATCAATACACATAAATATTTTTTTCAAAATTCTGAACAACATTGTAAACTAAATATATGTAGTGTCTTTGTGTCGACTACGGAATGAATGGCGGTCAGTTAGTTGATACATGTATTTCTATTTATTGTAGACATGAAAAGGAAATCCGTTTATGCCATCTGTGTCCTTTAAACTGTTTAACATATTTAATGTGACACATATTGACAAACGACTATCACAATTGACATAGTCTTAGGGCTCTTACCACTCCACAGTGCCCTCCTACTTTCTTGAACGTCAGTGACTGATTCTTACATATGCACTATTCACAGATCCGCCAGAAAGCTGCTGGAAGTCAGAAGAAGTTTGTACCCAAGGTTTCCCCGAACGACTACCACCGCTTCATCTACAAGTGCCACTCGTGCTTGTTGGGCTTCAAGCGGAGGGGAATGCTGGTCAACCACATCGCTAAGCGTCACCCCGACATGAGACCTGAACATGTTCCTGAACTTAACCTACCCATCCTGCGCACGCAGAGGGACTACTACTGCCAGTATTGTGAAAAGGTATTGTCCCCTGATTCTTAACTGTACACTAAAGGCGACTATTGATATGTTCATGTTCTAGAAAAATAAAGGGCGTAGGATATATATTTTGGTGGCAAAAAGAAATCAATTTTAATTCACTTCTTAATTTTTTAGTATCATACAATTTTAAATTATTATCAATAAGGATTTGCATCTATAAAAATTTAATAAATAAAAAAATAACATCCGTCCTGTGGAGCTGATAAATTATAATATGGAAAGCCGCTCCTGTTCTTTTTGTATGTCCTTGGCTTGGACCCGCTTGGTCCGAAACGATTTTTCTCTTGAAATTGGAAGTACAGCCTATTTGTTGTATAGCCCCAGTCGATGCCAACATTTTATCACACGCAACCCATTCAAATCAAAACTTTTTTTTTTCAGGTATACAAATCAAGTTCAAAACGCAAGGCACACATCATGAAGAACCACCCTGGGTCTGAGCTGCCTCTGAGTAGCCGCAAGAAGAGCATGTTCACCGAGCTGCCCGGTTTACCCAACCCGACCTACTCGCAGGCGGTGGGCAGTGTGACCACCGTGCCCCACCCGTGCGAGTACTGCCACAAACAATACGCCAGCAAGGCCAAACTCATTCAGCACCAGAGGAAAAAGCACTCGGACTTTGTGCCACCAGCGCAGCGCCGGCCCACCATCACCGCCGTCATGGTGCCCAACAAGACGGCGGCCACCTTGCTGATGACAGCCAACCCCGGCGAGCAACACGAGCGCTATGTGACGGTGGAGGCGTCAGACAACCACCAAGTGGCCACCGATGCTCAGGCTGATCTACTCACCCAGGCCATGAGCGAGCTGCACCAGACACTGACGCTAGACTACAGAGGCCAGGTGGCGGCTGAGTACGAGACTGTCACTACTCAAGGCATTGTTCAGTCTCCCTCTGTCAACGTCATCCACCCGATCCAGACTTCTACCATAGAGCTGAGTCATCTCGGGTCAACGCTCGCTGGCGGTCATTTCCAAGTGACCACACAAGTGGCCACTGATGAACAGGTTCAGGAGCACCAGCAGCACCAGCATCAGCAGCAAGTTGAAAACCACCAGCAGCAGCAACAGCAACAACAAGGGTTGGAGCAGCTGACTACTGTGGTAACAGCACAGCAGGTAACAGCAGAGGGGTCCCAGCAACAACAGACACCGGTTACACTCGAAGGATCCACTGTTAGTTATATTCCTCGGACATGGACTACCCCTGTCACATACACATATAGATAACCTTGGCAGCAACTAGAGCAAGATGAAAATTGCTAGATTATCGATCGCTTTTAGTGCCATTGAAATCGTTTGGAATGTGTATTGCCCTTAAATTGTCATAACAGACATTATGTATAGAATGGATATTGTATATTACTGAATCTATTTATTCAAGGGAGTACAGATTAGTATAGCCCTGTTATTTAAAATATTATATTTTGCGGCTATATAAACTGTTCACCTGCGAACAGGAGTATTATAAGGATCGCTGTGGATATTTTTGTTGGAGAAATGTTTAACTTATGGAGGTACGAAGAGTGCATTCTTGCTATATAATTATGCCATGTGTCTATTGAGCACTGCAGTCTCATATCATCGATTTTGGAGAGGCCAACATTAAATGTTTGTCTTTCTGGTCGCCGTCAAACTGCATCTTCAGTTAGCACCGATCCAAAACTTTAAAAAAAAAACTGCTCTTTTCCTACGCATCTGAAAGTCATTTGGCCAACATTTTGGAGGATTTCTTATTGTGTCGTAGCTGAGAATGCAGCTTTCACCATCGCAATATTCATTTCAATTTGATATATGACAATCTAAAATATACAACTTGTGTATGCATCAAGGAATAAGGACTTTCCTATAATAACCAGTGGTAGCTTTCTTTCCTTCTTATTTCATTTATTTGAATATCAAGTTATATTCATGAAACCATCGGAAATGGGTTTATAAATTCATGTTTTCTTGTTATTACTCCCCTGGATCACACATCTTTCTTTTAATTTAATCTCGATGAATAATAATGACGGTTTCACAAGCACTGCTAACACAACTATGGAAATGTGTCGGTACTTGTGGTTGTGTTTGGTCAGGAAATAAGAATCAAACTTTGTTGTTTTATTGTGAAGTGTTGTAACTACCAAGGACTACATACCATTAGAATCTTTCTTACCACGAAAATGGATAAATTCCTAGTAAGGAGCCGATCGATAAGAATGTAAAGAATTATTTTTTATGAACAAGGCTGATGTATCTATGGGCGGATGTCTCCTTGTGAATTCTTTAACGGCAAATCACAGATTTAAAGTGATTACAGCACGCTTGGATTACACCTGTGGGTCAATAGAAGGCCTGGGGTTCATCACAGCTGTAAATTTGTTCATCTTTCAGTCGTTATTTTACTCTTTGTAACCACGCGTAAAGCTATCAGTTCTCAGCACCATTGCGCAACTTATTATGTGTTCGAAACCTTTAAAAAAAATGCCATGTTTTGTTCAACCCTGCTGGTCTTGCCAGTGTCCAAGTATTTTTTTCGTTGATAGAAATAGATTTAGCTTATTATTGTTTTGAGCTTGATCATTTACCGCAATCATTATTATTATTAAAGTTTAATGGTTTATCGCCTGTATATCCGTATATATATATATTACAATATAGTATGTGTGATAAAGTTAAATGTGGGAGAAGTGGGCTGCCCTTGGGTTTCACTGGCTAGCTTTTATCACCTCACTTTGATATAATTCATGGCTGGCGATTTTTGCCTTACGTTTTCGTTATTGAATTATGCAAGAAGCATGCGATGTAAAGAAAAAACCGGCGCGAGTATTTTTAAACTGTGAATGTATTGGCAATAAAATTGTGATCCGTGATGGTGGAGATATATATGTATGGGTGCTGTTTGTCATGGTGTACTTTATAAGTCCTAATCCGTGATTGCTCATGGTAATTCCTGGCTGCGTGTTCATTGACGGACTACGTTTTCCTAACAAGGCAAATTTTCGGACACTTCAGATTTTGCTCTTCTCTTTGTAACGTGAGCTAGCTCCTTCTAATAATAGGTTTTAATTCATTATAATTATTGCTCATTAAAGTTAGGTTACTTTATTTCAACAATGTCGAGGGACAGCGACACTGTGAAAAGGGGTAATGATATCTGCTTAAGCTGATCTTGCAGTTTCACGTTTGACAATCAATTGCATTTATAGCATAAAACACATTCGGGGAACTAAGTTCACATAAGGTCTACTTATGGGCGTTATGGGCCAAGGGTTTCTGTCGTAGTTCCCTCTTGATATCTAAGCTCGATTTATTTTGGGTCAGAGTTGAGCAAATGTTTGATTTATTGTCATTGATTACCTTTTAAGTATTTGGTGTAAGATTATTCTTGAATAATTTTCAAATACCACTGAAGCAATTCATGTGATGTGTACTACACGTTTAGGATCACGCAAATAAAAGTATTTCGTATGAAACGAGGTTTCTGTTATTTGTCAAGGGACATATATATGTAATTTGGTGCTAACTGTAACATAGGTGGGGGCCTAGGCTACTGGTAATTTGGAGTGTCGTAGGGTAAACTACTGAGGCCATCTACATGTACAAGTAGGACAAAATTCGTAGAACGAAATGGAGGAAGCAAATAAAAAAAATACATTATTACATATTTACTGTGGTACAGGGACGTATCTCACCAGCCTGGTTGTAGTAGGCAACTGTACTGCCCCTATACAGTTCTGACTGGTATAGTACAGAACTGTATAGAGATAGACACGGCTATCTAGGTTGTAGCGGAATTTAGAAAAAAGGAGTAGTTGAATCGGACAAGCGTTAAACATCAGCTGGACATTTGGGATATCTATCTTGGTTCTACGATTGGGTTGTGGGTCATAAGTGAAAGACAACGTATCAGCTTTTCAGGCCTTCTATGCCATGTGTATTTACATTAATTTCCAGTACAAGTTGAAAACCTGCAAGTTAAGGAGCTTCGCTTTCCAGAGCTGTCATCTCATGAAAAATTATCTACAAAAGCAATGTCTATTTCAAAGCTATTAACATCACAGGCTTGGCCATAGACACTTAAAAGTCAAGTCTTGGTACCGGTATTCAGGGATGGGCGTAAAAGGCGGGGAGATGCAGTCATGCGACCCGGTTCAAATCTCCCGCCAATCAAGGCTGTGGCTATTTGAATGTCCCGCGAAAAAAAAAGAAAAAATGGTGGTTTTAACCATCGGGAAGTGAAGGGATTGTCACAAGTGAATAACAAAACTCCTGAGAGAGTTGGGGGGCCCTGAGAAGGGCCGTTTTGTTTATGCAGTTGGGGCTACTTGGGTCTAGAATTCTTGGCTCTGGCTGGATTTTCCCTTGGTGGCTCCGGACTTCTTGGGGAGAAGGACGGCTTGGATGTTAGGTAGAACACCACCCTGAGCAATGGTCACACCGGATAGGAGCTTGTTCAACTCTTCGTCATTCCTTACTGCGAGTTGGAGATGACGAGGGATGATCCTGGATTTCTTGTTGTCACGGGCAGCGTTTCCTGCCAACTCGAGAACCTCAGCTGCCAAGTATTCCATGACAGCGGCAAGGTAGACGGGAGCTCCGGCTCCGACACGCTCACCATAGTTTCCCTTGCGAAGATGACGATGGATACGTCCAACTGGGAACTGAAGTCCAGCACGAGAGCTACGAGTCTTGCTCTTTCCCTTAGCTTTGCCGCCTTTTCCTCTGCCAGACATGTTGATGAAGTAAGTAGATAGGTGTAGTACGTAGAAGTTCTGCTGTTGAAGCGAAGTGTGCTCTGACTACCAATAACACGGATATTTATACCTGACCGGGTGTACGGTATGCGCACCAATCAGATTACAGCGCGGCAATCAAATTAACCAATCAGAGCCGAGTCTTCAAATCTCGTCTGGGGCGCCTCAAAGTCTCGTCCGTGGAAACCGCGAGAGTCAAGATGGCGGAGCCCACACTGTGACCCTTGGTTGTACACATGAAGAAAGGGAATATTTGACAAAATGGACACCATTAAAGTGCCAAATACTATATGGGTCAGTGCTGCACTGTCCTGTGTAGCATATGGACTAACTTATCGGCTAATCCCTGGTCTTAAAGATATGTTTATTCGCGCTAATTTGTGGGGGACCGACTTGAGTAAAACGACGAAGCATAAAGTGTGAGTACCCGTAGCTTACATTGAGAGTCCCGGGGGTCTGACGTGGAGGCTTGGGTTCTCAGGAAAACTTTATGTGATGGGATACACATGTGGTCGTATAACACCATAGCACACTTGCATCGTAAAATATATGTACCGTGTTATTTTGCTTGCAGATTTTGCAGTATGCTATTTTCTGTTCATTGACAGTATCATAGTATTAGAATTTGTCATTTTATTTATGGCCTTCGCCTAACAAGTCTGAGCAGCATGGCCAAAGGCAAGGAGCCTTAGCTAGCTTTCCATGGGGCTTGTAAAGCGACACTCAAACTAGGGGCGAATGGCGCCAAGCGATGTCCCCTAAGAATCAGAGATGATTCTTTTTTATTCGAATCTATGAACATACCGTACCTGCTAGTGTTTGCGGCTCACGATTTGTTTCAAAACAATGTCAATGACTGTCGAAAATGAAAACTAGCTAGATCTAAACTAGTTCCAAGTTTGTTTTGTTTTTCTGGAGCCTACTGGCACTGCCAGTTTATTCAATAAGTGGGTACATACATACATGGGTCAGATTTTCAGAAAATGTACAATTCACCTTCACCAATCTTCTTAACTAACCCAAATTTCAGACGAAAATAAAGTTCAAAATACTAACCAAACAGATTGCTAGAATCAATTCAATGCCACATATATTCGAATTTAGCTAGTATTGGCCAAATTGCAGCCGATTTTAGCAGAATTTACTAAATGTGTGTAGCTGCCGATTGTACATTTTCTGAAAATCTGACCCACATAATAAAATGTCCATGGTCACTGATAATTATATAATGTGCAAAAAATGCATGAACTGCGATCAACAAATATCTAAACAAGTCTTGGAGGTTACAACCATTAACACAAATTAAACTTGTCATTCTTAGTGACCTCTCTCCCAACATATATTTATATTATTATATATATAGATATGAATTAATTCACTGAGAGTCGACGTCAGACCCCTGTTTCGTTGTATACGTGTACATGTAACTAGTTCCCTCGACTAGTTCTAAGTTAAATTGTCTTTAGTCTTTTAGAGAAGTCCATTGAATTGATAATGACAGGTAACTCAAAGCAGTTACCTAAAACAGACCAAACATTCGGCCCCAACATCGAAATATCTGGTGTGATTTCATGGAGAACAATTTATTTCTACCCCACGCTAGACTTGCACATGTGACATAAGACATTAATTATATTTATAGACATTCGAATACATTCCTCTTCACTTGCATTTGGTTTTGCCAGTGGCAGAGTACCATACTGATATGTTATATTAATAATGACATAAATAATTGACTAACGTGGAAAGAAAGCAATGCTTAATATGCATTTTATTATTATACAACTTTTATTCCATATCAGCATATACATGTACATAGTGACAATAAGAATAGGGCTATTACTCCCTCTCCGTTGGAGATTTTCCAGGTAGCCCTTAAATAAACAAGCAATGATTTTGACAAATAAATGTAATATCAGATGTGAGTTCACAATCATGAAGAAAAAGAAAATAATGTCTTTGAGTAAGTTCGTCCCCACTATTGGGCGTGTAAATAGTCTTTTTGTTGGTGTTGACGATTATTTGGTTAATGCAAGTTTCTTTCTTTCTAACATTGCCATTTTTATTTACAGCCCCGAAGCCCAAGGAGTTGTTTGTGGGGCAGTTTATCTCATCATCATGTTTACCTTCATCACAATCCCCTTCTACGCTTATTTATCCACCCGTGGTGTCTCCAAGTTCCCATTTAGCGAGGTAAGTCGCCAGGTCACTGCAGTGCATTTAGTCCGTTCGCCATGCAGTTCATTCTATAAGAACGACCGGAATACTTAAAAGTAATTATTATTATTATTAGATTTGTATTCCAATACTTTTCATATGTATGATATCGGTGTTACATTGTCATACATATAAAGAACATATAAAAAAAGGGTGAAACATCCTCTGCAAGCAGTTCTTCCTGATGACCCTAAATGACAGCTAGAACGAAACACTAAATCATATCCTAAATATTGCTATCTGAAAACGTCAAAGATTTGTTCTGACTCTTGGAATCAATCCACTTTGAATCAATACTCCTATTATACAGTTATGTTGCTATATGACAGTGTGTGTATGTATACACTTATTAATATAGCATGAAGCTGATATTATTTAAAATAAAGGATTCTTTCATGATGGTTAAAAAAGAAATAGATACCGTAGTAGTCTAGATTACAATTTTGGACTGTAATCCTGCATTGACATGCAAACAATTTAACCCGTGTAAAAAGGATGTCTCGACGGATGTCTGGCACATTTATTGTTTGTGCACCATTTGGCGGGCATCCTACTTATGGCAGTATGTAATTAATACCCCAGTAACTGGCGCTGCCATGAAAGGATGCTTGCGGGCGGCACCTTAAATGTTGTCACAGTCCCAGGCCTGCGATTATTCTCTTATATCATTCTCCCCAGGTCGCACCACATGAAAGGTTCCCAGTTAATACTATACCCTCGACTTTTCCATATAATAGACCATAATCGTAATGTTGCCCCCCATCTCCCCGGCCATCTATTGTCGAACCATTGGCACAGCAGACAGAGTTCCTTCATCCAGTTAAGTCAAAGTAATAAATTCCCTTTCCCCCGTATCCCATCTTCTATTTAGTGTATACTTAGAAGATTTTGTAATTTGTCTGGGTATAGGAACACATATTTGATTGGAAATTAAAGTATATATCCTATTAATGTTGTGTTTTAATAAGAGAAAAAGAGATAAAACATAATACTTTAAATAGGGAACAGCTCAAATTAAGCTCATCTGATGCTAGGTGTGTCCCGGAAGACCTGGGCCGGGGGACTCCAGATGCACATCTCATTTTTGTAACCAAACTACAAATAAAAGATTTGAATATTATTATTTTCAGTACGTCGAGTTTCTAGCTGCCCTTCTCTCCATTTGTTGTATGATTTTTCTCGGCTTTGCTGATGACGTTCTTAATCTTCGATGGCGGCACAAACTGCTACTTCCCCTGCTCGCATCGCTTCCCCTCATCATGGTTTATTTGGTCACCTTCAATCTCACAGTTATTATCGTGCCCGGGCCTTTTAGGCCACTCTTTGGGTATAGCGTTGACATAGGTGAGTAGCAGCAGCCTTATCTCTTTTGACTCCCAAAATAGAGTAGATATAGTCAGTAGTTAAGAGACAGAACCTTGTAACCCATATGGATTTTTGTGATCCGAAATAAAATAAATTGAAATTGAATGTTTACAGACTACTATATATGGGAAAACATATCACTGCGTGATTAACTAATTGTGGATTACTGCCAACTGGTTGATACACAGCAGTGGATAGTGGAACTCTGTCTGAAGAATAACTAGTGGCTTTTCGTGACAATTATAAGAGACCCAAGTTAACCTCAATATGGTCTTATGAACCATGTAACCTTTCTATTTGCACAGTTATTCGGAGTCCAACAAAGACTTGACATACATTACAACCAAATGAAATGTTCACATTCATTTTCTTGGTCGCATCTTTGCACTATGATTAGCTTTTGAAAACATGGACCTATTCAATACACAGTTGATTTTGAGAAAAAAATTGTTCTTTTATTTCTAGGATGTCTTTACTACGTCTATATGGTTATGCTGGCTGTTTTCTGTACTAACGCAATAAATATCCTCGCCGGTGTGAATGGCCTTGAGGCAGGTCAATCGTTGGTCATTGCTCTCTCTGTCATTGTGTTTAACCTCATTGAAATTAATGGTGAGTATATTTAGTTCACCCATTCAATGACTCCCCCTAAATTTATATTTTTGTGGAGATCTTCAGTAAGTTGCTGTTTGTGTGTATAGCTAAATACTGATAGAGTTGTTTATTTAAAATTTGTATTCACCAAATTGACTTAATTTCGCAAATACAAGTGGTTTTCATCATACCCCGAAATATTTACTACAATTATGGTATACAGATTACATGTATTTCAATTTCGTGGCAATGGTTGTTATTAAGCTACTGGTTAACCTATCATGAACATGATGTCTTGTTCATATCCACGGTTATATATTTTACAAGCGTTAATGATAGGCATATACCCATCTAACGAGTATTATATCTAGAGTAGTATGTTATGACTATTAAGACACAATAATGGTAAATAATGAGATCATGAATGTGACTTTGCAATAATTGTGTTTGTTGACATCTTTATTTTTCTTTCAGGAGAATTCAGTGAGGCCCATATTTTTTCGTTATATTTTATGTTGCCGTATGCCGGAGTTTGTTTTGGTCTCATCAGACACAACTGGTAAGTATTCTAATCGCGTGTCTACTAGAAAAAATCTAAATTCAGACCAAGGCTAATTTTCTATTCTTTGTTCGGTTTATCGCTAAATCTTGTGCCTTTTGTATACATGGGTAATGCTTGCTCGTATATTTTATAGATGATAGGTCAAAATATGTAGGAGAAAACATATCTGACAGTTATATCCCATACTCTAACCATAATTCATGTGATATGTACGATGTATGGGAAAGTGTAAATGAAGTACAAAATGTATTGATATAATTGATTAGAAAGTATAATAAAAATCCATAACCGTTGCAGATAACATGGTCTGATGTGTTTATTATCCTTTATATTCTAGGTATCCATCGGAGGTGTTTGTTGGCGACACCTTTTGTTACTTTTCGGGGATGACATTCGCCGTAGTGGCGATCCTTGGTCACTTTAGTAAAACCATGCTTCTCTTCATGATCCCTCAAGTATTCAACTTTTTATTCTCCGTTCCACAACTCTTCCACTTCGTCCCATGTCCCCGCCACAGGCTTCCAAAGTGAGTTGTCAGATGTTATAATTAGTATATAAGCTATTAGACAAAATTGATTCGTACACTTGTAATAATTCAAGTCTTAGCTATGATTTTAGGGATCCACACAACGCGAGAGTTTAGATGTAACATTGTGTGACATAGATTCCTCATTATTACATTCAAATCATGCATGCAGTATAAGTTTCCATCATTTTGGAATCAATGCCTCTACATTTCCCTTACGTCTTCTAGGTATGACCCGAAGTCTGATAAACTTCACATGAGCTACACAAGTTATAAAAAAGGAGAGCTGGGTTTTATTGGCAACTTCTGCGTGAAGCTGTTCGCCTTGTTTGGCTTGGTGGACGTTCGCAGTATGCCGGGGAAGGAGGGTCAAGTCACGCAGTGTAGCAACATGACAATCATTAATATGGCCATCAAATTCTTTGGTCCAACTCACGAGGAGAAACTTACAATCAGGCTACTAATTCTGCAGGTAAGAATCACTCCCGGGATACACTACACCTTCAGCCGGCCAGCGGGATCATAATAATTATTTTTAAAATATTTTTGTTTAAACAATGGCGGAAATCGGGAGTATGACTGTTTTCGGCTACTCTTGATGATGTATGCATTAAGATGTAGTGGAATTATTTGATCGAGATGTTCTTGCAATGTTTTTTAAACATATTTTATTCCGAAGAAATTTCACATTATAGTGATACGTTTCAATCAACGAAAAAAATGCTACTATCCATATACATTCATCATTAATATTTAAATTACCTATACATAATACTGTGATGTCCGTGTTCATCGTAGTTCAATATCCGTAGTTATATATGTAGAATATCTGTAAGTTGGCCTATGGTATCTAATCTTACCCATCATTTTTATGACTTTTGTGTGGAAATATTATTTATAATACCACTTTTTATTCCAGGCTATGTGCTCAGTCATTGCACTATTCATTAGATACCCTCTCGCCCGAGTCTTCTACGAGAAGGTCCAGTAATCAAAAAGAATTACCTGCCAAAGATACAGAAGCAGTTTCACACTACTCCGGGATGCGTGGACCTAAATGTTAATTTGTGCATTTACGGCCGAGAGATAAATGCGATAAGGTTGACCACCACTCCGAATTCGGTCTGTTCCTTTGTTATCCTTTAAATCGTGGTTGAAATTCTGGATAGATTATAATCTATGAACATAATCAGGAGTTTGTCACATTGTCATTATTTATCTCATGGAAAGAGTTGTCCACACCCACAAGTTGATCAAACGATACATATTTATTATTACGATATAACTATGTAAATTTAGTTTTAAAGATAGGCCTTTGATGAATCGTCGGTGAAGCTCCCTTCAAAACTATGTTTAGATCATTATAAAGGAAACATTTGGTCCATCCAAATCGCGAGCGGTGCTTGGTGAACCGTTAGAATGTATTTATATATTCGTAAGTGATTATTAGACTCGATTATGGGTATGTCACCTGGCAATGTTGGTGGTGAATAACGTACATCACCATTAAATGTCGAGTGAAAGGAATCAGTGGAAATACATAGTATTACTGTGAAGTATCTCTGTACAAGGTACTCTTATGTCCACCTACTATTTACATACGGTACTTGGGGTAGTTTGTAATTGTTTTAGCTGTATTTCTCTTCTTGATCTTACGTTACCATATTATTGCTGAGGCGTTCAAGAACCTGCTTTTCGTGGCTTTCCTCAAAGAGATTATTGTGGAATATATTCGAAAGGGGTAAAGCAATAACGATGGGATACTAGTGTAATTGACCTTGTTTGGATCTTGTAGGCATGCCTGTATTCTTGAACAGATTTTGTGATACCGCCTAAACTTCAGTTGACAGCGAATTCCTCGATGACCCCATTTACACTGTAGATACACAGTATTAGTGGGTTAGGCCAATTGGAGTATTAAAGATAATTATGTCGTGGGAAGATTATGTTGTATGGTAATTTGTTACCATCTGTTGGCTTCTTGTTAATGTTTTGTTATTTTGTTGGACTTGGAATCCTTGAACTTGTGTAAATATCCTTTCTTTCATTTACTGTGAATAAGAAAAATGAGAAACAGTCGTTTGAGCCGATATATGTTCCTTTCCATCCGCCTATATGAATGTAAGACTATTCTTATAGTCGATCTGTTTGGCTATTAACTAGTACAATCACGTCACGTATTTCATTTGAAACGACACACTCCCTTTGAGAATGACTAGGGAGTTCACATAGTACTCTGGATTGTTTTTCATTGATTTGAATTATATATACATGTACTAACTAAGAGGTCCTTAACATTTTATCGATTTTGCACGTTATAATTAATTCTTTTGATTGTGGCCTATTATGGTCTGAGGTGATGTGATTTTAATTTCAAATTGATATGTGAATATTACAATTTTGTAATTTATTGTAATACTTTGTGCTCTAGGTCTTTGAATGATATGATGCTACATTTATGCCCACCACACTGGATGTGCTAGTATGTAAGCACTATCGTAGCCTACATGCAAATCTGAACATATAGATATGTCATCGCAGTTAAAGCTGTATTCTAAGTTAACATGGATAACAAAAAGTTTTTCTACTTTTTAGTCGGTTCTTTTCCTACCCATCTAAAAGTCATTTGACCAAAATTGTGGCGGATTTCATCTTGCCTTTGCTACAGGACTTCATAGAAGTCCACATTTTTCGACGAATGAGAACTATCACTATGTGAAACTTTGTCAATAAAATTATTTTTAAAAAAATTATATTTCGGTGGCCCGCCGAAATTTGTTGCTGCAGTAGTACACTTATTATCAGTCATCGGCGCTCGTTTTCTTTAGACCGATCAGACTATTGTATAAAAATATTACAGCAGCAACATATTAATAACTTCAGCCCTACAGGTCAAACAGTTAATGAATTTGATTTTAAAATTTAAATCCATAGGTGATATATTTTCATGTTCAGCAATTTTTTTTAATGAATTTGGTCAAATATTGTTGTCGTAATAGCTGAGAAAGCAGCTTTGATGCGTATTTCGCTCTCTTGGGTTACATTTTCATACGTACCGGTATCTTTTTCTAATGGAAATAAATGTTCCCTGTTGCATTCCCCTGTGTGAGTGCATATCAAATAGCAGAAACGTATTATATACATTTTAAGTTATAGGAATTTTGCATCTTTATGAGGTTTGAGTACTTTAGTATAACAAACCACCTATCAATGTTATCCCTGTATATTAAATGTATGATTAAAATGCTAGAGCATTTAATCTTTGAACATGTGCGCGTGATGCTAGGGAGAGGTATTTAGAGGGAGTGGACACAACGTTGAGCTGTGGCCTCGCGACTCGTCAATTATATATTTGTCTCGAACATTGGAAGCAGTGTTATACCTCCTTGTATCATATACAGCAGTAAGCAATTTAGAAAGCATGCAATGTTTTTACCTAATTTATGTCATATTCCTCAAATTGGAGGCCTATCTTGTGAATGGCCTGATGCCCTCTTATCCATCTCCCTGGGATTACCAGCAGTGTCCGTGCTGTTATACGCATGAGATTGGGAAGTCGAGAGTTGCGGCAATCCTTCTAGTTTTACCTCGAATATATGGGTGAAGTTGCCAGAAAATATACAATTTGCCTTCACAAATCCTCTCAAATAACCCAAATTTAAAACAAAAGTGAGGTTCAAAAGACTTCTTACATCAGCGCAATACCAAATATACTCAGATGTACAAGGCATTCATCATTTTTTCAGCCCGATTTAGCAGAATTGACTAAATGTGTAGAGCTACCAAGTGTACATTTTCTGACGACCTGACCCATTTATGCCTTTAGATAGAACCTGGATGTTTCGTTTTGTCTTCCGCTCTGATGAGTGATAAATGAAAATCAAAATGTTCTCCATTCAGTCTGTTATATCAAGATGCTCTCTACATAACAGTCTCAAGAAATCTCCATAGATCGGAGTTACTAGTATCAATGTACTCTTTAAGGTAATGTGTCTGTCAAAATAATGTCACTGCTCATTTTAAAAAAATAGCTGGCTGATCCCATATAGACTAGTTCTAAAACCAGTTTATGAAATTGCCCACATCACGCGTTTTATTTTGAAACGCTGCATACTCTTGTCCCCATTATAGTGTCATATTTTAAATATAATTTCATTATTTGAGTTGACAGACTCATCACCTGCGAATAATGACTTCAGAGGCAAAACTACTTCACAGAAGTCAATGCAGACAAACTGGATGATTTAGCCATCAGACATCATTGTGGATCGTTGGCGTGGCCCCATTATGTATCCTCTAATCTACTTGTGTAGAGATTGGAGTATTCTTGAATTTAGTGATGCTTTAGATCACTTGATAAAGGTTTCGCGGACCAATTAACGCAAACTTGAAACCGAATCCATAACTGTACATCTTTAAGCTGATAATGAAGGTGTTGATATTAAGACCAGTGTGTTTATTCGGGAATGTTAGATATAATGTGTCTCTTGTTGGTATTTTTGTACTCTCGCAGTTTAAACTGAGTTGAGAATAGAGAGTCATGGTACTTTTTTTTGTTATTTGGATATTGGTCAGCTTTGTCACCCAAATCGCGGGGATTACGAATATCATTTTGCGATTAACACTGTCATATATTGAACATGTGACTTCAATCCTAGTCTTAAAATCCGGGGAGATTATTTTTGATATCAATGCATAAACAAATATTGCCATATCTGAGGACTTCACCATAATTTAAATTCATTTCTCTACGAAGGAGGCTTAATGATTAAACTTTCCAAACTGATACTTCAATTAAAATGGGCTAAGTCAATAAAATGAAAACGTATACAACAATTGTTTTTCCCGTGAACATTCGACAATCAACCACCACCGTGCCCTCCCATCCGTTAAATAAAATGAGCTTCCCATTAATATAAACCTTATCAGGAGAGTGAAGTCGATCTTGCCGTCAATGTTACCAAAATAATTTTCCCCGCAATGTATTTGATGATGTTAGGCTAACGTATTTATTCTATAAAAGCGACAAGTGGGATAACAGTGCAGTGTCAGCATTCATTGTAGCGCTCAGTACATTTATGTCCGATTGATTCATAATTGGCGATTTATTAAATGTCAAGTACATATATGTTGAATAAAATGGCTCGCTTGAATGAATGAGTTGTTCTTATTAATTGAAATAGAAGTTTCGAACGAGGGACTGCTTTGTCATTCTTTATTCAATCACAGACCAAATCGACTTTGGTGCAATGGTAACAACTGTTTAATTACTCATTAACTGGTCTTTGTATGTATAAGAGTTCATTTTCAAGAATCGCAAGACAAAAAGACTATTAATTTTGTATCGAAAGTACGTATTCTTCCAAACACATAAACATAACAAAGAGAACTACCAGGTCTTGAAGAAACATCAAACTTAGGCAAATAAATAGTTTGTGAACAAATCGGAACCCCCCTATTTGATCACATATTGGGTCAGGGGGTAGTCCTCGCAACATTTCGGAGAAAAAATAATGGAGTAACATTTCTTTTGGTTTTCTAATTTTGGAGCGAAAATTACATATTTTTAGAAAAAAAAAGAAAAAAAGCTCGGGTTGTTATAACTTATTGTGTCTTAAATATACATCCCTAATTAACATGATTATTAACAAATGTTTACTCCACATTGAATTTCTAAGAGTAAAATCTTAAATCTAGGCAGAGTAAATGACATGTCCCTGATAATATTACCCATTTCTAAATAAGTACACTCAGGTTAGTGATAGCTTAGTTTATACTCGTACACTCAACACATGACTACACAGAAGAGTTCCATAGGTTAACAATCATATGGTAACTTTCATATTGTTTGAAGTAGAACTGTGAAGAACTGCTTCAACTTGTGTTATTCACATTCTATAGCTGTAACCACAAACAACTAGCATAAACACTTTCTTATCCATTTCTTAATGGTTTTTTCTCAGCCTTTTATCGTGTGAACACGGTGTACCGTAGACAACTTTCCACCGCTTTTATTTGCGACTACACCAAGTTAACCTAGGGTTGGATGGACAAATAAATATAGCAGCACACGTTTGGTGAAGGTAATAAATACCAATATATACGTTTTGGTTTATTATAACACTCCAATGAGAACACATCATAAGATGTGCAGCAGTTGTCAGCACTACCGATTCATCGTGCCACATTCCAAGTTATAATCTTCACTTGAACTAAAATATCAACCAACATTTAAAGAATTACCCTGAGATTATTTCTTTAATTTCATAGTCCGGATAAGTATTTACTTCACGAATTTAAACTTTGTATACAAAAGTTAGGCAATGATTTTTTTCTTTGAATTTAGATTAGTAAACATGACCGGTAATTTAAAAGAAATAAATACTCATTACTTTTAGAAATGCATTGGAAAATTATAATTTGCCCGAATGGATTTTCGATGAACTACCACTTGGAATGGAGTAGAATGATGTCATATTTCAAATAATGTATACTTCATATACTCAGGTTGGAAACTTGTCTTCAAACACAGCAAGCTGTGCATACGTTCATACTACCGACGAGTATTGTGGTGATTATGCACATGTATCTATACATGGATACAGAAACATACGAAGATGGATGATCAAAAATGAGTAAAATGGATACCAATAGGTTTGAATCCGTAACACAAGTGGTGCTGACTAATTATATAATATATAAAGCAATTAGATACACATGATAATAACTACATGACAGTTAATACTATCTTATCTTAACGGTATAATAATTTAGTTGGCTTTTGTGCGGACACATTTATGGTATTTCTCATGTCATATGATATAATTTACATGGTGAAGAGTATTGGTTATACAATCTTGGATCTTCAACGAAACGTTCCCCCACACGGACGTCTACATTATATTGTCATGCCAGTGCCATGTCGACAGCTGTGAAATAAATGTATTTGTTTGTTAGCAACTGAAACGCTGCTATCCCAAATCTTTTGATTAAAACCAGGAAGGTATATATATATAATATATTATATTTGAACATGCAGCAATATAAGCAACAATAAACCTAGAAATGTGTGATTCATCTGATTAATTCCAAATCCCATAATATTTTTTTTTTCACAAATCACATAACATTATAATATATACCCCCTGGTTGAAGCAAAATTGATGCAGTGAAAGTAAGAACACTTAAAGCCGATCCTGATTTAACGGATTGAATTCAAGGAAATAAATGCAGACCAATCCAGTCGGCCAATGTCCTATCAGTTCGATAAGGCCCAACATATCTATGAATACAATCATCTATGTACGTCCCTAACAAGTTTGTTCTTCTTCTACCGACTATACCTACACAAGTTCTATGGACACTATGAAGTGTGTTCAAGGATTTTGGTATTCTTGCACTATTAACAAAACTCATATTCAAATAATCCAATAGAAATAAGGTTGGTTTTCTAGGATATTTTAAATTGAAACTAATAACAAATCAAAGTCATTAATCCGGCAACAACTTTGATATACTGTATGCATAATAAAATACAAAAGACTACATTCGTACACGTATATGCCATCATTTGTTTCTAACAACAGATAGGTGGGTTTCCCTATCATACAAAAATATTAAATAAAAGATCATATCACAGATTACAAATTACTCGCTGAAAATCTTAGAATCAAACCGGGTTTCTCTTATTGACAAAAACGGATTAAATCACGCATCGAACAACAAGAGAATGGTCTGGAGACCCAAGTAAAGACATTGGCAGGGAAATAAAACCATCCCTTCCTTGGTGGTATTTGTGGTTACCATGCGGAAACCTTCAAGCAAGGCAAAGTTCACACAATTTGACTCTATGCACTTCCGAAAACAAAGCTGCTGGCGCCAGATAAGGCTTCCCATAGAATGAAGACAACGCATTTGGTGATGAGTCGTGTGTGAAGACTCAAGACCTAGTGTCCAGCTGTTGCGAATGAGTAAATTCGAGGCCAATGGTTAACATTCAGTCTATCCTGCACGCAAATATATATAGTCATCTGAATCACAAAGTGGGACCAAGCCATGGCACTTAAAAGGTTACATTAGAAGTGGTTAAAGCACCTAAAGGCAATAACATAAAAGTAGACTAAACTACCGTCTTGTAAGTAACTTTATGTAGAAGAAAAAGACTTAATAGTATCGAGTGTGAACACGAACGCTTTTTGTTCTAAAGAAACTATTGCGTATTGCTATGTGAATTTGGGCATTGAACTTTACTCTTGCTTTCTTACGTAAAACAATGTTAGACAAGTAAGTTTGAATAAGCAGCGCCAGTGAATGGGACAGGCATTGGATTAGATTACATACCAACGAGGTTATCATCTGATACCTAATTATGGTTTTTCGGTTTCGGTTAGGACTAAAATAACCTTCTAGCAGTTTAAATGTGGGGTAAAACTACCCATTTCCCGAAAAAAAATGATGAATAAAAACAATTTACTCCCGACTACCCTGGTGAAATAAGAGAACAGGTATTCGTAGAAGTGGATCCCATCAACTCAAATAACCATTACACTATGTTACTGTGGCACAGTAAGAAATAAAGGTTAAATCTCTTGGCAGATTTTCTTATTTTAAATGCAAATATTTCACCGGTTTTACAATAGCGATAATCTCGGTCAGATTCTAGATCGATAATATCGTGGGAAAGAGGAGAACAATCACAAGTCAAAGGATTCTAATAAAAAGAACGACAGTGTAAAACTAGTCAGGACCAAGAACAGAAGCTTAAGAAGATTGGGGAGGTTAGTTCATTAGAATTTGAGACGGCATTTTAGGCTGTAAAACCCTTAAAGTTATGAACCTATAGGTGACATCGAGAAGAAATATATGACGTGCAATATTGCTCATAAACTAAGTAACAAATCTAATTTCTGATTTCAACACTCCATGACACAAAATAGATCAGTCTAAGAATTCATCATATCAGCTTTTACATTACAAACAAAATATATTATATATGTTTTCCTAAGTCTCAACATTGATAGGCATAATTAATCGACCTGCTTTGGGTCCCTATTTCTTAAAGTTTGTACAGACAGTAGACAAATCTACCCAGTGCTTCTACATTATTTTCCTATTGGTCGGGCTGAGATTTCTAAGTTAAATATTATTAATAATTTAGGTTAAAATCTTAACTATGTTCATGCGAGTTGTATGCAACGCGACCCGGATCTAGATGTGAATCTCCTTAATTGTTTGTCGTTTGTTACCCAACTCGTTTTGTGAAATAAGTATAAAATGTATATAATTCGTTAATGTATAATTAGTAGAATCTACTAACCTCACTTATGTTCGGTGACGTAGATTCGTTAATGTATAATTCGTCAATAATTGTTTAGAAATTCGATGCGTAAACTTACACAATATTTCATTTAGTGTTTAAAACATCTTCATCTGTCTCCTGTTTTTATAATAGTCATTTCTAGTCGAACAAGAATGGATTAAAAACCTGATATATCATGTGTAATGACTAGAAGTAGAACATGAACCTTTGCAATATCAATATCCTTTTTTCATTGAGGCAAGAATTTATGATAGGTAACTAACATGATTAGATACTCACACCGATAATAGTTCGTGCAATTTCAGGTCGATTAACAAGAGAACATGTATTTTTCTTCAGCCCAACCATTTCCTTAGTACTTTAAAGTTTAGTTAGAGACAGGGTGCGCAGGGTGCGACCCTGACTTTAAAGCCACCAGACTGCGTCCTAGTGACTTCATTGTGAACAGCGGGTATATCTTCCGCGGACGTGGACTGACCAACTCTGCTCTCTCCGCCAGCCCTGTGGTTCACTTCCATGGCGTTGGTAGCTTCCTCCACGTCAGCATCGGAGATGAGATCGAATTGGTTCCAATCGATGTCATCTAGCTTGAGAAGTTGACGTATTTGTTGAACGATGACGTCAGAACCTCGTTTAGCCTCGGGAGAGAGGAGGACGAAGTTGAGGAATCCGTGCGGGAGGTCGTCCAGGGCTGTTAGTTTGACTTCACGACCGAGCGACCTGAGACGGTGTGCCATGGCAACAGAATCATCCAACATGGGGTCGAGATGACAGGACTGAAATAAATTATGATAAATGTAGGCCTAGATGGCAAAAAGGGTTGTATAACTTATAATATTGATTGAATGTAACTGTGCTATGACTGTCCATACCTGAATAAAGATCTGATTTTTTAAACAAGAATATCTAGTAGGCAATTGGTTCAAGTCTAGGTATATTCATAAAATCTTCTGAGAATATAGTGTACCGCTAAACGGAGTCCAAATAAAATTATTCGGGAAAAAAAAAAAAAAAAAATAGAAACAAACTCAAGAATAAAAAAAACAACAAAAAACACTTCAGTATCAATATCATTCCGATGGTTTATATAAAAAATAATGAAAGAGCCACAAAGATACTTACTACAAAGTAACAGGGCGGCATGTCTTTGATGAGGTTGTCAGGAGCCATTAATGGAGACATGTAAGGGTTCTTGGCAATGGGCATATGTCGGAATTGAACGACGGGGCTCTGGGCGAAGTGTCGGATCTGAGCGTACGTCGGTGGATTTCTGTTCATCTCCTCTTGACTCAAGGAAGGATTCATGTGTGCAAATGGAGATCTGGAAAACATCGTCAATAGAAAGCAACTTGAAGAACAGTGAAACTGATACAAACCCAAGGTAATGACAATTACGTTCAAAATGTTCTACACATATTGGAAAGGCATTGAACTATTTCATATACTAATAATGAATTTATTTTCCAAATGTGAAGTAAAATATGTTATCGTAGCGAGAAATCTAATTGGTAGAGCTACTAAATGCGTTCAATCGTGTCCATAAGAGAAGTTATGAGAAAAACTAAGAAACAAAACCATACGTTATAATTTTATAAGAAACCAGGTTAACTAAAGTAATTGTGTGGACAGTCAAGGATTAGGCCAAAAGCTAACATCGATTTTCCTGTAGCAACTTCGTTCTATCTATCATTGTTAGTAGCCATGCTTGATGAGTATAACTTCTATGCTGAGAAGAAAATGAATTAATTTCAGTTCAAGCATAATCATTCGAATTGAAATATCTTTACAAACATAGCTGCAAAATCCCATTAGGAAGCAAAAACTATGAACCAAAGAAAAATACACACCGGGACAAGATGCTGGTAAAATAAAGGAGGAATGTAATTGTAATACAATAGACAGGCACAATAATAAATAACTGAACTAGTCCAAGGTATGTCCCAATAAGGAGAGCTAAGCTGTTCTTAGCTGAGAACAATATAGAGTATATTTAGGAACTTATGAGTCTGAAAAGAAGATAAAACACTTGGCCATGAATAGAACTGTTACCTTCATGACAAAACGTATATTTCATTTCTTATGTATAATAAGTAAAGTAGATGAAAAGGAATTACTTTAGTATGATTGAATTCACCCATTACCTTAAAGACACAAACCTTGAGTACAACGCAAAATTATAATGGGGTCGAGTTGAGAGGATATTAATAAAGTAAAGACTATGTAGGGATGTTAAGGTGCTGTGAAATATAGGCGAGGAAGACAAGACACTGAGAAACAAGGGGGAAGATAAAGGAGAGCAAATCGAAGATTTGAAATGGGTAAAAGATGGGTATAGATAGCATCAGGCTGAACAAGAGCCATTAAAATAGTATTGGTTAGAAGCCTTGCAAGAGTATGCCGATAGAAGATACGCACTCAATTGTTTTTGTTTGTATCGAGGTAGACCTAAGATTAAATTTCGAAAGATCATATAAACCAAAGTGGCCTTATTCCCATTCCCTAACTATTCCTTATTCTTTCACTGCTACCAGCCACCAACTATTTGACTATATATTTTCATGCGATCAGATAAAGAACATCTAAGGACTTAATCGACTAAGAGGTATGTCCATGCTTATTAACAGACGGGGAGAAACTATATTATTAATAAGTTGGAGCCAGGCTCTTTATTTATATGGAAACTTATTATATGGAAAATGTATTGGTGAAATTCTGCCAGAGACTTTGAAGGGGTGGATACGGTATTTACTTTTACAAAGGACAACTCAGGTGGTTGCATTTTTCTTACTGTTATTTTATTAAGTGAAGATTTCTTTAATAGCGACGATGGTTGTATGGTAATTCTACGGTTACCGTATATGCCCCTGTCAAATATTGTTCATGTAACCAATCGCTCTTTTGCTTTGGTGGGACATACTATTGAAAGGAAGGCTACCACGTACCACTAAAATGCTCAAAACTAAACACTCGGGTACTAGCCTTCCTTCCATTTCTTAAAATGTTTAAAACATATATCCCAGCCACGCAGTTGTTAGTAGTTTTAAAATAGCATTTGTCAGAGGTAAAACTAATAGATGAAACTTGATTCAGTCTTTTCTAAAGGGACTAGTCCTCTAAGCTGATTCTCATACGATTCTCACAGAAGTTAGTGGAAAAGAGTCCTCTCCGGCGCAAAATCGCATGAGAATGGACTTAGTGGACTAGGCCCTAAACTTGCAGGACATGAGCATTGGGTGTGATGTTGAATTAACTTGACCTATATTACTTTACATGTGGAGGTGAACTAGTCCTGGTAAGAATGTTTAGAAGTGTATTTATACAGAAAAGTCCCGCCGATAATTTCCAATCCGGTGTCTGTATGTAGTCATTATTAATACCCAAATCCTAGATTGAGATATTACTACTATATGTATAATACAAGAATAAACACACCACCTTAACTGCAGCTGTGTCCGGGTTCGAACCCACAACATGCCACTCATGTCAGTAAGCCGACCCAGCGTTTAGACCACTCAGCCACCCTACATCCGTAATTCCACATAAAAGTACCGTTGTTTTACCTGTCACACAAATACCAAACATCCCACATTAAAAAGACTTATTACCATGGATTCCATAGCCACAGTGTACCTAATGGTAAGTGGAAACATACCGATAGTGGAGCTGAAGACATGGAAGGTAATGAGATAAAAGATCCCCCGTCACTAGCCACAGCGTGAATCGCACACTCCGGCAAAGCCTCAGCCGACACAGGCGTGCAGACACACTGAAAATACACACACACCCATCCTCCGTCTAAAGATACGTTGTAGTATACTTCCTGCAGGATACTGCGCTCAATGCCTTCATTTTATCAGCTCAGTTGCCTCACGTTTATCTCTTACTTCATCCAAAGCTAGTGCCTATCCTTCTTTGTGGTCTTTATTAAGCAAATTCTGATCCTACAATCAGTTGTCTAGCATTGTTCAATCGGCACGATGGATCAAAAGTATCGGGAGAAATAGTCGACGTGAGAGGTAGAAAAGAATAGAGAGAAAGGGAATAAACTAAAACAAGATTGGCGGAGTGATTTAGCTGAAGAATCGGACGCAAGAAATTGTCACTCGGGGGAACCATTACAATCCAGATCTCAGTGAGATGGACAGGATAGGTTTTAAGGCCCTGGGTGATCTTATCTCAAAACATTTCATTTCTGTTGAGAGATAAACAAATTCAGTGGACTTTGATTTCCAGCAATGGCAAAAAAACCATTATAATGGCTGATACTTAAGAGATAACTGTTGATCTCGCAAGATATGACTATGAGGCACACAAATATGAAACACATTTTGAACCGGGATATGGAGAGATTGGGACCCAAACCCCAATGACTAGGGTCGCTTCTAAGTTCTACCTGATTTTTGTTATCGTTTCAGCACATTATTTACGGTTGAGTACTTTTTACTAACTCACTTTAGTGGTAGCACGGGAAGCGAGCACCTCGTTTCAATCGTTTCAGCACATTACAAAGGCTTTATGAGAAAGGGAATATTAGTCCCAGTACGCCATGCAAAAGGAAAGACAACGTGTTATTACGAGAAATGAATTACTGACACCCTTAATTATTATAAGAACTTCATAACCACTTGTATTGGAAGTTTGTAAATCAAAACGAAAGTGTTTTGATGAAACTCATTTCTGTGGATATTTTAGTTCAAACAAAAACCTAGTTTAAGATACAAAATGGCATCCATCTTTGAAATTAAAATATCTCCAAAGAACCTACACGATACACACAAACGGTATTCATTCACTAGGGTGACTGGTCTAATTTGAAACAAATAACGTCTATTCTTTAAAAAAAAAAAAAAAAAAAAAAAAAGGCATTGAGACGAGAAGCTTGCAGGAAAAATAAATAACAGAATCCAACAAGAATTGGAACCAACATTACTTGCATCAAAATTAACTTTTACATTGGTGGAAGAAACAATGTGAATGAACAGTGACAAAGAGAACTTAAACATGAGTTAGGTAATTAGTTGTGATTTAAGCTCAATGATATGTATCACTTACCTGGTGATCCGCTGATCTGCAGGGGTTCTTGTGCTACTCTCAGCCAACATTAAACTCGCCGGTGAAGATGGGCTTTTTGTTATTGTCCTCTCTTTCTTTCCACTACCGAAGAATCCACCGAAGTCCAGCCACATCCCAGTGCGCGCGGGTTTGCTTTCTTCTTTTGGTGAACTAGCAATAGCTTCTTCTGGCTCGGGCGTCGGAGGCGATGCTGAGCTAAACGTACCCGAAGAGGAATGTTTTACACTAGATTCCGAATGGGACCTTATTCTGTCTCTCTGAAATTTTCGTCCAGTTTTACCTTCTTCCTCCTCCTCTTCCTCCTCCTCCTCCTCCTCCCCAAGCGTCCCCTCCGCCCGTTCCTCAACATTTCCATTATCGTCGCCGTTATTAATACTGAACTCTACCTTTGGAGAGACCACTGCAGGGTTACATCTCTCACTCCCTTCAATATGTCTGACCTCTTCTTCTCCTCCCGCTCCTTCTTCTTCCTCTTCGTCTAAGCCATCCTCATTTTCCTCACTCAATACACTTGTGTGCAGGTCGATTTTGGACAGACTGGCACCCACTGAGTCGCACATATATTCGCCTTCGCTATAGCTTCGCTTTACGGTGCCTTCATCGCCCGTCTCCGACTCGCGACTCCGCACTGAGCGGGAAGAGTCACTCTTGACCAAGTCATGGAAACCAGAGTCTCCGCTTGTGGTTGACTTGTGGCGAGTCATGGGCTTGTTGATGTTCTGTTGGGGGGACATGGAGGTGAGTGGGGAGAGTCCATCCCGGGGGGTGGCCGGTGTGGTGCTTCTGCTATTATGGTGACTTGTGCCATGGTAATAAGGAACACTGACTACGGTGGACTGCCCGACTCCAGAGTAAGCTGTTAGGGCAGAACAAGACCTAATTTATACTCAAGTTAAAAATTATTTGATTGCTAAATAAACAAAGGTTAATAAATAAGATGATTAACCCCATAGCTAACGACAATATGGTCCACATGCAAATAATCAGTAAGTTTATAATAATATAGGTTTCTGAACTAATACATAACACGATACACCAACACGAAATATGTTCTTTCTCCCTCATTTGATACGATCCTATTTACTTTTTATTTGCAAATATTCGGTAAACTATTCTACAAAGTCAGTAATTAATATTGAGGTTTCGGCTGTGGCTGGAGATATAGTGTTATGTTTAGTTGTAAAGTTTGTATTCAGCTCAACATTATGCAATGTATATTATTCTCAGATAAAGCTGATTATAATCGTTGACATCGAAATAATTTCATGAAAATAATTCTAGCGAAAATTTAGTACTAGATACAAATCAGGTAAAATATATAATTTTAAAAAAAAACCCACCCGGCGTAGTGCCAAGCATAATGATATACATATTATTAATTATTTTGATTTATCACATATCCAATAGTCCTAAGTCTGATCTCATCGGCAAAGAGGGTCACTCGTCTAACTTAATTCAATGTAAGCAGCCAACTTTTAAAAAAAACTAAAACAAGTTACACCTGATACAGACTACATTTAATTAAAACCTACAATGTGTGTAAACACAAGAATTTTACTTCGGCCCCTAGACATCAACACGTACATAATACACACATTGAAAACCTACTTTCAATGACATCCATATACACTCATTCAAACGTGTGAACAATCGTGTTACAGTGCAATATATAGACGGTACAGCTTACACAGGTACAGAACTTTCTGAATACAAATTTCTGTCATTGTGAGTAAAAAAAAACAGCTGATAACAATACGCACCTGAGAGGCAGTTGGCCATGACGCCCACAGAAAGGAGCGGGTCCATGAGGGCCATGATACGTGAGGGAGAAGGGCAGTACCTGACGACCATCACTCCGTACACTGACATGAGGCCATCCGGGGGCTTCACTTTGAGGGTCAGAATTCGCATAGTGGTAGCAACAATCAGGTTACCTCCTGCACTGTCTCCGGCGAAACACACACGCTCTCCCGTCCAACCTGAAAGAGTAGATATGTATGGTGTTATTTATTAGTTTAGCCGGCTATTTCCAGTTCAGCAAATATGGCTGGTTTGGTGAGCGACGAAAGAGGTCCCAAAGCATGGCCACAACAAGGTCTGTACCCTGTCATAACCTTGGGGGCAGTCAGCACCTTAGAATGCTTGTTTCACCCCTATTAGTATGAAATGTAATTATGTGCGTAAAGAAAAGCAAACTAAATAACATGCGAAGGTGGAAGTAATAACTTCATGGGTCCCAGCAAACGATAAAAAGTGCAATGAATGCAACCGCATAAGGAAAACGAAATCATTTATTTTGAAGAAGCAATGTCTTCAAAAAGAGAGATTCAATCAGTTGGTAGTCAATTTCCACGGGTATGTCTTCCAAAAGTTACAAAAGTGCAATGATAAATGGGTAGAAAACAATAGTATCAATCGGAGATGAAATATATTATTGTATGAAATATATAGAGAGAAAGGGACGAGCCGGCAATAATCGAAAATTTATAGGACGAGATTCGTCCACATAAGCACGATGTCGTAGGCAGAGTGCTTATGTGGACGAATCAAGTCCTATAAATTTTCCATTATTGCTGGCGAGTTCCATTCTATATTTATCATATGTGCATAAAATTTGATCATATGTCATCAAATATCACTGAAAAAATATTAAAGAAGCACAGAGAGTCCCGCTGCCCCGCTGACAGCCCCGCTGACAGCCTCGTTAGTATAGGCCTATTTATATTGTTAACTTAAAACGTTCATATTGTGGCCATTACTTGAGCTACATTAATAATTATTATGTATTTCTATAATCATAGTACCAGAATCACGGGTGGATTACCGATCGCAGGGATTTGTTTACATGCTCCGCAGAGAGCCAAAGCTCCGCGAAGCATAACAACAGAGCTATTTTTAGACAACTACATTTCATATAGGACACGTCCTATATGAATATTTTTATAGCACCCCACTTATAGCACGTCTCATATAGAATGCGCGTATAATAAACCGTAATTATGTATGCATTAGAAAGGTGTTAGATAGCATGTTTACATTTATATGATACACATTTCACTAGAAAATTCCTGCAGTGTAAAGGTTCCATACAGGATCGAGACCCTACTGCAGTCGGAGTAAGGACAGCACCACCATCTATAGATACATTTATATATGGGCCCAAAAGCAAATACGCCATGCACCCACCTAATAAGCTGTGGTTTTTAACTGCCCAGCAGTAGGCGAAGAAAATTTCCTCTAGTTGTCGGGGGAATGGGAATTCAGGAGCTAGGGAATAATCCACAGAGAGTATTGGAATGTTTAAATCCTTGGCCCAATGGCGTAGGTAGACCTGCAGAAAGAATGATAAAGTTATCAGTAAAACACTCACACAGAGTAAGTTGTAAGAATATGATGAGAAATCAAGATTGATGAAACAACACTATTTATTATAGTAATACCTGTATGCGAATATACATCAACATACAACATTTCATTTCATGGAATCCTAACTAATGTTTCCTACTTCGTCCTTGATAGATCATCTTGTCTAGTGTCATAAGTTTTTACTATGCCGATACGGTTTTCAACGGGTCTCAAGCTAAATACATTTTAATGTCTTTTCTAATTCAGCTCTTAAAAAGTTTTAAAAAATAAATAAAAAAAACACATTAGAATTGTGGGTAGTCTATTTACCTGATGTGAAGCTGACGACTGGGCGACGAAGCCCCCGCCATGACAGTGTAGTAGAAGACATGGTGACGGTGGCAGGGGTGTGTCTGTCGGAGCCTTGTTAAACCAACGCTCCTGTAGACAATACAAAATGTAATGATAAATTCAAAAGTTCCCTTTCAAAGAGTCGGCTAGTCTTGAAATATTATCAACTCCAATCTCCCCAGAAATACTCTGCGCTTTCTGATAGTTATAGACATTTAGGGCTTGGAAAGGGTAGTTCCAAAGTTTAACACTATGTTTAGGACACGACTGTCGGATCAATATAGAGCTACGTCATCTTTCGGCAGTCTTCAAATATACAATCTAAAAAACTCTTCTAATAGCAGCGAGGGATGGAGGGGGGGGGGGGTGCATTGTGCAATATTTCAGACAGCAAGAAGGTAAGAGCATTTAGGCGATACGTCGTCCCGGACTGATAGGATGGATCTCCTTCACCATTTGCCTATAATATTTTTTTTACCGATAGTATATTACTTCAGAGTAACACTTTTTTCTAACATTATATCCGCATAAGTGTCCCAGATAATACACCATGGATAACATTAGCTGCTTAGGTCGATGAACCTAGTTGCCATGACATTTTCCGCTGTGTACACTTCACGCTATCTCTATGAAAACTACCTGCGATGTAGTTTAGCCCCATTCAAGTTACAGAAAAAGTTGAATTGTAAATCATCCTTATCGTGGAAGACTGGGCGCGTTTAGTACAGATAAGTAATTACCCGCGTTAACAAATCCTTTTGATGGAAACTTTTCGTCTGACGGAAAAAATGTCAGAATTAGTTTTCTTTTGACAAATATGAATATGATTTCAATAAACAGGGGCTTAATCAATAATAAAAAGTATCATTTTTAATTGAAAAGGTACGAAAATGAAATGGTTATAATACATTTGGATATTTTAGTGCTTAAAGGTAAATAAACTATATACAGGAGAGAAGGGAGGACGCGATGTATATCTAGATGTTATCGGTCCAGATGACAGTTTCTGTAGACAGACTGAATAAAGTTTCTTTTAAAAAAATATGAAGGGGAAAAAGGATATCATGTCCCACTCATAAGAGAATGCAACTTTCCTCCACTTGCCTGTTCTTTATTTGCTTTGTTTGCCTCTACTTCCATCATAATAAAGCCAAGGAATAACATTTCCTATCATTATAGAATATAAAGGCTGAGAGCTGAACATACCTGGCCTTGTCTAAGTTTGTATGATATAAGTCTAGTGAAGACTGGTGATGGACCACTGTGTGCACAGGGTGGCGTGATCTTGGCAAAGCCAGAGCCATCTGTTCTGGGTAACTCAAATGTCTCTGGTTGAATGGTGATTACTTTATCCACAGTTACTTGAGGGCACACATATAGAGGTAGTTGCTGAAAGATAAAGGGATACAAAATCTTGATAACTCGCCTTCCTAATATGATAATAATATCAATTGCCAAAGTTTAAGTATAGAAGGAAACTACATGTAAATTCATTCATCTATTTTTTTCACATAACCTAGGCCGTCAAGCTATTTAGTGAAATGAAACTATGACAAAGCGGTGATATAGTTTTTCCTTATCTCTAAACTCGAGGTCACCACACATCCTTATCTCATGACACTTCAATCTTGACATCATAACTCCATATATTGTTACAAGATAAGACCATAGATATTTCACAAAATGAGATAACCATAACTTTGATATCAGTTTTTCCTTATTACGCCATAGAAAGACAATGGATACCTTTTGAAATAGAAAAAAACGCTTTACCACGTGCAATGGATTCATCATTCATATGATAGTATTGACAACGCACTTGTCAAATAAATACTCAGAATAAGTACAAGGAAATAAACCTACATGTAAGAAATCCGACTCGGCCACTGACCAGAAATCTTTGAGGAATTGTATATCGCCATTCCTCGTCACATTTACAATCTGTAATGAGAAAAAATAAACTGATGATGACGCGACATACACTGTCATGAATAGTAAATATAAAATATGATACTAATTACCAATATATCCTGTATGTATATCATCTTTTATGGTTATGCAAACTGAAGAGCAATTTTCTCATTAGCCATACATTTATTATAAATAGCCTAATGACTGTTTTATGTAGAACCTTTTTGTCATTTATTATATGCAAATAAAGAAATCAAACAAATACAATCAATCATTGCACAATATATTACCTGCTGTGCTCGTAGTTCTTGGTCCATTATGTATTTGCCACTTCCCAGGATTGTAGATGCCATTTTGAGCATTGAAGAGTTAGTGAGGTGTGAGTCGGCAAATGATGCCATTGCGACGACAATAGTTGTGAGGGGACGAGCCATGGAATCGCAATACTGCAAACAAAATATAGAAGGGTCATGCCTGCGAATTAAGGACGTATTGCAATCCGATCATTTGATGGAATGAATCCCCAGTAAACACAAGACAACATACTACTGCCCAATTGCTATAGTATCTTTCGATACTAGGAGGGTAGCCCAGCTGATTTGCCTAACTGCTATTTTCTTTTGCTTCTAATTTTTAGTATATAGTTCTTTTTTTGTATTTCTTTTTTTCATTTGATTGCATAGGCAACCATCACTCACTTCCAAACCTGGCCTCCTCCACTCTGGGCCACAATCAGCAGGAGGCATTTCACAGTGATGTTACACTTCAGTTACATAACTTATCTGATGATCTCCTCAGATATTTCCTCTCACTGAAATCAGTTTACACAGATGTACAGATGACAGTCTACAGATCCAAAGATAAAGATCTTACAGGATGTAGCTTGTCAGATCACACTTGTAGGCCTGGCCTAGTAGGAATGCCTAGTAGCCAACCCCCTGCCTAGTAACTATTCACAAGCTTTCAGGGTTGTTCACTTATCCTCAAGCACCATCCTAGTAGCCAACCCCCTGCCTAGTACCCAACCCCCTGTCAATCACAGCCAGTCTGTACACCTCCCTCCCTGTCCTCCCTCCTCCCTCCCTGTCACTCACAGCAAACAGGCCAAGCCAATACACTCCTCTACTTAACAGCACCAGCCAACACAGTCAAAACAGACCCATGTGGCCACTGACAGGCCACCCCTCCAATTTAGACTTAGCCAGGGGTGCGACAGAGGCTCCTGTATAAGTATACCTTTCCTATAGTGATACTAAAAGGAGGCTGCGCCCATTCAACCGAAATACAACTTAAAACAGAAAAACACAGAGGCTACCCTCCTAATAATCTTATGAAATGAATCATTTATCAGAAAGTTCAACATGTAATTCTAATGTCAATCGAATGTCAATGATTTTGTACCATTGTTTGGCAAAATAAATGTTTCAACACCAACTATCGGATACTAACGAAAGGCTGTTTTCTAAGATAGAGATGTAGAGATATTGAATATAAATAAACGTTGGACAGGCAAACAAATGTATACCTGAAAAGCGAGACATCGCCCATAGAAACTCTCCTGGCAGAGGGTTTCTACTTCCATCATGAGTCGTTCAGCGGTCATGTAGTCATCAGCGGATAGAGTATCCTCGTCCGGGAACAGCTCGGACCCATTACTGTAGCTCAGGAGGCGCTCCATGTAATAGAGGCAGGCCCGGAGCTGTCCCAGGGTTGTGACATAAGCTTCCAACTCGCGACTGAAAGAGAAATTCGAGATTTTAGATTACCGAAAAAAGGTAGTGTATAAAAACATTGCCTAGGGTGCATGTGCTCCTCTAGTTTCCCACTACTAGTACCTTTTTTAATACCTTTTTTTTAATATATTTAACATACTTATACAGTCATTAGTGATAAGGATATACAAGGCTCACGGGGACTATTATCTAGCATTGTCCATGATTTTCTGCCAGGGGCTAAGTAATTAGTGTAAGAGGAAAGATGATACTATCATGTAGATTAACAACTATCATCTTTGCTTCTACACTAATTACTAATTACCTTTACTTATGCACCACTCCTTTCCTTCTATAGCAGTAGGACTGCACCTAACAGCCCCTGGCGGAAAATCATGGACAATGCTAAATAATAGCCCCCGTGAGCCTTGTATATCCTTATCACTTATGGTTGTATAAATATGTTAGATAATAAAAAAAAATGATAGAACTTTGTTAATCTACATAACATGCTACTTGCGAGGCATATTTAGTCCATCCGAGATTTTGGTTGATTGAAATGTTGAGGGTGAGTGGCGCTTGTTATGTTAGTGGGTGTTATGACCAAGGATGTGAGGAAAACATTGAGAAAGCTAAAAATCCAGCCCTATGTGATGATGTTAAGATGTAAAAGGTAAAAGAAAAAGTTGTAAAAAATAATGATTTTACTTAACGCTGGATAGTGACAAATCAAATCATATGAATACGTAATAATTTAGTAGAATACGGTATGTAAGCTGTGGTATCAATCACACATACTAGAAGAAATATTCTCAACATTGGCAGTCATAACATTTTCTTCACGTGATTGTCATATAAGGCATCTGACAGAGAGACATAGCATTTCTTACAATACATAAATATATGTCTTTGCAAGATTGAAACATGGCTGACATACCTGTAATGGCCGCTCCGGAAGAGAAACGATGTCCTATTGGTAGTGATGTACCTCGTTATTTGTAGAATTTTGAGGCAGCATTTGTGAATAACCTTGATCATGCTTCGGTAGCCATTGGCCGGAGTTTTTGCGTCCAAATCATAGAGATGCACAATCAGCAGCAATGCCTCAACACCTACAAGGGAGAGAGAAAAAATCAGAAGATAAGTAGTAAGATTAAGAGTAGTTTTAAATAAGTAGTAAGAGTAAGTTTTAAATCTTAAAATTTTCTTCTCACAAATGTCCGCGTCAATCTCCACCAGTTAAATAATGTGTGTATCATCATTTTCACATTGCACAAAAATATTTAAGTATATACAGTGAGTGAGTGAGTGAGATTGGTTGCTTTACGCCCTTATCAACACATTTAAGAGTGTTTTATCAAGGGCGGGAGAGCTGAGAGGGAGGCAGTTTATGATCATACCCAGGAAAAGAGATAGATAAGAAGGGAGAGATAGACAGAAAAGGGGGTGCGGACGTATAGGCCCCGGGACTTATGGGCCCAGACGTATGGGCCCCGCACATTGGACGTATGGGCCCCGGTAGGCCCAGCCGTTTGGACATATGGGCCCAGCTCGGGACTTATAGGCCCAGACCGTTACAGGGGTTTTGGACTTATAGGCCCCGCTTCAAAACTTAGTGATATATATTTTTTTAGTCAAATAATTATTTTATTAGTCAGTTTTTACTAGGGACAGTCCACTACTACCTTTACTGACTTAGGACAACCAATTTAGGGTTAGGTTTAGGGTTATTTTTGGTATGGTTTAGTATTCTTCTGGGCCTATAAATCCCGGGGCCTATAAGTCCAACGCGAGCAGGCCTTGGGGCCTATAAGTCCAGAGCTGGGCCCATAGGTCCCGGGGCCTATTGGTCCCGGGGCCTATAGGTCTGGTGTTCACAGAAAAGAGACAGAAACGCACTTTATGGTCATACCCAGGGCCTAATTCATTATTCAACGTTGAATGATATGTCCTGTGATCAAGATATATAGGTGACACATATAATTAAGGCTTACTAGCATGCAATGACATTTGGCAATGTGTCCTGAGGATGATACCACCCCTTTTATTTACCCTAAAAACTAAAATATATGCATGGTATTGGTAACTATTGTGTTTGTGATCGTGGCAGGCGCTATATGTCTATGACTATATCAGTGAATGTGCAACTATACATAGGTCGAGGTCAGTAGATCGTACTGCATTGCTAACCCCACCCCATGATCCATCTTTCAACCCACTGACATAGTAAGTGTACGGAAATCCTCTCCCATAAATAACCACTCACACCCAGTCTCCCACCCGACCCCCTCTACCCAAAATAAACAAGGTACAATTAATATTACTGGGCCTACACTACAGACAATATTCAAGTACGAATATTTTCCTCCTGCATAGATTAAACATGGCCTAGAATGCAGATACAAATTTCATTTCATTGGATTCTGATTCTTTAGGGCTGACCCCAAGAAAACGGGGGCGATGGTCTTATGATCTTAACACAACAAACTTGTCAAGATGCCAGGTGGATGATTCATTTCAGAGACAGCCAGAGACTAGAGCCAACTTCTTGCCAGGCACTTTTTTTTAGGGAACTCATTCCTTTCCATAATACCAATATGCAAGGTTCACCAACGTGTATCATGTCATAAAGATATAACAATACATGCTTACAGCGATTATCACTGAAACAATCAAGATCAAAGTACAGAGATCGATGCCAACGTCGTTTGTCAACCAAGTGACAGACAACGCTCGATCAACAGTCCTTAGGCTTAGAATTTGGTTGATCTTACCAGGTTCGATCCCTCGATCCAAATGTTCGTATAATCGTCGAAAAGATGCATGGAATCGCTCAGAAGTGTGGCTTCTTCCGTCTTGAAAATATTCTGCATTACTTAACGCTTGTGATCGCAGATTTTTTAATAATGCCATAAGCGTCCGACGATAGGCATCATCATTTTCGCTCCGCAACTCGCCCTCCTTGGGCTCCTCGTCCGCCATGTTTAAAAGTCTGACCACTTTTTCCGCGGACTAACCTAATATGTACTTGGAAAAGACAAGTAATGACATCATAATGAGATACTACACAAAATATGAAATATTATTCCCATCTAATATACGGAGGTTCCAATTTTTAATCGTCACAAAATACAAAGTATTACTTTTATGAATATTCATTTTGAACCAATCAGATTTCGACTAATTCGTCAGCCCTGTGAACATAACACAAGAGGAAAACAAGTGAAGAAGGTCGGAGCTCTCATCTTGGAAAAAGAGTTGTCGGGGAAAAAATACCGCAACTCGCCACAACTTACGGAGGACCGTAATTTGCTATAAATTTAAGGTATTTACAGTATAATTAGTGTCTAACTGAGAACTTGCACGTTGCCGTTCCCTGAAATGTCTTTATTTCGTTGGATAGTGGCGACACTTTGGAAAGCTAGACACTCAAAGATGTTGGTGAACAATGCGGCGCAGTTACGTTTCTCCCCTCCGACATCTTTTCTTTTTCATACCTTATGTCCTTGTCTGGTACTAACACAGGGTTATCGTCTTGAAATGACAACCAAATGGCATACAGCACATCTGTGTTACCAGAAAAGTTACATAGAAAATGGTCTTGGCCCTGCGTTTCGATTGTGATTGTGGCCGTAGCCGCACGTGAGATCAAAATGAAACAGAAACATACGTGCCAGGGCTTGGTCATCCGCCGTCTGTATGGCTTCTTTCAAATCAACATTTCAAGTAGCTATATTAGTCGTCGTCAATGAGTGAAACTGGCCTCAAATTACTGCTGATATACATTGAACATATAGGTGGTATCTGACTTCTGGGAGAATGTATATCGATCGATTTAGAAGCATGCATGCCAAACTCCCAAACAGCAACAGGGCATTTTAAATAAAAGTTTAACTACAAGCCTAACAAGGGGGACCCTGGAACAAAACACAGACTATCTAAATAAAACTATGAGAAAAGGGGTGCACACATATTATTGGCAGATAAAAGACCATTATTTATTCCCAGTGATTATATGGAGAAGATCGAGCTAAGATGTAAACAATTTTAAGGGTCAGACTGCATAATTATGATGATGTCTGTACTGAAATCTTTACAATAGTTGTAATATGTTTTCAGTACAGAGCTGACATAGCTGAGAGTATTATCATTTTGTACGGTAACAACTGGGCCTGGAGATCAAATTTTGCCACCATGACACCCATCCATATGATTATTATTATGAAGACCCATAAACCCATGCATGGAGGTCTTACATACAATTCCATAAGTTAAAAATAAAGAAGTTAAATTCCAAACTCTAGTGTTTACAGCATCTATTCACTTACCCTCGACCCTCCCTGCATGAGGCCACATCCATTATTCAGTCAATATTGAATGTCCAAAGTCCCCTCACTGATATTTCTAGATCTTGGAATTTATTTATGGAATTCATGAACCTAAACTCCAACACTAAAAGAAGGCCTATAAAATTGTATAATTAAGTTGGTTGCAAGTATTTTTATTAAAAAAAACTAAGAGACTGATTTGTATTCAATCAACCTGAAAAGAGGAGAAAGTATATACGGTAGTGTTGTTTGAAATATAATAAACAAAACAAAAAAAAAGAATTTTGTTATAGCAACTGCCTTACATCGCCTTCAGTTCTAAATTTTTAAATGTCAGCTCAACTCGATTATTTTAATCGCAGGTAAAATGTTCGCGCTTTTGATGATGGTCAGATGAGGACTCGCCAAGTGATAGGATAATTCTCTACCACCAAAGACGACTCTTACATCACACAACATGGCCGACAACGTATCATCAGACACACAAGTGGGAGGGGAGGAGTCTTCACAGGGGTCTGCTGCCTCTTCTTCATACTCGTCCTCGTCCTCCTGCTCCTCCCCTATTAACCAACTTCACAACGCCTTAACTTCTGTGATCCTCGACTCACCAGCTAATAACTGCCAGCAGCAAAACCACCCCAAAACAGAGACCACTAAAAAGGGCACAGAGACCACCCTTAAGAAAAAGAAAGGAGAGGAAGACAAGGAACCAGACAAGAAGTATGTCTCCTCTTGTTCCTCTTCCACTTCAAACGCCAAAAAAGGTGGCACGAGCAAAGTCAAAGGCACAAATGGACACTCTTTCAAATGCGTGGAGCAAAACTGTGATGATGATGTTGTTACTTCTGACCCAGGTTATTCTTCAACTCCAAAGGAGCCAGCAAACAAAGTGAGAACCCATGATGATTCGGTTTCTCCCACTACTTCTACAAATACTGTGTCTGTGATGGACACTGACAACGACGTCGATGTCACAAGCAAGGACAAAGCTGGTGTTGTCAAACTTGTTGATTATGAAGTTGATGATGATGATGACGATGGGGAAGACGTTGATCTGGCCTCGGTCAGTGTTAGTAAAGACTATGATGGCAGTGAGAAAGACAAGACTGATGGAAACTTATCTTTATCACCTGACACTCCTTCTGCCGTGGGTAGTAAGTTAAAAAAAGACGATAGTGGGATTTGTGTACGTGAAAGTTTCACATCAGATGACAGTAAATGTGAGGATGAGGACGGAGCGAAATCAAGTCGCAACGAGCGCCCATCGGTCTCCACCGAATCTGAGGGGCTTGTCGCTGACATGCACGACACTGAGGAAAGTGAAGCCAACGCCAATGCCGCTTCCCACACCTGCGACAGCTCCGGAGATGAAAATGAAGAAGTCCGGGTCCGATTAACCAGGAATAGAAAACGCAGACAACAAGTGCGGACCTCCTCATCTTCTTCCTCCTCGTCTTCGTCCTCGTCCAACACGAGTGGACCCGATGAACACGTCTCCAACTCGGACAGCTGTTCCGATTCAGTGAAATCTGAAGCAGAAGCCGCCGAGGACATGGAGGTGGATAAAGACATGCCCAAAGATCAGTGGAGGATGATGCTAGAGTTGAGGAACCGAGAGCTGAGAGGCTCTAATATCCTACCTTTGGACAGATTGTTTAGACATAAGACTATGTCCTCACTGGGCTTGGTGCAGAGGCTGGACCTGCAGCATAAACTTGAGCATCACGAGGGTTGTGTAAATGCCCTTAACTTTAACAAATCAGGTTGGTAGAAATATGCAAACCACTGAAGCATGTGACCTTCGGAATATCAGTGGTTCTCAAATTCATTAACTGTGATGACTGAAAACCAATGTGAATGTTAAGAATCGATATTCTTTTGTGTCTTTGTGCACTATTATATTGCTAAATTTGTTTCTATATAATGGGAAAAACTATTATTAATTGTCATTAAAACATTTTTGATTATTTGATATAGAATAATGAAATTACCAACACTACAACACTGGGATAACAAACAACTTTGCCCTGGTGCCAAGCGTATGTAAATATCATGGGATTAAATTTGTTATAATAGCTCAATGGTAATATTATTTTTTTAATTTTTAGATGGTAATATTTTAATACCAAGAGTTTTTCAGCAAATCAATCATCATTTGTATACCTAGTATATAGAAAGTCCCAAAGTTATCGTACGCCTGTCTTCTGTGTGAACACCAATTTCAATCCTCGTTGTGTTGTATCTTTCCCCCACAGGCACTTTGTTGGCCAGTGGATCTGACGATTTAAAAGTTGTAGTTTGGAATTGGGCAGAGAAGAAACCATACCTTGTCTTCAATAGCGACCACAGCAGCAATGTGTTTCAAGTAATTATTTATCTCTACCTTCCATTTACACACTAGTTTGCCTTTTTGAAAAAAAAAAGATATCAAAATCATTGCTGTATCGAGTGTGTTTTCTGTTTATTAGGTCCTTGAAAAACTACATCTCTGGCTTTGAAAGCCGTTAAAAAGTCATTGATTTGTTATCATGATAGAAATGTACGAACCCTGTAATAGAAGATATACCCCAGTCCTAAAGATCGCTGAAATCATTAGTGTATTTAATTATTGTACTTCATGTATATAACGTTATATTTCTCAGTGTAAATTCATGCCCTACACTGGCGATACGCACATCGTGACGTGTGCTCGGGATGGACACGTCCGCCTCGCTGAGCTCTCATCCACTGGAGTCTGTAAAGGAACAAGGAAACTCGCTTCCCATCGTAGCTCGGCCCACAAGGTGAACACATGATTAGTTAATGGTTTACACACCTTCCCGACTTCACTGATACTTATCTCGGATACATTAAGAACAACAACTCGTGAATGCTTTCATACCGAACTAGATACACTTTTAAATGTTAACAGTTTGTTCTAATTTGGAATTGAATTTTAAATATTGTGCGTTTTTCCTCACATTGTTATCATTAGATGACTATCATTATATGATTATTAATGGTGTCACTATTATCATAATACATATCGTTTCCGGTATAGGATATTACAAACTTTTGTTGTTAAATATATTATTGATCATTTTGGTCCTCTGAAAAGCGCCGACGGGAATCTTCTACCCAGAAACATTATGCCATTGGTAATGCGTCCCTAGTTCTCACATGCTATTACATTATTTTCCAGCTGGCCCTGTTACAGGATTCATCTCATGTTTTCTATAGTTGTGGAGAAGATGCTCTAGTTTATGAGATAGATCTTCGCCAGGATAAACCAAATAAGTAAGTAAACTGGATTTGCAGTGAAAGCCAACCTATTTTTCAAGCACTTATTATAAATACAGGTATTGTTATACCTCCTGGAGCCTACTGCACGACTTGTCCTCATTTCCCATGTATTGCATGAGATAGCGTTAACATAAGTATATGGGGTGCTCCAGAGCGCGTTGTATCATTGTCTTTATTTTACTACTAAATCCAATGGGACAATTAGTGATAAGGATACGTCCATAGTTAAGGGTGCAATAAGGATATGTTATCAATACGATATAATTAGGTTGCAGTTAATGATACCTCATGCAACGGGCCCCTGGTCTCATATAGGGGTCCTACAAGTCTTTGGTTTACCCTATGCTATTTTACTAAACTTTGATTTTAATGTTACCTCATAGCTATGTCTCTACATATTTATGTTAACTTCCCTCGTTGCTGGTCACCTTCATAATGAGCACATTTTTCTTTTCTTCTATTTCAAATATTCGCTATTCAAAATATTGCCTCGGTTAAACAGAGTACTCAAGAGTTGAAAACAGTTGGACAGTAGAAATCGTCTTATTTTTATTGGGCGATAGGCTTTACCTTCTTTTTACCTCACTAATGTTCTCTGATGAAGTTCCTGCTTTAACTTTACTTTGTATTTCAGATTGTCAATAACTAAAGAAAATGACCGCCGAGTTGCGCTCTACTCTATTCATGCCAACCCGTTCAAGTCGTGGGAGTACTGTGTCGGTGGTCGAGACCACTACATTCGTATTTATGACAAGCGCATGATTGCTGAGGTACTATTTTTGATTAATTCCTTAGTTAATGATAGACGAGACAAATTGTATATATTAAAGATGAGGGTATTCAAACACAACGACAATCCCCTAAAATAAAGAATTTCTGCAATGACTACTCCCCTAGATTGGCGGATAAACGGATAACGATAGGAATTAAAAAGGATTGTCATGTGTACATACATAGTTAGACCGTTGGGGAAATATTGCTGTCCCTGTACTATGTAACCCTTGGTAATAAGCTGTGATTCATATTACACGAAACCTTCATTTCTTTCAGAATGAGAATAATGGTATCCTGAAAAAATTTTGTCCACACCATCTTGTGAGTTTTATTTTTCACTCGACTTTGGAACTAATGATTTGAATGAATTATCTCAATAATTAGATCCAAAAGACAGACTAACTATAGGTCCATTAGTTAAAATTGCATAAGAGCCATAATGACTTTAAATTTAAATTTGATAGATTACTGGAGTATTGTATAATAACAGCTGGTATATATGTGTTTATTCAGGTTGATAGTGACATTAAAGCTAATGTGACGTGTGCTGTGTATAACTACAATGGTACAGGTTAGTGTTATTTAAACTCAACAAATTTCTATTTTTGTTTTACATTTTATTGCGATAATCATTCCTTCTCGGCCAATTCCGAGCCAATCCTTCGATACCCGTAAACAACTCTTGAAATTTTTGCAAATATGGATCAAGTTGTGTCAAAGTTGATCAAAACCATTACACAATCTAAAATCATTGAATATAGAAGCAATTTCTCTTTTCCTTCATTTCAGAGGTGCTTGGTACATATAACGATGAAGATATCTACCTCTTCAACAATTACCATACTGATGGGGCTGAATACATTCACAAATACTCTGGACATCGTAATAACTCCACTGGTGTGTTATCATACATGGTTTTTGCAGTTCCAATTTAATACAAATTTAAGCCCCAAAAAACCCCACTGGCTGCAGGCTTTTCGGGCGACGTTATTTTAACGTCGGAGTGGTGGAAGGGATACTGAGATGCTGTTTGTAAACTAAATTTTGTGGGAATGGGTCTGATATTTTTAATAATATTTGGAGTGAGCTTTGGGGTTACATCCAACATCTAGCCCAAGAATCAAGCATCGCTCTAGCATCGAGCACTGTCCAGCATGAGGGAGCTAACCATGTAAATAAATACAGTAACAGAATACGAGATTTATTAAATAATTAGATCAACTCACAAATACCTCTCTCTATTCTATTTCTATTAGAGCCTTAAATCCGTGGCGTGAATTGTGCTAATAATTTCATATTGAATTTCAGTGAAGGGTGTGAATTTCTATGGGCCCAAGAGTGAATACATTGTGTCTGGAAGTGACTGTAGTAACGTCTATCTGTGGGAGAAAGAGTCTGAGAAAATCGTCCAATACTTCCACGCTGACGACGGGGGAGTGGTAAGTTAAAAGTTGCTTCAAGAAAATTTTATATTTCAAAATCAATTGTTATGGAGTCACTCCGTACTGTGATGAGGAATATAATTGAAAGGATTAAAATTAATACTAGTAGCCTAATAAATCCTTTCATATTTCTCTCACATTTTCACCTCCAAGAATGGATGGAGATTAGGGGAGACAGAAACACATCAAAGAGCAGCTATTATTTATCGATTCTGTCTTCTGCTTATTACCATGATTTAAATGCCATTGCGAATGTCTTCGATTTGAGACCCAAATAATCTTTTTTTCCAAATGATCACAAGCTTACCTGAGAAAGACCAAAATCAAAAGCATATCTTAAATTCTTCTTGTATTGGTGGGATAAATTAGTAAAGTTAAGGACAGGAAAATCCCAAAACAAATTACTATGGCCTGTATAATCGGAAATATCGAGGTAATATTAAATATCAAGATGATACTGTATATGGCTATAATATCGGTAGAAACAAGTATACGCCTCGAAGGAATAAAGAATATTGAATTATATAGAATATGTAGAGAGAAAGTAAAGGTTAAATTAGTAAAGATATATGTATGGATAGAATTATTTGTCTTCGTTGAATGAAACGTATCACTTGAATTTGAAACTTCTTGGAAATAAAATCTGTTTAAAAAAATATATCACGGCGTTACTGCTTTGGGTTCTATGACTTATAAATATATTTGTCCTCTTCACAGGTGAATGTTCTGGAGCCCCATCCCAACTGTCCCGTGCTGGCCACGAGTGGCCTTGATTCTGACGTGAAGATATGGGCCCCCACTGCTCAAAACCCAACCACCCTTAAGAGTTTAAAGAGTGTAAGTTATTTTTCTGCCTGATTTTCTTGTCTCCCTGCCTTTGCTCTCTCTGGCTGTCCGGCTGTCTTTTTTGTCTCTTTATATCCCTCTCTCTCTCTCCCCCTCTCCCTCTCTCTTGTTTCTCTGTCCCTCTGCTCTCTGTCTGCCTGTCTCTCTCCCTCTCTCTCTACACCAACACAAACAGATTATTTTTTTCTAAGCGCTTATCAGAATATTTGTCTTTTTTCTCGTCTTAATAGACCACCCGTCGCAATATGCGTGACAGGAGTTATGAGAGAACCAATGAACCTGATATGATAGACGGTCACATGCTGTGGCAACTTATGCGGAGTCTTCGCAGGAACACTCGCCGCAGGGTAAGATTTGTATTTGTATATGAAGCTCATCACAATAAAAAATCATTGCTTTTCTTCATTGAGCCTGATACACTTTAAAGATATTTAAAGACACTTTAAAGATATTTAAAGGTCTCTCTAGAAAAGTACAAAGTAAACCTACCGTTGTTTCAATTATTGTTGATTTCTTAAAATCAGTCACCATTAATCTGGGATTCCACTGGACTGTATCTGTGCCCATGGTCCGCTATTGGTTCGCTTCTACATGGTGCGCTTTTCATTTGATTTTCATCCGTTCAAATCAAACGTGTTTCATCCGCCCAAATCAAATGTTTGGATGTCAGTTGATTCTCTTCCCTCTACACACAATATAATTGAATGAATGTATATACAAATTTGATATCCTAGTATATATTCCACTTTGGTTTCAGGCTCGACAAGAAGGCATAGGCTCCTCATCCTCCTCAGATTCTGACAACGAGTCAGATGATTCTGACAACCCTCACGAGCACGATCCGGTCCAGTGCGTTCCCTCCTAGATCACCCGATAGAGTACATTTATAGTCCAGTAGATGGAACACTTCACCATTTCAACCTCCCCCTACTCCTACTATTACTCTAGACTCTCTCAACGTCACTTCTTATAGACTATACAAAGTGTGGCTTGCCTTCACTCGACTCAAGTCATCGGGCGGTTTGTTTATAAATCAAAGCGGGGAGGTATATTCATATGATATATAAGGAGGGGGTATCTGGCGAGACATAATAAAGTGTCAAGGGTCTGTATCCCAGGTGTATTAGCCACCTAGTAATTGTACTGAACGTACATTCTGGCTTTCATTAGAACAGCAGATGAACTCAGAATGATATGAATTGGTTTGAGTAAGGTTCATGCAGTTTTAGGAAATACCTTTATTTGAAGCAGCGGCCTATTTAAATACAGATTAAGTGTTTGTTGGAGATGTTTTGAGCGAGGGAAATCAATGAGTTTATTATACGTCCCTAAATTAATTTTAAACGGGACATTTTCAGGTTATATGAATATAACTCTTTCCCGCTCGAAAACACCTATTTTCCTTTTCACAGCCCCATGTGATACAGACACTGCACATAACATATCTGATGAGGCCATCATATCACACGAGTGTAATAATCTACATGTTATACTGTAGTACAATGTGTAGTGTCCTTAATAGACAATAATTTTCAGATATGAAACTTGTATATTTTGACATACTTCCCTGTATTGGGTACAGTTTGCCAGATACTGTTGGTGCTCCTTATAGTGTACCTCCCCGCTCTTGAATGTTTTGGAGCAAATTTAGCTCAAATTTTGTTGTAGTTGTGATCAAGATAATTGTGGTAAATGTGGAACGGAATGACTGATTTGGTCACATTAATTCTACCCATGCAAAATGTTGCTTTAACGTATTGGCAAGTATAATTGGAGAAAAAGTGTCAACTCTGAATTCTAACTGAGCAAAACCAGTTTTAAGTCGTTACGAGGTTCAATCCAACATATCAATCAAAATTGCTTTTAATTTTACATATGTTGTACAATCATGACTGACAAATTTTGTTTAATTGTAGTAATGATCAATTATGATAATGCACATTTTGGAAACATCACTTTCATTAGGAAAATCCAGAAACGTGTTTCGTCCCGTTGATGTCCTCACAAACACTTTGAGATCAATGGTGAATTAACACATGCAACAAAGTAAAAAAATCGCTAGGATTGTTCCTTGTAAAGGTAATTTCGCTTGATTTTGAATCGATTCAATACAAACCATTTGTCTTCATTTGGTATTTGTAACCATCTCTCTGGAGATATTTATGCTATAGTCTAACTTTTTCCTGCCAATGTGACTCAGTTTATGAATGATATAGCTACTGATTACCATTCGAATGTGTACTGTTTGTGGTGTCGGGAGCTAAACTTATCATCTAAATAAATTATTTACGATATATGTTTTCTTTCTTAAGAGAAAAGATAATAGATCACGGCTAAAATTGTGTGTATGGATGAAGAAGCAAAGCCAATTGCTAAACAAAATGTGTAAATGAAGACAAGACTTGATACCTATTTGCTTTATAAGACCTTGATTATTTGTGGCATCGAAACAAAACCTGGATAAAATTGTCCATTTTTGTCGCGGGCAGTATCCATAAGTTGGAGCATAGGTACAATTCAAATCTGGACCTCTTCTCATATTTGTACCCATTAATCTCAATATTTTGAGTGACCCTGTACTCTTCAGTCTTTCTATAAAGATTTGTGTAGGTCCTTTTTTCGAGGATGGCATTTGTTAAAAAAAGAGAAAATGGTTTAAATTTACCAGTTTGTGATTGTGTTCCAACGTTATGAAGACTGCTCCTCATTAGTTCGGTGAGGTGTATGAAATACAGGTATATATATATCCTACACTGTTCTGGTCATTGAAGGTACGCTGACGTTACGACAAATAACACTTGGCAATTAGTTGAGGAGAGAGACTGTAAGAAGTATTTGCGCGATATCATAGGACAAGGGGAGGTGTTTTTGTATATCTTTTTTTGGACTACATTTGGTGATCATTTTACATAATTAGGGAAACATTGACATCAGTTGACAAATTCCGTTCGCTAAAACGTGAATTATTTGGTGCCATCCATTGCGTTTGTTACCGGTCGCAAATAAGAACATAATGTAGGTTGAATATCCATCAACGAATATTTTCTTTGATTTACCGTCTGTTATATTCCGATGCTATCCCTCCAGTGTGGCAAGACTTTTTATATACCAGGGAGGTAGATTAGAGGGAGTGGTATCAATTCATTCATTCAGTGCCGTTATCCAAGTCCTTGGATAAAATTCTTTTGTTAAAAACAATCGGACTACCAGGCCGCACCTTAACTGTTTCCACTCCCTTCAAACTAACCTTCCTCTGTTTAAGTAGATGTGCTGGCAATTTTAAGGCCTTGTTGAAGCAGTCTTTATGTGTTAATGTTCGCCCCACTGAACCACAATTTCACACTAGCTCCTCTTGCAGATTTCCCCATCGAAAAGACTTGATGCACTTTATCATCTATTAACATTCTTTGCGATTGGGTTGACTGACTTTTTGAGTGGGGATGTATGGAATTGTTGTTGGACTCTCCATTCTATTTATCTGACGTATCGCATCATCTTTCGCAGATCCTGCTTTGTCTCTGGATGGCTTTAATGTTCCAGACGCATGGACATTCGTATTATTGTCTCAGAATGTCACTATTTTAAACAGATCTAAGAAAGGATGTACATACATGAGTAATGAATATCACCGAGCATATCTGATGTAGATTTTGTCACAGATAAGATATTTGTGTCCATGGTTCAAGAATATATCTAGCCCCACAGTTTGGATGTATTGAAAATATATCCCCTTCGGTCAACAATTTTTAGATTAATTTTCACATAAGAAATCTTCACCAGTTTATGTGACAGGTAACCTTCAAGGAAGAGAATATTATTTATGTAACCTTTGATTGGATGCTCTTCTATAACCCAGAGAGTGCTCTGTGTATAAATGCTTCACGTGTGCGATCTAGGTTGAGAATTGATGCATGTCAATGTAACCAGAGAGGTGGAATAGAGGGTGTTTTATGTGACCATTCACTTAATGCTTAAACTCTGGCCTTTTCAGAACAAAGGAACTGAAAATATACATACAGGACGGTTACACATTTTCTTCAAAGGAACTAGATTTTGTCAGGGACATTGTTCACACGTTGAAATAGGGTCCCTTAAAGGTTTTACTATTAAGTGATAATATGACCCGACAGTGTCAAAATGAATTCTTTGTTGTGTAAAAAGTTCAAATACCTTTGGATATCTGTCGGCTAAATTTAACCAAGTCAAAGAGGCCAGGGTTTGAAGCGGTCTACTCCCTCTGAATACACCTCGCTAATATAAGCATGTACAAGTTGTATGAAGTGTCGGTTACAGGCCACAGTTTAACTGCTAAGGTCCCGACTTCCTAAATTAGATTCACTCGCCGTTTCTGCGTGTCCTTCATCAGAGGAAAGTTACCTCAATTCATTGGGAGCGACTTGTAGAGTATTAAAGATGCAGAAATTATCGTTATAGTTTTAACTTGTTTTGCTTCTTATATTTAAAACCTGTCGTCTTTTAGTGTACTGTTTAATACCAGGGCGGGTCCACGGGCAAGGAATCGGATAAATGTCTTTAATTTTGCAATTTCTCAATGTGTTTTCATAAATTCAACGCGGCCGCAATGGAGAATTCCTATATGAAATGAGTTATTACACGAACACTACTACAGTACCACAATTTTATAGAGTATCCCTTTCTGGCGATGGAGTAGTAACCGATGAAATAACATAACACTATTAATTATTGTATCTTAAGAAATTAAACGTTAAATACCGAAGAAAAATTAGAGGAATTTGAACATTCATTTCGTGTCTGAATGTGTATTTTAGCTATCAGCGAATTCACCGTTTTTTTTAGTTTTAATTTGCCAGTCACTCAGTGTGTGGGAGAGGGACGAGTAGTGTGCATTTGATGGTAGTTTAATGCAGTACTGCCACTCATTTTTCTCGCCCAAAAAAGTAGAAGCCATCAAACAAAAATATAAAAAAACGTATTATCTTCAATCCAAAAAATAGGCAACATTTGTTTACCAACCAAAAATAAAAACAAAAAATTGAATTTTCCTTATCGTCCTCTATTATGGGAATTTAAAATACCACATGACACTTTAACCGGTTGGCAGTAACCCTCCCTCATTTGTTTATAAAGTGACAGCACTGTTAAGGTCTAACTTCACCAAGAGATTTTTCATTACGGCCCATCCGGCCCTAGCATTAATATAATAACTTCACCAATCCAGTTTTCACCTTACGGCTGGTCTTTCAGCGGCTAACGGGCTGATAGAAAACCAATCATGCCGGAATAGAGAACCGTATCTGCCACAAAGACGAACAACTTGGGGAAGATCTAGCAAAATGCTGTGGCCAACAACCTGCTCGAGTCAGTGACGACAATAAGGATTAGTGAGATCACAATTACAAACAGAATCTTGGAAAATGTCGATGCCATTTATCAGAGAAATTAAGAATGCAAGCTCCATGATGGTTTCCCAGGCCCTTTGAGAAAATGGTCATTTGCTGGGCCTTTATTTTTTTCAAATTCACGGGTTTTTGGGTTTTTTTGTTTTTTTATAGATATAAGTCATATTTACCGTAATTACGAATTCGAACAAATTCTTAATATTTCAGTTATTCTCCTTGATTTATTCATAAATTCAACATATTTACAACACACAACATGGAGAATGAAAAGGCACAGAGTACAAATATCTACGCACAATACTGAGTAGGTAGAATCAATATGACTCTTTACTTTTATTACAACTCTAGAACTTCTGTTGTAACTTGAACTACTTATTAGATGCAACTCGTAGAACTGCACTTTGTCCAAGCAAGTGTCACCTCCTACATAAAAGAATCTCTTGAAAAACCTTGAATCTAAGTAGGCCTACCTTAGTAGGGCAAGCAGTCAATGACACATTGAGGTAACGATTACTGATATGGGGTAAAAGACTATTTTAAATACGGGTCTATTCAAACGGTTACAAGGGAAAATTACAAGTTCAACGACACTTGTTAGAATAAAAATATAATTTGTATTTAGTTTCTAGGACTACAACTCAACGTGACTGTTTTAGAAGTCTCATAGAATTGCTATATTATACTAGCATTATCAGTTAGTTATGTTAAAGTTTACTCCCCCCAAAATAGGTGAATTTCCGATTTATAGTAGCTGGAAACTTAGTGTGGGGTAATAACTAAATTTTTTTTTAAAGGAAACACTGAAAAAATGCCAATTTCGTAACAAATTGTTTTAAACAAGAGAACTTTGCCTTTTAAGGTAAGGAATACATGTGTTCCTACTTTAATTAGTTTTTGTTTGTCTAAAAAAAGGCAAAGTAATTTTTTTAGATGGGGTACGCTTTTTCTAGGTAGGGACCGGGAGGTAAATCGGAAAGACGTCAATTTGTTTGCCTAAGCTAGAGTGGGAGACATGTATCCGAGTTGTGATATATATATCTGCCTCCCAACGTACATATACAGTGAATCAAAATAATTAGAGCTGCCTAGTATTTGGTCCATGACCGGCAATGGAAAAATACATCTAATGGTCGCAAGCACCTAAGAAAATTAAAGGATGGCATGAAATACCGTAGCTTCTGGTGGATACGGACATGAAAACCTTTCATTCTTCCAATATATTCTACAGCATCGACAAACTTTTAAACAAATAATTCCTACAAGAATGTTTCAAAATATCAGTTTAAACAACTGAGTTTCATTTTGATTAGAAAGACTTATAGTTACAGCAAAGAGATTCGTTCCCGCAACACACTATATTCTAACTTTTACTGAGCGCCAATAGTGGCTGTTCAGAGCAGATGAATTCCTGCGATATGGCTGGACACAAATATTCAACAATACTCTGAGTATGTTGTTAATACTAGATTACATTTGTACCTGGACTTGACCCGATTTATATCGGTACAGTACTATACTTTACTTATATGGATATCTACAAGGCTGTTTAGTTCAGCTCCGATAGCTTATCTTCCACCAACCCCAGGGGTAGTCACTAGTATACTACCATCTATATAGTTTCGGCTAAGGCCAGAATAAAAAAATTCCTTTTAACACATTTTCTTTTCTTTCAATCACGAGGAGCATAGATGACACCTATTGAGATCTTTTAAATCAACGATGAACATATGGACATCTTCTCTTTTTAGAGACTAACAAGAAATCCCAGGTATAAATGAGTCATAGATGAAAACATTGAGTGTTTATGAAGGTGTGGAGGTCGGAGTGCTAACAGCAAAAGCAGGCCACTGAGCAGGGACCTTGCTAATGATGGATCCAAGATGTTGCCGGATCTTCACAAACTGTCGCTTGAACTCGATACCATCTCCCTGAAACAAGATATAAGCGAATTGTAATGGATACTCAGGCAGCTGCGCTGTCAAACATTTTAAAGATAGTTACATTATACACATTATTGAAGATACAAATGGTATAATATAAAGATATATAGATGATTAATAGGAACCTATGCCAGAATATCGTAATTCATTAGAATTAAAAATGTTACATTAGGCAGATTATTTTGCAGATATTATCTGCAAAATAATCTGATATATTTGTCAAAGATGATATATATATATATAATGCTTTTATTCATTCATGATAAACAGTTACAATATCACATAATAAGGAAAAGGTTTTAGTCCTCTGCCCCCTTGCAGTTCTTCCACGACCGCCCTAACTTAATATAATACACACATTCATTTATTCAATCTGATACAAATTATTACATAACAATACATTTTGGTTATTCAATATTCGATATTCTGACTAGGTTCGGTTGTTGTCCCAGTGTTTTTAATTTGTGAGTTTATTACTTCTCACTATTTGAATTAGTAATATAACATTTTGAATTAGGGTCTAAGCCCATCAGGTTGTCATTGATTATATATCGATTAACAATGTGTACACCAGCCGTTTTAAAGCTGTACAGTATTATATTGTACATTAACATTAAACATTAATTTCAATGACTCAAATACATGTTATGTGAAGACATGAACCGACATTTTCGATAATTGTAGGTTTATTCCGCATTTAACAACTGATGTTCTTGGATACAACTGGTAAAATATCCAACGACGTTTAAGCCACTGAATAACTATACAGTTATTACTACTGGCACGCGGAAACTATTATAGCGATAGGAAGTTTGTTTTTATTATGATATAAGACGAGAAGATGTGTACCTTTGATAGCCTGAAGTCCACAAGTACTTTGTCCGCCATGTCAATTAAATTTGCTTTAAAAACGAGCGCCATTCCGCGACGATCAACCGTGCTGATGGTGAGCTGAAATTCCAATTCAAGAATGACATTAGAGAATGAGGACTCTAGCTAAATACAGCGAATGCGATGAACTTTTTCATCAATAAAAGGTCATTAAGGTAGAAAGATATGTTGGTTTTCAAGTTTTAAATTATAATTGGAATACTCTTAATTTATACTAAAATATACATTTGCAATATTTGGATAATTTGACATTTGTACATAATATTGAAGTCGCTAATATCGAATATCTGTAACCCATATCCATATTCCAAATGACATCGGGAAAAAATGGAATCGTCGACAAAACTCTTACCAATCTTGCTCCTCCTTTGCGGAGATGGAGACCTGCCTTCTCAAGCCGCTGTGTAATGTGTGCCATGGTTTGATCAGCATCCGTCTTTACGAAGAATCTAGTCATTCTCCTCACCAACCTCTGCATGGGAGTCTAATGAACAAAATATGACAAACATATACTATAGGTAAATCCAACAATCTGTCCCTGTGTTCGACTTCAACTTAATCAATCAAGGACGGTTCTTCCAAGGGTTGCCACAACCAACTCAATGACTAATACAATTTTCTCATAATCTTAATCAAAATTGAGATGTAACATTCCATTCTTTACTAAATCTTGGGTCCCTAAATTAAATAACACATAGATAATATCATGCATCAGTTTTAGGAATCTTACTAAAACTAAGTTTAGTTAACAAGTCTCCTAAAATATATAAGTTAAAAGAAATAATTAACGGGAGTCAGATATCATATTTTGTCTTTTTAATAACTGGGTGAATCTAAGTACATATAAATTTAAAGTGATATGTGGTGAAACACTATTAGGGATGGATGGTTTTAGGTTCTTCAAACACTATTAGGGATGGTTGGTTTTAGGTTCTTCAAACACTATTAGGGATGGTTGGTTTTAAGTTCTTCAACGGATAATGCTTAAATTGTTTTTCAATTAGTTTTCCTTCATTCACTTATAGTATATCCAAAGCCTCGGACCTCCCGTCCCTTCCCCACCGACTGTATAGATTTTGAGTCCAAAATCTTTTTTAAAAATAGATTTTGTGTCAGAACACAATTCACCGATTTATTTGACACTAAATAAAACTTAAGACAAAACGTTACCTGAGAGCTGCCAGGCGTTCCCTGTATCTGGCTGCTGAGTAAGAGATGTTCAGGGTGAATGGGTTGACTGAAGCACACGGGAGCCACGTCCTGTCCAGTCTCACCCTCCTCCTCCTCCGTAGACATACCTCTACCGCTGGCCCCGGACTCAGGCTGCGACATGGAGATTCTACTGTCACTGTCAAGTCAAAGCATGGGTTCCATTAACAATCATGAAAAGAGTTATCATTGATTTCAAATATATGCATATCCATCTAAAATATTGATCATGTAGTTAGAATGTTCTAAGACATCTAAGACATTTGTCTTGTACATCGAATATGCCTTTCCACCTAATTCCAAACTTGTTCAATAATATATCATCTCAGATACTGGAAAGAAACTAGATGACAAGGAACCTAATAAGTGATCTATCAAGTAGCCGCTTGTGATAGAGGGTTTTTAAAAATTCTTATCTAGGCTGATATGCAACTATATTCACAAAGACAATTATATATAGGAACAAAAAAGCCAATGGTATAAAGCAAATTTTAAAGAGGAAAATCCGAGATAACAGCTTCCAATTTCACCTCCTCCTAACAGGCACTAGAGGAAGACAACCATTGCGGTGATCTAGTCCTGGTATAAAAAAACAAAAAAACAGCGTCCATACCTTTGACCATGGATGGGAGGTGAGGAGTCAACGCCAGAACAAATTCTTTTAAATGGAGGTCCGTAAGGGGAATCGGAAGGTGAGCAGGATGGCAAGCGATGTAAACTACCTTCAAAAGATACATGGTTCTCATTATTTGTGGAATCTATTTAAAACGTCATTTATAAAAGCATGAGAGTCACACTAACTCCAGATCGATTAGAATCTTGAGAGAAAATTAAGTTTTTTTGAGAGAGAAATGAAGTTATGATGAACTTTATGATAACTGCCAAAAAATATTTCAAATCTTACTTCTTGATTTAGAGAAGGTCTTGTTGACCCATTGGTGTTTCTTTATGGTTTCTATGTTGGTACGTTTTGTTGTATTTTCCTGTAGTATCTTCCGTAGCAAGGCTATAAATTGGACAAAGGATATAAATGAGAAACCAAACGAGAAGCAGCCAGGTATCTGTGCAACTTACAAGGAAACCATTCACACGTAACACTTCAATTCAGAAAGACTACGCAAGTGTGCTCTCGCAGAAGATTTTTTAATTTAAAAAAATATATATACAGACAAGGATATATCCGCGACAATTCATAACCCCTATAGTCCAAAATAGGTATGAAAACACATACATTCTGGGATTATGTAAAAATGCTGGAAGAGGGCCACTATGTAAGACAGTTGGAAGTGACTTAAGTATCCCCATAATCAATATTATTGTCTCATTTAACAGTATCTTAGTAAGGGAAAGTACTTACACAGAGCTAGGTTGTCTATCTTACACCACGGAGAGAGAACGATCTTACAGTCCTTCCAATTGATATACTCTTGGCAATTATATGTAGGCTCGTCCCAAGGTAATTCTGGTGACAACGAAGGAGAGTGGATTAAAACACATTTTTTAAATCTTCTCACTGAACATCCTCATTATCCCCTATATAATAGCATCCTTATCTCATCGAGCTCCCCAATATAACTCATTTCTATCTATTTGTAGCTGAATCGTTGATCACTAGTGATAAAACCATGTTAAAATATAATTTGAATAGTTTAGAAAAATCGTTTTCGTCATAATAAGGCTGGCTTTAACAGGTTCATTAACAGATGCTATGGTAAATGCCAGTTTAGCTTTATATGTGCTAAAACAAGTGCTGTGTGTGGCGACAGAGAAAGCCAGAGCAACAAGATTCAGCTGTTAATTTTTTTTTCAAAATAGGGAATATCTTTCAGTTACCTCCGGCAAGCATGGCCACTAAGATGATGCCACAAGACCAAACATCGACAGGTTCAGCCTTGTAGGGTTTCCTGAGGATGACTTCAGGAGCCACATAAGGGACAGTGCCACAACACGTGTCTAACATACGCTCCTGGCCCTGGTGACGGAACACTGTGGCAAACCCAAAATCTGTGATTTTCAGTTTTTCTAGAAAGCAAAAAGAGATAGCCATTAACAAGTCGGACAGATGGATGGATGGATGGATAAATTAATTGATTAATTCTCAAGAAGATGGGTCGACCAAAAACAAACAGAACAGAGGTTGGGATGTAAGTTGTAGGTTTGGTTTATTGAATGTCCATCGTTTGGGGCTTCATTTGCCCTTTTAGTTGATTCTTCATCAAAGTAACTAATGATTGCATCATCAGTTCCTCTTGAAAGTAAGTCAATGATAATCAAGATTTGTTAGAATGATGGAAGGAAGGACAGACATATGGATAGGTAGATAGACGGATGGATGAACGGTTTAAGAAATTTAGCATTTTAGCAAGAAATCCTAATCTTAAAACCAACTCACCGTCAGCATCTAGTAAAAGATTCTCGGGCTTTAGATCTCGATGCGTGACACCTCGACTATGAAGATATTCCTAGAGATGCATGAAGAGGTAAAAACTTGTTAAATAGAACCAGGAAGGAAAATCAAACATATATCGCCTGGATTGGAGTTAGAATAACTGAATAGATATTTCCCGTCAATTAGAAATGTGATCAGAGTTCAGTAAAAAGAGTCACAATATTTATTACAATTATTCTATCTTTTTTCTAGTACCTAAGACAACGTAAATATGTTAATAATTATTTAAAGGACCTCTTCGCCGACAGAATCCAAAACTGTTCTTGGCAGGAGGGGGCTTCACCTGTTACTAACAATATTGTTAGTTATTGTAGCGACGTTGTAGGGGTCACACTACTCAACTGGTCTTAACCCGGAGGTTGTGCGGGTTGTGGAATCAGTGAGGACAACTTATGATTGGATTTTTTATTTTCATTTCGATATAACGATATTCTATCCAACGTTTCAGGCAATTTCTGCCCTACTTCAGGGACTTATTGTAGCGATATACTTACAACACCATTGATTAATTGAACAAAATATCGCTGAGCATCCTGCTGCTTCATTCCCACATCAGGCTCTGCAAGTAGCAAAAGCAGCAAAGTTTAATTATTAGACAAACTAGGTTAGGATGCGACAACAATATAGAATAGTGTGTTAACGTAAATCGAAAGGAGACTATATGCCCTAACTCCTTGGTTTGTAGGATAATCATATTCTAGAAACATTTGGGTTTTTTAGTGACAACATTTTTGTTATTGATTGAGGGCTGCCTCTTGAAAACAAGCTAACAGAATATAGTCACATATAGGTATATCTATCGATATCAGGAGGCTAGGGGCAGTTGTAGCACTAGTCATATATATAATTAATCTTAGTATACAGTTTTATTTCCTTTTTCAAAAATTTCCTTTAAGTATGGTTAGTTTTAATGAATGAAAAGTATCTATCCAGTGAGTAAGACAAGGCAAAGCAGAATAACGTAATAGACCTAAAGAATGGGGAGATCTAATGAGTATTTATCAAATCAGTTATGTAACTGAAGATTGAGTTGATCCAGAAGAACCGGTCCCATTGTGTATGAAATAAAAGGTCTTACCAATTCGATCAAAAAGCTCTCCTCCGCTAGCATATTCGAGGAAGAGATATTCTCTGTTGTTTTCTTTCCGATGGCCATAAAATCGTATAATTGAATCATGCGAGAGCATCCGATGAATAATCATCTACAAAGAGAAGAGCATGGGGTGATAATTTTCAATATAGACAATTGTGAACGAACTAGTTTGATTTTTTTAAATCGAAAATTAAAACTGATACGAGCTTCATAAATCTAACCTCTTTCCTTATATTTTTTTGAGTCTCTGGCGTTTTAAGATTAATAATTTTCACGGCTACAGCTTCCTGGGATGTCCGGTTCACAGCTAGCTTTACCCTGAAAGGAAAGTTTACTTTGATGTCAATAAAATTACACAAAAAGTATATGTTGAATTCTGAATGATCTAAACCGAATATGAATATTTACATAGCAGCTTATTTATTTGGGGCTTGCAATCTCTGGTCGGAAACACCTTGGTGATCTAAGCGATTGATACCCACACCAGCCATCAATAATATAATTAAAGTAAAATGAGGAACGAGACATAATCTAATACAAAATTCACAATGATTTACTCACTCGCCATACGCCCCTTCTCCTAAGGTCTGGACTAAGTCCCAACCTTCCACAAAAGCGGTTACCATGGTGACGCTTCTTCTGTAAGAAGGTGAACGTCAACCCACTTCAATCGGCAATCACTACGTCCCTCCTACATAACTGAAGTAACACGTGTATACATCTACATATGTTAGGGCAATCTGGAAGAACTGCAAAGCTGAAGCCCTATTGAGGCAATTCCTGTATTATTTTGACTAAATAAAACAAATTCTCATATCATCTACTATTAAGTATTACTGTAACTATATAACCTTCTAACTCTTTTTTATATCACTACCAGGGAGGTATACTTAATCAATATATGATGTATATATTTCCCTGTATTATAATTTATATTATATCTATATACGGTTTTAGTTATGTTACTTAATACGGACACAGAAGACAATGAATGGGAAGGCAGGAATAGTTTGAACTTCGTGAAAAGGACTGACAATGACCAAGAGCCAATCTGTTTTATTTTCATTCCGTTAAATTCTAATTTAAAATAGACAAAGAAAACCGGCAATTTTTTCCTATTAGGTTTAGGATCTTGATTTTGACCTAGGGACTTTAAATACCTAAAGGCAATGCCTAATTAGGCTAGCTATATATACCAATCTAATATTCCTTGATTTAAAAGTTCGAAACAGAACAGTCAGCAAACATGTATGTTGTGATAAAAAATAATAGATAGATCTAGAGGGGTAGCACTATAAGCCGCATTTTACACAAAGACCGCATTTTACACGGAAACCCGCATTTTACACCGCATTTTACACTTTTTTTTGTGTATTCTATCTTATATTATATTATTTCATATTCTAAGTTGGGGAGTGTCGGGGGGGCTGGTGGTGTGTGTGTGTGTGTGTGGTGGGGGGGGGGGGGTCATGTTTTACACACACTAGTGAATGTATATGTGTATTCATCCTGGGTCAGTCAATACACACTAGTGAATATATATGTGTATTCATGCTGGCTCAGTCAATACACACTAGTGAATAGTAATGTGTATTCATGGGTCAGTCAATACACATTTTGTCTCAATACATATTTTGGGCCTAAAAAATGACATTTTGATGAATGGATGTAGGCCTACATGATACTGTAGTACATGTGATTAATATTGCTAAAATGAAAACAGAATACACAACTCAAGTGTGAAATGGGGGGGGGGGGGGGATTCTAAAGTTACATAGTTAATGATGTAGGACTGACAATGACAATGACCAACTTAATCATGAACCAAAACAACGAAATCCAGTTTGGTTGGAAAGTGAGAAAAAACACCATTAAAATGCTAAATACATTGGCAATCATTGTTGCCTAAACGCTATACGTAGATAAATCTCTATCCCCATGTACGCATTTAACTCAACTAATACAAAGAACTTCTAAATTTTACTTAAAAAGGGACTAATTCGTCGAATGACTTACCAATGTTTTGGCTGTATCGGGTCATAGTTCCCGCCCAGTTGAGATGTGTATGATAATTATTTCGATTTTTTAAAAAAGAAGAAATTCATGACCTAATTACCTGAGATTCTGTGCCTTGAAATGCCCTGTGTTTGATATATTGTTTTTCCCTGCATTATGTCAACCTCTGTCCCTCCCAAAGAAGACATATATATTTATTTCCATTCTATTCATTCCACTATACACCCTCCTGTAGGGACTTCCGGTTTCGGCTTTCCCGCTCCAAGTTGGCCAAACACCCCTTGTGAAAATCTAATAATTGACAATATTTCACTTTTATTTGTTGTTATAGGGGGCGTATGTTACTTGTACTCTTTTTACTCTCAGAAACAATAGCATTCTTGAAAAAATATATCATTCTATCATGCTCAGGACAAGTTAAGTGGGAATCATCTTTAGATCCCCGTCGGAGACCGGTACTGTTACGTGTGAGGTGTTGACCGCCCAGACGGCCGAGGGTGCCGGGAAGAGTTCGGGGAGGGTCTGGCCGCTTCGGGGCTTGGAACGGGGTTTGGTCAGTATGTCTGAGTATGGAGAAAGGGTCGCTTATTGGTTAAGATACTTTGCTGCTTGAGGTAGTTCAAACCAAAGGACCCCAACAGGGGCGGATCCAGGGGGCGGGGGGGGGGTTCGGGGGTTCGACCCCCCCCCCTTGGGTCCCATGATGCCCTTTTTGCCCTCCCCCAAGGTGCCCTTTTTCCGCCCAAAAGTGCCCTTTTATCCGCCCCAAAATGCCCTTTTTTATCCGCCCCAAAGTGCCCTTTTTATCCGCCCAAAAGTGCCCTTTTTATCCACCCCAAATGTGCCTTTTTTTCTGCCCCAAGGTGTCTTTTTTCCCGCCCCAAATTTCCCTTTTTTCCGCCCCAAAGGGCCCTTTTTCCCATTCCAAAGTCTATGGCAGTCTTCTTTTGCCTATCTTTTCACATTATATAGAATATAACCAACAACTAATGGCTACTCCTACTGTCCCAAAATTTACTACACATATAGTGCAGGTTACATGCTACATATACTAAGGGAAAAATATATATTATCGCGTTTTAAAAGAAAGTTGTAGTTGTTTGAAATAGACAAGTTTGGGAAACAGGGCTAGCTGTGGGTACTCTCAGTTGTACCCATTTAGTAGGCCTGCCTGCAGGAAGTACAGACAAACCCCCATTGATCTGGTAACCCAATGTGACATTGGATACAAGTGATTTCATCTTTTGAGGGAGATTTTGATTCAATGTCAATTAGTTAAATTTGCCTTGGAGATTTTCCCCCTACTTATTATTTTTGTATCTTTAAACACAAACGAAACTGGCTAATTATGATCCAAAAATGCTCCCAGAATATTTCACTCCTTCACAGGTTTTACAATTTTGGGGAGCAACATAGCCCCAGACCCTACTTCACCCCCACATCACTTGCAACAGTAGCCACAACTGATTTTTAAAAATAGTTCCACATCTTACAATTATTTTTATAGATGGTCAACTGCCAGTGTTTGTTGTTTTGTGTTTCTTAGGTCCTTGCAAACTGCATCCCTAGTTTTTGAAAGTCAAAATAAATAATAGAAATAAAATGATCACTTTTCATGTGTGATTAAATACTGTATTTTGTGCTTCAAAAAGCTCCAAATGCCTCCAAATGGCACCTTAAATTTCAAAATTTCCCCCTAAAAACATTAATACCAAGGCCACTTGCAGACCTAGGTCCACCCAGCCTAGAAATCATCCCCCCCAGGGATACACTACCCAGTAGGCACAAAAGCTACTAGTAAACGACTACTAAGCACTGCAGTCCAGTGCTTACTAGCCGTTTTTTGAAGTGCTAGGATGGTATTACTAGTATTCCCTGCAAATGCAGTGACTAGTAAGCACTGCAAATGCAGTGGCTAATAGTAATACCATCCTAGTACTTCAAAAATCGACTAGTAACCACTGCAAATGCAGTGACTAGTATTCCCTGCAAATGCAGTGACTAATAGTAATACCACACTAGTAACTTAAAAATCGACTATTAAGCTCTGCAGTATTTACTAGCCATTTACTAGTAGCTTTTGAGCAGTTGCTGCATCTACTACTATTAGTACCTCACATGCAGTGCCTAGTAGTCACTGCATAAGTGCTGTTTTCTTACTTCTTTTTTTTTGGGGGGGGGGGGGGAGGGGGCGGGGGGGGGGGGGTCAGGAGGGGAGCTGCTTTTATTTGTTCAACAATTACTTTTTTTTATTTCAAATTCTTATTCATCATTTTAATGCATTTCGATGTAGATGATGTCATCTATTCATCAATCCTAAGTTTTCCTTTGTGTATCCTGTAGTACTTGTCCCATCATAGATCTGTAGCCTATTTGCCAGCAGTGACACCTAAAATGATATTAGAATAGAATATAGATCGAAAATATATGCCACATAAAAATTAATTAATTGTTGTTGATAACCAACAAGACTTTTTAGTGATAGCCTACTCACCTTAGATTTGTAGTCCTTTCTACTGAGAGAAATCTAGTGTGTCTCTACTTCTAAAGTTTTCCTGGGTGTAGGCCTAGTAGTGGAGACAGTGAGTAGGACGATGTTGCCTGCACAGAGATACATGCTGAAATGAAGCACATGCCACTTGCGCGATGACTCGAGGTTAACGAGGTGGCGACGGCCGTTATTGCGGTAACTATTTTGTGTTGTCATGCCGACGCAAGTTTGGCGACGTACGCAAGTTTGATGACGCAAGTTTGGCGGAGCACAGAACTAGAATATTCCGGTTATGGCCGGAGCAAATGCTTTCTTCCCAAAACGTTTCACCTACGGTATATCTATTTACAAGAGCCTTTGGCGAAGCCCCTCAATCATAGGATCGTTGCCTCAATCAGAAAAACAGATATCAATAAAATTAAAAGAAAGAGCTTCGAAACGATCGCACTGAGAGGCGGGAAAAGGAGTAGCTATGTGGATCATTGAGTTTGGCATTATAGGCGTGTTCCACAGGTCGGAATATAAGCCTTATGTCCCAATCGGTTTTACCAGAGCCATACATTTACCAGTGAAACAATGCATCGGTTTGCATGGGTTTTGTGCGCACAGGGTGATCGCAGAACAGAAAACATCGCTGATCAGAAAGCATTGGTTGGAGGATATCTCTTGTAGGCCTACTAGTTTGAAGCTATTCCTGCTTCTGTTGCTTCGAGATGTATTTATTAACAGAATTTGGCATCAAAAGTTCAATTTAGCCTAGATATCTCAGCCGAACCGCACCGACTGCTATGTAAACAATAGATCTAGGTCGGAATTAATGATCGTTTTTTTGGAAAACCGATTGGGACGTAAGGCTTATTCCGACCTGTGGAACACCCCCATAACTATAGTCATTGGGCAACGTTTACTAAAAAGCACTGACCAGCTAAAAGTGACTGCATTTCTGAAGTCAGTCACTAGCCATTGGGCAACGTTTACTAAAAAGCACTGACCAGCTAAAAGTCGCTGCATTTCTGAAGTCACTCATTAGCCATTGGGCAACGTTTACTAAAAAGTGCTGACCAGCTAGTAAGCCCTGCAATACTGCTAGTCGCTCATTAGCCATTGGGCAACGTTTACTAAAAGGTGCGTGCCTACTGGGTAGCCTATAGGGCTGAACATGTCATTGTGAATATCTATTTTTTTTTACATCATCTGTAGTGTAATGCACAGCAACTCCAAAGGTAAAATATATTTATCCACTTAAAATGAACCAGAATTCACCATCTAAGGAATATATTTTTACAAATTTCCCGGGGGAAAACTCTCTCGGACCCTCCTTCAGGGGGCTTTACGCTTTCAGCTCTCACAGTCCCCAACATGTGCCCTTTTCTCAGACCTGAACCCCCCCCCCCTTCAGGAAATCCTGGATCCGCCCCTGCCCAAGGACCCATTCGAAGTACATATTTTCCATTTAATTGTTTTTAGTGACTTTATCATATTGTTACGGTTTTCCTTTTCATATTGTCCATGTTCATGTAATCGTTGGGCCTGGTCTTCCAGAGCCTGGTCCCAGAGATGATCTAATGATGATGTCGAATACGCCATATTTAATAAAGATGCTGGATTACTCTAACTCTCGTCTTCTATATAATTACTGGTACTTATATTCGCCAAAGATATCTGCGCTTTGCGAGGGAGGAAGTCAAGGAGTTGTTTGCAGTTCGAGTCTCAGGTTTATTATGTGAATCGTTAACAAACAGGGGTTTATATAGTACAAGTGGATCGTCTATCGTTAATCGCCTTTCACCATTCGTTATTCGTCTTTCGTCATCATGACATTACTTTTAATAAAAATATTACTAGACGATTCGTCAAACTGAGCGAATCGCCAGGCGATTTACCTTTTATAGAGAAATACATAACACTAACGATACAATAGCATACCCCTATAGTCTGTTTTATAACAATATATAGCCTATCGACTCGACTTCTAACGTGTAGAATATGTTTCTTTGTCTTTGATTTTCCTCATTCACTTCATGTTTGATTTGTGATATGGAACACGGGAAAACAATTAATATTTTAATGGGTGTACCCGGCCGACGTAAAGGTTATAATATACAGATGTTCACAGGTCATAGGCCAAGGTGGACTAAATAACCCACTTGCGAGTAGCGTGAAAATGGCCGGTGGTGGCGCTGAAGTCGGCCACCTTGTTGCTAGGTCTGGGATGCTCATCCATAGCAACCACTCAGAGCATAGGCCCAATGAATACATTTGGCGGAGAAATGTCACTAAAACAATGTCAATCTTTAACTAAATTATCACCCTGGACAGAATGATCTGCAGAGTGTGAAATTAACAAATGCCCGCCGCCAAATGCGGGTAAAATATTATGCGGGCGGGTTGAAATCAAAAGTTACCCGCCCTCCATGGTGGGTAAAGGAAAGTGAGAAAGAGTGAGACAGAAAGAGTAAGACATAACGTCCATTGTAATATGTTTGATTTAATTTGTGGGCAGGTAAATCATTTCTCCTTTATCTCTCCCCTCCCTCTTATTCCCTCACTTCCCCTCTTCCTCTCAGACAGGGATAGGGACAGAGCCTAAACAATGACAGAGTGTGTTGGGGGGGGGGTAGAGGTCCTATTTGTTACTTTATGGAACTCGATCATCTATTAGACATTAAGACAAAATCTTGTTTTAGTACAAAGAAAGGGTGATATTTCACAATATAATTGTGTGATTAAAAGCTTGACTCCTCCCGAGCGGGGACAGAGAGTGAACCTAGTAAATTGCCCCAGGCAACGGTGCTTGTAGGCCTACCTCCCGTCAACAACTCATCCAAGTCGGGACATCTCCCAACGTAACCTACCTACTTTCCCCATCACATATCTTTATGCTTACTTATAATTGGTAGGCTCACACAAGCCATTCTTGCAATGCAAGGTTAACGTCCCCTTCTGTGCACAGCACTAGGCTTTGTCAGGGCAAATTATCCGAAGAACAAATGACAAAATTTAACGGTGTTTATATGTTAGTTCTACCGCATCCCAGTGCTTATAGTGGTCAGTTTAACACCCATGACCCCGTGAGCATCACAGACCCTCGCGCGTTGCCATTGGTAACCACGGTCGACCTGCGGTACTTGGAAATAGGTCTTTAGCAGAAGTGGACGTAGCCTACCCTCGTAAAATTACTAGGGATCCAAGATCTTTTATGGAAAAAAAAAACCCTGATTTAAACATCTAAAAGACCAAATAATAAATGTGTTGAATCGATTTGAAAAGACTGATACAAGATAGTATAGTCCCAACCTTCACTGGCGTCTATTAGCCTATTAGCGTATTATCTATTATTATATTAAAATATATACATGTATACAAACACACTAGAATTGTTTTTATAGGTATGTTGTCATGGAGACAATTATGATGACGTAATAACTAACATAAGTAAATGCTGGAAAGTGAATTTCGAGCAAGGTTGCCGCTATATTGAAGCCAGCCAGGCAAAATATGTGTAAACTGTTAGTTAGTTGATATAGCACGGATTTCATTGCAGACAAGCTCTGCCTTGTCGTCAATGTCAAACAGTCTGAGAAAGTCCCTTGCTGTGGTCTGTGATTGGCCATTCCATCTGCCTTTGACCCAGTTCCTTGTCCTGGGAGAGTCTGTGACCTTGACCTTGGTATTGAGAGGTTGTGATTGGCTGACTCCAGAAAGCACTGCCCTATTTGAACTATGGTTTAGCAATTGTTCATACATAATGGTATAATAGTATGTCAGTTGTCACTACTGTTCTCACAGCCCAGTGGCTAGAGCACAGGGCTCCCAATGCAACCTTGCTGGTTCGATTCCCCATTGGGCCAAACATTTTTTGTCACACTTTTTGCAACCATGTGTCATTATGTGATGAAAAATTGCTGTAATTGTAAAACCAGTAAAAATTCTTTTTTTGAATTAGAATTTTTTGTCAAGCAATTCTTCTGTCCCTTGTAAATGCTTTTGAATTCTATTGAATGCACTGCTGTGATCACATGAGATACATAAGACTAGAAATAAAGAGTGGTCTACACTTGCACATCCAGTCTAGTGGATAGAGTGTGGAGCTTCAAGTCTATAGGTTGACAGTACCGAATGCTGGTGGAGGTAAAGTTTTTTTGTCACAACATTTAGCAATAGGTCTGCGTGGCCTAGTTCAAGAGCACATTTGTTGGTCTGTGATTGGCCATTCCATCTGCCTTTGACCCAGTTCCTTGTCCTGGGAGAGTCTGTGACCTTGACCTTGGTATTGAGAGGTTGTGATTGGCTGACTCCAGAAAGCACTGCCCTATTTGAACAATGGTTTAGCAATTGTTCATACATAATGGTATAATAGTATGTCAGTTGTCACTACTGTTCTCACAGCCCAGTGGCTAGAGCACAGGGCTCCCAATGCAACCTTGCTGGTTCGATTCCCCATTGGGCCAAACATTTTTTGTCACACTTTTTGCAACCATGTGTCATTATGTGATGAAAAATTGCTGTAATTGTAAAACCAGTAAAAATTCTTTTTTTGAATTAGAATTTTTTGTCAAGCAATTCTTCTGTCCCTTGTAAATGCTTTTGAATTCTATTGAATGCACTGCTGTGATCACATGAGATACATAAGACTAGAAATAAAGAGTGGTCTACACTTGCACATCCAGTCTAGTGGATAGAGTGTGGAGCTTCAAGTCTATAGGTTGACAGTACCGAATGCTGGTGGAGGTAAAGTTTTTTTGTCACAACATTTAGCAATAGGTCTGCGTGGCCTAGTTCAAGAGCACATTTGTTGGTCTGTGATTGGCCATTCCATCTGCCTTTGACCCAGTTCCTTGTCCTGGGAGAGTCTGTGACCTTGACCTTGGTATTGAGAGGTTGTGATTGGCTGACTCCAGAAAGCACTGCCCTATTTGAACAATGGTTTAGCAATTGTTCATACATAATGGTATAATAGTATGTCAGTTGTCACTACTGTTCTCACAGCCCAGTGGCTAGAGCACAGGGCTCCCAATGCAACCTTGCTGGTTCGATTCCCCATTGGGCCAAGCATTTTTCGCCACACTTTTTGCAACCATGTGTCATTATGTGATGAAAAATTGCTGTAATTGTAAAACCAGTAAAAATTCTTTTTTTGAATTAGAATTTTTTGTCAAGCAATTCTTCTGTCCCTTGTAAATGCTTTTGAATTCTATTGAATGCACTGCTGTGATCACATGAGATACATAAGACTAGAAATAAAGAGTGGTCTACAGTTGCACATCCAGTCTAGTGGATAGAGTGTGGAGCTTCAAGTCTATAGGTTGACAGTACCGAATGCTGGTGGAGGTAAATTTTTTTTGTCACAACATTTAGCAATAGGTCTGCGTGGCCTAGTTCAAGAGCACATTTGTTGGTCTGTGATTGGCCATTCCATCTGCCTTTGATCCAGTTCCTTGTCCTGGGAGAGTCTGTGACCTTGACCTTGGTATTGAGAGGTTGTGATTGGCTGACTCCAGAAAGCACTGCCCTATTTGAACAATGGTTTAGCAATTGTTCATACATAATGGTATAATAGTATGTCAGTTGTCACTACTGTTCTCACAGCCCAGTGGCTAGAGCACAGGGCTCCCAATGCAACCTTGCTGGTTCGATTCCCCATTGGGCCAAGCATTTTTTGCCACACTTTTTGCAACCATGTGTCATTATGTGATGAAAAATTGCTGTAATTGTAAAACCAGTAAAAATTCTTTTTTTGAATTAGAATTTTTTTGTCAAGCAATTCTTCTGTCCCTTGTAAATGCTTTTGAATTCTATTGAATGCACTGCTGTGATCACATGAGATACATAAGACTAGAAATAAAGAGTGGTCTACATGTTCAGTTGCACATCTCGTTTAGAAAGAAATACAAATTACATTGCATAGTTATTCCATATGCATATGAAGTAACACCTCTGAGTTCCTAGCACAAAATCATTATGAGAAAAAATTGTAAAAGGCCTAAAGTCGAAATGCCCAAGAAATTAAATTTCAAAATTTAATATTCAATTCAATATTATTTGAAAATTATATTTCATCTTCCATCACATGCAGACAGAAACTTACTGAGAGAATTAAAAATTATCATATAAAGTAATGCACCCAAACGACCTGTTCATCGAAGTGCAAGGATTTTCAGTAAAAATGAGAGAGCTATGAAAAGACAATAATATGTATTTGTGTTTAATATGTTTTATTGAATCAAAAACATTATGTAACAAGGACATTATTGGCAGTAATTGCTGATCCTCGTTAATTCAATTCATACATAAAAAATAGAGGGAAATGATATTATCCATGTAATGAAATAAGGTTCATTAAAACCGTTGGTGCATGGTTCAAATTAAAGACATTCCAGTTAAGGTTAACAATATAAGATAAGATAAGATAAGAACTACTTTATTTATCAAATAAACACAAATACACGATAAACAGGTATACAGACTTCTAGATCCTCCCTGCCGTTACCTAGACCTAAAGTATGATTTTAATAATATATCAGTTTACTAAACTAATGAGAGGTGAGTAAGTACAGGTTAAATTAAAAATAAATAATAATAAAATAAACATGTAGCATGACTGGTTCAAGTGATTAGACTAGTGAGTCATATATGACATATTTTTAAAAAAACAATACGTCATAATCTATTGATATTCCACAAGCAGACTACAGACACATAACTTCACAATTCAATATTCAATTCAATTCAAAGATAATCAATTTAATTGCATTTTACTATCGAAAAACCACTGGTTCTAGCACTAACCATATCTCTTCAGTCAACTCAAAAATACCCTCACATAGACTTTTAAAATTTCTTGAGAAAGCTGTTTTATCCTCTAACTGATGTATATTTATCCTGTAACTGATGCGAATCTTAAATTAACTCACTCATTTCTCTCATTAGTTTTCTCTATTAATATCATTAGAAATCTCATCCTTATCAGTTTAATTAACTTAATATGATTGAATAACTTATTATGAAATTTGTATGAAGTCACCAGGTAAATAGTATAGTATTACTCGATCAAAATTAGCTCTCTCCACTTGATGTTTTCTAATTCATACACTTCCTACAATTCTTGAACAAGTATTTTGAGTTACTTTGAACTGATGTGCTTGTTGGTTTGAAGTCTATCTAAATATTCCCAATTAGCCTGGTAATGGCTTAGCCATTACAGGGCATTTAAAGGGTGGCGCCACCTTCGTGCTTCTCAGCAACTAGAGTCACACGCCCCTCCTTCTTCACTTGGACTCTCGGTTGCCACCTAAACAAGACTGAAATGGCCCACCCTCCGCCCTAAATCCTTTTTTATAAAAACATTGCACTAAAAAATCTATATCCCATGAAGGGTTACTTATTTTGATATACAAACTCTCAATCCAGAGTATTTCCACTAGATTAATTTTGGTGTGGTGTCTTAGGCTATGTACTTGTATTATATAAGTATGGAATCTTTTTTCTCCTTTTCAATGCTGCCCTCCACCCCCCCCCCCCCCCGCTGCCCCTCGGCCTCCCCTCCTATGCTTTTGTTTTGGTGTTTAATAATAGGGCCTACACATGCCTCACCCCTGTGCGAGGCATGTGTACAGCCAGCAGGAGTGTGTATGCAGAGGCGCTTGCGGCGGTATTGGGAGACACCATTTTCGGCGCTTGTTGATATATTTCGCGGCAATGGCCGTCGATTTGAATCTTCCCAAGGGGATCTTTCGAGCTATACCTGACCCTATCATTGTATATATACAGTATTGATGTATCGATTCCGGCCAAAACTGCGAGGAAAACGTCTTTAGATTGTCATTATTGAAGGTACAATATGCGGGGGAATATGATCGTGTGGGCAAAGAGGGGGATAAGTATCACATCTGTATATATATGCGTGATGACCGTAATGGCGGGCGTGACGGTGTTGTGGGTAGTGATATCTGCTGATAGCAGCTTCTTTCAGAAGCGGTTGTCACAAAGAGTCTAGGAGAGTATATCGTGGCACCAGGATATTGTCACAACAGGAGAAGTCTTGGGCTATTTACTTTACTAAACATGGAATGAAGTGTTTGTACGTTGATATTGCCCACCATCCCGCCCACCTCCCTCCTATGGCGTCTCCCGACGCCTTCCAAATCGTTTCGTTTGTTAGCTTTAATCCACAGATTGCCGATCGGCGCTGTGGATTCCCTGCTGCTATGACGTCATTACATGGGCCTCGTTCTGGGTAGGGTTCCTCTGGGGAATCCCCGTGACTATGACGTCATTACCCGGGCTGTCACGTGTCACGCCGAGCCTACGAGTACGAGCATGGTTATGGCGTTTGAGTTTTCATCAGTCAGAGAAATAGGCGTAAGCATGTAATGCTGGAAGTCCGTAATTATACTAGTAAGACGTTAAATTTTTTGCTGAAATGTCTCTTAAAATCAATAAGCTTGAGACTGGGACAGGTTTGAAGTGTGTGTACATATGGGAACGTAGGGATTTTTGGAAATTATTTGCAGATTTGCGCCATAGGTGTTGGCCAATGAGCTTGGGTCGAATTGCTGAGCTGAGGTTTTTTATGCATGGCATTGCCACTTGGCGACTTTTCGTCCAGCTACCTGCAGAGACAATGTGATATCCTCGACTTATTTATTTATTTAGTTAGTTATTCAACAAATGCTTTTACACACAAATGTTCATCGCTGGATCATCTACCTTTTACCCAAATAATTTAATAAAATCATTTTAACTTATTTCTCGCCTCCTCTTTCAATGCTAAAACTAAGAGGATATGTTTGTTTATTTTATTTCTATAAGCTATCAACATTATATCAATATTTCCAGCTCATAATAAAGAAAGGATAAAGTATTACATTTACAACAATAGTATAGAACTTATACAAAATATCACCTTGTTACTTCTACAAAGAATTAGCTCTTTCTTTACCGTTATATCATACTCATTCAGTTAATTAAGACATATAACTTTCTTTTGGTTATTCTCAGTGAAAGTAAAAGCTCTGGTGATAGTCTTTAATGATTGAAGTACATGCTGCGCATCTATACATAGGTTTCCGAAAGTCTTCCAAAGAAATATTTCTTATACCATTTTTCTTATACTAGTCATACACATACATGTATGTAAGTTTTGTATATTAAACACCCTAGATTTTTCAAAATAAAATAAAACCCTGTTATCCCATTATATATTAGGGACCTGATTTATATTTAGTTCCTCCCCCAACACCATCTATAATACAAAAAGTTACATGAAATTAAACTTCTTTAAGAAAACACAGCATTAAGTAAATAAAACTAGCACCCAGTTAGGTCCAAAGATGAGTCCCTTCAACTGAAGGGAAAGCCTTCTTGCCACAAACCGCAAAGTGCCATTATAATTCCATTAAGACCGCAAAATGTCATTATATTCCCATTAAAACGCCTAGTCCTAGGCCAGAAAACCGATTAGCGAAATAGGAGTCCAATCACTGACATACCATTCTTATCAGTGTGATGTGTTTTAGTAAAATGAGTCATAAGTCGCAAAAAATAGATTTTGAGATACCATTATAATTATTTGAAAAGATGAGATCAAGCCGATTCCAATGATAGTGAACAGTCTAATAATCTAATTAGTATTTCTAGATTTTAAGTTTGATATTTTCGTTTTTTGAAAAGAAAAAGTTTCCAATATTTCTGGGGGTCAATAAACAATAAAGTAACTAAATGTAGTCCATATGAGGACCTTTAAAATGAAAGGATATATTACATAGATTGTCCTGATATTTGATACATCGATTGATATAGCCATAAGTGATAAACTCCCCAAAATCAGAACATTGCAATAATGTGATCTTGTGAAAAAAACACTTTGAAAAATATCAATTTTGCGACTTATGACTGAAACACATCACTCTGATCTGAGGGTTTGGGCCTGGACTGCACCTAGGCTGTGACCTAGCACCATTGTGCCTTTGGTACCAATCTGTCAGCACAGAAAAAGCTAGAAAAGAAAGAAAGTAACGAAAAAATTTCAAAATTGTTCCCCACCTGAATGGCCAAACCAATCAGTTTAGTACTGTAAAGGGATTAATGTTTGCTGCAGTATTTATTTTACGCTGTTTTAGCACATGTACACCCACCCTTGTGCACGAAAATAAATCCTGCATGAAAGGTATAATTATTGCATAAAAGTGTCAGACCTCCTTGCTGCGCAAATTTAAAACGGTGAAAAAAGGTGCCAAAATACTTAGTGCACGAAAATGTATCTGCGTGAAAATAAATACGTTTAGTCGTAAACATTTTCTTACTTAAAACATAAGACTAAGACTTCTCTCTGTCCTAAAGCAAATCAGTGGGACTATTAGTAGGTAGCCCCATTATTTTAATTATTGAAGACCAAATTCTAGAAATTATGAAAAATTATGATCAATAACTGTTTACACCTATTAAACGATGTACATATGACACATTATTTGAAGAAAATATTCTTAAAGTGTTTTTAAACCCTAACCCTCATGTTAAACACCCGTCCTGAAGCCCAAAAAGGGGGAAAAGGGCCCCCGTCAGCCAGGCAAAATATGTGTAAACTGCCCCCGTCCTCAATGGGTTAGGTAAAGACTAGCTTTATATAGTGCGCTTAAAATACCATCTTAAGGGATGTTTTGGAAGTATACATATCATTAGATTAGGATGCCTTGTGACAACTAATTCCAACATAGGACTTAGTCCTATATTCGAATTACAGAGATGCCATTCACAAACCCAAAAAAAATCGGCAATGCACATGACTGTGCCTGCCCCTCTCAATGTGGCAGTGGCAAAGCCACTGATGCTAGCGCGACGCCCCACTAGGGGGGTCCGGGGGCATGCTCCCCGGAAAATTTTTGAAAATTAAGAGCAAAATGGTGCATTCTGAGGGCATTTCTCTGCCAAATTGTAACAGTGAAGACCGAAAAAGATTTTAGACACCCAAAACGACACCCATAGTGGTCCAGAATACTTTGAATTTAATGCACAACAAATTTAGATTGTACTGCCTTTCTTAGGTATGAACATTGTTGGATATTTTCACATGTTCCCAAAGAAGTATAAAGGCCCTTTCGAATGCTATATTGGAAACAACCCTACTGCCACAGGATCGGGGGCATACTCCTCCAGACATTTGTGAAATGAGTGTTGTTTGAGTGCATTTTACTGATTTTAAGAGCCATCTAAGTTAGTTTAATAGCCACCATAGATGAATCTTTAAAATGTTTGATTTCATTCAATAATTATCGAAGAAGGTAATGCAAATTCAAAAATGTTTTGCAAAGATTTTCAGAATCGACTAGAATATATAGAACAGTGTTCCTGAAAACTTTTTAATGACGTCGGTACCTGCAAATTCTCATGATGAAACGCCTTATTACACAACACCTATGGCCAAGCATGAAACCCTCATGTAGAATATACATGCAGATAGGCAATTAGTATGCATCCTTATCACATGTGATGTGTTTCAGGAAAATGAGTGACAAATCGCAAAATGGAATTTTTTCAAAGTATTTATCTACAAAATCTCTCCGTAGGAATGTTCTCATTTTTGGAGTATATATATAATACTCCCCAAGTCATGAATAGATATCCCAAATTTCTGGACAGTGTATTAAATATATCCTTGCATTTCTAAAGTCATCCTATGGAGTATATTTAGTTACTTTAAATACTTTACTGGTAATTGCCCGACCAGAGGTATTGCAAACCTTTTATCTAAAATAAAAAATATCTAACTTAAAATATAGAAATACTTATTGACTTGATTTCATCTGTTCAAATATGATAATATCTCAAATTCCCTTTTCTTTATGACTTGTGACTCGTTTTCCTGTAACACATCAGACATATGCACAGGACTCCCTGAGTCCGTCACCGCCGTCGGGGGACCAGGGGAAGATGTCAGAGGCATCCCCGGAGTAAGGGCCAAGGGTGCCAGTAGCTGTGTGGCCTGAGCCTGTCTCCCTATAAGTTTCCGTGGGGATGGTGCCTCGTCTCCCTAGTGTTACACTATATCTGTGGCACTGGAGTAGCAAAGCACATTCCCCACGGCAGTGGGGCAGTGGGAGGGCAGAGGGTGCAGCTTACCGCTCATCCCAGTGCGGTCAAAGTCCCTCGATTTTGGTTGCCACGTCGTAGGGTACGTGTACAACCACATGCACACACAGCAAAGGATCTCTGATTACGCACTGCCACTGGGGCTATTTAAAGGCAGTTTTAAAATGAAATAAAGCTTACGGACGGAAATATCTTCTACAAAAGATAAATTCGGATTTCCGTTGAAAAGAGGAAAAGTGGCATCTCTGGAATTAGTTGTTAGTCCGACTATATTGAATGAAGGGAAACTAAATCGCATATAAAGACAAAAAAAATTGTAAAACGTGTTTGATGAAGTATACGGATCGAGCAAATTCCTAGGATGAAATATATTCTAGTTTAGTCTAAAGCAGAGAAGGTAAAATATTTCGAAATACGGAGAGAAGATTCAACAGAACAATAGTTGGAAGAGTAATGGTTTATTCATTGAAATGTCACTATTTACGGAATAACTTTACATCAATGCAATGACAACCCAAAGTTGTCAGGACAACAAAATCACATTATTTACATGCAAAATTAATGTTTCCGTCATTATGCATTCACTTTATAACAGCTATAATGATTATAATATATATCTTGATTTTCTTAAATAAAACAAGACCGTTCACCCATATTTTTTTAACAAGATATACATTTTATTATACACGCTTCACATGGTATATCCTTTCAGCAAACATTTCGAAAATGTGATGCTTTACAGTACAGATAATCATAAGGGATCGGGTGTTTTTCAGTTCCTAAGCATGTCAACTTTGTACAACACGAAACATAAATCGCTCTACATTTGCTGCCTGTATGAGCTAGGTTTCAGAGACCACTTCAGTTATAAAGTCGTATCTCTTTTAAATTACTGCAAAGTTGCCCTTCCAAAGCGTTTAAAAATCTAAGATTAACCTGCAACATACAAATCTGTCCAAAATAAAGTAATGACCATAATAAATCCAATCTTATTCCTATCAATGACCATGGATTATGAGGGTGGATTGTTATAATTATAGCCGTCTTAACGAAAGTTTAGAAGAACTTCCGCACAGAAATTAAACAAAAACCACACAGAAATTTCAACGAAAGTAAAGACAACTTATACAACCCAAATGTACAATGGACTCCCTTCAGTCAATGCTATATTGGTCTCCAGCCCATATGACTATCTTTATAATGAAAATAAAGAACACCATTTAAGGCATTTAAAGAGATATTTAAAAGCTGTATTCCAAACGAATTTGAATACATTGTATTGAACGCGAGACTTTAATCTCGATAAACAAAAGGGGAAAGTAAGAGAACGTAGTATAAACATAATCCCCCGTTTCAATCTCATTATTAGTTTATCTTAAGAAGATTCTACAGTAAATACGATATTAAAAAAACAAAAAATCAGATCGTGTTGCATTTAACCCATTCGATTTCATTTTGCAAAATGGAAGAGCAAATGCACGTATTTTATCACATGTTTGCCTTTTAAATCTAACCTTAAAATTCAACTTTCAATTCTTGCTAATATGGGCATGTATGTACAGCAATATAAGTTTCAGCATTGTCGAAAAACATGCACATAACCATTTATTCGACATAAGATTCACCATGCATCAACTTTATCATGGAACATAATGGACAAAACCGCTTAGAAATCCATTCACACGCGATCCATTGACACTTGTTTCAGTCACAGACACACAACACTCATTCATAGGGAAAAAGAGGGAAGTTAGGCATATAAGTATATAGAAACTAACACTACTATGAGTTACGGGAGCATTGGCATGAAACAGTTAATATTGTGCTGGTCGTAGCCTTATGATACAATGCATATGTTCACCCCAACACACATGAGCTCGGTGTTATAACCTAACTATTATAGAAAGTACATAAAATTACTTCTGCCCTCTCACACCGCAACAATAGTATACACTTTATATGACTAACAGAGTTGCGTACAAAACTTCTTTCCCCTAGTATTGTTATAACAAACTTAGGCGACTTTGTCGGCGAGTTTTCCGAGTGGCTGGACTAGCGTTGCTGTTGTTAGTGGCCGATTGATTGACTGAAAACACAGGAAAACAAAACACAAGGTTAGTCGTCGGTGTCTCGTCTCCGCATAGTAAAAGTTCATTATTATACATTCAAAGGCATGGAGAAAATGCGTTGAATTTGGGAATATTTCAATTTACAGCATCTTCTCATTCTTCCCTCATCCAAACTGCTAGAGAGGATGTTAGATTCCAATGAACTAAGAGAATTAGGATTCGGTTTTGAATGCGAAGAGAAAAAATGAGTTACACAGAAGTTTAGTTAATGAGCTGAATCAACAAAGTTCAAAGCATCATAAGAAAAGGTTTTCTCAGACGAATTTTGAAAATTCCAGGATAATTATTTTGGTTTATTTCCAGTTTGACACGTCTTCAATGTTGTTGCAGTAGACATGGAGAGATGGAGCTCCAGGAAGGTTGGGAACCCATATCAACTGGTAATACATAAAGCCAGGAAATGCATGAAGTAAAATGGATTTTTACCCACCTTTTGGAGAATAGAAATCCATCAGGTTCACGGTACCGTCCTCAGGGTCGGGACCGCTCACTATCTGGGGAGGAGTGAACAGGAGTGACACGGACTGCAATGAAAATAGTCCATTAGTAAATCGTCCAGGGTAAAACAATGACCAACCATTTAGTAAATCCTCTCTATCTTAAACTCATTGGATATTGCTTTGATAAAACAAATGTTCACCATTGGCAGAAAACCATTGAATACCGGTATAAGTGTGGACAAAGCTGTAGTCCAAAAGATATTAGTCTTATTATTTTCTTTGGATATCAATGTAGAAAAGTCCAAATATTTCCAATACAACTATTATTATAACTTTATAATAAATGAATAAAATTAATCAATTTGGACGTTGACCCTTCTTACTAAACTGGCAACTTTCACTACTTTTCTTTTGATATCCATTAAAAATATTTTCAATACCAGCTCCACGTAGAATGAATAAATTAATTAGCAAAAATAATCCTTTTAGATTATCATTAAGTTAATTATGAGGACTTACTCTCCTGGTACGTACTCCAGGCGTTTCAACTCTCAGTCTGGCAAGTTTGGCTGTGGGGGTTTCAGGAGAGACTAAGGCAGCAGCTGTTATGTCACGATTTTCTTTTAGCTCTGATTCTCCCACATCAGGGGTTGGCACTATTGATGAAAAACAAGTCCATGTTCAAAATCCGAATGTTTAAACACAACACAATATATTTAAGGATAGGTTACTGTACTGCACTGCAGCGAAGAGGTTTAATGAGAAGTAGCCAATGTAAATTATACAGGGACAGGGATGCAAGGCGGATTCGGTAAAAAAAAACACTTGACAATTTTCAAGAAAAAAAAAGTGAATTTTTATTATTTGGGGACAGACCACCTATACCAGGCATTTTAAACTGATTTAATGAAAACAATCCTGATGACCAAAAGATTTTGAGAATAATAATTTGTAAAAAATATACGAAATTTTTTGTTCATTTTTTAAAAAGAACTAAAGTCATAAATGGCGGAATTTGGCAACTTTTGGAAGTTTTTAAAAGTTTTGATGTCAGTAGAAATACTGGAGACTTGCATCCCTGTAAGGGAACGTTTCATAAGTACTGATCGATGGTGCAACAAACCTTTCGAGTGAGGTCGTTTCTTGGCTGAGTTTGAATGCAAGTCGAATTCTGAAGCCAGGTCTCGTTTTGATTTAGCTGCCATGTCCACATCTTCAATGTTGTCCAGGGGACTGACAAATGATTCTTGTGCTTTATAAGTTAAAAACGTTCGTATGGTTAGGGATATTGAGGCAAATCTACGTCTATTTTATAAACTTTTTATATCCTTTTTTTCTTCTTCATTTTCTGTATCATTCCATCAGTATTTCGATAAAATACAACGTTAGAGATATACCAAACCTAATAAATACAGACATGTTTGAGGTATATGTAAAGCAAATTTGTATAAAATAGTAAATGACTGGCGCTATGCATGAACATTTCTGTTCTGTCATAAATTCGTTTTTTCCAACATTGATATAACTACTACTTTCAGGCTCATAACATCTCAGTCAATCAGGATCGGAGGTTAGGACTGACCTGGAGTTTGTGTGTTTTCAGCACTGGATGGCATCAGATACTTAGAAAATGCATCGTAATTTTCACTATTTTCTTCTACATCTACATCCATTGCTATAACCGATCGTCTGTAAAATAAAATGAAAAATACAAAATCGAGTTGATGATTCAAATCGCCAACGCATTTTTGCCGCCTTCTCCATCGTAATAGGGCATTCACATAAGATGTTTAAAACATTTTTACACGCAAAAGTTGATGCTTGTTCCAACTTAATCAAAAGTTGACTGGACCCCTGCTTTCATAATCATGTACACCCCATCCAACACACCAAAACCAATCTAGAATATACGAGGTCAAGAAAATTAGAGATACGATCTTTCATCGAATTGAAAAAAAAAACATACATATATTTTGGTGAACAGTGCCATAGCCTCCATTGACAAAAAAATCAAAGCAACGGTGAAATTGAAAGTCCATTTCCTCCATGATACTATAGGCTACTTTCGTGGGAGGAATGCTCTTTCAGGCGAAATGAACTGTGTTACCTTAGAGATCTTCTTGTTGACCCGGAACCCTTAATAGAGCTAGCAGGTGAAGCATCGGGTGTGAATATACTCTGAGCGCCTGCAAAAGTGTTGACGACAGGAGTCGTGGGAGGTGTATCAGCAGCTGTAGTAGATTTCTCCTCTTCAGTTTCCAAATCTCCCATTGACAATCTCTTTACCTCGCTGCTATCGACCACAGGCTGCCCACTTTGTCGGCGACCTCCTGAAGACAAATTCGACTTGGTCCTCACAGACTGCTCGCTGCTTGATCTACGCCGACCACCGGCTTTTGTTGCTTCTTTTTCATTCTCTACAGACGAGCGGCGAGGTGCAGGGCGCGGAATGGAGTTAGCTCCAATGGACTTCCTAGCATTGTTCATGAGGACACAGCGCATAAGTGGGGTACAAGCTGCGGGGGTAAGGACCTTGCACGACTTGCGCCTAGGTGTCTTTCTGGGAGTATCAACTACAAGAACAGATTAAAAAAGTACTTTACAATGTTGTTTACATTATATTATTACATAATGTAGAACTGGTGCCTTCACGGTAGCTTTTTTAAAATACATGATTGTTGAATATATTAAAAAAGAAAATGAAAAGTGTAGTGTAAAAGAAGGAAATGGAAGGAACTAGTTTGAAGCCTTTGATCAAAATAGAATATAAGACTAAACTGACAAGAGCTGCGATTCTTTTACTGATTGGCATATTTCCCATGTCTTCCTCAGCTAAATTTACATCATGCTTTTCTATGATCAACAACCATCAAATAACATATATAGGAGGTGCCTTAGATTATGTAAATTAAATATTACTAATATATTATCTCCTGAATATGCTGGAGATATTTACGGTTAAATTACCTTTGGCGAAGTTCCTAGGGCTCTTGCCGGGACTACTTGCCACAAAACCGCGCACATTTAATGCTAGGTCCTGTGGTACAGGTACAGCTGGGGAACTGATCACAACTTGGGGCGCCGCTGCTGCTACTGCTGTTGTTGTCTTCTCTTCAGCTTCAGCAGCCGCCGCCGCAGCTGCAGCTTTCTCTTCTAGTGCTTTTTTCTTTTTAGCAGCAATGAACTCTGCCATTTTACTGCGAGGGGCGGTTCCAGGCTTCTTGGCCACAGGTTTCGCACCTTTCACCATCTTCTTTCTGACGACCTTGGGTTTCTCCTTCACCCAGTTGTTAGCTTGAAGTTTTACTAAGTTGACGAACATAGCATCCACATCTTCAACCTGGGAGTATGAAGAACATGAAAAGATGTGTAACTCACCGGTGTCACAGTATTTTGTTAAAAGAGTTAATCCAATTATATTATGATATAAGTTGGGTGTGGGAATTAGTTTACTATTCTAATGTATATGGCAATGTGTACGGGACAGCTTTATTAAAAAAAGATTTGCTCCATGTATTTAATACATCGTTCCCGCGGCCCGGACAATTTCAAAATTACTGACCATTTTTTCACTATAAAGGATTGACGTTTGAATAGTCAGTATGGATGTAACACGTTTTCCCCTTGCTATTTACAAATGTGTTTGAATTAAAAAACTATGAGAGTTTCCATTGAACATTGTAAGTATTCAAGTTGTGTGATAAACAGGTTTTTGAGAGCTTTCCTGTGTTCAAGCCCTTGCTGCAATTACGCTTCTACGGCACTCAGATCACAATTTATTTATTGTTTTTGTTCAGATTGAAAATTACTGACTTTTAAGGTCCTTAAAACCCCGAACTCAAAATTACTGATTTTAATGACCACGGGAACCATGTAATAAAGTTTAAGCATCGAGAGTGTGTATGGCTACAAACCTGGAAATATATCATATCCCAAAATCCGTCAAGGTCCTGGCAAGTTGTTTCCTTTTCTCCAGTTTTAAATTCACAGTTGTCGACTAGTCCACGGAACTGTTTAAATCTTTGGGCTATCAACAGATGCGCCTTACCAATGGAAGTTCTGATATCTCCTTGAACTATCAAAAGTAAATTAGAGTTAGATGTATGCAATATAATGACATTTCTTTTTAAGCCCAACATATTTAGTACTGCTAGCCTAATGCCTTACACGGACAAAGTTAACGAATCAGGAGTAGTTTCAGATGGGCCTAATTTCTCGTTAAATTGTGTTAAACTAATATTATAATCCAAGGATTTAAGGGAACTGCATTCATCGGAGGAAATGATATTATTTATCATCATTGATCGAACGACCTAATTTGTAATTTCAACATACTTGCAAATAAAGAATTCTTGAATTTGAATTTGAACTGCAGTAGCAGCAATTGTACCAATCTATAGTTTTTTGGAGGTTATTTTTTAAAATAACGTATGATGCTGCCACTCACCTTCTTCAGGTATCTCATTCTCCTCCATAATTTTCTCCCACTTGGCGCAGCTTACATTAAGACGATCTGTCTCAGTTACTAATATGTTCCTGAAGAAGGGAATATCATGGATAACTGGGGCATCGGTTCCTGCACTGGCCTCACTACTGCCTGAAGCAGTCACGACAGCAGTAGGTTCGGGCTCAACTGGTGCATTTTCAGACTCAGTCACTGCCTTTTCTGGCTCAGTCACAGACGCTGCCTTTTCTGGTTCAACCGGATCAACTTGCTTGTTGTCAGGATTCACAGATGCTTCACTTGACGTGTGTTGATTCACCTCCTCTTTTTCAGTGGTATCCATTTTTTCAACTGTAGTTTCTGAATGAAATAAAATAATGAAAATAAAATAAAGTGGATTAGTTAAAGGATTTTAAAATAATTAAATAGTTGCAAAATATGGCATTAATTGTAATTTGTTGTTATATAGTTGTACTTCATTTTATCCCGATTTTAGACTGCAAGATGAATATTTAAAATCTATATGAAAGATTTATAACAGGAGGTACACTTACAGGTGTCCCCTTTTCTGGAACCAGGTAGGTTAGGCAGTACTGTACATTGGTTTTATTTTTTATTTTATCAGGAGGGAATACGTAATGATGACCGTTGCCATCTTGTTCAACGGGGATCAGGCTAGAGTTCCTGTTTTTCATCCCGTTTCTGGCCTAGAATCATGTTACAGAGCATTGAACATGGATATCTTATGTTTGAGGTGGAATGAGATGAGATGAGATGAGTGTCAGATAGATACTAATAGAGGATTTGACAATTGAATACACTAAGCTTACCATGAGAAGGTTCTTTAGGAGAGAGAGGAGGAGGTACATAATCATCAATATCATCAAATGTTGGCATTGCTGAGACACTGGTTAATGGCGAGGTTGCTTTAGGCGTTCTGCGAGTCATTTCTATCATAGGACTCATTTTGAGCACTTCGACCCTATTATAGAATGAGAGAACAGAATAAGGTTATTTAATACATTGACAAGCAATTGAATGCCAATAATATTTCTTGCAGCTTGTCTAAAGTAGCTGTCAAATTAGTGCCAGAATTATCATTATATATGCAGTCAATCACCAGTTATTATTCTAGGAACAAAAACGACCATTCAAGTATCACATTCAATGTTATATTAAACAGAATTTCTGTACTTTCTATGGTTACTCTCGATGCAAGCCATATTTAGGCCCGTCAGGAGCAGTGGTGCCACCTAGTGGTTGTTTCTGTTACCAGTAACGTCACCTGGTTACCATTAAATTAAGGCACCCTAAAATATACAGAAAGTTCAAGGGCGACTGTAGACAACCCTGCAAAAACTAAAACATTATTGGTAACTATAAGTTATAATATAATTATCAATGTTTTTTTTGTATTTGAAATGATGCAGGAAACTATGTACCCTTCTTCTGGAGACAGATGTCTGAGGATGAAACTATTACGGAGAGCTTTGGGAGTTCTCTTGGCACTAGCGCTAAGACTGAAGACATCAGATATCGTTCTCCTGTGGGCGGCCTTGGTCACAGAGCGTGGCGTCCTGAAGAAAGAGGAGACTTCCACTTTCTCCAGGTTAGCAGGAGCAGACTGGTTCTCTACCTTGGCTGCAGGGGGCTCTGGTTCTTCTTCCATGATGGATTCAAGGGCGTCGGAGGTTGTCATGGAAACAGGATTAGCAGTAAAGACGTTCACGTCGTTGGCGTCGAGAGTTGCGAATGAGTCGGAGACAGCTGTGGGACGGAAGCATAAGAAGGAATATGTGAATGCTGTTGGTTAAAATTCAGTTTGATTTGTATAGATACTGGTGGGAATTTAATACTGATGGAGAACTGAATCAAGCCTCGAAGGGGACACCTACAAGGAGAAATACTCAAGTAATGCATTTGTCTTTAACAAAATAGTATCCAGGAAGAAATTAAATATCACCGTGTGCAATTATAACACATAATTAATATAGGAATAGCATACCACCATTTAACAATTAGATTGATTGAAGAGTAAAAAAAATTCCACATAGATTCATGAATGATTCAGCAAAAACTGCATTTTAAAACTTGAACTAACATCCAACAGATGATGTCTTGGTGGTTTGAGTCTTCTTAGGCTCATCCTCACCACTACTTGCAGCAGACAGAGATCTCCTGGTGCTACGTCGCCTTGGAGCAGGCTTAGTCTCAGCTTCTCCCTCTGTCTCACTCGCTGCGTTCTTGTCTGAAGCAGAAGCCGCTGCGCTCAGAGACCTGCGAGTACTTCTGCGGCCATCATCAGACTTGTTAGTCTGAGAAGTTTCAGAATCACTGTCTTTAGAAGCTGTAGCTGCACTTGTAGTGGCTGCTGAACGGCGGGTACTTCGGCGTTTTGATGCTTGCGCAGGAGACAAGGGCATTTGGTCGGTTAGCTTCATTATCGGTTCTGTAGTTCCTGCCTTAGAAGATTCAACAGTTTTCTTTCTTTTCTTCCCTAAAATTAAACATGGAATTATGATATAGGGTGGAGAGGAAGAAAAGGGAAAAATAAAAATCCTGGACATTTTTGTTCATGTTGATTTGATATTTCACAATGGCTATGAAAAACTAAATGAGATATAATTGACGAGTTAGGAAATCTTAAAGATAAACCGATACAGTGTCTTTAATAATTGAATCGAAGGAAACAAGTAGAAGGAGGACGATAGTCTATTAAGTTAATTTTCTAACTGATTAATTCTTCATCGTGCTACCATTCAAGATTACCAAACTGTTAAGAGACGAACAGAATAGATATAATAATTTTCGCCATCGCAAACAAACTAATTTGAACAAATATTAAAGATTGTTACCATCATCTATTTGTTTAGGTATGGCTGATATGGGGGGACTTGCAACATTGGCCGTAGCATCACGGGGAGTGGAACACCTAGAAACAGGACCAGCAGACATTCAGTGAAAAGACCTTAAGTTGCCAATCTGAATCGTCAATTTGCCATGTGACAATGCAGAAATTACATGCAAATAGTCAGTGTAGAGAATATTAACCCTAATATAAGCGTGGGAAACATAGAACATCTTGCATATTTTCAACCAAGTACCGATGCAAAGCTGGAAGCTTAGCAGCAAAGTGAAGGTATTTAATTCTTATTCTATGACAAGATCTTTTTTTAAAAAATGACTTTAAATGACCGTTGATTGAAAAGTTTAAGATACAATGTGATGTTTGAATATGATCGTATAAAACAGACATGTTTCTTAGGATACGCTAGATAAAAGGGCATTTTCCAAAGCTAGTTCAGGCCAACCTTGAATTCATGGACGGAAAATCAAATGGCTATCAATCCATATAAAAAATTTAATAAGTGGTGAATACGGGAAATGAGTTAGAAATATATGGTTTTGAGGATGAACCATGAATTCCAGGATGGACCGTCATAAGCTCTTCTAGTTATATGTACAGACTTATTTTCTATTAGAAAAAGTGATTAACATACTGTTTTCATTTCATTATTTATTAAGGCTATAAGATTTGTCCGAGGTTGTTTTAGGGGTAACTTTAGGCAAGGTTTGGTTATGCTTTAGATGGAGTATATAAATGCAATTAAACTGCGAAGTGATTGTTACAAATTTAGACCTTCCCAGCATGCATCTTACCATGGACCAGCGGGAGGAGCTCGTCTGGCAAAAATCAAATAATCAAACAATGATCACATTATCTTGTGTTCCCGAGACATTTTATGAAAGAAATTTAAAGTAACAAACACTTGCAGTTTCTTTTAAAAGGTGTATTATGTTTGTCAGTGAAACCTTGCAGACGCAAAAGACGTTTTCGTCATTTTGTTGGGGTATTCTTCTTGCCAACATCATAAATTTACAACACAAAAAAGGGATTGTTGTTCATTATAAACAGAGCGAATATTTTAACTCAAAGTAGCAGCCCTTACAAAGGCAAAGCTTTAGAATCCACACATGCACAAACTGTTCGTGGTACTTATGAATCAAGGTAGTTTCAACCCAAAAATAATATAACAAACCTCTTGGTCGCCCAGGGTATAGGAGACAAATCTTCCCCACCGAGCATCTTGCGTGTGGAGCGAGGAGTCAATGGCTTGAACTCAAATGGAGCATTAAAAGTGAACTCGGAGACGGTAGAATACCCCAGAATAAGGTCACCACGTGAAGAAGTGATGTTGCTATTTAAGACAGGAGTTTTGGGAGACTCTGGCTTAACTGTCTGCTTCTTAGATTTTATTGGTTTCGTTACTTTTGTTGTTACTCTTGTTGCTTTTGGGGGTTCAGGCCTCGTGTTCACAGGGGCGGCGCGGCTTCTTGTAACACGACTGGAGGTTGGAACTGGGGCAGGTTTCTTTACCTCTGTCACTGAAGAGAAGTCACACAAATGTTAGGCTCCATTCAAGTTGCAATAGTAAATGAATATTCAAGAGAAACATAATTCCTCAAATAGTCCATCATGTCTCAATTGCAAAAGTAACGCAAAATTAATAATAATTTGGTCTAGAAAGACTGATATCCAGAATGCCGATACACTCACTTTAGGAAACACTGTACAGCTCTTCAAACTGTCAGAGAATATACGGTATTTAGGCCTTATTATGGATTATTTTTTAATTGAATTGAAACCTATCATTCAGGAAGCACATCAACAATATTTATTTTTATTATTTGCACCAAGTACCAATACTTTGAAACCTTTTCACACGGATTTAAATTCATGCATTAAAGAAGCCTCACGCATAATGTTATTGCATTAAATATACCTTTCGCGCAGGACTAATTTTCACGCACAAAGGTCAGTGCGGTAAAATAAATACGGTGCGAACATAAATAATTTTACAGTATCCACCATTGTACTTGCTGATTTTCAATGATTAACGACAATTTACATTTGTGTTTAGTTTAGTTAGTTGAGAAACTGGAATGCTCTCGCTCTTGGTTTGATTTTGCGTTTTAATTTTGCTTTTTCAATGTAGCTCAGTAGTCTAGTCCAGAACATACTGGTGGAAGACCTGGAAGTCATCCTTCAGATGTAGATTTCCTTTTTTGTACACATGTAGGTGCAAATAAATGATATACTGAATTGAATTACCTCTGGCAGGAGGTGCAGTGCGTGTTGTTCTTGTGGCTCGAGTGGCTGTAGCAGCGGGTCGAGGAGGTTGAGGTTTAGCTTTAGCAGAAGGTTGAGGTTTAGCTTTAGCAGGAGGTTGAGCCCTAGCCTTAGCTTTAGGTGCGGGAGGCTGGGGAGCTGGAGCCCGACTAGTACGTTTACTGGCTCCGGCCACAATCTATAGTTAAAGAGATTAATTAAATACAATTACTAAGGCGTAAGGGTGATACTGATAGTAGGATAAACGATTAAGTTAATCATAGAAGAAACGGCTGTCTATCTAGTAACTATATATTTATGTTACATAATCGGAGTGGACTATTTTGATTATTAACGGTCAAATACGATTTCAACTCATCTAAATTCTAGAAAACTTAGGTTTCCCCAAGGTTGAAACCCCATGAGTTATTTTCTTTAATGTCATAATTGATATTAAGATGTGATTGGCTGCTAAAATCTTGAGTTTTGTATATCAATAGTTTCATGATAAATACTTACGGTTACAGGTACCGGTATACTAGATTCTTGCTCTTTACGAGTCTTGCTCACGACAAATGCTGGTTTTTTCCTCTGAGCATCCAGTTTTCTCTTCAATTCCTTTTTCTTCTTATAGTTTTCTAACCGGGTCAGGATGTCATTAGCTGGCACAATCAAGCACAATGATTATCATTAATACCCCTAATAATTAACCGAAATACATTATGATGTAAATAACAGTAATACAGTACTGTATGTAACAAACAATAACTTAGTCTTAGTGCAACGTCATTGAAATGTCAGACATTCTGACATTGAAAGAAAATACATTCATGACGTATATTAATTATAATATAGTATTGACTGGTGCAGTGGCAGTGGTGTAACATAAATGGTAACGTCGTAGTATATAAGTTTGAACATGGGGTTTATTCCTGGTAAAATTATGTAATATTGTGTAATGGGCGGATGGAAAACGGTCCAGTCAAATCAGTTACATATGAAACGTATGATACTGTGCATGGGTTATAACTTGATTATTTGAAAGTTTAACTGTTGTTCAGCAATTTGCACAATCTATGCCTAGGCTATGACCCACCAAGGCAATGGCAAATGCAGAGAATCGAGAGACCAATATTTTTCTTTTAACCGTTATAAGTAACCTTTAACTTTAGATACCGTACGTCATACGATACACATTCCGTCCCAACCTAAATTTCTAAGTTTTAAAAAGCTTTCTAAAAAAAAGGCTTTATATGAACGATACATTTCAGGACTATCTCTCCTCTTAGGCACTATTAATTTTCTCCATAATTCCCTTTGACATAAGCCCGAACGAACGGTGAATAGGGGTCTATATAATTATCAAATGATTGACAGTGACATGTCAATGATCAAACAGTCATTTAACGGTTCCATTTAACTACTGTACAATTACAAATAAAACGATGACAGTCTTAAATAATGCTACGAGAGAAAGCATACATTACCCATTAGCTTCTATACACATTTCATTCAAAAATCTCGAAATGAATTACATAAATATACCTTGTTCCTTTTTTATTTCTGCCTTCGTCAGCCGTTTCGACTTAGTTTCTTCTTTGACGGGCGTTAGGTCCTCGGAGAGATTTCTCCGTTTATTTACCTCGGAGTCACGGAATCCTTTCCATTCGATCGATCTTCGATGACCCCGTAATGCTTTGGGGTCGATTCCACCATTCTTAGACTTGTATAAATCAGATCTCTTTTTCTTATCCATTATTACACTTATTTCGATGGACTTTACTTACCGTTCCCTGTCCTGTTTGTGTTTGAATTTTAGCGGTTCAGCTGGACGGTGATTGGATAATTCTTACTTCCGGAACCGCCGCGCCATCTACATTGAGCGATAATATGGGTACCTAAATCTGAGGCTATCGTTCTTGAGAAAGGTTAATTTTTATCAGTTTGCTTCAGTTTTGAGGCATATTTCCTCTAAATTGGGAAATAAAGAGCTGGACTACACTCGTATGGGATCTGCCGAGTCGAGGGAATCGCTATTCAGGACGTAGGTTTCGGATTGGAAAGCATTTGTTGGCCCCACCCGACTCATAAAACTGTAACGACACCGAGATGACAGCTGTCAACAGTAAGTTGGGATGGGCGTTGGGATGGATTGAACTTGGAGCTGTGTTGCATTGTTCCCGATATGTCAACAGCTTATGTGTCTTTTGCTGTGCTCAATGAAGGATACCATCAACGTGTATTAAGTGGAAGGAGACTTAAAAGATAACACTGAGTGTTAATTCTTGACTGGTAAAGCCTAAACTAGGAAGTTTGTCGACTGAGTCATGGCTCATTCACCGACCATGACTTGAAAGATAGGCTTATATTTAATTCCTGATTTGACTTGGATTTTCCCCAGTTATCTGACATTAGTCATTACTTATAAAGACATAAATTCGTACTACTGATCCATCAGTGCATCACACCAAGAGGCACAGTTATCGAAAAATAATAGTTCATGAATTCCTGTTTCAGATGCACGATTCCTGAAGTTTCTTTGACTTTATTTTTTAACAAAAAAGACCCTGAGGCCGTGCCGGTCATTAATTCGCAGCCTCAACTGGAACCAGAGGCGGAGGAAACACCGACAGATATGGCGACTAATTGTAAACGCATTACTCTTTTCCGAAACGGAACAAATGTAGACGGGAAAGTAATGGGCACATCGGCTGGAGATACTTTTGAAGAGATCTTGTCTGAAGCCAGCAGGAAGTTAGGAATTCCTGCCCAGAAATTGTACACCAAGCAAGGAGCCCTGATTGATGAGGTTCAACTCATTCGAGATGAAGATGTTTTCTGTGTTTCTGCTGGGGAACCATTTATTCCAATTTCTGACGACAAACAAGTGTCCTTGAACGTCCCTGAGCCAATGGATGCCTGTCAACAAAATGCCATCAACTCTGACGATTGGGTGACACTGAATGTGGGAGGGAAATATTTCACCACAACGAGGAGGACTTTAACATGTAGTGAGCCCGAGAGCATGTTAGCACGTATGTTTAACAATGATGGGGCGAACTGTTGGACAAGTAGCATGGATTCAAATGGTGCATTTCTGATCGACAGAAGTGCTAAGTACTTCGAACCAATTTTAAATTACTTGAGACATGGTCAGTTGGTGTTAGATAAGAGTGTTAGTCCTCAGGGAGTGTTGGAAGAGGCTCGTTTCTTTGGCATCGAGTCGCTCATTGAGGAGTTAGAGAGGAGAATAAAAATTGAAGAGCAACCAACTGATCAGACACCAATCACTCGCAGGGAATTCATGCTTCGTCTTATGACCACAAGAAGTAACTGCGAACTTCGATGTCAAGGACTTAACTTTGCTGGTGCAAACCTCTCTCGTATGGATCTTCGCTATGTCAACTTCAAGTATGCGATACTTCGCAATGCGAATCTAAGTGGAGCGAACCTTTCCTATTGTAACTTTGAGCGTGCCGATATGGCCAATGCTAAACTGGATGCTGCCAATTTACTGGGCGCCAAGATGTTGTGTGTTAGCTTAGAGAAGGCCTCCCTGCAGGGTTGTAACTTTGAAGATCCGGCCGGCAGCCGGGCCAACATGGAAGGGGCCAACATGAAACATGTTAACCTGGAGGGAAGTCATATGGCCGGTGTCAACCTTCGCGTAGCAACGCTAAAAAATGCAAACCTTCAGAACTGTGATCTCAGGGGAGCTGTCCTGGCGGGAGCTGATCTGGAAAACTGCGATCTCTCTGGCTGCGATCTACATGAGGCCAATCTACGAGGGGCCAACCTGAAAGGCGCTGCCTTTGAATTAATGCTCAACCCGCTTCACATGTCTCAAACAGTGCCTTAAATCAATGGAATAACTCTTATTTAATCTTCTCTGCAATATCTTTATGTACTGGTATATATATGTGTGATGTGATGTGTAATCAGAGAAAAGTTAGTGTGATGCTTTATGTATATGATATAGTCAGGGAGATGAAGAATAGCTATGATAAATGGAATAGATATTACACTAAATACCTTAAATGCCATTAAATCCATTCATGTCCTGATTTGATATTCGGATGACAATTTTTAACTTCTGGTCTAATATTGTAAATATTCCAGACATTGAACGTAGAATTCTTGTCCCTCAACCTTCTTTTGGAAAAGGAGAAATACCACCCCCTCTATCACGCTTATAAACAACAGTCATAGATGGCTTATTTTATCCACTTGAATTAATGCTTTAGATTCTCCTGCTATAAGTGTATTGAAACACACATAAACGGTTAGCCACTTGAGGATAATTCTGATAATGAGGTAGTTGTCCTAGTGTAAAATGTAAACTTATATTGTGACAAATTCCTTGAACCCGGGCATATTTATTAGTGTGATACGCAATGTTATTTTTGTATAGAGTGAGAGGTTCCGGAAAGGGGAACCGAAAATGTAGAATTTATATCAAGTTTTGTCATATTTTTTTTAATTTCCAATATTATAATTAATATATTTGACGGTAAAGGGTATGAGTATGACTGTTTACCTGCGCCCTCAATGTGATCATTCTAATTTGCCATGCGTATGGTCGAGAACCTCATTGAATGAAAGGATATTTGAGCAGTTTAGTTATAAACCATCAATCCTGTTTTGATGTGTATGATTATTATATATTAGAAGGCATGATCTCTGGACTGGTCATAGCCTTTCAGGTCTATGTGATAGTATGACAACTCGGCCACTCCGTGTGTTTATTTGGAATATTCATTTCAACCCAATCCTTCTAAGCCTTCAAGGATTCAAAGTATTATTTGTTTTTAACACTTTGTAACTCCCCAGCACCCACACCTATATTTATCTATATGTTTGAAATAGTCACTCACAAAAGAACAGAAAACTTATGTATCGAATTCGAACGATATTGAAAAAGAATAGATACTATAATAAAGACATGGTGATCCAGCCAGATGGAAAGATTACATGTTACGTTTAGTAGGAAATGCGGAGGAAAGCATTAAATCTTTATGTGTTCCAGCTTTTCATCGTCTGGTGATGATACATCAGGCATCGATAACAAGTCATATTGTATTTCCCTGGATCGATGGGCATGTTCTCGAGACTTGTTCTATGTCTACAGGTTAATGTGTTTTCTATGTGAGTATTTGTGTATTGGGGGGAAGTTTTTACCTACACTACATGTATGACGGAGTAATAATATCCCATAGGGTGCAATATTAAAGTAAACCCCGCGCCTTTCCTTTTCGCAAAGTCTTATTTTACTCTATTTACGACGAGGTGTTCCTGAATTTAAAAATAATTATACTTCCCCCCGGATAGAATAGATTATCGATGTAAATATCAGCTCAGGAATGACTAGCCTCACGTGCAATATTTATCCAGAGTAAAAGAATTTCAGGAGGTGTCGGTCTTCCATGTGCCAACCAAGTATATGTACGCTAGGGAAAATATCCTTTTGGATTCCATGTGTTGAGATTGTTGAGAGTTTGCTTGTCTGCTGAAATAGCTGTTGATACAAATAGTAAAATATGGCGTTATTTCTCTCGTTATCTAAGAGAAAGTGTTAAGATATTATTCTGTTTGCAGTTGCCGTTATTCATGCCATACAATGCAGTTTGGCTTATTTATCCAAAGAAGCTGTTCCTTAAAATTCTTAAAGTATTTAATGAAACCTTAAATGCTCGGTAATAATGTTTAATATGAGAAAGTGAATATTTTATTTGCACTTTCTTATCATGAATGGTAGAACGAATGATTTGTTGAATGAGCAGAAGTGATAAGAATAAGAAACGAGACGTTATAATTGATGTAACCACCGTAACTTTCATACATTTTCATATTATCTTTAAATGAAGAATCTTGTCCGATTTTAATGGCACTTGGCCTATACACATTTAAAATCATTTGCTGTTCGAAGCGTTTTGTATTATAAAATATGCACCCACTATCTGTGAACCTGTCAGGCATTAACCTTTGATGGAGCGAACCTTTTATATTGATTGCTATATATGCCGAGTCTGTGAACTGTTGTAATGCAAGCAATTTTATTTTGGCCACTAAATCTACCGTATTTTCCTGTTTATAAGCTGGGTCCCGTTTATAAGCTTTGCCCCATTATTTATTCTTATGGTAAAATAAACACTATAATCCTTACCCCGAATATAAGCCATTTGAAATTAATATAAGCCCGGCCTTATAAACGAGGAAATTATACGGTATTCAGTAAAGTTGACACAAAGAGCGTAATACATCTAAGCTCTTTGGTTGGCATAAGAGGAGTAAATAATAGTTATCGGGTCTAATATGTGTACACAAAAGAAAATAGAATAACAACTGTCTATTCTGGAAATATATGATTATATAGTTCATTATACATACTCAGGTCCTTTGGGAAAAGGCAAGCATTAATAAATGAAACGATTATCATGATTATAATGAAGACGCACTGGAAACAAAATGTTGTACTCGCTATGTAACTTCGAAAGTTAAACAAATGTTTATTCCTGTTCTGGTGTTATTCGTATGCTTGAACTTAGGAAAGGGAAATGCTTGTTTGTGAACACGAGTATAAATAAACAATTTGCTTCAAACTCTACTGGAGTTGCTTTGTTGTAAAATGACGCTTTCGGAAAAGAAAAAAAAAGATACATGAAATGTGGATGGATACAAATTAAGTTAACACAAACAGCGTACCCACGCAGATTAATTTTGTACTTAAATTTCACTTCAATGCTCTATTACACCAGCCACATGTCCTAAACTACATGATAGTCACCTAAATGCAGAGGTTGTAAATACAGATCAAATATACATGCCGAGGACAATGGATGAGCTCTGCGTGTGCGTTTCTATAACTCATTAAACCTGTACCAGAGCGATCCTACATCACACATATCCCCACAGACTTGTTTATCGAAAGGATTGTTGCACTGAATATTAGCACTGTACACGAATACTAATGTACTTGTGCTAAGCCAGGGCGGGACCTTTGATAATGTTACATATGACATTCCTCTGTGCTTAGAACATCCATGTCCGCTTACCTATTTCACCACACACCCTTTTCCAAAGTATGTTCATCGATCCTTCCCTGACACCGAATATTAAACATGTCCTGCATCGACCCTTTTTCGGAAAGAGATCCGAGTGACCCTTTCAATGGTCGCCCTGATAAGTTCGGTTATACGGGTGCTCATAATTTCTCTTACTTGGCAAAATTTAATTAAGGGACTTAATTTTTAACCACTGGGGTGGGGAAATTTTCAGGGAGGGGCATTTTTTTTGCACAGACTCTGAAGGGGGCGGGGCCACCTTTTGTTGCGCACTGTAAAAGTGTGAAATTTTGCACAAACTTTCAAGGGGGGGGGGAGAGACATTTTGCACAACACTTTAAGGGTTTAATCCCCCCCCCCCCCAATAGTTAATTATTAACAGTCCCTAATGTAGAAGATGAACTGTTTTAGTCAGCCCAGCAATGTTTGTTTATCGGCTGGAATGGATCATTTACATGCATGTACGCAGCCATAAATATGAAAAGTAGAGAAGTTTAATGTAGATACCCTTTATCTTGGGGGTAGTGCTTTAGGAACTGGACACTGGAGGTAGCAATGTTATAGCATATTTTCAATAGTTGTGTTGCCATATTATCAAAGTTAAGAGTCGTATTGAGCTACCCTGCACACCACTAACTCCGGTCATATGAGATGTTTGTATCTCACTCAAAAACAAAACATCAATGGAACCAGTGGGGGAGACGGGAGCTAACAGGATTACTGAACATGCCTTATATCCCCCAAGGTTAATTATCTCTGCCATCTAGCGAGACTTATATTATAAATAAATACTATAGTATATATGTAGTGATCATACTACTGCGCTCCTCACAAGGTCAGTGGCCAGTTCCTTCAGTCCTACCCCACAACCCCGACCAAGTCCCGGCAAATCATGGATCAGCTCCCGTGGGACGTCCCGAGTAGACACGATACATACATTAGGCTTCATAATTAACCACTGGGGGGAGGGCAGAGGGTCTTGTGCAAAATGTCTTGCCTTCCCCCCACCCCCTTGAAAATTCCATGACTCCCCCCCCCCCCCCCCCCTTATCATTGTAGTTCTGAGTCTGCAAAACAAAAGATGCCCCCCCCCCCCCGCTTCAGAGTCTGCACAAAAGGTGGCCCCCTGAAAATTCCCTCCCCCACCCCCACCCAGTGGTTAAAAAAATTAACAGTTCCTTAGCTTTGCTTAAGATATACCCAGAGAAGGGCTTGTGCAATGACTGATAGAACTTTCAGTGGGTCAATTTGTATTCACCAAAAATATTATTTGGTCTAGTACTTGTCCTTATGTTTTGATATTGTGCATCATCATCATGATCAGAGGTATTTTCTATCGCTAGTACAAATGACTCATCATGTTTTATGGTAATTGAAGGTTGTTCACTATTCTATTAGTAATCTATCCCAACATACGTGTCAATATCTGGGTGATATTTTATCAGGCTATCTTTATCAATGACCTAGATGACCGGCCCCGAATGATAGTAATCAGATGATCATCCATATGCAGTGGTTGTAAATTAAGATTGGTTCAGTTTCTAATTAAGTAAAGTGTATTGTAGGTGGGTGTGGGCAAGTTCTCCCTCATTGTCACATTGCATATACTTTGAGCTGTTTGAGAAGAAAGGGAAAGGTTTGGCTTCTACCCTACAGACAATCATGACAAATACATCTGATAAACGAGGCAAGTTCGTTCTAGATTACTATTAAGATATTATATACTACACGTAGTCATAGTATATTATAATGAAACGCCTTGGGACTTTGGTGCAAGTTGTAAAACATACTCTTGGCGAGTATGTCATTGAAATGCACTGTACAGCCTGGGAAACGTAATATTCCCACTGGTTCCTAGTGGTATGGGATAAAACATGTTTCAACTATTGCCTTTAATGATAATTATATTTAAGCGATATATATGCAAAGACCTCCTCTCAGTTTGAAAGAAGGAAAATAATTCAAATGACAAGTTTACTGCTACTCCCTAACTTTGTTGCTCGAGGTAAGGACGATAATAGTAATACATTGCGTAGACTAGAGAATGACTATTAGTTTGTTAATAATTATATAACTAGCAGAGAACACTGACCCAGAATTAATTTAAATAATAAAAAAAACACAATACAATTTGGAAGTCGGTTACGCGCATGAAAAAGGGTCGTTGAGGTTAAAGAATATTCACTTTTGCATCGTATTGTATAAATGATTAATTTTGATTATTTATTCTTCCAGAATTTCGCTTAGCCCTGATTCAGCTTGCAGTGGGAGCGACTAAATTAGAAAATGTGAAGCGAGCATGTGAGATGGTGGCTAAGGCTGCTAAGAACGGAGCCAAAATCGTCTCTCTACCGGTAAGTGTATACTTCATTCTTTATATTCGGCAAAGGAAAAATAGGTGTTTCCGATTTATCCCCGCCCCTCCCCCCTACCAAGAAAAACCTTCCCCCACCTAAAAAATTGTTTTGACCATGCCTGATCTTTTTAATTTAAAAGCAGGCCGGTTTCCTAACCAGGAACTGTCAAAAAGCACATTTCCCTTGTTTAAAACAACTATTGTTATAAAAAAAAATTATTAACATTTTTTCAGTTCCTGGAAGGTGGTTTTCTATATAAAATAAAGAAAAAAAGTTACCACCCCCTACCTAGTTTTCAAACGGATAAATCAGAAACACCTATTTGCCATAAGGAACCTTAATACCATTTATCTTAGGTTGCATGTCACTTTTTTACGATAACTTTTGACTGAAAGTATCCCGATGCTTAAATAGATAATTATATTTTTTTATTTTTTTTTTGCGATTTTATTTCCACTGGGGAGACATTTCCCAGTAAACTGGGTTTTTTCAATGCGTATAGCATATTTGTTAATCACAGATATATAAATTGGAATTGATGGCTAGGTATAGCATTGTGTAAATAAAGTATGCAGATATACAATTCAAACAATTATGAACACTCAGATTGAATTAGTTACATAGTTGAAACAGTGCAAGAGTAAGAGGTGATAATAGATCCTGATTATAGATTATTATAAGAAAAACAGATTTTCAGTGATGGATCCAAAAGCGAATGGGACTTTGATCAGAACTTTGATCAGTATTTTTTCAGGGTGTGAAGGAAGACCGGGATCTCCCGAGTCACATTAATTGCATGGCATATGCCATAAATATCAACCCGAATAAAGTTCGTTTTTTAAAAAAAATGCTTGGTCATTCAGGTATCACCGAGGGGAGAGGTCAATCATGAATGGGCCTTATTTAGAACTGCCTTTGGATTTATGTTTTTTTTTACTTTGAATTGGTTTGTATGTTTGAAAGGGAATCGTAAAAATTAAGTACGTCAATCACAACCTTACATTTTATAGAGTCGCTGCATATATGTTGGAGCCTACAACAGATTTAAGCTCCTTTTATTGATTCCTTCAAATGCGTCACTTATTACTGTCATCAATTATACAGTTTAGTTGAACCCATTCATTAATTTAAAAATGGTATCATTGAAACAACATGTCTCTATTGTATGATCAGATTTCTTTAACCGAATAAACAAAAATTAAAAAGTATCGAAGTGGAAACATCAATGCCATTCTATATCATATCTACAATGAGTTAAGTAAATGTGTCCGTCGCCCAATTTTAGAGTATGGAAGTCATTGTTACTTCTAACTAGTAGATATCCCCCTCTAGTATACGCCGTTTACCACCGATGTTTACCCCGAACAACGAAGACCAATGAACGATAAATGGAGGTGAACATGCACATGAACATGAACAATACATGTTTAAACAGGCTTTGCTGCATAATGTACGGTATTTAGTACACTTTGTATTTCCCCCCCCCCCCCCCTGCATTTAATATAGTTTGTATTCCCCCTCCCCCCCCCCCTGCATTTAGTATATTTTGTATAGGGGTAAACATCGCATACTAAGGTACATGGAGTTGTTGCGGTTGCACTAACCACGGCAGCCATCATACTTTTGGTGACCCAAATAGTAGCGCGCAGGAGGAGACCGACCGCTAAGCTTCTCCATCATCGGACGGCGAGGGTGAAGGGCGTATACTGGAGCGGTGTAGATATATAGCCTACTATTCTTCTACTATCCCTCATATTCCACAAACACACAACAATGAAGTGATTAAAGAACTTATTTGTCATAATCTGTGAACAAATTCCCATTTTGCAGGAGTGTTGTAATTCTCCTTATGGAAACACGTACTTCCCTGAGTATGCTGAAGCCATCCCAGGTCAGACAACACAACAGTTTGCTCAGGCAGCCAAGGACAGCAAAGTGTTCCTTGTAGCTGGTAAGTGTAGATGAAATGTAAATTATTCTTATTATACGAGGTACACACTTCCTGCTCTCTCAATCTACTATCATGCTCCAGTTTTACCTCCTCCCCCCGAGGTACTAGAGGAAGACCACCATTGCGGTGATCTAGTCTGGCAAAAAATGTAAAGAACTTTTTTTTTAAAAATAGACACATAGACGTAAGGGTACTGCCTCACTTTTCAATATATGATATCATAGACAGAGGAGCACTTGTTATCAAGTTGTGGCACTGATGTCAACACGTTGGTTGCATTACGCCCCAAATAAAGTAAAGAATGTGATGGGCCTAATTTGTTATTTTAAGGGTCCATCCCCGAGAGAGAAAATGAGAAAATTTACAACACATGCACTGTCTTCAACCCGGAGGGTGAGATGATTGCTAAATTCAGAAAGGTAAGCAATTATAGTTTGCATGATAATATGAAATGTACCACTGATCCCATATGAACCTTTGTAGGGGGCCTCCACTATCGGCAAGTAGCGGCTAATGGTGTTGCCAATAGATTTTCGACTGATGACCGGCAAGTAAAGGCCAATAGAAAATCTATTGGTAACGCAATTGGTAATAAGCTGTTCCACTGTGGCAACTAGCAGCCAATAGAGGCCAATGAACGGCCAATGGCAATCTTTTGGCCATAGAAATCAAAACGTTTTGATTCTTCGGCCAATCACGGCAAGTTGCGGCCAATGACTTGCCACTCATTTGAACCACCTCCACTATGGCAAGTAACGTTACCAATAGAGTGACCAATAATTGGCCGCTCTAATGGTAACGCTACTTGCCGATAGTTGAGGCCGCCTTTTAGTTGTGGGCTCTGGAAGTCTAGCTTTTACAACATATATTTACCTTTATCATTTCAAGCATTTTCAATCTTTAACGATTTAGTTAAATAAACTAGAGTAAAGGTGAGAAAAATCCCTTCAAACTTCGAAGTAACTGAGTTGATATATGGTTTTCTTATGTATTCTTTATTTCCTACGTTTCGGGCGATCGGTGCCCATCATCAAGGAAAGTACAAATTGTTCGAGATATAAATATAAACTATACTGAAGGGCCTAGCCCACTAAGCCGATTCTCATGCGATTTTGCGCCGCAGGGGACCCTTCTCCACTAAATTGCGTGAGAATCGCATGAGAATCGGCTTAGTGTACTAGGCCCTTTACTCTATCATAAAAACCGGAATGTAATGTCGTAAGCGGCTGTGATCCAAATGAGACGTACACTTTATCCATTACATAAGAATACTTCGTAGCATTTGTTTAAGACAATTATAAATTCGGCTTGCCGTGGCCAATCTACACAACTTATCCCAATGTACTGTATGAGAATCTTGTACAATGCTTTTTCTTGGTTTTAACGAAATGCAATGAACGATTAATTTTTCAACTTTTTAGTGCCATCTCTTCGATATTGACATCCCTGGAAAAATAACCTTCCAAGAGTCTAAAACCTTAACACAGGGAACACAGCTCGCCACGTTTGATACCCGTGAGTTTTGAGCATCTATATTCTTCCCTTTTTGTACAAAAAAAGTTAAGAATATTTCATATTCAATGTTTTTTTTCTGGGTTAGAACGTACGTTTGAGTGTGCATTATTTTCTATAATGGGCACTTCACTGTCTACATAACTTTTTCGACTGAATCTCGAATCTTACAGAATGTCAATTCTACAAATGATCTTAGTGAGACGATAATCTTTCAGGAAAATTACACTACACCGATCAGACGTTTATTAAGAACTTTTATATCATAATTCTACAAATGATGTTTAAATATCGAATCCTGCCAGTAATGTATTGTATTCTTCTTTCTTTCTAAATGTGAAAACTACAGAAATTAAAGTACTCTGCTGATTTACTGATTTTCTTTCAGCATTTTGCAAAGTTGGGCTGGGTATTTGTTATGATATTCGTTTTGCGGAGCTCGCAATGTTATATGCACGAAAAGGTAAGTAAATCCAAGTAATAAATTATATTATTTATGAGTACTACTAACTTCTAAAATACATCTTACACATTGTATTTATAATGTCACACAATATATTCTTTAGTCAATTCTAATTTTAGAATTACTTCTAAAGTATAATCCTTATTGCCTATCCTGGTGCCATTGAAAGATTTTCCATTCGGATGTGCCTTTAACATAATTTCATTAACAAAACGGACATATCTTTTGTAAGTCCTACATCTTTGCCAAGATAAGCTATATACCTGATTCTACTGTTGTACAACCTTGTGCAAAAGATAATATATCAAAACAAAAATAAAGGCGAAACAAACGCAATGAATACACATTTCTTACAGCCTGACCATAGCAATGCAAATAAGTTTGTGGAGTAACCCTTCTCTACAAGGCACTCCTGCTGCCACCTGGATAGTGATACAAGCTAGCTGGATTGTCCAGATATGTGACTGGTGTGTTTCGGAAAAATGAGTCAAGTCGCAAAAATGATATTTTCCCAAGTGATTTATTCACAAGATCTCTTTGTTGGAATGTTCTGATTTTTGGAGGGTTTAGTGCTTTAGTTCATATCAATACATGTACCTAAATTCAAGACAGTGTATAGGATATATTCTTGCGTTTAGAAGGTGATCCTATGGAGTATGTGTAGTTACCTTACAAGTAATTATTCACCCAGAAATATTTCAAATTTTTTTTCCAAACATAAACATATCAAACATGAAATAAGAAACACTTTTTAGATGTCCTTAATGTTTACTACCATGAGAATCCGCTTAATTTCATCTTTTCAAATATGATGATATCTCAAAATCTATTTTTTGCGACTTGTGACTCATTTTCCTGCAACACATCACATTATGTTCCCCTCACACAATTTCAAAAGGTGAACATTTGGTCAGGTGTAAATTTGTATAACAAATGTTTTTTTCTTCTCAGGCTGCCATGTGCTCCTCTACCCAGGAGCATTTAACATGACAACGGGGCCAGCTCACTGGGAGCTACTCGCCCGGGCTCGAGCAGTAGATAACCAGCTCTACGTGGCCACTGTGTCCCCGGCCAGGGACGAGGGAGCTTCATATGTTGCCTGGGGCCACAGCACTCTTGTCAACCCTTGGTGAGCATTAATCAACTCAATCATTTAACGCAGTCTAGGCTCAAATGTTGAGAGAGTCCCTTCAAACTGAGGGAAAGGCTCTCGCTCCAAACCGCAAAATGACATTATAAATCCATTAGGACCGTAAAATACCATTATAATCCCATTGAACGCCTAGTCCTGGCCCAGAAAAGCCATTGAAATATTTTTTAAAAAAAGATCCTGAACGACTGGTGCCCTGAGGAAATTATATTATATATGCCCAAGCTAGCGTGGATGCGGGGGATCATATATTAAATTCAATGCATAAATGGCGTTCTGTCAACTTAAGAAATAATTGTGCTTGACTTTCAGGGGAGAAGTGGTGTCCAAAGCTGAAGCGAAAGAGGATATAATTTATGGTGATATAGGTAAGCCTGCATTTGATTACGTTCTCAATGAAAGTGGGAATACATGCCGATGAATTCTCTCTTCTTATATATTTATATCAAAGTCATGCATTAACGTGTCAATGTAAAGAGCAACGAAAGAAATAGTTTTTGAGATATTTGCGATTATTTGGTTACGAGACTTGGTTCTTTTAAAGAAATTGTATAGGAAATGTAATGGATTCTCAATCATTCCTGAAATTTCACTACTAAATGCAGTAGATATAACGAATATATACTCTATAATATATAACAAAACTTGACAGCGTTAAATCCTAGCATAAACGGCAGTAATCCACTAACAGAAGTATATCGTTTACTCCCAGCTTTTGCACCAGCTATAGTAAAGATCATTTGTTTTATTTCTTGCAGACCTTGATTTTATGGACCAAGTACGGAATCAAGTCCCAATCACCAAGCAAAGGCGAGAGGATATTTATGAGGTCGTTGATAAGTCGCAATAAGGCTGTTTCCTTATTTCCTAACCGGGTGTACTTAGCCTTACACATGTCATTCATTATTTTGTGTACGGTTGATTACTTCTATTCTCCATAAAATCCTGTTCAATCAGCCAAGTTTAGTCCTCGTGAGACTATAGTTTGTAGACGGTGCATCCAATTGCGTTCTTCTAAGTCTCTAGCTTCTTTGCCTTCCTTGAATTTTGCTGCTGTTTTAATAAAACTTAAGACCGAGATATCCACGCCTTTCTCGAGAGCGGGTTTTTTGTGTCATATAATCTGCCATTTTGAGAATAACCTATTCACAATTAAAGATAGTTACACATCTACAATGTATAAATTATCCTCTAACTTTAAAATTCTCACTATGGCCCCTATTTACCCACACACTTTCCCTTGACACACTAAATTCCCAAGTTCAAGAGAAAGCAAAAGAAGGCAAATAATATACACTGATTATAAATTAAAAACTTCAAAATATATCCTTACTAAAACAAATCACAACATTGTTGGTAAAACAATGACAGTCACCATGCAGACACTAGCCTTGGTAATGTTACTAAGTGATAACCGATAATATCACCTGTAACAAGTGTTCCGTTACGTCATACCCAGTGTGACGTCACGTATTAGAGCGTTTTGATTCACTCAGTGGTAGTACAGGAGAGCGAGCACCTCGTTCAACATGCCGTTCATTACTCAGTCAAATAAACATATACTGGTACACAATAAAGTGAAGTCTTTGTTGGATTTAACGCAGTTACGCTGCATTACTAGCCATACTGTCGTCGAAAACTAGCTAGTAAAAGCAATTTGTTACAGTCCGGAAAAATAAAAAAAGTGTAAATACAGATTCCTCCACAGAAGTCTTTATTTTCAACCACTCAACGATCAACAATTCACTCTTCCTCACGGTTAGCAGTTCCCACAACCAACATCTAGCTAGTAAAAGGTTTTATATGTTGTGGTCTATTCATTCCCAAATCATTATGATTAACTTCGCCGAATTTGCCACAAAACTCGGAATAACAGCTAAATACAAAATTAAGTCTTTTAACAGAAGTGACTTGAAGATACAAGATTACAGTTACATTTTTGTTTACTTGAGTACGGGACCCTATTTTATCATGACTCAACACTTCTTTGCGATTTGAAATGGGTGGTTATGTGGTAGCCTTCTTTCCCATTCATTAACCTTATTTAAGAATAATTAAATGAGAACGTCTTTACTTCTAATATTACCATACCCATCCCATATGATTAACGTGAAAAGGTTTCAAAAGAACAATTTCTGTTTTCGTAACTACTGAATTAAATGTCATAAAAAATCATTTGAAATGCTATCACTTCCAAATTTCCTTCACTAAGTTTGTCATATATATAGCTCCAAAAACTTTAAAGTTGAAATGGGAAAGGAAGTGGGGGTGCGTTAAACACAATAATCGTCCCAAGCTGATGGGCACAAGCAAGAAATCCAAAACTCCAACTTTTAAGAACAATCTGCATCTTTTATTCTATGTATTTTTCTGTACATTCTCATAAGCATGAACTTGTTCGTTATCTTGAAAAAAATAATGCGTATAAAATGACCCTGTTTTACGCACTTGATCACAACTTACAAAATATCAGCGATTCCCTGGTAGTAGGGAAATCCACAACAGTTTACAATGCTTGGAGCACACAGTATACAGCCATGCTTTTATGTACAGACTTGGTGCTGAGACCACGCGAGGCTGCGCAAGAAAGAAATCGGCCAACACAGAAGACATAAAGTACATTTTTTAAAAAAGGCTCTCAACAGACAATACATTAATGGTTATCACTTTCCTAAAACCATCTTTGTAATAATGATAATCGTTCTTTAGAAACACTGCTGGGCGAAGTTTTTAGTAGAAGACAAGAGACATTTACATTTCTTGTTTGGTTTGTATCAAGAATTTTAAGTCGAAACAGGGGCCGACCTGTGAATTGTATACGGTATATGATTGTTATATTTGTGGGCATTTGAGCCACGAAAAGGTTAACAGTAGGCAAGGGAACGGAGTACAACAATGACGAAGCTACCTTTGGATAGATCAGAATAAAAATTCAACAGTAAGATTAGACCACTGGAACCAAGTCCAGGGCAAGAATTGTACAACATGTATCTCGTTTTGTCTCTCATAAAAAAACAAGTTTTCACTCAAACAATGGGTCTAACAGATCGAGTAGAAGAGAGTGGGGTTCGAGTCACTTGTGAAAATGTCTCAGGGTTGTTGAGGCAAGGCAACTTATTGAAAGTGACAGTTGTTACACAAGAATGCATCATATGCTAAATAAGGGAATACTATTAATCAAGTTTTAACTGTTGTGATAGAATGGAAGTCTCGGAGCTGACCACTTCAAGATGGTTTAACTTTATACATCGATATATGGTAATCCCTTTCATAATTCGAACTAAAACCACTTAGAGAATGAATACAGATTCAGGCAATTAATTTACTCGGATGCTATCCACTGATAATGATTGAACAGACTATTTTTGCAGGACAAATGTCGCAGTGAATAAAGTGGCAGTAATTAAATGAGTAAAAGTAAAACAGTTAAGTTCTTTGGTGGTTAAGTTCAGGTATACCAAGAACAAGTATTTCTATTCTTAACTCCAACTGCTGGGCAATTCGATTTTTGAAGAACAATTTAGAACAAAAGAAATATATGTTATCATATTATTCTTTTCAAAATGGTCCGTCCTGCAGACTTGTGTTTGAAGGGGGACAAAATCATTACCCAAGATTAGCCATTATCTTCAAAAGTCATCATAGAAGACGACTTTATTAGACAAGGATAAATGGTCGTCAAGACAGCAGTAGAAAAAAGCCCGACCATGTTAACAACACAAACTGTATTGTATGGGAAGAATTGATTACAATCAACAATAGATGTTGAAGATTTCACAAAAATTTCGAAATCTTCAATGTGGACTGGTATTTCTGGAGATAAAATCTCAATTTGAGCATGTATAATAAGTGTTATGCATCGGTACGACAACATGATAGTAGACCAAAGCATTCGACAAAGAAGCGAGTATAACATACATGTATAATATACGCGGCAAGTGCATTTTAGCAGTGACGCTTCAATCTAGGACTGAACAAGTCGCCAACAATTATTGTTTGTCATCAATATTATCAGATTAAATGCTCAGCACGCGGTACAGTAACATCCTATCTACACATCCATTTCAAGTAGTCAACTTCACTCCACTCAGATGATGAACTTGTCAGATTTCTTCTCAAAGAATCAACCAAAAACTCTGTTCAAAATTCAACACTTTGATTCAGAGCGATTTAGAAACACATTTGAGAACATGCTGCGCTAGAACCAGTGTTTTTTTAATATATATAATTACACTCTCTTTGAAGGAGGCCTCCCTAAGGGAAGAGAAACAAAAGAGAGGGAGAGAGATAAGACATGGGGGGACGGCCTCAACGTATATAATATATGTATTGGTATTTAAAGATACACGACGACCTGAAGTAGGAAAACTTTGTCTCCGTAACACACACTTGAGCCATAAATGTTTACCAATATTCTTGATATGATGACTATGACCCTACCATCAGTCTTATTTTGTTTTACCTTTAATGATGAACTTTAGCTGAAGGCTGTGAATTACCCTAGATACGAGCCGTTTAAGGCACTCGCATTTTATACCCTGGTGAGCGTCCTTCCAGACCATCTGCAACAATAAATGCATTATTTCTTTTTACATTTCTCAGCAAACACTTCAGCAGAAAGTCCTTCTCCATCCCTTGTACAATTATCTGTCTGCTAAATAGTCACTAGTCACTAAATATTCTCCTTAGTCCTGTTCCTCCGCATACCATTGAACTGCCTTACTCAATGAATGAATCTCAGAATCTCAGTATCTGTTACCATACAAGGTATAATACCGGTATTTGCCAGTTAAGAGCTTATTCATTTCTTCTCCGCCTGGTCATGCGAACCCGAGGCTTCAGGGTGGAATGCCCAAGGGACTGTCCATTTGTAACCACTGGGAGGGGTGTGTGGGGGCACCTTTTTGCACACTCAGAACTACACTGATCTAGGGAGGAGGGGTCAAGAAATTTTGCACAAACTTCCAAGGAAGCGGGGGGGGGGGGGGGGGGCAAGAACTTTTTGAAGGGGGGTCATACAATGTTGCACAAGAATTGTTCGCAGTCTCCCCTACCCCCCACCCACCCGCAGTGGTTGAATATGAAGTCCCTTAAGGGTTATTCACATTGCCACGGCCGACGTGGTGTACATACGTACGTGCAACGCACGTCAATCATCATAACATTATAGCATTTTAGTCAACGATCGTTACCGCGCTTTTTGCGGGAGTATTACTTGTAGAGGGACAGTTATACACACTACTCGAGGAATCTTGTCATATTTAGCTAAAAAAACATGAACAATTTTGGACATTTCCCTTATAAATCGACCGGCTGGCTGTGACAATGTGAACTGGCTTTAATTCCTTCACATCAATCAAATTCTGTCGCATAGAGTGGCATACACATGGCTTTCATGAGAGACGTTTTACATACACATAGAAAGCACGATCTACAATTCCACATGTCCTAATAAATTCCTAATGTATAGTTATTATTCATATTATTACCGTATTAAAAACAATCTTGATCAAAGTGATAGTGGCTGGCAAGGTTTTGGTGATCTACATAACCAATATATGTACATCTAAGTAGTATGGTAAAGTTGTAGAAGGGTTTCTACTAACATTGTCGCTGATATGGGATGTGGGAAATGACCGATGCTCTAAAGCTAAAAAATTACTATTAATTACGGCTTTCTGATCTTTTCCTTAAATTCGGTCGATTTTTTTTGTTAGACGACTAAAACATTCTCCCCTCTTTTACAAATTATTCTTAAATTCAAGGAAAAGCAGTAAGCCCAGTAGAAATATTGGAAAATGGAAAAATTTTGAACTCGCTACGGGATCACTATTATTAAATCTACACCGATATGATGATGAAATATTAGTTTGAAGATATCCAAAAAAGTGCAGCGGCGGCTCTCTGCCAAAGAGAGCCTTTAATAGTACCTCCACGAATAGTGGCCTCATGTACAAGAATAAATTATCATCGTGTGCACAAAATGCGAGTCAAGACGCTGTGCTTTTTACCCTATGGACCTTAGATATATGAACCTTCACATGCCGAGGAGAGATTGAGAGAGAGAGAAAATTCAATATAGGATTCTGACTTGACAAAGCCAAGCTAGTAACCCTTCTCTTCATATGTTTACACTCCGTTCCTTTTTCATTAATCTATCCAAAATGGCGTTTCATTCAATTGGACCAGTTCCTACTTTGTTTTATCACGTTTGTGAAGCAAACTCTTTCAAGAAAACCGTCTACAACGAGGACTGTGATGCAAATCCTACCTCAAGCCAGAGCGAAGAACTCATACAAGCAAAGCAATGGTTTCTATGCTTTCTTTCCCCATAGGAAGATATGTTTAACTCATTCACTGCATAAAAGCTCAATGGCTATTATCGATTTCAAATAGATGGATTACAAAATAACCAATTATATTATCAGAAAAATCTGATTCTTAACAAAACAAAATGAAAGAAATTCGACCGAGCACAGCCAGGCAGTTTGAAGAACAAAAAGTATTATGTATAACTGGAACATATCTTTGAAGCCATGCATACAGTATTCGTCGCTAACAAAGAGTCAAAGATCTGAATTTGGCGTATAAATATTTTGCTGTATAACAGAGTCAGAGCAAGGCTCTGTGAATAGGCGGTGCATACACTGAGATCTGGACAAAGAGAATCTCAAGGACTATTATACATGAAGCTGAAAACATCTGTCAACCACGAGAAACTCTACATTCATTATTATTATCATACTGGGAGGGCTTTCTCAGTGCTGCCATATGTCGATGGTTAATTTCAGAAAAGATCTATTGAACAACTACAGAACAGCAATATTTCAGAAGAATGACAGGTGCGTTCATAAATAGTTCAACGAGAATAGTCATCGAAGTCTTTTTCGATCAGTGATGCAAAAAACAATTTAGGTTTTGTGGTGTCAGCCAAAGAACGAAGGGATTGGTTGGAAATAATCTCATGTACTCAGTACCTTGAAGCATACAAACATCCAAGAAACCACACACAGTAATACTAATGTCATTTACCCTTTGAGAAAGTGGTTCTGTATTCTATCGTAGATAGTGAATTTGCATATACGTGTGGTTCATTTTACCCCAATGCCTCGCAGAATGCCATTTATTAACTATACCTACAAAGCAACCTCCACAGGAGACTCAATTCAGTGCGTTTTAAATTGTTACAGTGACGGAAGCAGACGACAAAATGGCATTCTACTTTAGAAAATGAATCTCTTCAAGGTTTCTTAATACAAGTCAAACTCTTGTGGCTGTCTTTTTCAAGTATTGAAAGAGAGGACCCAAGACATTTGACAGTCTCTTAACCGATTACACATTATGATATAATTGAGGATAATGTAGAATTATTGCAACAAAAAAAGGATTCTGGTACTTAAAAGTGAAGAATTACCGTTTAAATTGCTCAACACAATACAAAACATGGTACCTACCAATCTATAGAAAGATACGCTTGCTGGTTCATAGTGACTTTAGGTGCTTAAGAAATGACATTTAATGAAGGTATAACAGGTACCCTTCTTTCCATAGTGACTCTACTCGTCAAACTCCACAAACATTAATCTTAGTTAGTGTCAGTCCGTTAACATTGATATGACATAGAAGGACTATCTATCACAACTCCGCCTTTGACCGAGTGTGATCAACGTCGGTTATATATATCAGACTATATATAATGTTTATAACATTCTTCCAACCTACTCTTTATATACAAAACAGTTAAAAACAGGGCCATTTAACCGTACGAAGCGTAATTACAGTAAATGATGATGTGACCAATAATCAAACTGTGCTGCTGCATTTTCCCTTGGTAAGTGGTTACTCTGGACAAATTCTAAATCATAAGTAATGAAATCCATAATCTATCTTCAATACTCAAGTGAATATGTGTATGACCTTCTCCTTTTCAGTTTTTGCATGATTCCTTTTTCTCGTATAGTTCCAAGAATAGCAACCAAAATAAACACTGGAAATGTAAACAGCACGCAAGTAAAAATAAAAATAAAATCATCAAATGAACGCAGAGCTGATTGGGTTTACTCCAACCCATTATTGGTTTAATATATACACAACTGAATCTAGCACCGATAATTATTATAGACAATCTTACAACGTATGACAAGAGTCCCTTCGTATATTTCAATATGCCTAAAGCGGACCCACCGACCAATGCCAACACGAACTAGGCCCAGGGTTGCCAGATGGACAGGGAGCGTTGCCCACGTGAAAGATAAGGGCAAAGGGGATCCAAAGGCAATGAACTATTGTTTAAGGTGCTTGGACAGCATAAGAAAAATAAAATAGGCTCTACATGTCCTAATTCATCCCCAAGCTGTTCTCCGTATTGGAGGCACACAAATGTAATTTGTATAGGGGAAGTGGGAGGGGGTGGTGGTGAACTGATGTTTGAAAAAGCTGCTATGGAATTCGAACCGAGTATTTTTGACAACTGACCACCACTTTAATACACCGCACCATCTTGACACCCCAAAACTTAACTGATATTCGGATAGTCAGACAATTTATTTATATAGAAAATGGCAACCTTGGAGACCATAGTTGACCCTATCATTTAACATGCGGGGCTCAAAAGCATTGGTTGACATTGATTAATCTTCAAAGGGTTCTGAACTTTGGGGGAAGTCCGTTATGTAAACAATTCAAGATAATGCAAATTCCCCCAGTCAGACTTCAAGCAACACTGCACTCTTCCGAGTCCCTTAATCCATGATTGTCAAAATCTCTCATCAACATCTTTACTTTACTTTTCAAGTAAATATACCTATTAAAAATCTGCCTAAGCACCGGTGGGTTCCATTTGGGTGCCAGTTCATGCAGTAATGAAGACCAATGCGCTCAAAAAAGCCAACAACTAGAGAGAAGTAACTCAAATATTATCGATCATTAATTTCATTGTCAGTCAAGTCTTCTTGACATACGAGCGTGCTTAGCACACAGAGACTATCAACTAAAATAGTATTCATTAGAAATTCTTCATGTATTATAAAATTTCATGGCTCGCCTTGTTAGAAGTACACTACACAAACAATGAAACTTAGTTCTTTTTACAAAGGGAGTTAAGAAAATATTGACCTGAAAATGTACGCGAGAGGAGGCAGAGGAGGAGGAATTTTGAAAAGGCTAGCGTTCGTATCTCTTTCATCTTTACAAATTACTACGGAATTTAGCATGCAACTTATTCCCTCGGTATCGTCTGATATCTTCTCATCCCACAAACATAGTAATCTTTAAACAAAGATATTTTGTTAATATTATAAATATGAAATATTAATCTTGCTTACAATCCGTGTAATCGACCTTCAATGCCCAAGTAAAGATATGAATTATATCAAAATCCAATGCTTTTTGAATTATGACATAAGCCAATCAAGGCGAATTTGATATCCAAAAATATCAACACTTTTCGATATTATCGACTATGTATATGGTCGGATGGTCAACCAATTTTAATCCAATCTAATAATATTGAATGGGGCCGGATTTGGGGGTATGCCATCGGTTTGGTGGACGATTTCCAAAATCGGATTAAAATCGGTCAAATGAAATGATATCGTGGACGGGGAGGAGAATTGAAGGCAAGGGATGGGATTTGAACCCTTGCCTCTTGACACCAACCAGGCGCATTAAACCACCACTGTACCACAGCGATTACCCAACTCCACCAAGTGTTAATACAGGTTTAACTTTTATCCCTATAAGTTTGCATACTAAATTCCATAATCGACTCCATCCATTATACATGACTTCTCTCCCGGCAGTCAACCCGTTTGTTAAAAGGTTTACCCTGACATCACCTCGTGTGATAAAAACCACACTTATGTGATAACTACTACAGCTAGAAATGCCTTTTTTTGTAGTTAGTTGCCTTTTTGTTTGTCTAACCCTCCACACTCGATTTGTTTTGGGGTTGTTTTTTTTCTCACAAAGTTGATAGGTTGAACAGTTCCATTCCTATTTTAACCAGAACAATTTCAGACACCGGGAATATTTGTTTGTTTATCATTCATTATCAAACAAACAAGAAATGGTTGTGCTTAACTGATCCACACCAGGCATTGGTGCGAATAGGAATAAAGCTGAGACTCATGACATGACTTTCAGCCACGTCACAAACATAAGACTAACTACTTACAGATGAGTTTTCATATGAAACAAGAATATATCATTTGGTAGTAAGACTTGGCGATTTGCGTATAATAATAGTAACTGTAGACCTTAGGCATAATCAAGCTACAAACAATAGCAGTTCAACTGTGAAAAATATTCTTGCAATATTTTAAATCAAACTACCGAAGACATGACAGCACCCAGCAACGAGTCTGTCAATCAATGACTAATACCTGAATATGTGGGAACCGACCAGGCTCCTTAAAATGATCAATGGTTATTATACACACAATGAAAAGAGAAAAAGAATCAATCAATCATAAATATTCCCTTCATAAATAAGCCATGAACCTGAAGTATCGCCTGTAATGATTGGTTGAGACCAGGGGAGGGGTGACTATAAGCCACCTGGCGGACAGATGACAAGTCACTTCCCCGGGGGGAATATTGTCTGTATTCTTTCTGGACATCTCTTCTTCTAGCCTCGGGTAAAAGTGGTGAGGTGAAGAAGAGATAAGATGGCGAGTGTGGAATCATTCTAGGGTTGAGTCATCACTGTTTGTCTCCATGGTGAGAACCTCCTCGTCAGCGCTGTCTTGTTGTTGTTGTTGCTGGTCACCGTTGTGGAAGACGCGGTGTTGTTGATGGGAGACCATCTGGTGAGCGGGCGGCGGAGTAAGTAGGGCCTCCTCCGTGGACATCACTGAAAAACAAAATGGACGCATCTTTTAAACGTTTTTTTCCCCACACCCTTATGTACTAAAAACAAGACCGTTATGTTACATCGCAATATTTAATGTGATTTGTTGCAGGAAAATGAGTCACAAGTCGCGAAATGGATATCTATTCACATGACCTCTTTGTTGGGATATTCTCAATTTTGGGGTCCTTAGCGCTGTTAGTAGCATAAAAATACATGTACTAAATACATGCATTTCTAAGGTGAACCTATAGAGTATAATATTTAGCTACTTCACTAGCAATTACACACCCAGTAATATTGCATACTTTTTTGGATATCACTGCAAAATGAAATGTGACACTTCTCACTATTCTGGCCTTGATTCACGAGTAACGGAATGTTTTACTCTTCTAGTATCGTAATCTACCTACCTAATCCCTGGTGGTATCTAAACTATGTAATTCATAGTATATAAGATAGTTGGTCAACATATAGTGAGCAAATTTTGATGTGGAGGTTAAAATGCCAAAGTGCTAGTTGGGTTGGCATCTGGAGTTTTTTTTAAAAAAAGAGGCTTATTTATGTAAATTTTGATGTAAAAGCGCAAAGGTTGTCTGTCTGTCTAATCTCAGAAATAATTACCTTTATAAAAAAAAAAAGAAGAAGAAAGGCAATCTCTATCCATTACGTAACGTTGGGTTCCACTATAATAGGGAGATTTAGCCACCACAACGCACCAACACAACGCTAACGCATCCACATATCTCGAGATAAGAGGCCTGCAATGCAGATGCCCTCGGCCTAGCGCCTCTCGAGATATCCCCACAGCGGTAGTAATGTACAAATAGTTAGTGGATGCGTTAGTGTTTGCTAAATCTCCCTAATATTAACACTTTATCTACCTGTGAGTGGCTGGCCAAGGAGCGGCGTATGTGGTGCAGAGCTCGGGGTGGTGGGTGTGTCGGGGCCCTGCTGGGAGTTGGGTGTGCCATGGCCCGAGCCCGGATGTGTGTCTGTAGGCGAAGTGTCGCTGTCACTGGTCGGGCTGATGGCAGCGTCAGGCCGTGCAGGGCCCAGGTTGGCCAGGTTGTCAGGCCAGAACCTCTGCACCGGACGGTTATTTGTCTTGGCTTTCTTTACCTTGGCTTCACTCGGATTTGAGGCATCCAGCATGGGTTGGAGGATTCGCCTTCGCGCATTGATGAACCTGCGGAGGCAAGAGAATTGATTGATTGATTTGTATGAGGCTGGGAATACACTGAAAGATTTATCGATTGAATGATTGGTGGAGTGATAGATTAACGAATTTCAATGCTGTTGATGAGAGACATAATAGTTTGTTTTTTTAAATACATTAATTACATCTGGAGAAATCTCCAGGTAACAAGAGCATTCCTTATGATGTCATTGTCAAGATCACTAAGGGAACAGTGTTACCCACGTCTGAGGAAAGACCTACGTCCTCAGTAGCACGGTAACAGTCGCAGGGTGACTGAAGATTACATAGCTACGTCCATAATATTAGAGACATAATAGTTAGTTACTGCCCCCAAAAAATAAAAAATAAATAGTTACTGCTAGAGATGTGGGGCAAATCCATCCAGAAAAAGTCATTTTTATATTTTATTCCCCAGATTGTTTTAGTAGTGACATGGAGCTCATTAAAGTAAATGTCCATACAACGCAATATTTGAAAAACCCTAGTGAACTGATCTTATGAACATTTGAATATTAATGTTGGAATATTATTGAAATTTAGACAGTCAAGGGTGAAAATCAGGCCAATCCACCATTTCTAAAATCACCCCCCCCCCCCCCCCCCCCACACACACACACCTCGTAATGGCTATATCTGTGTAGTGTAGACATGAAAGTAATTGATATCATTTTTTCCAGCTAATTTGTCTTGAAACAAAACATTGCTATTCCCCATTTAATCTCGGTAAAATATTAGGACATTCAACCCATCGAGTTAACACACATAGCAAAAACGGAACAGTCATTTCATTCCACTATCCACAATATCCTATTCTCCTAAAAATATCTTTTGTCTTTTGTAAGTAAAATTGTCTAAAACTTCCAACAACGATTCAGAAATAAAGACCAGGTGTAGGGGGGGGGGGGGGAAGTAGGTGTAAATTCTATCATAAACCACTCTATAAGATATAACAGATATACTCACCAGTTATTGACTTGTAATAAAGACAGATTAGTCTGGTTAGCTATCTGACGCTTCTCATCTTCTGTGGGATACGGGTGCTGTCAGTGGAATAACATCAAGTTATTAATTCATGAGGGAATAATAAACCATTCTGGGTGCTAACAACTAATGTTACTTGTACCTCAGCAAATAAATGTCCACAGCTCTTTCTTTTATGCTTTACAACCTTACTACCTCTATCAATAGATCGATATGATTCAATAATATTTGTTTGAGACAGCAGTGGACGGAAGACCATGGACTTCTTAACCACTTAATCACTGAAGTAGACCTGGTTTACAAAACAGACATTGTACCGGTTACATGACTAGTTGTACGCATTATTGTATAAATATTCTAAATATATTTTAAAATAATAAAAAGTTTTGGAGGATTTTGATGTCCGGTTGTTTTGCTACAGGGCTTCATAAAAGTCCACATTTATATATCGGCGACCCACCCAAACCCTTAATATACTGGGAACACAGACACACTGGGCAGCCCAATGGATATGTGAATAGAGTCGGTTGCCTACGTTATATCATGATGTTGCCTTACACATGTCCACCCAGAGACTTACTGACGGGAGAATAAACAGATTCGCGGCTTAATCAAGTATCACGAAATGTGTAAAAGGATGCTGAAAGGATGCCTTACCACTATGTGCTGGAAGAGCCAGGACTTCATGACTTGCGTGGCCTGCTTGGGCAGCACCCCGCGTTTGTTCTTCTTCTTACCGAAGAAGTCGTCATCGTCTGAGAGGTCACCAGCACTCAGCACCATCGGTGAACTCGACACTGGAAACAGAGATCAGCATATTTTTACAATCTACAATCTTACAATTTAAATGCATTTTTTTTATAGTTTTATCACACTTGTTTGATAAAAGCTAGACTTGGTATTCTAAAATCTATAGAAAACATCCTATGTTTAGCATGGACTATTTATTAATGCTCTAAAATCAATATCCACATGTTTTACATTTTATCATACCATAAGTCCCCATCTTTCCCATAATCCATTTGGTTTTCATAGATGATTTATACAAGCTGTGATATTCGTGAAAACATTCTTGCAATTAAAGATAAAAATGTTGCTACTTATTTGTATGTCACATTTCAACAGAATCCATCCCAGGATGCACTGCACATTGAACCGGCGCAGTGAGACATGCAAGTCCCCTATTGCATAATCCACCGGTGAAACAGTCAAGTTAGCAGCCCACTCGACAAGACAATATGAAACTATATAGAGGTGAAATGCTACATACATGTGCCTGTGTTGGACTGGGCGGACACTGGGGTACTGGGCACACCTATCTGTGAGAGTGGTGTACTACCGTGGATCACTGTCCCTGACTGTTGACCAACCTGCTGACTCTGACCGTTATTGTTGTTGTTATTGGCCTGGATTTGCTGCAAGAGTTAATAGCAATTATAAGTATCCTATAAGTGAATTAAAGTGTCCAGAGAGGACAAAGATTCGTCCAGACAATTTCTTCAAGCTTTCTTTGTTCTGAGGTAATGCTTTAGCAAAATGTATAAATCAGAACCAGATTGATAGTAAAATTCACTTTATGTATACATAGAAGCAAAGGCCCTTGTCCACTGAGCTGATTCTCATGCGATTTTGCGCTGCAGAGGATACTTTTTCATTAAATTCTTAGAGAATTGGCTTAGTGGACAAGCCTGTAGTAGTAATATGCATTTACAACTACTAATATCATGTAGGTTATATTACTATGTACTATGTTACATAGCGAACACCAAAACCCCACTTTTTTCAATGACATAATAACTCGTTTTATCTTCTAAAATTTAAGGAACCGTCTATGAAATTGAAAATCTGTCTAGAAGTATTTCAAGAGGCTAGCGATATTGCACTATTAATTTGTATCTAACATTATGACGAAAAGCGTGAATTTAAGAAAAACAGGGAGAACCCAATTTTTCATTTTTAGTATTCAAATTCCCGTTCTACAACAGCTAAGGACCACAGATAGGAAGACATGATAACAAGATTTCTTTCTCCTCGATTTAGCTTGGATCTAGAGGACAGTGAGGTGGTTTCTTACTTGGATGGGTTGTGCCACCAGTCCCTGAGGAGTCTGGACCATTTGGTAGAGGGTTCCTCCAGACACGATTTGTCCTTGACCCAGTGCCGTCATAGCTGCAGGCTGTGGAGTATTCGCCTGGGGAGAAAACACAAAGGTTTTACATCATAATTTTTTATATTATTTAACTATTATCATATTTATTTCGCATACTAGGTCGAAATGTTGCGTGTTCACACCTATTAGGGACTGTTCATAATTAACCACGGTGGTGGGGGGGAGGGGGAGTGTGGGGGGGAGAATTTGCGAAAAATTCTTGTGCAAAATTGTATGACCCCCCTTAAAGTCTTGTGCAAAATCCCATGACCCCCTACATCATCGTAGTTCAGAGTCTGTGCAAAAAAAGATGGCCCACCCCCGAATTTTAGAGCCTGCAAAAAAAATGCCCCCCCCCCTCCAAGCCTTCAGAGTCTGTGCAAAAAAAGGTGAAGCCCTTTATCCACTAGGCGGATTATCTCGAAGGGAGGCAATGGGAGGAGAAACAGAATCAAAGAGTGTTACTTACAGTAGGTGATCCAAGAGGCGGAGAGCCGCAACCTTCTAGTAAAGGCATATCACTACGTAATAAGTTCTCACTCTGTAGTTTGCCCTTCAGGCAGGAGATGTAGCGATTACAGAAGTCCTTACACAAGTCGTTCACCTTTTCCAACTCCAATAGATGAATACGCAAAACCTGTATGGCCTTCACCATCTGGAAAGCCAACAAAGGAAATGAGAAAAATCTAATTTTACCGTTGGCCCCAACAGTGATCTGTTTCTAGAGCCACAAATAAAGAACTGAGATCACACTTAACATAGGAAATAGCTTTTTAAAAGCTATTATTATTATCATTCATTTTTTGTGAAATCAAATATGGGTAGAAGGGAATGCCAGACAGTCCTAATACATGTACTACTGAACAAGCAACGGATCATTATCTAATCTAACATACATGAACAGCCTGGTATATACTGTGAGAAATAAGTATACAATTATGTAAAGATTAATGACAAAACATTTCTGGACTGTTGGTGTATAATCCCGGTGTATAAGCAACGACCGGTGCACCAGCAGGCCAGAAATGGAGGTTATTGCTGGTGCAGCACCGTTTGTGTATAATCCCCAGGCTTTGCACCAAACAGTGCACAAACAGCCCCGAAATGGGGGACATTAAGCTTTCAATAACCCCTTTTTGGACCATTCAATGTAGAGACTAAAGAAATCTCCAGTGCATCGGAGAGATCTCCCCAAAATAGTCTTTGTATTGGTTTTGACATCTGTTAAGTTGTCTTGCAAGTGTGAGATTCAGCCTCAGTACTCACCAAGCTGTCTAGTTCTGGATCGTCAGAGAAGAAGGGCTTCCTGTCCTGTTCCTGATGATGTACGAATGCCTGGATGTCGACATCGAAGCCGTCAGATGAAGGGCAATCCGGCGTCTGTGTGGCCTGCTCGCACTTCTCAAACAGCAGCGCCATCAGCGGAAACAGGGGGTGTCTGCAACATAAAGGTAATACCAGATTGAATTACTCTAAGCTCTAAACAAGGTCCGCAAGTATACCCTAGACGTTGGAGGAGATAGCAGTGTGCACCATAGTGAATTTGGAGATGAGAGACGGTCGGTCTCTGCCAAATTGTAACAGTGGAGACCGAAAAGATTTTACAGAGACCAAATAAAGTCTGGGTCATAGACAGGGTTCCCGTGGTTCAGAGCACTTTGAACATTTTATCACTTGGATATTTCATTGGAGACCGTCAGGCCCTGACAAATATCAATCTCAGAGACCGAAGAAAATTCTGTGGAGACCTGGGCGTCGGTCTCTGAGTTATGTTGCACACTGCAGATAGCCACCCTCACAGACTCTTAGAACGTATTACTACAGGTGAAAGAACAGAATTAAGCGTTTCAATGTTTCTCGGTCATGGGGTATTATTATGTCTTAGTTAACGATGTGGGCGAAACACAATTTCTGAGGTTAAAATATACTGTCTTCCAAATTTAGAAATTCATTAATTCTTTTCAACATTTAAAAAAGAATTAAGGAATAATTTTATTTTTTTAGACAGAGAAACAATTTCATCAATGATATGGAAAATATGATGATGGTACAAATAGTTGGATGAATATTATGAATGAAACGACGATATATTTAGTCTGATAGTGGGTGAAGTGAGTATTTTTTAGTATAGTTTTGTACTGGCAACAGGTTCTTATTCATGGGGATGTTGAATGTTATTGTTTTTTGTTTCATCGGAGAACCAATTTTGATAAGTTTCCAATCGAAGGTCGATCTTGCTCTTGAAACTAACTGATTGTTTCATGGGTTCCTGACAAGACTAAATATATTGCACATTCAACTTGCAGTTTAGCATGGTTTCATGCAGTAGGAATCGAAGACTATACATTGCATATCCCTCAATTGAGCTTAGGATAAAACTAAGATTTTGCTAATATTTGGGTTCTCCTGTATATGAGTGAGTGGTGTGAGTGAGACGTGAGTGACTGAGTGATATGTGAATGAATGGTGAGTGAATGAATGAATGAATGAATGAATGAACGAATGGGTGGTGTGAGTGAGTGAGTGAGTGGTGAGTTAATGCCAGTCATAGTGAGTGAGCGAGTGAGTGAGTGAGTGAGTGAGTGAATGAACGAATGAATGAATGAATGAATGAGTGAGTGAGTGAGTGGAGTTAGTGAGTGAGCGAATGGTTCAGGAACTCACCTGTAGATGGCCTTCTTGTCATTCTCTAGAAGCGCTTCAGCTTCTTGGAGTTGGGCGGGTGTAACTGTCTGTCCCGTCACTAGGGGGCTAGTCGTGCTGTGGGTAAACAATAAGGCCATACATCAGGCTTAACTACCAACACCCTCATTGCCGCTTTTTACTACAAATTCACCAGACAACATTTATTCATTCCATCGAGGCCAGGAGTAGAGCAGGCTCTTTCTTTCCACCCAGAGCTGGCTGCTGGTAATGGTCGTACACTGGTTTCAGTTGAATTAAATCATATTGGCTTCGTTATTTGAAATTCAATTGAAGTAATTAATTGTGATATATATATCATCAGAGCTATACATACCATTTGTATAGCTCTGATATGTATTATTTTCTCTTAACCATTATGTCTGAGTATGAATTATGTTGTAAGCGTTTAAGCTAATTTATTTGTGAATCCTAGGTCATAAAATGTATTACTGCCTTATATTTCATCTCTGATTGTATAGTGCTTGCACCATAGTATAGGATAGCTAGCATTCGACTCGTTAACTCATCTTCACTGGAATCTTATATTATTAGCTAATGAACACTCTAGTCTAAATATCCAACTATCAAGGACCGAATAACAATGATTATTCAGAACAACCGTCACAGATAGTTCATACTCATTAGTGTTTTAAACAAATCTAACCAGGAAACGAATAAGAATATTTAGGATTTATTTGGGCTTTTGGAGTGGTATTTCAGCAATCTGTTGGTCCAGTTTCACCAGCTGGCCATACAGGGGGTATAGTATTCTGCCAACAATTGGTCAGTTTACTTAAAGCGACTGAGATGACGAGCCGTTTCTCGGATGGCATGGGTAAAGATTTAGGATCAGGGTTCGTACACAACAAAAATCAAAGGCTTTAAAAAGACTTTCAATTCCAGGGATGCAGTTTTTCAATGAGCTTGGAAACACTTAATAACACTCGACACAGTAATGATTTGATATCATTGTTATAATTCAGGGATTGTTATAATTCAGGTATGGCAGTCGACCATATAAAAAGGGAACATTTTAAGATGTAGAACTGTAAAGGTTCAGTGGCAAACTATTAAAAAGACTTGTCATTCTTCAACTGGGATGGCCTCTGTAAACAGACACCTTTTGGAATGTATGATTTTCAATGCCTGTGTGTAAATTCAAAGGACTTTCAAGGCCCTGAAGCATTAAAATGAAATTAAAGCATTTTCAATGATTTCAAGGCGGTGCAGGATGATCAGGTGGGAGGCAGTATTCATACAAGACACAAGTTGTACACATGCAGGCACTGCCTCCCTCCTCCTCCTGCTGCAGGGTCTGGCCATTGTTGTCTTGTGATGAGTGTTAGCAGTAGTGGCGGTGCTGGCATCAGTAGTTCCTCCACGTGTCTGCCAGACACATCTTTCCTCAAGCGCTGCCCAGCATCCCTGATCATGCCTGGACAACGCAATGCTCATCCATCCTCATCCCACAACAGAGGTGGCGGATTTACATGGGGGCGTGGGGGTGGGTGTCTGGAGAGAGGGAGGGGGAAGAGAGAGAAAGAGAGGGAGAGAGGGGGAGAGGGAGAAAGAGAGACAGGGAGAGAGATAGATAGAGAGTGATAAGGAGAGAGGGACAGAGCAAGAGAGAAAGCGAAATAGAGGAAGAGGAACAGAGGGGAGAGAGAGGAGAGGAGAGAGGGAGAGGGAGGGAGGGAGACAGAGACAGAGACAGGGAGAGAGAGAGAGAGAGAGAGAGAGAGAGAGAGAGAGAGAGAGAGAGAGAGAGAGAGAGAGAGAGAGAGAGAGAGAGAGAGAGAAAGAGACAGAGCAAGGGAAGGGGAGCAGACAGACAGAGCTTGATCGGGATATATAAACACAGCCTAGGTGCCTACATTCAAGCCTATATGTCTGAGATGTTTTGATGTTCACCCTTGAACTAGTACTGTCACGACCAGTATTGTTCCCACAATATCAATAAAGGTATTGTTTATTATTTTATTTTCTTGCTCAGGAAAACCTGGGGGACCTGCTTCGCAGAGGGTTTCTTCCTCTACATTATGAACGTCAGAATATAGATGTTTAAAACAAAGATAGGGAGATTTATCGAACTTGATCCCCCACCTAGATTTAATGTGAAAAAACATAGGCCCCCTTAGATTTAATGTGGTGTAAAAGAACCAAAACAATGCAGCTATTCAAAATTACCTGAAACATCCTCATTTGCATAACAAATCACCTTCACCTCCAAGACAAAATCGCCCATGATGACCCCAGTGACCCCTGCACGTGGAGACGAGCCACCTGACACGGCGGGAGGCCAAGAGCAACACTTGGTAACAGCCAATCATTGTTACCGACCTGCTGCTGCTGCCACACCTCCCCACTACTACTAGCCATCAAATCATTACCATCTCACTCGCCTTCTCATCCCCATCACGCATACACAACTCTTCCTCGTGTAGAGCCTCTTCAGCTATTATTGCCATCTCAGGGCTAGTTCATGGGAGGGGAGGGGGGGGGGCAAAGGGGCTAAATAGGCTCCTACTCTACCTCTCTATATCTCTATCTCTAATATATGAAATCTAAGAAATTTTCCCCTTTTCCTCCCACTTTAATCGTGAAATGTAAGGCTCATTTTGCTCACGTCTGATTAAATTAAAGTAAAAAGTTGCATGTTTTGGATAACAACTGCAATAATTGACTTCTCGGATCCATGTTCCCATATTTTAAGTAAAAACTCTTTTCCAAAACAATATTCATAATTTACCCCCCCCCTCCAAGCCTTCCTAGATCTTGCAGCCTCTCCATACCTATATCTCACCCAGCATCCCTACAAACCTACCCATCCATTCCACCGAGTTTCCATGTGGAGGTCGTCAAGTCAGGATAAACCCACATTGCTATCTATCTAGTTCTCAATGTGCTATGAAATCATTACCACCTTTCCCCACCCAGGCACACTGAGCATATTGCAACAATCAAACACTTAACAGGGCTATTCCAGAATGTTATGATATATTTCAGTATATATAATCAGGATACTTTGTAAGTGCACGTTAGCGCCGGGAACGGGAGGGTTCTGTTCTTATTCTATGCTTTTTTCTTCATGTCTTCATGTATTATTTCGTCGTCAAACTGTTTCTGATTAATCACCGATAATTGATTGACTGTAAACAATGTCTTTCTTAGATTGTGAAATTAATCGACTCTCTATCTATTTTTCTTAAATGTATTCATCGAGATGTTACTATTAAGACTGGGAACAGTGCCCTTGCTGGTATGATGTTTCTGGTAGAATCAAACCAACAAAACCAACACTTCCTGGCGCTTAACTCTTAACCTTATTTCTGTATCTAAAGTTCCTCCACTAAGTGAAGTCGCCAAGAACAAGCAATCACTTGCGATCATTCATCAATCCAGGCTCAGCCTTGCGACCCATAATCAGTTCCTCCACTGAGTCGCAAGGCGTCGAAACAAATCCTAACTTTAATTCACTTTACGACTGAAGTATGTCTCTCAAAATTCTAAAAGATACGCTTAATTTAAAATATGATCGTTATAAAATAACGCATTATATATATATATATATACACCCAATTTTGCGACTGTACTTTCATAACTCTTATGTATCGGACCCTTTATACTTTACTTAACCCCAGTCATCATATATACGTCGAGCCATAGCAAGTGTCCAACAAATCTCCACCTCCCACGCCAACAATTGCCAATCCATCCAGCGGCTCCCATTTTCCACCTCGTTAAGCCTATCATAACAGTATTGCAGCTCCATATTGGCTTCATGGTGCCCACTATTAACTACTCAGCCCTCTGCTTTTTGTACACATGATGTGCCAGGCTCCTCCAGACCACTACTACTGCTAAAGCCTATCACATACTGGAAATATCAAATCATTCCAAACACATCTTTCCCCTTTCCACCCATCTTAAACCTATAAAGCCACATGTGGTTACAACCACTGTTCTTACTACTAGGAGGAAAGGCTTAGACTTGTACTCAAGGGAGGCAAACGACATATGAATGGATGAGTGGGAAACTACAACCTCCTTACTCTGCCACAGATAGTGTGCAAGCAGGGAGGAGGTATAAGCTGCATTCCAAGCCAATAGGGCATTTGAATAGCCGCCATTTGCAATCTTGATTCGCATGGAATTATGGGACTAAAGATACAGTATAAAATCTATAGAAAACATGCCATGGTCAGCATGGACTATTTATCAATGTTTTAATGTCAATATCCATGTGTTATACATGTTTCCATAACACAAGTCCCCATCTTTCCCATCATGCAATTGGTTTTCATAGAACATTTATAAAAGCTATGATATTGGTGAAAACATTTTCGATACAAATGTTATCAAATAGTTGTATGTCAGATTTCATCAGAATCCATCCCAGAATGCACTGACAGACATGCGCAATGGAACATGCAAGTCCCCTATTGAACAATTAGCTATTTTTTGTTCACACATGTGTAAGTCTTTGATTTTATTTTTAAAAAAAAAACGAAATTTCAAAATAATTAAAATGTATCATCTAGCCCCAGCTTGAGATGGACCCATTGGGGGACTTGGTGCTAGTCTAGCTAATTTTTGCAATTATTGCTTTTCTTTATGTTAGTAGTTTAGAACTAGCATAACCCCACCCCCTTCTAAATGGGCATAATTACTCCCTAATTATTTCCTTACACAAAACGTTTTCAGTAGGTTGTAATTGATCACTTGCAAACGAGTTAATTTAATCTTCATGATATTTCAGCACTTTTTCAAAGCCTACCTATGAGCCTCCTGTATTTGGGCGGTTGTCGTGGCCACAGCCTGAGCGGCTACTTGACCTGTGATGTGAGCTTGTGGCATCATGTGGGTGTAGGCGGAGGAGGAGGAGGAGGAGACGTGGGCTCCCCCGGGCCCTGTGGTGGTAGCAGCGGCAGCAGCAGCAGCAGCAGCAGCCCCGCCGTGCTGCATCGTATAGGGCGGCCACGACAGCCAGACCTGCAACAAACAACAACAGTTGTACTTATTAGTATTGCACATTTAGAGAAAAAGAGACAGGTGAGAGACAGGGGTAATACGGAAACAAATTAAGTGTTTTCGATTTATCCCCCAGCTCCTTTACCTAGAAAAACCTTACCATCTTAAAAAAAACGTTTGACCTTTTTATTTTATTTTTACAAAAAAGCTAATTAAACCGGGAACACAAGTCTTCCTAACTAGAAATCCCTTAAAAGGTACATTTCTCTGGTTTAAAACAACTTTTGTTACGAGATAGACATCTTTTTCAGATCCTGGAAGATGGTCTCCTAAAAGGAAGTTTTAAAAAAGTTACCCCTCCTGACCTAGGACTCGGTGTTTTAATGGGAATATAATGACATTTTTGGGTCTTAATGGAATTATAATGGCACTTTGCGGTTTGAGGCGAGAGGCTTTCCCTTCGTTTGAAGGGACTCTCTCAACTGTGGGCCTAGACTGTAAACGCAGGGTCATCCTAAGAAGGCGAATTCCAATAGTTCAAACACTCGCCACAATGGATTGCTCTCATGCCAGTCTATCATTATCACTTAACTACTATACATACTTGATAAAAAGATCCCCACGCTTAGCATCCCCCTAATATGGAAACTCAGAGGCACTCGGGCAGCGTAAACAAGTACAAAGAGGATATTAAAAGCCTTCAACTAACTTAAGCAGGGATGTGAGTGGGGCCATGAGCAAAAATACTGATTTTATTGGGGGGAAAGGATAAATCATAGGGAGATTCGGGGCGGGGCTTGGGGTGGGGGTTAGAGGTGATTATGATAATTTTAATCTTTGAAGTTTTCAAACGAAATTCGGTAAATCAAATTTGTACGATTTTTAAAAGACGATTTTTTAAAAAAATACGTTTAAAATGATGGTCATTGGAATTTGAGGGAAATTCAACAATTTTCATAAGTTTTCAAAAATACTGATTTCAGTCTTTCATCCCTGAAAATGACAGGTTTGAAACACCTTCCAATTGTATAGTATTAATAGAACAAGAAGACACGACTTTCATGCTAATGCTAATGTTAATGTTAATTTCTGCTAAGTAACGTTTTATCTAATTTGATACATTTAGAATTGAATAATTAGTTGACGAAATGTGAAAACACACAAAAATAGCCAAATATCAACCGATGGTGATTCCTTGGTTTTTGTTATGGAGTCCTTTGTCAGGGAAGATGGAATATTTTAGAATTGTAATGCTTACACACTTGAGTTGACCAAGTTTATTAAACAGACAACCATCTATACCCGTATGCTTGGGTCATGGGAATGGGGCAGACTCAGATCAGATAAGAATGGTTTTCCGTGATTGGACGCCTACTTCGCTAATCGGTTTCGTGGCCTTAGTCAGATAGAGTTTAGCAACATATAATAGAGTTTAGCAACATATAATACATTACTAACATATTAATGGAATTATAATGGTACTTTGCGGTTTGAGGTTCGAGACTTTCCCTCCGTTTGAAGGGACTCTATCACCTTAGGGCCTAGACTGGACTATAGATAGACAGATAGAGCAACCGATCCATAGATGATTAAGAAAATAATGGGGGATGGAGGAGGGAGTGTGCCAAGTAGTCCGAATCTACCCCCCTTCAACCCTTGCCTCGATAATGACCACTCAGGGGGTTGTTGACCTCGAAATGTACAGGCAAAGAGGGGCTCTCCAAAAGGACGGCGTCTATAAGAAATGATTGGGCCACTGGGCTCTCTTTCTAACCACTAGAAAACAGATCCAGTATGATTTGGGCAAAGTTCATTATAGAGAATAGAGACTGTGGCTAAGAGAGTCCCCAACTGAGAACTGTTAAGCCACATACTGGGCAATGCCTAAACAACAAAAGGACACCACGCACGGCATATGTCACTGTCTCAAACAGGGAAGGACTGCTTCCTTCAAGTCAAAGAAAGAGGCACAGATGGATGCGTTGGTATATGCTGAGGCACAGAAGGGTAAGTGGGAATTAATTATCCTAGGCAGTATGAAACGCCATTTCTGCTATTACTATCTATATTGCTACTGCTCACCAATACATCATAAGCCTTTTCCCTTTTCACAGCTATATCTTTCCCTCTAAATTACAGAATCTGAGTGACTGATGAAAGAACCCACTCCACTCCCATCACGAACATGCCTCTGATGTATTTGACAAAGTGGGGAAAGACAGGAGATGAGGAAATAATTCAAATCCATACTAACGAGTCAGTGGCACACTTTCTCGATATTCTGTATTCAATTGACTAGGAAAATGTTCTGATGATGTCGAATATTGGCAAATAAAGTCAGGGGGATAGGAACCTAGTTGATCTTATTTACTTTTAAATATATTTTTTAAAACAGACTTTCATGTGTAGATATTTTGAACAAAAAAAGTCACAATTTAGTAGTGCATGATGACAGAGCATGGATGGGAGAACTAAGTGTGGCACATTACACCCATCACACTAACCATCCCAAATCCCCAGCATCCCCACCCAGCAAACAAAGACAGGCCCAGGCCTTACCCCAGGGGCAAGGCTTCGAGACAAGCTCTTCAAGACTATTATCCTTACCACATCTCTCCATTTGGCCTTACTCACCCTCCAACCCATCTAACACGCAGCCACAAGTACAGATGACGTGTACAAGAGTTAAAACTGCCTCTGCTCTAAGCACTACATTTACCAATATATATTCACTTATTTTTCTCTAACATTTACCTAGTGATTGTTCCGTGGAACACATCACAATTTCTCGTTTCAAATAAGCCTAATTTGCAAAAATGTTCAACATTTTCTCAATTATTTTAGTGTATTTTTCGAAATTTTAAGAACTTATTTTGATAAATGATATACATTTACCTATTTTTCTCTAAATGTTACCCAGTGATGTTGCATGAAACACCTCACAGTTTCACGTTTCAAATGAGCCTAGTTTATATGAATTTTAAACATTTTCTATAATATTTTTGTGTTTTTGACATCTAAAGAACTTATTTTGATAAATAAAAAAACAACACTTTCTTAATTTTAACTAACTAACTAATATAAGTCAAAGCCATGACAAATCTATTAGAGGTTATCATTGCCTATATTGATCAAGAATGGTACGGTATTTATTTCAAATAACTTTAAATATGAATGAAGAAATTAGAATGCCAGACGAGTGAAAACCATGATAGTAAGCCACCAGTTCTTAAAAACCTGGCTAGTCTGAGCTACCAGTAAGAGAGAGAGAAGAGATTTCTAATCAGTCTTCTCCTGGGTTATGGGGGTGATTATAGCTAGTGGTAAGCCGGTGAATTTCACACTATTTCACACAGCCACATGTGAATCTTCGGCGCTGAAGGTTTTACCAGTTTGGCGGCGTTGGTAGGTCGGTCGCCAGGCCCGATATGCGTGCGCTGAGAGAAAGACAAAAGCAGTTTGCGGAGGTGATTTATGGGCGATGAAGAGATCGTGGAAGGGATCAACAAGTTCTAAAATTAGATCAAACCAAGAGTAGACACTTCAATGAGTGCGGAGACAAGCGCTATCAAAAGGTATGATAGCTAGGAGGATGATATCAGAATGCGGAGGAGAGGAGGCACAAATAAACTAAATTTCACGAAAATACCACGATCGAACATTGCCAGCTAAGATTAATGAAGAAAATTATCAGAACAAATGGAAAGATTCTACAATAGAAAAAATAAGAAAATGCGAGAAGAAAACAGCCCATATTTTACAAGAAAAAATTTTAAAATTCAAAGCATCAATATTAAAGGAAGCAAAATAATAAGTACTTGAAGGAGACGTTCTTCAGACCCCATTACTGATATCTTTTTATTCCAGCCCAGTCCATTCTTTCCCCCACTACCATTACCAAATATCTGTATCGCCGGATCGATAAAATGACATTTTCCCTCAATATAGCCCGCATCAAATGGAGATCCAGATCTCATTCAAGGATGAGAACATCGACCAAAAGAACCCCCTCCCTCGCCCCCTTCTTCCTCTACTTTTAGACCCCCCACCCCCCGTGCGTTTATCCTCTCTCCTCAAACTCCACAACCCTCCATTATTGGCAATCATGCCCCAACAACAACTTGGGAAGCAGACCCAAACTTCTCCAGCCTTATCCCCACTCCAGCAAGCAGCAGACACCACCTAAACCACTCCTCCAGTGTATATTCTACTTAATTCAAACTTAAGGTAAAAAATATCCTTTTATTTTTTTATCTTGTATGTTTCGCTCCCACGAGTCAGACCTAGTTGTCACTTGAATCTCCTAACGACTTGAGAATATTTGAGGAGAAAATGGGAATCCTTCTTGTCGTATGATATATTTGTTCAGTGTTGTCTTAGTTCTTTATATTAGATCATAGTATTTCTTTTCGAGGCAACACGTGAAAACACCCGGGTAGGATACTGCGTCTTTTTGTATTGTATATGTCCTTGATCGGCCTTAAATGAAATAATAATAAAAACATCTTCAAGATTTTCCAAGGCATAATGGGTCTAATTCTTTTTCTCACTGATGTCAGCAAAAATTTAGATCATAGTGGATATTATTTCAGATGTCACACACACACACTCCCAGAAGACAACCATTTCCCCACACTTTAAATTAATGTATTTAAATGGTGATGTTTTACTCAAATAGTTCAAGGTAAATGGGGAACGCGAGATGATGGCAATGGTATAAAATTCCGTCCAGCGTTCCATTGCAGAGGGTGAAGAAACAATGAAAGTAAAAAATGTGGGTAAATTAATAAAGAAGAAAAACAAATAGTGTGTGTGTGTGGAAGGGGGGGGGGGGGCGCAGTTATGTGGACAATCCTGACCACATTACACATTGACTGCTAGTAGAATGAGTCGAAGGAGGAGGAGGATGGGCAGGGAGGAGTGGGATGTAACCTTGACGACGACGCGCGATCTACCGGAGCGGAAGTGGAGATGACCGCTGGTGAGAAGTATAATCGGTGTAACCATGACGACGTGGGGACTAATGGTCATTTTGTGAACTGACCAGTTGGCGAAGGGAGGAGGAAGGCAGGGAGCTATAATGGCAGTTGATTCGTGCTGCCCTCTAGTTCCGAGCGTAGTAATTACGGAGAAGAAGGTCAATAAGGAGGAGGCATATGGAGAGAGGTGCGAAGCGGGCATAGTTAAGCAAGAGGGGAAAAGGCCACTGACCCGGGGCACCCATACATTAAAATGTTCCTTGTTGTAAGGACAGGAGGTCAAACGCCAAAGATTCGAACGAAATTCTTCTACGTAATCACTTACTTGCTTAAACTTTACAGCCTTTTATACAATGTGCTCATAATGTATAATTATATTTGATTTAATTTCAAAATATCATTTTTAATATAATTGTTGAAAAGAAAAGCAATGCGCGAGAACTGGGTCGAACATGAGATTATAGGACTTAATTATCTTTTTACATAGTCGACAAATACAATGTAGGTTTAATATAGCCATCTCATATGGTATAATAAAACATGATGATGATTTGATAATAATGTTGGTAGAATAACAATATTGAAATAAGCCCTGAACTTTTCTACAAAAGAAATCCAAGCCAAATGAAACCCGAACTTTCTTAAAGTAGAGCACAGAAGTATGAAATGACTTAATTAAGTCACAACTGATCATTCAAAAATATTTAAGTCGTTATATAAAACAATGGATAACTTGGACTCCCTCCAATTGGCCCATAGCCTTGGGAGAAAGCTATCGTGCCACCACAACAAACCAGCAAAGAACACATAACAGCATTATCAACCACCAGATTCACCTTATCCCCAGGCCTATCCATATGTATCATAGCAATCATCTGAACCACCCTCCTCTCCCTTTCTCACAGACTTGATCCATATTTTCCAAGCAATTTATCTCTATCTTGTATACACGCACAGAAGACCTAATCACAGGTTCCACTTCCTAGCTCAGAGATCCACTTTTTCTATTCAGCATCGCTAGATAACCATTTCCTGCCTGGTGGATCCACCTTTTGGCACGCACCCATTAGTACCATCTCCTACCTCATGGCTCCGGTTTTTACTGAGAGTCCTATCATGACTGGACGTGGGGAGAAATAAAGCAACCCGGGCGGAAAAGTGGGGCCTGCAATAAAACCATCCAATATCTATCTCTCTAGTATGATATTTCCTTTATTCATAAGTACCATATTTTTTACGAAGGTGGTTTCTGGTTAGAGAAACTTTCCCTTCACAATATTCACCGTTTTGAGGCAAGGAACTTCTTAGGGTAAGGTCCTTCCAGTCTCGTTGAATCAACGAAGTACAAAGGATTGACCCAATATTCCCAAGTCCTTAATTCCCAGGGATGAGAGTTGGGTCGTGCCATTTTTAAAAGAAAAAGAAAAGAAGCGTCAATTCTAATTATTTAAGGCGTCCACTACCAATACAGCATACTTTAAACTGAAAGAAAGACTTAATTCAACATTCTGATGACCTAACCAATTTGACTTTGAGAATTTAATTTAATTGAATTTTTTAGGCCAATCAGATTTTGAAAATTGTTGTTGAAAATCTGTACGAAATTTGGTTATATACATACGAGCACATATATATATTATTTTATCAGAATTTTTTTTGGGGGGGGGGGGGGGCGGGGGAGATTGGACTCTTTTTTTTAAGTTAGTAAAAATACTGAAAATATTACATCGCTAGTACCTGTACATATGTACACTTCCCTGATATATCTAATATCTAATAAATACGAATAGTTCACATAGATGAGTGGACCCTAGGTCTATAAATGAAATGCATTGAGGGTTAAGGTATAGGTGGAACCCTTATTTCTAAATGCTATTCTATTCATCAATTAGGCCAACCTTGCTGTACAGAGAACCAGGTAGTAGAAGCCGGTTTCAGTACTCCGTTCCTGTCCGAGATGAGATGAGAGTAAATTTTAGATGAGATGAGGTGAACAGAATGAGATAAACGATCAGGTGGAGTATTGGCAAATATAGACCAGCAGTGCCACTCGTAATTCATTGGTATAATGGCCACCTGGCGGATCATTGGTAAGCTTTTGTTTCAGCAATAACTCGCTACTAAAATGCAGCTCAGATAACGCTTTATCTCGCAATATCTCACGAGCGTTGGTGGCAATATGAGTGAGGATTGATGAGTGCAAAAAAGAAACGATCAGAAAAAAAGTCATGGTACAAATTGAAAATACTATAATTTTAGATATATTCTAAGGCAACGTAACTATAAAAACAACAACACAAAACTCAACTAAAGTGATTAAATCTACCCTGGTCCGTTTTTTTAAATTTTCCATCATTATCCAATATGATTAATATTTTGCACAGGAAAGAAGACATAAACAAATTTGATTTAAACAATTATAACTATCCACTCAAAAGTACTGAAGGATTGAACGTGACACACGAATTAACGGGGTGCTATACCTCATTGTGCCATATATATCATGATATGTATACCCATACTAGCATACTATATATTTTAATCTTTCATAGCAATACATGTTACCCCTATGGCGGCCTCCAGTCTAATGGTCAGGTGCGGGTACATGTATTCCATTTGTCTTTTAATTTACAGCAAGCGTAACCGGGGTCAATATCTATAATATTAACATTTTTAACAGAACGTGGAGGTATTGAATGGTACATGAATAGCAAATCTATCATGAACGTATCCTTTTATAGGAAGGATTTAGAGTAATTACCTAAACTCCATTCCCTTAAAACCAATATATTATAAAATGCCAGAAAAATTCCTTTGGCAATACAAATTACTCGTCAAATTCGTAAATAGACGCAGATTTTAACTGACCGGTAAAATTAATAACCTAAATATAATATTTTTTTAAATGGGATTGACATTAAATTTGGGAAGCGAAGTTTGAAGAAAGAAATAACCTGCATAGTTTATAAATGAGTGAAGGAATTCACGCAGGTGTACTGTTACCAGCCTTTACAAACCCAAATGGTGATCCTCCTCAACCTTCTCTACCTGCTTTTCTCCCAAACTAGTTCAATTTTTTTCCTACCACACCCCTAGATCATTATTGGGAATATCCTTGAGGTTTTAGCACCATTATAATGAACTCCTTTTTTGTGAGGATGGAAGGAAGGATGGAAGGAAGGGAGGGGTGAGGGGCGGGGGGGGGAGATTGTGGAGATTTAAGTATATGACAATAAGTGATTTTTGTAAAGGTTTTCCATGAATAGTGGCCTATGTCTCTTGACCCTGTTGTAGTGAACCACGAGTATGTGTCAGCACCCAGGGGGTCCTGCTTGTATAGACACAACCTACAACCAATAACTCATCCTCCTCCAAGCCCACCACTCCACCAGTTCCAAAACTTTTTTTTCACCAACAAAACTACACAACATCGCAGCAACGAAAAAACATACCTAGCCTGATACCTAGCCTGACTACGCAGTGCAAACGTCCCGGAGTAATTATAAACTGCTTTACTTGTCACTTTATGGGGAGAAAATAAGCAGGGAAAGGTTTTACTTAAACTGATGGGATTCAAATGTATGGGGAGGAAAGGGATAGGGGGAGATGTGGCAGAGATGGGGACGTCGCAGCAGGACAAGTCATACTGTACATAGTTAGCACCCGCTGACTCCCTTCTCTATTGTGTTCACAAATAAACCCACAGCGTTTAATTTTTGTGATGAGAAATTTTCACGGTGCCAATCTTTCAAAATCGGACACATAAAGCAAGTTGTTATCGCCAAGGAGGCATGGCTTGTATGAAAGGACATGGGACCTGGTTAGTCCGATGTAAATATACGAGTTGTGAGGACTTTTCAAGGTTGTGAATCGGTAAATATTAAATTTATTTTGATTGACAGGTGCCAATCAAACTGGTAGGAGCGGAGGCGGTCGGGGTGGTAGCACTTGAGAAAGTGACACCTGACATGACTAATAGAGGGCACGTTAGTCGGGTTTGTAACTTGAGATATAAATACAGATCCACGTGGAATCTGGTCAGACTTTAACCTGATCCTGGTGACAAGATAAGGTACTAAGATGAGTATTGAGGGCGACTTAAGAAAATTACAAAATGTCGAATTCTGTGTGTGTAAGACAACAGTTAATAATATCGAGAAATCCCATTCATCAATTTTACTAATATGTTTAAGTATATGGAATATATTGTAATAGCCATTGTAAGTGTAGAAGAGAAAACAGACGACGTATGAAATCATCACGACAAATATTAGCTGTTTCCATGACATGCGTATAGCTGCCTAAGAACCATTGCTAAAAGTAGAAAAGAGCTGGGTATCGCATCCCTTTATACTGCTTTTTCTCATCTGGGGCGGATCCAGGGGGGGGGGGGGAAGGGGGCCTGGTGCACGTGCTCCCACCCCATGAAAATGATTTGAGGCAAAACTTTGATAGTCCCAATGCAAAACAAATAAAAAGATCCCTTATATATATATAATTATATACACAGACCCAATACTTTGCAACTGCATCCCCACGATTTAAAATTATGTTAAACCTCACCTGACCGAATCGTGTTGTCCAAATAAATTTGGACTAAAAAGCAATGTGTCCAGTACTAGGCCTACTCTAATATCAAATAAGTATTGTAATTCTCATATCACTGGATATATCAGAGCAAGGTGAAAAGAATAACTGCAATAGATTTTATTCCAATAGTCTTTCCTAATCTTGAATTCATCAATGCATTTGAGCAATTATTCCTACACATGGTTCCTGCAGCTCAGAGTAGATTAATTTAATTCAATGAGTTTTAATGACCAATTACATCCTAATATGACCAAATATATTATAAGAAATAATGAGGGTGGGTTACTGCCAACCGGTTAAAATGTCATGTGGTTGATTTAAATTCCCATAATAGAGGACGATGAGTGGAAAATTCAATTTTTTGTTTTTATTTTTGGTTGGTCTCTGTCCGACGTTTCAGACCCTAACAGGTCATTCTTCAGGAATTCCAGATTTAAAATAGATTTCATTAAAACAGCACATAAAACAACCAATCCCTCCCTCTTAATATCATTATGTGTTAAACCTGAATGAAAACGATTTCAATATTTCAATAACAAGAGAAGCTTCCTGATTGCATGAGACTTAGATACAGGGTGGCTGTGTCCCTAGAGGTAAGCGATCACGTTACGTGAAGGAGGAGACAGAGGTATACGTGAAGGAGGAGACAGGGGTATCTGTCTCCGCGACCAGGCAGTCTCTAACATATATATATCTGTATTCAGAATGTCACACATGTTACAGCGCCCAATACCGCCCCAATATTCAAAGCAATATTGGGAAAGGATGTGTTCGCGAATACGCAGAGAAATTATTCATCGGGAACATAATTAAATATAAAAAAAAACATTAAACAAAATAGAGGGAATATTTAAGAAATTAAACCGTTGAAAAATCAGGGAGGGGGAGGGGGAGCGGGGAGGGGGAGAAAGGGCAGTTATGTCACCATCATTATTATTTCAGATTGACAAGTAACAAAAACATGCCCAAAGCAAAAACTATATATCACAACAAGCAAAAATACAACAGACAGTTTATACGCAATTATAAGCAAAAATAGAATACTGAACTGACAAATCGCAGCAACACCATTAAGTTTTAATTCCAAACAAAAGCCCATTGTTCGGACAGCTCCGGCGTATGTAAAAAAGCGAAACCCTACTGTTTAGTATGACAACTGTTGGTAGCTGAGGGGCAAAACAGAAACCAGCAGAGTCCAGCAACTGCTTATATGTCTATATACTTGCGCGTTTTTTTTAACGAACTTTTTCCCCTGGCAATAACTTTGACCAGAATTAAGATATCTAGCTGTGTATGTCAAGTATTATTTACTTCAGTGCAACCTGTTATGTATCCCCGGGTATATGGGTAAAAAACTTTATGGCATAAGATAAAATAAATGACAGAAACAACTGATTATTTTTTGAGCCCCGGAGCGAAAAGAATTGGCAAATTAGCAAATATATTTGCTGTCAGATGAAAGGAGAACATGGCATATTGAATGAAAATATACGTTTGCACAGACTTTTTCCTCAACATTTCTTGGGGCAATATATTACTGGTCCTTTTATCAATGGCTTCTATCTCTTACATCCAAGCAAATACTGTATTAGGATTATGAATTGATAGCAATACATCTTAATTCCTTCGCTTTTTAAAAACATTTGTATTTCCTATGAACGTATGCCAAGTAATTATTTAAGAAATGAACAATCCAAAATGCTTGGTCGTGTAAATACAATGCTGAATAAGAATACGTCTTCCTTTTTATTATGACAACTAACACCGATCAAAAAATAAATATTAGCTAATATTTTCTAGTTTGACAACTATGAAGGATTCCACCCTAGCCATTGTTTTTGCTGCAAGGCTTCATAAATTAAGTCCACGTTCATATTTCAGTGACCCGCCGATACAATTTGCTGCGGTGGTTTCACTTGTTATCACTCATCGTTTTCTTTCGGCCGATTCGACTTCAAATTCTTTTATAAACATATTAACAGCAAAATATTGATGAATTCAGTCCCATAAATTAACAATGAGTATATTTGGTGAGAATATGTTTGTCAAAATAACTAAGAATACAGCTTTATCAAAATGCAGCTAAAGTTATCTGTTAATTACTAATACACAAGAGCTATACTATCGCTCTGCTAATATGTTATGCTCAAGTGACAAATATTTAGGGGATGTATAACACCTCTCATTTTCGCAGTTCATAAAATACATGATTATAATAATCCGGACAGGATGTCACCTCATCAAACCATCCTTAGATTTACAAACAAAAAGCCAAGCAAAACTACTACGAATTTAATGGTTTAAAAATAAAGAAATTTGCCCAAAACTACATGGCATGAGGGGGGCATCGTGTTACGAGAGCTTGGGCGATATTAAACACGAGGAAAGACGGGAAAACACGTGGCCTCACGAGAAATGATGATTACCGGTGATTACCATGATTACCACGAGAGTCTAGCATGAAAACATAACATATGCCAACCCTTCGCCATACCACCCAGCAACAGGATAACTTACACATGTCGCAATACCACTAACTCGCTGCCATTATTGTTCCAGCATGATTGGCCATCGACGTATAATAATCATTTACCAATCAATCATTTAGTTTACACCTAGATTAAACATGTCATAACGAAAATGGTGAAGTTTTGTTCAAATTTAAGGCAGGAATTACAGATCCGAGGCTGAATAAAGTGCCGGACAAGGAATATTAATTATATCGGGAAAATAATTAACTGATATTATGCAAAACGTTGAGTTATGAAATTTATAATAAAACATTTACAGCAAAAAAAAACAAAAAAACATTCACAGCCTAAATCAAACCGAATAGTAAAACAGTAAATAGAGAGGGCAATTTGTTTCCCGCCGACAAGAATCATAACCTATACACATTAAGTATGTATTGATGAACTGATACTGCATATGAGAGTAAATTTTCAACAAAATACATGTGTATACTAACAAATAGGATGTGTTTTACCAAGTGAGAGTGTGTAAAGACTCGGTGTGAAGAGACAATAAATCCAAATTTATGTTTAGAAGCTCCACATACAGAGTATGCTAAAAACTTATATTTATGAACTTATGTGTGTGTGTGTGGGGGGGGGGGGTCATCTCATCTCTATGGGGACATCAGGACCCAAGCTTACGTAGCCTATCATTACAAAAAAGAATAATAAAAAAAGAATAGCCTTCACTAGGACATCACCGCATCGTTATTCTATCTTCCAGACAACATAGTAATGAATTATTCATTAGTTCAATAAATCATGATCTAAGGTCACATTGGTCTACATTATGAACCCACGGGACAGCTGTACACATTGCACAAAGGGACTGTGTCCAGGAGAAAGACAGAATAGTACTTACAGGGGTAAATATATTACGAAGTAAAATACCCCGGTAAAAGGTATACATGTAATTTGTAAACATGTGTGGGTGGGGGGAAAAGGAGGGGGAGGGGGTGACATAGTTTTCCTGTTCCATTTTTATGAAACTTCAAAATTGACATCGAACAAATAGAAATAGGATTGTAGAGGGTTACCACAAATTGACAATGGAAATTGAGATTAATAACAGACACATTTTTTTAAAATACCGGTATCTTTCTTTTTAAATCCAGACCACAACTTGACTAAAGTGCTTGATACAAGAAGCAATATGAAACAAAGGGCTCAGAAATGACAGTTACTATTGTTTGTATACAGAGCTGAGAGTGAACTGGTGAAGTTGACTGTCAGTGATTTATGTTTGACAATGTCACGTCAGTGTCTGAGTCTACAAACAACTGCAAGGCAGACTCTCAGGTGTCAACTCTTGATTAACATGAAATACTCAATCTGTGACAATAACATATATGGTTGACTGAGTGAGTCCATAGTGAACACAAGAACAGAGACAGACAGAGCGCGAGGCAGAAGACAGAAACAAGAGAAATGGCACTGAAGAGTGAAACATGTGTACATTTTTTCCGCTAAGCTCAGAATTGTTTTTTAACATCAGTACATCACTTGGGTCTTTTTTCAAATCAGTAGTGACAGGTATTCACGCATAAGTTCAGTCTAGGCCCAAAGATGAGAGTCCCTTCAAACTGAGGGAAAACCTCTCGCCTCAAAGTGCCATTATAATTCCATTAAGACCGCAAAATGTCATTATAATCCCATTAGAACGCCTAGTCCTAGGCCAGGAAGCCGATTAGCGAAGTAGGCGTCCAATCACTGACATACCATTCTTATCTGATCTGGGCCTGGACTGTGTTTTTAAAGTTAATTTTTCCGTTACTGAGCTTTCCTAGCGCAATCAAGGTAAAGGTATGTCGAGTAGAACATGAGTGCACCAAATATTATTTTATCAGTCGAAGTGCAGATCTTTTATAAAATACCAGATAAAAAAAACCTTCCAACAAAAGAATATATGACAGAAATCTTCAGAAATTATCAGTACTGAAAAGATAATGTAATGAGAACATAAATTCTAATGGTGTCAAACAATTTGTATTCTAAGACAACCAAGTAAACATAAAACTGTCACTCCTCACTTAGTGATAATGCAATGCAAAAATCAAGTATTGATTATCTGACATAACCTCTAAGTACCAGAGCCAACTTACTCAACTTCTATAACTATTAAAATTGATTCATAACTCCCTGAAATTTCCCTTAAAATGATATACTAGTATTGCTGTTTTCATCAGCTAGTGATAGCAAACAAAGAAGCATTCAATAAAATTTGCTGACAAATAAAATTTGTTAAGTCTTGTTATTAAAGAGATGTTCAGTGAACACACTCGAACAAACCCCTATAACTGTTTCAAAAGATTAACAGCAAATCGAAACTATTCAAAGAAAGTAATACGTAGTAAGATATTTAACTTAAAAATAACATTAGCTACCCTCACTTTCTTTGAATGAATAACCAAAATTCAAAATAAATCACAATGAAATACAAAACTTACCATAATAAGTGTGAAGGTTAAACTTAGTATTTAAAATATTAGCAGTGGCTTGAATCATGTGTACAGTAATCCTACAATTCAGCCATGTACCTACATATCCACATCCATGTATGGTAAGTATGAATGTAAGTACAATCCAAACAATGACGACTTCCTCATCCTTTTCTTTTCACCTGGTTACCCCATCTTCAACTGTAACCATGACAACATTATTAGTGCCTAGTTACCATACCAGGAAGCGCCATGTTAGGAAGATGGGGTTGGGTGTGAGTGAGGGATCGGTGTGTGTGGGTGGGTGAGTGAGTGAGAGAGAGAGGAGTGAGTTAGAGGTGTGTATTGTGAGTTGAGTGACTAGACACTGAATGAGATGTATGGGAGAAGGAGGGGGAGGTGGTGTTGGTGTAGGAGAAGGAGGAGGAGGAGGGGAGAGGTGGACACTAAGGTGTTTGATTGGCAGGTCACCTGGTTGTGTTCGGTTATCAATATGCCTGGATAAGTACCATGAATGAATGAATTGAACTGATGTGTAAGGAGGACTTTGAATGGTTTGTGTACATTATGGTTTGGCGATAGGAAATCATGTAACTCGAGCTTAAAAAATATTATATTTCCTTCTCCGGTCAAACAAAATCAACAGTCCATGGGCCTCTGGTGTAAGTGTTGTCTTTAGATGAAACTAGACAGAAGGCTAAAGTGCAATTAAAAGACATGTGCAAACAGAAATAAAGACAGAATGGTATGGACGAAGTCTAGATATACCACAAACAACAACATTAAGCAAAACATGAAAAATGCCATTAACCATAATTATGTGATTTTTTTATTTTTGTTAACACCTGATAAGTTAATTCTGACAAGACCTCCTCCACATCTTATTGCCATACCGTAGCGAAGCATCCCTTACACACACACACACACACACACGCTCTGCCCACCCACCTTTCCCCCATCGCCTCCCCCAGGCCACAAGCCTGTACCATGCCCTGTAGTGTGCACCATTTTGACACAGTTACTTAAAAAGCCTGCCTTAAATCAAAATTAACGACCAGCTCATGAATACGCTCCCTATATTAGCACCTCCTTTAAACTAGTAAAGAGAGATTACAGTGGTAGTGGTTTCTACCACTGGCACTGGCCTACTAGTTTATAAACGTCAAGTCAACATAATTTAATAGTAAAATTTAAATTATATTTGCAAAATTGCATTAAAGTTTTGAACAATTTGGGTATAACCTTTTGGGATTTTGGAATGTAGTATCGACACATATATAATATATGCTCACAAAAAACTTGAAGGCTATAGACAATCTGAAAATAAATCAATGCCAGTGATCGCTCATCAGCAAACAAGGAAGCATAAATATAATCACTTTAAAGCTTGGATCCATATTAGGAATACAAGGGTATTAAAGACTTAAAGAGTCAAAAGCTAGGTAGGTGCAAATTTGCAAAAGCATGAGTCCAGAGAAGTTTTAGGCGAGAGCAAGACGCTTCTCAGCTACTCCTGCTCCATTAAGTAATAATGAGCCCATTAAAAAACGATGGTGAACCATCAGAACTCTGACCACTTTATGAAAATGAGCAAGGAATCCAGGGAAGACGGTTTAGTGTTAACATCAGCCCCGAGGGGGCAGCAGGAAGGCAGGATTCCCCTCTGAGGTCATGTATTGAGGTCAAGGTCACAGCTGCTGTATGGTGTAATGTTAAGCTCGAGGACGTTGCTCATGACGACCTGTGTATCATGACATGATCGCCGCAGGGATATGCCATGCAAACAGTTGAAATGAAAAGATTTACCAGTGTAGAAAGGTTGTACAAAAATTAATTGTTCATGGAGACATCTGAACTGAAGATAAAAGTAACACTGACCGGAGAAAATATATGGAAAATCAGATACAGAAAAAAACAGGTGGAATGGCCAGAGTAGAGGAACCGAACAGTAGCTAACAGTGCAACAGGTGGATCATTACAAAGGAGGGAGGTGATGATGCTGATGATGAAAAGAAAAATTAACACAAAAGAAAAACTGAAAGGCACAATATGGTGAGTGGGAAGTAATGACTAATCTCATGTAATCTGGTAACATGTGTAAAGTCCTTCCATTATTCTTGGATACATCAAATATGAAACTGCAGCAAAACCTAGATAAGTGGTATCAATAAATAAATAAAATAGACTGATATGAGATTAATAACTCATATTGTAAAACATAGTGTATGTAAGCACTTATTCCATTATCTGGTTCCTGCATTACATATAAATATGTAAGACGGGTCAAAGCCAAAAGAAATTAATATGACATATTATATTAATATAGACTACACGATATGAATTGGAAATACACAAAGACAAGGATGCACCATAATTGCAGGTCTTCCTGGTTTATCACTTAGGGCGGATAACAAGTGTCCCCGCATAAGTTACAATAATAATGAATGATTGACAAGACCACCCACTGTACATGAGCCTCCCCAAGCCAGACGCTCGGATGGAACAAATGTGCTTTGGGATTTAGCTGAGGAATATAGAACAAACAATGAGAACGAAGCCAGGTTTACTAGGACCAGAAATCTATAGTGGGGCGGTGGGGGCGAGGGCAGGGGGGGGGGCTGTTGGGTGAGTGGATCATTGGTTAATCAAGAAACGCCTGAAATTAACAGGACATTCTTATAACCAATAAGCAACTCATATCCATTCAATGCCTAATTAAAGATATAATAACAATTTGCTGAACACTTTGCCAATTCAAAAGACAGATTGATATTTCTAAGGTAACTTCTGCAATCGGTCCTACAATTAATGTTAAAATAATAATCATTAACAACTAATTGATTTAATCAGAGCTAATTATACTGGGGAACAATAAAAACAAGAACACAAAGGTTATCTTTTATAGCTTGCTGCATGGGAAGGGAATCTAGAACACGCTCAAACCTCCCTTCCACAATTTCACCTTCTGGATCCACCACGGAGGTCGGTTGGACACAAGCCATGTTATAGCCATTCATAGAGTAACGCTTTGGTAGCTGTCCTTTCTGTACCGAGTAATTACAGCTGTTTTATTATTACAATTGCTTTTTTTCATGTTAATTTTTTACGTGACAAAGAAACGAAGGAGGGCACTAGGTCTCTTGTGGGGTCAACAGGCCAGCCAAAGAGGATGCAATGGGCCAGACAGACACAGAGAGGGACACACACACAGAAGACAAGCTTGTGTGTCGAAATTTAGCTCAGCGATATAATTAGCATGCAATTGCGTCATTTTGAATACTGAAACGCATGCCAAAGTGTCATCTGAGGGGGCCCGAATGGAAACGTCTGCATGGTTTAGTGTTAGGCATGCATACAATCCTACCGCACTGACAACTAGTTTGACTTTGTGATGTTGACGATGCGATCGAAAAAATGATTGATTGAATATTTTGATTTAATGTAATGCATTTACAGGTTAAGATTTTTTTTTAAAGTTGAAACTTAGTGTATAAATACACATGTTTATATATGATATGCAGAATCGAAAAAGAAAACAAATTTGCGGGTTAGATAATCATATAATATGCGCCAAAGGGGGTTCATCGGGGAGATACATAACCTCAATAAATTAAGCCTCAAACAGAGCTTTTAAATAATATTATTTTTTACCGAATAATAAGTCCTTCGCTATAGGCTTCAGTCCCCTGAGCAATCTGTACACAGGCCAGTGTGGGAAGTCTATAGGAAAAACGGAGCTTAAATAGTCATTAGCTCTCCTTTAAAAAGAGGCTTTGGCATAGTCCACTTTAGTTTGGCGTTGAAAAATACATGAAAATCCCAAAGAGAGTTCATTTACCAGGACAGTAGGTACATTCAGGTGAAATATAATAGTTATTATAGGCTTGGTTGTTGGATAAAATTGACATTACTTGGATAGGGGTATAAGCCCTATCCTACCAACTGTTCTAATGAATATCGATGGGGAAATGGGGGAGGGGGGGGGGGCAGGGAAACGGAAAGAAAGAGTCGTAGAGACAGACTGGGGAAGGAGAGCAAGAAAGGCAGGCAGACAGACAACGAGACAGCCCAACTGGTAGAGAGGAAAGGATACCAAGACTGAAGAATATTGTTCATGTGAAGTGCTACAATACTACATTGATAATGATGTATACTAGTATAATCAGGCACTAAAAGGGCAACAGGATAAGACAGCAACTTCCTGAGATAAACCAATCATATTGCACTTCAAGACAATCAAGTAGACAGCTATCATTCAATGTGTCCATCAATTTCGAAATGAACGGTACTTGACACCCAATGAGTTGACGATCATCTACCAAGAAAGTGAATTGGGATCATAAGTTTGTTTCCAAGTAACAATTGATTCAATACTACAATATATTCTGGTAGTTGGACTGGACTGTTTATTGTATCAGCCATACTCTCTTGCACTAGGGATCAGACTAGGCCCAAACCCTCAGATCAGATAAGAATGGTATGATAATGTCAGTGATTGGACGCCTACTTCGCTAATAGGTTTCCTGGCCGAGGCTAGGCGTTCTAATGGGATTATAATGAATGGAATTATAATTGCGGTTTGAGGCGAGAGGCTTTTCCTCCGTTTGAAGGGACTCTCTCATCTTTGGGCCTAGACTGGATCTTAGCAGGGGATCCTTCCGCTTCCCACATCATAAAAATCCCTGGCAATAGTTTCCTGCACGTGATGTCTAGTTAATACTGACATCACCTTATTGGCTTGTGAAGGTTTAATCAGCTTGACCAGGGTGTGTCTGAAACTTATCAAACATTTACCTTCCCTAACGGCTAGTAAGGAACATCAGATAGTATTTTACCGAATAGAGTGAGTTTGTGCAACAGAAGTGGTCATTGGCTATGCGTTTTCCAAAGCTATACCCGCCGGAAAATGACCTTCCATACAAATATAGGTACTCATGGGTGTTTTACTTATATTCAAGGGTATTTTTAAGAATTCATCAATGACTAGTTATAGTACTACATTCGGACCAGAATCAGTTCATTTCTTCCCATAATTCCCAAAACGAGGGGAGGAATTTGTGAAATTTCAATGAAAGGCCAAGCTAACCGTGGTCATACGATGAATTGGCGTGGCCTCTTTTATGGGCCGAGAAACTGGTGTACAATAATTTGTAATTTGTTCGACACATTTTACACACAGTCACACACACACACTGGGATTTACCATCGATAATACTAGACCAGGAGGTGGACCAACGTTCGTGTGTTGGCAGAATATCCAATACACAATGCAAATGAACGCTCAGAGATAGGACCACTGTCCGTCCATCAGACCGACCGATTCTCAGCTGTTAAGACTAGTACAGAAGGGTAGTTGCTAGTACTTCTAGGTTTTCCAATTAAATATTCTAGACTACAGGCAATTAAGTTAGCAAACAAATAAAATGATAGGCCGATTTCATAATAAGATACCATAAGTAAGCCAAACCCCAATTTTCAATTCGGATACAATATTTAAATCCTAGTAAATGGCAACCTGATTTTTTTAAAAGGTGCACTGTTGATCGGTATAGTATTTTATATTAAATTTTATATATAATTAGGAGCATGGAATTGAGAATAATTGTTCATTTCGGTAAGAGGAACTAAATGGCATCAATGACAAGTTTCAGGTGACAGTGCTTCACCAAAGGATCGACCTTCATTCTCATGGCCACAATTTCAAGGCCACTTGCTTCCATAAAGGATCACAAGCCAGCCTACCTCCCATTGATGCTAATTGAGAGGCCGACAGCCAATAGAGACAGAATTGATGAACTCAGCAAACCATTTATTACGTGATATCTGATTTCAAAGAAGATGCATGTTCAGTTTTACTTTTTTTTTCTTTAATCATCAGATAGTATTTTACCGAATAGAGTTGGTTTACTAATCAAATTGTTTGTTGTCATGTACTACTTGGATTTGTGTCCTACCACAAGTGAAAACTTAATCGATCTCATAACAAACGTCTCCCCCGAACTCCTGAAGATATATAGGTCTGTTATCATATGATATCTGAGGGCAATTGAATAAGAGCAGATATTCATAAAGCCTCATCTGGTGAAATTATGTCATTAAAACATTGTCTTGTCTGTATGTATGTAAATAACACTGCCTCCTCTTTTCAGGTCTCTTCCACGAGCATCAGGTGTCAAGGGAAAACCAGCTACTCGGGGGCCTGGAGGATCCACGGTTGTCGCCCAACTGATTAAATGATTTGAATAATGCAGTCTGGGTCCAATTAAACCCTCAGATAAGATAAGAATGGTGTATCAGGGATTAGACGCCTACTTCGCTAATCGGTTTGCTGGCCTAGGACATTCTGTGGTCTTACTGGAACTATAATGGCACTTATAATTAGCGGTTTGAGGCAAGAGGCTTTCCCTTCGTTTGAAGGGACTCTCCCAACTTTGGGCCTAGACTGAATGAACTATATATATGCAACAAACGACCGTAACCCAAATAAAGATTAGAATTTGTTTAAAAACTCACTATGCAATCATCATGGTTGTAATATGTGTGTGGATGTGCTAATCTCAGACGAATCAACAAAGACCAATAACAATAATAAAATGCACTTCTGAATTACATTAGGTAGGATTGCTATCCAAGGAGACAGTTGGCGTACATCGTTAGAATCAGAAGGAGGCATAGATAGTATTAGTAAAGTAGTATTCCAAGTAGCAATGCAATCTGAGTCTAGAATAAATATGTTTTACTCTACAGTTAAAATTATTACTTCTTACGGCCCAATGTCATCTGGGATTAAATAATTAAATGAACCGACCAAGAAACAAAGCCAACTACTATACTGAGTCAACAGATCCACTGCCACTTAACTCCTTCCTTCATTATCCCGCCATGACCCAAGCGCACGGAGAGCTATCGAGCAATTTCAGCGAATTAAAATGATTATACAACCAATTATTTTTAATAAATCACATATCCATGCTGTTGTAGTACAAAACTGACCTTTTTACACTACAGGGGTCGGTTTGTGAACGGATTAACCTGCACCACCCTCCCTAAATTATTAAGGAACATGGGACTTTTTCAAAGCCAGTTGAAATTTGTGGGATGGTGTAATTTCAACATGCTATCTGACCATATGTGCATTCAGATGCTCTTGTCAGGTCGGCACCATGGAAACAAAGTCACCACGCTCAACAATTAGTACATTTCATGTAATGACAAGCCTATTCAAACCCTCATAAAGGCCCAATTAAGGAAAACCATTACCTTACGAAGCGACCATTATCACTAGCCATTAGGACCTCGGAAAGAAAAAATATACCACGATTCTCATTATAATTTGATGCGTAAATCCTTCCCGAGCTAAACGAGCGGCAACGATAATGATAAATGCACAGAGCCAATCTATAGACCTGTCATAACTGGTGGTTGGAATAGTCTTTTGCAGTCATTTTTCTTTGTACCGTACTTCATAAGTAGAAACTACGAGGAAATAAATGCAGATGAGAAGCAAAACATAAAAAAAAATCACATAGGGTAACATATATGCACAAACATGTTTTCCCCGAAAGAGGAAATTCCAATCTTTGTGGGCTGGGATAAAATGGGGGGAAAACGTCATATACCACGATTATTAATTGTCGGTGGGTATTTCTATGTGAGTATCAAATTTGATAGAAAAGATATACATGTATTCCCTAATTAACACTTTTATTCGATATGAAATTCTTATGAAGGAATCACTCCAAAGAGTTTGTATAATTTGGAAAGTTCCCAGAAAATAACTATTTCGTCATCAAATCTAGCGGTGTGTGTGTGTGGGGGGGGGGGGGAGACAAATCCAAAGTATTTAGTTGAAACATATGCAGACTAGAAAACACCTAACATGGCTGATAAACTGTTACAGAATGATTATTTTCCCAGGGTGAAGAACCAAAAAGAAATAGCTTAATATCATGCAGTCCAGACCCAAACTTTCAGATCATATAAGAATGGTATGTCAGTGATTGGACGCCTACTTCGCTAATCGGTTTCCTGGCCCAGTCTTAATGGAACTATAATGGCACTTAGCGGTTTGAGGCGAAAGGTCTTTTGAAGGGAATCTCTCATCTTTTGGCCGAGACAGCTTGCGAGTGTGTATTAAGAGAACCAAAAGAAATGTGATGAACAGCACCAGTTCATGATGAACTAATGTCCTTGACCCAGTGCCACGACAGTCATGAAAATGTAAGAAAAAAACGTTTGGTCTGTCTGACATGTATTATCCATTTATCCTTATAGCACCTCTAGTACCGTTCGAATACCAGTTTAGATACCTGATATAATATATATATTTTACACTTAAACTCATCTTATAATTCTTACCTGTCATTATTCAATTATTATTCATTGTTGGCATTCATCCGTACCTAGTTATTTATTAGATAATAAGCGAAAATATTGAAATTTTTCATGAGGCGACAACGAATTTTCCAGGCAGCGAATATGCCTAATAATTCCGTTAGAAAATAAACGCATGTACACGAATACAAATGAATGAGACAAAGAATGTGATGACATACACATTATTTATAACACAATACGGCACTTCATGTGAATATAATGACTAAATGACAGGGAGTTTCACCAGGCTAATTGATGCCAGACACATCTGGGCTTTCCTGTTGGTAAAACAATTCCCCTGTGAGGCACAAAACTTTTCATTGCACTCCTGGGTTCCATACCGCGAGCATTTTGAGCTTTCTTAGCCATTAACAGATACGAAATTTCTCAAATTTATTAGCCAATCATAAACATCCCCAGGCAGTTGCAATATGGGAGACGAAGACTTGGGTGGTTATTAATGGAGAAGGGCAAGATATGGAAATCGAGGTGGAGGAAGAATTATGCGTCTTTCCCCAGGCTTTTTTTCTTGGCGAGCATCTGCCCCACTGCTTATTCAAACACAATCAACAGGAACATAAGTCCTTTGGAAGAAAACAGCAGTGCTTAGTATAGAAATATGGTTCACCTGGATGTAAACTATAATTCAAAACTATACAACTATCATATTATCATCCAGGATGTCAGAGCTAAGCAGACAACAGTGGGTGAATTTATTGGTAGCATAAATTTTTCTAAATATCAAATATTTTTCAAAATTTGTTTCATATGTTGACATACGCTACACATCCCAAACTACTAGTGACTACAAAAAGTACCGGTATGCATTTCGGAGCCATTTCCTATCAGTATTATGGGATCAAGTCATTGGGACCCAGATCCCGATGGATCGCTGGGGTAAGTTCAACTTTAGAAACGTACATTATCTTACGATCCAGGGATGCCAGTCAGGGGTTGAAAAAATAATGGAACTAGGGTATCCAAGCCCATATGACGGAAAACTTTGAAAACACTCTTGAAATGGTGCATTTGGATGGAATTATGAATGTTAATTGCTAAATGAATATCAAGTATTTACATGTATCTAAACATCACTGGGCCATTATATGACACCCATGACCTATAGACCCAGTGAGTCGGGAGAACGGGTCTACTTGGATTACCTCCCAGCTGTGGAGAGGGGTGCACCGTAGGTTTCTCAAGGGCAAACCAGCGGTCTAATCTTCCATTAAAGAATACACATGGAACACAGCTCGGGGAGGACCCTGGCCTTTAATGGAACAAGGCCTGCCGCCTATACCCCACTCCTGACGGGGACAGGGTGACCAAAACCGTCGGCACTTGCTGCCTGTTTCTGGCCTTACTTGGGCTAGGTAGATATTCAACAATGCTAAAATACATAATTATGTATTATGATATAAATATGAAAATATGAGATTTAATGGAGAAGAAAACATGTTAATGTTAAGGAGATTCTGAATATTTTTGGATGTATGAACATTATGGAAATTCATTAATTCATGGAAGACTGGCATCCCTGACGATCTATCTAACTTCTATTGTCTAATGTTTTAAGGATGGATTGTGAAGGGATCATTGCTGTTGTGTTTTTCACACCACAATCTATTTTTTTCACCTAAAACTTTAGTTTGGTCTCTTGGCTAAATTCATTTTTATAAAATACGTGAAAATCTTTGCTCCATATTCTATATGAACTGAACCAAACAAAAGCAGCACTTTGTGTACCTCTCAAAGGAACAGGCAAAATATAGAAACTAGTCAGGACAAATCAATAAAGAGGGGGAAAATCGCTTCCTTTTTTTGGTCAACTGTTTTATCTCCTGAGTACTTATAGGTGGAATAATCCAGACATGCCCACGCATGTACATGTACGTGTAATAGTGAATGAGTCCACAATAGTATTGCATAGTAGATTTACCTGGAAACATACAAATGCTAAATATGCACAGCAATTTCATTTTGTAATATATTATATCCATCCCTTCTCCTCCCACCCAGCCCATTAAATAACACTCAATACTATTTCAAGGTTAAACTTACTATTTAAAAAAAAACAGTTTAAAAAAACACTTATATTATATATTGATATGATTACATTATATATTTCTAATTTTAAATCTGGCCTCCAAATAACGCAAGCTTTACGAATGTGCCATTCATACTGTATATTGTCAAAAAGTGCTTGTTACGTCTCGCTTTTTATGAAAATGTGCGTGGAATACCATTGGTTTAGAAGCAATTTACTCGATAAATAGAGCATCGTAACTAGTTAACACATGGCTTATTCACACACTCTTCTTTTGCCCGAGTTAACTAAGTAAACTAGATGTGTAGGCTGAAACTCCTGGGAATGTGCAAAGTTGAAAGTGTGGAACTTATAATTTATATAATTGAGTACTAGGATCATATAAATATATCTCTGGTATTATTATACGTACTGGTTATGATACATGATTATATACACAGGTACAACTTGTAAAGCATCAAGAATGGTGTTGTAAGCTGTATAGTATTTTATAGTTCCAATTGTTATCTATATATACCAAACCAGAGCTGAATCACTGGTTAGCATGCAACATATGGCTGTAACAATTTAAGGGTAATAATTCAAAAACGTACAATTTATACTCATGTTAACAGTGATCACAACGAGTATTTAGCACGGGTGTAAAATTAATCGAGCGTAAATGATGGATTGTGATAATATATTGTCATAAGATTCGAAGCTTGTACTTGTATAATTCTCTCCTCACATACCCTGGAAGCCCTGAAAACTTAGAAGTATACTACTAATTTCATTGAATAAAATAAAGAATTCAACGCACACAAACACAATAATACTAAGGTCTAACATATATATATTGGCAATAGCCATAACAGATAACAGTAAACTGGTCATTTCCAACGATCAATTTAGTTTTCCTAGTCATTTTTTTCTTTTCTAAAATTGTTTTAATAAATCCAAACTGTAGGCCTACAATATTAAGCATATTAAGTAGTGCGCACCTGTTGTAACAATCATCTCGAAACATATATGGTTCAGATTCTGTTGTGAGTTTTTTCCATCATATGTAACCACTATATAGTATAGATAGCAAAATAGATAGGAGAACGATTAGGTCTGATGTTGAATATTAAGTTTCTGTGTCTACTATTCTGGCCAATATCCCTTCAGGCCTGGTCAATGTATACACAGCACATATAATGGGTATAAGTAAATAAGTAGATAAACACAGACAATGATATGCAATATAGATAAAATAATGCCACCGGTGAGATATTCTGCCTAAGTATTATTCACAAGCGCCTAACATTGTTCCAAGTCTTCAATATTGATGAATAATTTATTCATTATAAATAAGATTTTCAGATCTGTTGAATATTATTTTATAAAGAAATTTCCAAACCCCAATATCTATTATCGATAAATGTTGTGGTAGCAAGACAAATTCCTGTTCAACTTTAACATAGCAATGCCACTATGTACACATAAACACTCCCATTTTCAACTGATCGGTGATCCCATCCAATGGACTAGGTTCAACCAAAGAGAGCATGGTCCACTAAAACCATTCTGATAACAAACGATACATATGTATGTGCAGCACCGACTCAACTGATAGCGCAGAAAGCTAACATTAGCAATCCCCACTGACTATACTAGGCTACATACATGGTCCACAGATTGGTGTAACTTGTAAGCAATTTATGTTGTTTTGAAAATCCGATGGCCCTTAATCATTACTGAAATAAATTGGGTTCCATTTCATACAAAACCATATGGGTCAAGGTTGATCATATATGAAACTGTGAATGGTGGCTACTGAAATAAGTTCACAGCTCTATATTAATGGATCAATTTATAAATTCTAATAAATGAATTTCTATTTGTAGGTTATTTACATAGTATTTAGAGGTTAGCATTGCCCTAAGAGGACAGGGACATCTGTCCAAACTTTGACTTGAGAAAGACGAAGGATGACCTGCTGTGGGAAGAGGGAGGCTAGATGACAGTCAAACAAGTGGAAGACAAATATAAATTCCTAAGAAGATGAGCCACTTGAGGGTAAAATAATGAAGTGAAATTACGAAATAAAAACGCATAATAACTACGATGAAAATGGAAATAATTGTATTATAACACAGAACAAGCAAGTTATGTCAAACCATATCCAGTGGTTTCAATTTGTTTACAAGGAAAATTGGTGGAGGGCTTAAAATTACAAGATTTATGACACAGCCAGAGACATTTAGGATCCACGGCACGAAATGTTACCAGTCCATTCCCTCCGCCACACATGCAACCCTGCTCTACTTTTCCACATTTTTTTTTATAATCTTGTTTTACTTCTTTCTTCAAACCCTGCTAACAGACCCTCTCGCCACCGGGGCAGTACTCAGGGGTGGTGGGCGTTCCCAAGCAAGAGAAATGAGGCCAAGGGTTGGTAGCGTAGGGCGAGAGAGGCTGGAAGGTTCCTTAGTCCCTTCTCAAGAGCCCCCGAGGGACCCCCATTATTGCACCCTTCAAATTCTACTCTCAGAAAAAGCGAGGGAAAATGAAAAGGATGGCAGGAAGAAGATAGAGACGCACGATCAGTGAAAGTTAAATAGGGCCTAAATTTAAAGACGCTGGCCCTAATCCTAATCCTTGATCCCCACCTTCACTACCTCATAAATTACAACCAAGAGACGACATGTAAATAGAGAGAGTCCAAGTGTAAAGTAATGTCTTCTTGTCTGTGTGTCTGGTGCCTGTGTTTTCATTATCTCTACTGGTAGGAGGAAGAAGGAGCTGCTGGTAGGAATGAACGCAGGCTGCGCTCGAGGTGGTGGTAGGTTGGTAGGAGCGCCTGGCCTCCTTCCCCCTACACCCGGCCTCCGCTCCAACATGCCCGGTCAAATCTAGGCCGAGACCTCCTCACCATCCACCTCCTCCACCACCGCCACCACCAGTACCAACCAACCATTCCAAGGTTCAAATTTGTGCCCAGACATTTCTGCCACCAACAAAGCCCGACAAAAACCCACTCTCCTCTTTCTCTAAACCCTCCCGTCCATTCTCCCTTTTCTCCCCGCCATGGCCGCTGTCGTGCGTGCACGTCAGCCGGCTACGCCAATTTGCGCGCCCAGTTGGCTTGTAAATAAATGTATGTTGGCTGACTAATTCTACGCGCAAGGATTTAGATGGATGAATGGCAGCTTACCCGAGAAGTCGACAATGTCAGTCTTCGTCAAAATGGCGCCCGTCAATTAAGACTCATGCCCACCCCCGTCACATGATTGACGGTGACGTCAGCTCATTAGCATATCCCGCCTGCACCTGCGGCAGCACCGAGACGACTGGCTACCAACACATCTTGGTGGTTTGTGCCCTAGTAGTGCTAGAGTAGGCCTACTTCTTGTGTGTACATGTGCACACTCGTCTCATTTCTCCTGAATATGTCTTGCATCCACCACAGCTGTTCTCTGTCCTTTTTTTTCACAGCTAAAGGAAAATGAGATTCAATCTAATAAGATTCAATCCATTTTTTTCAGAGCATGGTAATTATTTTCTTATAACACTTAATAACTAAATATGTTTATCCATGGCTTGGTCTAAATAATGTCTGTGTCTCGTTTGTGAGGAAACCATATAATAAAGGAACTGTGCTATTTAATGCCGAGAATACTTGTTTTGAGAATATCACAAAAATAAATGTCGTTTTAAATTATATCGATAATAATCACGGTAACCATATTCTCATTGTCACTTGTATTATTACATCAGAAGTTGTATTTATGAATAATATAATCAAATGGAGACATAATAATAAAGTTCAACATAATGGTCGCTATATACTGAAAATAATATAATATATTATAATATGATATAATATAATATGATATGATATGATATGATATGATATGATATGATATGATATGATATGATATGATATGATATAATATAATATAATATAATATATAATATGCATCAATCCACTCTTTGTTTTTATATATTTAAGTCATGATCTATGTACGCTATATTTCTATATATATTTCTAGTTTGTCTTGACCGTTAAGACAAATATCCTTCCCTGAGTATCATATGGCAGAGTGGTTGTTTTTTTATAATGCTAACAAGTGCTATACCTGCAACCTAATCTTTTCGAATATTTGCAATATACAAATATAGCTTTAACTTATCAGTTTTTACTTTCAATATTTCTTCACGATATGGCTACATATTACGGTAATCAGAGTAGTTCTGTCTGTGATTAACCTATTTTAGACAATTGATGTTGTTGTCAATGTATCATTCACAGAATAATTTATAACGCATCTTTAGTTCAAAACGTGTCACTTCTCTCAGGGGGAAACCCTCGCAAAATAACAACATTACATCACTAAAGGAATACCAAAAAGCATTTTAAATAAATTTACATCACCATACATCCTTATCCCCACATGACAGATACCACCCAGTTTGGTACTTTCTAACACATTGTAAAGAAATGGTTATATCTGATTTAAGACAAGGCGATGTGTGACACCACCCTTTTTTTCACCTCGCCAGGTGTATGTTGAAATGGCGCTCAATATTATATGAGTCTGGTTAACTTTGAGCCTGCTAGAAATAGTTTCGAAATGATTCTAAACTTTAATTATTGTTTGTTTTTCATGATTAATTATGTTTTTTTTAAATTATTATTATTATAGACTCTATTGTCAGGAACAGTACTGTTCCCATAATATTTATGAAGGCATTACATAAGATTATGCAATAGCATAACGGTGTATCATTAATGTATGAACATATATAATATACCCACAAGGCTGGTATATTTCACAATTGTGCCACTCTAAGTATATCTATAAAAAGTATCAATACAGATTTTTTTCAATTGAATCAACAAGTAGATCCTTTACACGAAACAGCAAACTATACTGAGCGAATATAGGCTACAACTTGCAAGTCGTCTCAGTAAGCTCTGGCCCAAGTGCTGCCGACTGCGAGGGAACGGTGTAGCTTCTCATCGATTACTGGGGAATTCACCGAGCCCCACTAAAAGAAATACACATTTGCCCCTAATAGTTCTCAGAATTATAACTAATAGATGAAATAACAATTCTAATGATTTCCCCAATGTCTAACTGATCTGACCAGATAATCTTGCGCAGACAACCACAACCTTCATGCTTTATGAGATAAATGATACTAGTCTGGCCCCGATGCCAAATGTGCAATCATGTTAGCAAAAAATATTGCTTGTTCGTGTTAGAAGGACATTGTATTGATTCGTATGAACATCTGGTTTATATTATATTATCAGAAATAAGGTTGTTATCAATCTTATCATTAACCCCATGCGGGGCAAGTTGTTGTGATTAATGCCTATATAACCTATCAGACCTCTTACTCCTGAAGATAAGGCACCTATTGTCTTATCTCTCTATCTCCCTCCCCTTGACCTAGGCTGGGTCTTGAATCCCCTGTCCTCCTCCAAGTCGCCCCTATATTCTTCTTATCTGCATGAATCCACGGGGGGAGTGATAAATAACTGAGACCAGAATGAATTTATGATATAATAAGATATATATGCGTCGGATTCATGCCTTACTTGAGTGGTTTTCGGGTCGGCTATTTGACAACATATAAAGGTGCTCTGGGGCAAGAGTAGGAAGGAGCGGAGAGAGAGGGAGTCTCTAGTTGATTTTTAGGCCCTGCCTCCCCTGTTCGAGACCGGGTCTTGAGTGACAGGTGGCGGCCAGGTGTTGGTCCTGGCTCGGCCCGCCCTTCGTGGCTAGCCAGCTATAACAGAGGGAGGTAGTCTCGTACAAGGCTAGAGGACGGATCAATTAACAGTGGGTAATTAGCCTTGGGGACCCTCCCCCCAGGGTCAACTGGCCACGCCTACTCAGGCCCGGGTCACATGGTGTTATCAGGGGGATATGAACGCTAACCCACGTGGACTTGATCGAACATGATGAAAGAGGAAGGTTCAGGAGGTGGAGGAGGAGAGGCGGAGGAGGAGAAAGGGAAGAAAGAATGGGGATAGACAGAATCGGCCGTGTTGTTGTTTCTATGATGGTGTTGCGTATCAAGTGATGATAGAGAGGGTGGAGCATGTGATCGAGGCAAATTAAATGGCCGACTCTTGTTATCAAACAAGTAAATTAATGACAGTGACTTGACCGCGCTGTTGCATTGCCATTATTCTCAATTGTCATGTAGGCCTATATGTTTACCTTTGTCAGATTGAGTTACTGGGAGAGAAATATAGAATGTAACAATTGGAAATTTAATTCATGATATTGTAGTGAGGGTTCTCATATTGAACAACTATAGCCTATCTATATATGGGCACTTTTGACTTCTTATCAGACAAATGACTTTACCTAACTAGTATTCACTGACATATCAGTCTTATAGTCAATTGGCAAGATTAAAATTAGATAGACATCGTGGGAATAAGCAATGGTAATTGACACATAGCAAAACTATTAAGATAATAGTTAGCAGCCTCGAGTAATATCGTTTCTAATAGATTATATGCTATATTTGCTCAGTCTAGGCCCAAAGTTGAGGGAGTCCCTTCAAACGAAGGGAAAGCCTCTCGCCTCAAACCACAAAGTGCCATTATAATTCCATTAAGACCGCAAAATGTCATTATATTCCCATTAAAACATCAGGAAACAGATTAGCAAAGTAGGCTGACATACCATTCTTATCTGATCTGAGGGTATGGACCGAGAGTGTGCTGGGGAAAACCGCATATGCACTGACATGGAAAGTAATTTAAGACGTCCATTAGGCCTACCCTATATAGTGAATCCAATTTTCTTTCAAATATTTAATCTCTCGAAATTTTGTGAATCACTAAATTTGTGCATATATTTTAGATAAATTAGAAATTCTAAATAAAAAACATTTTAATTAACTGTCATATATAGGAATATATAGATATAATATAGTATGCCAATGGGGTACATTTGACTGGAACAAGAGGAAAGCTTGCCCGGACGAGATGGTAAATAAGTAGTATCAGTTGTCGGGAAAACAACATTATTATTAATTGGGTTACTGCTATGTAATAAAAAAAAGGGGGGGGACCTATTTCAATCGATTTGGAAATGGTAATACCTCAGGTGTGTTTTTAAACATTAAACTTTATATCAACATCCTGCCCTCTTGGCGTATACAATACTCATGCATTTCACTTCGACGGATCACTTGAAGCCAGTTTTATTTTTTCTGACGGTTGATTTTCTCGACTTATAGCCTATTTTTTTTCCAGATTTTCAGTTTTCTGTTTCGTCCTACCACCATTTACAATTACATAGAAAATTATTCATACTGTAGCCCTTAACATCTATCGATAATCCCTTGTGTTGAATGCACAATGATAAAGAGATATACTAATCGATCTAAACATGAATATAAAACATACAAGTAAATTCCTCAACAGTTTTGCTCTCACTGGTGATGCTTTACTGGTTGAAACTGTCAGTATACGTACTTTGCAAAAAAGAGATCTTAAATTGAAATAAATAGTTAATCCGAAAAACCTATATATGTATATAAGAGTTGGACCAATTTTTTATCCTCAAATGTACACCATACATTTCTTATGAATAAATTGCAGATATATCCTATGGGCTTACTATGCCGCTTGGTAACAATAATAATTATGATGATACACATTTTGCAATAGCCATAACGATATCCGAAATGGATATTTACTGCTCATTTACTGGCCCATTCATATGGCCCATTGCCTATGGCGTGGTTCCCGACAATAAAACATTAAAGTTATGTTTTCATTTCCTACTTTATTGTATGGTGTTTGGCATGTTCGCAGTGCATTATAACTCGGGTTTCGCGTGGACAAGACATATTTGGAACGTCGCTCGATTTTTAAAAAAATGGGAGACAGACCAAACTAATGACATTTTTGTCAGTGGAAAATGGTGAATGTAAAACATATACCGTCATGAAAGCAATGGACTGCAAGATAGAGTAACGACCAAGAGACATGCGAGGAGTTGTTGTGACATGATGTTGTACATTTTGATACACTTTGTGGCTCATCAAATACAACAATATATTGATCTTATCAATTACTGTTGAAGGTTATAAATTACTCCCCATTTGTCATTCTCCCCTAGGAATTGTAACTGTTTTAAATGAGGGTGGGAAATGGGGGTCGGAATAGCATGTCTCTTTCCCAATAAATGACAAACTGTAAAATGAAACCGTTGTAAAAATCAGTTGCCCTTCACAAGAGAATCACCATTTTAAAGAGTTAGTGATAAAACGGGGATTGAACCAGTAAAATATTAATATAACTGCAAAATATTGTATTAATACTTCAATGATGTTAATAAAAAAACTATTTAGAAATAAGCAATATTTTAACGCTTGTGTATGTACACCCTAGGCCTATTTATAACATTCCAATATTTGTGAGTTAAAGTTATTTTTTACAAGTACATGACATTATCAATGTCCGTGGGTAGGCTATAATAAACGCCGATCCTGGAAATTATCAGCGTAGTGACAATAATCCTTTTGATTCAAAAGACAGATACAAAATTTAGATTAATATTGTCCATTGATCATTAAGTCCCCACGTGGATAACTTCAGTATTCTTCCCCATATCTCTTGTACATGTCTGAGTTAAAATAGATGCGATAAACTGCCAATATACTAGGCTATAGCGGAAGTTCAGTCCGGAGTGCATTCACCAAAGTGACCCATTACTGGCATTAGCATGGTATAGGTTAGCCCACGTCGCTGGCCTTGCTTCCTCGGTCCCCCCGGTCCCCCCCATCATATACGTCCCCTAGTCTGGGGCTCAAGGGGACGTAAACTATGTCTAGGTATAGGTCTAAGCTATCTATATTATGCCTAGCCGTACTCATGTGGGTGGTTATGATATTTCGGTATACTATACGTAATCACTAGCAGGATTTGTAATAGATAATCATTATTATTTTTTCAAATTATGTAGACCTACCTTTGACTTATTTATAACTCACGCCCAGATGGTACCCATAATCTAATGGCATAAAATAAAATGACATGGATCAGTTGGCAGGATAGGGAATACAACTAGGTCTGCCATTTAAAAATAAGCACACTTTCATTTATTGATGATATACAATAGGACAATTCCTCCCTGGTAGTAATTAAATAGAAAAGTTCATGCATGGGATTTGACTGAAATCCTACAGACTCCACAATTACAAACATCAATCACAGAGAACTCCTACAGAAGTGGGCGTGTCCAAATAGAGCGCAACATTATGTTTCCTGTCGTTGAAGCCAGACGTCAGCACTGACCGGAAATGCCGCGGTTGCTGATGGCAACGTTTACACACGGCGCCATGTTGTCCTCGGAGAGCAATGTTTTGATTTAACCGCGAGGATGAAAACTGGGTAGATTTAAGGGAAACTATAAAGGAATTACCGTAACTTTCGAAACTTCAAGATGGCTACACAGACACAAACTATGCGCCGGGCTCCGGTCCAGGCAGAGCGAGTACATGATTATTTATATGGTAGGTTTTCTTTTTGCCTTCAACAATTCCATCTTCCAACAAGGATCACGTTCACAGTTAAAATTAAATGTCAGGCGGTTGCTGAGAAGTTGATTACGTCTGGTCTGACGTCCGGTCCTTCGTAGAGGCTGCTGTCCATTTATTCGTGATTCTTATTATTTTCGCTGCCGTTTTCATTGGTTAGATGGTAGAACTCCCTAGGCTAGAACCCAATACACATGAGAATATGCCAAATATTAATGGATCATATTACAATTTACATACCGTAGTCATATGTACTCAACTTCTCAAGAACTAAAAATAGAACTGATTCAGTGTCAGTGATTAAAATATATGAATTATGATGAATTATTGTTGGCCTTCCGTTGTGTTGTAAATGTGGCTCCTCCTTGTTTTTAAGATTTTATTTAGCCAGGAAATAACAATTTGAGTGGCATTTGCCACGTTCTCAATTGCCTGCCTTTTACCCCGATCATTATTCTTTTTTTTTTACTTTAACCTTTACCCTCTTTCACGACAGCCTTTCCCATATTAAATTATGAATGTATGTGTTGTTGTTTTTGTATCAGGAAAGGAAGCGTTCCCAACACTTGCTGTACAAAAAATACTGTCAATAGACAATACTACCCAAGTCAATATCAGTGTTTTAATTATTGCTTTTTTTCTATTTCTATATTTTATGAATACAATATTTTTTCAGACAAGGTGTTCCATGTCTCCAGTGAAAGAGATCATGCCAGGGCAACTTTTCAGGCTCATACGAGCACAGATCGCGTTGTAAGTATGAAGTAAAATCATCACACATTATATCATCATTGATATATCTATGACTAGCTATATATTAAAATGCATGAATATGTTTAATGACGCAAGGCGGGGAGGTTTATACTTCCCCTGATGAAAATGAGAAAATCCTACTTTAATAAAAAAAAGGTGGACCTACATGCCTACAAGTTATTAGGGATCAACAAAGAGATGTATATAATAATATACATTTATTTTTACGAAGTTTCTATACATGTACAGGAATAGAGACATACAATGATTCATTGAAAGAAGAAACATGATGTGCATTCAGACACAACAAAAAAATATTTATGACTTAACTATGTTGTCAGTTGAGAATTAAGAATAAAGCAGATAAGAACTAAATCAATTTACTCGATCACATGGAATTGAAATACATGTGATTGATAAAGTGGTAGGCGGCAATAATTCAATTCAATTATAAAAAAAACAAAAAAACGAGGATAAATAACTATGGTTGATGTACTTTTTTATTTCCTGAATGTAGAAGCGAGTGCCCGCCTTCAACACCATGTTTAGCGAATTGCGCCACCATCCACGGTTTGAAATGCGCCTTGATGTCACGGATCCAGTCCCAAAGTTTGTACAGAGACAATGGCGGGGCTACGGCGAGCAGGCCCGCGAAGCCCTCATCAGATACAAACAGTAAGCTCCTTTAGTTTACTTACTCTCGTCAATCATACAGCCAAATAAAGAGCAATAACACATACAAGTAAGGTCCCGAGCAAGGTACAATGCTGGAGCAATTTTTATATCAAATAAAATGGAAAAGCTGTGTAAAATGTATTTAGTTTACTTACTCTCGTCAATCATACAGCCAAATAAAGAGCAATAACACATACAAGTAAGGTCCCGAGCAAGGTACAATGCTGGAGCAATTTTTATATCAAATAAAATGGAAAAGCTGTGTAAAATGTATTGATCAATAATATATTTTTAAAAATGCCTTAGTTATTATAATCTTTTCTATGATATTCCAAGAAATATTTGTTCTCGGAATGAAAAGAAAGTGTTCATGAATTAAGTTGGAAAGAGTGGAAAGCGAGAGAGAGAGAGAGTTAATCTATTACTATTTTTAAGGTTTTAAAACCATGTTTCGCGGTGATTCCATTATATAAGTACCGAGTTTTTCTTTCAGATTCAACTATGACCCCTCAGTTCAAATACCAAAGCAAGCTTTTCCTGAGGCTAACGTAACAGGACAAAATCGCTACAAATTCTTCCGCAGGTGAGAACATGTTTCCATAAACCCATCCCTTGGACATAAGTAGAAAGGACAAAATTAATCAAATTTTAATTTATCGTTGGATATAAAACAGAACTAAAAGTATTTTAATTACATAAAGTGAAAATCCCATCATTATGTATGAATCACACAGTGAAATTTTTCTGATTTAAAGGTACCGTATTTCTAAATTACTACAGTATTAATTAATATCATATTCGCGAATGCGTAAAATATTATAAAACTTTCTACTACAATTTTCAGTTCAGAACATTGTCTTCTTTGCTTTGGAAATTAATTGTTCATTGCATCTATGTGTGTCAGTGGCATTGGAGAAATACCCCCTGCAAAGGTTATGTGCTCAAAGAGGTATGAGGTCCTAAATCTATTTTCTTTATCATAATGTTATATTTTCACCCATTTCTATTTGCATCCATGTTGTCAACACCAGTGGAAATATATATATATTATATATAGAGAGAATTTTTATTCTGATAAAAATGTACAGAATTATGCAATCTTTTGAGCACATTATTGTACTGCATCATTTATTCATGGTGTCAAACTATTGGTCCGCATGACCCTGCATATCTATTTAGATAATGTGCAATTAATGAGTTATTTTTTAAAAAAAGTTTTTTTTTTTCGCGAATCATAATGCAATGGAAAGCATGTGCCATTCTCAATGTCGGTGATATTTGCATGCATTAATGTAGAATATTTTCTATAAGATTACAATGAATATTTTGTGGGTAATAAATATAATAGAACTGAATGGGGAGTTTTCACTACTAACTGGTGAAGTAGAGGGGCCACTTGAATATTCGGTAGACTTTGGAAGAATGACGATTTTGAAATTTTTCGATGTTCCTTTTATTGATACCCAACGTTTCGAGAGCTTTGCTCTCTTCTTCAGGGGTGAAGGTGTTACAATATAATAGAACTGATAATCTTAAATGTAATAATTTAAAAAAATTAAAATATTGATTATTTTTTAAATAAAATTGTCTTATTCCTAGGAACATACCGTATTTACAAAATGTATATTTTGATAGTGTATTTTTAAAAAAAGGGAAAAAAAACAAGTCATTACATTTTTTACATAATTAAATTGGAAGACTTTATTAGGAAATATAATTTAGAATGTATATATCCACGTATACTCATCTTAATTGTCCCAACGTGGTTTAATTGCTTGATTAAATCTTGCTTAAATCCTCGTTTGCCGTTATTTTCTGTCTGATTATTTTTCTTCTCCATCGATGTAGAAAACTAGAATGATATTTGACCATTTTCTTTGAATAATGTTAAAAAATGTGCTTGATATGAGATAGATAACATTAACGAAATTTTAGATGTGAATTAGTTGGTGGTGATATTTAATATTCATAATGGCAATAACTGTTAATGCACTATTCGTTCATATCTTTACATAAAAAGGGAAAATGACCCCATAATAAGCTATATTAATGTTGATCTACTGAAATGCTTGTGCAATTTATTTCGTACTCGATATATATATGCATGGTACACAAAAATAACATTTTCCTGATATAACACGAGGAGGTTTAAAAGTAAGTTTCCGTAGTACGGTAAGGGAAAGGCTATACTTTCCATTATTTATTCCCGGTAAATAATGTCAACGATTACACATGTTCTACACGGTTTTTCACATCTCGATCTGTGCATTTTTACTAATACTCGCTACTCGCCCAGCTATCGGAGAAACCGTCGCCATGGATACGGTACAGCTGATGAGTTCTGGTATGTCAAGTACGACCGGGATTACTACAGAAATAAGTAAAGCTATCTTTGCCATTAATTGTCTTCTATTTATCTCTTATGTAGCCATCACCTCGCCTACTTATACTTAGCATCACCCTGTGTCGGATCTAGGGGAAGGGGGTGCTCTCCACTGGTTCTTAAATATTATATTTTAAAATGAAATTTATTAGAACTGCATGTCCATTTTTAGGCATCATATGCATGAGAATGGTTAACTTTTAGGCATTGCAAAACATGTGTTTTGTTTCAATACATCTTGCTGGATTAGGCAAGCCCTTCAAAGGGTTTTTTAAATTAAGGAATATATATTTTAAGAAGCATGCAACGTTCCCCAACACCTTGGATCCGTCCCTGGTCACACGGTAGTTCTTTTTTAAGGTGGCCATCTCACGGAAACAACAATTTCCAGCCACTGTATGAAATCAGTCTTAATTTGAGTTACAGGTGCCGAATGCTTGTGGTCAACATTTGAATGATCAAGCCGCTATTAGAAATATGAGTAGCGCAGTCTAGGCTCAGAGTTGAGTGAATCCCTCCAAACTGAGGGAAAGCATCTAACTCCAAACCGCGAAATCCCATTAGGACGCCTACTTCAGGGCCAGGAAAGCCACTAGCGCAGTAGGCGTCCTATTACTAACATACCATGTATTATCTGTTGTGAGAGGCTCTGAGCCTAGACTGAGTAATTGTTTGTTTCAGGGGAAATCCCTTTAAACCGTTAGCACGGTCGCCTAGATACACTGCTTCGAGTCGAGCTGGATTTTGTTGGACTTACTTTACTTCGGGTTTACTTCATGTGTAATCCCCACAACCCCCAAATAAAATTTCATCTCAACTCGAGGCGGTTCACGGTAAAATACAGTTGCATCGCAGTTGCGCCTTACTTTTTGCAATGAATCTAGGTTCTGTGTCCATTAAAGCCGATGGACTCCCCTGTTCGTTTGACTAGATTTTGTTGTTGTTTTATTTGTTTAGACGATTAAAAAGATATTTACTAAGTTAGTATTAAAGAACAATGACAATTAGTGCACTTCGTGGTTTCTCAGATCTCCATCCCCGCTCAGTCACTGACCATTGGATGTTTCCTATGAACGGTGACTGTAAAACGGCTTTAGTGGACATGGGCGGGGCCAACAGATTTCATTGGAAAAAAACCATTTGAGTCAGTCAACGAGCCATTTACTGCTTTCTTAGGATTCATCATGTGCACTTTATAATAAAGTGCATGGTCACTTCGTGAATAGCATTCATTAGGGAACAGAACATTCCAGTCGCTGGGGTTCTTACAACCCGTTCTTTTTTTGCTATTGTTTTCCATTGAAGTGTTTAGGACATTTCCATTTTGTTCAGGTACGTTTTCCTTTGGAGCTCCATCGTTAAGACTACTAGGACAATGTACATAGTTTCCCATTTAATAAAACTGTGCATTTCATACCATCACAATAACAATTTGATATTGAATTCCAAGGATTCTTCAAATGTATTTGAATATAATATTCTTAACATTATTTGATTACAGACCTATAATTCCTTTCCTGCAACAAGTCCCACCAGAGGTTCTGCTAGCAACGGCAAGGTAAGCTTTGAACTCAATATATTTTTCTATTCATAAAATAAATAATATTGACCTGAGATTAATATACTCAGATGTACCTAGTATTTATCATTACTACAACCTAATTTAGCCTAATTTATTATATGTGGAGATCTGCCGATTGTACATTTTCGATGGACAAAAGAAAGCTAACTAATAGATAAATAAAATAATACTAAAAAGGAAATGTTTACTCCTTCTACTTTAGACAAGATCCCTTAGCAGGAGGAGCTGATCAGCAGGCCATGTTGGAGCGCCCTCCGACGCCACTGACGAGAACTGTGGAGATCCAGACAGATTACCGTGATAGCGAGGCTCAGACAGATCCTTTCACACCTGAGTATGTCGTGCGTCCTGGATCCCAGCCAGAGCTTCTCACTCTGGCCACATTGTCGCATGGTACGTCCCGAACCCTTGTTAGACTCAGTGCCGCCCCGCCACATTTAGCGTCGGATCGATTTACTCCCGTTCTCTGTCATATGTGATCTGTTTCCGATAACAGAGTCACAAGTCGCAAAATTGATATTTTTCAAAGTGATTTATTCACAAGATCTATTTGTTGGAATATTCTGGTGTATCAAATGTATCCCCGCGTTTCTAAGGTTATCCTATGAAGTATAAAAATATCAAACCTAGAATATAGAAATAATCATTATTTGTCTTATCATTTACCGTTATTAGAATCTGCTTGATCTCAACTTTTTAAATATGATGGTGTCTCAAATCCATTTTTTTGCGACTTGTGACTCATTGTCCTGAAACACATCACATATTGTCTAAACATATCAATAACAAATAACTTTACTATTATGACCCCCCCCCCCCCCTACCCGCCTTGAGTAAACGTGACATATATGGATTGGTCAATTTACAAATTGGTTGCTTTGTTCATTCATTCAGTATTATTAATTATCATTTATTGATTCAATTCATGCCCCGTTCAACCTAATGACTATTTAAAATCAGAGATGTATAGATCTATGTATTATTTTCTTTACAGCAGAATAGTATTTCAATTCAAAATTTTGAATTATTCTGACAACTAAGATTGTATGTTTGCACTTTGTGTTTAGGGCGAGGTCTACCTGCCGGACTGAGCGAGGTAGAGATGATTGAACGGGCCCGTGCCAAGAGAGCGTGGGAGGCCACCCTTCCTCCCCTCAATGACACCGACCAGCTGGACAAGAGAAGAAAAATGATGGATGAGATGGAGAGGAAAGAATGGGCCCTCAGAGAACATGAGATCGAGAAGTAAACATGATTTGTATCTATCACTGTGTTAAAGCGGAGTGGCTGAGCGCTGGGTCGACTCAGTGGCATGGGAATGTTGTCAATTTGTGGGCTCGAAACCCTGCATGTGCATATCCCCCCACCCCGCCCCACCCCCCACCCCCCACCACCACCCCTGTCTACCTACAACTTTTTGAATCCCATCATTATTGTTAATCCCGTCATTATTGGGCTGAAGCCTAGCGATAATATCACTGGATGATATACTAATAGACGAACGACCAACTGAAACAACGGATAACTCTAATAGACCCTAGTAGTATATGGAATCGGTGCTTTGATAACGGCCCCCACCAGCTCATAGGTTCTCGCTTCCCAGGCTCTCTTATCGGTCCCAAACCCACCCACTGAACCCAGTCATTATTCGATTGAAGCCTAGCGATAATATCACTGGAAGATATATTTAGAGAATGACCAGCTGAGACGACAGATAACTCCCTAGACCCTAGTAGTATATGGAATCAGTGCTTTGGTAATGGACACGATTCACGGTCCCCAGTCTCTCCATTCGATCCCAAACCCATTCGCTGATAATATGTATTAGTATTGTAATAGTAAACTGAATATGTGAATATAGGAACAAAAAGCGTTGCCATTATTTCTCTCTTGATCTATGTGACAATGTATACATTGTGTTGTAATACATCCTCTTTTCAGATTACAAGAAGCTCGCCTGGAGGTGTTGAAAAATTTGCTGCGAACACGAGAAGAAAATAATCAGGAACTTAATACCAAGAGGTTGGACAGACTCTGGGCAAAGAAACAAGAAATGAAAGAAGACAAAGTTAAGAAAATAAGGAATGAACACATCAAAAGTAGGTCTACAATTTCCTCTAGAAATCTCCATCTCTAGATTATTCATTACAAATCATGGAAAAAATAGTTTGCTTATAGTTTTGATACTATTGATCACCCTCCAAATACAACCGATGAATCCTTTTGAATGCTGTCTTTCAGAGAAAATAGCTAATTATATATGAAGAAATGCAATACTACCGGGAAAAAAAATGAATTATTCATGTACCCGGTATGTAAACTCATTTCTTAACTTTTTTTTCTGAGGGACGTCTCTCGCCTTGTTCAATATAATTCATTTCATGACTTTGAATGATATTCTTTTTCAGCTATTCGTAAGTTAACAGAGAAACGACGACGTGTGGAAGGTAAATTAGAGCGACGTGATATCGTCCACGACTACTCCGAGTATGGTTCCGGAGTGTATGCTCCCATGACCAGGGTTGGCGTCTTCTTAGATCGTGGCTCTGAGCAATTCGTAGTCAAAAGTCGCTTCTTGAACTCCTTCCAAGGTACGACGAACACATTTTTTTCACCACGAACACTATTTTTTCAAATACATCCTATCTGTAATCATCATTACTTTGCAATTTTGGTGTAATTCCAGGGTTCGGGTTCCATGGTGAGCACGTAGAGCTCTATTTTGTAATTTTTGGATTGCTTTAATTTTATCCTGGGGTAAACAAGATGTGTGAGATTAGTCAGTAAGATGGCCTTGTAAAACATCTCCCTTATCCCGTCCATTTACTATTATATATACACTAAGCAAAGTTGACTATTGAAAAATAAACCGTTTTTTTAAATTCTGAATCTCCATAAAGTATCCAAAAGTTAAAAGGAAAAAAAATTCTATAAAAAATATTTTCATTGCACCCTAAAAAATGCACTGGAAGAGACTTGGCCACTCGATTTTTGTAGTGATATATTTAGCGATCTGTAAGTCTGAATGATTTATTGCAGGCCTGATGGAGTTGGAGCATTCCTTGCCTGACTTTGTCACTGCTCCCAGGATCAAGGCACCCAAACCTAAGACTGTCACCAAGTCTGGCTTTGTCAAACGTAGATACCGACAGGAGCGAGAACTTGCCGAGATCCATGAGGTAAGGATAGTAGCATAGATGAACCGGAGCTAAAAAATATTCGTTGTTTGAAACTCTTATTTTTTCCAGGTCCAGCATTTGTGTAGTACAAAAAGTTTTACAACATCGCCCAAATTTGAAATTAAAATATCAATAAAGATCCATAATGGTGTCCCACACATCCATATTTAAAGGCTTTAAGTTTTGCATGTTATAAAGAAAAGGCGATTTTTCTAATATATTCTCATTAGAAGATTTGTTATTAAGATAAAAACAAATAAGAAAACTTATTGAGTTATTTTTTTCCAAACGTAGGTCATCAAAGAGCAACGCACCCGTGTTCAGGAGCCTCCCAAACCTCTCAAGTTCTTGCAGAAGATTGAGAAGCCAATTCCCCGACCACCCACACCAACTGTTGATGTTCCATCAGAGGTCTGGCTTCACTTTACAGTCATTTTACAAGTTCTTAATAAAAAATGAAAAAATATTTTACCTCATACATTGTATTTGGTTGTGATAATGCCTTGTATCAAAAACACGCCAAAATGGAATTCATGGTTTTTCCTCTTCCAGGGATAAATAGTAGTAGTAGAATACAATCAATCCAGGGTTCAACCAGTTGGTAGTCTTCGAACCATCTTTTTTCATGGTCATTTACCGGGATGTTTATAGTTAAGCTCTTACAACGGGTTTTCACACGCGCTGATGGGGTAGTATACTTCCAGCTGTCGTAAAAAGATCGTTGTTCTGTTCCCCTTGACATCATTATTCAATATTTATTGCAGGAAGAGGAGAACAGGGAGCTAGGAATCATCTTCCTTCAACAAATTATCCGTGGACGTGCCATTCAGAATATGGTAAGCAAACTATATTCAACTACATCGTGCATATAGTACTTGAACGTATTTTTCAATAATCAATTCTTTTGGTCTGGAGGCCAATTTTACTTCTTTATAAGTAGGTAATTATCATAAAATTTAAACATTACTTCATGTAAATATTTCCCAATTATTTCCCCTGGTTTCCTTACGTTCTGATCTCGGCATAAATGATGTTCAACGCAATTTTAATATCTGACTCGTATGTTATTTTCAGATGTTTGAAGGTAAAGAGAAGAGGATAGAACTCATCAGGGAGCTTAGATCTACTCATGCCCTACAAGAAGCGGAGGCTGAAGTCAAACGTCAGGAGAAACAAGCCACACTAGCATTACAGAGACAACGCAGACTCCACGATCACAAGGTTAATATGGCATATTTGTATACAGTTTATGCTTTACTGATCCCGTCACTAATCAGATTATAATATTACTATATATACACCGCTTGTGCCCCTCTTTGTATCACAAAATAAAACCATCCATTCATACTTAACAAAAGGAAAGTGACTTTGGATTTATATGAATGTTATTCAAAGCTCCTACAGAAATGACAGGGAAGCATATCGGAGTCTTCTCTACGAATATAAAGTTCAGTGTATTATTCAATTCTTCTGATTAGTGCACTGCAAATAATTAAATCGTGTTATTTGAAATCCTCAATATTTGTGTCTATTCGGTTACCATTCTAGTTTATCTCAATTATGATTTGTGATTTTTCAGGAATCTTTCGTGGATGAAGCACTGAGTCAGTTGGAGGGAGAGAGCCTCGGGGACTCTCTAGATTTCTTGTCTAAGGAACTGGTACGACTTCAGGAGGAACGTCGTATCCATGCCTTCTCCATGCTCGCCGAGAGACAACGACGTATCCGGGAGGCTGAGGAGTCAGGACGACGTCAACTCGAGGAGAGACGACGTCGCGAGGAAGATGAAATCTTTAAACAGGTTTGCTAATGAACACATGTTAAGAGAAAGGTTCTCGTTAATTAGACTAAATTCTTACGTAACCTTTCTTTCTTCAACCTCTGTTTTATTTCTATGGGTATATTTCTGGTATGAAACAAGCTTCTTCTCCAACATCTTTACTTATTAATCTTTATTTCCTCATCTATGACTTCTTTATACAAACCAGTTGCCCGATTTCCCCCTATATACTCTATACACGAAGTTTTAAATTAGGCATAGCGTTTAATTATCAGATCATATATAGAAAATGTTTTAATAATTGTTACAGATGAAACGATTGGTTTCGAAATTTTATGTGGGAGTAGGTCTACACCTATTACTCTAAGTTTTGTAAACCCAAAGCTTAGTTTTCACTACCAGCAATAATTCTTGTATCAATTGAGGGGGTATAATTAGCCTGCACTTGAAATAAATGCATGAATGAATCTATGCAGGTTCTGTCAGTGCACCAAGACACCGTGGACACGTACCTGGAGGACATCATACTGGGGGCAGTAGACAGCACGGCTGATGAGCAGGCACGTAAAGAGATAGAAGCCCAGGCTGGTGCCATCAACGATATCGCCTACCAGATGGAGGACAACAGGACGCAGCTCCAGTCGGAGGAGATTGTGTCTGAGCTCGTCCATGGCTTCCTCCTCCCCGAAGTACAAAAGATCAGCATGCGTGGCAAAGGTATTATCATATAAGTTACATCATTCCCAAATGATCTTGGTCAAATACGGATATTTGTAATTAATGTCCACTATATATTTTCCCTCTTTTCTTTCTATACAAGTCATCTCAATAGAATATAAACGATTTGTCCCAAGTTTTTCTTTTTGCATGGCCAAAACAGCAGTTTTCGGTAGGAGGTTGATACATGTTTTCTTTGTGACTTTCCCCCCTTTCGGCTAAATAAAGGATTAGGACAATACCGAGCATGGGATTCAAACCCAGTATGGATCCTAAGTCAGGATTTTTTAAAAGCTTCAGACCGCTGTTCCATCCCTCCACCCCCTTGTTCCTCCCATTAACTCAACATATTGAAAGAGTTTCTAAGTCGGAGAAACGTTGTGTTTGAGGTCCGTTTAATAAGTGCCTTGATGATGGAAACATGTACATTTATACCCATAGGGTACCTCCCGCTTGAGGGGTCGGTCAGTATGTATGACGTAATAAATAACGCAAGGTTATGTCATAAGCAAATACAGAATAAATTCTGAACTCCGGTTGGGTCACCATTTTAGGTAACTTAAACTATGAAAAACATTGATAATTTTACAATATTAATATTTCAGTTCAAATGCAACAAAGACAGTTCCTCAACGCTGCCCACAAGGAGATCTACCGTGACGGAGAGGGTGTCATAGACATGTACCCCAAGGCTGCTCCAGCGGCTGGAGGCTCTAGTACTGCGCCGGCCCCCACTGCCACCAAAAGTCAACCAACAACACCAACTGCGTCCCGCCCTGGTTCCGCCGCTGCAGGCAGGGCTTCACCCAAGGACAAACCCGCATCTCCCAAAGGCTCTGCCTCTGGCAGAAAGGTTGGTGGATTTTTATGTGATGTGAATTCTATATGTATGGATAATCCTTTTATAATAGATTGTTTAATCGATAACAAACTTTAGAAATAGTATATATATTACATTTTCCGTCGTAAGACGCTCATTGATTATTACATTGATAAATGAACTTTCGGAATAAAGTATTAAATACTGATATTGGCCTGTAATAAAACACATGTAAAATTGTAAATTAATATCGATCTTGCTTTTCTTTCCAGTCACAATCCCCCGCCTTAGAAAAGAAAGACTCCAGTCTTGACTTGACGATCAGTGGCAGTAAACCAGGTAAGGAATTGTTCTAACCATTTGTCCCATATGATCCGGGCGACTGCTCTAGAACAATCTCTGAATTACAAGGTTAAGGTGATCTAACTATTCCATTGATTTCTATAATCTCGAATACATATTAACGATTATTCATTTATATTAATTGTCATCGTCTTCATCTTTTTCGTATAGATCTATTTCGAATAATGTTTCTTTCTACAAGTCTGTCAGGGGATGACTTTGTCGCTTTGCTATACTCTCTGTCCATATTAATGGGGTTCTTTGAAATGTTTTACATGGCTCCGGTTTCTGTACACAGAATGGTAATATTACCGGTAGGGTTTGCTCTAGGGAAACCTGCATGGACAGGTGTGTAAAAATGGTTGCATTTGGAATACGACGCTGGAAATGGCACTTTGTGAGGATACGGCCAAATTAATGACCCTAAATCTTGGTAGCCTTGATAAAAACTGCATTCAAATGTCTGTCTATATTAGGATTTTTTATATTACTTTCTAATATTTGTCAAATTAAAACAAATAAAGTTCTTCCTTCGTCAGTATCACAATTTTGGGGGTAATCAAATATTTCTGCCTCATGACAAAAACTCACAATTTTGGATTCCTTCATTTTCAACTGAAAAATTGATTCTTTACATTAAAAGAAGTTGATTGTTGAATACAGTGAAAGGCGTATCTATCTAATCATTTCAAATGCAACTATTCGGTTTTGAAAATAGACATTTAAGTTGACATTCTAATCATGGATAATATTCGATCTCCCCAGGCTCATAGATTAACCACGATGTAAGTATTCATTCCCGCGAAAAATGTTGAGAATTTATGAAGTTGTTACGATTACTGTTTGTAAAGTAACTGTTGTTAATATGAAAATTGTTAAAAAGAGTTAGGTATCTCTTAATGTTATTAACATGACTTGTGTGGATTGTTTCAACTAAATCTGTTCAAAAGGTGTGAAATGACTAATTTGATTAGTTTATATTTTGTATGTAGAAGATATTTTTTATGAATTAGACAAAATGTTGGATATAAGTTTAAGGAATGTTCCCGCCCATGACAATTTCGTTACTCAGCGCAGTTTAATGACGCCCCCCCCACCCCTCGCCCCACCAATCTTGATTTTAAGGAATTTTAAGATAAGTCGATATTGGGCGCGATACCCGCTCCCCTCATTTGGGATCTATAGTGGTATACCAAAGTAAGACGGCAGAAGTATACATTATGAAAACAAATCCTTTGCTTAGCACAAGCCAAAATAAGTGTGTTGTTTCTCGTTATTATTAATTGATATTGCATTTTTGATTTTTCAATCGTTTCAATGTTTCTTTTCATTTTGAATAGTTCCATGTAAGATGTAATTCGTTGGAGTTGTGGTTATTGCAGCGATGATGTTTCTCGTGTCTATGACTGTACCCAAACAAATAATTAGAATATTTTGAAATGATAAGTTGTTAGATAAGTTTTAGGCAAGATAGCATCATGAGCAGTATTAGAATAAAAGCCATTTCCTTCCTATTTCTTGACCTATAAAACCTATAGAAATATCTATCCCTTTGACCAGTTTAATTGAAATAGAAAAGCAAATTATTGAAAATAATTAAAGAACTTCCCACTATATTTATCCTTCTATTTGAAATAGAAAGGCAATACCCTATGGTAATGAAGTACTGGAAACATTTCAGACCTTACTCAGATGTTGCAAACAAGGTTTAGTCCTGTAGCTATTCAAATCCCAATATACCTTCCCTTCACAACTAGCCCCAATAAAAATTAACTCTTTCCCATCTTACAATTTGCACTGGGCAAATAAATAAATAGCAACTTTGCTTTTAGGTTCACGCCCGTCCTCAGCTCAGCAAGAAACAACTGACCGACCATCATCATCACGTCGCTCCTCCTTCACCAGACAAACCTCAAAAGATAATGCCAATATTGCCCCAGCCTCACCAGTTACCTCACGTCCCCAGTCTGCTGATAAACAAGCCACTCAGTCCCCTGCAACTTCTAGACCACCTTCTGGGAGGAAATCTAGACCAACTTCTGCTGCATCAAGACCATCATCTGCTGCAAAGGAATCCCCCAAGCCTGGTTCTGCAAGGGAATCCCCCAAGCCTGGTTCTGCAAGGGAATCCCCCAAGCCTGGTTCTGCCAGGGAATCCCCCAAGCCTGGTTCTGCCAGGGAATCCCCCAAGCCTGGTTCTGCCAGGGAATCCCCCAAGCCTGGTTCTGCCAGGGAATCCCCCAAGCCTGGTTCTGCCAGGGAATCCCCCAAGCCTGGGTCTGCAAGGGAATCCCCCAAGCCTGGTTCTGCAAGGGAATCCCCCAAGCCTGGTTCTGCCAGGGAATCTCCTAAACCTCAATCTGCAAGAGAATCCCCCAAGCCTGGGTCTGCCAGGGAATCCCCTAAACCTCAGTCTGCAAGAGAATCCCCCAAACCTGGCTCCACCCGTAATTCACCAGAACCTGCTCAGACCGAGACAAGGGACTCGCCCAAACCCCCATCTCCTGCTCCAGCAGTACAAGAAACTAGCGATTCCCCTAAACCTGGCCCAGAACCTGCAACTCAAGCTCCAACTGCTGAACCAAGCTCTCCTGTCTCACAATCACCAAAGCCCCTGGAAATGGCTGACCAGAAAGCAGAGTCACCAAAACCTAGCTCTGCCAGGGGATCCCCCAAAGCCCAATCACCAGTCATGCAGAACCAGGAACAAGATAAACCAGCTTCAGCTCGTCAATCCCCAGCGCCTGTAGAAGCAGAGCAAGAGGAGGCTGCTGAAAAACCCAGTGAGACCGAGCAGTAATTTCTGAAGTATTTTCAATTAAATAGAGACCAATATCTACACATAGATAGGCCCCACCTGAGCGACATTTTGATGTATAATTTTGATATTTATGCTGAGACGGGTAAGAAAATACCAATAAATTGATTTAAATATTTTTACTTGTGATACTACAATTTATATCCAAACCCTCTTGTCACGCTGAAACTAAAATATTAGGTTTGCCATATTCTAATATGTTTTAGAAAGCCGTAAACGGGTGAAAATCAGCAAACTTTTTTTTTTAGTTAGGGTCGGCGGTACAGATAATTGTAAATATGCTATGGCTTAGCCTGTGATATGACTTGCCACCAAATGAAAAAGAACAACACACCTCATGAATTTATATCTGGAATATAACATTTCTGTGATCGGTATAGGAATATTGTGTAGATATATACTTATATGTTTTTGTATTTTTTTTGTATATAATATATATAAAGATGGCTATTCATCCAAGAGTTTTCGTTTTAAATTGTACAAGCACCTAGAGCGAGGAAAGACTTGTGTAAAATGCCTTTAACTTGTCATTGACTAGATAGTAATTTTGTGATCACTTGATTCAATGAATGAAGGCTTTGTAAAGGAGAAAAATAAATCGTAAAAAATGGATTTTGTGTTTCTGATTATTTTACTAGTTATAAAAGCCTTAATCTGGTTTGGTTTGACTAGTTTTATTGGTGGACGTGTAGCGACCATAGAAAACCCGGAGTGGAGCAGGTTGGGGATTGTGTATGTGTGTGTGTGTGGGGGGGGGGGGGGGGGGGGTTCTCAGGCTAGGATTAGTACTGCTATGATTACTCCTTGGACCACAATTTGTAGTTCATTATTTATTTTCTAATCAGTCGTTTAGACCTCAATAGACAAATAGTCCTTGTAAGAATCACAACAATCTATTCCATACCCAAAGATTAAATACATTTACACTCACACTCTTAGTATCATTTTCATTAAATTTACCCTGGATATTATCCATATTATTTCGTATTTCTTTTTTATGTATTATCCAATGTAAGTTTTTTTGCCAAAGCCAAATGAAACTTCAGTTAGAAGTAAATTGCATTGATACTACTTTAATTACAGATGTATTATTTTGGGAAATGAAAGTACAACTTGTCCCATCATAATAAAATGCTATTCAATGTCAACTAGGGATGGCTTCTGTTAGCTATGGTATCATAGTATGTCCACTAAAGTCATTAATATTACTATTGTAGATTAGCTTATACTAATGTAAGCGAATCTGGAAGATTCTGGAAATTATAAGACTCAAACAATGCCACAATAATGCATTCCGGGCACATATAACTAGCCTACTGCATTTCGTTAACAATTACATTTAGAGAATTTTATCCATGTACTCTGAGCGTTGAATATGACGGATATAATTCAACAAACGATATATGGTTACAATTGTATATTAGTTTTTATTCAAATCAATATTACACTCAGTTGCAGTCGACAAGTTTGGAAAACCCAAACATCGCATTGAAGGATGATACGAAAAAAAAAATCATGTCCATTAAATGTAAAAGCAGCCAACTCATGAATTGCAAACCTCTGCTTGGTTCACAATGCCAGAGGTTGTAACAAAAACAAAATCTTAGTGACCAAAATCAAGCTTTGCCTGAATAGTCAATATCTCCCTGCATTAAAATTGCTAAATGGACATAGTTCTATACAAAGGATAGATGGAAAAAATGGATAAATATTCAGCATATCATACAATACCGGCTACCTTTAATACATCGTATACAAGTCAGTCTTTTCGTACATCAAAAATCATGGTATCTCAACGAGACAGGAGCCATTTTATAATCTTAACAAAAAAACGCAGACTTTACTTTAGTACAAGATATATCCTATAACTTTTTGTCAAGTCAACAATGTCATAATATCAATACTTACTTGAACAACGATTGCGGTAATAAAACATACGTATTTTATGTGTTAGGTTAGTAGTATTTGGAGACGCAAGGTCGCAAAGTAAAACAAAAAACTTGGAAGATCATACATGAACAATACTCTATGATTTCTCATATATTTTCTTTGATTAGTTATCAATTGAATACGGTCAATCAACAAGTTCGAACTGCCATTTCCAATGCAGTTAATCTCAAATAAAACAAAAAGGGGATGACGCACACGATGTGATGAGAAGTTTTGATTAAGATTCCACAAGTCAAAGAGGAACCTGGTAATGAGATATATATAAACCTTTTTGACGTAGAAACCAATTAAGAATGCAATAGGATCCGCGCCTGGAGGTTCATTAACACTTCATAATTAGTATGACGTCACGTAGCAATAAGAGCGTTTTCAAGCTGTGGAATATTCACTGCCGTGGTAGCACCGTGAGGCGACAGCCGTTTCTCAAATTAAGAATACAATGTATTTTGATTTAGTATACTCATTTCAATGAGAGCCTAGTCATTATTTTGCTAGGACCCTCGGTAAATTCAGCGGCTCTATTAATTCTTCCGAATCCGTTATATAAACTATTGTTATTTATAGGGAATGCCACAAAAATAGTGCAAACTAGTTATGGAAATATTATTTGTGGTAACTTAGTACGCTCCAGGCGCACATACAATGTTAAACAAAAGAAATTATTTAAGTATAATCTCAGAGTAAAAGAATTTTCTTTTAATCTAAGGTACATGTATAATGCCAATTGAAATTGACTGATTACAAACCTCAACTGAAAGTTGAACAACGTATAGAAACAAAAAATAATCTATGAGGCATCAGAACAAACCTTTCATTTGTGGACAATTTTACACTAGTATGATCATTGACTAGGTCGACTATTTTCGATAAGCTGTTCAATATTTACTGGAGCGAAGAGTTTTTAAAAATTAACCAATCATATTGCAATCAATTATTAATCGCATAATCTAGGAACTGAGTAAAAATACGATCAACATATTATTCAACCAACCTGGTAGTATTATATATGTTGGCCTGTAATAACAAAAGAATAGACTGGGTAGAAGTAATCCAAAATTGTTTGTCTCTTATTTATCATTTCGAAGTTCTCTTAACAGGAGCCTTGCATGTCCCCCATATTTGGATCTTTAGTAAAAATAACACTATTAAAAACGTTTAAAATTTAGATTAATGTTTCAATAAAACTATTTAATTGCTATACAATTTTCAATAAAACTATTTAATTGTTATACATGGCACCGTAGAGTAAATTTTCATCTTACTTATTATACATTGTACTGAATCTATCCCAGCATGCACCGAAACAGACATAGGCAGTGGCACACGCAAATCCCATATTGCAGGTTGGTTTGGGGCAAAATAAACAAAGATCAGACATAAAAAAAAAGAAAGAAAAAAGATCAGACGTATTATTTTGACATCATTCGTGACTGAGGGAAAAACCTATTATTTCTTTTTTTAAAAAGAAGTAATCGGGAAAAAAAGAATAAATCAGAATATAAATCTGCATTGAGTTTGAGATAAGGCAAAATACAAGATGTGTTTCCGATTTATCTAGCTGAAAACTAGGTAGTGGGGTGGGGGTGGGAGGGTGTAACTCCCCCCCCCCCCCAATAACCAAGTAATGGGAATGAAGAGAACCCCCAGTTTAGTAAAGATGGTCAAAGACTGTATAAAGGAAGCAATCTAATAACTGAATATATGCAATTGATGTTTGTTTGGATGCGAGACGAAGAATACAATTCTGGAAGAATATCTGTAGGATAGGTTAGATGAAGTAGGATGTAAATATAATAAAGTGCCCCGGGGGAAGTATAAAGAGAACGTTATCATGAATTTGTATGAAAGTTTGATATATAGTTGTGGAAAAATTGATATTTAAAGACTAGGAGGATATATAAAAAAAATAAGTCCCATTTATGACTTACTCATTTGGCAAGTGAAAAGACTGCATGACCATAGATCAGAGAAAGTGATCTAGGGTCGAATGGAATAAATCAAGGATACGTATGGTCTGATGAATTCTTAATCATCACATAATATTGCCACTTACCATTGATAACCATGAACCAGTAAAAAGCATGGTACGTTATTATCAAGTATATTCAAGTTTAGGAACTACATCCGAACGTTAGATTTATAGTTAGAATCCATCCTTTCACCTTAAATGGTAAAGAGACTGCAGGTAAAGGGGAAGACGGGTAAACCAATATTCAGGCTATACATTTTCAAGTGGCAATTAAGCATGAAGTGTGGAATGAATAAAATAAGCAACAAATTCTAACGATTATTATTTTTTAAAAAGTTGTACCTGCTTTCCATTCGATACCATGCACATATTATATTATCAATACCCGAACTTAGGAATAAATAACACTGTAGCAGCTACGGTCAACTCTTGGGGGGCAACACAAATATCCTTCCACCCCTTAATCAAATTACACATCAGGGATTAATTGTCTTGTGCGTAATGATCAGTAAAGGGAACCAAAACAGTTTGACTATGAAGGGAAACAAACTCTCATGGCAGCTTCAAGCTGGAAATATTGTATCAAATATGTGTTCTTGTTCAAGTTGTGTAAAGAGGTTGTGATGGCAAGGGTTGAGGCAAAAACCAAGCAGAATCCAACACAAGGAATCGAAAACTCTACAGGAATAGATATTGGTCGCATGTAGTACCTATTTCAGATGTTTTGGGACATAGCTTACACGTGTACAACTCTTTACTTTCTGTCTACAGGGAGGTAGACTGGGGGGAGAGGTAACACCCATACACTCAATGCATAGGAAGGTGTGGGACTAAATGGTGGCCAGGCCAGATAAAACAGACAAGAAATTAGCCAATTTAATATTCTATGAATGTTAAAAATGCGCTTTGTTTATCATGATGTACCAGAACATAGCATCCCGCATTAAACAGCTGATACAAATTTGAATATTTGAAAACAAACCAAATATTGTCAAATTGCAAGGACGCAAGTAAAAAGCTGGCGCAACTCCCTTATAAAAGCCCTGTGTCCACTTAGGTGATTTTCTTATGGGGGCAGTCGGCTGATGGATGAGAAACGGACTGATAATTGGATTCATCCATTCTTAACAAGAGGCACTCGGCTGACGGTCGACAGTCAGCCACTTACATCTTTCATGCATCTCCACTAGTGCGACTGTCCCCTGTTGAGATAGTCGGCTGAGTGGAGACAGGGCCTAAGTATAGACATGTACCTCCCTGCTACCACAAGCTGAATTATCTGGAGTGACAATATTGTGCAATATTGAGACAAAGACCTTACTGGCACAATAGTATTATTACCACTCGTCTGTTTCTACACTAAACAGAAAATATAGTTACTCAAACCAGTACAATCTCAATAGTCATTTTTTCCTAAGTGATAACATACTGAATCCAGAAGACGATCCAGAGGAGGTGAATTTTAAAGCCCCTCAGGCCACCGTTGCTCCTTGTATTCTCAATCGTATCGTTACTTTACTGTTACTGGTCGTAATCGTTAGTGTATCGTTAAAACGTCAATAAGGCAAGCCTTGCTCCTGTTAACATCGTCATCTTTAGCCACATTGAATTTAACTGTGAGAGTGACTCTAAACGATAAGAGCTGCTTTGGAGGATATATCTTAATCATTGTTAACGATTACGATCGCGTTCCATCGTTAGCATAACGAAACGAAGAGCAACGGTGCCACAGTACCACCATAAAAACTGATGGATCTGCCAATGTTAATAGTCATACACAAGTCTGTCCACAGTGAAGACATCCATGGGTTGCCACTGTCACTAGTATAAAGGAGAGGCGAGGTGAAGTAATCAAGGACTAGACCTGTGGGCGGCAGGCTCTAGGAGAAGGCTATCGTCGGGGCAAGGAAAGCTATTGGTCTCGGAGACGTGGTGAAGTAGGGCACAACATGAGGGATGGAAGGAATGCGTGACGAGTCCGGCTCTTGGTACTCTCCCACAAAATATACTCTGCAAAATGACAATTAAATAAGATTAATTATTCATAAATGGACGTGGCTAGCGGCTATATTTTGGCAGTAAAAATGATCAATCGATCAATATTAATGCATAATAACATTTGAATGAAAATTTATCATAAAAACCTAAATGCAAAAGGTTCAAAGGGGGAAATATTTGTACAGACAACTGAAGAAATATTGAAAATATTAGTCACTTTCCTACAGTTTATTAATCAAGTATTATCGTGGTTAACTATAGGTCCGAAAACTGCATAACCTGAACCAGTCAATTCTTCCCATCTGATACAATGTTACCAGTCAATTCTACCTGATACAATGAGGGAGGTATATTACCTCCTCCCTCCTCACTGATACAATGTTACCAGTCAATTCTACCTGATACAATGAGGGAGGTATATTACCTCCTCCCTCCTCCCTGACACAATGTTACCAGTCAATTCTACCTGATACAATGAGGGAGGTATATTACCTCCTCCCTCCTCCCTGATACAATGTTACCAGTCAATTCTACCTGATACAATGAGGAAGGTATATTACCTCCTCCCTCCTCCCTGATACAATGTTACCAGTCAATTCTACCTGATACAATGAGGGAGGTATATAACCTCCTCCCTGATACAATGTTACCAGTCAATTCTACCTGATACAATGAGGGAGGTATATTACCTCCTCCCTCCTCCTTGATACAATGTAACCAGTCAATTCAACCTACCTGATGCAATGTAACCAGTGCTCCCTGTCACAATATTTCCGCCCCTCACTCCTTAGGAGTGTGCACTCGGCCCCGTGTGGCCCCTGTAGTCCACCATACATGCGTATCTTGATGGTCTCAATGGAGAGAAGTTGTGCTCCTGCATAGAATTAGGAGATATCTTGATTTGTATCATAATATTGCAGAGAGTGAGTCAGTCAATATACACACGAAAATAGCAATGAAAAATGACAGCACAATTAATATCATTAAGTATTTGAGGTTTTCATTTGGGTCATGTTTTACAAGCTGTTTATTTTAGCTCATATAGCTGGTCATCTACGAACTCCTGGGTTAATATACTATCTCCTTTTTTTGTTTTGTAATATACTATCTTCTATTGCTCAGGGGAAACCCGCTAACGTTATTTACTTTATTTTCCAAAACTATTCCCCTCGGATTGGAATAGGAAATGGCTCTGTAATGTGCATAAAATATTTATTTACCCGATAATTTTAGCCAGTGAAGGACTCTGTTGACTGTTTCACCAAAGCTCTCAAATTTGAGACAAGGATCAGTGGGCGATGTCAGTTGTACCGGTGTGAACGTACGGTAACTAGAAATACATATAGTTAGATATATCATAATACATGACACTTGAAAATCAAGTTCTAACACTTGTCCACACTGGGAAGATATCTGGACGGAAGAAGAATCGTTATAATAAAATGATTAGAACTATTACGCAGCAAATGTATTGATGAAAATGTATGAGCCAAAATAAGTGTGTCACTCAAATAGACAAGGAATTAAACAGTGCCTTATTCGAAATAAATTACTTTTATGTGAAAATGTTTTAATGTCACGATCAATATTTAAAAAAATTATTATTTTGTAGTTCATTTTACAGAAATAGAGAGTGATAGTGGTTTTATGCCATGCCAACAACCAATCAGAATCATGATTCTTCAGAAACAGAATTTGTAGCAAATTTAGTAAGGCCAGGAGTTATATAGCACCTGTATGGGTCGAGTATTTTTTTTGTTCAAACTTTTTTTTTTTTTTTCCCAATGCCGGGTATTTATTCAATCTTTCAACAAAACTGTTCTCCAGGGCCGATAACACTTCAGATACATTAGACCCTTTTCCATTTCTGCATCAATATTTTGATTTCAACTCATTTTAACACTATCGTTGACCACGTTCGATATGTATTATATATTTTCTACTTTTTAGATGTTGTGATCGACATACATAATAAAACATGATATTTGAGACCATTTTCAACCGTGTTGATTACATAACATGTTTTTGACTTAGTTTGTTACATAGATCTTTTACACTTTGTACCAAATGCGCACCACTGTAATACAGACTAGTTTTGACTAGATGCTCATATTATGCCACTCGCATTCGTGCTAGCACCGGTTTTTTTTTTTTCTTGTTTTCACACTACTTTTCTGTAAGTATGTTATACAAAGTTATCCCCTCTGTTGTAGTATGTCAGAGGGTTGAACACATCAATATTTACAAATCGTTATACAGCTTCTCCCATCTCTGCCATTCTCTCTTATGGGTTGCGTTAATGTAAGAGCTATCTTTCATAGTTCTCAACTTAGACTTTAGTTCTCTAAGGAATTCGAAGAAGCAAATTCTATTTTTCATGAAGATTTTGCTTTTATATATATAGAATCTGGCTAGTATTAAGATATAGTTCCAGGTACAGTATTTCTCTCCTAGGTTGGGTATCCCAAACAACATAAATATGGCATTCATACTCTCTGAAATTTCTCTGTCTAGGTGCACATTATTTTTCGCCCAACGAATTAAGTGATGCCAGAATGTACTGGAGTTTTCACAATCGATGAAAAAGTGAAATAGATCATCTTTTGTGTCACAAAAACTACATAACTTATTGAGTCTTATATTCATATCTTTCAGGTGTTCGTTACATATGATTAGTCTGTTTATGACTTTATATTGAAAAGATTGTAGCCTTACATTTCTTGTACATTTGAAGGACGTGCGATACCATATTGCGAATTCAATGTTGGAGATGTCTATTCCACGGTTCAGAAACATTTTTTCCCAAATGTCATTTCTATCACCTTTAGCATGTATGTGTACTCGTACAGCATTATATATTATACCCGATGGAGCTATAAGTATGTTGACATCTTCAGATCCTATCTGACATATTAGCTCTTCCCTGAAGTTGATGACTTCATCGTTTTTCAGTATGTTTAACCAACGGGTTGGGACTTTCCCTTTTAAACTTAGTTCTTCTAGGAAATTGATATCTATACCGTATTCACACATGATTTCTCTTTTATTCTTAACCCTGTCGTTTGTTATTAAATCTTCGACCTTGCTAATACATTTTCTCTTCCATGCTTTTACATTGCACAGTGCATCTTCGAGTTTTAGCCATTGGTTATTCCATATGTATTCGCATAACACACTTTTCTTAGACCTAGGTTCTTGGTTGCTATAGAATCTATTCCACACTTGGAACATTCCATTATAAAACTCAGAGAACTTACACGAGATTGCCTCTCTACATCTTAGCTTTTGTTTAACATTGTCTCCCATATTCTCTCTAATGAGCGCAGACCATTTACTGTCCGGATCATTTAGGAGTCTCTGTATCCACCTCAGCTTACATGTTATTACTTTAGCTCTGAAGTCATGTAGCTTCAATCCGCCAGTTTCGATTTTTCTACATAAGTAATGCCAGGCGATTCTATGATTTCCGCCCTTCCATATGAAGTCTGCGACCAGTTTTTGAACTTTACATATCATATACTCTTCTACGACTATCAGGTTTGTGACGTACATAAATAATGGTATAATCAGAACATTGGCAATGATGATTTTACCTTTCATTGAAATGTCTCTCTTGCTCCAATGATTAACAATTATCTTTGCTTTTTCAAAAGCTGTTTCAAAATTGATAAGGTTCTGTTTTTGCTTGTCGTATGGATATACAAGGTGTATACCTAAAATTTTCATTGAGTTGACCCAGTTAATACTCTGGCATACAGGTTGATATAGTATCATTTCTCCAATGTTAAAACCTCTGGTTTTTCCTGCATTAAGAATTAGCCCAGACACATTACCGAATTCATTGATTAAGCTCATCATTCTGGCCAGGGATTTTTCATCATTGGCTACTATTGTCATGTCATCAGCGAACTGGATGATTTTGCTTTCAACTCCACCAAATACAACACCTTGACAATCTGGATCTTTTCTTATCTTTTCGGCTAGTTTCTCGACAACAATGATAAAGAGTAGGGACGAGATAGGATCCCCTTGTTTGACACCTCGCTTTACGCTGAACCATTCCGACATGTGACCGTTGTTTATTATACATGACCTTGAGCCTATCATGAGTCTTTTAATCCAACTCAAGAAAAACTCTCCAATATTTAGATCATCTAAACATTTAAACAGGAACTCCCATGATACAGAATCATAGGCTTTTCGGAAATCTAATGATACGAACAAGCCTTTCTTTTTCTTATTATCTAGATGTTGAGTGATATCTTCCAGCCTTCTAACGGCACAACCGATATATATGTTCTTAATGAAACCGTACTGGTCCTCATTTACAACATTACTTATACAATTTTTTAGTCTATTACATAATGTTTTAGAAATTATTTTATAATCAGTGTTGAGGAGTGTTATGGGTCTCCAGCTCTCTATAAGTTTTAAATTGCAATCTTTTTTGGGTATCAGCGATATTATTCCCCTGTACATTTCATGTGACATGCTGTCGGATAATATACATTCTTTGATTACCTCTTCAAAAATAGGGCTTAAAATGCCCCAAAAACATTTGTAAAACTCGGCTGGTAGCCCGTCTGGACCCGGCGCTTTGTTATTGGCGATGGATTCCAAGGATTTTTTTACCTCATCTGTACTAATAGCTCTGTTTAGCACTTCGTTTTCTAAAGAATCAAAAGTGGAGGCATCTGACACTTCCAAAAAGCAATTTCCGTTAGGTTGATGTGTCTCCTTTTCGTCATAAAGTTTTTGATAGAAGTCTTTCTCTGCTTTCAGAATTTCATCTGAATTTGTGATTGTGACTCCGTTAATTTCTAATTGTGAGATTACTTTTTTTTAAAATTTCTTTTTTCCAAATTTAGAAAGTAGGCGGTGGGTTTTTCCCCTTCCACTAACCATTGTGCCCTACTGCGGGCCATGGCGCCTTGTGCTTTTATATATTGTTCAGAGCGTAATTCTTCTTTTAAGCTATCCATCTCGTGGCTTTCTGCCTCATTTAGGACGCCTTTTTGAAACAATATGCGCATTCTTTCTCTATACTCCTCTTCAGTTTTTCGTTTTTCTCTATTTTTCTTTTTCGCATATTTAATAGATTCTTTACGAACAACAAACTTAATATAATCCCACTTGGCTCTAGCACTACCTAGGCCTTCCATATTGTAAGCTTCTGTTATTTTATCATTTAGCATGTCTACATATTCTTCACTGTTCAATAAATACTTATTGAATTTCCACACTCCTGGGCCTCTACCTTGTTCACTTGATTTTACTGCAAAGGATATAAGTGTGTGGTCAGAGAATTCGCTAAACTCATTATTAACACCTCTCACTTCTGGTCTTAACGTGGGGTCTATCATGCAATAGTCTAGTCTTGAGCATTGTAAACTCTGAGAGTTTCTACTCCATGTATTCATATTAGTATTATCAGGTGACATTTCTTTTATAATATCGCATAATTCAAAGTCATGCATGATTTTTATCATACTCTTCAATCCAATGTGTTTTGCGTGTTGACTATCACTCAATTGTAGGAAATCTTCCTCTGACATTATATCAAGATTGAAGTCTCCCATAACTATCAACGATCTATCTTCTTTAGAAACTAATATTTCTCTCAGCTTGTTACACATAATCACTTGCTCTTTATATGCATCTTTTGTTGGGAAGTACACAGAAAATATGGACATTTCTTTTTGTTCAAGAGTTATATCTATATATGCGATTCTTCCTAGATCATCTCCTCCCTTACATTTAAACACAACGCTGAGGTCTTTCGATACGAGGATAGCAACTCCTCTTGCGTTTCTTTTGCCGTGTACAAAGTGTGAGTCACCTTGCCACTGATTTCTCCATATATTGATATTATTAGATACACTATGCGTTTCCTGTAATGCAAATATCGACCTCTTTTTTTTATTTAGAAATCTAAAGAGGGCTTTCCTCTTTGTGATGGATGCAGCTCCGTTAACATTCAAGGAGTAAAAATTTATATTGTTGTCCTCCATTATTATATTTTAAAGGGACTACCTTCTATCCACCTCACTTTACGTACACACTTATCTTTTTTAAAGTTCAGAATTTTTCTTACTTGAGTAATACACTTTTGCATCATGAGTCTTACATTTGTCTTTACCCAATTATAGGTTATATCGCATAAATAACATTGTGTCGAACCCTTAATAAGGTTGGGTTTTTTTATGACATCCCATTGGACATCTACCCATTTTACCAATATTGTATCATACATTTTGTTTGTAAATATGTTCAGATAACAAGGCACAATATTACATGCATTTAGAGGCACCTAGGAGCCTCCCACCGCTATCTCCATCTTTTCTCCTTCCTGGTCGTTTTCCGCTGCTTCTCCTTCAGCCTTGGCGACCAGTCTTTCTCTCACTCTCATCCACGAGCGACCAAGTAGGTTTCCTTTCTTATTCCACTTTTCTTGATCTAGGACGTTGTTGTCGTAGAGACTCATCCCAATGCCCCATTTGGATACCACAGGTGAGGCTTCACCTATGACTTTATCGCCAGTAGCTAGGAGAAATTCCGCGATGAACTCGTTGTATGTCACCTTTCTCTTTAATCCTCTCATTAGGGTCGCCTCAAGACCTTCATCCCATTGATCCCACACATCATCTGAGACATAGGCATCTAATGCTACCTTGCATCTCACAGGGTCGTCCAGGGTCAAAATATAATCCGCCTTTTGTAGGTCATCATCTAGAACTGCTTTTGCGTGAGCCAAGTACTGCTCGATGCAGAAGAACCATTTTTTACCCACTTTAAACTGTGCTGCATAATGGTTAGAGAGCGGGCATTCTCTGGTAAAAAACACAAATGTCCACTCATCTTCTCTCTTGGCTAGGTATCCTGGTGTAAACTGCTTAGGTAACATTTCAAGCTGATCATATCTGTACCTTCTTTGCCCTAGTATTATGTCTCCATGGGCGTTGATAACTTGCTGATATCTTTGTGATTCCCTTGCTGTGGCTATGCACGGTCTTGCCCTTGCTATTCTCTTTCTTATCTTGTCGGGGAGATCCTTTCTGAGCCAGTACAGCCTCTTACCGTTAGGATCAATGGTCTTCGCTAGATTGTCTCTCTTTCCCCAGACCGCCTTCATATTTGTCACATCATCGAAGGTAATTAATATGGGTGCAGCTTTGCCCCTGCCCATTCGTTTTACCTCATATTGGACTGCTTTGGACACGCCCATGGAGTTTTCCAGGACGTGTGCGACCTTGTTTTTTAAGAGATTGTCATCTTCGTTCTCTTCTTTTCTAGCCCCATCCAGTATCAGATTGAGTTCCATATCTTTTATTTGCTGTTTCAGCTGTGTTTCCTCACTACCTATCTCGGCCATGTCAATCGCAACTAGTCTTGGGTCCGACTTTTTCACCATGTTTATTTTAAGGAGTTCAATCTCCTCTTTTTGCCGTCCTATCTCTGTCTCCATCTTGTCTGCTCTGATGTCTCTGTTGAAGTTATCTCCTTCAATCTTATCAACAGCAATGATAGTATCACCGATCTTTTTGTCACGACCTTCATTTCCCTCAGCGAACTTGGTTTTCAGTTCGTCGAACATAGTCCTGATTTCCTCGTTTGAAATCTTCGCCATTTCACTTACTTTTTTCTTACTTGCTGATTTTTCAAAGTCCTCACCTTCTCTTTTCCTCTTATTGGGATCCTTATCCACCGTGGAAGTCATTAAATCCAGCAATTACTCGCACTTTTGGGTACTGTCCAGGTTTGTTATTGTTTTGCCCGGAAGCTTACTTTACACTTTGTCTTCCGGTTCTTTTGCCATGCGCAGACTTCCTTATTAGGAAATCAGGTCGGGCTGACCTAGTTCCAGTGTCTATTTCTCGTGTACGTACTGATCACTATGTGTGTTTTCGGTAATCAACATAAAGCTCCAAGCATGTTCAGTTATTCTAGATATTCACATTACCTTTACAACACTTGATGTTCTTGCTTTTGTAATTCGAATCGATTACTCGGCCAGTAGCGTTGTGTCCAGCGTGGTTTGGTTGTGCTTTGCGCATGCGCGGCGGCAAACTCAAACACCTTCTTTTAATCGTCTATTTTCACTTTATGTCCTATTTTGTCACACTTTTACACTTATAGTCCATGTGCTCTACAAGGTCAGGTATCTTATGCTATAAGATGTTCCAGCTCTATAACTTCAATGCACAGTATATGTCCACGTTAAATTCGCGCCCTGGAGATGCCCTGGGGCAAGATGGCGCCTTGTTAATCCAGCGTGTTTCTTTTAGTCCAGAATCGAAAGATCTGATTTTCACTTAACAAGTCCGATTTGAGTCCTCAACTTTAGTTTTCCTTGATCTATGTGACTTTATACAGACACTAGACGTTTTTCCTTTATCACACTTATGGCTTAGCTGAAAAAAAAAGGGACGAACAGACCGAGGTCTCTTTGGGTACCTTCTCGCTTTCCAAGCTAAACCGGAAGTCCTTTTTTGTTCAAACTTGATTATTCAGGGAAGGATTCACATCACATTCAAGCGAAAGGTTTTCGTTTGTGCCCTGCTTTTTATGTACTATCTATACATAAATACAACAGGGTACACTATCTTCATATCGTCTTTTTACAATAAGTTTCCTAGATGAAGCATTTATTTATACGTATCATTTCTAATATTTTCCAGTATAATACATCAGGTGATTGATATGATGTGATGATGGATGAAATAATGATGAATGAAATGTAAGAAGTTCCTCTCACCTAATTTGTATGGAAGGGCTGATCTGGATACCCATAGAGGAGATGGGAGTCTGGTAGTAGATTCTGAGTATCTGGTTGTACATAGTGTACTTGAAGGAGTTACTCCCTCCCGCACTCTCCGTGTAGTGCAGCCTCTGCCAGAAGGTGCATAAAGCTGCAACACAAGTTAAGAATGCAGCTAGTGAAAAGCTTTCAAGAATATTTTTTCTTTTTGAAAAAAACAACAATCCCAAAAAACTTTCTTAAAGGATATACAATATATATTTTTTTAAACAGATTTCATTATTTTTTTAAACAGATTTCATCAGGCAATTTCGTAATTGGGATACCTTTCATGCTCGGAACAATTTTGACGAAAATACTACATTATATATTCAAAATCATATAGTTTCATATCATTTAGCTAAAGAAAGAATTTAATCCATGAATATGAATATCTTCCTAGGGGACATCATTTGTCAAATCATGTCACCGGGAAACACTTATCTTACACGGTACATGTTGAAACATAAACAAATCTAATTAACTAAATACATTTTTGTTCTCTCTAAATATCCAGCTGTTTCGCGTTAAAAAAAATCGCTGAGCCCCATAAGTTATACATAATTCTAGGGTCTTTGATTTGCTTGATTATTAGTGTAAGTCAGGCAAGCTAATGATTACATCGTTGTCTGATAGGTGCTGTTCTCACCTTTCACAGAGATACACATGGGTAAAGGGCCTAATCCACTAAGCCGATTCTCACAGAATTTAGTGGAAAAGTCTCCTGCGGCGCAGAATCACGTGAGAATCGGCTTAGTGGACTAGGCCCTTACGAGCACCATGACAAGAATTGCGTTATAACCTTTATTGATGTAAATTATTATCTACTAAGCATCTGTTAGTTAGAATACTTGATATCAGTATTTTTACAGTAATCATGGCATTAAATGCCTGGGAACACTAGATAATGATCTCTAATATTTATATAATTGATGCACAAAATATTTATTTTCCACATGCGACAGTACTGTCATTGATATTGAATCATAATATGCAACATTATTGTATACCAAAATTTCCTACCGCTATGCCTCTCCAGTAAATAAAAAAAAACAAATTTACTAAATCATTGTAGGGATATCAATGGAAACCAGTTCTACCAATCAGAGAACTGAGAGGTATTTCCCTTTTGTTGCATTAATATTTATCACTTCATGTTAATTCAAATTGGCTTCGATATCTTGATGTAACTGTAAGCGCTGCAATAATGTGTACACAACAAAATTTATCAACCAAGCTTCAAGGTTCATTACAAAAAATAAGTCCGGCCCAATCAATCAAAGCTCTCAATGAGATCTAATTAAAAACACATGCAAGGTAAATTTATTTCAACATATTGTCAAATATGTAGCATGAGATATAATCCAAATGAAGGCCAAAAATTGATAACTGAAACGGCTCGTGAGAATCGGCAAAAAATAAGTGGGGACTATCAGTCATTTATTTATGACAATAAAGATTTTCTAAATCCCTATCAGATTTGGTATGATGAGAAAGTCTTTCGGAATTGTTCTAAATTTACTATACGTAGATACAAAATGGAACAAAAGTAGAAATACTTGCCTTGTCGATTGTTTTTGAAATATGCTGAAACTCTATCTGTAATTCATTTTTTACAATACACAAGCCAGTGAACACCTAGAGCTTTACTTTGACACCAATTCCAAATAAATCGGACACAAAAATTGGTTTAATGTAACCACATAACTCAGATTAATGTTTGCCGCTATAAGAAGAAATGGGTGGAATTTGACACAAAAACGCTCCCTAGCGGCAGGAGGACGAGGAGGGGGGGGGGGGGGAGGAGGAGGAGGAGGAGGAGGAGGAGGAAGAGGAGGAGGAGGAGGAGGAGGAGGAGGAGGAGGAGGAGGAGGAGGAGAATGAGGAGGAGTGGGAGTGGGAGGGGTGAAAGAGGAGTTGGAGGAGGAAGAAGATGAAAATGATATATATCCTAAGTACATTAAGCTACTGCTACTGCACTCAAAACAGGGATAAAGAAGACACAACTGTACCTTTTTGTTTGACATAAAGAGACTGAACATTTATTATATGTGTGCCTGGATCAGCCTTCTGCCTCGCCCACCATTGGGCCACTTGGACTAGAACAGCGAAAGGTTCATAGTCGTGTGGGTAGTTCTTGCCCGCAGCGTGCTGAGGAACGATATCCATGAAACCTGGCAACAAAAGCAATATCATATGGGTTAAGTCGTCAGAAAATGTACAATTGGCCTTCACCAATCCTCTTAAAGGCAAACGCTACTATCTAGTGGAAAATGAAAATAAATGTCATTTTTCTGAAACTTTAGTATTTGATTCTTGAAGTGTTTCTGGTCATAAGGATGGAAAAAAATCATTGGGTCGCCGTGCTCATTTTTGAATTACAGTGCTTTAAAATTTGGCATCTCAAAAGTACCAATGACGACCAAAAGGGGGGCCCATTTTGCAGTACCTCAACTTCATAGTTCATATTTACTATTTATATTCACTCAATTTAAGTAAAATTAACAGTTTTAGAGAGAGTATTATTTGGCCAATAATTCTATGCCTCTTTTCTATAGGGTGCATTGTTATTTTTATTTTGAAAACAACAAATACATAATGTGAATTTTAAATTAAAAACTCGAAAAAACTCAATATTTTTCACCATCTTTATAAAAACAATTTTTTTGCCTCCCCAGTGAAAATAAATGTCATTTTTCTGATTCTTTAGTATGTGATTTTTGAAGTATTTGTGTTCTTAAAACTGAAAAAAAAATAATGGGTCACCGTGCTAGTTTCTGAATTATGGGGCTTTGAAACATGGCTGACAACCCAAAAATCTGCTGCTTTCAAAGTGTTCTATGTTTCCTAAACATGTCTATATCAGACAGCTACAATTATTTTTTTAACGTGATGACATACATTTTTTTCCCTATATATGTGTAGAATATTACCTGCACTATATGTGTAGAAAATTCTGGGACATTCGGAGTATCCATTTTTGTTTTATTCCCAAAACCGTGAAAGGAAAATGCAGCATTTCCCAATAGACTTGCATGCTAATTGATTTGTTTAAACGTGTATGTGATTGAGATTGTTCTACCGGATATATTTAATCCAAAATATTTAGTCCGGTTAGTCTGGGTCCAGAGTTATTGTCTAAATAATAACCAAAGTGACCAAGCTAGCGCCTGATGAGACCCCTGGGGGTCGAAACCACAAGCAACTGGCTGGAATTAATCTAGAGAACCCTCAAAAGTCACAATACCCTGTGGCATACTCTAGAAGTTAATTATGTACATTATGTAAATAAACATTAACATAATTACTTAACTTCCACCCCAAAATACACATTAATCAGAGATATATAATCTGTTTGAGGCTATTTTGGGCTAACCTAGAGATTGTTGCCTTGCAACAACCCCAGGTTGCCAATTGACACCTATTGAACCATGGTAACACAACAGTGTATCCAGGTGAGCCAGGTGGAACGTTCTACTGAGCAGCGCAATAGCTCAGTTGTGGTAGCGCAGTCGGCTGACATACACGTCAACCTATCTTTAGCTACTCTTTACACAGCCTGACCCACCTGCCTCCGCGGTACTCGGTCACCACTTCCGATAACATCATGAGCACTCATAGCAATGATATCCCTGGTGTTGACCAACATTATGGACAGCTTTCACCACTCTACCACGCTTCAGACTCTGAAGACGAGGAAGAGAGGGTAGCCGCCATCTCAAACCTGACAGCGGCCACGGCCAACGTCTCGCTGGGAGAACAGGAAGGCGATCCAGCCTCCAACACACCCAACACAAGCCTGCCTAACGGCCAACAGGTAAATACTACAATTACCTCCAACTCTAGTGCATCTGACGATTCTTTATTTAGCTTTTCGTCTGCCCACTCGATCATAGCGAAAGACGACGGTTTGAATCGAACACAGCGCCGCCATTTTGAAAATTCGGACACTTCCGGTAGCCCCGGGAGATCGTTCTCTCAAAACGACGTTGATCTTTTAGACAAACCAGTCAAATCGACTGCTGAGATCTTAAAGAGCTTAGACTCTAATAACACTATTACCAATTCGCCGGGTTCTAGCTACAATCCTTTTATAGGAACGCAATACTCGCAAGCGAACTTGACGACTGTGCCCGCGACACCGACCGCGTCACATCCTGACTCCCAGGAAAAAAGTAAACAAACCAGCCCTACGCGTAAGATCAAAAAACGCAAGAAGGCAGATAGCGGGAGAATATTGATTCGGAAATAACAACTGCAGACGCAAGTGTGCAGACTTCAGCTTCCCTATTAAAAACCTCTTCTCCCTCGATTGAAAGTACTAAGCCTTCAGAACCGGCAACTGAAGCGCCAGCGGCAGTCGCACCGCAGGACCCTTTCAATCTAGCGCCACCCGGGAACACTCCCTTATATCACCCCACACCGCAAAGTATGCTTAACACAAGCACCGATGCGCGGGACGAACAATCCGTCCGAAACATATCTAGCCTCGATTCTTCTCCAATACATATGGAGATCGAACCACCGACGGGTACCGAAACGCACCAAGACACTGGTGACAGTTCCAATTCGGGAAACACCGCAACGGAGGGGGCGGGGCACGAATCGACGGTTGTTATCGCAGAAAACTCTAATCTTACACCACCCAGACTCAAAATACTTTGCAATTTTGATTCACAGGTTACTTTTGAAGATGAGGCACCTGCAAGACAATCCTATGTCATTCCCAAGAGGAAGGCTGGCCGCAACCAATCGACCAACCGCAAGGGCCTACCATCTAGACCAAATGATAGGCCTAACTTCCAGGGAAACTCTCAGGTCAACAAAGACGGTTTTACTCAGATCCTACCCGAAGCATTGGATCAGTGGAAACTCTACAAGCAAGCCAGGCAGAAGTACTTCAGCCTACAAATACGTTCAGCCCACCTTGATTCCATGGCGGCTAAACAACGGTTCCCCAAATGGACCACTGGGGCCTGCCCACCCCCCGGTATGATACTGGACAAGACCTCAGCCACCACGTTCGTGACGGCTCGTAAGGAGTTTGCAACTCGGGTCTTAACATTGACGGCTTCATCCATGAAAGCGAAGGGCATTAGCCATAAAATCAAGGCCGAAGCCATACGCAAATCCATGTGTGAGATATACCAGGGGGCATCAGATCCTGACTACGATCTCCAGCAAGCGCTCGACACAGTTCAGCGCATCTGCAACAAAGAATCTGAGCAAGTACACGCCAAACTCAGAGCAGAAAGCGATTCTTTGAGAGAGATACCGGAAATACACATGTGGTCTGGCATTGACCGCGCGTATAGGCCCAACGAACTCAAAAATGTGGCGCCACCAAAAGACGCCCGACGCATCGCTGTAGCAAACCGAGCAAACAATGACCCCCAACCGTCCACCAGCAACAATCAGGGGGCGGGGTTTGGAAACTCCAACAATGCCAAGAGACGTACCAGAGCTCAGGCCCAAGGCCAGAACAATCAACCACGTCAGAAAAAGCAAAAGCAGGAAAAGAAGTCCAAGACTACCCCTGCGGCTGCTCAAGAGCCAGTTACAAATGCAGCAATTCTAACCGCAATGAAGAACTTTTCGGATTTGTGCGGTGCAATACTGGCCAGGAACAATTAACTGTTTACTGTTTGAACCCTCTATGTACGCTTTGTCAAAACCACTTTACTCACTTATACATGTGTAATACTGAGAGTTGGTCCGCTATTAAAGACACACTTCGTACGTATTTAGACTTTGAGTCCAATTATTCGAATTCGAATGATAATGATCTAGCTAGACTTAACAACAACTTTGGGGTAGTTAACTTGTCAAGTAAAACGCTAAACGCTACCGAGACAAACCTTTTATCACGAGGTCTCAATTTTGTACCCACTCCGGGGAACCCTGACATAGGTATTATCACGGAAGACTTAGAGAAATTCAGTAGATCTATCCGACGTAAGGTACACCTAGAAACTCACCCTTTTCCCAAACCCCCTGTGGTACCTGGGCAACCGTTTGAACATAGTAAATTTAAAGACCCCTCCAAGTGGAACCCCACTGGACCTGGCTGGTTAGAACACATGTTTATAAACAATGAAGAATCAATACAAAACTTCACCCCACCAAAACGATCCCACTTGAACTTAGACAAGTCTGAAAGAGAGTCCCTCAAAAACCTCCAAAAGGACAAATCTCTAATTATCAAATCTGCAGATAAGGGGTCGGCAGTAGTGGTTATGGATAAATCCATGTACATAGCAGAAGGTCTTAGGCAATTAGGGGATAAACTGTTTTATTTACAAACCCCGTTTAACCTAACCAACAAACACAACACCATGGTAACTGAACAAGTAAATCAAATGGTCAATAGAGGTGAAATTTCGGAACGCACTGGTAACTATCTAATAGTAAAAAATCCCAGAACCCCACATTTCTACATGCTTCCCAAGATTCACAAAAATAAAATACCTCCACCAGGTAGACCCATAGTTTCTGGCAACGATAGTCCCACCGAACGTATCTCTGCTTTTGTAGACTACTTCGCCAATCCTATCGTGCCAACACTCAAAAGCTACCTGAAAGACACGGGACACTTCCTACAAACAGTAGCAAGCCTAGGGAATATTTCCCCAGAGCACCTACTAGTCACTCTCGATGTGACAAGCCTTTACACCAACATCCCTCAACTTGAGGGATGTATGGCAGTGAGAAGAGCACTAGCAAAACATAGGGACCCGGGGGATAACCCCACCAACCACTCCCTAACCACACTTCTCAAAACCGTCCTCACCTGCAACAACTTTCAATTTGATGGTAAACACTATTTGCAAGTGGGGGGAACAGCTATGGGAACAAGAGTTGCACCCTCCCTAGCCAATATATACATGGGGAATTTCGAAGATATCCATGTATACACCTACCCTAAGCAACCGCTACTATGGAAACGCTTCATCGATGACATAGTTATGGTTTGGCCACATGGCAGAGACAACCTAGATACATTTGTCTCCCATCTCAACACATGCACCAGAAACCTCAGATTCACTGCTGAGATTTCTGATACAAGTGTAAACTTTCTAGACACCACTCTATACAAGAGTGGTGACTGCCTGAAGACAACCCTATACAGTAAGCCCACAGACAGTCACAACTACCTTGCATATGACTCATGTCACCCCAGTCATGTCAAGGACGGTATCCCATATTCACGATTCCTTCGAATTAAAAGAATATGCTCCACTGCGGCCGATTTCCGTAGTAACGCTTTGGCCATCAGCCTACACTTCAAAAGAAGGAAGTATCCACCTTCTCTAGTAGAAAGGGCACTCGAAACGGTAGACGCCTTAGATCGTGAAACACTCTTAGCCCCACGCATCCGAGGGCCACCGACCCAACCTTCCAACCGATTCTTCCTGATACTGACCTACAATCCTAGTAACCCGGATCTAAGATCAGTAATCAAGAAGAATTGGCATTACATGGAAAAAACTAAAAACACTAGGTTCTTACAGAATGCCGAACTCACGTTCGGATTCCGCAAGAACAAAAGTCTAAAAGACACCCTAGTACGCGCATCCACCATTCCCCAGGTGGACCGCCCACACCGAATAGATACGCATGGCTGCAACAGACCTAACGGCTGTAGGTATTGCCCCCGAATCAACACTAGCGGATACATCTTGTGCAGAGAAACCAACCGACAGGTATCCTGTCATAGACTTGTCAACTGTCAGAGTTCAAATCTGATCTATCTCATAACTTGCACACTATGCAACATCCAATACGTAGGCCAAACCAAGAACACTATTGTGACAAGATTTGGCAAACACCATGAAGACATCAGAAAAAACAATGACACCACAGTGGCGAGGCACATGCACTCATCACACCCTGATGTCTCACAAAAATGGGAGAGCATATCCATCTCAGTTCTCAGTCTCATTCGGCAACACTCTGACTCCCAGGAGGCCAGAAATGAGAGAGATAAGGAGGAAAGAAGATGGATAGCCAGACTAAAATCACTTATTCCACGCGGACTAAATATTTTGGATTAAATATATCCGGTAGAACAATCTCAATCACATACACGTTTAAACTAATGTTCTTATCAGCATTGAGATAGGTTCTATCAGGCTACGGATGCCCATATAAGGCATCCCGGACACAGGTCCTACCACCCATTCCACCAAACCCCACACCAGCACCCAACAGTTCGCACTGGGGGGAACCAACTGGAACCTACCATGAGGTAGGTGTGGGCTGGTTTTGACGTACAATCAAACCACTCACCCATATTAACTATAAACTTCTTTGGATGAAAAGCCACCTTTTAATAGTATCAGCCCCACAAACCGTTTTAACATGTGGAAAATTAGTCCCATCTGAGGGACACCAAAAATCTTGGGTCCAGAGTTATTGTCTAAATAATAACCAAAGTGACCAAGCTAGCGCCTGATGAGACCCCTGGGGGTCGAAACCACAAGCAACTGGCTGGAATTAATCTAGAGAACCCTCAAAAGTCACAATACCCTGTGGCATACTCTAGAAGTTAATTATGTACATTATGTAAATAAACATTAACATAATTACTTAACTTCCACCCCAAAATACACATTAATCAGAGATATATAATCTGTTTGAGGCTATTTTGGGCTAACCTAGAGATTGTTGCCTTGCAACAACCCCAGGTTGCCAATTGACACCTATTGAACCATGGTAACACAACAGTGTATCCAGGTGAGCCAGGTGGAACGTTCTACTGAGCAGCGCAATAGCTCAGTTGTGGTAGCGCAGTCGGCTGACATACACGTCAACCTATCTTTGCATGCTAATTGAGTACAACTGAGAGTACCCATAGCTAGCTCTGTTTCCCAAACATGTCTATTTCAGACAGCTATAAAAAAAAATCTAACGTGATGACATATATTTTTTTTTCCTTTTTTTCTGTAGTATATCACCTGAACTGTATGTGTAGAAAATCTTGGGACAGTATGAGTAGCCATTAATTGTTTGTTTTATTCTATAAAATTTGACAAAATGGGCCGTTTCCTCATAGACTGCAATGCTAAAGGAGTAGTGCGTAAAATGCCCGTAGATTTGGTATATGGTAAAGGGGGGCAGGGCAGTGAATAGTAGCGTTTGCCTTTAAATAACCCTAATTTAAGACGAAAATCAGGTTCAAAATACAGTTCAACATAACCAGACAGATTTTTCCATTGACTTAAGGGAAGTATCCACCTCCTTATCTTAAGGTTTCAGGCTAATTGAGTAATTAATTCACTATCTAATTAAAACCCCAACACACAAATTAACACATACACAGATATACCTAGTATTTATCACGTTTCACTCTAAATTAGCAGAATTTCAGATATGTGTAGAACTGTTCTTTTCTGAAAATCTGACCCATATAGGTAATATTATTTTGCATTTTTATACAGTCGTATTGTGTTGAAGGATATACTTGAAAGATATACTTTAATAGGGGGTTTTCTTGGTGGTTTGTTAGTTCAGTTTGGCTGTGCGTGTTTAGTCGTAGTCTATGTAAAATGATGCAAATCGAACAATTTTTTATCTATTATGGTCACAATTAAAGAGGGGAGGGCTTAAATGACAAGCAATTTTAGAAAAGATACGAATGATTGACAAATGTTATAGCAGTATCTTGATCCAAGAGACTAACCCAGAGAAATGTGATGTTGCCTCTCCTCCTGAGGCTCTAGCCAGAATACCCGAAGGAAGAAGGAGTAAGATTTGGTATCGCAAGGTTGTTCTCGCCAACATGACGTATCTGGACACCGGACTGCCTTTCGTAGTATGTACAGTGTTTCAACATTCAAAATATCACCTGGAAAATTGTAGAGAAATAAAGGTAGCGTAGATAATTATTTTGATACGTCAACAAAATTCATATGCAGACCTGGTGGTACATTCGTTAGGCAAGGAGATGTTAACACGCATAGAAAGAAATACAAGTTACAGAATTCAAATTCTTGCACTTAATATATATTTTTTCTTTTTTTTACTACTTTTATGTACCATATATATCGGTCAGCCGGCGAGTTCACATGTGTACAGATTTTCTTAACCTCTTACTTCAAGAACGAAACATAAGCTCGATATCATAATCATTACTCAAGTGATATGAATTATCAATTTATTAGCATAACCATACACAACCTTTAACCAGTACAATCATGATACAGCACACCACTATACATATTATACAGATTATAGTAAAACTACTGACACGACCATGTCAAATTAAAATAGTTAAATCTTAATGATGAGCTGAATAGAGAGAATGGAACTCGGTGCTAGTAATTAAATATTCATTGGACTCCACAATCTCGTCCAATAAATATTAAATTACTAGTAGCCTACCGAGTTCCATTCACTATGTATTATATGTCCCTATTACAGAAGAATATTGAAATATAAACGTTTATTTTTGGTTTTGAATCGTGATGAAGTTTCTAAAATTGACTAAAAGCTAAAAGTAAAACCAATTCAAATTATTATCGAACACATACGATAAATATATTTGTATTGCACCCCCTTTCTTGCATCTCTCAAGTGAAAAGCACATACAATACAATCGTTTATAAGTATCAGTAAATACTAACCGTGAATGGCACAGTTGAGTTTGGAATTAATAAGCTCAACCAGGGTGGATATACTGGCGTTATCAGTGGCGCTAATGAAGTTTGCGTAGCGTACTTGTTGTGGTTCTATGTCAGTTGATGTCTGGTCAAGTCGCGAATACCAAATTCTGAAGGCAATCAAATTAACATTCATTTTTTTTTTGTTTTTTTTTTACACGAACTTTATTCAGGAAATGAAACATGGCATATGCCAGAGTTAAATCTTTTTGTACGGCTAGGGAAAACTGTCTTCTTCCGCATCCTGAAATTTCACAATACAATTTTTTAAATAGTATTCATGGTGTTACGTGTCAATGTTTTGAAGTAAGTTTATAGATAAGAGTATGAACACATGCGATATCTAGAAAAATAAAGATAAAATCTAAACTAATGTAAAGGAACATATAATCGGGCGGGTATAATACAATGGCATCATCTAAATCAAATATCTGGAAACAAACCCATTGCATAACTAGTAGCGATAGAGAATAATTGCTATTTGGTCACTAAATCTCTCTTAAGATAGCGGAGAATTTGTTTGCCTCTGCTAAATTTGTCATTATCCGGCAGATGTTTGGGTGGCTTAATATGTCGGATAATACTAAATTATTAATAATCTCTTTATTTTTGGTCATTAAATCGGGAAAAATTTTATGTAGACACATTTTTCGTATACTCTTGTCACATGGCCTCAATGTGATTCGGCATGGCCGACATGGAGTAGCCTACACAGAGGAAAGGGAAGACGGCAAAAATAATGACCGTCACCAAATAATGGAATATCATCAAAATACCAAGCGATTATATTGCGATGGTTTAACGATATATCGCTTATCACTCCGTTATTTTTTAATTAATGATTAGCAAATATTCGTTACTAGTTACGAAACAGATCCTGTGATCTTTCGAATCAAGGCAATACCAAATATTGCTAGTATTTTTCATATTCAGCCTAATTTAACTGATGACTAAATGTGTAGAGCTGCAGATTTGGAATATTCTGACGAACTGACCCACCAAAAATATTTTTTCAAAAACAAAATACAAAACCGCCATCTCACCTCAAAAACCTAAGGTAATAAGTGCTTTCTGTGATGATTTGGCTTCTGGTTGCCACAGAACGGTCAGGATTGAAGCCGTCACTCTGGGCGGAGAGACCCAGTACACTTTCACAGGATGAAATACGGACATCAGGGTTAGATACCAACCACTCGTTGGCTCGAAGAACCACTTTGCTGTAGAGGAACAATAATAGTTTTCATTAATTAATTCATTAACATTTCACACATTAAAAATGCATAATTATTGCGAAAATATCATTATTCATAACAATACGTCAGCATTTTTCTCCACTATACCATAGAGAAAAATAATAAAACAATAATATAACAATAATTATCGTATACAACTCTGATTTTGCAACTGGATTCCTTAAATCAATAGAAACATAGATAAAAGCAATTAAGCTTAAGTAATGATGTTTACCGAACGCATACCGCTGGATCAGTGATACAATAAATGGTATGTATTTAGTATTGGCAAAAAAAATATAGAAAATGATTGAATGGAGTATATTGATAATGGTGTATTAATTAAGTATATCAATACCATTGTATTTAAATATTTAACAGCACAATGTTTTCGCTGAATGTTGTAGAGGATATGAGAATGAAGATTTAAGATTTAAATTGTAACATTATAAACAAACACATCCTTTCTAAGAATGAGAACTATCACTTTGTGAAATTTTGTCAATAAAATTTATTAAAAAAAAAATAAAAAAAATAGAGAAAATCTGCAGTTTGAACCGAGAATGCAGCTTTAAGGCATAAATAAATGAGCAGCGCCTTACTTGAAAGGTTCCCATGACCTCCTCTGAGGGTCCTGAATGGGGACAAAGTCTTTATAGGTAAGAAGATGACTGGATGATGCCCCTTCAGGCACAAGTCCTATAGCTTCTTCATAAGAAGGTGGAGGCTCTGGTCCAACACTTTAAGAAAAACAAATGGAAATTAATTAATATCTAGTTGTGATATACACTAACTAGAGGTAAATTCTCAAGGTAATAAATGCAGTGAATTTTATAATCGGGATAGTTTAAATTTGAACCTCTATGGAATTAAGTGTTTAAAACTTTTCACCTACAGAATCGAAATATATAAATCTAAGAATAGTGGTACGATAATAAAACAGGTAAGGGACTGTTCATTTCTAACCACTAGGGGGGAGGGGGAGGGCGAGAGAAGAATTTTGAGGGGCGGGGGGCGGAGAGGCACCTTTTTGTGCACTCTAAAAGGGTGTGTGTGTGGGGGCATATTTTTTTGCACAGACTCAGATGTACAATGATGTAGAGGGGGGGGGGGGGTCAAGAAATTTTGCACAAGGCTTTAAAGAGGGGGGGGGGGGGGTCAATTTTGCACAAGAATTTTTGAAAATTCCGCCCCCAGTGGTTAATTATGAAGTCCCTAATGAAACATTGCTACAACGTTTGTAAACCTATGTTAAAAATATATACATCTGAATGTGTCCAATAGTGTCAGCCAGTGTATAGCCAATCTTTGTGTCCAATAGTGTGATTTCTGTACAAGACATAGTTAAAACATCACGTTACCTCTGAAGTTGAACTGGACCAGGCTGTTGAGGTTGAGAAATGATGCTCTGTTGTCCTAAAGATGCCACTCCGGGTGTCACAACAGATGAAGAAGATGGCGATGTGACGAGGACCTCTCCCCCTCCACCACCACCACCTCCTCCTGGCACCTCATGCACAGGGGGCATATCAAAACTTGCCTGCTTTGACATTCTACCACCAGAGGGTGCTGTTCTGCCCTGGTATGCAGCCCCATCTGGTGCTGCTACTATGTGCCCACAGGAACCGTTTACATCAGTCTCTACAATGTTCAAAGATGAGCCTAATGAGCCTACAGATTCAGCTGTGTCATCTAAAGACTTCTTCTCCGACTCTGACATGATATCATCGAATACACTATCACCAGATGTGTCAGATAGGTTGTCCATGGAGGACCTGGAAGCCAAAAGGTTCCCTGTGCTGTTCCTAGAGCTGAATATGCCAGAAGGCGGAGGCCGAATGAAGCTATCTAACGAGTCTCGAGATGTAGCACTTGGCGAAGAATCACGGCCACGAAAATATTGTCTATACCCATACCACGATGGAGGCCGGCTATTGGATGGAGATTCAGAGTAAGGAGATGTGACTGGAGATGAAGTGTGCTGATGATACATTGGTGGAACACCCTGGTTACTGTAGGGTGCCATATTGGGGAAACGGCCCAAAGGTAAATTAGAGGGAGGAGTTGGGTGTGTAGGTGTGAGGCATCCAGGGGCTGACTCTTGAGAACTGACAGAAGGTCTGCGTGTGAACATGTACATCTGTAAAGGTGGCAGGACCCTGGAGTGTCCTGGCTTGCCACCACTTAAACCACCACCACCACCACAATTTACACCACCACCCGCTCCTCCAGCCCCCAAAGATCTCCTGGAGCTGCTCATGTAACTAGGGGGAGTGGGTCCTGTGGGGGAAGTCGTGGCTGAAGAAGAGCCACAGTTCTGCTGCTGCTGCTGCAATGGACTGAGGCAGAGCTGTTTCTTAATGGAAGGTGGTCGAGGCGGGAGCTTATGGGTCAGGGATGAGCAACTGGCCGAACTGACCAGACTAGATGAGCTTTGAGACGGACTTATTGCACCTTTAATACTTGGGCTGTTTTCTGGAGAGGTTGGCTGCAAGGGTTGGGGAGAAATGGGCCCACGAATGAAGAAGGCCTGACGTGGGGTTAATTTAACAATAGGTCCTTCTAAATCTATAGCAGAAAATTCACCGGTACAGTTAGCAAGTTCACACTCTGCTGCAGTACTTAGAGGAATATTGCTCGTGCCAGTGTCATTGCTCAAGGCAAAATGCCCCTCTTGCCCATTACCAGAAGGATCAGCTTCAGGTCTAAGAGGTCCATTTTGAGGGGGCATAGAAGAGGGGGCACTTGTTTCACATTTTGGGGCTTCATTGGACTTGGCCTCATGGGACTTGGATGTTTTAGTACCGATATCCCCCGCTTGAGGTACTGGCTCCTCTGGTTGCCCTTTTTCTGTGTCAACCACAGGGGTAAGGACCGTTGCCTTGGCTATAGATGTAGTACATATCACAGATATATTGGAAGCAGAGCTACTATCTGACGAAAGGGAATTGGATTTGTCACTAGTCAGAGAATTCAAAGGGGATTCTGGAAGTCCATTCAGTTCAGGCTTCTCCAGAGAGTTCTCTCTGTGAATAAGGCTAGGATGGACGGTATTTGGAGCCTCCACAGCAGTCGCCTCAGGATGAGTAGAAGCAGTCGTAGCAGCTGGAGGCGTAGTAGTCCTGGGACTGATTTGTGTAGAGGTGACACTTTTCCATCGTGGTTTCACTCGGGGAATATTACAATGCGCTAGTTTGGACACAGTAGGCGAAGTGCTTGTTGCAGCTGCTGCTCCTCCATCAGATCCTCCTCCTTCCCCTTCTAAGCTATCATTCTCTGATTTGGAGCCATTTCTTTTCGCTTCACCACTGGCAGGAGAAGCAGAGGCAGAAGAAGAGGAAGACGCAGCAGAACTTGGTTCTGATTGTGTTGGTCCTTGCACAGGTCTGGGGCACTGTGGACTTGTCATCTGGTTAGCCGCCATGGAAGAGACTGGCGCATTGAAGTTGCTAACATTGAGCATCACCTCAGAGCGAATCGGGGGAACAGTTACCTTGAGGTCGTCTGAAGAACACTCCTGTGCCTGAAGAGCTGGACGGACTAGACTGAGACAAGCACCTCCATTCAATGTAAGTCCAGGTGAGCCACACCTCTTATTCTTCCTATTGCTATCAGTAATTAAAGTGTTCATGGCACCTATGTAGATAGGAGGCCTGTAAATCTTAATGGTTATGCTATTGGGGCCACAGTCATGGACAGGGGCACCTGCACAAGTCCGAACACCAGCCTGGTGCGTACCAATAGCACTTGGTAAAGTAACAGAGCTTAAACTAGAAGGAAAAATGGACTTATTCTGCAGCTCCAAATCTGCCGAAGGCGTTGATGGGCAAGACGCAGAAGTAGAAGAATAGGAGGCAGGGCCATTAATATTATCAGAGCAGCTGGTTGCTATAGTAACTGAATTATGCTGTGTTTCCATGGGCAGTGCCATAGAATGTGGTGCTAACTGTATGCTACTGCTCGAAAGCTGCTGCGAACTGCGACATGACCTTGGTGGAATATCAAGCGAAGCTATCTCGTTATGACGAGGAGTTGTGCTAGAGGATGAAACTGATGGTGAGGATGCACAGACAGCTGGTGGAGAAGCGGGTACTGCTGCAACAGTCTCAGCTGCTGCAGAGTTACGTCTGTCTGTGGGAATTTTCTCCTCCATTTTCCCACAACAATCTGTGTAGAGAATGGGAGATAAGCCATCAATACCCAAGTTATGGCATGCTCTCTTAGAGATGGACATCTCCTTGATTAGTGGCTAGCACATGCAGGGCTAGGTTGATGAACATTATGGGTATTCATGGCAATTCTCACTGTTTAATTATCACAGCAAATCATCAATCTCATTCTCCAAAGTTTCAAAGACGGACTTGTTGACCATCCGATTGAGTAAAGCTATCATCAGCGTATTTTTTCAACAGGATCCTCATCACACAAAATTTGGGCTTGGGAAGTGCAAAGCAACACAGCAAAGCGAGTTATTGATAAGGGAATGTTAGTTTGACCAGCATGTCTGATGTGGTTTATCATGATTAAATATTTAGGCAAACAGGAACGATACCCAAGTCTATTTTAGGAACATGTATTGGCACCTTAATACACCATTCTTACATTAGACATAGGGTCATGTTTATTTTTCTCTCACTTCCGAGTTTTCTAGCTTCTAGTGATTTTCCGTTTTCCACAAGAAAACATGCACTTATGGAATAGTATATTCTCATTTTAAATAAAAGTGTAAAGGCTTGGTCCTCTACAGGGATAGTAGCGCTGCAGTATATATGAATAGTGTAAGCTGATATAGTTAATAATGTTGTTTTCTAATAATTCGGCTGATTGTTTGATCCCAGATATGAAATGGTATGAGGATTTACCTTAGGTATGAAATGATATGGGGGCAATATCTGCCCTAGTTCTCCTCATGGTTATTATAAGCTCTTTAAGAGTATGTTGATGAGGCAATGAGTAACTATTAATCTGTACACCATTATATATCTAGACGATACTGTTGAAATCTAACAATAATTATATATATTAGCAAATTACTGGTTAAGGAGAATATTATATGGTGTGTGCCTTAATCACTTACTTACTTCTTCGGTCCACGTCAGTGGGTATGGCAGATAAGAGTCAAAGAACTTTACAATATATCAAAAAGTCTGAACCATCGGTTGATGCAGCGGTTTGGACAAGTGTCAGCCCATTGAAATGATGTATGATACTTTGGAAACATTTATTCCATGTAGATTCCCATAAGTTTAAGGTATAAGATGCTTTTTTCTCACGCATACATCATTTGGGAAGAAAATGATGAAAGGTTCGGGATGGGGTGATTTGGGAAGAATTAATTGGCCAGTCGATGCCAGATTAATTGGTAATAGCAGTTATTATGTAGGACCTCTTCTTTGCTTCATGCATCGTTTCTCTTATTCAGCTCAATGCATACAAAATCATGCAGTCAGTTTCATGCGGCGTATTCAGGGATTTCCAGCGTTTGTAATTCATCTCCAGTCATGCTCCATCTCACTACTCCAGTAATCATCTCCAAATAACTCCAGTGTGCTTATCTCTTCTCGTAATTTTTTTAACAGAAATTTGAAATTATAAAAAGATACCCTAATTGATTTTTTTTTATTATAAAAACATAGCCTACCCCCACCTAATTAACTGAGATTCAGGAAATAGAAATGAAACAATAATTTTGAAGCGTGACAGAGTGTCAATACACGTAGTTTTATTATTTATCCCAAGAACACATCGTAATTTAAATCGAAGAAAGTTTTTCGATGACATCTTGTATATTATATTACAGCTTCTATAATAAAACAACTGTAAGACATAGTGACACACCTGGAATATACAAGTATTAGTAAATACTCGCAAAGATGTGAGTCTCATATAATATAATTAACCCTAAGGTTCCTAAACATGCAGTCATGCATAACATAAACAACATCAGCAATATGAAATGGCAGAAATAACTTCAATGAAATACCGATATTTTTTACATGGCAAATCTATATAAATTACAACCATTTGACGCCTATAGATGTCGGAAGAAATTTCAATACTCAACCCACCAGGACTCAAAGTCGTGAGAATGTTATCGGAAGAAGCTTGCCCACTCACATCGCCAGATTCACCTGACACTTCATAGTCATTCACTCCCAGGTCCAATGTGGTTATATCTCCTTCCATTGGACGAATCTTTCCGCATTTAAATCCCTGAGGTAGTCTGATCCAAATGTATAAATTTAGTTAACAGCTGCGATTTATATTACTTCCCAACTATTCAAGGTCATGATGATCCAAGGCTGTCCCAAATCATATCTCTCCAAAATAGTATAAATATCTCATGATCTCATATCTCTGAACATTTTCATTTTCAGTGATGCTCCTGTTTGGAAAGCGCTACTAGTACTAGGGCCTAGGCTAGTATTGTAGAATCAAAACACTCAACACCGCTTATACTTAAGAAATATAATCCAAGAGCCTTGAAATCAGTCGACTCTAATCCAGTGCTGAGAGACTGACTGTCTGAGTTGAGGGCACAAATATCAATACCAAAAGAGATGGTCACATGCCAATAACACCTAGAATTTATCACTTTGATCAGAGGGTATTAGTCAATGCGTTGGGCGCACCTTCATACCTTACATTAGGCAAGGTGTGTACTTTGTTCTGAACTACTAACCTAGATAAGGCATGACCGGAATGTCAACAGAGCTAATGTAGAGGTAAGAACTCTCACGTGTGAGTGAAGGTAGCCTATTAATATTATTATGATTCATGTCTCCCCAAACATCTTATTTGGAATTATTCTTTAGGTTTAGGTAAAACATCCCCTTACAAATACAGAAATTTGCCGTTGGCCACGCATTGAAATCGCACCAATTCTCATACAAACAATAATAAAACTAATTGGAGTTATTGGAGGGCAGGCGAAGTTCTGTCAAGATATCTTTCAGATTCACAATCAGCATTTTTGCCCGAAATTATTGTAAAAAGGAACCGTACTTCCCACCCAGATTACGCCTTGAGGATTATAGCTCTCAACTAAATTGCTAACGCTACTGACTCATAGATCGAACAGACTAAGTATTGAGTAATCGGTAGGTAGTCGATGACAAATCCAAGACAATCAGTTCTTCACCCACACAACCTCAAGAAAGAGACAGGAAACCATCTGGTGGGAGAGCAGTTCTAAAATAGGGTCACGATAATGGCGCATGATACATTATTTAGGCGTCAAATGCAAACGAAGTTGATCGAAATCCGAAGAAATAGACCTCTTTACTGTAGCTAAATCCTAATATACTTACCCTCAGGCCTGGCCACTCAATAACATGGTTCTAAATTTCCAGAATGGTCAAACAACTGTTTTTCACTGATCTCTGCCCACTTCCTGTTTGCACATGAAAACAGAGTAAAGTGCTCAGTCGGGTGGAGAAACCGTTACAATGCTGTTGTAGCTGCTCGCCGACAGGTGGACTCAAGCTCTACCCTGGAATTTTCCCCGCGCGTGGTAGTTATAAATCTCTTTCATCCTTTCCCTCGACCATTTCTCAATTCCAGCGAATGAACATATTGGTTTCCACTCTATTGCTTATTTCTTTCTTTTACATGATCTGAAAGCGTTGGCTTACCAATGCATTAGCAGATTCGGAACCATATTACCGTACCGAAGTGAATTTTCCGAACACTTCCGCCGCCGACGGAGGAGCCGAACGCAACCATCCGCTGTTGTGCAGTTCTTGGTGGCTGCTTGGTATTTTCCTTCGATTTTGCAGGTATTTAACATTTATAGCTATAAACATGTTAGCATTTGTATGAAGAATTCTTAGCGCCTCTGTATACGTACAGCAATAAGTATAGGATTCCGCAGACTCGCACAAATTTGGGATCGAATTGCTGCCGTATGAGCGATAATTAAAGCTTTTTTCCCGGTCGCATTTCGGCGGGCTTGGGTTTATCTTTATGGCGTGTGTAGGAAGCGCCACCGCTTTTGTACATACGGCTTTCGACAGGCCACCAGCCTGGTGATTTTGAGGTTTAATTGTTTCCTCCAATTCCTATTTTAAATATTAAAGGGATTCTGTTTTCATAGGAGAGCTTTGGTTGTAAGTAAAGCCTATGGCAAAACTACAGGTTCATCTGTCTTTGGGTCACGGGGGGCACATGTCCTCCCGCACATAACCTCCATTATCACTCACTCGACGCGTACCGACACTCGCGAATTTGCCATATTTCAGTATATAATCCTGCTAGACAATCCATCCAAAGACGTGTATTTGACAAGAACACGTATTTATGAAGACAAAGTGCAAGTTGGAAGTCGTTTGTAGGGGAAATGATGGAGGAATCAATGGGTTGTTTATTTACTTTGAGACCGGCTGGCGATCGTTTGGTTTGGCTTCCGGTACGTACGCCAAGTGTCCAGTGGGACATTAGCAGACTGTTACCATTCGCAGTGATGTCACATTCAGACTTAACCCGCATTTTACACTTTGTGTATCCTTTCATGTTGGGGGCTGGAGGGGGTGGGGGAGAGATGTTACCATGTATGGTATTATTTTTACTATTTGTTACTAGATGTAGGTAACACAATAAGAAGAGTAGGCTATCATTGACTGTGTTGACACTAATGACAGGTTTTACCTTTTTTCTCCGCCTCCACCCCAAATTGATAGAATACACAAAAAATGTAAAATGCGGTACTGATTGATCACCACACAATGAATACACAATTCCATACAAGTACATCAGTCCAACTGATGTATTCGTATGGAATTGTGTATTCTTCGATACATTTTTTGTGAATTAAAATACCTAAATATAAATAAATGAATCAAATAATAAATCATTTCGTTAGGAGACCATATGGTGGACAATAAGAATACAAAATTTGTATTTTCCAGCCAGTATTTGAAGGTGTATTCGTTGGAAATGTGTATTCATATGTATATTTATCGGGCCCAAACGTCCAAGATTGACTGACCAATCATGAATACACATGGTGTGTATTGACTGACCCAGCATGAATACACATATTCACTAGTGTATATTGACTGACCAAGGTTGACTGACCAATCATGAATACACATAGTGTGTATTGACTGACTGACCCAGCATGATTCATGAATACACATTGGCCAAGGCCGGGGCCCAAACGTCCAAAGGCCGGGGCCCAAACGTCCAACCCAGCATGATTCATGAATACACAACCGGCCGGGGCCCAAACGTCCAAAGGTCGGGGCCCAAACGTCCAAGGCCCAGCGGGGCCCAAACGTCCAAGCCCGGGGCCCAATCGTCCAAGCCCTGGGGCCCAATCGACCAGGTCGGGGCCCAATGATCCCGGGGCCCAATGATCCCGGGGCCCAAACGTCCAGGATTCATTAAAAACTTGAATGTGTATATACTGTATTCTATTAACAAGACAGTGTATATTGAGTAGACAGACTGCTACCAATGTTATGGAATGTTCGGTCTAATTAATATTAATAAAATGAAAATGAAAATATTTCTTGTGTGTTTTCTAGAACATCTAGAATTTCTTCTAGACTTCCTGTAAAGTGAAGACTAAGAGTAATGAATATGTAAGCAGCAACAGTGTTACGATATTTTTTGCTAAAATGAAGACATGAACAAAATTTCAAGACCCTCCCCCCCTCCCACGCACACACTCCCTGCCCCCCCCCCTCCCCAACATGATAGGGAGATCCCCCCCCCCCCCCCACACACACACGCACTCGGTCCGCCCCCTCCTGATCCCGACCCCATCCCCCACTTGGGGTAGCAGTACATAATTTCTTACCCCGATACCCCGCCCCCTCCGATCCCGCCCACTAGCGGTAGCAGAATATTAGTACCGTATTCGTTAAGCAATTAAAATGCTTCCCCATATTAAGCACAATCATATCAACTCTGATCTTCCTTTATTTGCAGGATGGAGTCTGTTACCGTGAAGGAGGAGCCGATTGACGATGACATCGCCGTGACAGACACCAATGTCGGGGCCCGGAATATGCCAATTAATATTGACATCAAAGAGGAAAAAGTGAGTATAACTCTGGTGAAACCCACTGCCAGCATGATTTGTAATCTAGGCCTCAGATGTGAATCCTGAAATTATCCAGAACAGTGGAAAAGTTTCCTTGCTCCTATTCAGTGATACATTGATTCTCCTAATAATCTTAAGTTTAAAAATCCAGTCTGTACCATAACGGTTAATCTTTAAATATTATTAGTTTTTGCAAAACAGTATAAATTGGCTATACCTAACATATGCACAATATTTACCGTGTGTTTATGTTCAATTTTAATCTGCAGGATGAAGATAGTCAGCCGGTTATCATCACACCCTCCACATCCAGCTCGGCCCCGGTCGCTTCCTCGACAGGTATGCGCTTCGGTGACTGGTTTGTCGAGGCAGCTTACCTAGACGACAGACTCCCATCCAACGTCAACTGTCCAGTATGCAACGTCAGCTGCAATGGTGGTCGAGCCTTCTGGAGCCACTATCTGGAGACACATTGGGACAGCACCAAGTTCAACAATTTTCTCTGCACAGGCTGCTGTACTGTGTTCGGCCTGGACCACACCTGTAGCCACCCGGGTGAAACCCCCTGGGTCTACATCTGCAACGACTGTGGCTGCCCCAAAGAAAAGTTGTCCCAGCTCGAGGGACACATTGGCAAGTGTGCCGGTGGTTTGTCCATGCTGAAGATGGCTTGTTCCCGTTGTCCTCAAGTGCTGACGAGCATTGAGGAGTTCTGGAAGCATTACTCCTCGAATCACTGGAACAAGAACGCAGGCTATCTGTCGCTGGCTGTTGGCCAGAAAGGCGGTGACAGTAAAAGCTCCAAGATTCACCTGTGTCTGCCATGTGGAGCAGTTGTTCCTGTGTCCATGCATAACGTCCACTCGAAGGCCTGTCATTTGGCCCCCAAAAGGATCAGGTGTCCCGACTGTCCCAAGCACTTTGAGGGCGGGCGTCTGTTCTTGCAGCATTTCCGCGATACTCATTGGTCACCAGCGCACTTCTTCCAGTTGGCTTGCTCCAACTGTGGCCACTTCTCAAAAGTGGCTGGCAAATGCTGCCCCAAACCCAAGTGGCAGCCTCTGTGTTCCTTCTGCGGAGATGAGTACCAAGATCACACGCCAGAGTTCAAGATGCATCGCAAGACCTGTCTGGGTATCCTGGCTGAAGATGGCTCGTCCAAGATCCCCCGTGATTGTAAGGAATGTCGCGATACGTTTGCGACACCCAAACTGCTTGCAACTCACGTAGAGCGACAGCATCCCCGTGATAAATTTCAGCCCAAATGCGATTTCTGTGTGGATGAGCCTGCCTTTGATTCGGGATTGGCCGTGTGGAAACATTGCCTAGGGGAGCATAAGACAGAGGCACTCCTACACAGGTTCCTCTGCAAAGCATGTGGAAAGGCCTTCAAATACCTGGCAGCTTTCTTTGATCATCAAGTTAGTATCACTCTTATATATATATATTAAAAAAAAGAATCCCGAAAATCAATAATCCATATTGATACTATATAAAATTATGCATCATAAAATTTACTCATTTTCTGTATGAAAAGCCAAGCTGGGTCGCACAATGTAGCATGATAAAAATCCTCCCAATAATAATAAAAAGTAGCCAAGTCGATCTCAGTTCTGGTTAATCCCCCATCGTTTGACTACTAATATATCAAGATATAATTATACCCGGTATGATATGAAACCCTACATATTACCTTCCAAATGGTATACGGACTACTTAATTTTCTGATCTGAGTAATTATGTGTACTCTCCGTCTTTGTACATTCGGGTTTGGATATATGACTGTCTCTGGTTCTAACATTTCAGGTATACGATCATTGCACGATTAGCCCGCCGAATTTCCTGTGTGTGGAGTGTGGCCACTCCTGTTCCTCGTCAGAAGAGCTGAGCCAACACAAAGCAGACCACGCCGACACTATCAGCAACATGTCCCTCAAAGATGAGCCAGAGGACGACGATTCCAACTCTGCCCTCGCTCAGTCGGGTCCGATGAGCTGTCCCGAGGCTGGTTGTGGCAAGTCTTATCGAGGTGAACATCTATTTTTTACTATTTAAAAAATAATCTAATCTTTATTCAGGTATGGGCACAATCATAGCACGGTTACATTCAATCAATATTATTATAAGTTATACAACCCCCAGCTACCATTACGGTGGTCTTCCTGTTTAGGACATTAATCAAACTATTTAACATGAAATATATTATTTTCTTCTGATTTATGGCTATCAGTTGTATGTTAGCATTACGAACTCGCTGTGTAAAGTTTTTTTTTAAAAAAGAAGAAAAGTAAAGCACATATTGGCCATAGTGTTCACTGCAATAGTTTAAAAAAAAGATTAAGACGTATGGGTGAGCCTCCTCCATGCGAAGTGTTGGAATATTCCATCTCCATAGGCCCATTGGGGTTTTCAACTCCTCTCATCAGAGTGTACTGGGAGTGTAGTACCGATGATCGTCCTTGTCATGGTTAGGTTGTGTAATGACTGACCACTCTATTCATCTTATCCAGTTGTCAATTGACAGAAGGTCCTCACTATGGCGAGTTAAGTGTATGACATGCCATGGTTACCTAAAGTAGTTGTAGCGTCATCGATGTTTATTTGTTTGAATAAAAATAAAATAAATGAATACTATAATATTGTTTGATACATACCTGTAATGTATTGTCTTAGATCCCATTCATCCACGATCTTTTTCTGCATAATATGCAGGGCTCGAACTACCAACTTCACTTGCCCATTGGGTGAGTGGCAGTCAAGATTTACTTGCCCAACATCATTTTTCACTTGCCCAAATTTATTTGCAGAATTATAAACGAAATCACACTGATCTGTGTGTATCTTGTTTCATTGTAAGTAGACATCACAACAGCCTTACAGGGGTTTGAAATCGGCGCCGTAGAGATGTTTACTTGCCCAATCGGGCAACTAACATTAAATTGTAAAAAATCTACCTCATCACATGAACACTTTGTAATATCTAATACGTGGGCCATTGCCCAAACCAAGAACACAATACATGTAGTTATGAGGTTTGGAAAACACCACGAAGACATCAGGAAAAACAATGACACAACAGTGGCGAGACACATGCACTCGTCACATCCTGATGTAACACAAAAATGGGAGAGCATATCCATCTCCATCTTGAATCTCATTCGGCAACACTCAGACTCCCAGGAGGCCAGAAATGAGAGAGACCAGGAGGAAAGGAGATGGATAGCCAGATTAAAATCACTCATTCCACGCGGACTAAATATTTTGGATTAAAATATCCGGTAGAACAATCTCAATCACATACACGTTTAAAATAATTAACATTAAATTGTATTTGACCCGAGACATTTCTTATTTGCCCCGGGCAACCTATGCCCTGAGCAACTAAACATAGGTTTTTTTCGAGCCCTGATGTGTGAAGTAACATGTGTGATAATAGTCTCATCAAATACGACGTTTTTAATATTAATTTGATAAATAATTTAATTTAACGTACAATGCAAAAAAAGACTAAGCTAATTCTGGAAGATAACTTTTTTTTCAGACTTGGCGAGATACTGGACACATTACAAAGAGACTCACTGGGACTCGGAAAAGAAACTACGATTCCTATGTGGAGGTTGTGGTAAAGTGTTCGAGTCTATCAACACGATCATGGAGCACAACATCGCCTTGCACGAGGTGAATAGTTTATCTAATTTAAGTTTATTTATTTAATGGATGCAGCAAGCCTTTAAGTTTTTGTACTGAAATCTGTATTTTTAAAAACTTCTCAAAACTGGCAAGTGTCTCCCCAAGTTTAACCAAACGGAGATCTATATTCTCAAAATTTGATTAGGCAAAATTAGAATTCTCAAAATCTAATTCGTCCATCATGTTTTAAATCGGTTTAAATTCCAACATATAGGTAGAAGAGGCTATTAGATAATAATTCCCTCCTACCGCAATAAATACATGGCCAACTTTGTGTTTTGGGGGGCGATTGCCCCTTTAAATCTCTATCTGTTGCATAGTTAGTGATATGTCCATCGTGCTCTTGCAGGGTAACGCTACCGCTTACGTCCTCTGCCCTAAATGCGGGGAGAAGTTCCTGGATTCTGACGCTATGGAGGAACACCAGAAGTTGTGCAGTGGGCCATCGGTGTCCTGGCCACAGTGCGATGTCTGCAAACGGTAGGTTTAACCGTTTTATATAGATTCCCTCATGAACAATAGGCCACTTCATGAATTCATTCAGTCCCGTAACAACTGTGGTGACCTCAATAATATGAGGGGTCAAGGCGGTGCCCTGATACCTCCACTATAGGTGTCAAACTTTGCCCACTTGTCCCAGCAATTCTTTTTGCTTTGTGCTCGACAAATTAGGCAAGATATCGGACCACAGGTTAAGATTATTCATACCTTCACCAGGAGTAATTTTTTTTTCTTATTACATTTCATTTAAAATTAACGTATTATCGCGTTGCCTTCAGGTTGTACAAAAAAGTCATTAGAGAAACACTACTCTGTACAATACCTCTAAACTATATTTCTGTTTCCTTGTGCAGCTATGTGCCGGACACGGCGTGCCTGCTGAAGCACATGATGCGCTTCCACCCGCTCACCTCCATGCCCTGCCACATCTGTGAGGAGGTCATCGTCTGCTCCACCATTGAGGAGCACCTCAAGGAACACTCCACCTCCTTTGACGGCGAGCCCCTCCAGCGCCCGCTGCCCACCCAGCAGCAGAACGGAGCCGGCCGACCCAAGAAGACCGCAGTCAAGCGAAAGAAGAACTATGCCGAGGATTCGGAAGAGGACTCAGAAAACGAGACGGAAGAGTCGGAAAATGAAGATACAGAAAATGAGGATGATGAGGATATGGAAGGTGGGTTTTGTTGTATTATGTTGTTATTCCCTTTATAAAGTGGTGTATAATGAGCACCACCCCAGCCTATGTTATGAACCATTGGTAATATAATATATATAATAATGTATATTGGTAATATTCGAGAAGATAGGACCAAAATATATACAAAAGTATGGTGTTAAAACAGCCCCGCCCCCACACCCTACCATATATTATGTAGTTGAGGTAACACACTTATGGGGTAATTTAAGAATGCCCACTTATGATATTTTTGTGGAGGGAGAAGTTTAATTATTCAATTAACCAAAAGTCGAATCGTAATTGTAACAGTGTATTGTTTCAAAATGCCCCACTACATCTGAAGTATTATAACAGTCAATAATTTGCTTACAGAGTTTCTGGAGCCCAAAGTTGAGCCCACTACACCCTCACGGCGCAGAAATGTGCCTACCACGCCCTCTGTGGCTACATCGGCTACTAAGCCTGCCGCTCCAGCCGCACCCGCACAGTGTGTCCTCTGCCAGCAGAAGGGCTTCACCTCATGGGCCAAACTCGAGGATCATCTCAAGGTAGCCCACCTGCGACCCCTCTCCTGTTACGTCAGCGTACAGCGCTGTGAAACGCCCCCCAAGAACGGAGTTGTACTCGCCTCCAGTCTCAAACCAAGCACCACTTCTGCTGCCAGCGGTGAGGTGGCCATGGATACGGAAACACAGCCAGAAATCAAGACAGAGATTATAGAAGAGACTGGAGCTGGAGACAGTGGAACAACAGCCGAAAAGATGGATGCTGAGGAGGGAGAGGACACGGAACCGATGTCGGATGCCGATGGGAATAACTCGGATACGTCCACTTCCACTCTGTGAAGAGGCAAATAATAAGACCAAATGAAAGAATGCACAGAAGCTGTCGATACCACCACTTCTCGATTTTGTTCTTAAGGAGTCAGAGATATGAGACAGTATGAACGTTATGAGGATGTATATAATATATAAGGGTTGTGGGGTGGCTGAGCGGTCCAATGCACTGGGTGGCCTCAGGGGCATGAGAATGCTGTTGGGTACCAACCCTGACTGCAATTTCACCTCCTTTCCCCAGGCACTAGTTGAAACTAGCCCGGTAAAAAAAAGTAGAATGATACGTATTTCATAATTCCTTCATTACGGATATTTGGAGATCAAAAGCTGCAATCCTAGCTATAACAACTCGGCAGAATTCACTCTGAATAACTGCTAAATATATTTAACTTGCCACTTGTTAATTAATGTACAACAACTGGAAGGGTCACAGTATTATTGGAGATGTGAACCAGAAAGGAAATTTCCTTCTTTTAAAAATGTCTTTAATTTTAATATAATTAAAATTGATTCAAAGGTATACGTGTAGACAGTTTTCTTTGAGTATTATTATACAAATGTGACCTAAACTACCTGGGATTGCATCTGTTGATTATAATAAACTCATAGGTTGGAAGTGCAGCAATGTAAACGTTCAGGTTGTGGATGTCAATGTTCCCCATAAGAGATAGCGCTTTGTGTGTGTTGGGAGCGAGAAGCTCACCGCGTATTCCGGTTAATACTGTGGTAATGGATGCCAGGCACATTCCTTCTGCACCGCTTGTACCCCCTTTCTCCCCAAGCATTGTGTACATTCAGCTTTTTTCCCATTGCACATCATCCCCAGAGTCTAAAGCCCTTGATCACACTGCGGCATGCTCAGACGGAGTCATAATAATTTATTTGATTCACAGAGTATGAAAGAAAAGTTTGATCTTGATGCGATTTAAATATGTAGACCGATGCTTTATCGGCAGTGGCATCGCTCGGTGTATCAAGGGCCTTACACAGTTATTGTTTAATAAAGATGCATTCTCAGCTATTACGACAAAAAAATCTTACAAATAAATGACTCATTTTTTCATTATTTTGATATATGAAATGAAGTTGAAACGACCAAAAGAAAAAAGCGCCAGTGAGCGATAAATCTCCCAAAATTTTGGTCCCAAGACTGAGATAGGTAGGAAAGAAGCAACGCAAATTAGTTTTTGATCCATGTTAACTGAGAGTGCAGCTTTAATATGGGCTTTTGCCCAACAGAAGAGCCGGCACGCAAATTTTTACATACAGGTGTTTTAAGCAAGAACATTGGACCCTCGGAACAGGGTCATCTTTCAGTGTAACAAGTTTGTATTTCTTAGACCATGGACTGCCAATTATCCACCGATTCCCAAAATTTCATTAGGCTAAAGGGCGAACTGGTTGGAGGAAAACTACCTTCAGGGAAACTACCAGACGGAATATAACCATCTCTAAAATATTGGCACACCATTAGCACCTGCCTTTGTTAACTTAAATTATATATAAAATACAGGTTTGGCACGAAGTAGTTTTCCGGGTGCTAGATTTCCTCTCACCGGGTAAACCGACACAGCTGCTTGGGGAGGATAATCTTCGTTCTACATGTGTTTTTTGAACTGGGGCAGAATATATGTTAAAGCAGTTAAAAATAAACGTACAGGTTTTATGGAAGCGTCTACCCCTCTAAAACTTGAACTTAGAAAACGCCCCTACCCGTACATTTAGAGAGGGGTAAATCATCTTCATTCCTGTATGATTTTGACGATTCTGGGAAATTTCTGTGACTTAAAAAAAATATTCTTCCCAAGGACTTTTTCTATCCTTTTAAGTGACAACTTAGTAAGTCGTAAGCTGGATATTACTGTATTGTATTGTAATCGTTTTTAAGCATATAAACAGCGTGACAGCTCTACACTTATGATACAGTTTTCGTTTGTAGCCCTAGTCCTTATATAAATCGTGTAGCTCGTTAATTAATAAAACTTGCATATCTGTATTTAACCAAACAGTAAATACACAAATATATTCGCATCCACTCTTTCGATTTTCATTCAATAAATGGTTTTAAATTTTATTATCAATGCCCAACATTCTTCACTTTGATCCAACGATTATATGGCCCCGGTATTCAATAGTATAAACGCTCATCTGTACCGATGATGTTATATAGTCAGGTGCCTTAAGGTCAAAAAAACATGAAACCGTTATTTTTTGGATAAAAGTGCCAAATTTGGTACACATGTAGACCAGGGTATGCCTTTCAATATTTTCCCTTGCAACAAGAAAAACACCCACTGGAACACCCTCATTCAGCCATTTTTCAAGATGGCTGACCAAATGCAGAATATGACCATATAAGTAAGGTGCATGGAGGGACAGTCACTTCAGATTTGTCCAAAAGTGTTGTTTTTGGTATCAAATGAAAGCTTAGGGTCTAAATAACAATTTTGGTCCAAGTGTCCACCCTTCATCTGACTGGGGGGGTCTCTGAGGGGCTATTATTATAGGGGGCTAACCCCACTTTCAATAATTAAAGGAAAATGTTATACCTTTTTAAATACTAGTCTGATTTGAACATAATTGTTGTCATTAATTTTGGAATGAAGAGACACAACCATATAGTAAATATTCTTTAGCTAGGGGGGCTGGACCCCTTAATTTGGGGGGGGGGGGGGGTAAGGGAGCTCAACGCACCTCATCAGGTAAGGTGTGAATGTTCTAAGTACTATAGAACATTGATAATAATAATCTACTTGAACAATTCTTGTGTGATTATATTTTCAATGAAGCCACCATATAATATATTTGCATGTAATACTTTGGTAAAGGGGGGAGGCATCTGGACCCCCTATTTCCTGGGGATGGGGGACTGATCCATTATCACAGATAGACCAGAAATATTTAAACTGTTATAACTTTTGGAATAAATGTCTGATCTGAGCATAACTTGTGTCATCACTTTTGAAATAAAGAGACAGAACCACATTAGTAAGTATTGTTTAGCTAGGTGGGTTCTTAGGTACCCTCAGTTTTGGGGAGGGGGCTCAACCAACCTCAATAGGTAAAGTGTAAATGGTCAAACTATTAGAGCATTGGTAATAATTAATTTGAACTTATATTGTGTTATTGTAATTGTAATGATGCCACATTATAATATATTTGCTAGTAATATTATGGTGTGGGGGGGGGGGGGTCTGGCGGATAAGGCGGAAATGTTTAAACTGTTATAATTTTGGGAATACATGTTTGATCTGGTGTGATTAAGTTTGGGATCAAGGGACAAAATAATATTGATACTTATTGTCCAGCAGGAGGGAGTGAGTATCTAGCCCCTAAGCTGTCATTTGATACCATAAAACTAAACTTTTGCTCAACCTTGAAGCGAAAAATCAAATTTTGCATTAGTCAGGAACTCCACTAATGCATGTTGAGTGGAATACATTATTATAGCAACCAGTATGAGATAGATAAAATTGTGTGCCCCATTATCTCAGTAGTCAGGTTTCCAACAAGAGGATAGGTTATTGCCTTGTGGACTGCTGACAGCTTTAGGTAGACATCAGGTACTGTGGTATAAGAGGATGGTAGAGTAGGAATGGAAGTTTAATTGCTTCCTGGTGTAATAAATATGTATCTGCTGTTTACTATTCAAATTTGTAGAAACTGAATAAGCCTTATACCAGTTCCATGTAAGGACACTTGTGCTGTGGTTGAGGAATAATTATGGTCTATGCTATCCAATGCTCCAGCTACAAAGTATATCATTCTTCAGACTAAAAAAGAAAATTGCTGGGTTGAACACGAGATGGCACTGCTATCAGTGACAGAACTTGAGAATGGTCAGGCAATATCGTGGGCAGCTTACCAGGCATCAACCCAGCCTCAAACTTCTGATTCACCTTCTATGGTAGTAATGTTACCACTTTATTTTGAGAAGGCAAACTCACCAGCTATGATCAAGCATGGATTAGTTACTCATTTTTTTGTTTTAGATATTCTTAAATTAGATATTCTTAAAGAAACCACAAACTATCTAAACCCAGAACAGATTCCTCTTCTTGATTGTGATTGTGCCCAATTTTGCTATCAGCAAATACATTCAATGGAATTGACTGGATCTATATGGCAAAGACAACATGGCAAAGAAAACATGACTGCCCTGAATTGCTTTTGTTGAATACATGAAAATTATGATACTGTTGAAACAACAGAATCATAATTTTAAGATTCATAAGATTGATTGAGGACTTTGGCAAAGGACAGTATGAAAGATTGACTGAGACAAAGGTTATTCATCAAACATTACCACTTATATTCCAGAATGAATTTCTGTTTCTTTTGAAAATACTAGGAGGGTCATGTCGCGAGCCAGTATTTGGGCAAGGTGCTGAGAGCCCAAGACTAATGTAACTTCCCCTGACAGTTGGGGTTGGATTGTCAAAGAAGGCAACTGGTGTCGAGTGTGGTCAACACTGCCAGTGATATCCCAGGTCTGCACTCAGCTGATGACATGCAGCTACAATTCAGATAGTGGATATGTATCCTCCATTTGTGGGAAGACCTACAGCCTACGATGTAAAGAACTCTGTTGCTGCAGATGTGAAAAAGTAACTTAAGACCCATGCAGGACTTGACTGTCTCAAGGTTGAATTGGTTTAGATACTTTGAAAACTCTACAAGGCATTTCAGGAGTAATGTATTAAGAAGACCATGAAACCTTTATGTAAAAACTGGGGATTTGTCTCAGGCTTATACTTGCACTTACCACAATGATCAAAATGCTTCTGTAATTGTAGTTTTGGCAGCCATATTAGATAAATACTATAAAAATTAAGCACCACAAATTAATGGTTAAAGGAACTAAATATGGTAGATGCATTTATATAATCTGTGATGAGTATCCATGTGTGCTCATAATAAGAACAATAACAATTGTTGAAATCATTACACATTTTTCCGACAATATTTTTATCTCAGGTTCAAATTTAATAATTTCTAGTATGGATACAGGTAATCTTGGTACAATAATGACTTTCTACACCCTGAAAACATAGGTGTAGACACCAAGATCAAGTTTCTAGCACCAATAATAAGGAAGTTATGGGTTATCTATAATAGGTGACATATTCAGTCAGCAGCCATTTTGTTTTTGGCCCACAAAAGCTTATTCCCAACAGTTCCAAAGTGGCACTTGGCTTATTCTTGCTCAGGACATGTTATACTACCAGAATCCACCATAAAACATCATACATACCATAAAACATGCTCGGCCCCAAAATCCCAGTTTGGCAACTGGACTATTTTGGTAGCCATTTTGAAAAAAACGTCAAAAATTGGTGTTCCAGTGATTTTAATTCTTGTTGCAAGGAAAAATATTCAAAGGTATATGCTTGCCTACATGTGTACCAAATTTGATACTTTTATCCAAAAAATAACGGTTTTTCCCTTAAGGCACCTGACTAATATGATCGAAATGAGAATGCACTGGCCAAAATACAGTCCAGCAAAACCGAATAGACTTTCTGAATCAACGCAGTACCAAATTTACTCGGGATATACCTGGAATATCATTCATCAGCCTAATCGAGCAGAATTTACTAAATATGTAGAGCTCCCGATTGTACATTTTCTGATGACCTGTCTCGTATGCATTTAAACCAACAATAGCCTTAACGTCTTATTGGTCCTAGTAATATAAACCAACGGATTTTTGCATAGACCAAAGGCAGTGTGCGAAATAGTTAATTGGAAGACCATAGGCAGTCGGTCTATGCCAAATGTTAATCTCATAGACCGGGTCTCATTCTTTCTAGACCTAGGTATCGGTCTCAGTCGCGCACTAATTTCTACCACAATGACATATTAGATACTATTCGGTTGATAATCCTATTCCAGCAGACGCTTTTCTACAGCAGCTTAATAGTGTTACATGGAAGGTAAAGTCACACAAGTTTATAATGTGCATGAACGACGAACAAGAGATGCCGCTGGGTCTCCGTGGGGCCTTGAAAAGCCTTGAATTTGAAGAGAAAAAATAAATCTTGGAAAATGGCCATTTTGATCGAAGGGCGTGGAACATCATTTGGACATTGAATTCTTTTGAAATTTTCGAAGATATTCGGTTTCTTACTGTACACTTTCCCCCGGTGCCCCTCATCATGGGTCAAATTTTCAGAAAATGTACAATTGTCAGCTCTACAAATTTGGTAACTTCTGCTAAATTAGACTGTTTTATAATAAATGCTATGTATATCTGAGTGATTTTGGCACCATGATGATTAGAACTATCTCTTCCTTCGTGTTAAACTGCATTTTGAACGTAATTTTTCTGTTAGATTTGGATTATTTGAGAGGGTTGGGGAAGGTGAATTGTACATTGTCAGAAGATCTGACCCACATACACTGAATGACTAACTACTAACAAAGTTAAAGTTAGAAAAAACAATGTAGTGATTGATATAAAATGTCAATGTAAAAATTGTTAAATACATCCGACAACTACAGCCCCCAAATAGTGTCGTTACGGGTCTGGAAATCCTTGAATTTACAAAAGCGCCGAGACCCTGTGATGAAATTATTATGAATATGCAGCAGAAGGTTAACTAACACCACGCGTTAGCTTGAACAAACCGAGATTTCCTTTGCAAACTAGAAATTACTTCAAAAATGTGGTTCATGACTTGAACAGTTTTTCATATCGTTCCAGTCTGGTCAATCATTATCTTACCACAGGTGTGACTGACTTTACATACGACTAGTGTACGCCAAACTTGCACAAGCTTACCCTTAGGACATTAAGGAGATTAAAGGAAGATCAGTTTCTTGAGGTCCTGGGAGGACGAGAAAACTTATATCCTTAGTTTTAAGTGTTGTATTGCTAAAACTCATGTTAACAAACTCTGGTAAACCTTGATGATCTCGTAATTCTGTTCCATAAATTGACTAATACTGGTTTTCCACGAGTGTATGCGCTTTAACATTTGCGTTCTCTGTATGCGTTCGTAGTATGCATTTAAACTTGCTTTTCTTCTTGCCTTTTAGTGATCACTGATCTACTCTGCTGAAAACGTTTCCTTAACGAAACATCAAACCTTTAAATAACGTATACCGGTGTATGTCATTTCACAGATTATGTAACATAAGTAATTCTTCCAATCGGAGGATATTTGGTTTCGGTGGGAGCTTTTTTTTTTGTTAAAATAAAAATAATGATTGCTTGAATATATTTTTTTTCTATGTGCCTAATTCTAGGGATATAATGTGACCTAACTTTCGGCTCGGGATTATTAATAAGTTAATAATTAATTTTGATTCTACACCTCAGGTTTCTGAAGGGGAATTTGGCAAAAAGTATTTTCGATGTTACGAGATATTTTGATATGACGTATTATTTCCACTTCCTTATTAACATTTTCGCATGTGAATCTATGGTACAATTGGAAGACCTGTAGTTTGCAGAAATTGTATACCTAGTTTCTATGTACATGTACCGTACTATGAAATAAAAAATCTATGATAAATAAAATTATGGAAAATCGTAAAATATGTGAGCAGACTCCTATAACTTGTAACGGTAACCGTGTGATGTAATTACCATGGAAATTGTATTTTTGTTTAAGTGCGATATGAAGATTTTTCTTTCAGGGATATTTATATAGTTTGTATAGAATCAGACATTAAATTGGTCATGTTTTTTTCTGTAAGAGCTTCCGCTTCCCTTCTGATACATTGAAATATGGACAAATATCTTATAACGACGAAATGTAACTAAATCTGGGGGTTTATGATCATGTTGGGATTCTTGCCTATGTTTCTTTCCAGTGGCCAGCGTTGCCCTTCTGCGTTTCTTCTCCGGATCTTAATACTACTCGATGTTTAAATAATAATATGATTCGTGATCGTATTCATGTAGGTACTTCTGCGAGACTATTATGAATATCAATAGCAAGAGATGGGAGGAAATGATTATAGCGTCCGGAATATAAAGCCTAAGGACCAAGGGTTGAAATATCCTATGTTTTTAAGTAGAAAAAGGGTATAAAATAAACCGATAATTAATGATAAATTACTAAAGTTATATAAACTGCAAATATCGTCATGGCTGGGAATGTCGACCCCAGGGGGCGTCCGGAGGTACTTCATGACGTCGGAGATATCCGGAGACATAGGTAACAGGAGATGCATATCTCAGGATCGTTAGTCACAAAGGAATACACTTTTAAATTAATATATTAAAATGCCAATCATTCTCATTCCACCCCGCGAAAACCGCCAGCAAACCCTGAAACCAAGCTATCATCAAAAAAGGAGATCAGGTTCAAGACTGAAAAAACTGAAGAAAAAATGGAGGAAAATGTTGAAACACCATCCGCCACAGACGATTCGGAAAAAGGTTATTAACCCTGAGAACTCTGATACAGCCATGCAGAAGCCCACACCCCTCCCTTCCCCCACACTGCAACCTTCTCCCAACAGCGTGAAATCAAAGAAGAAATCGTCGAAAGAAAATGAAGAAAAGCCTTTCAGCAGACTACCCTCGACTGTCTCCTCCCCCGTACCCATTATTCTAGAAGAGTTTACCTCTGATACACCACTAACTCCAGGAAACTGCCCACTGAGACCAAACCTTATTATCACGAAAGTGACCCGACTAAAACAAATCCCCCAGCATAGATATTAGTTAATTTTTGGAAATAATCAAATAATAGGAATAGAAGGATGATATTTTTTCTATTTTTTCCGCCCAACGCCGGGTATTTATTCAGTAAATCCTCTCTTGGGTCGTATACATCTAGACATTACAATATGCCCATGTCTCTCGTCTCCAGAATTTATTTCAACAAAACCTTGCTTGACAATTTTAGAATAAAAGAATAAATGTGATTCAATGTTCCTTAATATTACATGACGCTGATAGAAGGATGATATTGATATCAATAGAAAGGTAATCCCATGCTCTGCAAATGCCTAATTGACATTTACTTTGTATCTTCAAGTGATGTTGAGTTATATGACCCCGAAAAAAATACAATAAAAATGGCGGCCATATCTTGGATTTCGGGATCGGATGATTGGGACCGGCCGCTGATATTTATTCATGCATAATTATCTACCAATATACCAAATTTTATGCTTTTATCATACAATGAACAATTGAGCCAAAATGTGTTGCTTAATTACCAGCTGGACTGCAACAAATTAACCGTAGTGGGATTAAGAATAGGTTGAGTCACAGGGAAACAAGAAAGTAATTGCAAAATTGTTGAGCCAAGGCTTGTTTTTCTTTAACCATGCTACGGCTCTGACTGTTATACACAAGTGGGAGGGTCGTCGGGAAGGCTAGTCTTTATTGAGTTTCACTCATATTGATATGATGTTTATATTCATGTTTATGTTTCTATTGGTTGCATTTTATCAATATGACAATGTTAACAGCATTACAATCGAAAAGTTAAAGAAAAATACATCGAAACAATAAATTTTAATTCTAAAAAAGGCAGTTAGCTCATTTTACCAATAAACTGTTGCAGTGCTATTATGGGATCTAATTAACATTTTAATGTGTGGCGAATCGTCTGGCGATTTGCCTAGTAATTTGTATTGCTATGTAACTTCTTAACTTCTGCAGCGGACGATTCGCCCTAGCGATTCGCTTTCTATGTACTACTTAAACCTGAAACGAAATTACAAATTGTATCAGACGACTGGCGATTGTCGATTGTATTCTTGTGATTCGGCCTGTTTAAGGTCCATGCTTTCTCTATAAAAGAGACCCCTGTTTTGCTATGAGTTCAGAATAAAACTGGCTGCGATACCAGAAACTTGTTGAATTCCGACCTTAATCGAGATTACCTAATTCTCCTGAGTAAAACCAAGTAATCGATTAAGCATACCTGGCGAGACGACAGACGAAATGGACTAGATATGAGGCTGCGAAACGAGTTGATTTATTAAGACGAAATAGTAGTAATAATGGCATATTCAACTACACCTTCGCTTGTTCATCTCTGGGACGATCACCTATAGATGGGGAAAATCCGCTCCAGCTCATAGGACAGCGATAGCTAGCGATTAGGCGACAAGCAAAAACGGAACAATACAAACAACCATATCCATAGCAGGTTTACGACCTTAAATACGTAATCAAATATTTCCTACCACAGAAGCTATCATGTTAGGCTACCACACAGAATAATAAACAGTAGCGATATTCACATAGAGGTATACCTAGTGTTTTTTTTGTTTTTTTTTCTCCATAAAAACATAGTTACAAAGTGGCAACAGATAAAAATTGACAGTTCAAGTCTGTATGTAATATTAAAACCTTATGTCAAACTACTTAAAAAAGGATAAACCCAACTCGTTTCTTCATCAGGGGAATCAAAATAATGTTTATTAAAGCAATTGCATAATATAGCTTAACTTATATAATGAATGAATTTAATTGTGAAACAAAAAGACACTGTATTCGTCTCCATTTGTATGATAGTTATGTAAGAAATTATACAGGGACTGTAGTTGTTGTCATCATCGTTATTATATACATTTTTCTTTGGGGCTGGGGGGGGGGGGGGGGGGTGCGGGGGAGGAGAGGTGGGGCAAGGGTCCTTATGAGAACATTTTCCCCATAGTCATTGTTAAGTCTCGTCCAATATCTAGATCTCCTCCATTGGCTGATGGCCTTGTTTGATCAACATTGCCGACAAAGATTGGCACAGACACGGTCACAAATCTATTCAATATACCGCCTAGTTTCCAAGCTTTAGCCAGGATTGTATAGGACAAATCAATGAAGGTGCAATCATTCAAATGCCCGGATGGAAGCAAATTGCCATCAACTCCATCAAACTTGAAAGGTACTTGAAAACTCATTATGGGACACATTCCAGGACTAATAGTATCATTTTTGAACACACACTCCCCCCTGACGCTAAAACTTCTGGATTTCTGGCTAAACAAAGTATTAACACTGTATTCAATTTTCAGGACCACTTGTGCTGATACCTTTTCAATCACCTGGGAACTAGCATTGTTAATTTCCAATGTCAAGGGAACATGTTCCCCTTTCAGGAACCCCTTTCTTGGTAAGGTCGCTTTCATTGATATGTCGCCCCCATTTCCGAAAACCCCGGTAGACTCTTTTGTTTCTTTGGAAACCGGTCTGGAATAAGGCACAATATCAGTTGGGCGATCTATGTACATAGCTTGGTAAGCAGCCATATTACCACGTCCACAACACTTGCCTTTTTCAATGATAACCTTTAAGAAATTTGAAATGAGTGCCCTGTCATGTGTCCTAGTTAGAAGTGGTATGTATGGTAGCGTTGGAAGAGCATTCTGCGGTATCAAATTCTGAAATGGGAAGTTGTATCTACCTGGACTAAGAATGGAAACCCTCTTAGATGCCCCAAAGCATGATATTTCCTCAACTTCACTATATGGTCCATTGTTACCACTTGGCCAGAGAATGGTTTTCTGCAGAAATCTAATGTCCCGTTCAATGTTGTCATTATTTATTTTGGTGAAGGAACACCCCAAGAATTCCATTCGGACCTCAACAACATTGATTGAACTTGCAACGTCAATAAAAACATTTCCTCTGACACTGTTTCCCGGACGCTGACAAGGAAGGAGGTAAATTGGAAGTCTGGCCATGTTATTTGCGCTGTAGTAGTCTAGGTCCATCTTTTTGGTCAAATTCAATTTGGTATTCTCGAAAGTTTTACTGTTTTTGTGGTAACTTATAAAGTTTTTGCATTTTCTTACGACAGCCCGAGGTATACGTTTAGCTCCAGTGTTGACAAAGTTGACTTTAGCCATCAGTTCTGGAATGTTCCAACCTGAGGCGGGCCGATAGTGCCAAGTCCCTCTGAACATGTCATACAAGGCATCAATACAGTCAACGTCTATCTGGATGTGGAATTCCCGGATTGGCCCCATCTGCAATAATTATGAAATAACAACTATTAAAAAAACAAAAGCAACCATTAGAGATAAACATGACTTTGATGAATTTATTATATGCGCATTCCTCTTGAGACGTGCAATAAGTGGGGTGCGTAAAAATTATATATATGTGTAAATTTGGTAAGATTTTCTTGGTCATAATAGCTGAGAATTCAGCTTCAAAAGCAACGCTTGGAAGACTGCAGATATAAGTATACTGTTATGCTTAGTCACCATTGTGTGCACTTGCTCTTTAAAATAAAGGACTCATGACTTTATCTCAGAAACGCCCACCATTTGTGCAATCAATAGACAGGGATAACAATTTAGCATCCCATGATGTTAATGTCGAAAATTGGTGAGAAACATCATGGGACTTCAGATCTCAATTTAAAAACTCAAGATTATTCATTTCGCTAGACAACCGAATAAAGTTGCTTTGGATGAAATACATAGATACCGTAATCACATTCCAAAGACAGGATGAATAATCAATTTCGTTAAAACCAATACCACAAGTCTCAATTACCTATATATTTGACGCCTTTTTCACTTTTAAGACCAGTAAAATATGTAATGTTGCAGGGAAAAAAGTCATAAGTCGCAACAAAATGATAGTTTTCTACGTGTTTACTCAGAAGAACTCTTTGTAGGAGTGCTTTCAATCTTTGGGCATGCGCCGTTTAATGTTGTATGAATACATGTACTAAATTTTAAGATAGTGTATGGAATTTATGCTTGGGTTTCAAAGGTTATCATATGGAATATAATTAAGTTCTATGTTACTAGCAATTAACCACCCAGAGGAATTGCCAACTGTTTTCTCAACAGTTGGCAATACACAACATCGAACATAAAATATAGAAACAATCTTACATTTCCTAAATGTTAACATCGTTGGGATCCACTTAATCTAATCGTATGATGGTATCTCAAAATAGTGTTTTTTTCGACTTATAACCCGTTTTGCTGTGACAGATCGTATATGTCAACCTATGGCAATGAATATAAACAGTGGAAATACTTACGTTTATTATGTATAGAAGATGTCGCCAAGGAAGTATGAATTAGTCTGGTAACTGTCAGTGGTACGCTACTCTATTTAATGTCTATGATATTGCTCTTATCTGATACATCAATAATTGTATCCACAGGCAATTTTAGGTCACTATGACACATACAATTTGGAGTATGGGAGCATCACAAGTTATGATGCCCTGGGTTGGGATGAGACATGAGATGCCACTCCTGGGCGACCATAATGTCGTCATAATGAATCGACCGCGCCCCCTCACCTGGGACAGCCACTATGACGTCAACCAGGTATTAGCCAATCACAATTCATGTCGCGGCAACACGCCCACATTCTTCGAATCCACGCTCCATTCAACCAAAGAGGTTCAATACTAATAAGAGATGACACTCCGCCCATAAAATAGTATATAAACTCTTTGATTCAACTCTAGTAGCCTTCGCAGCCACATTGTGGGGAGTTTCGCTAAGAGTTTTTAATCTTTCTGTTTATATGTGATGTGTCTAAATTTCCAAAACCTACCTCGATCACTAGGCATCATTTTTCTCTATGCATTCAAATAGGCAGAAGGCGGTTAGTTAAAGCTGAACAATCCGTCTTGGTTTTGGAAGCGCCGAATTGCACTCACCACGGCAGCCATCATACTTTCTCACCCCGCGAATCTAGGTCATCAAGAACCCTTGCGCGCGCCCACACGGCACCGTTGCCACGGCGGGTGACCACATCCTTCTGCTTTAACAGCTAATTCATTAATCTTTTAACAGGCCCTTTGTTCTTATACATGCTGGTTTGATAAAAACAAGCATACAACTATTTTAAATTAGCTAAACATATAAATCTACTGACTTGTATGACAAAGCCAAAAAAAATGATAAAAAACCAAAAAAACTTAACAACTACTATATTCAGCAAACACTTGACCATTGATCATTGAGCATGCCCCCTTGATGAATTTAAATATTTGATCTTTCTCTCCTGACCGGACTCGTTCCGAACAAAGAAGGTTGGAATCACCCCTTTGTTTATATTAAAGCGAGTGACAGTTCTACCCAAGGAAATTATAGACCTATTACTAGCATTACCCTTCCTGCTAAGGTCGTTGAAAAGGTTGTACAAAGCAGGTTGACGTCCAAGCATGACACAAAAAATATCTTGAAAAAGTATGAAAAAAAGTTTGGCTTTAGATAAGGTTTTTCTACCAATGATACCGTGGTATCCTTCCTTAGTAATGTATACAACGGCATAAATGATAGGGAATTTCTAGAGCTATTTTGGACTTCTAATAGAGTACATTTAGCTACTTTACTAGTAACTGACCACCCGTGCAAGAATATTGCAAACTTAGTTTTGAAAAATAAAAATAAAACTTGAAATACGTGTAGATGTCCCTAATGTTTACCATCATTAGAATCTGCTTGATCTTATCTTCTCAAGTATCATGCTATCTCAAAATCAATTTTTTGCGACTTGTGACTTATGACATGGCAGGTGCACTCCCACATTGAGTGTCACGAGTAATAACTATGATCTATGTGATGCGTCACAGTGATTCATCCACAACATCTCTTTATTGGAATGTTTTTAGTCTTGGGGTGTCTAGTTCTTGGGGATGTATGTATGTACACATGTACCAAATTCCAAGACAGTTGATTAAATATATTCCTTGCGTTTCTAAGATCAAGTTTTTGAGAACATTGTTGAAGGCGAATTGTACATTTTCTGAGGATCTGACCCATAAGCTCCTGAGGAAGCTAGTATAGGCTACTGCAATATTGCCAACTACTTCGATAATGCTGGACGACTCCTATATTGAACTACCACAAAGATCTGACAAACGATACGAGCTGATATAATTCCTATATTGGTCTACAAATACTACATCGAGCTACAATTGCTATGATAACTTCAAATACTGCTATCCACTCTATACCTGAGTCACCCCCAATCATAACATCTGTATGTAAGAGCAAGTCGTAACGGATTTAGGCAACTTAGCATCACTATACATAGATTTCGCAGGACGTCACATGCCTGACTGGGGAATCACAGTGGCCGCCATCACAGGGGTCAGCGCTACCCTTGCGTCCATAGCGTGTTTATAAAAACAAAACTGATAAACCCCACAATGTTAGATACTTTAGTAGTAGCCCCCTAAAATGGCGACGCTCTCCTCGGACCGTGACGTCAGTGAAATTTATGTGTATAGGACCAAGACATTTCACTTAGGTCCAGACATAATCTTTAAACCTCAAATGGGGCGATATGCAGTGAACATTTCTCACCCGCAATGCTAAGTTTATGGGGAATTTATTTCTGGTCAACACATCTGTAGAAGTGCGCGACCTGTTTCTGTTAAATTGCTCACTTCCGCCATGACGCTTACGCTCCCTATGAGTCATATATTTAAATGTTAAAGCGATCGATCAGGATAAAACTTTGCATTTCTGAATTTCAGCTCGATGTAATTTAATAATGTAACGATCATCTTCAATTTTCATTTGGCAGATGAGACCTATCACCATTGTGAGAATTGGTCCACATATATTTTGTTTTTTCAAAAAATATTAGTTCACTGAGGCAGACATTTTAATTAAGGGGGTGACTCACCCCGTTCACCCTTCTGAAGGCAAAATTAGGGCAAATATTATATATATGGTGTGTTACAGGAAAATGAGTCACAAGTCGCAAAAGGTGGATTTTAGGATACCACAAGATTTGAAAAGATGAGATCAAGCCGGTTCCAAAGATGGTAAGCATTAGGGCATCTAATAAGTACATCTAGAGGATTTGTGAATCGGAATTGTACAATTTCTGAGGTTCTTACCATAACCTCTTCAAGTGTAAGATTAACTTAATAGTGGGTGAAAAGAATACTCTAAATTTCATATATCTATTGGCAACATTATATATCTATAAAAGGAAGTTGTTTGCTGCCAAGTATCAAGATTTTGTTGACTTCCTGTATGAGATGAAAATGTACCTGTACCTGAAAACAGAGACTAAGAATAGGTACAACTGAATCATTGACATGTACAATCAACTGTGGCATTCCGCAAGGCTCGGTGTTAGGACCATTATTGTTTTTAATTTATACCAATGATTTGAAGAACTTACTTTAACCTTCTCATTACATATTATACGCAGACGACACGGTTTTATTTAAATCTGGAAACAGCCTTAAGAGTTAAGGTTACTGTCGGTAGAAATGGAATATTTATTTTTTCATAAGGCATGTCAACCTATTTGTCAATTTCTGATTTTATTTTATTGTGAGATTTTGATACAAATAAAAGATTATCTTATCTTATCTTGATTAATGGAACAAGACATTGGTGTATTCTACAAATGGTCGGTAGAGAACAAGATTTTAATGAATATGAAGAAAACCAAATGCATGATAATCAGGAAGAAGAACTTGAAAACACCAAAAATAAAAGTAAATAATCATAGTATAGTGAAAACAACAAAATATGAATACCTGGACCTGGCAATAGAAGAAAGATTCTCAATGTGACAGCAATTCGACATCCTTGTAAAAGAATCCTCAATTTTAGGATGTATCAATTCGGCTGCACTAGGAAAATTTTTAACTCGTTATGCGGCAGTAGCTCTTTTGCAATATTCTATAATGCCAATAATAGATCGTTCTCTACCATTTCTAACTTATGTAGGAATGGGAAATATGGCTGAATTACAACGAATTCAGAATCGGACAATAAGAAACTTTGAAAGCAAACGTCGAAGAAAACAGATTGTAGAATAATGTCGATCAAAACCTGGCCAAGACTTGTACTTACGTCAATGGAAAAAGATCATTAAACAATAACAGAGGCGTTATACAATGCCATACAAGGCAGCAGAACGCAGAGGTATTATCTATGTGTCCTCCTACTTGCGAGAACTATAGAAAATCAATGTCATACCAAATGGCATGGACTTGGAATTCCCTAGATCATAACACCAGAAACCTGAACCTTCTAGATTTAAAGAAAAAAGTAAAAAAAAAAAAGATCTTATTTCATCAGACGATTTTTAATTTAATTTATTTTATTTAATTTTATATTATAATAAACTACGCCAGCGCTCTCTTGCTGCACCCTTCTCCTCACTCCCCAACCCTCTCATATTGCCAATAACCTCATTCACTATTGCCACTAACCTCATTCACTATTACATCCAGCTGTACTAACCACTCATTAACCATTACCTAGTCGTAAGGTAGCACGGTGGGAAGACCGCCCACGGCGACACTGGGATATCTTTGTATGACTTCCAATAAAAATAAATGTAGACAAGAAGAAAGATGGCAGACATGCAACTCCCCTACTCCAACATGCACGGATCTGGTCATTAGGAGCCGTTCCGATCATTGGAGGCGATTTTTCTTCTCAGTCCTTCACGATGGAGCTTCTCCATTTGACCCACAAAAGCCTTGTGTTGCAGCAGAGAGCTCAGGAATACAGGTGAATAGTGGCCAGAGGCTCCTCACCTGGATCAGCTGCATAGTCCCCGATGGACATGCAATTTAAAAAAGAATTCAATTAAAGGCCAAAACATTACCTCATTAGTATTTAACAAAAGTAAGAAGAAAAAGAGGTAGCGCATGGTTTTTTCTTTGCAGGTCCTTCATTACCCGCACGATTCTATCCAATGTATTGTTTTTATAACCAAAGCTGCATTCTCAGCTATTATGGAACAAAATGTTAGGAAATCTTTAGTTTTTGTCAGTTGATACAACGAATCTGTATAATCAAACCAACACTAGATTAGTTTAAGATATATTGTACATTTATTCCTTAAGATCTTTATACATCATTATAGTCTCCTCAGATATCACTGGGTGCGAAACCTTATGTAATATGCATTTAGAATTTACAAGGTTTCATAATATTATTATCAATTACTATCAATATCACTCAAAAGTTGTGTCACATACATTGAGTCTTACACCTGTCCTTTATCTGACTAAATCAACTCATACTATCACATGACTTTCGTTTTACTTTCACTCAGACTAACAATAAAGAACAAAACTTTGAAATGTTGAAATATGATTTATTTCAGGAAGCATTCGCCAGAGATCTTCACACATTAGCTTGGTCTCAATGTCCACCGATAGGGTAAAACAATAAAGGGTTTTTTTAAAAGATTGATTCAAACTCCACAAGGTCAATAGCTATTAGCAATTTTAGTAATATATAATAAATGGGTGATACTAATTATTAATAATCAATATAAATGTAATGAGGTTACACAATGTTACGTACTGTCTCACAACATGGACATGTACAAAGAGGGTATGTATGGGTCAGGTCTTCAGAAAATTACAGTCTGCAGCTATTCACATTTGCGATATATTAAATACAGGTTAACTAACAAGTTGGTTGAAGGAGCGTGAATATTGCACGAGTTGCGTAGCAACAAGTGCAATATTCTAAGCGACTGAAACCAACGAGTTAGATAACAGATTTATTATACATGTTTTTAATCATAAAAATAGAAAAATATCGAGTCATAAATTTGAATTTTACCGGTAATCTTAGTAAAAAAACAGATTGGTTCCCATGACAACCCTACGTAAATCACTAGTGAAATACGCACTATGCGTAAATCACTCTAGATACGTTGTTTTCAGAGCAATGCGTGTATAATATATATATATATATATCATTTTTATTCCAATACATTTCATACATATGACGATTTACATAAATTGTATACATATTTCATTGTATCAAACCAGGGTGAAACGTCCTCTACATTTAGGTTTTCTAGACGACCCTAAATAAAATTAAATTGTTTCATCGTGTAGACCAGTGTCCGTTAAGGTGTCTTGTTCAATGTCTCTATAGTTAGATATTTGTATTATTGAGTCTATCGTTGTTTATGTATTCTCCTTGAGTTATGTCATGTTTTCTCCTTGTCTTGTGACCATCAGTTGTACATATTATAGTTTGAAATCATATTAATTAAGTTGCATTCCATAAGTGTACTTTTTCCGGGTTGCTTAACATATATAAGTATAAGTTTTAAGCTGTACTTCTTAAACTTTTCACATGGTATTACCTTATTTTCTCTTATGAGTTAGCAGTTTTGATATAATAAATTGACAATATCAATGGTATGTACTAATAATAATTTGACAATATCAGTAGTATGTTGTATTAACTACAATTACCAACAATTATAATATTACCAACTATTGTTATAGATGATCATCTAATTAATACCCACATCTGGAGATTCTATTACCGTTTTCCAGGAAACATTTCCACTTTTGATTACTGAACGATAACAATAAAACACCACGACATTTACATTGTAAATCTTCACTCTTCAATTAAATCTATTCAGAAAACGTACATTTTACACAATACATAGTGCCCACTTTGACTAAAAAGTCAAAATTTGCCCCCCCCCCCCAACCAATATATATTATCACTGTATCGATCATCACTTTTCCGGGGTTCTACAATTCCCAGATTCCCCCCCTATATATCAGTTGCCCCTTGCAATGATTCACGGTTCAGGACCTTATCCTCTGTTTTTGTTATTAAGAATTGATCGAATTCAAAATGGTATTTGTTCTTTAAGTAACTGTTAAATTCTTTCCTTGTAGGAAAATGTGTCACAGGAAAATGAGTCTTTGTAACAATCTTCTAATTCTTCCACTTTAAGTCGTACCAGTAAGTCGTATGAATACAAGTATCAATTTTCAAGACGGTGTAATAAATATATATGTATTTTCAAGGTCATTCTATGTAGTATATTCATGTACTTTACTAGTAATTGTCTACCCAAAAATATTGAAACTTCTTTTTTCAAAGATAAAAAAATCAAACTTAAAATATAGAAATTCTTATTAGATGTCCTCATGTTTACCATCTTTTGAATCAGCTTGAACTCATCTTTTCAAGTGTGATGCAATCTCAAAAAATTATTTTTGCGATGTGTGATTCATTTTTCTGTGACACATCACATATTTGGTTTTGTTGATTACAACAATTAGTCTGGTTACATAGATTTGGTTATTCAGGCACGGTGGAACAAATAATAAAAATGGCTTGGGTGTGAAGGGGTAGGGGTCTGGTGAAGGTATTACATGATAGTTAAATATACAACTTGGTTAACTTGAGATTGAGTCCATCTGAAACAGGAGACTTTTCTTCTCTCATGAAAAACAATGGCAGATCAAAATTCACTTTACATTGAACATCTCTGATATTGCTTTTGCATAGGCCTTGTTGTTTTGACTGATTCATATCATATTCACATTAAATAATTCTGGCCTAAAATTTCCAAATCCAAAACATAAAATGCTTTAGCTTATCAAATATGTCAATCATTAATGCCCACACTATTTTGGGACCTGAAAAACTTTGCCAAAGCCTTCCTGTACTCCCTATGCCTAGAGAACAGGATGATGGGGTTAATGAAGGTATTTATTTTATAAATGATATTGAATGATCTAGTTATAATTGGACCATCTGTTATCCTACCCGAGAACAAACCAAGGATGTATAGGGGGATAGTTGAGGACACATAGTAGCTCAGGGACAATACCAGAGTTGTTGTCATTTTCCTTCCTCTACCTATGGGATAGCTGGCTCCAAATCTGACCTGTTCCTGCCTTATCTGGATCTGTTGTCTCCGTGCAATCCACAGCACTTTGATTGTGAAGGCAGCAGTAAAGAATGGCGGTACAAAAATGAAGACAAACATAAGCATCTGAAAGACAAATGGACCGAAAACTTCAGAAAAGCAATAATTAAATGAAAGCTTGTCATTAACAATTATCCAGTGGATATACGGGATAAGCACAAATGAAATTATCAAAAGCCATGAGACCCCAACAAGACATTTTGTCCTCTCCCAACTCATAATTTGTTGTTGTTGTTGGTACTTTTATTAAACGTGTGTTAATCTCGGTGGGTCTAAGCTCCCTAAATTTAGGGAGGATTTCAAGCCCTACCGGACAAAATGGTGGAACATATGAAAGTAAGGGTAACAATCCACCCACACGTCAACGACATGAGCGTGGCCCTTACTTCTTATGGTTTACAATATGGTAATTTTTGGCAAGAGGCAGATCCAGCAACGTAATTAGCTGGAGAGATATTTGCCCTGATGGAATACGATTTGGGGCCAAGGGGCCAGATTATCAAGAAATAAGACAAGATTATATGAGATAATCAATGACAATTTAAACCTTGAGGTGGGACAATGATGTGAACATGAGTCTCTAGAGCAGTTGGAGGCTTGGAGGCGGAGAAACCTTAAACCTGATACTGTCACCATGCTGGGGGCCACAAGCAGTATTAGGTGATATTCCAATAGAGTATGGGCTTAATAAATAAAGTTATTGTCTTCCCATATTTCGTTTGGCCTTATTATATTAGTAAAGCTTTTCGATGTTTCAGCTCTGTGGGCTTGGGCCCCCAGGTGGTTCCAATATAGGGGTATTTTGTACAAGACTGAGCGTCTGACAATTTCCAACCTGGGAATTGGACATTTGAATAATGGAGTGGTAATGGAGAGCGTGGGAGAAATATATATACCTGTCAACTGCAATAAACAAGGTAAAGACTGAGTTGCCAAGGGCTGAGGAGCGGATTAAGAAAAGGTTGATTTGACAAACATTCATCCACCATGTCCACCGATTTGCTCCAATCAAGTAGGTGAAGAGAGAAAACGGGCTTCCAGCTCCTGACATGATATCGGCCATTGCCAGGCAGCCAAGCAGCAGGCCCTGAGAGGTGAGCAAGTCCTGAGTAAGGCACAGGGCCATGAGAATGAAGCTGTTCCCTACCAATGCTACCACAGCTTCCGCAGTCACAAAACCAAAGAATATCATCATGAATAATTCTGGCAGATCATCCTTTATTGTTTCCATGGAAATGGGTGTGCTGTTGAAGTTGGTGATGTTCTGCTTAGTAATGTCCATGGTGAAAGTGGTGCTGAAATGTATTTCAGTCTCTAGTATGCTGTAAACTAAGGTCTGTGTGATGTAATTCTATATCTGGTTTTATTTCCCAAGATTGTCTTACTTGTTTGAGTATAAAGGAAGTAATTTCACAGTGAGAAAAGAACTTTTCCTGGATAGTAATGAATTCAATCTATAAGAGGGCCTTCATCTGAGAATCCTAGGGATGACCTTGATATTGACACCAATTAGATGCTTCTTTTGTTGCATGCAAAAATACCATAAATTTCCTGAAAAACAGAATAGTGATGAAAATTTTCATTTTTTTCTCTGACCCACATTATTTCTGTCATATTGAACTGTTTACTTTGTTAACTAAAAATAATTGAGTGGTGGCAAATCAGTTAAGAGACGAGAGCAATGTTCTGTTAGGTTATATGGGGAGAGGTAAATTTGAATATTTTCTGAATTGGCTACTCCTCATGGCCAAGAATTACATCAACAGGCAGAAACTCTTTTATAACAACGAGCTTGGTGTGAGAGCGTTTATTAACGAACTGTTCGTCAAATACAGATCCATACAGTATAAAGCCATCTTTGTAACAAAATACAAGAACTGGGTAACGAAGGTAGAGAAATACATGCACTACAATACACTGAAATACACTCAAGAAAGTATAATGAATGATGTTATTGTGCTGGAGTGAGAGTGAAAGAAAATATGAAAACTCCAAAAAAAATCATAAAATCAGAGGGACGCGATTTATCTTACCGTTAGAATTGTAAAAGCCTCGACGGCAGGTTATAATTGAATAAAACCTTTTTTTTTCAAAAAAAGGTTTTGAAAAAAAAATTGAGTGATAAAATCCTTCCACTTGAAAAAAACAATCGTTTAGTTTGTAGCACAGCCTTCTCACTGCATTTTATTTCAGTAGATTTTAATCCTGATTACATGTTATCAGCTAGCATTGAATCAGAGAAGAGGGAGAGGGAACGAGAGAGAGAGAGAGAAAGATAGAAGGCAAGAGAGAGAGAGAGAGAAAGCGAGGGAGAGAGTGAAAGAAAGAGAGAGAGGGAGAGAGAGAGAAAGAGAGGGAGAGAGAGAAGGTAAGAGAGGGAGAAAGAGAGAGGAGAGAGAGAGGGAGAGATAAAAAAAGAGAGAAAGAAAAGAGAGAAGGAGAGAGACAGGAGACAGTCAGTGTCTGTGACTACAATCAGTTAATCAGAATCAGTTAATCAAAATACAATTCTAAACATTGAGTCAGAATCAAGAGTCTAAATAGAAGCAAGAGCCCATACAAATCAAAGCAGAAGTAGAAGAGCCCACTTGGGCATATGTACACACAATATTTATCTGTCCAGGAAACAAAGTTTGCAACATACCACTATACCATAAGACTCCAGTAATTATAATCATGTCTATACTAATAACTTCACTTTTTTGTAAAGAGTTCCATCCACTTACTTGTAAAGATTTGGCCATTTTTAAACATGCAATGATGGAAACAGTAACACAATTCCATCTGTTTTTACAAAATCCGTGAATAAAAGGTCCATCAAGTGCAGGGTATGTGTCCACGACTGATGATTCCGCTTTAAAGTTTCTTGTTACACCTGACAAGAACTGGCTTTGCATTGGGTACCTGTGTTGTGTGAGCAATTCCTCTGCGCAACCCTGCTTCATGTCCAATCTTGAGTATAACAGCATCACTGTAGAGCTAGTAGCGTTAATCATGGTGATGTCATTAAAGCTGCATTTGCAGCTAAAACGACCCAAAGATGTTTTTCTGTTTTTCTTTCAAATTCAAATAAAGAAAAATATATATATTTTGTTCAAGTTCAAATAAAGAAAAATATATATCTTTTTGAATTTCCTGAGTTTTTCATAAATTCATGGCTTTTTCTAGAATTTGTATGGTTTTAATTTTCACTGATCCCAAAGTTTAAGTATATGATAGGAAGTGAGACTGGAAAAAAGTGAGATTTTGGCGGGTCCTCTAAATAATTATGTCGGGAGATAATGAAATTTTACACTAAGAAAAACAGGTCAAAATCCTTTAATACGCTATCTGGGTGACCTTTGGATGGATCTGGAATGAATAGATTTTTATGGGAATTTGCAGAGAATGAAAATTTAAATAAGTGAGTGTTCAGAAGAGAGACAGATCATGGGAATAATTGTTCTTATGTACATGTATATGTTCATTAACAAGTGTTCGTTTGCTTTGGGGGATCTTGATTAATAGTACGATTAATTAAATTAGTGGGGGAGTTCTTAAAAGTTTTAACACAGTTTCACGAGGACATAAATTGTGACAGGTATGATGAGGTTAGAGGATGTGGGCTTTGTCTTGTTGTTTGTACCAGCAGCATTTACAGCCCACAACCTTTTCTGTTGACCCTATGTATAGACGCATGGCGTCTAATTAACATCGTACCTGTTCATTCATCTATCACTAAATTGTCATCGTACGTTTTTATCAATCAACGTATGTTTTTATTTTTATTTTCAAATGTTTTTCTCCAGAGACCCATTGTCAGAATGTTTTTATTTGTGAGGCGTTTAGCGCTATCATTAGTATGAATACATGTACCAAATAATCAGTATTGTATATTATTGTATATTGTATTCATGCATATCTGAAGTTATCCTTAGGAGCATAATACTCCTATAGTATTGCTTGACTATCAAGAAATATAGCTAACTATTTTTTTTTCATGCATAAACACAATACATTAATACTTATTAGATGCCTTATGTTTACCATCATTGGAACCGGCCTGATCTCATCCTCTCAAATATGATGGCATTACAAAATACACCATTTGCGTTTCATGACTTAATTCGCTGTAACACATCACATATAAATAAAAAGTATTCAATACATGAAAGAAAAAAAGTACTCATCCAAGAAACGAATTGTTTAAAGAATCATATGTTTTTACTCTACCAACCTTATGGAATCAACTTCCAGATAATGTTCAACTTACTGATACTATAAAAGAATTTAGGAGTTATTTACACAACAATTATATAAATGAGTTTGACCAGTTTCTTAAACCATGATATCCTGATGCTGTTTTTTCAACCACAAAGACACTTGATAAAGAATCTAGTGTCATCATAATGTATTGCAATGTGGGTGGGAGGGAAAAGAAAGGACTGTATTCCTTTGACCAAGATCAATATATCGATAGGGGGTGGGGGAAGGGGGGATCAAGCCTTGACATTGATTGAGTGTGATTTGCTATTGTTACTTGTACTGTACTGTATACACTTGTTGTTAGGTAGACTTTCAATGGTAAAGTGTAAGATTTCGGCTAGTATAAGTCGATCTCGATTTTTTAACCTTGTATTTCAAAACATGTGCTGATTGATTCTATGAACCATATGTTCAATCGTATTAACTATTATTATTAGACTACTTAATGAAACTGATCGAACTAAAATGAACATTTGCGTGAGTAGCGTCATAAAGAACATTACATAGTATATCACTATGAGGACAAAACAGACTTATAATACCTTAGGTATTACGATATCATACAACGGACAATTTCTCTACAAACATTAACATTACTATTCCGGAACATTTATAAGTTCAAAACGTTTTATTTAATAGGGCTATCCAGGAAGACCTGAGTTCAGAGGACTAGTTTCCTATTCATGTATCTTGATTTTACTATGTCAGCATATGAATAAAAGTCTATATATAAATCTTGTTTGTAACATATCCCCTACTACTTCACCCTTAGTTGTAAGCCACATAGGTTAAGAAACATGTGAATACACTGTGGCCCAACTGTAGCTCGGTGGCGTCACTACCTCCAATTATTCACATATTCAATAAATAAATATATACAATAATTGTCTGTGTTTTTTATTCTTGCTTAAATAGTTTTTTATTATTTCAGGACCACTCGTGAGGATTTCCGTTGGGTCGCCGAAATATAAATGTGATTTATTTCAGGGCTTTATAAAAAGAAAAATCATATTCATCCCTCTGAAATGTTGTAAAAACTAAGAAAATATACTTTTCCCTCTTCAACATCCAGAGTGAGTGGTAATAAATATGATTCCCTTTTTAATTGATTATAAAACAGGTATAACTTGGGTCGGATGAATGGATTGTTAATGGTTTACATTGATTTACAACACGGTTAACCCCGAAATTGTTTGCAAGTACAATTTTTCAAACAAATCCTTTTAAGATAAGATAAGATAAGATGTTTTTATTTGTCTTTTCGGTGAGTAAAAATGAGTACCAAACGAGTACTATATAAACAGACAAAAGGGTCGACATACCTTTATGAACAAACTAGAGTACTTCCCTCCGGCTGTTACCATAATTTTGAATATAAGAGTTAAACTAGACTAGATGACTTGGAGATATAAAAAAATATAAGTAGTACGTAAATAACTAAAGAGTAGTTAGTCCAGCAGTCCAGCACGACTGTACATCTAGGGGGTATCTCAGGTTATAATAGAATAATAATAATGGCAAGAGTTGTACGTCGTTCATATGTACAGTACAGTTAGATACGATCTGATGCTACAGATCATTTACATGTAGTATTTGAAAGAGCAGTCAGATATTTCTTATAAATAAAGGAAATTAACAACAATTAATGAGACCGTAATAAAATACATTATTACCTTATACATCAAGACTGTGTGATAAGTCCTTGTGTCTAGCTTATCAGTTAACTATGATGAATACACATCAATGATAAGGGATGTTATGAAGAATATAATGAGTAAGGTATACAGAGACTAAGAAAGTAAGTCCACTCAGTAGCTATACCGTACTCAATGTGTTTTTATTACTTCTATCTACAGGTCTGGAGGAGCAGCACTCATCCTGAGGGTACTCGTGGCTCCCCCTTCATCGGATGCATGGTAGCAGGCTGACATGACATGTGTACTTAATATATATCTTTGCATATATCTGAGGTTATCCAAAGAAGTATATTTTAAAACTACTTTGCTGGTGGTTGACAATTAAGAAATATTGAGAACATTTTTTTTTCATTCATAATTTCCTTATGTCCATCATTGATATCGGCTTTATCTCATCTATTCAAATGTCATGGTAACTCAAAATCCATTTTTTTGTGATTTTTGACTCTTTTCCTGCGACACATCACATTTTCTGAAAAAAATAATATCCATACATGCGCTGATATACTTCAAACAATTATATATTGATTATATTGCCACGTCTTGCCTGCTCTAGTGCTGGCATCTATCGAGACTCAGTTAGTTTACTGGCCCTGCCTGCATATATGCCTTTATTCTATGCACATTACCTTTGGAGGTGCAATAGTTGGGGTTAGGGTGCAATACAAATATTTTTATGGTATGTGTACCATAAAAATTCTAAGTTGGTTTTCTTTTAGCTTTTAGATACTTTATGACGATTCAAAACCAAAAAGAAAGGTTTATATCTCAATATTTGTCTATGCTAGGGGCATACAATAAATAGTGAATGGATCTCGCAATCTCGTTAAATAAATATTCAATTACTGGCACCTCGTTCCATTTTCTCTATTTATTCTACACTTGTTACCATATAGAACAGCTGCCACTACCACCTTTACTGTCAACGAACTCTGCTTGTTTTTTTTTGTTTTGTAGTGGGATGTTGGTGAGAGGTTGCATGTCCCATACTATTATTAGTGTCAATCCCCTACAGTTATTGGACCCTCATTAATACTTGGCCATTGACGGGCTATTTTAACAATACTCCCAACTTCGAAAATTTGATATAGATGATATACCATGATATTATATTATTATTATCATTATATTATGTACACTGAAACTGTTTGCCTATTATCTCATATTTATACTTTGAACCCGGTATTTTATAATTTGTACTATCAAATTAGGTTCCTCGTGTGAGTACGGTGATCAACAATAATTAGTACACTTGTCTAATAGCTTAGCAAACGTTGCTTTCTCATGGTAACGGCTGGAAGAGGTGAATTATATTCAGAAGCCTGTCTACCTACCTGCCACCCTCATACTTATGTACACTTTGATAAATAAGGTATTTTACAATACAATATACTGGTGCACTGTATGGTATGCACAATGTAACATCATTCAAGCACGACATCATCTCACCTTGCCTGCTTTGTTAGCTTATAATGTCGAAAGAATATATATAAGTTGGTATTGCATAGTTATTTAATTAAAAAAATAGAATTAAACTATCACAGGCAAACTGTGACTCGTATCAGACAGTCTAAATATCATAATCTCTAGAATTGTTCAATTAACCATAAATTCAGTGGTTAGAATTGAATCAAATTGTTAGAATAAAGAAAAATGTAAAATGAAAAATGTAAATTAATATGCCTAGGACACCTGGGAAGATCCACTCATTGTTTACCGTTTTTCTCAACACTTATTGTACACCAAAGAGAAATGAAGATACTTATATATAAATATATAAAATTTCAACAGGCCCTGGCTGTCAGAAACTGTACAATCGGAAGCTTTACATAGTATTTTGTGATGTATTACAGACAAAATTGTCACGTGTCGCAAAATTGATTTATTTCAAGTGTTTACGCTGCAAGATCTCTTCATAGGAATCTTCCCATTTGTGGAGTGTTTAGCGCTGTGTGAATGCATGTAGTCTAGGCCCAAAGTTGAGAGGGTCCCTTCACACCGAGGGAAAGCCTCTCGCCTCAAACTGTAAAGTGACATTATAATTCCATTAAGACCGCAAAATGTCATTATATTCTCATTAAAACGCCGAGTCCTAGGCCAGGAAACCGATTAGCGAAGCAGGCGTCCAATCACTGACATACCATTCTTATCCGATCTGAGGGTTTGGACCTAGAGGGCATGTACCAAATTTCACGACAGTGCATTAAATGTTAACCTTACATTTCTAAGCTTATCCTATGTAGTATATTTAGTAACTTTATTAGTAAATTGTCATCCCAGAAACATAGGAAACGTTTTTTTCAGACATGAAATATAGAGATACCTTTAAAATTTCCTAAATGTTAGCATCGTTGTTATCCACTTAATATGAGGTCAAGGGCTGACTTAGAACTTATTATTTAAGTTATTTTTCCAATTATACCATGTCAGAAATGATAACCAATAGAAAACCATGTGATGACCAATAAAAACATTTAAAGATAAAAACAAGTTCAACATCACCAACACAAAATGCCCTCAGATATACCCACTATATTTGCCACCATTTTTAAAGTCTAATTGAGCAATGTATTCATCTAAATGCCTAAAGCCACTGACTTAGCCCACATATGAGGGTTACCTATAGATGTATAGAAGCTGGAGTGAGTATATATAGAAGCTGGTACTGCATCTCTCACTCAACTCACTAGATCGGCAGGGTAAGATCATAATAGTAGGGCTACTGGTCATTACCATGACTGCATTTGTGATGTGTTGGAGAAAAATGAGTCAGAAGTCGTACACAAATGAATTTTGACCTACTGTTTTGAGATCTTCTGTCAAAAGAAGAGATCAAGAGGATTCGAATGATGGTAAACACTAACACATCCAGTAAGTACTTCTATACTTTTTCATGCATGGAACAAGTTTTCGTAATATTTCTTCAATCACTAATGAACTAGTTAAATATACTGCTTAGGCTACCCTCAGATAAGCATAGATATATTCAGTACAAAGCCTTGAAATCTTGATTCATTCATTCATGCGACTAGCGACACTAAACAACCCAAAGATGAAAACATTCTGAGCAAGGGTTCTTGTGGGAAACCATTTGAACACTATCATTGACTACTTGTGATTCATTCTTCTGTAACTCATCACATTGGATCCAGCAAACTGGTACTTCACCATAGATGGGGACAAGTTCGGCCCAATTCTGTCCTGGACTAAAGATGTGAAGAGGATCAAGAACTAGTCGTTACATACTGATGGTGTGGCTGTACAGCATGTAACATCCTAGATCAGGCAAGTCCCTGTTGTTGATGAGGAAATAGAGTTCAATAATAATAATAATTGGTTAATCTTTTCTTTGGTGACTAATCTCCCAACCCGCAAGTGTAAATCTAGTAATTTCACTCATTTAAAAAAAACCAAACCCAATTCGATTAATTTTTCATAATGTTATTCATAATAGGCCTAGCTATCACCAACTCTCCCTAAATGGAGACCAACAACTTCATCTTGCAGATGTCATTCATCTTTTTATTACTTTTCATATGAATACGAAAGACATTGAAGATTCCATGTATAAAGTAAGTAAGTATGAATGTTGTGTCCATCAACCGAGTAATGTTAAACTCTGTGAAACGCCAATGATGATACAAAGACATTCGTTTATATGATTAGCCATGCTATCTGAGGTGAACGCATGTTCATATGAATAGGAAAGACATGGAAGATTCCATGTATAAAGGATGTAAGTATGAATGTTGTGTCCATCAACCGAGTAAAGTTAAACTCTGTGAAACACCAATGATGATACAAAGACATTCATTTATATGATTAGCCATGCTATCTGAGGTGTGAAAGTAATTGATACAAATACCAAACTAGGGGACGCCAACCCAGAACATAGAGGGAAGGGCGGTTTGATTTCTTGAGGTTTGTTTGCTCCATCATTTCGGGCCCATTAGTCCTAAGGGGGACTGTTTTTTATTATGTTATTGCTTCTCAGGTACGAAATTGTGCATTCTTATTGCCATGGGGACTATTGTTAGGGGCCACCCAAGTCAATGATTGTGCACTGGTATACAGAGTTAGCCATACAAATGCTACTTTTATTTTTGATTTTTAAAAAAAAAAATATCACAGTAATTGCCAAATATCACAGTAATTGTCAAGTAAACAGTAAAAACAGTAATGAAATAAACAGCTAGTGTTGATATTCCAATTTTCTGTGAAACACCAATGATGATACGAGAGATATTCATTAATATGATTAGCCATGCTATCTGAGGTGTGGGAGTAATGGATATACATTTTGTATCACAACCTGCTATTTATATTTTAATATCTTGATGTACCAATAAATCTGCATCTATCTTGGTTTTGTAGGAAATATCTTTGTACTCACCTCAAATAAAAAAATCATTTGTAACAATCGTCTGTGTTGTACCTCATCATTTGCAAGCAGTTGTGTGCCACCAAATCAAGTAGCTCTGATTGAGTAAATAATGCGGATCAATAAGGGATTAGTTTTAACTCATTTTCTTTCGTATTATCATATATATATCCTCCCCCCCTTACTTTTCTCCTCATACCCCCTTACTTTTCTTTTTACACCATTTCCTACTTTATACACATATAATACAGAAAAATGAATGCATCTTATTAGAGCTGGTAGTGAATTATTATAAATTTATTCAATTATATATTATTTATGTTCAAGAATGTGTAACTGTTCGGAAATTTGTTCCGGTAGTAATTTAAATTACGTCAGTCAAGGTATTCATCATAAGAAACTGAACCTAAAGTGAATCTAATGTAGTTTGAATGTATTGTAGAACTATTAGGGTCATAATGAGTAACGTATAATGAATTATATAAGATCTCTACAATTAAATAAATTAAAGTTGAATTGACTAGATGTTTAAATATTGATTGATATATTGTTTTGTAGATTGGCAAATGAGAATTATCACGCGTGTGAAACTTTGTCCAATAAAACTTCCTAAAAGAAAATATACCAAAATGCCAGTTCATGTTTAGGAATCTGGTGCTAACTTTCTTAGTGCTACTTTGTTAATTATAATGCTCGTCCTTTCTGTAACTCCTTTCTGTGACTTCAATATACTTGTGACTCACCGTTCCATAAATTTATATTTCTTTCTTCTTGGTTTCCGCTGAGTTTTTTTTATGTCAATAAATGGCAACCTGAAGGCTCCTTGAAACTAATACCCATCATACCAAAACCCATTTCTTTGTATTCAATTGTTCCTATATATGTGATGTGTTCCAGAAAAATGAGTCACAAGACGAAAAAAAATGGATTTTGAGATACTATCATATATTTGAAAATATGAGATCAAGCCGATTCCAATGATAGTAAACATTATAGGACATTCAATAAGTACTTCTTTATTTTTGTATACATGATCGAAAGAAGGTTTGCGATATATTTTATGGTCAATCACTAGTAAAGTAGTTGAATACTCTTTAGGATAACCTCAGATATGTATAGATATATTCAATACACAGTCTTTAGATTTGGTACATGTATTTATTCTGCTAGCAGCGCCAAACACTTAGAAAATGAAAACATTGTGTTCCTGGCACACATCGCATATATACATCTGATGTGTTATCGGAAAATCTGTTGCATAAATTATATTTTCTAAAGTGTTTTATTCACAATATCTCTTTTTGGTATGTTCTCATTTCTGGAGGGCTTAGCACTTTAAGTCATAATAGTTTATTTGACAAATTTGGAAAAAATAAGGACCAAAGGAGTGTTCTGAAATGCTTCATGTTCTCAATGACATGACCTCCGAGATCGAACATAAATGTAATGTGTTACAAATTAACGTGAATATGTGGTGTGTGTGGTTGTGTGTAGCTGGGGTGTGTGTGAGTATGTGTAAGTCATTGCTACCACCTGATCGCAACAACGAACATCTTGACAAAACCATTTGTTTGGTTTATAAGCCTTATATATATCTAAGCTTTATTTTCATTTCTTGTATACAAACAACCACAATAACAATTTATAGGTTTTCTATATGGAAATAGGTCAAAATAGTCCCATAATTCCATGCAAATCCAGATTCAAAATGATGGCTGAGCAAATCCCCTATTAGAACTTGCTCGTCGCATAGGGAACCATCATCTGTCATATGATCATATTTGCGACGTTGGTCTTTTCTAAAGGTTGGAATGTAAGGAGGCACCTAAAAAATATAAGAGATTGTATTGATCAATACTTTAGTTGTAAGTTTAGATTTAAAGTTTGTTTCAATTAGCAAACATTTTCTGCAAGGGTGAAGCTGCTGAAAAGGCACCTGTAGTTACAAAGGATAGGTGTCTTTATTTTCTTGGAGAATTGTTGGATTACTGCAGAAAACGGTGATGATGAACTCCGCTACCCAATAACTTCCCACATTATTAAGCACTACTAATTAATAAGTGAGTTGCATAATAATGTTGGAACTTGGACAGGCATGAATAATAATAGGCATTAATAATAATAGTAATCCCTTTAGATTATTTGTAGCCTCCCAAACAGGCATCTCAGATAAAAATATTTATTAGTTTTGAAACTGGATACTGCAATTGTTAAGGACATTTAATAAAAGTTATGGGCTCCACTGAGACTGAAAAAAAAGAGAAAAACAGAAGATTATTCGGCAATGAAGGGAATCCTCCCCCTCCAAAAAGCAGCAACCCACATCTCAAACAGACCCAATTTCTTTTGTTGATAATGTTTCTGTTGTAGCTAAAAATATTTAAGATTTGTGATTTATGGAAAATCACTCAAGTTGGCATCTTCGATATGTATTGTACTTGTATTTCAGGTACACAGATATTATCTGGTATTTCCTATAGTAGTTTCTTCTTCTTCTTTGGTGGATCATTACTTTATGCCATATCTACAGAGATTTTCATGCAGTTTCGACATAGCTTCCTGGTGTATTTAAATTTGCCATACGGTAATTGGAGACAAGACATGAGCCTTTGGTGGTGTACTTAGGAATCCATGACATTTGCTATCCCCAAACTGGCCAATAACTCCATAAGTGACACTTTAAAAGCATGTCTTATTTGTACCTTTTGACATTTGACAGTAATATTAGAACAGAGTAAATCCATATATATGCTACATGAACTATAATGGCAGGATGGCGTACTAAATAAAGATGAATAAAAGCACAGCAGGAAACCGATCTAACGATCTGCATACTCGCAGTTCTTTCGTGTGAGCCTTTAACCTGAATTGTGACATTAATAACATTATAATTGTAATATATTCACCTGTGAATACACATACATTTACATAGCATAGTACAATATCATATTCATAGTTTTAACTTTCATAGGTTCTTATTCATGAAATAATATTCAAATGTTCTGATTTTCTTACTTTTTTTTGTTTCGATGAGGTCAGTTATATAAGCATACCCCTTTGATTTCACAAGACTAACATGTTTGTTATTGAACAATCTAATCGATTTAAACAGAATGGAACGAGGTGCTAGTGAATCTTTTTTTGACGAGATTACATAGCAATCAAGTCCAATATACATTCATTTTTTTCACTATTTAATATATGCCCCATAGCAAAATATTGAAATATAAACCTTTTTCAGTTTTGAATTGTCTTGAATGTTCGAAACGCTAAAAGAGAAACCAATTTGAATTCCTCTTACACCGCACTAACTGCATGTTATATGTGGAATGTGCGTATAATACATACAATTCAATGTTGTCCTAAGATCCATCAGTTTGTATTTTGTACTAGTATGGTGGCATACTGATATGCATATGCATGGGCCCATTTTACTAGGGGTATATAATATTATACCAATGTAGTATTTTTATAACTTTACACTTGTATGGTGAAAGCTACGCAAGGTCCTAGCTGTTGATGAGGAGGTGTTCAGTGTTAAAATAGTAATGATGATAGGAATTACAGTAAGTAGGAACTGGGCCTAACCCTCGATAAGGGTGTAGAATGTATATTTTTTGGAATAAGGGGAGGGTAGCTATTAATGTTTTGAGGTGCCTTGTATTAATTTTGAGTAACTGGGGTATTGCGTTTGCGTTCCTCCCTGGCCTGTGTGTATGTGTAGTGTAAGACCTGGGTGCTACACCCCCCCCCCCCACACACACCCTTCACTCTGAGAATTGAGGAAGCGAGAGAGAGAGGCAGCCTATGGACTGAGAGGTGGGAGACCCAGGAGCCAGGACGGATATACCGCACAAACAGAAGAGTCAGCAAGGAATTATAGTAATATATTTATTTGGCTCGGACATGTTTATTTTCTGTAGACAATTCCTCCATAAGGAGAGAAAAGAAAAAAACCAAAGCAACATGGGATCCGACTGGTGAAACAGCTTTGAATGTTCAAACGGGAGATCTAAGCAACCAGCACTTCCTTCTGGTTAGCCAAGGTCAAGGGGATCGTTCTTGCCGCTTCGATATAGAAGCATACCAAATGTTATACCAACCATATAAGCTCGAATTTGGATCTCAATAAAGGACTTGAAATTTCCACAAAATATCTGCATTGTGTTTCCTCGAACCCCACAAGGACATCCTTTTAGTTTTAGCATTGAAAGAGGAGGCGAGAAATTAAAGTTAAAATGATTTTATTAAATTATTTGGGTAAAAGGTAGATGATCCAGCGATGAACATTTGTGTGTAAAAGTATTTGTTGAATAACTAACTAAATAAATAAATAAGTCGAGGATATCACATTGTCTCTGCAGGTAGCTGGATTGAGAGTTTGTATATCAAAATAAGTAACCCTTCATGGGATATAGATTTTTTATTGCAATGTTTTTATAAAAAAGGATTTAGGGCGGAGGGTGGGCGATTTCAGTCTTGTTTAGGAGGCGACCGAGAGTCCAAGTGAAGAAGGAGGGGCGTGTGACTCTAGTTGCTGAGAAGCACGAAGGTGGCGCCACCCTTTAAATGCCCTGTAAGGGCTAAGCCATTACCAGCCTAATGGGGAATATTTAGATAGACTTCAAACCAACAAGCTCATCGGTTCAAAGTAACTCAAAATACTTGTCCAAGAATTGTAGGAAGTGTACAAATTAGAAAACATCAAGTGGATAGAGCTAAATTTTGATCAAGTAATACTGAGAGATATTAATTTAATATGAATATAAATTCTATTGGTGCAAATCGGTCAGCAGTAAATGTGACGTCACAGGGGATACATATAGAGGCTCACTGGCCACAACCGGCAGTGAGTACGAGACATTCGGGTGGATCGGATCAGAGAGAAAATGCTTGGCTTGGAATTTTTTTTTCTAGCCCACTAAAAATCAGTAATATATTCTGGCCTATGCCGAAGTTCATTGAATGTGGAGGCTGTGGAAGGAAACATATTAGACCAAGTTGCCTTACAGTCTTGTTTAGTACTCACTCAGGGTTCTTGAATATGGCGCTTTCACCAAAGAAGATTGCAGACATGGCCGGCATCCCGGAGGGCAATGTTCCGGTGAGGGGGACTGCTGATTATAACGTTCTGCTCGAGAAGATAAAGGAAGGCAAGGTTGAGAAGACAGCCGGTGGTATGAAGACAGTCAAGTTGGAGCTGGAAGAGGCCAGAGGTTTGGCTGATATTAATGATTCTTCCCAGACTAATTCTCCTCGACGTAGTGGTATATTTGCAACTGCTTCTGCTTCTAGTGGGGCTCGTGGAAATGTTAGCTTCATTGACGACGACTATGAGGAGGGGACTCCATTGAAGAACAATGTCAGTAAGTTGCGACCTGAATATTACTGTATTCCTGCTAAAAGTTTCGGACATTTGTCTACTATAGAGCTTCTACATGGTTGCTGTAAAGTTATGCAATTTTTGGTTCGCAATGGCAGTAAGTCAGTGAGTGGATATGCCGACCATTTTGCTTACATTTCCACCAAAGCTGCCACCTGCCAGTTTGATCCACGGGGCCTCATACTTTATGAACGAGTTGTCACGTCTAAAGTTGTCCAGGGAGAGTTTACCGAATGGCCAGCTATTGACGCCAAAGCTAATTCACTGTATTTGGGTCCTGAATATCCCATATCTGTACCTGTTTCTCCGCCTCACCATTTTGATTCGCCTCCACGCAGTAATTTCAGATGCCAGAGCCGCTATCTTGGAACTTCTACTTCAGGAGGTAGTGGGCCGTATCCATACGATACGTTATATGATTTCAAGAAATGGCCTGCCGACGTTTGTTGGGTCTGGAATGTACCCTCTTGTCGCAAGGGTTGTTGTTATCCATGTAAAAGGAAGCACGTTTGTGGATTCTGTGGCCTATGACATCGAACTGAAGATTGGCATAAGGGAAATGATCGTAGTGACGCCTTAATGTCAGCCAATCACCCGGAACCGGAAAACAGTGCCGCATAGGATCAAGATGGCGGACAAGGTAAGGTTTTTGCTAACCCGACACTTAATGAAAATGGCTTATCGGTCTTTACAGAGTCTAAATTCCATTTACTTGTATCAAAAGCATCAGAAATAAATGGTAGTGGCCTGTTGGATGGTGTCCCATGTCAACTTCAACTGGAAAGCTGGGTAAGATGGCTAATTTTTGACTCAAAGTGGGATGAAGATGCTCACTTTGTGCTAGATGGAGTCGTGAACGGTTTCATGTTGGTGGATCTGGGTGTTAATCTCATACCGTATCACTGCCGTAATTATTCTTCATGTTTTGTAGGCGGTGCTGACAGGGAACTTTCAAACCTAATTGACTCTGTAATAGGCTGCTATAAATTAAGTGTTGTGAGTAGAAAACCTACCTGTGATCATGCCATCGGCGCTATCAGGAAAAAAAATAAGACCGATTACAGATGGTAAACGCCCTTTGCATGTGTCGGATAACTGTTTCACCGATGCTGTTTTCTTCTCCTTCTCCTATGTGACTATTGATGAGGTGCTTTCTGGTATTCATCCTAATGATTACTTAGCCATGCTTGATATTAAAAGTGCATACAGATCGCTTCTTATCCATCCATCTAACAGGCAGTATTTTGGGCTTCAATGGAAAGTTCATGGTCAAGAATCTTTTTTACAAGATAATTGTGTATGCTTTGGAGCAAGAGCAGCACCATTTATTTTCACTCGTGTTACTAACTCTGTTTCCAGAATGGTGAGAAATCGCGGATATAGGTGTTATTCGTACATTGATGACTTTGAATTGCCAGCCATGTGTTTGAATTGCCAGCTTGCTGTTTCAGTAAGGGTCACATACAAGATGTTGGTACTATATGGTCGGTGTGTCCCGTTTCAAGTCGTCTATGATGGGTTGTAATGTGAGGATAGTGTGTCGCAGCAGATTGGCCTTTTATCTGCTGAGCAAGAAGCAGCAATCTTGCAGACATCTGACTGTTTTGCTACGGGATCTATTTTACTGGAAATGGAGGATTGATATTACATTCTGATTTTTTCTAGAGGATCTGACTCGTCGCATGGAGACTTTAAAGTTGGAAGCTCTTGCTGCTACAACAAGAAAGACCAGAACATCGCAGTGGAACTCCTACTACCGATTTTGTCAGCAATATTCCTTGCCTTCGATACCAGTGGATGCTCACACGGTTTGCTTATTTGTGACTGAGTTGACTGACAGTAACTATGCTTATTTGACTATCAATAACATGGTGTCCTCGATAAATTATTTGTCTAAACTACACGATGGTGAGGATATTAGACATGATTTCATTTTAAGTGTAGTGCTGGCTTGAGCTAAACGAAGGTTGGGGGCAAGCCCTTTCAAAAGGATCAAATATTGCCTGAGGATCTGGTTTTAATTCATCATAGAATTGACTTTACCTCGGATCAGAATTTGTGCATATGGACAGGCATTTTGCTGGAATTTAGATCTCTCCTTAGAAATTGCCACATATTTTCTTCACCTCCAGACGTCCATTTGTTGCTTAGGGAGGATGTGGAATTTAAAGACTGGGGAGTACTTATTTCGGTGAAATCTTCCAAGACTAACCAATATTACCATATATATACCACAGACTTTTTTTGCTCCAGTCGCAAAGTCCAGTGGTGTTTTATGTTTGCATTACTGGCTGAATTATTTGTTTGAAAGATGTCCTGCCTCCCCTACTGATCCTCTGATTTCTGTTCAAGGTGTGCCTGTATCATATTCATCTGCTCTAGTTGCTCTTAAGAATTGGTCCAAGGAAGCTGGCGTGATGAAGGACATTGGTTTACAAGGTTTGAGACGAGGAGCAGCTACGTATTTGCATCTTATGGGAGTCCCACTAGAGGAAATTAAGCAAGCTGGAGATTGGAAGAGTTTATGTGCCCTGGAATACATTGTTCCTCCATTGGATTATCGCATTATTGTCCAGAAACAAGTCGCCAACTCTCTCTCTTCATATATTTAATTTTTCTTTTTTTTATTATTATTATTCCTCTGGCCTGGGCTGAAATGAAATAGGCTCACACAAACTTGTGCTGCACTCTCTCTCTCTTCGTTGTTTATTCATCTGACTTCTCCCTCGACTCGTTTAAAGGCCTGAAGTAAATTATACACTATTTACCTGGTGACTTCAAACAAATTTCATCATAAGTTATTCAATCATATTAAGTTAATTAAACTGATAAGGATGAGATTTATAATGATATTAATAGAGAAAACTAATGAGAAAAATGAGTGAGTTAATTTAAGATTCGCATCAGTTACAGGATAAATATACATCAGTTAGAGGATAAAACAGCTTTCTCAAGAAATCTTAAAAATCTATGTGAGGGTATTTTTGAGTTGACTGAAGAGATATGGTCAGTGCTAGAACCAGTGGTTTTTCGATAGTAAAATGCAATTAAATTGATTATCTTTGTACTGAATTGTGAAGTTATGTGTCTGTAGTCTGCTTGTGGAATATCAATAGATTATGATGTATTGTTTTTTTTAAAAATATGACATATTGTTAACCTTAACTGGAATGTCTTGAATGTGAACCATCCACCGGTGAAAGTTTTAATGAATCTTATTTCATTACATGGATAATATCATTTCTCTCTATTTTTTATGTATGAATTGAATTAACGAGGATCAGCAATTACTGCCAATAATGTCCTAGTGACGTAATGTTTTTGATTCAATGAATCATATTAAACACAAATACATATTATTGTATTTTCATAACTCTCTCATTTTTACTGAAAAGCCTTGCACTTCAATGAACAGGTTGTTTGGGTGCATTACTTTATATAATAATTTTTAATTCTCTCAGTAATTATCTGTCTACATATGATGGAAGTTGAAATTTAAATATTCAAATTATATTGAATTGAATATTAAATTTTGAAATTTAATTTCTAGGGAATTTTGTCTTTAGGCCTTTTACAATTTTTTCTCATAATGATTTTGTGCTAGGAACTCAGAGGTGTTACTTCATATGCACATGGAATAACTATGCAATGTAATTTGTATTTCTTCCTAATGAGATATGCAACTTTATTTCTAGTCTTATGTATCTCATGTGATTACAGCAGTGCATTCAATAGAATTCAAAAGCATTTACAATGGACAGTAGAATTGCTTGAGAACAAATTCTAATTCAAAAAAAGATTTTTTACTGGTTTTACAATTACAGCAATTTTTTATCCCATAATGACACCTGGTTGCAAAAAGTGTGGCAAAAAATGCTTGGCCCAATGGGGAATCGAACCAGCAAGGTTGAATTGGGAGTTCCAAGCTCTACCCACTAGGCTGTGTGAGGAGCAGTGACTACTGCCATACTGTTATACCATTATGTATGAAGAATTGCTAAACCATTGTTCAAATAGGGCAGTGGTTTCTGGAGTCAGCCAATCACAACCTCTCAATACCAAGGTCAAGGTCACAGACTCTCCCAGGACAAGGAACTGGGTCAAAGGCAGATGGAATGGCCAATCACAGACCAACAAATGTGCTCTTGAACTAGGCCACACCTATTGCTAAATGTTGTGACAAAAAATAATTTACCTCCAACACCATTCTGTACTGTCAACCTATAGACTTGAAGCTCCACACTCTATCCACTAGACTGGATGTGCAACTGTAGACCACTCTTTATTTCTAGTCTTATGTATCTCATGTGATTACAGCAGTGCATTCAATAGAATTCAAAAGCATTTACAAGGTACAGTAGAATTGCTTGAGAAAAAATTCTAATTCAAAAAAAGATTTTTTACTGGTTTTACAATTACAGCAATTTTTTATCCCATAATGACACCTGGTTGCAAAAAGTGTGGCAAAAAATGCTTGGCCCAATGGGGAATCGAACCAGCAAGGTTGAATTGGGAGTTCCAAGCTCTACCCACTAGGCTGTGTGAGGAGCAGTGACTACTGCCATACTGTTATACCATTATGTATGAAGAATTGCTAAACCATTGTTCAAATAGGGCAGTGGTTTCTGGAGTCAGCCAATCACAACCTCTCAATACCAAGGTCAAGGTCACAGACTCTCCCAGGACAAGGAACTGGGTCAAAGGCAGATGGAATGGCCAATCACAGACCAACAAATGTGCTCTTGAACTAGGCCACACCTATTGCTAAATGTTGTGACAAAAAAAACTTTACCTCCAACACCATTCTGTACTGTCAACCTATAGACTTGAAGCTCCACACTCTATCCACTAGACTGGATGTGCAACTGTAGACCACTCTTTATTTCTAGTCTTATGTATCTCATGTGATTACAGCAGTGCATTCAATAGAATTCAAAAGCATTTACAAGGGACAGTAGAATTGCTTGAGAAAAAATTCTAATTCAAAAAAAGATTTTTTACTGGTTTTACAATTACAGCAATTTTTTATCCCATAATGACACCTGGTTGCAAAAAGTGTGGCAAAAAATGCTTGGCCCAATGGGGAATCGAACCAGCAAGGTTGAATTGGGAGTTCCAAGCTCTACCCACTAGGCTGTGTGAGGAGCAGTGACTACTGCCATACTGTTATACCATTATGTATGAAGAATTGCTAAACCATTGTTCAAATAGGGCAGTGGTTTCTGGAGTCAGCCAATCACAACCTCTCAATACCAAGGTCAAGGTCACAGACTCTCCCAGGACAAGGAACTGGGTCAAAGGCAGATGGAATGGCCAATCACAGACCAACAAATGTGCTCTTGAACTAGGCCACACCTATTGCTAAATGTTGTGACAAAAAATAATTTACCTCCAACACCATTCTGTACTGTCAACCTATAGACTTGAAGCTCCACACTCTATCCACTAGACTGGATGTGCAACTGTAGACCACTCTTTATTTCTAGTCTTATGTATCTCATGTGATTACAGCAGTGCATTCAATAGAATTCAAAAGCATTTACAAGGGACAGTAGAATTGCTTGAGAAAAAATTCTAATTCAAAAAAAGATTTTTTACTGGTTTTACAATTACAGCAATTTTTTATCCCATAATGACACCTGGTTGCAAAAAGTGTGGCAAAAAATGCTTGGCCCAATGGGGAATCGAACCAGCAAGGTTGAATTGGGAGTTCCAAGCTCTACCCACTAGGCTGTGTGAGGAGCAGTGACTACTGCCATACTGTTATACCATTATGTATGAAGAATTGCTAAACCATTGTTCAAATAGGGCAGTGGTTTCTGGAGTCAGCCAATCACAACCTCTCAATACCAAGGTCAAGGTCACAGACTCTCCCAGGACAAGGAACTGGGTCAAAGGCAGATGGAATGGCCAATCACAGACCAACAAATGTGCTCTTGAACTAGGCCACACCTATTGCTAAATGTTGTGACAAAAAAAACTTTACCTCCAACACCATTCTGTACTGTCAACCTATAGACTTGAAGCTCCACACTCTATCCACTAGACTGGATGTGCAACTGTAGACCACTCTTTATTTCTAGTCTTATGTATCTCATGTGATTACAGCAGTGCATTCAATAGAATTCAAAAGCATTTACAAGGGACAGTAGAATTGCTTGAGAAAAAATTCTAATTCAAAAAAAGATTTTTTACTGGTTTTACAATTACAGCAATTTTTTATCCCATAATGACACCTGGTTGCAAAAAGTGTGGCAAAAAATGCTTGGCCCAATGGGGAATCGAACCAGCAAGGTTGAATTGGGAGTTCCAAGCTCTACCCACTAGGCTGTGTGAGGAGCAGTGACTACTGCCATACTGTTATACCATTATGTATGAAGAATTGCTAAACCATTGTTCAAATAGGGCAGTGGTTTCTGGAGTCAGCCAATCACAACCTCTCAATACCAAGGTCAAGGTCACAGACTCTCCCAGGACAAGGAACTGGGTCAAAGGCAGATGGAATGGCCAATCACAGACCAACAAATGTGCTCTTGAACTAGGCCACACCTATTGCTAAATGTTGTGACAAAAAATAATTTACCTCCAACACCATTCTGTACTGTCAACCTATAGACTTGAAGCTCCACACTCTATCCACTAGACTGGATGTGCAACTGTAGACCACTCTTTATTTCTAGTCTTATGTATCTCATGTGATTACAGCAGTGCATTCAATAGAATTCAAAAGCATTTACAAGGGACAGTAGAATTGCTTGAGAAAAAATTCTAATTCAAAAAAAGATTTTTTACTGGTTTTACAATTACAGCAATTTTTTATCCCATAATGACACCTGGTTGCAAAAAGTGTGGCAAAAAATGCTTGGCCCAATGGGGAATCGAACCAGCAAGGTTGAATTGGGAGTTCCAAGCTCTACCCACTAGGCTGTGTGAGGAGCAGTGACTACTGCCATACTGTTATACCATTATGTATGAAGAATTGCTAAACCATTGTTCAAATAGGGCAGTGGTTTCTGGAGTCAGCCAATCACAACCTCTCAATACCAAGGTCAAGGTCACAGACTCTCCCAGGACAAGGAACTGGGTCAAAGGCAGATGGAATGGCCAATCACAGACCAACAAATGTGCTCTTGAACTAGGCCACACCTATTGCTAAATGTTGTGACAAAAAATAATTTACCTCCAACACCATTCTGTACTGTCAACCTATAGACTTGAAGCTCCACACTCTATCCACTAGACTGGATGTGCAACTGTAGACCACTCTTTATTTCTAGTCTTATGTATCTCATGTGATTACAGCAGTGCATTCAATAGAATTCAAAAGCATTTACAAGGGACAGTAGAATTGCTTGAGAAAAAATTCTAATTCAAAAAAAGATTTTTTACTGGTTTTACAGTTACAGCAATTTTTTATCCCATAATGACACCTGGTTGCAAAAAGTGTGGCAAAAAATGCTTGGCCCAATGGGGAATCGAACCAGCAAGGTTGAATTGGGAGTTCCAAGCTCTACCCACTAGGCTGTGTGAGGAGCAGTGACTACTGCCATACTGTTATACCATTATGTATGAAGAATTGCTAAACCATTGTTCAAATAGGGCAGTGGTTTCTGGAGTCAGCCAATCACAACCTCTCAATACCAAGGTCAAGGTCACAGACTCTCCCAGGACAAGGAACTGGGTCAAAGGCAGATGGAATGGCCAATCACAGACCAACAAATGTGCTCTTGAACTAGGCCACACCTATTGCTAAATGTTGTGACAAAAAAAACTTTACCTCCAACACCATTCTGTACTGTCAACCTATAGACTTGAAGCTCCACACTCTATCCACTAGACTGGATGTGCAACTGTAGACCACTCTTTATTTCTAGTCTTATGTATCTCATGTGATTACAGCAGTGCATTCAATAGAATTCAAAAGCATTTACAAGGGACAGTAGAATTGCTTGAGAAAAAATTCTAATTCAAAAAAAGATTTTTTACTGGTTTTACAATTACAGCAATTTTTTATCCCATAATGACACCTGGTTGCAAAAAGTGTGGCAAAAAATGCTTGGCCCAATGGGGAATCGAACCAGCAAGGTTGAATTGGGAGTTCCAAGCTCTACCCACTAGGCTGTGTGAGGAGCAGTGACTACTGCCATACTGTTATACCATTATGTATGAAGAATTGCTAAACCATTGTTCAAATAGGGCAGTGGTTTCTGGAGTCAGCCAATCACAACCTCTCAATACCAAGGTCAAGGTCACAGACTCTCCCAGGACAAGGAACTGGGTCAAAGGCAGATGGAATGGCCAATCACAGACCAACAAATGTGCTCTTGAACTAGGCCACACCTATTGCTAAATGTTGTGACAAAAAAAACTTTACCTCCAACACCATTCTGTACTGTCAACCTATAGACTTGAAGCTCCACACTCTATCCACTAGACTGGATGTGCAACTGTAGACCACTCTTTATTTCTAGTCTTATGTATCTCATGTGATTACAGCAGTGCATTCAATAGAATTCAAAAGCATTTACAAGGGACAGTAGAATTGCTTGAGAAAAAATTCTAATTCAAAAAAAGATTTTTTACTGGTTTTACAATTACAGCAATTTTTTATCCCATAATGACACCTGGTTGCAAAAAGTGTGGCAAAAAATGCTTGGCCCAATGGGGAATCGAACCAGCAAGGTTGAATTGGGAGTTCCAAGCTCTACCCACTAGGCTGTGTGAGGAGCAGTGACTACTGCCATACTGTTATACCATTATGTATGAAGAATTGCTAAACCATTGTTCAAATAGGGCAGTGGTTTCTGGAGTCAGCCAATCACAACCTCTCAATACCAAGGTCAAGGTCACAGACTCTCCCAGGACAAGGAACTGGGTCAAAGGCAGATGGAATGGCCAATCACAGACCAACAAATGTGCTCTTGAACTAGGCCACACCTATTGCTAAATGTTGTGACAAAAAATAATTTACCTCCAACACCATTCTGTACTGTCAACCTATAGACTTGAAGCTCCACACTCTATCCACTAGACTGGATGTGCAACTGTAGACCACTCTTTGTTTCTAGTCTTATGTATCTCATGTGATTACAGCAGTGCATTCAATAGAATTCAAAAGCATTTACAAGGGACAGTAGAATTGCTTGAGAAAAAATTCTAATTCAAAAAAAGATTTTTTACTGGTTTTACAATTACAGCAATTTTTTAACCCATAATGACACCTGGTTGCAAAAAGTGTGGCAAAAAATGCTTGGCCCAATGGGGAATCGAACCAGCAAGGTTGAATTGGGAGTTCCAAGCTCTACCCACTAGGCTGTGTGAGGAGCAGTGACTACTGCCATACTGTTATACCATTATGTATGAAGAATTGCTAAACCATTGTTCAAATAGGGCAGTGGTTTCTGGAGTCAGCCAATCACAACCTCTCAATACCAAGGTCAAGGTCACAGACTCTCCCAGGACAAGGAACTGGGTCAAAGGCAGATGGAATGGCCAATCACAGACCAACAAATGTGCTCTTGAACTAGGCCACACCTATTGCTAAATGTTGTGACAAAAAAAACTTTACCTCCAACACCATTCTGTACTGTCAACCTATAGACTTGAAGCTCCACACTCTATCCACTAGACTGGATGTGCAACTGTAGACCACTCTTTATTTCTAGTCTTATGTATCTCATGTGATTACAGCAGTGCATTCAATAGAATTCAAAAGCATTTACAAGGGACAGTAGAATTGCTTGAGAAAAAATTCTAATTCAAAAAAAGATTTTTTACTGGTTTTACAATTACAGCAATTTTTTATCCCATAATGACACCTGGTTGCAAAAAGTGTGGCAAAAAATGCTTGGCCCAATGGGGAATCGAACCAGCAAGGTTGAATTGGGAGTTCCAAGCTCTACCCACTAGGCTGTGTGAGGAGCAGTGACTACTGCCATACTGTTATACCATTATGTATGAAGAATTGCTAAACCATTGTTCAAATAGGGCAGTGGTTTCTGGAGTCAGCCAATCACAACCTCTCAATACCAAGGTCAAGGTCACAGACTCTCCCAGGACAAGGAACTGGGTCAAAGGCAGATGGAATGGCCAATCACAGACCAACAAATGTGCTCTTGAACTAGGCCACACCTATTGCTAAATGTTGTGACAAAAAATAATTTACCTCCAACACCATTCTGTACTGTCAACCTATAGACTTGAAGCTCCACACTCTATCCACTAGACTGGATGTGCAACTGTAGACCACTCTTTATTTCTAGTCTATGTATCTCATGTGATTACAGCAGTGCATTCAATAGAATTCAAAAGCATTTACAAGGTACAGTAGAATTGCTTGAGAAAAAATTCTAATTCAAAAAAAGATTTTTTACTGGTTTTACAATTACAGCAATTTTTTATCCCATAATGACACCTGGTTGCAAAAAGTGTGGCAAAAAATGCTTGGCCCAATGGGGAATCGAACCAGCAAGGTTGAATTGGGAGTTCCAAGCTCTACCCACTAGGCTGTGTGAGGAGCAGTGACTACTGCCATACTGTTATACCATTATGTATGAAGAATTGCTAAACCATTGTTCAAATAGGGCAGTGGTTTCTGGAGTCAGCCAATCACAACCTCTCAATACCAAGGTCAAGGTCACAGACTCTCCCAGGACAAGGAACTGGGTCAAAGGCAGATGGAATGGCCAATCACAGACCAACAAATGTGCTCTTGAACTAGGCCACACCTATTGCTAAATGTTGTGACAAAAAAAACTTTACCTCCAACACCATTCTGTACTGTCAACCTATAGACTTGAAGCTCCACACTCTATCCACTAGACTGGATGTGCAACTGTAGACCACTCTTTGTTTCTAGTCTTATGTATCTCATGTGATTACAGCAGTGCATTCAATAGAATTCAAAAGCATTTACAAGGGACAGTAGAATTGCTTGAGAAAAAATTCTAATTCAAAAAAAGATTTTTTACTGGTTTTACAATTACAGCAATTTTTTATCCCATAATGACACCTGGTTGCAAAAAGTGTGGCAAAAAATGCTTGGCCCAATGGGGAATCGAACCAGCAAGGTTGAATTGGGAGTTCCAAGCTCTACCCACTAGGCTGTGTGAGGAGCAGTGACTACTGCCATACTGTTATACCATTATGTATGAAGAATTGCTAAACCATTGTTCAAATAGGGCAGTGGTTTCTGGAGTCAGCCAATCACAACCTCTCAATACCAAGGTCAAGGTCACAGACTCTCCCAGGACAAGGAACTGGGTCAAAGGCAGATGGAATGGCCAATCACAGACCAACAAATGTGCTCTTGAACTAGGCCACACCTATTGCTAAATGTTGTGACAAAAAAAACTTTACCTCCAACACCATTCTGTACTGTCAACCTATAGACTTGAAGCTCCACACTCTATCCACTAGACTGGATGTGCAACTGTAGACCACTCTTTATTTCTAGTCTTATGTATCTCATGTGATTACAGCAGTGCATTCAATAGAATTCAAAAGCATTTACAAGGGACAGTAGAATTGCTTGAGAAAAAATTCTAATTCAAAAAAAGATTTTTTACTGGTTTTACAATTACAGCAATTTTTTATCCCATAATGACAACTGGTTGCAAAAAGTGTGGCAAAAAATGCTTGGCCCAATGGGGAATCGAACCAGCAAGGTTGAATTGGGAGTTCCAAGCTCTACCCACTAGGCTGTGTGAGGAGCAGTGACTACTGCCATACTGTTATACCATTATGTATGAAGAATTGCTAAACCATTGTTCAAATAGGGCAGTGGTTTCTGGAGTCAGCCAATCACAACCTCTCAATACCAAGGTCAAGGTCACAGACTCTCCCAGGACAAGGAACTGGGTCAAAGGCAGATGGAATGGCCAATCACAGACCAACAAATGTGCTCTTGAACTAGGCCACACCTATTGCTAAATGTTGTGACAAAAAATAATTTACCTCCAACACCATTCTGTACTGTCAACCTATAGACTTGAAGCTCCACACTCTATCCACTAGACTGGATGTGCAACTGTAGACCACTCTTTATTTCTAGTCTTATGTATCTCATGTGATTACAGCAGTGCATTCAATAGAATTCAAAAGCATTTACAAGGGACAGTAGAATTGCTTGAGAAAAAATTCTAATTCAAAAAAAGATTTTTTACTGGTTTTACAATTACAGCAATTTTTTATCCCATAATGACACCTGGTTGCAAAAAGTGTGGCAAAAAATGCTTGGCCCAATGGGGAATCGAACCTGCAAGGTTGAATTGGGAGTTCCAAGCTCTACCCACTAGGCTGTGTGAGGAGCAGTGACTACTGCCATACTGTTATACCATTATGTATGAAGAATTGCTAAACCATTGTTCAAATAGGGCAGTGGTTTCTGGAGTCAGCCAATCACAACCTCTCAATACCAAGGTCAAGGTCACAGACTCTCCCAGGACAAGGAACTGGGTCAAAGGCAGATGGAATGGCCAATCACAGACCAACAAATGTGCTCTTGAACTAGGCCACACCTATTGCTAAATGTTGTGACAAAAAATAATTTACCTCCAACACCATTCTGTACTGTCAACCTATAGACTTGAAGCTCCACACTCTATCCACTAGACTGGATGTGCAACTGTAGACCACTCTTTATTTCTAGTCTTATGTATCTCATGTGATTACAGCAGTGCATTCAATAGAATTGAAAAGCATTTACAAGGGACAGTAGAATTGCTTGAGAAAAAATTCTAATTCAAAAAAAGATTTTTTACTGGTTTTACAATTACAGCAATTTTTTATCCCATAATGACACCTGGTTGCAAAAAGTGTGGCAAAAAATGCTTGGCCCAATGGGGAATCGAACCAGCAAGGTTGAATTGGGAGTTCCAAGCTCTACCCACTAGGCTGTGTGAGGAGCAGTGACTACTGCCATACTGTTATACCATTATGTATGAAGAATTGCTAAACCATTGTTCAAATAGGGCAGTGGTTTCTGGAGTCAGCCAATCACAACCTCTCAATACCAAGGTCAAGGTCACAGACTCTCCCAGGACAAGGAACTGGGTCAAAGGCAGATGGAATGGCCAATCACAGACCAACAAATGTGCTCTTGAACTAGGCCACACCTATTGCTAAATGTTGTGACAAAAAATAATTTACCTCCAACACCATTCTGTACTGTCAACCTATAGACTTGAAGCTCCACACTCTATCCACTAGACTGGATGTGCAACTGTAGACCACTCTTTATTTCTAGTCTTATGTATCTCATGTGATTACAGCAGTGCATTCAATAGAATTCAAAAGCATTTACAAGGGACAGTAGAATTGCTTGAGAAAAAATTCTAATTCAAAAAAAGATTTTTTACTGGTTTTACAATTACAGCAATTTTTTATCCCATAATGACACCTGGTTGCAAAAAGTGTGGCAAAAAATGCTTGGCCCAATGGGGAATCGAACCAGCAAGGTTGAATTGGGAGTTCCAAGCTCTACCCACTAGGCTGTGTGAGGAGCAGTGACTACTGCCATACTGTTATACCATTATGTATGAAGAATTGCTAAACCATTGTTCAAATAGGGCAGTGGTTTCTGGAGTCAGCCAATCACAACCTCTCAATACCAAGGTCAAGGTCACAGACTCTCCCAGGACAAGGAACTGGGTCAAAGGCAGATGGAATGGCCAATCACAGACCAACAAATGTGCTCTTGAACTAGGCCACACCTATTGCTAAATGTTGTGACAAAAAAAACTTTACCTCCAACACCATTCTGTACTGTCAACCTATAGACTTGAAGCTCCACACTCTATCCACTAGACTGGATGTGCAACTGTAGACCACTCTTTATTTCTAGTCTTATGTATCTCATGTGATTACAGCAGTGCATTCAATAGAATTGAAAAGCATTTACAAGGGACAGTAGAATTGCTTGAGAAAAAATTCTAATTCAAAAAAAGATTTTTTACTGGTTTTACAATTACAGCAATTTTTTATCCCATAATGACACCTGGTTGCAAAAAGTGTGGCAAAAAATGCTTGGCCCAATGGGGAATCGAACCAGCAAGGTTGAATTGGGAGTTCCAAGCTCTACCCACTAGGCTGTGTGAGGAGCAGTGACTACTGCCATACTGTTATACCATTATGTATGAAGAATTGCTAAACCATTGTTCAAATAGGGCAGTGGTTTCTGGAGTCAGCCAATCACAACCTCTCAATACCAAGGTCAAGGTCACAGACTCTCCCAGGACAAGGAACTGGGTCAAAGGCAGATGGAATGGCCAATCACAGACCAACAAATGTGCTCTTGAACTAGGCCACACCTATTGCTAAATGTTGTGACAAAAAATAATTTACCTCCAACACCATTCTGTACTGTCAACCTATAGACTTGAAGCTCCACACTCTATCCACTAGACTGGATGTGCAACTGTAGACCACTCTTTATTTCTAGTCTTATGTATCTCATGTGATTACAGCAGTGCATTCAATAGAATTCAAAAGCATTTACAAGGGACAGTAGAATTGCTTGAGAAAAAATTCTAATTCAAAAAAAGATTTTTTACTGGTTTTACAATTACAGCAATTTTTTATCCCATAATGACACCTGGTTGCAAAAAGTGTGGCAAAAAATGCTTGGCCCAATGGGGAATCGAACCAGCAAGGTTGAATTGGGAGTTCCAAGCTCTACCCACTAGGCTGTGTGAGGAGCAGTGACTACTGCCATACTGTTATACCATTATGTATGAAGAATTGCTAAACCATTGTTCAAATAGGGCAGTGGTTTCTGGAGTCAGCCAATCACAACCTCTCAATACCAAGGTCAAGGTCACAGACTCTCCCAGGACAAGGAACTGGGTCAAAGGCAGATGGAATGGCCAATCACAGACCAACAAATGTGCTCTTGAACTAGGCCACACCTATTGCTAAATGTTGTGACAAAAAATAATTTACCTCCAACACCATTCTGTACTGTCAACCTATAGACTTGAAGCTCCACACTCTATCCACTAGACTGGATGTGCAACTGTAGACCACTCTTTATTTCTAGTCTTATGTATCTCATGTGATTACAGCAGTGCATTCAATAGAATTCAAAAGCATTTACAAGGGACAGTAGAATTGCTTGAGAAAAAATTCTAATTCAAAAAAAGATTTTTTACTGGTTTTACAATTACAGCAATTTTTTATCCCATAATGACACCTGGTTGCAAAAAGTGTGGCAAAAAATGCTTGGCCCAATGGGGAATCGAACCAGCAAGGTTGAATTGGGAGTTCCAAGCTCTACCCACTAGGCTTTGTGAGGAGCAGTGACTACTGCCATACTGTTATACCATTATGTATGAAGAATTGCTAAACCATTGTTCAAATAGGGCAGTGGTTTCTGGAGTCAGCCAATCACAACCTCTCAATACCAAGGTCAAGGTCACAGACTCTCCCAGGACAAGGAACTGGGTCAAAGGCAGATGGAATGGCCAATCACAGACCAACAAATGTGCTCTTGAACTAGGCCACACCTATTGCTAAATGTTGTGACAAAAAAAACTTTACCTCCAACACCATTCTGTACTGTCAACCTATAGACTTGAAGCTCCACACTCTATCCACTAGACTGGATGTGCAACTGTAGACCACTCTTTATTTCTAGTCTTATGTATCTCATGTGATTACAGCAGTGCATTCAATAGAATTCAAAAGCATTTACAAGGGACAGTAGAATTGCTTGAGAAAAAATTCTAATTCAAAAAAAGATTTTTTACTGGTTTTACAGTTACAGCAATTTTTTATCCCATAATGACACCTGGTTGCAAAAAGTGTGGCAAAAAATGCTTGGCCCAATGGGGAATCGAACCAGCAAGGTTGAATTGGGAGTTCCAAGCTCTACCCACTAGGCTGTGTGAGGAGCAGTGACTACTGCCATACTGTTATACCATTATGTATGAAGAATTGCTAAACCATTGTTCAAATAGGGCAGTGGTTTCTGGAGTCAGCCAATCACAACCTCTCAATACCAAGGTCAAGGTCACAGACTCTCCCAGGACAAGGAACTGGGTCAAAGGCAGATGGAATGGCCAATCACAGACCAACAAATGTGCTCTTGAACTAGGCCACACCTATTGCTAAATGTTGTGACAAAAAAAACTTTACCTCCAACACCATTCTGTACTGTCAACCTATAGACTTGAAGCTCCACACTCTATCCACTAGACTGGATGTGCAACTGTAGACCACTCTTTGTTTCTAGTCTTATGTATCTCATGTGATTACAGCAGTGCATTCAATAGAATTCAAAAGCATTTACAAGGGACAGTAGAATTGCTTGAGAAAAAATTCTAATTCAAAAAAAGATTTTTTACTGGTTTTACAATTACAGCAATTTTTTATCCCATAATGACACCTGGTTGCAAAAAGTGTGGCAAAAAATGCTTGGCCCAATGGGGAATCGAACCAGCAAGGTTGAATTGGGAGTTCCAAGCTCTACCCACTAGGCTGTGTGAGGAGCAGTGACTACTGTCATACTGTTATACCATTATGTATGAAGAATTGCTAAACCATTGTTCAAATAGGGCAGTGGTTTCTGGAGTCAGCCAATCACAACCTCTCAATACCAAGGTCAAGGTCACAGACTCTCCCAGGACAAGGAACTGGGTCAAAGGCAGATGGAATGGCCAATCACAGACCAACAAATGTGCTCTTGAACTAGGCCACACCTATTGCTAAATGTTGTGACAAAGAAAACTTTACCTCCAACACCATTCTGTACTGTCAACCTATAGACTTGAAGCTCCACACTCTATCCACTAGACTGGATGTGCAACTGTAGACCACTCTTTATTTCTAGTCTTATGTATCTCATGTGATTACAGCAGTGCATTCAATAGAATTCAAAAGCATTTACAAGGGACAGTAGAATTGCTTGAGAAAAAATTCTAATTCAAAAAAAGATTTTTTACTGGTTTTACAATTACAGCAATTTTTTATCCCATAATGACACCTGGTTGCAAAAAGTGTGGCAAAAAATGCTTGGCCCAATGGGGAATCGAACCAGCAAGGTTGAATTGGGAGTTCCAAGCTCTACCCACTAGGCTGTGTGAGGAGCAGTGACTACTGCCATACTGTTATACCATTATGTATGAAGAATTGCTAAACCATTGTTCAAATAGGGCAGTGGTTTCTGGAGTCAGCCAATCACAACCTCTCAATACCAAGGTCAAGGTCACAGACTCTCCCAGGACAAGGAACTGGGTCAAAGGCAGATGGAATGGCCAATCACAGACCAACAAATGTGCTCTTGAACTAGGCCACACCTATTGCTAAATGTTGTGACAAAAAAAACTTTACCTCCAACACCATTCTGTATATATGTCAACAAAGAGCTTAGATACTAGTATTGAACCTCTTTGCTAATAGGTCAGATTTTCAGAAAATGTACAATTGGCAGATCAACACATTTTTAAAATTCTGCTAAATTGAAAAATGGCCAATACTAGCTATATCTGAGTATATTTAGTATTGCCTTGATTCAAACTATCTGTTAGGTTATGTTGAACTGAATTTTGTACCTGATTTCTGTCTTTAATTTGGGTTATTTGAGAGGATTGCTGAAGGCAAATTGTACATTTTCTCGCACTTTCACCCCTATGTAAATTTCTCCGATATCAGCCTCATCAGTATTTCCCATACGTAGGCCTATGAATTCCTCTCTCTGGAAGTGTTATGTATGTATACACGCATTCAATATCAAGGACCGGACAGTTATTCATTACTTGCAAAGCGCGCAACTGTTGCGCGTTGTCATGGCGATGCATGTTTGGCGAAGCAAGTTTACCGGAGCGAGCGTGTTCTTCCTCGATCGTTTCACCTGCACCTTTCCAGAGTAGAGCCCCGATAGTAAATAGTAAAAAAGTAAATAGTAAAAAAGTAAATAAATGTTTGGCTGGGGTTTGGTTCGACAGAATAAGGGTTGATGTTTTAACTAATGTAAATATGCGGTTCCTGTGTCATCACCAGCCAGAGTGACAAGGGTTTTTCCAAAATATAGGTGGAACGGGGGTTCCCAGCAGGGAGTTTTGTTTTGAGCGAATAAAGCGCCGCAAATTGTTGCTGCACGCAACGAGTTTAATATAGTCTCGTTGCTGCACGTAACTGATTGTCGCTCATTTAGGCCTAATAATGCAGATATCGAAATACCATTTACACCATGAGCAAGCTGAGAAAAGGAGCTTGAAAACCATGTCAATCTTTTTTTTGTAAAGCAATCAATTTGATTGAGTTGAACATAAAAGATTCGCGCAAAGTGACGGGAGTAACGCGACCGTCAAATGCAGAGGAGCGGTGGTGTGGTAATGCTAATGTAATACGGTATTGGCTGTATTTGATACGGCCCCTGTCAACCGTTGTTGGCTCGATTTTTGTTCATGTCATTTTCTTTTGTCTAGGTTTTAAATCATGACATGATATGAAGAACTATTCTAGCTATGATGTATCGAATGAGTGCTTAAAATAGGGGTTCTTTTAAACGATGGAAAAATCCTGTATTATGTATCTGAAGGTGGTCAGGGAGAGGGAATAGAATTCTTTTAAGACAAAATGCAGATTTAGCAATTTCACGTCTATCAGACTCATTCACTCTTCATAAATTATGAGAAGTTGGGTACAGGGAAGATACGCTGCACGTTATATATAATAGATTGCGGTGGAAAGGATCCGATGGGGTAAACGTTTGTGTTTTATTTACTTTTATGATTCCATGGTGAATTCTAATGGCAAGATCACGGATTCCATCTGGGAAAGGCAAGGGGAACTAAAATTATGCTGTTACACAAGTAGTATAGAATAACGCATTACCGTATTTTCCTTCTTTTGCTTCCAGAGATATAATTTATATTTTACCCCAGAGAGAGCTCAATGATTAGCTATATATCTCATGAATTGGAAACGGAAAATGGTTGCTTCTGACATACAAAGAAACTGGACTGCATTTTCTAAAAGGCTTTTATTACAATGATAAAAAGCACCATTTACTATTGTAATGGTTTTCTTTTTGCATCTAGAATTTGTTTGCAGATATCCTTGTTTTTTTTAGTTTACACACATCGGTAAATGGGTGAAATTTTCAGAAAATGTACAATTCACCTTCACCAATCCTTTCAAATAACCCAAATTTAAGTGAAAAGTGACGTTCAAAATGCAGTTTAACACAATAAAATATTTCTAATCAACCCAACGCCAAAGAGACTCTGATATATCCGGTATTCATAATTTTTCTGTCTAATTCAACAGAATTTACCAAATGTGTAGAGCTGCCGATTGTGCATTTTCTGAAAATCTGACCCAAATAATGATTCACTGCCTTCGACGACATGCCAAAACTATCATGTATTTTCAAATTATGAACCTTCGCTCTTTGCGCCCTGTACAAGTATTCATTCCTGTTGTTAATAAAAAGTCCATATGGTTTAATGGTCCTCATTAATGAAGTGTATCATAAAAGCAGATGAAATAGTAATATTGTAGATCTATGTGTTGAAGATATTCTATTAAGAATATCATGTGTTCTTAAGCGTCTTGTTGGTTGACGTCGGTAATAGTTTTATTCGCAATTACAAAAACAAAATAACGTGATAGACACCGTCATAGCTCATATCTTGTATAGCTTGTATCTTCAATTCTTCTTCTTTTGCTAGATTTGTTTGATACTTATCCCAATTTCATTCTTACGTGTTATGGAAAAATTGTGCTTGTAATTGTATAGTGGTTGATTCCATTTCAATTCCCAATCCCAAATCATTATAGTACATTAATTAGTTAATGTTATGTACTGTAACTACAGATGTATTATGTCATTACTTATAATCTTAGATAGTGTAGGCCTACTGTATTGTCAAAAGCAAAATTATCTAAGGCTTAATTTCTGCATTTGGTTTCCAAAGATATTTCCTATGTAAAAAGTACCTTAATGAAAACATTTAAAGAGAAAACATCAATCAAAAAGAATCGTAATTTGTATACCAATTATTATTATAACAAGGTCTATTGGGTCAATGTCTTACACAAGATAATTATTACTCATTATATCACATATCATATTAATAGACTCAGTAGTGAGTTTTCATTGTAAATTGGTGCTGTATTAGCTTTAACTTGATGACTAATGTATCCAGAAGTGGTGCTTTGTATTTTATTTTGTTATTCTGGAGATTGGAGTAGGTATATCTGACGGGTGAACCTGGAAGATCTGTTCTCAGAGGCTCCTGTCCATTTCATCTAACTGTCAACTTGAATAAAATAGCTATTTATGAGATCAACTTGAATAAAAATCTTTATATATATAATTATATGGGTCCAAGCGATACTGGTGCTCTTTGTGCTTTGGGACTTTTTTGAACCAGACTTTAGAGATGGATGAAATATACACACCTTGAGAAGGTTCTGTTGTGAGTTGTTGTCATGGAGAATCACACTTGGTAACCTTGATTTAGGTAGCACGCTATAGTGTTTCTTTGTGGATGGTGAGCAATGTCCCCCCATCGCCATGATTCTTGTTACATAGGAGATATCTAAACACCAAATATCTTGATTTAACTTAAGTTAAATAAGAATCCTAATTAGGATTCTTATCATGCACATGTGCGTTCTTTTAATAATCAATTTAAAGCTGCATCCTCAGTCAAAACATCGGTCAAAAACTAAAGGTTGTTTGATCTGTTCTGATCCAACCCATCCAAGAGTAATTTGACCAAGATCGTGTAGAATTTTAACTGGTTTGTTTTTGTTACTGGGTCTCATGAATGTCTACATTTATATTTCTGAGACCTGGCAAAATCTGTTCACTGATAATTGCCCCACGGCTATATTTTTATTCTCGACCCATTCGACTTCAGATTCTTGTATGAACATACAACAACAGCAGTTCTGATAAATTCAGCCCTATTTGTTGTAATAGCTGAGAATGCAACTTTAAGCAACGCCATCATTACCTTAATGTGACTAGAACAGCTACCTCGTTGTACTCAAGACTATAGGTTAATGCACTTGTCAATTGCAAATACATTGTGCCATTATTTCAAATATATTACAATGTGAAAAATATGCCCCATGGGGTCGGGGATACAATTGACAGGTGCTTAATGCGTTTAATAAAATGTTTTTGTAGTAGGTTATGAATATCACTATAAGATAATAATAATAATATTATTTTGGACAAATCTGATCCATATATTGTATATTCTGTTTGCACGGGCTTTTCTGATAGGAGAATCAAAATCATCGTCCTAGGAAGGTACATGTATGTTTTTATAATATACTTTGTGCATGAATTGATTAGGCAGACAGATACGTCAATCAATGGAAATAAAGCATGGTTGATTTATAAGTAATAAGAAAATCTGTATCAATCTGATAGCTAAATAAATAGTGGAGAAGGATAGATATGTATAGAAAATTACAAATTAAATATATTCATTAACTAAATTAGACAGATAGATTTATAAATAAATAAATAAATCAATAGATAAAGATGGCAAAATTAATGGATAAATAAATGGATACGTAGATAGATAGATAGATGTGTACATACATACATAAATAGATGGATAGGTGGGGAGAAAGATAATATGAATGGAGGATAGAAAGATTTATATAGACAACCAGGAAAACATTATACTAGTTAGATAAGAAGATGGACATTGATAGGATGGGAGGGTAGATGGAAAGATAGAGAGACAATCACGTTAAACGGATATGAGTTATAAAGATATATAGGTAGAAAATTATAGAAATAGATTGCGGATGCAAAGCGTATTTTTATGATTAACTTGAATCATTGAATCGCAAACACAGAGACCATCAGAGTTAATTTATTTTCCCCATTCTCCTCGTGGTGATTGAGGGCGGGGGGGGGGGGGGTATATGTATGTGCCCTACTATATTCCCTTAGGGGTCTCTGGTCCAGTTTTGTCCCTAAATTGCCCTTGTAACGGACAATCCTACCAGCGGAGAGAGTCTGTGGTCGACCCCTAAAGGACTTGGAAGGTTGTGGTTTGGAGGGAATAGCCTTATGGACATGGGATAGAGAGCTCGCTATCGCTCGCCCTCTATCCCATGCCATAAGTCTCTTCCCTCCAAACCACAACCTTCTAAGTCCATATCTATAGTCAAGTGGTTAAAGCCTAATTAGACTTCCAAACGGCACATTGTGAGATCGAGCCCCAGAGCAGACAGACTTTTTACATTTGTCTAATTTTCGAGTCACTTTATTTTTTAATTTCACTAATATCTTCATATCTGGGGCTTGGTTTTATTTTAAACTCACGCATTTAGTTATTGATGTCATTCCCTTTCCGTTGGTGAAAGAATTAGAGAGGCTAAGATTGAATTAAGCAAAAAAAGTCAAAGTTATTTTTATTTGTTTTAATTTGAATGAGTTTCATTCAGAAGTAACCGAAATCACATCTGTGCTCTATCTAGTGAGCTTTGGCTTGGGTTTATTCCACTATTCTTACATCTATAACAGAAAATCTTCCTAAATAGGCTAAAACCCACCAAGAAACCCGATATCACCTTGATATCGGCCCGATATCAGACACTCCATCGGCCCGATATCAGATCTGATATCGATCGATATCAGACTGCACCCTCAAATTCGGTCGGCCCGATATCAGATCTGATATCAGATCTGATATCGGCCCGATATCAGACCAATACTATTCCTGATATCAGTTTCTGATATTGAGCCGATATCAGACCGATATTATTTCTGATATCAGTTCTGATATTGAGCCGATATCACACCGATATTATTTCTGATATCAGTTCTGATATTGAGCCGATATCAGACCGATACTATTTCTGATATCAGTTTCTGATATTGAGCCGATATCAGACCAATATTATTTCTGATATCAGTTCTGATATTGAGCCGATATCAGACTGATATCATATCTGACATCAGTTCTGATATTGAGCCGATATCACACCGATATTATTTCTGATATTGAGCCGATATCACACCGATATCATTTCTGACATCAGTTCTGATATTGAGCCGATATCATTTCTGATATCAGTTCTGATATTGAGCCGATATCACACCGATACCATTTCTGATATCAGGAACTGAAATCAAACTGATGTCATAGGAGTATTGTTCCTGATATCAAGAACATCAGAATCTGGTAGATCTCTAATATCTGGGGATCTCTGGTATCCAGGTGCTGTCAGTGCTGATGTCAACCTATATAACACTTCAGATTTCATCAACCAATGTATAAGACAACTAAATAATGGAGATATCAGACTGATAATCTTGCAGTTTTTATTACATAATAAGCTTCAATCCTTACAAGGAAATACACATGAACGTCTTTCATTTGGTTATTATATAGGTTCTTTATTTCCTGTGATTACATGAAAGTCTACAAAAGACAAGGGAATATGGTTGCAAATAATGACACATAATGGTTACAAATAATGACACATTATTAGCTAATGGTCCACTGCTGGAAGTTTACCAGAAATATTTGAAAGAACTTTGTATTACGAAATTTTGATAAACATTGATATAACTTCCCTAAAAAATAAATGTCAGCTGAATATATATGAACCTGACTGCCGATACCTGTCTTTGTGTTATCAAAAGGCTATAATAACCTACTGTAAGTGGCCCGTTCATAAGCCCGGGCTTGTATTCGTTTCGACCCCCCCTATAGCCCCGGCTTGCAGTTGAGAGTATTTTAGAGTATTTTATTTTTTCATGACCCCTATACCCCTGGTCTGTATTCGAGATAGGCTTTTAAACAGGTCCCGGCTTATAAACGGGCCACTACGGTATATTTAGTCACCCAGATACATGAAATCTGATTCCAAAATCTCTTAAAACTTCAACATAATATGTCAATATATACCTGGCGTTGATTACCATATGAATATCCTTAATATGAGGTCAATTGTTTCACCTTAAACCTCTTATATAGGCGTTTACAAACCTGACACCAAAAACGCTTAAAATACTGACGGTAAAATCATATATCATAACAGCGTTATATAGAATCCCTCACCTGCCCCAATAGGATTGAACAAAAATATAATGCAATATCGTCGATCTATGACTGAACTCTTAACTATTAAGGTGTATTTTCTGGTAACATTGTAGTTGTCTGGGATCCATATATCCAATTTCTCCAGGTAATTGTCATATTTTAGTACTCTTGCTTTTGGTTTCACATATTTAGGTGTTGGTCATCTTAGGTTCAGGCCTTGATTAGGTAAGCTTCTGCTCATGGATAAGACAACCACTGTACAGCTCCCTGGTGTATTGGTGCTGTCTGATCCTGAGCTGGTGAAGTGGAGACCCTGTGCCATTGGGCAGTGGTATTATGTAACAGGTCTTTCTGATGAAATAGTTGTCATATGTCCTCAGGATTTAAGGCTGGTAAGTCCTGATTGTCCAGTTTCTCTACTCAAATGACCATGCCAAGTAGATTCCTGAGAATATTCCTGAGTATATTTCCTATACTGATCAAACTCTGACCAAACAAGTGTTCATGGATGTCTGCAGCTCCTCCATGATTAGTTGATTTGTTTCCATCAGCTGTAAAGCACCCTATAAATACAGAAATACAGAAAGGGTGAGGAAGTCGTTTTATTACACCCCTGTGCTGTTGCTTCCTATACCTTCAGCATTATATGTCACACTTGGTCAAAGTGGTGCATAACATGTGAGTTATGTCACCCTGGGGACATACAACAAGTAGGTCCGCCCAAAACGTAAATTACTTCTTTTATTTTTAATTATTTATATTTTTTATTTATTAATGGGGTGTAATAAATATGGAACAAAGCTCGGGTGAAGTCTGTACACTTGTTAGTGACCTCGGGACACAGAAGATCTCGGGCTAACGCCCTCTAACTTCCCGCGCTCCCTCGGTCAATAACAAGTGTACAGACTTCCCCCTTGCTAGGTTCCATCTATGTACTACCAATTACCATCTATGTGGAATGAATTACCAAAAGAGGCAACTATATGTACCTCAGTAAAATCTTTTAAAAGTTTTTTTACAAAGAGAAGCAATGTGAAGATAATACACTTAAGGGCAGACAAAGAGGAAAGTAAAGTAATATAAGCCTCAAAACTATCGGAAATGATCTTTGTTATACTTATTCACAAGATGGTCTGTAAATCCATTACCACTATCATTGTTCTTATCATTATTATTAGTAAGAACAGGACTTAAATAAAATAGTAGCAGAGTTTCCAGATAAAGAAGCTATACTGAAGTAACTGTACTACTTTATTGCTATTAGTATATCAAGTAGTATGGTCATTGAATGACTGTAATTAGGAAACATAAGATGTTTAGTTTCAAACACATGTTAATACTTTAAGAATGTTGCTATGATTATATAAAATAATGTATTGTAACATGTAATATTTATTCTTTTTAGAACTGCACATAGTGCGTCCAAAAGCCTGTACTAAGTTTAATATCAACAAAACCTATCTACAATAAATCAAACATTTAAAATAGGGTCACCTGGAAGATCTGTTTACAGATGGTTTTGTAAGATAATATAATTTATCCTCTTTGATCCTTTTTCCATGATGTATTAGAATAAGATATGGAAATAAAACTATTACAATACAATACAATGAATAAGGCCAGGTCATGAATTAAACATCATTAACATCACTTGAATACTTGACATTATCTACCCCCAGCGCTAGTAATAAAATCAGAAACCATTGTATGAGGTATACATCTGTACATCCCAGGTTGGTTTGTTAAGTTTATATGCCTAATATTACAGTTGGAAACTATTTGCAAATCATGGAATAGAAAAAAGAAAACAACTCTGTTCCATTTGAGAAGGACAGTAAATTTCTGTGCAGGCTGGTAAATGTCTGTATTCAGCACCCAAATTGGTGGGAAAATTAATTTCTCACACTGCATGTCTAATCAAAAGTACCTGTCATCACAGGGGACGCCAAATCCCCAAGAAATATGGTTGCCCGACGGGCAACCAGAATGTCAAAAGTGGTTGCCCAGCAACAAAATATGGTTGCCCAGGACTTTTGTTGGTTAAAATCTAGAGACAAATTAATTTCAGACGAATTAAATTGAAATAAAATAAGAGTCGTATTTAAAAGTATTGTAACAATGCCAGCTCTGAACACCCAAAAATCAATTAAGAAATTACTGAAAATATATTCAACCACCAACTTCAATGGAGTCTGATTTATAACTAATTAATTAAAATGTGAAATTATGTTTCACCTTCAATAACAATACATGCTGTATACTATAGAGTGTGCAACATAACCCAGAGACTGACACCCAGGTCTCCACAGATTGGCCTCTGAGATTGGTATTTGTCAGGGCCCGACGGTCTCCAATGAAATATCCAAGTGATAAAATGTTTATTTCTATAAATTCCTTCTTATTTATTTGCGTTACCTTCTTTGATAATTGAATGAAATCAAAACATTTTAATGATATATTTATGGTGACTATACAACTGATTTAGATGGCCCTTAAAATCAGTCAAACAACACTCATTTTAATAACAAATTTCTGGGGAGCATGCCCCCGCAGCCCCTATATAGTGGCGTGCACTCCCTATACTGTCAAAAAGGGGAAGTTTTTTTGTCAATCACAATCTTTACTGATTGTCATAATCCCATGGCAGTAGGGTTTTTTCCAATATAGCATTCGAAAGGGCTTTTAGTCTTCCTTGGGATTATGTGAAAATATCATCATTTTATATTTCTATAAATGAATGAAATGACAATGAATATTTGCACCTATACTGGCAATTTCATTTCGTTTCAATGAACTTCAAGACATTTTTTGGTCTCTGTAAAATCGTTTCCCGTCTCCACTGTTCCATTTTGGCAGAGACCAACGGTCTCTCATCTCCAAATTCACTATGTTGCACACTGCTATATTTTATATATTGCTTCAAATCACCCCAACTACGTTCTATATCTTTTCAAGCCCTGATCAGTCTCCCTTTTCCAATGTTTACTTGATTGATCACATAGTGAGAGCATCAGTGTACAGTAAAAACAGAATCTTCGAAAATTACAACAGGATTCCAGGCCTATAATAATTTTCCAGGCCCATCGACCAAAAGTCCATTTTCCAGGCCTTGAATATATTTTAAATATTGTCCAAAGATGTTCGAAAATATTACTGATAGAAAAAGGGTGTCTTTCAATGATATTTTAAAAAGTCAATGAATCAATCTAATGTTGATAGCATCAAGATATAATGACAATAAATAAGTTTGGTTTGGGCCAGTTGCCGGGCAACTGACCATACATTTTTAGTTGCCCAGACAAAAATTATGGTTGTCCCGGGCGCCCGGGCACCCGATTTGGCGGACCCTGCATCATCATATAATTGGGATATTGATTTACAATACTTAATTTTCCTCATGATGGATTTGCAAATATCTCGGAAAAAAAACAGTTGGAATAGAGTTAGTTGCAAGAATTACAAAAACTAGTTTTTTGGTATATTTGAAATGGTATACACATCCTCATATTTGATGCTTATAATTAATTACTGAGTTGCAGGTAATTATGCACCCACCCCATGTCACTTACAGTTTAAATGGTATCAAACTCCTGTAGATAATTTAATTTATAACATACCTTTAGAACAAATCCATGGTAGCAGGGCCTGTGGGCAGGACTTGGGAGTTCACTACACAGTACCCACCTGTCTTCAGCTAGCAAGAAACCCTTGGGCATACTGTCTACTGATATCTGAAAGAAAACAATGTATTTATCAGTCAAACAGATCACAATATTTTCCAATTCATAAAAGTAGATATTTTTTCAGCAAGAAGGGAATACACATATTTATTTCTTGATATGCTCAGCCCATAGAGATAACATAGGCCCTATTATATTGTTTAGCTGGTCAGTAACTGAAGCAATATTGCTCGCAGGCAATATACGGCTGACCTAGTTTTTGGTACACTGTGCGTATGCTTTCTGATCTTCATACCTTAAAATACCAATTTTGAGTGTAAAAATACTTGGCATAATACCTGATTGGAGACACCCAAAATTTGTCCTATAGTCCCAAAACCTGTGGTGTTAAAGACGCACAGACATGGATATACAAAAGGTTATCTTTAGTTCCCTTTGATACATATTGATTAGTATAGACCAGATCCCATCTCGATTTTTGGAGATGTAACTTGATTTGGCATTGAGAGGGAAAATAACGGGTGGAATTGGGGACTGTGTAGCAGACGACGCCATTCCCTCTGTCACCACTCCTCCATGTTGATGACGTCAGCGGGGGAACGCAGGGCTGGCTTAGTTAGCCCCCACATAGGTAAACAACAGTGAATGGTACTGACCAGGCAGAGAATGTCGATTTACTATACAAGAAGCAAGCTCTGATGAAGAAACAGAAAGTTTTTTCACCAAAGAGAACCCCCTGGATTTTGTGGATCTGCTGGAAAACCGCAGGAATTTGCAGCCTAATCGTTTTGAGCCCTGTACGTGCAACTAGTGGTACCTAGTGACTGAGTGAGTCCCAAACGGATGGCAGTGATCATGAAAACTCAGACGACAGGAGTGTTGGTGACCCTGAAGATTGACTCAACAACACTGATTGATGAGATTTATTAAAGATTCACAATGTCTTTTTCCTCTCCCGATATTATTGCTAAGGGTAAACTAATTTTCATATGTTTGCATTGGTACTGTGTGTAGAGCCAGCTATGCGAGCCTCAGCTAGACCCCCTCCATACTTGGCAGTAGGCCTACTGGTGTCTGAGTTGATATGTCTTGCATGTGCATTTATTATTATATAGATTGATCTATGATCGTGTGACAGTTATTTCTCAGGATATATGTATCAGTTTATTTGGTAGAGTAGAGTCGTACATATTCTTTACACAAACTTCTGTCTCCTCACACCTTCTCTTTATCTTACTCCTGCTCCCTTCCCCCTCACACCTGTCTATCCCCACCGATCTCCATCTCCTCATTCTTTGTATATTGGGGGAGAGGTAGCTAGAGGTGTCTGCAGGTGTGTCCGAGGCCTCCAAGGGCACTTGTGTTGGGAAAATACTTGGTATAGACTATGTTTGTACTTGATATCAAATCGAATCCGCATTTCTGAGGAAGCCTCAGTAAAAATGACTGCTTCGTAGAACAGAGAACGTAGTAGATAGCCAACCCCACACAGCATGCTTCCTGGCCTATTCATCCCAGTCCTCCTTACTTGAGATCCCGGCTTGAGATGCTCATTTCGCTCTGAATTCTTCATTTTGGGGAAACTTAAACAAACTCACCCCGTCTTGATTAGTATTGCTACAGTTATTTGCTATATGCATCCCTTAACCATGGTAATCCTTCCTCAAAACATGCAGAAAACACTGGAGAAATCACTTTGTTTACAGTCGGGGCATGCTGTACCAATGGTAACGATGCTCCAGTATGGGGCCAGGAGGGAAGTAGGCCACGCATCCCTTCCTCCGCTGACGTCACAGGGTAAAAATCAGCGCTCGAATGTCGGGCCAGATTTGAATCAATGAATAATTACAAAAGTTCTCATAACTCTGGAACAACACATCGCATAAGAAAAAGAATTATACCATCGGATTCAGAATTTCACCCAGATTCAGGAACATAAATGGGTCTTATATATGTCTGTGCGTCTTTAACCTATTTATGACCCAAATATGATGCATAAATTTTGTCCGACCAGTCTCAGAAAACATGTCTAATCATGTGCGTAAAAACACCAAAAATTAATTAGACAATTCTCCGCCGTTTTCTGGCGTTAAAAACATGCCACAAAAACACCCTGAATTCACTCCCATAATGTAATTAAAATCTCCATATATACCTGGCGTTGAATACTGTATGAAGATCCTTACTATGAGGTAAATTGTTTCACCTTAACCCTCGTATATAGGCATTTACAAACCTGACACCAAAAACACTTAAAATACTGACTGTAAAATTATACACCATTGCAGCGTTATATAGAATCTCTCATCTGTCCATATATGATTGAACAAAAATATAATGCAATATCGGCCATCTATGACTGAACGGAAAATTGGGGTTAACCTACGGATAACATAATTTTTAAAGCTTTTTAAAACACTGTGCATATGTTTTCTGATCTTCGACAGTTCCAGCTCTTCATTATTATTGGGGCTATGTTTTCGGAGCGAATCAAGCTAAAGACATGATTATTTAACTATTTATTCCTCAAAATCGCTGTAGATCATGTTAATCTAACATAAGTTATGTGGGAGAGATCAAATAAACACACAACTCCCCTTGGATTCTTGGCGTTGTGAATATTCACTGATGTCAGTCGCAGGCCTACCGGACCTTGACCGACATCGGTAAATATCCACTCCTGCCTAATCCCAGATAGTTCTGTCTATGTATACACCATAATGTCGCAACTCTATTAATCAGGCATGTAAGCCAGACGTTAACCCACAAATGTTGGGGAAGATTTTGTGTAACAGTCAAACAATCATCAATATTTTATAAGTTATGATTTTTGTATAATTAATATGGTAATCATATTTGTCAATCTTAGGTTATAACTTAAATAAAGTTAATGAAATATTAACACAAGCATGTTTATGTTACATATTTATATGGTCATTCACTATCACCCTGAACTTCAATGAAATTTTGATTTTCTGCGGGCAGCATTAGTAAGGATGATCATCAGCACATGTATAGATGATCATACTCTACAATTACAGTATAAATGATTGGGTGGAGTCAAATTGTAAATTTATGTTACACAACAACAGGCTCTATGTGATCTGTTAATAATATGGTGTATACAAAGAATATGGGCAACATTTTATTTATATGAAAATCATTTCTTCTTACTTTAATATGAAAAGTCACCAATAAACATACCAGTCAATTGCTCTTCATGGGTAAGGGCTCCAGACGGTGAAACCATGGTTACCTTGGCCAGTCTTTAGGTAGCCCTGTGCATTTGAACCTGCAAACAGTTAAAATATTTCATTTTCTTCCATCACAGTAAAATAATGTACAGTACCATGTCGTCAGATGTCGGGTGCCACAAGAATACAATGTTACATAAACCATTGTTTGCATCTTAACTTCAATATAAAGTCGGGGTCAAAGCCCATTCTTTGGTTAGAATTACAAACTAATTTTGCTTTAATGCTTGATAATTTTAACCATGGGTAGACAATATTCAGAGGTATCAATGACAGAAATATTAAACACTAATTCCAAAATCTGACTCTTTGGGGGATGTTTATATGTCAGGCCTATGGGTACAGTGTCACCGACCGAACCCATCATTTATTATTCTAAAAAAACTAAAACCATGTGATTTTAATATTAGCTTTGTGCTGTTGTACGTTATTTGCTGTAAATAGATACTATTGGCTATCATATTTGATATAATATGAAAAAGAATTGAATTCTGATGAATTTTTATCAGGATATCAACATTTAGAGTGATTTATTACATGCAAAACTACAAATATGTATACTAACGTATACATTTTCGTAAAGCTCGGGATGTCTGCTTTCCAAATATACCAGAATCATTGGGATTGATTCATTTGTGTCGAATACCCATTCAGTATAATGTGCATAGGTTGCAAAATGCAGGGAATTTCGCAATTGTACATTCTAAAAGAATTTTTAACACCCCTAGTCTTTATTCGAATTCCTTGGCAAAAATGAGGCTGTGGCTATTGCAATAAATGTGCCTTTTCAGGCTAGGAAATAAGTAATAATTATTGAATTTAAATATAATACACAGGCGTTGATGTTGTTATATTCAGGAGACTTTGTGTACCACTGTCGACTTTATGCCGTAGGCCTAATTATTACAAAAAAAGAGAACCTACTGTACCAACACAGTTATTTTATGGTAATAAAATGGATATTTTTACAAGATCAAGTCAAACGTCCCTCATCAACCAGACCCTCATTTACAGCCATTGCCAACATCCATTCTCTAGTGTTGACTTTTCATTTAATTTTGCTAGACGAATTTCTGAGTAATATGTCTCATTCTTACACTAAATCATTTGGTTTAATGAGGCTGAAATAAGGCAAAATAACAGTAGGGAAACTATAGGTACCTGAATTATAGGTATAGGAATCAAAATATTGCCCACAGGGGGGGGGGGGGGGGCGTTTTGACGGGGCGTTTTCATGTGGGGACGTTTTGACGAATACATGTCATGACCGCCCCTTGCCATGACCGCCCTGGTAGCGCACATTAACAATGACCGCCCCCTTTATTTTTCGCTCGCCGATTGACCGATGTAGAAGGTGTAAATGTTGGTAAGAGTTGTGCGACCTGTAGGCGTGAGGCAGTATGATGTTTGAATGCATTACATACGGTAGTTACTGCATATAGGAAATATCTCCTTTAATTTAAAGTTAAAACTTAAGTTTAAATGGTATGCATTTGAAGCCTGATAGTAGGCCTAAGTTTACAGAGTCAAATCGTCTTCTTGTCAATAATATTCTCTATCATCTAGATGTATACATAGGTCCTGATGTTCGAGCTTGACCCCCATAGTCATTCCCTTGGTAGTTAGGGAGATTATTCTACAAATCTTCCTCCATTTATATTAGTCCTGGGTATGACCATGAAGTGCCTTTCTCTCCCTTCTTCTCTATCTCTATTTCCTGGGTAAGACCATGAAGTGCCTTTCTGTCTCTTTTCTTTCTCTCTCTCTCCCTTCTTCTCTATCTCTATTTCCTGGGTATGATCATAAACTACGTCTCTCTCAGCTCACCCGCTCTTGATATAACCATATTACATGTGTTGATAAGGGCGTAAAACAACCAATCTCACTCACCTCCTCCATTTATAACCATAATAAATTCCAAAAGAAATTCGTGTCAACATTTAATATTCGTCTTAAAATCAGTTTGAAATATCCAGATACATGATGTTTGGAAGCTGTTAAAAGTTGACGATGTAAAGACAAAATATCTAGGAGGGCCTCAAAATGTAGAAACCATACACTGTTTCATATTTCTGACCTGAAATGTTTGTTTCTTGTTATAATTTACTGCTTCCATCATGGACATTAAGTATTTTGCCGGCATCGTAGTAAGGGCTTTGTACCAACACAGGGCAAATTAAAAGATTGTAAATTCTCACACAAGGTTTCATTGAAAATAAAATCGAACAGGGGCATTCCATGGGGTTTTTCTTTTGTCTCATTTCATATTCTTTCCTTCTTTCCCTCTCACTCTCTCCTCCCCCGTCGCCTTCCCCGTCTGCCTACTCCTACACCTCTCACCTCCCCCTCTTTCTCTCCCTCATATCTTTTTCCCACTCTCTCACAATAATAAATAATAAATAAATAATAAAGGCTATTTAAATTACACACTTTAAATCCAAAGAAGACATAAACACAATGGGGTAGTTGCATAAATTTCACGTACATTTATGTGATGTATGTTCACTCTAGTGCCAAAAGTTACAATCTCTACGTGAATCAAGTAAATCCTGGTGCCAATCGCATTTCTTACAGCAAAAACTATTAAATAGTGAAAACACTAGCTTTACCTCTGTGATCCTATAGGTGTCTGTATGGACAAATCGCACAGAGAAATATTCTTATATATAGGCCTATGCATTGTTCCTATAAGCATGGATACATGAATAAAAAGTTATGATGACTTATCTATTTTTTTTTTGCAACTGACTTCATGGTACAGGGGTCCACACACTTATTTTCAACAAACTGCCCTGATTCAGGGTTATCACCGCGTTTTAAAGGAATGAACATAAATGCTTTCCGTGATTAACAGATTAGAGAAATTTTTCCTTTCTTTAAATTGGTTTAAAGATAAAAGAATATAATAACACTCTGTTTCTCATTCTCAACTCATACATGACCGTCAGTAAGACTATAGCCTACCTATAGCAACTTGTGTCTATAAATTAAGGCCTTTAGCTGGACCCAATTTATAATTTTCGAACGGCTTTTAGAGTGGTCAATACCAAAAATAATACTTTCATTAACTCAACTGGTGGAAGTAATATTGCACTTAACTTGACCCATATAATTAGCCTATCTGTTTTCTCACATACATTGTGAGAGGTGGAGACTGGAGGTGGCAGAAGCATTCCTCACACCTGTGCGATTTGTCACTCACTCACTGCAACACAAAAAAATGTTAGCCTAAAATTCATTATTCACTATCATTTGGTATTATAACATCTACCCCACGTCGATATTTTTGCATTTAGATATCAATTGATTATTTCAGACAATTATTAACCAGTTTAGTTATGGTAAGGGCGGTCATGATAGGGGCGGTCATGACGAGACCAACGCGGTCATCACTTGTACCCGTTTTGACTGGCATTCGAACCACCGTATACCCTTTAACTTTAACTTAGTTTAAGCTAGGCCTACAAGGTGATCGTATACGCACAAAAAAACGCAAAACTGTCAGCATCATGTGGGATTTTGAATGATCTAAATCGGTGAAGATCTCGCAAGATTGTGTCAGTTTTTCTTAAACTATATTTATCAGTATTACAGCGGACAGTTCATTAGAATCGACCATATACACGGCGTTGCCGTATAACGGCATATGGGCGATAATAGGGAAAGAGATTGAATATCTTATTTGTCTCAGTATATCGAAATATATACAACTTATTGTTTAGTCATCATGGGTCACTAAACATGTATGGGTCTAGAAATACTGAAATTGTCAACTGAAACGTACTCACCACTGGAAATATCCTACAATGCAAAATCAACGGAAAACTTCCAATCTTACCTTTTTTGAATATGGCGGAACTGAAGTGACCAGGATGTAAACAGAGCTGTCTGTGACGCCATCTGTTGTCAGGTGCGCACGGCAGTCACATAAGCGGCCGTGCTTTCCATATATAGCCTACTTCCATGGACGTTATAAGAAGACCTACCGTAGGCCTACGTCAAATTGGTGACGCAAATATTCAGTTCAACCGGTGTCACTCTTAATATTTGACTTTGTATTGAAGGTCCCTATCTTTTCTTTTGGTGTGGGGATAATGTATTTCAATTTGACTGACATTTTGACTTCAATAGTTTGATTGTTGATTACTTTTAGCTTCATTCAAGAGATAAATCACTCTTAATTCTATGCTTTTGATGAGATCTATCTGCAAATTAATGACTTGAGTATAAGACCTTTTTATTCAAATTTTTGACTTGGTATGAAAATATATAGGCCCTATTTCTTTGACTGGTACAGTGATCTTGGAATTCATCAATTTGAAATATAAATATTTCATTATTTAAATGAGAGCAAATAAGTTCACAAGGTGATGGGACCTGATGGGACCTTCACATAAGTTCATAAGTAAAAAATGGCTGTTATATTTTGATTTCAATTTTCCTTTAAAAATTTATCATATACGGTAATTAGGAATTTATTATTTTGTCAATCCGAAATGTCAATTTCCCACTGATATCAGAAATAGTAGCCTATCAGAAATAGTAGCCTATTGGTACGTTATTCCATGATTTGGCCGTGAGCGTACAATATAATCGATATACTTGCCGCTCACAAGGTGGACAATATAAACTCTGTGTATTGTACAGTGACGTCACAATTGTTCGAGACTATCGGTGAGCTATGCGGACAACACAATTTGATGAAATAAATCAAATAAAGTTGTAATAAGTTAAGAATCATGGAATAAAAGCCAGAATAGCACAGTATCGCGTCTTCGGGGGCCTATATTCTCTGAGTATGGCCGAAAAACAATTCGGCCTACGGCCTCATAGTTTTCGGCCATACTCGGAGAATATAGCCCCCCTCATATGCAATACTATGCTGTTCTTGCTATAATATTGGCTCAATATCAGAAACTGATATCAGAAATAATATTGGTATGATATCGGCTCAATATCAGAAACTGATATCTTAAATAGTAGGCCTATTGGTCTGATATTAGCTCAATATCAGAAACTTATATCAGAAATAATATTCATATGACATAGGCTGGATATCAGACTCATATCAGATTCTGATATTGGGCCAATTGAATATGAGGGTTCTGATGTTGAGCCGACAAACTTTTGTAATAGCATTTTCCTGATTTTCTTTAAAGGAGAGCATGAATTGTTGTATGTGGGATTGTTTGATTAATAAATAGGAATCCATGGTCCAAGAAACAAAGACTGAAGACATTAAGTGAGAGTTAGCAATTTTATTTACACAAATAAATTGTATGAATTAGGTACAATATTTTGACTTTGCGATTGACTATTTTGACTTTACGATCAACTTTTGTGACTACGATTGACTATTTTGGCTTTACGATTGACTATTTTGACTTTATGATTGACTATTTTGAATTTACGATTGACTATATTGACTTTACGATCGACTATTTTGACTTTACGATTGACTTTTCTAATTTTACGATTGACTATTTTGACTTAAAAATTGACTATTACAACTTGACGATAAACATTTCTGACTTTACGATTGACTATTTCGACTTAACAATTGACTATTTGAAATTTACGATAATTTTTTCAGACTTTACGAATGACTATTTTTACTTTACGATTGACTTTTCTGGCTCTATGATTGACTATTTTGACATTAGGATTGATTATTTTGACTTTTCGATTGACATTTCTGACTTAACGATTGACTATTTCGACTTAACAATTGACTATTTCAACTTTACGATAGACTTTTCTGACTTTACAATAGATTATTCTGACTACGATTGACTATTTTTTACTTAACGATCGACTATTTTGACTTAACGATGAAAATCAGAAATAGTATTGGTATGATATCGGTTCAATATCAGAACTGATATCAGAAATAGTATTGGTACGATATCGGCTCAATATCAGAAACTGATATCAGAAATAGTATTGGTACGATATTGGCTCAATATCAGAAACTGATATCAGAAATGGTATTGGTCTGATATCGGCTCAATATCAGATCTGATATCAGAAATGATATCGGCTCAATATCAGAACTGATATCAGAAATAATATTGGTACAATATCGGCTCAATATCAGAAACTGATATCAGAAATAGTATTGGTCTGATATCGGCTCGATATCAGATCTGATATTAGAAATAGTATTGTTATGATATCGGCTCAATATCAGAACTGATATCAGAAATAATATTGGTACAATATCGGCTCAATATCAGAAACTGATATTAGAAATAGTATTGGTCTGATATCGGCTCGATATCAGATCTGATATTAGAAATAGTATTGGTACGATATCGGCTCAATATCAGAAACTGATATCAGAAATAGTATCGGTATGATATTGGCTCAATATCAGAAACCGATATCAGAAATAGTATCGGTATGATATCGGCTCAATATCAGAACTGATATAGGGCCGATCGAAATTCGGGTTCTGATGTTGAGCCGACAAACTTTTGTAATAGCATTTTCCTGATTTTCTTTAAAGGAGAGCATGAATTGTTGTATGTGGGATTGTTTGATTAATAAATAGGAATCCATGGTCCAAGAAACCAAGACTGAAGACATTAAGTGAGAGTTAGCAATTTTGTTTACATAAATAAATTGTATGAATTTGGTACAATATTTTGACTTTACGTTCGACTATTTTGACTTAACGATCAACTTTTGTGACTTCATGATTGACTATTTCAACTTGACAATTGACTATTTTAACTTTACGATAACATTTCTGACTTTACGATTGACTATTTCGAGTTAACAATTGACTATTTCAACTTTACGATAGATTTTTCTGACTCAACAATAGATTATTCTGACTACGCTTGACTATTTTTTATTTTATGATCGACTATTTTGACTTAACGATCAAAATCAGAAATAGAATTGGTATGACATCGGCTCAATATCAGAACTGATATCAGAAATAGTATCTGTACGATATCGGCTCAATATCAGAAACTGATATCAGAAATGGTATTGGTCTGATATCGGCTCGATATCAGATCTGATATCAGAAATGATATTGTCTGATATCGGCTCAATATCAGAAACTGATATCAGAAATAGTATCGGTACGATATCGGCTCAATATCAGAACTGATATAGGGCCGATTGAAAATTCAAAGAATTTGGGGAAATATATTTAAGGAGAGCTTGAATAAGGTACATAAGAGGATAATCAAAGCATCCATAATACTTTCATTTTCATCAGAAATTGATATCAGAATGATATCCATCTGATATCAGATCTGATATGGTAAAAATTCTAAAATCTTTAAAAATTCCTATTTCAGCAAGAATTTTGGGAAATATATTTAAGGAGAGCTTGAATTAGATACATAAGAGGACAATCAAAGCATCCGCAAATACTTTCATTTTCATCAGAAATTGATATCAGAATGATATCCATCTGATATCAGATCTGATATGGTAAAATTTCTAAAATCTTTAAAAATTCCTATTTCAGCAAGAATTTGGGGAAATATATTTAGGGAGAGCTTGAATTAGGTACATAAGAGGATAATCAAAGCATCTGCAGATAATTTTTTTTATATCAGAAATTGATATTAGCCTGATATCAGCCTGATATCAGAATCTGATATAAAAAAAATTCTAAAATTTTTAAAAATTCCTATTTCAGCAAACTTTGAACAGGAGAGCTTGAAACCCCCTTTTTGCATGAACTTTTTTTAGTATGTAATAATTTCTTGCTGATTGGAATCTGATATCAGCCTGATATCCGCCTGATATCAGAATGACATGCCTATCTGATATCAGATCTGATATCAGATTCTGATATCGGGCTGATATCAGCTTTCTTGGTGGGAAGGCGGATATTATTAGACAAAAATGCCTTGCATGACTACAAAGCATTAGCACAATATAATGCACAACGTTATTTGCATTGGGCCATGTTCAATACCCTTGGGTAGAGTTGCAGAGTGAAAAGGCACGCTATCATTATTCAGAAAAGCCAATCCAGATGAACACAAATTATGTATCGTGCCTCAAGGCAGAGATAGTGTTCTGAGTAATTTTTTGATTCTGCCTTGTCCAAGGTATATTCAATGGTAAGATATTATTACACCTTTGTTAAAGTTGCATTCTCAGCTATTGTAGCATACAAAACCTCACCAAATTTAGTCATATTATGACTTGTACGATTGAATTCATAGGCAAAAGCGCATGAGGGACGATCTGTCGTCCCATATTTCCCGAGGGCGTAGTGATTTTCGGTGAGTGAGCGTAGCGAACGAACCGAAAATCACTACGCCCTCGGGAAATATGGGACGACAGATCGTCCCGAATGCACTTTTGCATTTATTATCACCTTAATAGAGGTTGGAACAATACATTTTTTGACATTTTAGCTGGAAAATGGTTGGAATTCGATGGAAATCGATGGCAAAACGTGCACGTAGACTGCCCCTCCCAGCCCCTCCCACCTCGAGTTTGTATTTACATCCGGGTCTCCCATATCAATGCGCACTTGACCTGGCGGGTAGTGAGAAAGTTTTATTACGCTGCAGAATGTAGTTCTGTTTTGAAATGTTATTTCGGTTAATTTTTGTTTTTTTTGCCAATCTTAAGAGATGAATACGATTAAAAATACTTAATAATATAAATGCCGTTCAGTTTGATATTTAAATTCCTGTACTTTTCGTGTTTGAACACGCCGGGTCTTTCCTAGCGGTACATATCAATGCGCACTTGACCTGCCGGGTAGTGAGAAAGTTCTATTACGCCGCAGAATGTAGTTCTATTTTGAAATGTTATTTCGGTTAATTTACGGTGTTTTACTATTATTAAGACACGAATACGATTTAAAATACCTAATAAGTAAAATCTCTTTCACTTTAATATTCAAATTTGTCTACTTTTCGTGTTTGAAATCGCTTTTTTTCGCTCGACTCGACTCGACTCGAATGTAGTTCTGTTTTGAAATGTTATTTCGGTTAATTTTTGTTTTTTTTGCCAATCTTAAGAGATGAATACGATTAAAAATACTTAATAATATAAATGCCGTTCAGTTTGATATTTAAATTCCTGTACTTTTCGTGTTTGAACACGCCGGGTCTTTCCTAGCGGTACATATCAATGCGCACTTGACCTGCCGGGTAGTGAGAAAGTTCTATTACGCCGCAGAATGTAGTTCTATTTTGAAATGTTATTTCGGTTAATTTACGGTGTTTTACTATTATTAAGACACAAATACGATTTAAAATACCTAATAAGTAAAATCTCTTTCACTTTAATATTCAAATTTGTCTACTTTTCGTGTTTGAAATCGCTTTTTTTCGCTCGACTCGACTCGACTCGAGTCTGTCATTGCCAGTGAATCGATGCAAATGGATTTATCAAGACGCAGATTGTAAGGTAAGTTCAAATCAACATAATATAACTTTATTTTCAACAAGAAACACTTCTCAAAATGGCCATCATTTAGACACATTGTAGTTGATGTTAACATTCACGCTCCCATTAATGGTGGCACCATAAAACATTGCGCTGAGCCCCTGTTTAGATTGTTTGTCCAACTCTTTCGGGGCAAACATGGCCGCTTCAGATGGAATTGGGTCAATGTCACTGTGAATCGGTACCATTTCCTGCTCGATGTTCACTATTGTCGAGCTCTTTTTCGGTCGTTTCTCCACTGGTGCTGCCCCGGTCAAAATATCACTCATTTGCTTCTGTTTCTTGAGGCTAGCCACACTATAATTATTAATGGAATTTAGATTCCTGTGGCCGGTGAGCTGGGCAATCTCGGTGGGCGGAACATTGTGGTCAGCCAGATCTTGGACGTTTTTTTTGCGTAGAGAGTGGTTCGTCAACTTTAGGCCTGATGACAATGGCGATGTGATGTTTCGAACTATTTTACTTAAATAATTCTTTCCCATAGGCTTTTTTAGGTACCAGCAGTGGTCGGCCTCTTTCGCTGATCTGTTCACAGATAAATAAAATGGCGAGTCGGGGGTCATCATCTCGCTTGGTCTTTTGGAGGCAAACTTTTTGTATAGCAATATAGGGCACTTTTCGTCATCGCCAGTTGCAAATATCTTAGCATTGAAGGCCCGATGATTACTTGCTTCTCCTTTACGTGTCTTAGTCACCCTCTCGTGAAATTCCAAATAGCTTCCTTCCTCGCCTTCTTTCAATGACAAATCACCCCAGCAGATATTTCGTGGCTCTGTGCAGCCTCGAAGCCCTAAAGTAGAGGTGAATATGAAAAAAATTGTATTTTGTAATGATTCGCCATTTTGAGAACCTAATTTCCCAATTTCCCACAATTTGTCAGTCATCTTGGCAGTGATGTTGTCTGCTTTGTTCGGCCGATTGCCCTGTCCCATCTCCTTTAGCTCTTTTCTTCGAGCGCCGAGAGTCTGCCTCGTCAGGTCGAAGATTGGAGATTTATCGAGGTCCACAGCATTTTTTTGCTCTGTTAGATGTCTGAAATAATTAATTTAAACCCAATATTATCACTCTATTCTTGCTCGATTATGTTTATTTGATGACAGTGCATTTCTATTTATTATTATAGGTCTTCGACAGAAGTTAAAGATATGGGCGGCACCATAAAGCCTGAACTGCCGCCAACAAAAATCGTCGATGCTCCTCCCCCGGGAACAACCACCGTTTATGTGAGTATCGTTTTCTTTAGCTTATAAATCAATATTAAAGAAATAAACATTAATAATTGTTACCTAGTAATGCCTCGATACATGGCAGTGAGGCTGTCGGGTTGATAATTCTCTCCATCCACTTTCTTGGCGGACATAAGGAACTTCGCCATATGGATATTTAACCTCGAAGGGTCGATAGTAACAATTTCATCTTGGATATTCGTGGTCCTGAGATATTCGTCAAATCTTTTCACAGCCTGAAATAATAATGTTAAAACAATATTAGCTGGGGGGTAAGGGGTTGACATAATAAAAATGTCAAAACTACTCGGAAATGGACTTTCTACGCTCATCGATGCTCAAATGTCTAGCGAGAAATTTTTTTTTAAGACTTCAGGTTACTTACACGTCGAGTCGCACGGATAGTGTTGATATTTCTTTTTTCATTGATATATTTTTCCACCTCACGTTGGTTTTCGAGAATTTCTGCTTGTATTTCTCCTTGGTCACGAATGAATTGCTCTATAACCTCCATATTGTTGTCATTTTCAGTGACAGGATGCGCCTCCCCAAAGTCGTCTGCTTCCAACAAACTTACTTCGGCGACAACTTGCGGGCCTTCATCATCGGGTACGACGAACTCAAACTGTTCCTCAAAACTGGTATCCAACATTTCCACCAAGAAATCACCTGGAATGTATTCGAAGTTGACATCGCCTGTTTCTGCTCCGATTTCTGTCACTATAGACACCATGAACTCTGAATACAACTCTTTATAGAGCAGCTCAAAAACTTCTAGCTCCATCTTGAGCGTCTCAAACGATGGAACTATTTTCTACGGTCTACGAACTATTTCATACGATCAGCGGTAAACGTATTTTCTACCTACACCTATCAACGATTATAAGGTAAAGTCATTAGAGAAAATAAGCTATTTTATTATTTTCCTTTAATAATGAAAGCTTGATATCATGTGTATTTTTTGTGCAGAAGGAATTATTTAAATAAAAATATAGAAAAAACGATCGGGACTATTTTGTTCATTACGGTGCGGGTAATACGGCGGGGAGCGGGTAATACGGCGGCCGTATTACCCGCTCTCTGTGATATGACGACCAGTGCTTAAGCCAACCTCTAGAAAGGTATAATAAATATATATTCTGCTGCTGAATTGGAAGTAGGATTTGTCAATCGAAAACAGTCGGCCGTGAGCGATAATAAGTGAAGTCACCATAATAATGTATTTGGGTGGGTCCTCCAATTACAATATAAGAACGTTTATGAAGCCCTATAGCAAAAACAACTGGACAAAATTACCCCAAGATTTTGGTCAAATGACTTAGATGGGTTATAGAATTAAACTGAATTACTTCTGTGACGTAACTTCCTTCCTTGTCACTCGTCCTCTCAAGAACTATAGCTAGAACTGTCATCATCCATTCACATCGGCTTTGAACATTTCTCTCCGCCCATCCCCTTTATGACATCATAGAGTATACAATACTCAGAGCAGGTATGTCAGTGTCGAAACATCAACACCTCCAATACTCCCATAAATAAGCCATTTACATGAATCTGTGCTTCTTTCTCGTTCATAATGTTTGATATTTTGTACCAATGTGATGTTGCATATTGGTGCATTGCCAATGGAGTTAATGAGTGTAGCGACGCATTACATGGCATTAGCCTTAGGATTGTACATGAAAAAGCAAGGAATTTAGTTCTATAGTTGCCGATCGTACTTTGGTTGTTGATGCAAAGACGATGCAGCTACCGGCATTAAACAACACAGCCATTTACGTTTGAATATTATACTTTATTTCGTAATGGGACATTTATGAGAGGTTGGTAAACATGGTTGGAATAAGTTGGTAAAGAGACACTTCATTATCAGTAGGTAACATAAACATCTGAGTTTAACAGAGTGAATTCTTAGTGATATCATTTCTTGGTACATATAATCCTCAGAGCAGAGCCACACTCAACCCCTATTAGTTGGTAATTTTGTTGTTATGAGTCTTTTATTTATAGTAGGGACGGCGGGTGGCGATTTAACGTATCAGTCCTTTCCCTCGTGTGTCCTGTTGTAAAAATGTACTGAGGTCTGGAAGATGAGCGGGCACCTGGAAGTGCCAGGTGGCGCGCCAGTGGTGAGGGCCAACATCCGGGGTGGGTTTATCACGTTCTCACACCTGTCTGCTGTTCAATGAGGAGGAATTACTGCAAGCAGCTCTTCCTACCATATTAAACCTTCCTCATTGACGTGCATCACCAGCAATTGTATTATTTTAACATTATTAAGGAACAGGATGTGGCACCACCCTTCCTGGCTGGTGGTAATTAGTACTAATTATGTCTTAATTAAATACGGTACAGTGTTGCACACTGGTACAACAGGAAGAGCTTGGAGTGAGCGAGATTTGTTGCTTCACGCCCTTATCAACACATTTAATATGGTTATATCAAGGGCGGGAGAGCTGAGAGGGACGCAGTTTATGATCATACCCAGGAAATAAAGATAGAGAAGAAGGGAGAGAAAGACAGAAAGGCACGTCATACCAAGGACCGAGCTTGGTGATAAGTTTGCTAACACTAGTAATGAACAATGATTAACTGTAGCAAAGACAACTGGACAAAGTCTAACAAAAGTTTGGTCAAATGACTTTTAGATGGGAACGAATGGGACAGAAAGCAGAACATTTTCCCTTTTACCCGGTCCCTAAGAATTCTATTAAATGAAGAGATGACAATTTATTATTTTAACAAAATGCATGTACAGTTCTTCACCAACGTTAGCTTAGAATGCAGCTTTTTAATGGGGAGTCCATTGGTGGTGTTTTAATGTGAGTCTAACATTGTTAATTCTTACACATACAAATTTTCAAGTGATATCATTTTGGATTTTTCAGAGTACAAAAAGTCTTCAAAAGTCTGCAAGTCGGATATGATCTATTGACCCGATGCCCGTCGGCAGTGCATTACAGTGGTTTCTATCTAATCACCCTGATACTTACTTGAACGGCATAAATCTAAAAGGAAGAAAATGTTTATCCATAGTCATTGAATGTTGACCACACCCATCTTTAAATGCTCGTAGCAGTATTGTCAAATAATCTCTAATCTTTTCTGGTGTTACTTTGTTGATTATAGCGCAAGTCCTTCCTGTAGCTTTGATCTAATCTTGACTCACTATATTCTGAATTAATACCTCTTCCGTCTTTGTTTCCACTATGTTTATGGGATACTTTCTTTATCAATGCCATGTCATTCTAATTGCTCCTGAATGTGATAATTTGATACAACAATTGTTATTTTGTGCTGTTATGGCAATCCACTTAACGTTCTCTATGTAGAAAAAGACAAAAGAAGAAGAAAAAAGGTCAATGTATAATGGTTTACACACTGTGTGTACACACCTGAACCGTAATTAGCAATCATGATTAACGAGTCTGGAGTCTTCATCTACTTCATCAGTCATTCATCCTTTATTAAATTATCTTTTCTTAAATTTTCTTGTAAATATATCAAATGCTAATAATTGACTTTGTTTTATATAATGTCTGTATTGTTTATTTCTTATGTACTATTTGCTACCTCAGCCAAGAAATTTTACTTCAGGACATCACGAAAACCACTATTCTTGTGAGCGTGTTTTGTTGACCAACTTTCCTTAATAAAGATTTTGTGAGCAAAAAAAGTAGGTAAAATATCGTGAGGAGAACTCTTGGAATGGGCCAATTCATGGAACTTTAGTCAAAAGGATTTTTAAAAAAAATGGAAACAGGTTTCTTATTCTTTTAGGAATAAGAAAAAGCGTACTATCAATGGCTTGTAAGTACATGATTATAATATAATGAATATATATAATATGATGACAAAGTATCTAGAGACATTAGATACAAGAGTATGGGATTAACACAGAATTTAACATACCCTATGTGCACGGAAATGGCGGCCGATGGTATACTTTAGCTTTCTTTTGGAAATCAATGCATTATTTATATCTTTTGGTGCTGGCCGTCCCAATATCCACTATTTCCTGTCCGATTTCAACATTCAAACAATCTTTCTGTATCATCTGTGGGCTAGACCTTAACACCTTCCACCACTCTGGTGGGATAGCCCTTTTTCAGAACCCTACGTAAGAGGAAGTGTGTGTTTACATGATGATATCATCTAAATATTAATAAAATAATCTTCTCAGAAACTGCCGGCCAGATTTCCGTTATATTTCACATGCACATTGCCAAAAATGGTGCCAAGCCATTCCGCTATGTTTCATTAACACTTTTAGAAGACATCAGGGTTTTAAATGGGTTGAAATTGAACACCCCCATATAGGGTCCCCATCGGTGCCTGAAAACAATCCCCTATCAGTGCCCCTACACCAGAATGAGGCGATTTGCATATTGTGTGTGTATATAGGTCAGTGCTAACCTATAGGTCATAGGTGTCATAGCATGGACACTTTTTGAAATGTGGTTTTCTACACTTTACTCCCGATTTTGTTAGTTATACTTGGTAATGTTACTTATAATTTAAGAGCTAAAATGGTTGTAAGCTCTGATATCATGAAGACATTAATTTACTGAACCTATATAGGAAAAATAAAACGATATCTGCTATGCCTGAATAGATAGTGTTTATGGACCTAACATAGTGTCTCAGCCGATAAGGGCAGCTGGAATGTCTAATCTTACATACACAGAGAGAGGCTATGATGGCCAAGTGGTGTTAATACTTGATGTTCATTTAGCATTTACTGAGAGATCTGCAGGGGAAGAGATCAGCGGGTGGGAGATCGGCAGGGGATGAGGTCGGCGTGTAAGAGATCGGCGTGTAAGAGATCGGGTGTGTGAGAGATTGGTGGGTGATGAGATCGGCGGGTGATGAGATCGGCGGGTGATGAGATCGGCGGGTGATGAGATCGGTGAGTGAGAGATCGGCGGGTGAGAGATCGGCGGGTGAGAGATCAGTGGGGTATGAGATCGGCGGGTATGAGATCTGCAGGGGATGAGATCGGCGGGGGATGAAATTGGCGGGGGATGAAATTGGCGGGGGATGAAATTGGCGGGGTATGAAATCGGCAGGGGGATGAAATCGGTGGGGGAATAGATAGGCGGGTGACAGATCAACGAGGCGGGGGGAGATCGGCGAGTGACAGAACGCATCTCAGCTGTGTCTGTCTGTCTGTTTCTCTCTTTCACCCTTTCTTTCTTTGCCTCAGTCTTCAGCACTGTGTACAGTGTGTAAAATCAAATTTGTTTTCTTTGCCCGCTAAGTTGGCGGGTGAAATCACAGCAGGTAAAATCAGAGATTTACCCGACCACACAGAAAAAGAATCTAAACAGGGTTCCATTTTTGGTATGATGTTAATACAGATACTAAGTTATAGAGACAGCATGAAAGAGACAGATGGTGGGAGAGGGAACAAGGTGAGATAAGGATGTGGGCCTGTCCCACTAGCAAATCCCGTGCGTAGCACGGGCATTTGCTCGTTGTTGATTAAGCAAATAGTTTATTGAATGATTGACAGTAAAGAGAAGTTGCAAATACAAATCAAAAAATTAATCTCAGAATAAGCCTGCACATGTTGAACTGATATAATATTGTTAGAGATATCTATATATAAGGGATGATTATGAAGAGAAAAGAGAAAAGAGAAAACGAAATGTACAGACATTTATCAATAGCAAAGTGACTTTAAAACAAATTTATATACAAAATCAGGAATCCCCGAAGGATTATACCATTTTTACACAGAAATATTGTAACTGTATATAAAATAACAGAAATAAAACAAAATACACAGTGTTGTTAAAGTCTATGGAAAACTTTTTATTTTCAGTTGTCACTACATCTCCATGGAGTATTTATGCAATTAGATCTGAGCTATAACATCCACCCTGGCACAGAATGCTGCCTCATTGCCAGCATCTGGACCTGCACTTGGCCTGATTTCAACTTGGAATATCCGTGGCTTTGGGATGTGTCTGACCTGGGACAACTCTGAGCATGAGCAGCGTTTAAACAAGGAGGTGAAGGCCTTCTTGAACTTGTGGTCTCGCCATGCATAGATGATGGGGTTAATCCAGAAGTTGATGTCAAATATGACAATGAAGGCATACTTGAACGCGTGGTGGATGGGTGTAGAGTCAGGTTTCAGTGTCATGGCATTGATAGTGTAGGGGATGTAAAGTATAAAATACAGCAGGACCACGCTTGCCATCATCATACTCATTCGTACCTTGTGTAGAAAAGTACATTAGACCTCCAACAGGAAAATGAGTTGCAAAAAAAGATCAAAGACAAGATCAAGCTGATTCCAAAGATAGTTAACAGTTGGACATTGATGTAAATACAAAGCTCCATCTTGTCATTTATAATAGTTATAATAAAATCTTTATCCTGAGCATATAATCAGTGGCTGTACTGCTTTGTATCAATTACAGTAAAAGTGTCAACCATATAATCATGTTATGTGTCACAGAAAAAGGAGTTTGAAGTTGTTCCAACAAAATAAACATTTAGCAAAGCTTTGAGACATTTAGAAGTTTATCTATTCACTAAATTTTGAGAAAACTTTAGCGGTATTTATGAATTGACAAACACTAGTAAAGAAGTACCACTAATTGTAGTCAATAAGATGACCTTAGAAAAACAAAGATATATTCAATACAGTCTTCAAATATAGTATATCATTTTTAGTACTAAAACACCTCTCTGAGAAAAAAAATCGGTTTTGTAACTTTTCAACTGATATCCTGTGCCATTACAGACCACATATTTTAAATGAACTAACCTCAGTTTTTCTCCTCCGGATCTGGGAAGAGTTGGGAATGTTGGTGGGAGCAACCTTCCTCATGCTCTTCAGGGCTATTTTAGTGATCCAGCCATAAAAGAAGGAGGTGATGGTGAGTGTGCCTATGAGATATCCAATGCCTGCATGCAGATATCGTTGAATGACAAACTTTTCAAAGGAGCAGGCATTGGTCCTCTGAGGCTCCCATTGTCCAATCAACATCAGCAAGGCACCAGTGAGGCACCCAACCCAGGTGACTATAGCCAGCACAAGGGTAGTCCCTCTACTCAACCCCCTTTCACACAGTCCTATCTGAGCTCTCATACTCTTCCACCTTTCTATTGATATGAGACAAAACATTGTGAACTGCACTGCAATCAGTATCAGTTCTACCCTGATTTGGGTATTACATAAATACCCAAAGTAAGGCCAGTCGGTGACAAAGAAGCTTCTCAAAGGGAGGATAATTGAAATGATAACACCATGGAGGAGGTCACTTATAGCAAGGCTGACCACTAGGGTGTAAGAGCGGAGGTACTGGTAGCGGAGGACAGCCACAATAGTGACCAGGTTAAAGACCACAGCCAGTAAACCCTGTAGAATGCGCAGGAAGATGTAGAATATCCACCAGCCACCCATTATGATCTTTAGTTTGGGGGGGGGGGGGGGTCACCTTGTGTCAGCCCACATCTAAGTAGTCATCACATGCCTCCCTGTATCACGTGAATGGTGTAAACTTGCAGCTCAGCCTATCTGGAATATGCAACAATCATAGATTCAGAACAATCATAGATTCATGTTTCTAACTAAGTATACTTAGATGGAATGCAATGATGAGTTGTTCTACTCATTGGGATCATATATGCACGAGTAGTTGAAATGGGTGTATGTTCGCAAGTGGCATAGCCACGAGTGATGATGCACCTATTTCGACTACAAGTGCTTATGATCCCAACGAGTAGAACAACGTTAAGTTTGCATTCCATATTTCTATCACAACTACCATGTTTAAATGATTTATTTACCTTGCATAGCTTTCACCAATACTTTTTGACTTTCTGCCATCATCATGCATCCCAAACACTTTATGAAAGACTACAAGTTACAATCTCATTAAATAATACGGCGATTTCAGAATGAGACTATTGGCCCACTTTCTTGACTGGGAAACTTTTCAAAGTGACCAATGAATATCATGGGAGTTCTTGGATTGTAATATTCAAACTTTAAACTTACTCCCAACATTAAGAGGCATGTTTAGATCCATACCCAATAGTATAACAAATAAACATCTCATATAATTAATTAATATAACTTCAAAATTCATAATCAAAAGGGCTTAAAATAAAGAATTCATAAGACCTTACAGAATGGACCTTTTTTATACAGAGAATTGTTATATCATATTACGCAATCATATGTAACAATGATTAACCACATTATTATCAATAGCCTAAATCATCATTAACCCATATAACTCTAATTGCACATCATTAGATTAATCAATCTTAGAATCGATCTGATGAGATTCTGGGAGGTTTTTTTTCTTTATAGATTCCCTCAAACCACTTCCGTCCCCATAGATCAGTCCCTTTAGATCAGTATCAGTCCCTATAGATCAGTATCAAGACTTCCGTCTCCATAGATCAAGACTTCCGTCTCCATAGATCAAGACTTCCGTCTCCATAGATCAACCCAACCCTGTCAAGTATAGAATGAAAAAAAAAAGCTAAAGGACCTGACGAGGCTCGAACCCTAAACGTTCTCTGCAGAAGTCAAGCACTATAACCACTACACTATGGAGCTGGTGGACATATCGCGGCTGAATTTTGCTAGCGTACTGATACCATACACAGCCGCTTGCGCGCACCCGGACTGCTTTCGAATGAAATCCTCAAATGAAATATAGACTACCGTACACAATGCAACGCCAAGTGAACGTGCACATGAGTGGCTATGCCGAAGGGTCTCCACATCTCTTCCGGTCTACGAAACGTAAGCACGTATAGCCATTCATTCATTACTCGACGAGAGGCGACCAATAACCGCCTTAAGAAGGCGGTGCACAAGCAGGCATATTTCGAACCCTTCTGTCTCCCCGGGCCTTCACAGCCATGGCTCAATACCTTCCACAACTCAACCTGGCCGTGTCGTTTTCCTATTAAACATACCGATAGCTGACAACCTTACACAGAAATCGCAACGATATGACTTCCTCTGCAAGTTCTGTCCGAAGAACTAATCAATCTAGGCTGTAAAATAGATTTTCGATATTTCTATACTAATCCTATGGGGATGCGTTGGCACGTTTGCGCCACCATGTTGGAGCCCTAAGGGAACCACTGTGCTTACTGCACCCGTTCCCGGAAGTCACGTTTACGCTAATAAACGTAACCGGCAAATGGGATATATTCGAAATGGATAGCTGTAGTGTTGATATATTTATAGGGTGGGTAGCGTAGATGTACACAGTACGTCTACGGTATTTAACACTAAATCAAATGGATATTGTAGGTAGGAGGGATAGAGAGAGCTAGGGTGGGTGGATGGGTTCTATTTCCGAATCAAAACAACCAAACAAAAGCAATACGGATACGGTAGTAGGCCTAGCTAGGCCTACACTAAGTATGCCACAAAAATAAATCATCCCGAAGGGCCTCCTAGCGGTTTTGATACTTCTGGATTCCCGTCGACTAAATCTTCGCTATCGGGCTCAAACACTATTTAAAACATTTCTACCGATTCAAATCGTTTATTTATTTCTTTTTTAAGTCCCTAGACACACGCAAGACGGCATTCGAGAACCGGAAGTGTCCGATGCTTTGGATAGCAAGCAGCGAAACCTTGCGAAAACACGCCGGCTGGCTGAACTTAAACATTAGTGAATACGCACCTCTGATTGGCTGTTGTAGCTGAAGCTTCATTCGGCCAGCCGTCGCGGTATTATATAGGTTCCGATTAAAGCGGTGCAAACTTGCGGCGTGTATACACATGGTTTCTGAACTCGCCATTCATTTATTACTTGATTCCCGTCGACTAAATCTTCGCTATCGGGCTCAGACACTATTTAAAACATTTCTACCGATTCAAATCTTTTATTTATTTCTTTTTTAAGCTGTCTCTACACCAGTGCCGATACCCTCTCCCGATACTGGCGATACTTGCGATTGCCATTTTTGTCCCGATAGTACAGATTTCCCCGATACATCGGGACCTGTCGGCGGCGTCAGTAAAGCCTCTACACTGGCGATGTTCGTCGGCCCACTGTCGGCGACGCACGCGATATTTCAAACAAGTTAGAAGTGATCGGCGACTGTCGCCGACAGCTGCCGATAGGTATAAGTATCGGGAGGCCGTTGGGAAAGCCTCTACACCACCCCCGACAGTTGGCCGATAAAAGCATCGGCAAGTATCGCCAACTGTCGGCGACGCACAATTGGGAGTGGTGTAGAGGCAGCTTTAAGTCCCTAGACACACGCAACACGGCATTGCAAGGATGAAGGAAAAAAAAGCTGCCCAGGCAAGACTCGACCTCCCAACCCTTGGATCTGAAGGCGAACGTTCTACCACTGAGCCATGCATCTTACTTGGGTGGGATGACTGAATTTGGCTATTTATAATGTAGGTTCCCCTCTTTTGCGTTTTCAGTAAAATAGGGAAATCACTTCCGGTCTCATAGAAAGGCTGCCGACTCTCATGGCTAAGCATGATATTCCGGAGGTTTTTGGAGGTTTTTGGACGGAATAAAGAAGGTTTGTCTATCTTTTTTGCTCTAACATTAAGGGAATCTCATCAAATCTCAACTAAAAGCAATAATTTCCTCGGATTTTTCTTCTCGAGGTTTCTAAAGCGTCAGGGAATTCTCGGGCTTCGCCCTCGAACTCCCTGACACTTTAGAAACCTCGAGAAGAAAAAACCTCGAAAATTATTCCTTAAGTAGTACTATGCAAGTCAAGTAAGAAGATCAAGTATTAACATCAGAGGTTAGCAACAACCATTTATACTTTCATGTATGTTATAAACTAATAAAATGATGTCAGTTGGATCACAGGGTCTAAAGCCTCCAGTCTCTATATAGAGACTGGAGCTAATATTAGCTCTTCAATATCCCACATATACAAGTTATAATCGAGTTATAATAGAATACTCCTTTTTCCATGTATGGTCTGCTACATTATACTATAACATATGTGTCTGGAAACATAAATCTATTATCATTGTTATCATTTGGTAAAATGTTCTACAACATGAATATTCCATGCCTTATTTGATTTTGGATTTTAAACTGGTGCGTAAATTCTACCTTTTATCTTGTTTTAAACTTAATTTAATCTGTTTTTGTACGTGATCATTTAAGGCTTAGTTTTATATCTTTTTTTTTTTTTTTTTTTTTTCAAAACATGTGGACGCCAATACGTTGGTAAGACCAAACAATTGCTCATGAAGCGCCTATATCAACACTTCAGGTGCATCACATACCCAGACACACCTGAACACAACACCAGTGTCGGCAGACACTTCAATGAACCCATACACCATGGGACTCAAGATGTCAGAGTCTATGTCCTGGAATTCATAAGCTGTTCCCCTGCCGAGGAGCAATCCGAGGACTTAAGGAACACCTTAGAGGCAAAATGGATACATCGTCTCAAGACGATAGCACCACAAGGTCTAAACATAATGGACGCCATCACCTGGCGCAACCGTCAACAACAAGCACCTTGAGGGGTGGGGTCAAACACTGAGGAGTCACGGTCGGGCTGTCTAGCCACGTTATAAATTTTTATCACCTATCGACAGCCCGACATTTGCTCCCAAGTGGACCCAATCACCCCTCAAGACCCAATTTTGTTGACCATGTGGGTCATTCCTGAAGATCCACACTCCACTGATTAGAGATATCCCCTAATCAGAGCATCCAAAACACTGTTTACAGTTTGTATAACAGTAATTTCCCTTTTAGTATAGACTTATTTCTATACCCAATAATTAGTCAAACCCATGATTAATTAGTTTATCAATTCCTATGGGAATTGAAATGGGATATATCCCATGAAAGATCCCTGATCTGCCTGATGAGCCCATCAAAGGGGCGAAACCATGTAGTGCCAAACACCATCAGTGATGGTGGAGGGGCCCTCCCACCTGTGGATACCTAGCTATGTAACCAAGCTAATGACACCAATAATAAACAACACCTTTTTATTTTTGGTCCATCAATTATATACAGGCGTGGAATATGGGGCCTACATCAATTATTAATTTGGAAAAATAATTTGATTGTAATATCCAATGGTGTTTCTGACATCACACCTGGATACCTGTGCACCTGTCTATGACGTCATAGACCGCAGCGAGGTTGAACAGACCGTCGCCAAGTGAGGGTTCCAATCCTCATTACATGGTAGCAGTACAGAAGGGAGAGGAGGTTGTTGTAGATTCGTCGCATATAGTTTTATATCTTTGTAGTACTAGTTTATACCACTGTAAAACCGTCAATATATATATTTTCTTTTACAATACTTTATATTCTAGTGCAATAACCGAATGTATCTGTCACCACTGATAACAACCTGAAAATGTAATGTGTGTAGGCAGAATACACATCTATCAATCATCATCATGCGTGTAATAATAAAAAAAACCTTTTCTTCATTATCTGGTACGGTACTGATCAAACATCATTGTAGCAGTATTGACAATAAGACATAGTACAAACCAATTCTTGTATTCGGAAGTCCTTCTCTACACCAATGAATCTATGAAACATGTATAAAGAGAAAGGAATCCAGTGCTAGTAATTAAATATTTATTGGAGGAGATTGCTTTGAAATCAAGTCGAATAAATATCCAATTACTAGAAATAAATTCCATTCATTATTTATTAGATAACCCGACCATAGAAGAGCATTGGTATATAAAACTTTGTTTTTGGTTTTGAATTGTCATGAAATGTGTCTAAAAATTAACAGAAAAACAAAATTCCAATTTTTATTGAAAAATACTTTCATCACATCCCAGTTATCGCAGCTTTGAAGGGGAATGCGCACATAATAAATATTGTTAGGTTTCTTCTTATTTTATCTTTGATAACTAACTTATCACTATCATCAACATCATAGTGCAATGCTTCTAACCAATAAGTGATTTGCATAGCCGGCATTTTGAACCTTGATTTGCATGGAAATGTGGGACTAATGGTAGCGTATTTAATCTATAGAAAACATGCCATGTTCAGCAAGGACTATTCATCAATGCTCTAATACCAACAGCCGTGTGTTTCATATGTTTCCATACAAGAATACCTCATTTTTCCCATCATGCATTTGGTATTCATAGATAAATTTTATAAAAGCTATGATATTGGTGAAAACATTCTTGCAGTTTTCGAGAAAGATTTTGCCAAAATTATATTTGTATGTCAGATTTTATCCGAATCCATCCCAGGATGCATTGTAACAGACATACGCAGTGGCACATGCAACTCCCCTATTGAGATGTGTCACAGTAAAATGAGTCCGAAAAAACACATTAGAGCATCTAATAAATAATTCCATATTGTTTATGCATGAACAAAAGAAGATAGCGATATTTCCTGATGGTCAATCACTATAGTAAAGTAGTTAAATTTACTCCTTAGAAATAACCTCAGATATTCATGAATATATTTAATTGTCAGTGGTGAATTTAGGTACATATCCATGCTATCATCAGCACTAAACACTCTAAAGATGAACACATTCTGAGCAACGGTTTTGGGGAGAACTTCATTTACAAAATATCAATTTTTGAGACTTGTGACTCATTTTCCTGTAACAGATCACAATAATTATTATGATTAATGTTTCACTTTTGATTTTCTTCGCTTGGTCTGGACCACCAGATACCATTTGAACATTTTAAACACTGTTAATCTGTTGATATGAAATATATTAGCTAGACCTTATAATACGTTAGTTGAGGAACTAATATTTATTTATGATTGATATGAAATGTATTAGCTAGACCTTATAATATGTTAGTTAAGGAACTAATGTTTATATATGATAAACTATTTCTCCTATATCATCCAACCACTAAGCACTGGACCTTTAGAACTGCAATGGACTCAACATTTCTTCTGACAAATTTTCTTTTCCCTTAGTCCAGGAACAGGCCAGAAGACCAGAAAAGTCTTTTTCTGAAGTATGGCTCCAATTTGTATGTCACCCTTAGGTTTGAATAAATAATATTTTGAATTGATTTGAATGGAATTGAATACAAACAAACAAATGCATAGCAGACTGTAGAACTTACCGTGATCAGCTAGCAGTCTATGGTGAGCAATACAATCCTTACGGCAATATAAGAGGCAATGTCCGAGGTGCTCCTGTATGTGACATGTATCCCTACTAACACTCTTCTGTTGGTCTGCACTTGCACCTGAACAGACATCCTCATCATTTTCCTTCCTGTCTGCTGCCTCTCTGACTTTTAATCAGGATCTACTACTAATAAGTGCCTATCAAAATCCCCACATACCAAATATGATCTGTTTCAGAAAAAATGAGTCATTACTGGCAGAATTGGTATTTTTCAATAGTCTTTTCCACAGGAACTCTTTTTAGGAATGTTTTCAGTTGTGTACACTTTCGTGTTCCCAATAGTGTGAATACAAGTGTCAAATTTCAAGACTGTGCTAAACGTATATGCGTTGCTGAGGTTATTCTAAGGAGTAGATTTAATTAATTTACTAGTGATTGACCATGAAGACATATCGCTAATACTTGTTCATTCATGAAGCAATATAGAAGTACCTATGAGATGTATTAATGTTTATAACGTTATATATTATAAGAAGTTGAAAGTCTGGTGTAAATAAATAAAGTAATTATGTAGTGAAGGAAAATGAGACTAATATAAAAGCAAAGAAAATATGAAAAATGTCTTATATAATCCTTATAAGTCATAATATGAGTAAATTTGGTAATATTTCTTTGATCGTAATAGCTGAGAAGACGCTCCACATGTCTAAAAACTGTAAAGATGTTAATTTTTGGTGACCTTGACTTTTGACCTGAAATAGAACAGCCATGCTGACAGGTCTGGAGGTCGAGAATGCCCGAACCACAAAATATAGTCTCTAGAACCCCAAACCAGTGCAATGTCGAGTATGTGAAGCCAGCAAGAAAAATCCCAGATTTCAGGATCTGCTCCTCTACTAATTGGGTTACATTGACAGCTGATTTTCTGTCTCTTATTTCTCTTTAATAGAGACCATTTCTACCATTCCGAGCCAAATAAACAAATTTATATTATATATGCCTTTGTGAGCTTTCACCTTCTATCCACTAGAGAAATAATGAAGTTTCTCAATATTGCCGGAAGAAACACTTATTAGCTATTCCGATGTTTACTACCGTTAGAATCGGCTTAATCTCATCTGGTCAAATATGATGGTATCTCTAAATCCATTTTTTGCTCATTTTTGCTCATTTTCCTGTAACATATCACATACAAATTAATGGAAATGAAAGTCCCATAACCAAGCCTGAATAAATATTTGTACAAAAAAGGATCGGGCTTGGGACAAGGGACCAGTTCTAATCAGGAAACTTTATAATGATTTAAAAAGGCTTTTGTTATAAAAATTTGTTTATATAAGTTAATAAATATTATTGATGAATTAGATAATGATGAATTAATGAATATAATGCTGTTGAGGTACTAGGTAATAGTCATATTGAATTAGGTAGAACTTGTATAATATCTGACTTACTTGGCAAGGCATAAACATGAAACACCGTTATGAGAATTTAAATGTATAAGGCCAATAAAAATACCTTTAACAAATGGGTTTTGACGGGTGTGAAATAAACTATATGTGTAATGCCATACAAGTAGACACATTTCAATATACTACTTCCATTGAGACTATGGATGACCTTGGGAGCGCTGGAACGCATCGCCGATGGCCGCCACCTTGCGGAAAGGCACATCAAGACATTTGGGCCGCGAGAGGGAAGTGTTCTTTACCTGTCATCATATCCGCATTACTCATAGTATACTTCTATCAATTCTATAAACACATCTCTTCATTGTCATGATCATTCTTACCTACGTACTCCTCTATCATAGTAAAAGCCAGAGTACTAATATTACACGTTGCCTGTGTTTTTATTCTTATTAGGGTCACTACGGATGTGCCATGGTTGAAGACTGGGAATGAAGTGAGGTTGTAGTGGAGACGCGTGTCATTTGTGGTCTATTAATTCCTAATCCACGTGTACTACAAATTTCAATTACTTTTTCATCAGAATATAATAAACAATAGAAGCAGATAGTACCAGATGGTAGTATTTCAAGCTGCCAGAACCAGGTCTCCAGCTACAGCAGTGTATATGGACACATCCGGTGCTGCGATGGTTAAAAGTATACACAATGTACATTTGATGTTGGTTGATAAATCATTAAGGTAGGACCAGACAGCGTAAATCACTATGATTAGATGCCAACATTTTGATAAGGTGCTGGAGAATTATCTCACAGATTCAAAGTAAAGCAAAAAATCTAAATATTTATAAAATAGTGTTTGGAGCCTTAAACCCCTATCTTCTCCAAAACCGCTGGCCAGATCTCCATTATCTTTCACATGCACATTGCCAAAAATGGTGCCGAGCCATTCCGCTATGTTTCATTAACACTTTTGGAAGACATCAGGGTTATAAATGGGTTCGAAATGGGTTGAAATTGAAGACCCCCATCCAGGGTCCCCATCAATGCCTGAAAACAATGCCCTATCAGTGCCCCTACACCAGAACGAGGCGATTTGCATATTGTGTGTGTATAGGCTATTATAGGCTATAGGTTAGTGCAGTCTCCTTGCTAACCTATAGGTCAGAGGTGTCATAGCATGGACACTTTTTAAAATGTGGTTTTCTACACTTTACTCCCGATTTTGTTAGCGGGTGAGAGATCAGCGGGGGGATGAGATCGGCGGGGGGTGAGATCGGCTGGTAATGAGATTGGCGAGTGATGAGATTGGCGGGTGATGAGATCGGGGGGATGAGATCGGCAGGGGATGAGATCAGAGGGGGATGAGATCGGCGGGGGATGGGATTGGCGGGTGAGAGATCAATAGGGAATGAGATTGGCGGGGGATGAGATCAGCAGGTGAGAGATCAACGGGGGGCTGAGATTGGCGGATGACAGAGTGCATCTCAGCTGTGTCTCTGTCTCTCTCTCTCTCACCATTTCTTTCTTTGCCTCAGTCTTCAGCACTCTGTACAGTGTGTGAAATTTTTTTCTTTGCCCACTAAGTTGGCGGGTGAAATCAGAGCAGGTAAAATCAGAGATTTACCCAACCACACAGAAAAAGAATCTAAACAGGGTTCCATTTTTGGTATGATGTTAATACAGATACTAAGTTATAGAGACAACTTTAAAGAGAAAGATGGTTGGAGAGGGAACAAGGAGAGATGAGGATGTGGGCCCCACTGTCTCACTAGCAAATCCAGTGCATAGCATGGGTATTTGCTAGTTGATATAATTCAAATAAAGCCTGGGTTCCACTGCCACGCTACTTCTCCCTCTACTACTCCCATTTCTTTGGTCCCGCTACTTTTAGAAGCAGGAAACAAGTAGCGGGACCTAGTGTAGCCACTTCAATTCAAACATGTTTGATTTGAAGTGGCTACTTCCCGTTACTTCTCATTATTTATTAGTCTAGTTTAGTCAATTATGGCAATTTGATAGTAGGTGGAATTCACATAGGGCATTCATTTTGGAAGGGTGCCCATTTTGAAATATGATATGGTTGCCATGGTAACCATTTAACCCTGGGTTCCACTGGCCAGCTACTACTCCTGCTACTCCTCCTGTTTCTTTGACAGCATATTGCTCCCGCTTCTTTAGAAGCGGGAGCAAGGAACTGAAGGTATACCGGAATAGGTGCTAATGCCCCGCTACTTCAAATGCTACTCAGAAATGTTAGCAGACAACATTTCATTTTCACATAAAAATGAATGCATCAAGTAGCATGAGAAGTAGCATAGAGTGGTGCTAGTAGCCCGCTTCAGCCCCCGCTATTTCCTGCTACATGCGGCTACAAAGTAGCGGCCGCTTCAAATCAAACATGTTTGATAGAAGCGGTAGCACTTTACGCTTTGAAAACGCTCCAAAAGAAGCGGCAAGTAATGTGGCTTTGTAGCAGGGCCCAATAGCACCCATCCCCATTACTCTCCCGCTTCTGCTCCTGCTTCTTGATGAAAGAAGAGGAAGCAGAAGCTGGAGAAGTAGCCGGGCAGTGGAACCCAGCTTTTATATTGCAAAATTTGGTATTTTTGTGAAATACAATAAGACTCCACTTACCTCCTACAGGGGGACGACTAAGCCTTTCTCTAAGTAATCGCCATGCTACCACGTTTAAGATTTACATAGGAATGGTCCATGAGTCTGTTCTCTCTCAGGAATACTTGTGCGACAAGTCTAATACAGGCAGTTTAAGTTCTAATAGCTCTAATAGTAATCAACCTAATTCCTTAATTAATCAATACTACAAGGAGGACGAGACAGACCGCAACAATATAAACAAATATGTTTTGTAGCATTGGGGACAAGATACAAGCATCCATCCCAGATAAGGATTATAAGATTATCCCAGAGCTGTTATTTCAACCTGTCGAGATAGAAAATTTCTCAGAAGATGGGATCACAAAACTGATGCTAGATATTGATATTAAAAAGCCATCTGCATGTACGGATATTAATAGTATAGTAGGATTCATACAGATGCACCGTGTAGTCTATCATCACAGATAACATACTGGAATTTTCCCAGATAGTTGGAAGGATAAACCTATACCCCCGAAAATATTCCCTCAGCTGCAGATGATATTAGACCGATCACCCTCATACACGTTGAGGAAATCTCTAATATATCAAATAGCCGCTGGTTGGAATTAAATGGACAGGAGGCTAATTTAAGAAATTTGAATAACCTGGACCTCAAAAAAGGACTAAAGACTTAATATTAGACAGACAACAATAATGAAGAATTTTAACTTAACAATACATTAAGCTGGTAACCCCACGCCCCCACACAACACCTTGACTAACGTCTTCTAACCTATAATACTAATGCACATATGATGCCAACGATGCCAGGATTGTGTATACTGCCGAAATAAAAAAAAGCTAGATAATAAGTGAGGGTGATTTGATTTGAAAAATATTTTATTCAGGAAGACATATATATTTCGTAGTGAAACTATGTTCTCAGTATAGCCTGATTTTATATTCAATTTAAGCTAAGATATTATCATTACAACATAAAGAAACAGTAAATCGATCAAGTATACATCCAAGAATGACATATATAATAGTTAGATACAAAAATAAACAATACTAGTGATTTCTGGAGAAAGGAAATAAGGAAAAAGGGTAAATTACGAATAAAGAAGCATGAGCAAGTATTAAAAGCAAATTACCGCCCCATGCTCTTACCATGTATACCGTTGTTTATTCAACTGTCATTAGAGAAAGAATTCATTTCACATAATTATTTGGGATACATATTTTACAGACACATAAATCTGAACACAGTATAACATTGTAGGACATTGCACATGAATGTATAATGAAAATACACTTGGTAGGGTTAGTGGAGGAAACGGGAACAACAGAGACTAAAAGCATTATTTCCACATGTGTTTTGCCCGAGCAGGTCCCGAGCGGGTCCCTTGGGACCTGCTGGACCATAGTACCCACTTGAGCAAAACACATTGGGAAATAATTCTTAAATAGACATTACAGACTCATCATCGATCAATCGAAATATCCTTAATGTCTAAAATTATTGACGGGCTGAATGCTAAGTTCTAATGTGTCCATGTGGAGATCTCCTCATGCTTGTCTGTTGGGTACTGGCCGGCATAGCGCCGCATGTGGGCCTTGAACATATGCAGCTGGCGGTTCAGGCTCTTGGGGGCCTCGTCATACACATCATAAAACATCTCCTCCGGGCTGGGGAACTTTTTAGTCTTACATTTCTGTATTGTGGACTTTACCTGAATATACAAACAAGTTTTGTTAAGTATTTTTGCCTAAACTTGAAATAGGTGTGGTGTTTTCCGTAACTAAGTTGTGGAAAATATAGTAGAAAAATATGTATGTATACATGTTTGTGACTGAAAAAAAATCGTGTTTGAAAAGAATTACAATATTTCATGTCTTGTTTTTATTTCCCCATCACATATTGGCGATGATGCAAGAAATTGATATGGTTATGCAAACTTGTAATGGTCTTAATGCTATCTAAAGCTATTTTACATGATTACAAAATTATCTTTTAGTGTTGCTGATGCTGATATAATCATGCATTCTACCATGGCCTGCTCTGAAGAATGCTTTTAACAAGTCTGTTTTAAAGTTGCCTCCATAGTGTTCATACAATATGACATTTACCCATCCCAAAACTTCTTCTGGCCCAGCTAGGTGCAACATTTTTGTCAACAATTCACCAGTGGGCCAACAGTGGAGGTTATTAATCCGTTTTGTCTCTGCCCAAGGTGGTTTGGCTCCTGGACCATTCAGGAGCCAAACCATAGTTATTATAATATTTTTACTCACAAGAGCTAATCTCCTACCTATAATATCTCAGAGATGTGACAACAGATGCTTAACTCTAATATCAGGAAAGGCTAAACTGACTGTAGATTGTTATACATCACACCAGAGAAACACTAGGGAAAAAGTATATATATTTATAATGAGGTTATCTAGATGTCAGTTATAGCTGCGAATATTACAAAATATACTATGTTTACAGTTATAATAATGTTTATCAAATCAAAGGCAGCGTGTGGAAACATCTTAGAAGGATATTGCGTTTTTTTTGTAACATATTTTTTATATATAATATTTTAAATATTAATATTGGCCTGAAATGATTTTTTTAACATTAAAAAATCGGCCTTACATTTAAATTCCTTAACGAAAAAACGCATGTCCACCGAGTGAATGTATTCTTGCATCGCCACTCAAACTATACAATGTAAATAGCTAACAATATAAACAAGTTACCTAGCAAACGGTTACATGATGACTTCTCAACTCATTACACATCATAATATTATAAGCATTCAAAGTATATAAGAGAATTTACCAAAAGTAATCACTCAGTCGGTTTGATTATTGAATGTCATCAAAGGAGAAGCACATAACGGTCTCTCTATTTTGAGATAATAATAAAGAAAAATGGTGGAGAACCCAGGTTGCACCCTGCCCTCACCTCATGGAGTGTGGTCTGCCAGAGCTGGTCATCCTGCTCCTGGGTCCAGCCTCTGTGCAGCATCAGGTAGTTCTTGACCCTGGTGATAGGGTTGTCATGTAGCTTCCAGTACTCTACTTCCTCATCCTGCCTGTACCCCACCCCATCCACTGCTGTGGTGTGGTCTCCCACCCTGTAATGTACACAAGTATATTATCAATATAGGATGTATCTGTATGGAGTTGTGGGGTGGCTCAGTGGTGTATAGTGCTGGGTCAGCTCAGTGGCATAAGTGACATGTTGTGGGTTCTAACCCCAGCTGCAGTTTCACCTTCGTAATCAAACTCACCCTTTGTGAGATCTTACAAGTCAATTTTTGGCATCTGTCTTGAACAATAACTGACCTCTATGTGCCATATGGTATGAATATAACATGAGTTATATTTATTGTATTTTGCTGCTAATTGGCAGTTTATATCCATCTGTTGTTAAATGGCCCATGCAATGTGTACTTATCTTCGAATTTTAGTTTTCAACTTACACATTGACCTCTCACCAGTATTCAAGGTTCTCAGATATTGCATTTTTTCGAATTTTTGAATTTTCGCAAGCTGTATATAATGACATCTATGTGTGTGACATCTATGTGTGTATATAAATATGTTGTACCCCACTGCCACCTGGTGCAGGAGAGGGCCACCATGCTGGTGCCCTGCGGAAGTGTCTAGATACTAGGCGCCAGGCTACTAATACTGCTATATCACCAATATGCAATGGTTTCTTATATCGTCCTGGAGGTGGAATGAAGTACATGGATTGATAACAATGCTTATCATAACCCTAAACCTAACCTTAAGTTAGTGGTCCTAGTGGACCCTCAGTACCGTGCCCTGCGGGTAGGCAGTCAGTCTGCTGCTCAGCACTGAACGAGGTATTATTGTCAACTCAACCACTAATTTTTTCTTTGTTATGGGATAGAACATGTAATATTGTTATCTGATGTCTAATGGCGGACGACATACACATGTAGGTAATAACATGGGGTACTTCTAGCAGGGAATCACATATTAACCTCTTCTCCATGCTAATAATCCAAGGCACGCACATGCCATGCCAAGTGATATCTCAGAAGCATTGTTGTAACAAATGCTACGTGCTGGATGGCACGTACTAAAGTGTGGCAATAAAATGTCTCTATAGGGGATTTGCATAGCCACCGTTTTGAATCTTGATTCGCATGGTATTATGGGACTAATGGTACAGTATAAAACCTATAGAAAACTTGCAATTTTCAGTATGTAATATTTATCAATGTTCTAATGTCAATATCTATGTGTGATACATGTTTCCATAACATAAGTCCCCATCTTTCCACTCAAGCATTTGGTTTTCATAGATGATTTATACAAGCTATCATATTGGTGAAAACATTCTTGCAATTTTCGATAAAATATTGCCAAATATTTGTCAGATTTCAACAGAATCCATCCAAGGATGCACTGTAACAGACATGCACAATGGCACATGTAAATCCCCTATTGGACACATACAATACTGAAAAGAGCTATTTTAGACTGATGTGCGCTCCTAATTTCTTCTATAATCACCATCCTCGAGTGGCAATGTTTCTTTTTCTTTTTTCTTGAAACTATTAATGACGGCCTCTCGAGAGATCCCCATGTCAGTAAAAACTTCTGGCCATCGCATACAGTCTCCTAGACACGAGTCTCATTACATTCAATCTTATTATCTAGAAGTATGTAATTTCAAAATCGATCATATGTACATCTCTTTTTGTTGTGTATCACGAGAATATTGGGTTATCCCAAAATTGAACACAAATAAAATCTTTAAAAAAAAATAAAAAAAATAAGCTCCATTTCCCGAAACATGCAGGTTTTCTATTTTCCTATTGGCAATCCCTAGCTGACTCGGCCTACATTGAATCTGGCTCTGAATTCCTTTCCTGAATCCCGTAGGCCCTTTTAAATCATGAATCCCGACCAAAAATACACTCCAATCCTGGTTCCCGAAAATTAGGTATTCCCTATCCTCAAATATCAAGGGCATAGAACACATATGTGGATTTAACAACACCAGTCATTTTTGTGTTCAGTGATCATGATGAAAAAAGGTTATCATGTCTATGTCTATATAGATGTCTAAGTATAGGTATATAAGAGGTCAAAATTGAGTACTCTTACTGAATATCAAGGCTGGGAGGCAAATTGGCCAAGCGAAAAAAACCCACCGATGAGCAATTAAAGTGACGTCTTCATAGGAAAGGATTCGGGCGGGTCCACCAAATACAAATAAGGACGTTTTAGAAGACCTGTATAGCAAAAACAACCAGACAGAATCCTCCAAAATTTTGGTCAAATGGCATTTAGATGGATAGGAAAAGAATGGATAAAAATGTAAAAAGTATTTTGTTTTCTACTCGAAATACATGGCCAAGATGTTCAAATTCAGAAAGAACATGTTTTTCTACCCCCAAATATGTAGTTCTATCAATACTTGAATTTAAATAAGGAAGATATGATGGAAACTTTAGTGTTACATAAGTAAACAATAGTTGGACAGATTTTCATCGAGTTTGAACATAGACAGTTCGGGTGACAGGATAATCAGTAGGTGATCAGTAGAAATGGAGCAAGAAACACAATTTACATACATAATTCATCAAAATAAAGTAAGAAAGAACTGCTCTTCCTTCCATTAGATATATTTATTTTCATTAATATTGGTCCAATATGGAATAAGGGAAAGTAGCGTACGGTAGGCCTAGACATTCCAGCCCAATGCCCAATGCCGGCCACGACGCAATAACGTATGTTGTGACGTCTTCTATGGAAAGCCATTTTATACATGTTATGAATTAACCCCAACCGGGAGAATTAGTAGGCTAACCCGGAAAATGACTGACAAATTCACCATTGAAAATGCATGCGAACTGGGGAATTTCGTTCTGGGTTAGCCCAGAATTACAAACCAAATTGGAAACTTCCTAAAATTCCCAAAATGTACTTTTAATATTTAGCTAATCTTCCCTTTCCATTATTTCTACTTAGACTTCATCAATTCCTGACTGGGGCATAGCTTTTGTTAATTCACTCCGAGCTGGCATCTAATTCTCTAGACACCCTGCTACTTTGGAAAAACACTAGACCTACCTAGTAGGCACATTCCAGATTGACTGCCGAGCTGGGCAAATTTTCCCGAAATAGGATGCCAGTTCACTGAGAAAAAGGCTAATCAGGAATATGGTTAGGTAGATTAGGAAAAGTATCACTAAAATTCTGTACATTTGGGTTATATGTATAAATGGCTTTCCATAGTCTTCTAATGTATGCAACGTTAGTAGCCCACCTTGATGAATGAAGCCTTTTCCCGAGTGAAGTGGGGAAAGGAGTGGGGATCGATTGGGCGAGGGGGAGGGGTCTTTATTTGTTTTTAATAGGCCTATAATAAAAGATCCATAAGGGGATTCGGGGGAAACCGTTGTGTCCTTGGTCACAGCCAAAATTTCTTGTTACTGACGTTAACTGTGCAGCTTTAAGAATGCACTGTGAACTGTGATCGGTCAGTGAGTGAGATTGGTTGCAACACATTTTTCAACATTTTTCAACATTTTTCAACACATTCAAGATGGTTATATCAAGGGCGGGAGAGCTGAGAGGGAGGCAGTTTATGATCATACCCAGGAAATAGAGATAGAGAAGAAGGGAGACAGAAAAACAGACAGAAAGGCACTTCTTGGTCCTGGGTATGACCATAAAGTGCCTTTCTGTCTCTTTTCTCTGTCTCTCTCTCCCTTCTTCTCTATCTCTATTTCCTGGGTATGATCATAAACTGCCTCCCTCTCAGCTCTCCCGCCCTTGATATAACCATCTTGAATGTGTTGAAAAGGGCGGAAAGCAACCAATCCCACTCACTCTCTCACTCAGAAAGGCACTTTAAGGTCTTACCCAGGACCTCTGTGATCAGTGATTGGTGCACTTCTTCAAGCACAATGTATAGGAGGACTTTCAACCCACTGCTAGGGAATGGTGGCACAAAAGCAAGTGAAGTATAAAGAAAATTACCTGTAGCTCATGGTCTCTATGAGCACGGGGGAACTCTTCTCTAGTGCAATCTCCCGTGCCTTTTTGGTGGCTTCATACACAGCCAGCAGGTCGTTACCGTCCACCCTCACTGAGTACAGTCCATAACCAGGCCCCCGTGCAGCTGGTACATGGGGGCAATACTAGTGTTACTCATAGCATTAGAAACATGTTGCTGTAAAATTATTAATTGTTATTGTATCTATTGTAGGCCTACTGGTACTTTATTTTATTTCATCATATTCTATATTAGGTAGTATTGAATTGAATTGAATTGAATTGAAAAAACATTTTATTGCAAGTTTTCATTGCCAATCAAAGGGGATCTCCTGCAAATTGGGAGGTTTCAATTCCCCTTCTGACTTGTCATACATTCTTCTGAGGTAGAGTAACAATATCATCTCAGTCATTGACTCCCCACTATCCAATGTGGGAAGTACACACCAGTTACTTCTTTCCTAGATTGTTTCCCACTAAGTGCATTAATTATAGTAGGCCTATAACATCATTCATGACCAAACATATTATAATTTTATTTGGACAAATAGACAATATTATTATTATTATCATCATCATCATCAGAATACACGCATTTTAATTATCACAACAGTCAGTGTATTACTTGTGGATTTATCTAGCATAGGTAATATGTGGGACAATAATATTCAATTTGGCATTCATGCCCTAGTTCCTGATTTCTCAGTAGTGTCTCTCTGATATTGTTTCAATAAGAATCTGGCATAATAATTTAGACACTGACCTATTCCATCTCCCCTGTAGTGCTCCTTGACTGGGGCAGAAATAGCGTAGCCATTGTTGCGACTAGAAAGAAAAGAAAAAGGATGTAGCTATCATACGTTTTTATTGTGTGCACGATAAAAGTTGTTGAAGGTAGCTCGCTAGTAGTGCGCTCTGATTGATGATATATAATAGAACCACATGAGGATATGTGAATATGTTTCCCTTCCCATACAAAATGTGAATGATACACATTTCAGCGTGTAGTAATATGGAAACATTATTCATCCACAAGCTCCAAATTGTCATCTGACATAGCAATGTGACGGTGCAAAGATATGAAAGATGGGTGCCACTCATATGTATAAGCGCATGATATAAATATAGAAGGCAACTTTTCAATCAAAAGTTAATCAATTAAGATTCTTCTGCAGAAGCACTCTGCAGTATTGTGCTTCAGGGGAGGAATCTCATCTGATGGACATAATGTATTCTAGGGAGGAATATTTCCACGATATATTCTAGAGAGGTATATTTACACTATGAAGATCACTGGTGTGTCCAGCACAGCAGCAAAGTTGAAGCCCGCATGTGCATCCCCTGCAGAAGTTGTCGACTCTCCAAGGTAACATGCAGTCACATGTTGCTTTCCCGCCCTCTTCTGGGCATATGCCAAACCAACAGCTGCAGGGAAGTTAATGAAAATGTCATAGTGGACAGAAAATGGAGAGCAAGGTTTTTTTTATAGGTTTGTCAACGTTTTTACTATTCATTATAGGATACAGCACTTTGTCTTCAAATGTTTACTACAGCGTCTAAAGTATGTTACTTATCAAAGCTAGTTTTTGATATAATTATCAATTCATATGTCAAATGCTTTACCAATGATAATAACACTAAACATGATAATAATTACTTTCAGGTAGCTGAGTATGCAACACATACAACACTAATAACAATGATTACAGTAATTTACTACGATGGACATTTGCCTATTCAACCACCTTTGGGACTGAACACCTTGGCACATAATCGAATGGTTACCTATGTGGGGTATGTTGTGGTAACCGTAATTTACACCAGAGGGTAGCAGTGGGTATAAGCTGGTATAGTAGGATACTAAATTGCTAATTTGAGTAAGGCACAAGTCAGAGGTGGGTCTAGGGTAAAGGACATGATATGACAGGTTAAAACACCAATGATGAGCCCCAACACTCCTTCTATTTAAACCCCTGTTGGCCATTAGAAGACGACCAGTACTGAGTAACATGTGTGTTGTGTTTCTATATAGTTGCTGCAATGCTGCACTAGTCGGGCTGCTTTAATCCAACATATGAATATAAGTTCTGAGGCAGCTAGTATAGGCTACTCCTATATCGTTGAACTCCAGAAGACTCCTCAAACTATATACATTGGTCTACAGGTCATAACAATATTCTCCTCATTAGGACTGAGCTAAGTGAAATGGTCGTTAAGCAGGATTCTACTGTCATAGGGTAAATGACTAATGACTAATATTGAGTGGCTGCTGGTGCCCTCTGTCATGTCAGAGATCTAGTAAGTAGGTGATGTGGGGAAGGAAGTACCCTCAGGAGGAGCTCATCTGTTCTATTAATAAAGACTCCTACCAAGGAGACCAGACAGGAGAGTTGGCTCATTTCTTCCTCAGCGATATATTAACATATTCTTCTGTATAATCTGTGTATTACATATCTAGCCTAAGGTTATATCATTGGTGGAGAACTAGGCTTTGATGCATTTTGGTGCATTTTTTAAACGAAATTCATCAGATATTTTTGGTGTATAATCCCAAGGGGGAAGGAATAGATTATACAGGAAACAGCACACGAACACTCCCTCAATGTCAGACATTAATCATTTTAGTCTAAAATAGGGCTTCCACTTACACGTCAAACATGACCACCGTCAAGAGTGGCCAGTGGCGACGGTCGAACGGTGACCACCCATGGCCATTTTTGACCGTCGCTCTTGACCGTCCGCGGTATACACTACCACGTCAAAAAGTGCCAGAATGGTAACCGTCGGACGGTCCACTAGGAGGCACGGTCGGACGGTCCATGGTATCCACTTGTACGTCGGTCGTGTACCAACAGGCGGCGACATCCTGCATTTTCACGATCACATGCACATCACATGCACATCAGCACAAAAATCAACATGGCCGCTGCTCGTAAACAAGTAGCTGCATATCTCCTGCTCCGAAATGAGAGATTAGCCCATGAAAATGAATATCTGTGCCTCCTTGCTGTCTTGGAGAGTGAGTCTGAAGGGAAGCGCAAGCACCAGTACTGGGAACAACTTTGGTTACGCTGGCAGCGTAATACCCACTCGTTAATGCTCTTCTATGAAAAACTGCTACAGGTTTGTATTTATGTTTACACACCAGTTCAACCTATATATTATAAATTAATGTGTAGTGGTTGGCATATAGGCCTCCATGACTCTGCGTAATTGACTACCGAATGTGCATGGCCCTGGTGAACCCAATAAGTGCATTTTCTGCCAATAATTAATCAATTAAGTGTAATAAAATTAATAATTAATAATAATTTATAAACGAAAACATATATTAATCAGGATGTTAATTATATTTTTTTTTATTATGCTTACTATAATATCCATATACGACTGAGGATTAGTATATCAGTAGATACCAATCCTCATACCAGTATGTCATTTTGTGTTGTAGTAAACAATTGATAAATCAATACTGTCCTAATGTTATGTAGGTTGATGACACTGAGGAGTTTCGGCTGACATTACGAATGCCGCCTGCACTCTACCATGAGCTGTTAGAGAAGGTTACCCCACTGATAACCAGGCGCACCACTCGATTTCGGCCAGCTATCGCAGCTGACGTACGACTAGCCCTCACCATGAGGTACTTGGCTCTTGGTAAGAATATTACATTTTTATTTGTTTTATTAATAATTAACCTTTGTATGCCATCAAGGAAGGATTTTTTTTATCTCTAAATGTGTTTCACTACGTTAGCTATTGAGTGAGTTAGTTTGTTACATCTAGAGTAACACAGAATAGGCAATGGTACATTGCAGTTTGATTAACAGATACGTGATTTTTATTATTATTCTTATATATTGAGATATTAAATCTGTTATCTCCTTTGTTACTTTATAGGTGACAGCATTAGGACGCTACACCAACAGTTTGGTGTTGGACTGAGCACTGTTGGCCCGATTATACGTTCAACTTGTGAAGCCATCTACCAGGTCCTGGAAGATGATTATTTCCAGGTAGATACACTTTACTGATAAGAGCATTGTATCACTTTATTTGCCCTATAATGGAAACTGCGAATATATACCATTGAACGATTAGCCATTTATTTAATGTGAGAGAATAGTTTAGGTACCTAATTTAATCACACGCCCTATGTTTAATCTGATTAACATGTTTACAGTGAATCCCCTGAATAATGAATAATTTTATTATAATTAATTTGCTTTCAGATGCCATCATCGAAGGAAGAATGGCTTGAGGTAGAGAGTGTGTTTCGTGCCAGATGGAATTTGCCACACTGCATGGGCGCCCTGGATGGCAAACATGTGCGTATACAGAAGCCCTTTGCTTCAGGGTCGCTGTATTGGAATTACAAGAAGTTTTATTCTGTCATAATGATGGCGCTCGTTGATGGCAACTATTTGTTCCGGTATGTGGGCGTCGGCAGTGAGGGGCGAGCCTCAGATGGTGGGGTGTGGCGGCGGTCAGATGTGTATGCGATGCTCCACGATGAAGAGAATCCCCTGGATCTGCCTCCTCCTGCGTCAGTGGTGGGATTTAATGGCCATCTCCCCTATTTCTTCGTGGGGGATGACGCATTTGCCTTGGAGACCAACTTGATGAAGCCCTATCCAGGGCACCACATGTCTCCAAGGCAGCGCGTATTCAATTACAGAATTTCACGTGCCAGACGCATTGTGGAGAATGCATTCGGAATTTTGGCGTCCAAATTTCGGATCTTCAGGCAGGCGATAGAGATGAGTCCAGACAATGTGTCCAAGTTGGTCATGGCTAGCTGTGCATTACACAACTACTGTCGCATGAGAATCGGTCGAAATTATATTCATCCTAGTGCAGTGGACGCAGAGGACAATGACCACAACGTTGTGCCAGGCTTGTGGAGACAAGATGGTGAGGCCCTCGTAAGTAATGATGCTCCAGCTATGGGTCGCAATGCCAATGGCCCTAAGAACATTAGACACCAATTAGCAACATACTTCTGCTCATTCCATGGACAACTGCCTTGGCAGTACAGGTTATGCCATGTTGAGCGTGAGGAGTGTGATGTGCCTCCAAACTAAAGACTACTGTAACTTTCTGACTTATCAGATTCGGGACTTGAAGAGTTGTAAAGAGAATTTGATTTTGATAGAGGTGCTATGCTGTCTATTAAACCGCCATATAAATAATTATATGAGTTCATTTACGATCGTAGTACTTGTTATATTTGATTTTCCTGTTGTACCTTGTATGTATTATTCATGTTACAATTCGAATATAGTAATATTTTCTGTGAGTACTCATACAAGTACAAGAAGAAGTATCTAGTAAGTTTAATTGCTGTGACATGAAATGAAAATAAATAGAAACCGAGTTTATAAAGCCAGTATTTATTCGTTAACATCTGTTTATTTATGGTACTTCGTTCCATGTACTCTAAATTAAATTTTTTCACGAATCAAACCATAGTGATTTGAAGAACATAAACATTACACCGTTAAGTCTCAAGTCAAATCTCAGTCAACCAGGAATAAAAGATAGTCAGACGTTTCTAACTAAGCAAAGTCCGCTTCAGCTTCCTTCCCGCAAGTAAAATCTCAGTTAACCAGGACTAAAAGATATTCAGACGTTTCTAACTAATCCAAGTCCTCTTCCTCAGCTGCAAAAACACTGTTTTCAAATTCGTGCCGCAGCTTCCTGAATGACCGGGGTGGCAACTTCCTCAGTCTGTGACTTAAACTCTTTAGCCAGGTCGAGATTTCGTCATTTGGATTTGATTCATCAGACCCGAGGAGCGGTTGGATGAGGCGTTCCGTCATCTCACGGTCTGCGCTGCGCTGTGCTTGCAGACCCTCTAACACCGCCACCACAGTGCTTGACTGACTTGACTCTTTCTTCTTGTTGCCCTTTTTAGGGCTCATCAGGTTGAGGCTCCGAGCTGCTGTAGACTTTCCTACACCTTTACCCTTTCCCAAACCAGTGGTAGTTTTAGCAGGACCTTTCCCTTTATCTTGTGAGAGGCGGGGCGACTTCCTGGAAGGTGTGGATGCAGCGGTTGGACTAGCTACCACCACGTTGCTGGAGCCTGACTCGCTTTCAACAAAACTGGCTTTTCTCTGAAAAAAGGGTTATCAACCATATATGAAAACGTCTAGTATTTGGAAATAAACCGGTCTATGATCTCTAAATCTTCTGATTTTGTACAAGTAACTTATACATTTTCTAATAACAACAATTGTACTTAATGTAGGTATGCTTTCACTCTAGGTAGGTTTTTTTTTTAGGCTGACCATACCATTATAGGAAGTATCACCGTATATTATAATACTTTTGATTAAAGTTGGACCTAAACTATACCTATACAAGTAGCACTTACCCGTAAGTTTGTTCTGGTCTGGCCTTTCGGTATTATATAATTATGGAGGAATTGGCAGAGGTCATAACATTCCCTTGCACGTTTGGGCAAATCGTCGACACCAGCTCCCGACTTGTCCTTATGTCTCCCATACGTACTTCTCATATTTGCCATTTCATTCTGGACCTCCGGAGCTGCAAAGGTAGCAACAAAGTTTCAATGGGATATAAGTAAAATATAAGGGCTACTCTGATCACACTACAATTCCTAATGAAGTTTTCTGTACTGCTTATTTCATGTGTTAAGGACTTCTGGCACTTTCACCAGATCTATTCCCCATTAATTTGACAATAAATGTTATTATACCGTAGGCCACCCTATCTGGCATTGCCATTAGGATTAATCCGATTTGTGGTAAATATCAAACCTAAAACTATATATATATACACAGTTCTCCATACAGTTATATATCAGTACATAGATTATAATATTATCTATTACTACCTAGGCAAACAGGAGAGATATTATTTAATATTTAAATAATAATATTAATTTTATAGCTGAAAGTTACGTGCTCACCAGTCATCTCTAGTTCATCGGCGATTTGTTTTATCACCGCCTCTCGTTTGCCAGTATTGAGGTAGTCGTCATGACTCGGGTCGTACAGGAACTGATGTTCCTTCCAGAGATTCACCAACATCTCCCTCTTGTGGTAGTCAAAAGCAATTGGGGCTTTCTCCTTTGGCTTTCGCCGACGTACCCTCTTAGGCTTTGTGAGTTGGCTTTGTGAGTTGGCAGGTTCAGATTCAGTGTGAGTACCACTCTCCTCATTCTCCTCATTCTGCTCCTCATCTTCATCCAGTTGCGTGCTTTCCTCCTCACTCTCATATTGGTAATCAACATTGTCACCAATGTAGGGTTGATCATCAGTGGCACTTGTACTTGCCACTGCCGGCTGCTGCTGACTGGAGTTAGGCTTGTCCGTCGTCAAGGTGTTTGGCGTTTGCTTGGCCGGTTTCTGGACAGTTTTGTTGTCAGTTGCCTGCTCGTCACCAGGGCACTTGCCTCTACAGCCTGTTTGCTTTACATGTTTTCTGGGCGATTTGCGTGGTAATTTGGGTTCCACCTCAACGTCATCCTCCGATTCACTGGATGTGGTATGGTCCTCCTGTTCTGAAGTCTTGGCCACAGCTCGCCGTCCTGGATATTCTGGCTTTCCTTCTGCCTCAGCCAGCACTGGATCCACTCGCTTGACTTTGGCGGGGGGCGGTTCCATGTCAGGTGACTTCGTTAGCGACAAGTCTTGAGGCTTATCCTCATCAGGGTCCTTCTCTGCAAATATTATAGAGTACACAATTAATAATTAATGGAACCTCAAAATATTATAAATTTTTTAACAAAAGTTCGCTATATAATACAGTGTACAACTATTTCTTACATTTTATGTTTTTATATTTGGAATTAGGAAGTAGGAATAAATATTTATACTGGATTAATATATTGCCAAACATATAGGGCTCTGATCTAATTATTAATAATTTATGATAATTTATCTTCAGTGTTGTAGCATAAATTAATTCATTGCTGACATTACTATGGATTCGTTAATTTTTAAAATGGTTAATCCAATATAATAACCCCCCACATCCCACCCCCGACCATCCCACCCCCGACCACGACCACCCGATGTAACTACCCTGAATAGAAGACTCAACACAGATGTCGTCCCCCCCCACCCCCCCCCCCCCCCACACACAAACCCATTAATGCTTAAAAGAAACACTTAAACACTGTGATATAGTAGTGATATAACAGGTATACACTAGGTATTAATACAATCCTTACCAACACGTAAACTCGGTTGACTCAGGTCCACAGCCTGGTCGGCACCACGCCGATCACCCCCATCCTCCATGGCCGTGCTATCTGCCTCCCGGCCATCGTGCGATCCATCAGCCACTGTTTCCTGGTGCTGAACTTCATTTTCAGTGATCTTACGTGTCTTCACTTTCTTTTGTGTGGTCTTCTTTGCTGTCTGACTTCTGGGATTGATTCTGCTACGAGTTGCTCGAGCCATGTTGTAGATTCTAGCGCGGTTTCGATTTGGCTGTCGTCACTCTTTAACTTTTTAAGGTGAGTATGACACGCCGTCTGTTGACAAGCGGGTGCACCAATCCCACCATAAAATTGCCACAAGACACTTCGGCATGGGCTTTCCCGCCCGCGCAATGCATACAGATATGGGATCAAGTTTAGTGACAAATTGGTGGTAATTTTGGCAATTTATTAAGCAATAATGATCGGAATTAACTCATACGGATGGCTGTCATGATATACGAGATCACAAATATCCTCAGAAATGCATTCAGCACCATAAGTCCACCCGCAAATCGAAATATGATGTAAAATAGGCAAAAATCGATATAAATTAGACAAAATCAAGGGAAAAGTTAAAAAAAAAAAGAAAATCAAACTGCAAATGAAAGGCAGAATATACACACATGCCACCCGGACGTATCCCATATAATGACTACCTTCGGTAGAACCATAATTACTGAACAAACAAAAAAATAAATTACAGGTGGTCACTTTTGACCGTCCCTTTACGGCTGCCCCTCCGGTCAAAGAAGTACCCCATGACATCTTTGACGGGAGCATGGACGGTCAAACGGGAGGTATGGACGGTCAAACCGTCCCATGCGACCGTCCGACGGTCGCCTCGGTATCCACTTACACGTCGGTCAAAATGTGCCATGGCACCGTTCGACGGTGACCGCGTGGTACCGACCGACGTGTAAGTGGAAGCCGTGCTTAAGGTGGTTATAGTGTAAAGAATTGAATTCTTTGGAGGTTGATTATTTGTCCTAATTAATTCCCAGCTACTATGTCAGGAACCATGGCACAGGCCTCCATGGATGGGAGTTGGTAAGCCTGGTATCACTGACCGCCATGTCTATCTCTAACTAATTATGCCTGCCACCTAATAGGGGATCTTCATAGCCGCAATTTTGAATCTAGATTCGCATGGAATTATGGGACTAACGGTAGAGTATAAAATCTATAGAAAACATGCTCAGCATTGACTATTTACCAGTGCTCTAATGTCGATATTCATGAGTTATACATTTAGGGTTTTCATGTATGCATGTAAATCAGGGGTAATTAAGCATGGGTATGCAACTATATAAAAGTAAGACTCTTGTCTGGATGAGCTGACGAAACATCATTATTACTTTCTCTGACTGCTTCATTAATTTGAACACAAATTACTTGGGTGACTATACCTAATAATTCTACAATAGCCTCTGGGCTGTCAAGGCTCAATGGCAGTGACTTAAATAATCATGAGAATAAATACCTTGAGGTAGCTGTGTAGCGAGTGGAGAGGAGACGGTGACAAACCTGGCATCCTTGCAGCCATAGTGAATAGGCATCTGGCGACCCTTGTTAGGGTCTCCAGTATTGCCCATACTCTGGTCTATGAACCGCTCATACGGCCACCCTCGCCAGAGCAACACTCCTGGTGACCAAAAATGTATTCCATTACTAGATTTATTACATTACTTTTTCAGTTAATACAGTCTCTTCCGGGGTGTTTTTTATGGATTTTATTTTAACTGGGGTTTACAAATCCCTGTTTGTTTTTTTAGTCTGATCCCAGTGGTATATTTCTAACAAATTATGTGATTATTATGTGATATTACAGCAACAAAGCTAATTATATGATATGATATATAATACAGGGCAGTACTCGTATCACATATCTATGTTGGAGCCTGCACTAGTAGTGGTAGGATTATGGATACATTTGAAGTGAAACATTAAGACTTGTCTAGAGTATGTACCGTATTCCCTGTACTGAGAGAAGACAGTGTCTGTATCCTGAAGGCCTGCAGCTGTGCCAATAATGACAGCCTCCTCCCCGGTACATGTGGCACTGAATGACACCTCGCCTGCCTCCACTGCCTGCGCCAACCCCTCATCCAGGCATGACAGACCCACCATCTTGTGGTAACATTTCTCTATTACCTCAGGCTCCATCTACACATAAACATAAGCATTATTAATGGATTAATGACAGTTATTTACGGCCCAATGCACACTCAACCTTATACAATATTGTGGCTAGAGCCACCTTAGGCAGTCTAAAAGTATTACTAACACCCATATCAGGCCTGCTGGTGCACTGTTTATGCATTAAATTCTGCCATGTTTGGCCCAAGTAGTAAGGTATGTGGCAGCAGAACCTGCAGGCTGGTAGGCCAATCACTTTTTAAAAAAAGGCATACAAAAAATATTTCCTGAAAAAAATTTAAATAATCACATATTTACCTGGGGTGTTCTGGAGGGTTGCAGGAGGTCAGCGTCACGGTCCATCACCCGGTACACATCAAACTTCTGCTCTGTCTCCAGACCCCGGAACCACAGTGTGTCGGAGAAGTTGGTCTTGGTGAACTGGTAGCGGGCACCCTCATCATCTGCCACCCCCTTTATATGGTCCTCCCCTGGGCTAGCCACTTGGCACGTCTGAAAACAAAATATAGAGCAATTGGGCACAATTGTTGATAATGAGATTAATCTTTTTTTTGAATAATTGAAAAAAATATCAGTTATTGATTTCATGAATTCATGTTTTCTCATCTTGTTGTGGATGCCCACTTGTTTTTTTATTTCTGAGTATCTGATTATCTGATCTATGACAGCCTCAATTTTTGATTTTGAGTGTTGAGCTATAAAATACTCTACTCTGTATTGACTAAATATAATCACTTGAAACAGGGAGGTAAATACAGAGAGAGTGGAAGCGGCACACTGATTCAAGCAGAATATGCATGTCATATATACATGATATAGCCACTGTATGCCAGGTGACACTGCAGTGTTGTTGTTAGCACTATCTACCAACTAGCACAGGTTGCTTTGATTGCCCTCTTCCAGCAACAGCATACATTACATTACTGACATACTTATAAATAGTGGTGCTAGTAGTAGTAGTGGCATTACTCTTAACTATTTGGGTAACACGCATAAACTTGGCTTCCAATCCCTCTGTATATACCTCCCTGCTTGAAATGACCCCATGGAAATAATATAGATATCCTCAGTATAGAAAAAAGCCAACATGTTAGAGCATGTTAGCACCAAATGGGTAAAATAGTGACATTAAGCGACTGCTACCTATCTCCGCTGAACGCTAACCTAACCCTATCGGGTCCAGACGTAGGTAGGTAAGGCCAAATGAGATTAAGCATATAAGTTCCCCTGTCCTTATCAGGCTACCTTCAGTCATTCATGAGGGCAATAAACTGGTGCAGGCGCGGCAGCCTGTCACGGGAGGAGTCCCGCTCCCAGGCGAGTATATAATGGCTGGTACAATGCAACATTTATACAACTAAATTCACGATTTCAGACATAATTCTTTCTACTAGTACAGCCAAGATATGTAGGTTTCTGAATCACCAATTAGGATTTAACAGAAATGCATAGTTTGTTCACTAATGACATAGGGGCGGGCCATGTTGATAGGTATGGAGTCAACCTAAGATTGGTATCTCCCTCATTACCTATGCATACCCTGACATAGTGACCTGGTTAAGCGGAGATAGGTTTGGGTGGAGGAGGATAGGTTGGTTGCTTAATGTCACTAATGAGTGTTTATCACACTATCTTGTTAAATTATTTTTATTCTTATTCTTATTCCTTGATTAATATTAATCTTGAATGAATATCTATTTCAGATCTCATTATACCAACTGTTTTGTAAATGGATATATTTTCTATTATTATTGATAATTGACTGATGTAAGTAAATGATTATTTCATATAAAGATTTATCTAGATGTATCTATCAGGCAAAGAACATTGCCTTTCCGGGCACAATGTTGTGATAGAATAAAATTATTAAACAAACAATTGTAAAGATTTTATTCTGCAAATCCCATTAGATATTACAGGTGCTATTCTCAGTGAATATAGATGTTGGTATGATATTGGTATTATTTAGTATAGTCCTGACTAGTACATGAGTTATTCAATATCTGACGATTGAATGATCATGCTAAAAATAAAGCATTTAAATATATCCTATGTGTCCTCCTAGCCGGATATCATTTAATGGTGGAATAGTTATGTTCCACACTTATAACATACATTTCCTGTCCACAAAATCCTATTCGAATTCCATGCCTTCTCCAGGGCTAGGATGGCCATTAGTGCTTAACCCATTCAGTTCAGCACTGCCAACGTTGCGTTTTGCTTGACGACCAAGCGTGGGAAAAGAACATTCATTTGATGACATCTGTCTGAAATATACACGTCACATGAGGACGACGCTCCACCGCGTCCACTTTTCTCCGGATGACGCACATTCTAATAATGTCATGTAGCTTAAGGACGGCCTGTTACGTCGCCACCATTGAATAATGTTGTTATTATGATGCTTTTTGGCAATACGCGTCCTTTCCCACGGAGTGCTTTATCGCATTACGCGTCCTGTGCGTGGGAGTGCTTTTACGCATTACGCGTCCTACGCATGGGAGTGCTTTAAGGCAATACGCGGCCAAATGCGTGGGAGTGCGTTAAGGCAATACGCGGCCACACGCGTGGGAATGCTTTAAAGCAATACACGACCTGAATGGGTTAACTGAGATACCGATCATATCTGATGTGATAAGGCCAAGAAAAAATAGGTGTGTTTCTAATTTACCCCCAAACCCTCCCTAGAAAAACTGCCCCCCACCTAAATCTTTGTTGACCATGCCTAGAATAAAAAGAGTAGGAGTCAATTGTTGAATGTCAAGTGTCAAGTGTCAAGTGTCAAATGAAAAAATGACCAATTTCGGCATGGTTTGGGGAGACATCGAAGATAAGGAAACATCTTGTCTTTAATCAGAATGATAGACCTTCTCAGGAATTGTAGAGCCCTTAGAGACAATTTATTCAAATCAATGGATTTGACCTTTGTCAAGGTCAAGCTCACCAAGACAAGGTCAAACATGTAAAAAAGTGTTAAATTTTAGCATTGACCTTGGTATACTTTCACTTTTTGTTTACTCTATGGGACCAGATGACATGGCATGCTCCGCAATGAAACTTTATGTCATGCCCTAACCACACATTAGCTGTATGGCCCAGTTGGAATCACCATTGCCATGGTAACTGTTGACAAACATTTATCACCTCCTCCCAGAAATACAGGTTTTGACCATTAAGAGCCACTAAAACGGTTTTCATGTGTTATTGTCCATTCCAATTGATCCACATCCATGGAAAACAAAGTCAACTTTTGTATTTCATCCTAAAATCTGACCTTGGTCAAGGTCAAGGTAACAAAGGTCAAGGTCAAACTGGCAAATGTGTATGAATTTCATCATTAACCATGCAACTTAGAACGCTTAATGTCATGAAATAAATAAATGCCGGCCTTGAATGAACGCCGGGTCCTGATAATTAGGTTCCATTTCTTCCTGTTTTTACCCCCTATAAATGGAAATTAAGCTTAATAAGCTGCTAAGAATGGACATCTTACTGTTACAGCATGGGTATTCATTAACATGAAACAATAAACGCCTACCCCGTATAAACGTCTGCCTCAAAAAAGCGCCGGGGGTAAGAGTGGTCTGAAAAAAATAAACGCCTGGGCGTTCTATCGGTGAAATATGGTATTCAGTTAACAGTTTTAGCTCTATAATACTGTTGTGAGTTGATGAATGTTTGTCCACAGTTACCATAGCAACCATAATTTGAATCTGGCCATATAGCTAATGTTAGGATTTTGAACTCAAGTTTTACTATGGGGCATGCCATCTCATTTGGTCCCATACAGCAAGAGAAAATAAAAGTATAGTGAGGGCTATGCTAAAATTTAACACATTTTTACAGGTTTGACCTTGGCCTTGTGACCTTGACCTCGGGCAAGGTCACATTCATATAATTTGAGGAAATGGTCTCAAATTTTGTGATAAACGGTTACCATGGCAACCATATTCATATTTCAGAATGGGCACCCTTCCAAAATGAAAGCCCTATGTGATTTCTACCTGCTGTCAAATTTTGGCACTTTTGTCACTAAAATCGCCATTTTTGCCATAACTGACCAGACTAATAGGGGATTTGCATAGCAGGCATTTTGAATCTTGAGTCTCATTAAAATTATTGGACTAATGGTAAAGTCTAAAATCTATAGAAAACATACTATGTTCAGGATGGACTATTTATCAATGCTCTAATGTCAATACCCATACGTTATATGTTTCCCATCTTTCAAGTCCCCATCTTTCCCATCATGCATTTGGCTTTCATAGATAATTTATACAAGCTATCCTATTGGTGTAAACATTATTGCAATCTTTGATAAAAATTTCAACTGAATCCATCCCATCATGCACTGTAACAGACATGCGCAGTGGCATATGCAAATCTCCTATTGGATACCGAATTAAAACATTGAATGACAAAAGATTTTAATTTAATATATATAAATATATGTCATGGCAAACTATAATATTACTAAATATCAATACCCAAAAGTGTAAAACAAAGTATTAAATTATTACATTTATGTATTGATCATGAAATATGTATGTATAGTTAAGATCACTAGGTTAAGGATAGTGAACACAAAACTGTTTTTTACCCGATTGTTTAACATTAATTTAAAACAAATCTTAATTTAAGATGAAACTTGATTTAAGAAGAAGAACAATTTTATTTAAAGAAACAAAAGTAGTAGTGACAAACAATTAGAAAAACTAGTTAATGTTACTAAAACCTGGGACTTACATCTAAGCGTAATGAAGAGCCTACACGAGGTATCTGTACCCTCCAACCCCTGACCCCTTACCCCGCGGCCAGATGTTGGGTGTAATAAGATAACATTATTACTGGACCATGCAAGCCTTGATTCATTCAATAATACAGGATTAGATGCTGCTATATGGGAAAGGGCAACATCCATAACACCAGCTTCATGGGAATAGGGGGTTTGCAATAGGGGATATAATATGCGTGTCAACAACATGCTGAGCTATGCTGGGATAAATTTAGTTGAGGTCTGACATTCTATAATTTGATAACATTTTTATCGAAAAATGCAAGAATTTTTTCACCAATATTATAGCATGTATAAATGGTCTATACACACAAATGCATGCACGACTTATATAAATAGACATAGGGCCTACTTTAGATATGACGTGTCAGTTTAGATCATACGAAAATAACGATACCTAACTTCTCATAAATTATATTTACAATTAATATAATAATATATTATTAATATACATACTTAACACACTTGTTTATATAATTCATATTACGTCATATTGTGTAACCAATTAACACCTAGAGCTGACAGAGGCTTGTTGTGGGAACATGTATAACACATCGATATTGATGCCAATCTTACCAAATTACTTTATTATTACTTATACAACTGGATTCATCAATATTCTGCTGCTGTTGTATGTTAATGCAAGAATTTTATGTCGAATCGGCCGGGAGAAAACGGCAGGAATGAAAGGGAAATTGGCGATATTTCTGACTGGATAAAATTGTTAAAATAGTAAAACTTGTAAATTAGTTAAATATACTCCATATGATGTCCTTAGAACAACATACATGTATTCAAGACAATCGGGACATTTGGTACACGTATTTATTTTATTTTATTAGCATTCTTGTAAAAGAGAAAACCTTGAAGAACATCATTTTTGCGACTTGAGATCCATTTTTCTGTGGCACAACAACATATTGGTGAATACTTGCTTGACAAAAATATGATTATAAAGATTTGTCGCTCAGATGAGACGCAAATAAAACCCAAATCGCGCCATAAGGAACATATTGGGAGCAGAGTTCTCAGGTCTCCTTCCCGTCCCCACCAATTAACCCGTTTACTGTAAACGTATTATTGTCGCGCAGTATTGATTTTCGCGATTTTCGCGCACACCCTTATGTGCGCGAATTTAAATCCTGTGCGAACCTATAATTATTACATAAACAAAGTGTGAGGCTTCCTTGCTGCGCGAATTTAAATCCGCGCGAAAAGGTGTCAAAGTACTTAGTGCGCGAAAATGTATCCGCGCGAAAATAAATACGTTTACAGTACCCAGTTTGAATACAGCACCTATCATGACCTCAAACTACATTGAGTGGCATTCAATTAACCTGACTGAATTTCAGATTCTTTAGATTGTAAAGTTATTCAGCCATGGCCATTCCACCGTATGTACATTTGTTCAAATTTAGAGTTGGCATTTGAAAGACGAAACTTTGACTTGCCTTTTTTTAAACGTTTGCATTGCAGAAGTCATGTAATAATGCATAATGCCAGGAATAATATTTTACTACGATTACTGTATATATTTTAATCAATGATTATTACACGTTTATGCTTGGATGTTGGGATGTTATGCCCGTACATTCCTCAAAAGAAATTTTATTAAAAAATTATTAAGATTTTAGATTGCTTAAATTTGAAGAATTTGAGATTGGTTTATTGTATCAAGCAATAATTGAGATACATAGATGTCTCTGTGTCCATTAACCTAAAACACATTCGATTTTGAATGTAATATTTGTGTGCTCCCTTCATTGATCTGAACAAAAGTAAAACTGTTTCCAGTAATATCTCGGGATATTTCCTATTCTTGTACACAAGACAAACTTAATTGTACCCACGTTTCGTTCTGTTTCTGCCGGTGACAACTGAACCATGCAAAGTTCAAGGTCATATCCTTGTTTTGTTTTGTAACTGGAATGGGTTTATAAACAAAGTTGGTTGTAATAAAATGTAGAGAAAAGAAGTAAAATTACCAGTTAACCATTCTGTAACCTTCATAAAACCCGCATTTGAACTTTAAAGAGGCATTCCCAGCTAAAGCGACCCACAGATATTTTTCTTATTTCCCCCCCCCCCCCCTTTATCCTGAATACAGTAGGATGGAAGATCTAAATAAAGAAAATGAAGAAAAGAACGTATTTTCCCGAATTACCTGAGTTTTTCAAGAATTCATGGCTTTTTCTAGAATATTTTTAGAATTTTTTTTCTGATCTACAGTGACAATCTATTAATCGGATAATATTGCAATTAATTGTCAATTTAATGTATTATCCTTACATTTTCGATTCCAAAAGGATTCCCAAAGTTTAAGAACATGATAGAGAGTCAGGCTAAACGAAGTGAGATTTCAGGTCCTTTAAATTATTATTTTGGTAGACAATGACATTTTACACCAAAAAGAATACGTCAAAATCTTTTAATACATTGATAAATATTTTACAACGGAGGAGTGAACGGAGGAGTGAATCGCCGATGTATGCCAATGCTAAGTTGTCAGTGCATTTGTGTTAATGATGATGTATTAACTCCATTCTATAACTTCAATGTAATTGAATTCCTTAACTTATTGAATTAGCATCCTAAGAGGTCTGATGTGAATTATTTTGTTGATAAACAGTAAGCTGGAGGCTCAATTAAAGATAGCCAAACAATTTCCAGATGTTCAGCTTCAAGGAAATTCACTAAGAAATGACATTTGTTAGATTTAAAAGGAGACGAATGCATTCCATTGAGAAGAAAAATGACTTGGAAAAATATATATTTGATAATAGGTTTGTTGAAAGGATTGGGTGAAGTATATAAATCGATAGGAGGTCAAGGTCATTGCGAACAAATCATTCCAATGTAAAGACTGCAAAGAAAAATGGTTTTACGTTTCCTAATCTTTTAAAATAACTGAGCTTTTATTGAAAAACTGTTCTAGCAAACAACGTCTCATCCATCTGTAAAAACTTCAAATTGAAATAAATATGTTCATTGGGTGAAGTCGTCAGAAAATGTAAAATTCAGCCATCCTCTCAATTAATATATATATTTAAGACAAAGATTAAGTCGAAAATAGGGTTCAACATAAGAATATTGTATTATATTAATACAATACCACATATATAAGGATTCAAGCCCAAATCGGTCGTACAGGTTAGGTTTTTCCGTCTCATCTCACATACAATGCCAAATATATATTCAGTTGTATACCTAAATGTGCAGAGCAACCGATTGTGCATTTCATGACTCCCTCTAGCTCTCTCTCCCCCCTCTACTCTCTCTATTTCTGTCTCTCCCTCTCCCGTTCACTCTCTCTCCCCCCTATTTGTCTCTCTCTATAAATACAGGTTTCTATCTGATTAACAGATTTATTATATATGCTTTAATAATTAGAACCGAAAAACTTTAAGTCATGAAATTGAATCTTGGCGCTAAACTTGGTAAACAATGTAATGCCATGACTACCAAACATAACTCATTAGTGACATATGCACTGTGCAGAACACACTCTAGATACGTTGTCCTCAAAGCAATGCGTTTATGATAAATGTCTTTAAGGATAATCAGCTAAGAATGTTTACATAAAAAAAGAATAAAAAAAGAATGTAAAACTTACATCGACCTATACATAGCAAATTCCCTTATACAAATAAATCCCCTTATCCATGGCGCTTAGTGGGTGTTTGTTATTTCTTAAAATCACTTCCCGGACTCAAATATAATATTGGCAAAACTATTGGTATAAATCAGTCAGTGGTGCGTGTATATGTACTAGAACTGTCCATTTAACCAGGTTATCTCCGGTCCACACATAGGTAGTATTCAACTACTGTCAACTAGATTTAATACATATCCTGCGATCTAGACTAGGTATAACCGGTTCTTTTTCCATGTTTTTTTTTACAGTAAAGTTCAATGTTTAATTCTAGCTCAGCTTTTTGTCACGTATTATTCTCTCTCTTTCTGGCTCTATATCTTTCGCTCACCCCTTTCTCTCTTTCCCTCTCTGTCCCTCTCTTTCTTTCTTTCTCTCTCTCCCTGCCTCTGTCTGTCTACCTCTCTCTGTCGGCTTTTCCACCTCTCTCTCTCTCTCCCTCTGTCTGTCTGTCTGTCTCCCTCTCTCTCACATACAGGCATTATCTGCCACTCACTCTCCCCTCTCCCCTCTCTTCCTCTCCCCTTTCTCCCACCTATCTCCTCTCTCTCATTCTCACTCGGTCTATCCCTCATGCACTGGCTCACTCACTCTCTACCCCCCCCCCCCACGACCCCTTCTCCATGTGCGTTCTCTCTCGAACCTCCTTATTTTTCGGTCGATATATAATATTATAACGGTGTATAACGGATAACACTTTATTTGGTACATGGTCGGTTTTTATACATGGGTCATTGGGTCAGAGTTAAAGTGGAGACAGGACCTTCTAACAACCAACATCTACAACCAACTATACATTGGAAATCGTACACTATTTAAGGGGCTTGATAAGTTTTTTCAAATTTCCTATTTAATACATTAGCACCAACTATAGCGTCCTTCTCCCCACTCCCCACCCCGCACAGTCTATTTCAATGGGTAAATGAGACTGGGATTCGTCGGTGACGATAGTGCCTCTATTGATAGCTCTCTTAATTGTGTCATACTTTACTCCAGCTATATAATGGATATATATTATTTTAATATGTCATTTGTAATTTGAGTAAACCCTAGAACCTGTCATTTAAGAATAATAATAGTTAACTAAATAAGACAGCATGACATGTGTGACTGAAGTCGCCAGAAAATAAAAAAATCACATTCACCAATCTCAAATAACATTTAAGGAAAAACTGAAGTTTAAAATTCGAACATAATAGTATAGATTTTGAAAATCAACCCCATACTATATATATATATATATATATAATATAGTAAAATAGACCAAGTATTACTCGGCCCAACATACCAGGACTTATTGCTGCTTTTTGATGACCTACACAGTATAATTTATTAGAATGTCCCACTAAAGAAACAGCGATATTAACAGAAGGTTGGATCAGATGGTCTGTTAAAAAGAAATAAATAAACGAAGAAAAGAATATCAGGACTCACCGTGGTAAGGGTACGAGTAATGTATCCTCCCTGCTGTAGTCGTCTCAGGGATGAGAGCAAGGGTAAACTTAGAGCCCTTCTTGACATCATCCTCTCTCCTCTATACTAACACTTCAGTCTTATAACTTGTTCGATCCCCTCTGTTTCCTCTCTCTCTTCTTTCCTCTCTCTCTCTCTTGCTCTCTCCTTTTCTCTCTCTCTCTCTTGCTGTCCCTATCTCTTCGCTGCCTCAGTCGTTCTTTATATTTGTTCTTCCACTCTCTCTATTTCTTCTCTGCTCTCTCTCGTTATGTCTCTTGATATCCCGATATCTCCTCTCTTCCTCTCTCCCTGTATCTTTTTTCGCTCTCGCTCTCGCTCTCTTTCACACTTCCTCGATCCTTGAGTCCTTCCCTCTCGCTATCCTCTCTCCCAGCTATATTTAATCCCTTCTCTCTCTACACCACGCCTCTCCTAGATATCGTTCTCTCCTTTTAAATCCAAGACAGATACATATGTCCTTACTTTAAGTTGTACCACTATAGCGGCTATATACAACACCTCCTCTCTGTCCTATTCCTTCTCTTCGTACCTCATCACCCTCACTACTCTGTCTCCTTACCCTATGGTGAAGTCTCTAAAGTGCTAATGTAATACATATACCGTATTTCAACAAATTGAAGTTCGGGCTTCTATGTCACTTCTATGGCAATATATTTCCACATTGAAAATGTTGGCTATTGTTCAATGGATTGAAATTAAGAGAATTGAAATGTTTTGTACTGATTCAAGAAGAACACAATACACAATACAGTATACCCTCATGCAGCAGTAATTTTGCAAATTAAACATTAAATTGTTATAGTGATTTAGTACATGTATACTATGGTGATGTCTGACTAAACACTCATTAAATAAACACAACTGTCACGCGTTCTGCTTCTCCTTTATGAAATGTTGGTGTATAAATCATAATTATGTTCCTGATGTGCCTGCCATCTATCAGTAACAATTTCAGTAAGTGCGCATAGCAAACAAACTAAATTGTATAGCCCCCTTAATTGTCATATGGAACTTGGAGGGTCATTTTGTGATTATTATACTTTTAATGATATACATGTACATGTATTGTGAAAAAAATGGTAAAGATTTGATGGAAATTGATGGAGATACACTGACTCTGCAGCCCCTCCCATCTCACTAATCTGTGTTTACATACTGCACTTCTGGTTACTGTGCGTGTGATACATATAGGCCTTAGACTTAGTGTATATATATATGTGATATGAGCGTCAATGCTGCAGCCTATGGCATTCCATATTACCCGCTAGAATGGTTTAATACACAGGCCATACCACATGCTGTATGTAGTAGTAGCACCAATGATGTAGCCTATGGCATGCCGTATTACCCCCTAGAACGGTATAATACACAGGCCATACCACATGCATGCTGTATGTAGTATCCGCGCCAAAGGATATGTGATGTGTTCAAGGGAAATGAGTCAAAAGCCGCGAAACTGATATTTTTCTAAGTACATGTATCTTATCTACAAGATCTCTTTGTACGAACGTTCTCGCCTTTGGGTTATCTAATGTTCCAAGTCGTATGAATTGTGTACCAACTTTCAAGACCGTGTATTAGATACATCCATGCATTTTTAAAGTCATCTTATAGAGGGTATTTAGTTACCTTGCTAGTAATTGTCCACCATGAAATAATGCAAAAACTTGTTTTTCCAAAAAAAATATCATACTTAAAATATAGAAGTACTCATTCAGTGCATGTTTACTATCGTTAGAACCAGATTGATCTAATCTTTTCAAATATGATGAAGCCCAAAATCCGATTTGTTGCGACTTGTGACTCATCTTTCTGTAACACCATCCTCCCAAGGCAGGCCCTATACTCCGCAACCACCACTGACCAGCGCTGCATCTCAAAAACGAGAGGCGAGCTCTCTCATTAAGTGGAGGCTGACCTTAATCGACCTACTCCCACAAATTTCGGGGCAAATGTGGCAGGGCCTAGTACGTAGACACTGATTGCGGAGTATAGGGCCTGTCTTGAGGGGATGTGTAACACATGACATCGTATTCGCGGCAATACGGTATTCCTCCCCTGGATCATCCAGCCATAATATAGAGTTTCCTTCTCTATCGCTCACCCATGACAGGGTGTTTGCTACAGGGTCTATGGACACACATAAAGGCTACACTGTCGGATTGTCCTATTGCATCTTCAGCCTTCATTCAATATATGGAGTGTTGTATGTCAACATGTAATCTTATTGTTATCAATATAACTCTTATAATACATGTGAAAATATAGTTTTTATTATATGCGTATTTCACTAGGGATCGCACCCCATTTATAAATGGGGTGCGATCAAAATATTTCTATCATACATGTCTTGGTATATTTATTGGACTTTTGGTATATTTTTGGTATATTTATTGGATTTTTCCAGCATATATATTAATGATATTAATTTGACCTTCGACATACATTATATATTTTTTTATTCCAGTATTAAAACAGTTACATGGAATGGGGGGGGGGGGGGGGGGTCAATTCTGCATGCTGTAGATCTTCCATTCTGCCCAACATAATAAGACCTAAGACACATATGATTTCAAATCTATCAATCTATCAGTTATCTGCAATTTTCCTGGTGTATACTATGATATAGGATGTAACGAGGTTGGTTTCTGAATACTGTACACGATGCCCACAAGTTTGTTTTTTTTTCGAAAACAAAACAGAGTGGGCATTGTGTACAGTAAGTCAGAAACTAACCGAGTTACATCCTATTTTTATACCACGATCTCATATTGTAAAATAAAATGACTAAACAAACTATTTATTTACCTCACTTCACTCCAATGACCCGCCATATTAATGTTTGATCCCAAAGCGCCAGACAAGCCTATATATGCTAACTGAATGGCACGGACGGCATATGATCACCATAACTCTCACACCTCTATTTAAAATGTAATGTTATCAAATAGACAGGAACTCTTTCCACCCTTCACTCATATTTCATCCATCTCATTAACTGATCATTATTCTCGTGATTTTGTATGAATCGAATGTATGCTTTATATGTATTGTTGTATAATAACTCATGCCCTCTCTCTATATATGTTTACAATAATCTAAAATTTATCAGGGCACAACGAAAATTCACCTACGGGTGAGCGTGCTATAGTTTTGTAATAATTTCCTGAATAAACAAATTTGCGAAAAAAAATATGACGTCATGAATAGGCGTGATGTCATGAGCGATCATAACATCAACCAATAAGAATGCTTGTTAGACTTAGGCCCCAAAAAGTGTAATATTTTCACGTGTGGATCCATTCAACAAAACATGATGATATATGTATTCCCTCATTTGCAGCGTGTACAATCCCTGATCATGGTATAAAAAACGTGGTTTTGATTATTTACTTATTCACTCCAATTCAAGCTCCAATTCAGTTAACATCGGTCAAAAACTAAAGAATTTCAACTCTTTTTGTTCGTTCTTTTCCAACCCATCTAAAAGTCATTTGACCAAGATTTTGGAGGATTGTGTATGCTTGTTTTTACTACAGGGCTTCAATAAACTACACTTTATTTCGGTGACCCGCCGAAATTCTTTTCTGCGATATGTTCCTTTATTATCGCTCACAGGCGGCCAATTTCCACGGTCGATTTGGTTTCAAATTATCATATTTATAAACATACATAACACTAGTAAAATAATGACACATTCTGTTCAAAAAGTCTGACAAAGGAAATTTGTAAGAAATGCTTTAAAGAAATGAATGTCAAGCGACTGGAGCACAGGAGGAAATGAGACGGCCATGGCCAACATTGATGTCGACGTGTTTATAGACGGTGTGCGTTCATTTCCCGACGAGCAAAAGGAGTCAGGGCCTATCTCCTTCAGTCAACAGTAAAGGACTGTTCATAGTTAACCACTGGGGGAGGGGGAGGGAAGAATTTGCGAAAAATTCTTGTGCAAAAGTGTATGCCCCCCCTTAAAGTCGTGTGCAAAATTTATTGCCCTCCCCCCTTGAACATTTGTGCAAAATCCCTTGACCACCCCCCATCATCATTGTAGTTCTGCAAAAAAATGGCCCCACCCAGTTTTAGAGTCTGCGCCAAAAAAAATGACCCCCCTTCAGAGTCTGTGCAAAAATTGATGCCCCCCTTCAGAGTCTGCAAAATGCCCCGGCCCGTGATCGAAAATTCTCCTCTCCCTCCCCCCAGTGGTTGAAAATGAAGAGTCCCTGACACTAACAAATTATATCCATTTTCAGTCCATTTTAGTCAACCACTTATTTGTTGTTCTACGATCATAGTGAATTTATTGGAGATTGCTCCACAGACTATTATGGGATGTTCTTCACCTCTTCTCCCAGTGCTGCTATATTGGTTTAGGGCTTCATAAAAGTCCACATTAAGTTATATATTTCAGTGGCCCGCCTAAATGCTCTCCCGCAGTGGTTCCATTTATTATCGCTCACCGGCGGCCGTTTTCTCTCTACCGATTTGACTTCATTTCATTTATATATCAATTTTGCGTCTCTCTCTTTATGTAACGCACCCCTGAGTTCGTTGAATCTGACTAAAATAATGGGACAAGTTGCTCGAATGCCGGCAACCGAGGCCGCCCTTTATTTAATGATTCAAAAAGGAAAAAAACCCAGAAAATAGTCTTTGAGTTGAGCTGCTATGCTATGGTAAGTCCAGACCACTGGGATCGAGGTGAAAGAGAGAATGGCGGATCTCACACTAACCACACTGCCCACCAGGTGGGGAGGTGCTGGCTAGCGACCTCTGTTGACACTTCCCGATATATATACAGATATATATTGCAAACGATATATATCCAGCCGCGTATAAACGTAAAATAGCAGCAGAATATTGATTATTTCAGTCCTATAAGTTATAATATGAGTAAGATTTCTGTTATATAATAGACGAAAACCCAGCCTCAAGCAACATGGTACAAAGTGAAGATAGTTTAATTATCCTATATCATGAAAGATGTTATGAATATAAGCTTAAACAATCACTAGAGAAAATACAGTATATGCTCACAGATCATACAAGAACGGGATGTCAGCGAGACGAGTGGACGCCTAATGCGCTAATTGATTTCCTGGCCCTGATCTAATGGGAGTATAATGGCATTCTGCGGTTTCATAGCGAGAGGCGTTGCCTCAGTTTGGAGGGACTCTCTCAAGTCAGAGCCTAGACTCAAAGCTACTGTATAAATGTAGAAAGAAAGAAATGGTAGCAATCCGAATACAAATATGGTAAACAAGCTTTCTTTCTTCATCGGTTAAATATATATGACTCACGGGGTCGGAATGAATAGTTGGGTGTCTGTTTTTGTTTGTCAAGGACGCTACATGCAATTTAAGCCAAACACTCCAGCAAAAATAACAACGGGGGATCTGGAGAGGATCGGCGGGCTCCCTACAGGTATAGCAACGTGCACCTAAGGTATATTAGGGTGAAGTCGCCAGCAAATGTACAATTCATCTTCACCAATTCTCTCAAATAACCCAAATTTTAGACGAAAAAAAAGTTCAAAATACAGTTCAACCTAATTAACCTAACCAAACAGATTGCTAGAATCACTGCAATGGAGAATATACTCGAATTTACCTAGTATCGACTAAATTGCAGCCTATTCTAGCAGAAATTACTAAATGTGTACAGCTGCAAATTATAAGTTTTTTGAAAATCTGACCCTATACATTTGAGACAATATTTATGTCAAATACAAGGGGCGAGACCCATGAATGATACATAGGACCAGATTATGATGGAACAACGTCCTCAACTACATAATGTACCCAGGTCACCGAGAAATAGGGTTTCAGGCAATATTATAATTAGGAAAGACTCTAACGTTATAAGTAGGAATATTTGAATTACTCACAGTTATGAATATTGATTGATTGAGTTCTTTAAAACAAATGAAAAAATGGTCCCTCATTTATGATAACTCCAGTGAGTCCATTCCAGTGAGTATCATTGGCATTAAGTGTCTTAAGTATTAACAATGTGGGGTAATGCAATTAAAACTTTGATATAGATACATGCAATGACTTTGTTTGTACAAACAATACACAATAGCCCAATCATCCAAATCGTGGGTTCTGGTTATGTAAGGGATTATGGACTCATTAGTATGCAAAAAATCCTTTGTTCTGAACGAAAGAAAATTCTTTGGTTTTTAGGGCTTATGAATCAATAGTACCATACTACTCTCCCGTTAAACACCATTATATCGGCCGGCTGGTCGTGGTAATGGGAATGTGGACCTTTATGCCATCCTGCCACATGGAATAAAATCAATGTGGACCATTATGCCACCCTGCCACATAGGATAAATGGCTACTGTCATAATAGAACAATGAAAACTTTATTTATCAATAATACTAAAGCTAAGATCCAAAAGAGCTAATTGTGATTTAAAAATTCAGTTTTTTTGCCTATACATGTGGACCATTACTCCTCTAGTTATCCTATATTCCGCCCTTGTTTATGTCAAATGGATATTATAATTTATGTCTCATATAATAACCTGACCTTGCATGAACACTATGACCTCATTCTTCTTATTTCACCTTCGTTTGTATTGAATGCATATTGATGTTGTATGTACCATGTCTTATCACCCCTCATGCTTAAGACAATCTGATCACGCACCCGATCACGCACTATCAATGATAATAGGTCCATAGTATAGTCTTGCAAGTTCTCAAAATTGTCTGACGTCGATAATCAATGCGGGCAAGTTGAGATTTGAAACCCACTAGGTGGCTATTTTACTCAATGCACACTATTTCCCAACATTATTCTTCAATGCAATATTCTATAATTTTAAACAGGAAAGTAATTTTGGTTTCAAATAGGGATTAGCTGAACTTATTGGGATGGTCATGATTAAGACACAGCGCTTGGATGGTTTTTAATTTTGATTTTAATTCAGTATGTCTAACATTACCCTTGATATGTACTTTATTTGATATGAATTTCTAAGATGTTTAGATATCTGATATCTGTAAATATGAGAAAATATTTGTTAGTTTTTGTCAGCCCTGACTGAGAATATTGTACTTGATACATAATGTAGTCGCTGAATAAAATATCAAAAATAATACAAAATAATTCTCGAGATCATAAATATTAAGTAGCAACGAGTATTGTTTGCTTGGCGGAACCTATTTGATATCCATGTCCTAGAAACACTACATGTAGATATTAATGTTGTTATTTTTGTCCCCTGTCTCAGCGGTGGAAGAGGCCGATAAGATATCATTTTACAGATTAAAAAGGTTCCTAATCATAGATCCATTATGTTCTAGACTGCCAGTCAATCTTATCCGGACTATTAGGGCATGCACATAGAGCTATACTCCTATACTTTGGTTTGGAAGGATGATCATTTTATGAAGGCAGTAAGAGTTAAATATGATCAAGGTTGCAGGAACTGGACTTATACTGGCCCTCGTCTATTTGTATTTTCTTCCAGAACCAAACTATTTGCGGAATAATCTTGAAGAGGAATATGATTACATCATAGGTAAGATGTTATTACCTTGATTCTAGGATCGGTTTCGGGGTGTCCTCTATTACCACGACTTTGACTTTTGGATACGATAATAATTTAGGTTTCATCTTGAATATACATTAGGCGTTATCACACAAAGTGTATACTATCCTCAGTAGGTTTCCTGGCAAAAGAATATTATATAAGAATATATGGTAATATATGATATATTTCTTGGTGGAATTTCAGCTTATAATATATATAATATATCGGGCTTCTTGATTCCAAGGTCACTTTACACATTTTAAAAAGTGACAAAATTGGTGGGAAAATAGAAAATCATATTTCAATTTACTTTGATTCAGTGGGTGCAGGATCAGCCGGGGCAATTGTTGCCTCTCGCCTGAGTGAAGACAGTCATCACAAAGTGGCACTATTGGAAGCTGGCCCTGACGATGACGATTTATCATCGGCCAAGATTCCCATAAATGCAGCAGCAGGTTCAATCAGTGATTTCAGCTTGCCTTTGCCTGTAACCCAATTCACTGACACTAAACATGGTAAAATCCAAGAGGTAAGATTGTTCATCAATGTTATGCGACTTATTGTTTGAATGTTCTCACTACAACCTAATAAAAAGGTAGAAGAATACTACACTGGAGTCCTGTTTAGGTGACCATCCTTGGGAATGAGCCATATTTTGTCGTATAGCTGGATGGTCACATTAGCGGGTATATAGGTAGTAATTCTCTTGATAGTACAGGGTGTGGCTGTCTGTGGTGGTGTGATGTGGGGAGGTATCATTGGGTATTTTAAAGTTGTGGTAATAATAATGAACCCGGAAATTAAACATGATTGAATAAATAATGAGCTTATTCTCAAAGGAACACAAATGGCTATCAGGGAGAGGTCTTGGCGGAACAAGCCTTATAAATTACATGATGGCTGTGAGAGGAAGTCCCCATGACTATGATCTTTGGGCAGAAATGGGGAATGAAGGTTGGGCTTACAAAGACGTTTTGCCATACTTCAAGAAGCTTGAGGATGTGACAGACCCAGAACTCCTAAAATCAGGTATTGATATTTTAAACCCCAATTAAAGAATGAGTTTCAAACTTCCTGTAATTTGCATAAAAAATGAAAAAAATGGGTTTGAGCCCAACCCAAATTTGGCTGGTATTACACCTCTATGTTAATAAATGCTGCATTATTAGCAAAGGCTAATGAACATGGGCATTCCCGTGAAAATGAATTGTCTGAAAATAAAATAGTGCACTAGAACCAAAACGAAAACTGTAATAAGGGTTTATGGATTCCCCCTCCCCCTATATTCTATATATGAATCATTGTCGAAAAGTAAGTCCACAAGGGAAAAAGTGAAAGTTTTATTTTTTTATTTTGCATATTTAAGCATACCCTATACATTTCAACTTGGTAGAGTCCTGATCAGGGGTATGGTAGGGATATATTTGAGAGCGTGTTATAATTATATAGATCTTCATGTATATAAGTATATTCTACTTTAATTCAAATTTCTTAGTGCTGCACAGATTATTTCCATGATGAATAAGGATAATGATGTTAATATTTGCCACCAGATTACCGAGGAAAGGATGGACCTATAGGTTTGGAAGTAACACAAGGCTTTCCCAAAGTGACTGAAGCATTCATTAAAGGTGCTCAATTGAATGGATTGCCTTTTAACCAAGACTACAATGGAAAGGACAGTCTTGGTATGTTTAATGTGGCCTACTTGTGTGAATTACCCATAAACGTTTCATAACAAATGTCCCAATGAATAATGTTGATATAATAGGGTGTGTCCCTATGTATATATACTTCTATAAATGAATGAGTCTTTAGACTCCTACTTAGCTCTTAAATTTAGTGTTCCCCATCCTAGATTGGGGATAAGTGTTGTGTAAAAACACAATTAACCACGATCTTAATTGGTTTCTCCACCAGTGATAAAATAGGGTGTGTCCCTATGTATATACTTCTATAAAGGAATGAGTCTTTAGACTCCTACTTAGCTCTTAAATTTTGAATATGTTCTGCTGTAGATAGAATGAAGTGAATGCGTTGGTTGCTCTTCCAGGACTGAGCTATGCTCAGCCTACTATATTTATTTATACACTCAACTTCCACTGCTGCCTGCCTCTTCTAGGCACAGCCCCTGGTATGCCCAGTCTCCTACGTTGCTAGGCAACCTACTAGTGTAACAATGTGATACAGTACCAAACTATTTCCCAGGTATACAAGTTCATTACCTCCATTTACAAGGTGTCTTATTTCATCTATTGATGTTCACATGTAAACACATTTCCTTATGATCTTTCCCATTTTAAGGTGTAGCTAAGGCACAGATAAATATTAGAAATGGAGTCCGCCAGAGCACTGCACAGTCATTTCTGAAGCCAGCAATGGAAAGACACAATCTACATGTACTTATAAAAGCACAGGTCACAAAGGTTGATATTCTCTTACTATTCAAAAACAACATTATGTTGATATAATTGCATCTTATGTAATACACATATAATATTATATTTATTTGTCATAGCTTCATTTCTTAAATTTAAAACTTTCTGTGAAATTAATTTCAGCTACATATTGATGAGGCTAGCTGCCTTAAATAAATTTAACTTTTATGTTACTGCTAGCCTCATGTTAATGATAAGACAAGAAAAGCTGTCCCCCCAATCGGGCCCCTACACCAAGCACGTACAAGTCATCACCCAGCATTTGTATTTATGAGGAGGTGTGAGATTAATAGTGATTAATCTGCCACCTCCTGATAAAAACAGCAGGTGGATCATGACATTGACTCTGGTACCTCAACCCCAGTTCCCCCTTATTTTATTATTTCACCTCTCCCCCAACAATATCCTAAGATAGAGAGGCGGTGAACCAAATCTATACATATCAGCTCTGCGACAAAGCGGCGAGCTTAATGACCAAACCAACTGGCCTTCCTTCACACTCCCACCGAAGAGAGTATAGGAAATACTATAGGAGGAGGTGGAGGAGGAGGGGGATGTGTGGGGGGAGAAGGGGGAGGTGCTGGAGAAGAGGGAGAAGGAGGATACAAAGATGAATTTCTTTGATGTTGTTATGGCTATGTTTTCCCTGGGATGGGATACCTGTTGTTTCGGAACTGTAAATAAGTAAGGAAGTAGGGAAGAAGGGAACTTTAAATAAGTATGACTTTAAATAATTATGATAAACTGTAGCCGAATCCTCATTATAGTCACTGTCTCAATTTATCGCTTGTTTTCAAATCATAAAAACTCGTAGGTCATATTTGAGGGGAAGAGGGCCGTTGCCATTCAATATGTCCACAATGGAAGGTTAAAACAAGTCAGAGCACAAAAGGAAATTATTCTATCAGCAGGAAATATTCGATCTGCAAAGCTTTTGATGCTCTCAGGTATTGGGCCTAAGGAGCATCTGGAGGATCTGAAAGTGAGGATCTTATATTTGACTTTTTATGATTATGTTTAAGATCGAAGATCGTATATTGCACCATTATTATATATATTCCATAAAGGATGGACCACTTCTGTTATTAAGCCTATAATCACCACTTCTGCTATCTTTATGCACTTTTAGTGAATGAATTCAATGAACATATTATGAAGGATTTATCTAGTCTAAATCTCCCCCTGTGAAGAAGTTTAAGTCTATGGAATTTCAGATTCCAGTGGTGGCTGACCTCCCTGTTGGAACTGATATTAGGGATCATTCAGGGTTTGGTGGCATTTCATTTACATTGCCCCCTGATACCATGGCTGTAAACATGTTTATGGAGCAGCTTAAATACAAATTATTTGGAACTGGTAAGTTTTTTCATTTATATTAATTTGGAAAATGTATAAATATTGTGAATAAGATTATGACTTTGAGAAATGTGCGTGTACTCTTTCTATCATATTATGTCCTTATTTCATGAATGGGGTATCCACTTACACGACAATCGTCGACCAACAAAGGTGACCGACAATCCGTTCCCTACCATCGTCGGTCACCTTCGTCGGTTTCCGTCGGTTCCCGGTATTTACTTGCACGACTAAAATTGCTCATTTGGTCACCGATTGTCGGTCACCTAGGGGTGACTGATTGTCGGTCCCCGGTATCCACTTGTACGATAATCGTGTACCAGGTTTATTTATGTAATAATAATGTCTATATAAATGTCTATATCAAATAAGTTTCCAACGTGTGAGTACTACCGGGGATAACTCTGCTCAAACAGACTAAATATGTGATCTATACCGAATATATAGGTTTTAATATATTTCCGTATGTTCTTTGTGTACATAATGATTCAATGTTAAATAATATGGAGATCGATCAAAGAACAATTGCAACAATAATATAAGTAAAGTCTCACACATAAATCCAGTTTCATCACAGAGTGTCTGAATGACGATCTCCATATTATTTAATATTGATATTTACCTTCGCCACAATAATTAGTTTATCATTGAACATAAAGAACATATGGAAATATATTAAAGCCTATATATTCGGTATATTTGATTAAAGAAATATTAAATTAAATAAGTATGCGATAATGTAGTATAACATACTGTACGATCTGAATTGTTTTGAAATTAAAGGAATATATTACCACCTTGCATCTCATTTCTAACTCATACATGGTCGACAGTAAATCAATTAATATACCCTAAGCAACCATCTTCTGTCTATAAATAAAGGCTTTCGGCTGGAGAATTACCCAGTTTATGATTTTCGAACAGCCATTCAAAACATTTTTGCATAGAAATAGTGGGCCATAAACATATTGAGTTATGTTGTGTGAGAAATAGCATAGACCAATATTATGGCATTTAATGTTTAAAATTCTAAGATTATACACAAAGAGCATGTATGAAAATATATTAAAACCTATATTCGGTATATCTAATTAAGGAAATATTAGGTGAAATAAGTATGCTACAATGTGGTAACATACTGTACGATTGGGAGACTTTTAAAGTCAAAATGATCACCATAAAATACCAATAAATAATTATAAATCAATAGAAATGATCTGCCCGGTATCAACCACTCTTTTAATATGCTTAAAAAGGTGCCTATTGTGTTTATGAACAATTTTTCACTTTTACCTACAAAAAGGAATTGCAAACCCAATTGAGATGATATAATAGGTGGGCCTTACCGACAATAGTAATGTTATTTTGCTCTCTTTTATGAACAGAAAATAATGTGTATGGCATGCTCGGTATCAAATCAAAACACATTTGAAGGCTATAATGTTACAAAGTTATCAGAAACATGCATAAGGAATGGAACCTGGTGAAATGTTATGCCTAGAACGTTTAGTTTTCTTCAGGCGTAGGGTATAATGGGAAAAAGTAGTGAATTCTGGGGTGTTTTTATGATAATTTCAACGTTTATAGTGATTTATTTTATAGAACCCTCCAAATATATACATTAATGTGTACACTTTCGTAAAGGTTAGGATGTCCTCTCTCCAATGATACCAAGATCATTAGGATTGATTCATTTGTGTGCAATACCCATTCAGTATAATGTGTCAAAGGTGAGGAATTTCGCAATTGTACATTCTAAAAAAATTTGACCCATATTTGGAAATATATTAAAACCTATATTCGGTATATTTAATTAAAGAGATATTAAGTTAAACGGGTATGCTACAATGTGGTAACATACTGTACGTTTGGGAGACTTTAAAAGTCGAAATAATCACAAAAAAATACCAATAAATAATTAAATTAAATTAATTTAATCAATAGAAATGATAAAAAATGAATGTACAAATCAACGCCAAACTATTCACCAAAATCAGAGACCCGCAAACCATGTACAAATAAAAATATTCACTAAAAATAGCAATAATTCTATATAAATTAATTTAAACGATAAAAATAAATGTCCAAATATACTCTAAACTTGACAGTAATGAACAGGAATGGACAGGAGGTTCATCCACATCAACAGCACCACTAATATGGCCATCTAAAATGAATAAATAAATAATTTAGGGGTCCCGAAAAAGATCTAGGGGTCCCGACAATCTTGACCCCTCCCGACGATTACTAAAATTTTAGTAATCGTCGGGAAGCGTCACCGATTGTCGGGAGCAGGTCACCGATTGTTGGTGACCAGGTCACCGATTGTTGGTGACCTGGTATCCACTTGCACGATTGTCGGTCACATGAGGTCACCGATTGTCGGTCACTTTGGGGTGACCGACAATCGGTGAGTGGTAAGTGGATAACGGGCTTTAAACATGTATCTCACATTATATAGGCTAGCCAGCAGTCATCAAATGTTATACATATTTTCAGGTCTCTATGCATCAAACGGAGTTAGGATAAATGTGTTCCATAGGTCTAAACATCAACCAAGTACAGCTAAATATCCCTACATTCAACTGGTACCATTGGGTTCCCTGATGAATGTAGAAGAAAGTGTTGCTGCTATATCTAAGACAATGTTTAACAAAAAGCCTGAGGTTTGTAAGATTAAATTTGGTTTCACTTCTTGACTCCCCACAACTACCGCTTCTGTAAGAAGCTTGCCAACGGCAGAATCCGAAGAAAAAGAGCAGTCGAACCCGTTATCACGGTTAAACGCCTATATACCTAGAATGACATTTATAGCTGTCTCTGCCCACCAAATACATGCCTATTGAGCTTATTCTCCGTGCTCACTCCTACCGTATATTAGTAAGCAACAATATTAGCTAGTGATTACTGGAACAATATTGTCAAGGAAAGAAGATATAAGCCCATTTACCAACTTCGAAGGCCTTATTATGATTCGTATCGAGCGGCCATTGCCGCGTTTTAGTTCACGGAAAACCCACTGCAGTCCCCAGCAGCACTAGGCCTAGTTGCGTAGTTACATAAACTGACACCAGGGGCGCTACCTACTGCATCCGCCATCACAGTCAGGCCAAAACCAAAAACATCGACGGATTTTATCATTTATTCCATTAAAAAGGTAACGAAATATAGATTCTTCTGCTAAAATATTAATGTCTGCTGGTCGTTGGTGTTAATGTCTGTAGAGCGTAGACACTACAATAAAGGATTACTATTATTGGATTACGGAGTTACTCTAATTGCTCGGATCTCTTGTGATGTATACTTATAAATAGGGGTAGCTTCGATGGGTTAGATGTCTCAATGGGATATAGTGCTTGGCTTGTAGTTTCAGTAGGTATAAAGTAAGGCGTGGAGTACAGAATGGCTTCTTTTATTAGACTTCAATATAACACAATGTTCATGTATAGCAAGTTATAGCATGGTCAGTGTTCAAGGTGGCAGGGCTTCCAGTCAGTTCATCATCATACAGCATTCGGTAGTACAGCTCTTCAGGAGAAGTCTGCCTATACAGTGACTGGGGGCCCTTATATACTCTAGGTATTGCACCAGACTTGGGACGCATTTCATCATCCTTCCCGGGCGTACTGCAATGTTCAGTGGGCATTTCGTCAGCCACCCAGGCTGTTGAGAAAGCACTGCCCCTTGCATCAGCCTCCAGGTTAATGGCGGAGTAGCTCACATGCAATGTCGCTGGGGGATTTCATCATCCAGAGGCATTGCATCAGCTCTCTCCGCCCAGGGGTCAGACCCCCCTCCCTACCACCTCTCAAACGATCGACCAGAAATAAGTAAACAAGTGACACACATATAAATACAACATACACATAGGCTTAAATATTTTTTTTTTTTTTTTTTTTTTTTGACGTGTTTTATTCAACATATCCTGCCTTCTTGGCGCATACAATGCTAAAACAAGTAATTAGGTTCCATTTTTCGTGAACTCTTTTTTAATTTTTTTGGGATTTTCTTATTTTCTATTCAATTGCTACCTTGTTTGTTTCTCATCAATAGCTCCTCTTGAGGTTATTTTTTCCTAGACGTACAATTCAAATACCTTTGTAGAGTGAATTATTCTCGATTTTGTAAACGAAAGAAACTTTTCCAGCCTTTGAAGGCCTTACTTATGGATACATTGAAATTGGCGGCTAAACACATGGCTTTGAGCCTTCCTTCGAACTCTTTCAAAAAAGCTTCCACTGATACAATGTTGTTTCCAAATAGTCTCTGCCTGTGTATATACGATTTGGCAGCTAATATAATAAAATTAAGCCGACATAGGCTTAAATATTATTAAAAATAAATTGGGACATTGACATTGGGTTGGTTGAACCCATACAACCTGAGCAGACAGGTCAAAGCAAAACGTCTGCAGACGAAAATGGCCAAAGCCAAAGGCTTTGGCAAGTGGCATGGTGGGAGGGAGGCTATACTGCTGTTTTTCTGACGATCGTCGGCAACTGTTTTTCTTTATTCATATAACCTAACACTAACCATAGCAAACTCAATACAAATCGTATGCCAAAGGCTAACTACTCGGCGGTGTATTCAAGAGAGAACAATCTAATTGAATCAATGATTGTATTGGGTGGGACATATCCGTGGGCCTAACTATCTACAAGTGGGAGGATTCCAAGCCTGATTGGATGTATGTTGTATTATCAAAAAATAAGGAAGTCAATACCTTTATGGTGGTCCCTATTTGGAAAATAATCAATTGTAATATATAGTGTAACGTTGTTAAAGCTGCATTTCCAGGTGTGCCCTATACAAATCTCAAAGTTCACTTCCTTCCTGCTTCTTTAGATCACAAATACCGTGTCCTGTCCCAGAAGCTAGGTTCGATTTCACAATGTATTTATATATAAACAACACAAGTTCAAATGCCCCACTAGCTGAATTTCCGCATACTTTTTAAAAAGAGGCTACGTTTTCCTAACCATAGGTGGCAGCACTGAGTAGGGAGACCCACTAAGCATAATATATTAAGATAGAACTCAACGAGAGATGGATCTAGCATGACGGATTCACAAAACACGAGTGCGTTGTTTTTCCGTTTTTCCCGAGTGGCGAAGCCACGAGTGAAAAACGGAAAAATAATGCACAAGTGTTTTGTGAATCCGTCATGCTAGATCCATCTCGAGTTGGGTTCTATTTTTATGCCTTGATAAATATATTTTAGCCTTATTTAATCATTATTTACCTTCATTTCGTGTCTCGCAACCCTCTGACTCGGCAGGAACAAGCACTTACAACGTTGCGTCATGAAATGAGCGTCATGAAATGAGCGTCATTGATTGGCGCAACTAAATTTACGCAACCAATCAAAATAACGTTGTAGATTGGTTGCATTCGAAAAGTGGATTCCACTAGTGCAATCCAGGCATGTTTATGCCATGGTCTAATCTGGCCATGTTTTTGTGGATACGCACAGCTATCATGGCATAATTATGCTTTATTGCACAAACCATGAAACTCACCACTCAGAGCTGCCACCTGCTACCCATGTGAAAGGTAAATCCTCCAAGCAAATTTCCAATCAACAGATGTAAGACTGAATAAATCATTGGATTTACACATTAAACCAAACTTGACGAACGGGCGCTCATGTCTCTTGTCCTAGGCTGCACGTTTGTGAACATTCATTGTGCAACAAAGCCCAGATGTTTGAATAATATTTGACAATTTTCAAAGAGCCTGCTCCAAATGTTATTGCATTAATTTCAAACAGATATTTGATGAACTACATAAAGAGGAGAGAGGGAGAACTGGAATGTCCATAGTTCCGCTACTACTCCACTCTAATTCACAAACAACAGTATCGCTCAACTCAACAAATCCATTCGATGAAGCAGTGGTTACATCACACATCAATTCAGATCCAAAGGATGTAGAAATACTACTCGAATGTGGGTTTTATTTTAGAATAATTTCAATGAATGATTTTCACTTATTTACAGTATCAATTACCTCATTTATTGAATACTTTCCTTTAATACCACACAACAGTATACTCTGTAGCAATGAAAACATGATTTCAAAGGATTTGTTCTTATGTAATACTTGCAATGTTTTCTGATTTTATTATACATGCAAACAACATACCTAGAGTGATTTACGCATAGTGCGTATTTCACTAGTGATTTATGTCGGGTTGTCATGGCAACCAATCTGTTTTTTACTAAGATTACCGTAAAATTTCATGACTCTATTTGTTTCTATTTTCATCATTGAAAGCATCTAATATATAGAGCTCTAGAAGGGTTTTTTTGTCACGCATGTTCTGGGAATCTGGGATGTCCCCATCTGTTTTTTGGTCTCTACAGGTTCGTCGACCCTGTGTGGAGGACATTATATGTGGTTTGTCAAGGTATCTGGGGTGAAAATGTGATTTTGAAGCCTTTTTTAAATTGGGATCTCCACAATCTATTTATAGCCTGGGAAAGCTTACTGTGGGATACTACGTCATTTCCCACAACCTACTACGTCATTTCCAGGTGGACCTAACTACATGCAGAGAGGAGTGAGAGAGTAAAGAAGAGTGGAGGGAGAGGGTGGGGGTATTGGAGATGGGGAGGGAGATGTTTGGGGAATGGAGACAGGGGAAGGAGAGAAAGCAGGGAGGCAAAGCATGAGGAAGAGGGGAGGGAGAGGGGGGAATCGGAGATGGGGTTGGGAGAGAAAAACAGGTATGAAAGACAGAGAAGAAGGCGAGGGAAAAGAGGGAGAGGGGGAAGTCTGGGGAGAGAGGGTGACTGTCCGGAGGACGGGTACTTTGCTATAGTGCATAATAAATCTGCTAACTAACTCGAAAAAAATGTATTGGTTAACTAACAAGTTGGTTGAAGGAGCGTGAATATTGCACGAGTTGTGTAGCAACGAGTGCAATATTGGCATCCGCACATATTAACTCTTGGTAGGGTAAAATTAGCAAATATGATTAACTTAGACTTAAATAAGCAGGGTAAAATGAGTACAAAGGTAACTAAGCTTCTCAATTACAACAGTTTCTATTACAATTCAACCTTAGACAGTGTATACTACACACACCATCATGCATGGAGTGCGTATCCACAAAATGAGGGCCAGGTTAGCCTATGGCATATACATGGATAGATTTCACTAGTGGAATCTGTTATTCAAATGCACCCAATTTACTCCACTATATTGATTGGTTGCGTAAATCTAATTGCGCCAATCAAGGACGCTCATTGTAGGCGCTTGCCTTTGGCGAGTCGGAGGGTTGCGAGACATTAACTGAAGGTAAATAATGATTAAATAAGGCTAAAATATATATATCATGGCATAAAAATAGAACTCAATGAGAGATGGATACAGGTGAACATTCACAAAACACTTGCGTGTTTTTTTGCCTTTTTGTCTTTCCCTTGTGGCTATGTCACCCTATATAATCCATCTCTTGTCGAGTTGTATCTTATTAGTCACAACTCTGTCTCACACTTGTGCGTTGTTTTCCTGTCTTGTGTGTTGTTTTACCGGGAAAGACGGAAAAACAACACACAAGTTTTTGTGAAGTTTTTGTGAATATGTCACCCTATATCCATCTCTCGTTGAGTTTAGTCACATCAACTCTGTATCACATGGATACATATATAGAAATTGCTTGGATATGGTCCAGCAAGGGACATTGTATTCATAAGTACTTTCACGACTTTTGCAGCAATCAGACTTACGTACTCCATCATAGAATCCGCTCCCATGAAGGCTATTGGTGCAAAGCCTGTGAAATTGGTAGATCCAAGATGCAAGGAATTACTGCATGGAACAGATGAATTCTGGAAATGTCATATCCTTGAAAATCCAACCCCATTGAACCATGCTACAGGATCATGTCGGATGGGAAACAAGAATGATCCTAGGGCAGTTGTTGATCCCCAGCTTAAGTAAGTGCACTTGGTCGATTCATGCTATTTTTTTTATCTAAATGTTTCATTATCATGAAATACAGGTCAAGGAATTGTGCCAATGATTCATGAAAAGTACCCATACATATGTCCTTCAATTGTAAATTGACAGATCTATCCATTGTTCATCAAGGCTTTGTTTAAAACTTCCAATTCAGGCCCAAAATATTGTGGTATATTATACTGTATTTTAGGGTGCATGGAATTGATGGTCTTCGAGTAGCCGATGCTTCAGTGATGCCGGATGTTCCATCAGGTAATACTAACTACCCTGCCATGATGGTTGGTGAAAAGGCTGCAGATATGATTCGTCACACCCAGAACAAGTGAATGCTGTAATAAAGGACCCTATCAATACACAAAGTGGTTAAATTTATTCCTGCTAATACAACTATTTCAGCAGTCAAGAAGCATTCGGTTTTACTTGAAATGTGCCATATAGGTAGCATTTCTGCTCTCAACAAGTTTCATTGATCTGTCGTTCAGTAGAGTATATAAGTAAGAGTTTCATATGATAGAAGATGAGAGAGGGTGTAAGACCCCTTAAAGTCCTGTGCAAAATTTCTTGACTCCCCCCTTGAATGTTTGTCATTGTACTTCTGAGTCTGTGCAAAAGAAAGAGATACCCCCACACTTTTAGAATCTGTGCACTTAAAGGTGCCCGAAGGTGTGCGAATAAAATGTTCTCTTATTAAGCATGACCAATCTTAACATGTCATTTAATAATTTTGGATAGCTTACAGTATTATGCAATAACTCAAATTCTGGGGGGAAAAGAAGAAAGTTAGAAGCCTATGGTTAATACATAAGGCTTCTGTGAGCCTGCCCGCCTAGCTCATAGTTTGGGCCGTTTCCGCCGCTCTCTGTATGGCGCTGCTGTTAATATGTAATATGCCCTATTGCTGCCCTTGAGTCCATAGTCTTCTCATGCTAATGAATCTCTTTGACTATTATAGCCAGTGTAATTTGTGCCAGTCTACCAATATTCCAATTGTCATTTGCAAGGATGTTTGATGTTTGCTGTATAAAAATTCTAAAAAAAAGAAAAAAAAAGAGCAGTCCCTAAGTGTATTACTCGCCATTCCCATGAACCGGTGCTCCCCTCTGCTGTCAGGTAAATGTAACATCTGGTTGCCAGTAAAATCAAATTGGAAAATCGATTGGTTAATTATTATGGAGCAGATATAGTTCATCAATCGTGAGTCTTACTCTCAGCCTAACAAAAATATTTGAATTAAAGAAGATTAATAGTGTAGGACTACTCGTTAATGCTCTCAGACACGTTTTATAACAACCCCATGTTACTTTTTTTATTTGGTTTGATATATTTTAATCCTATGAAAAAATATGCCGAATTGAGATTTTCTACTAATAGTAGGCCTTCCAATTGTGAATTGGGAGAAATTCTGCTACAAAAAGTAACAATCAAAAACATCCAATCAATTATATTATATTACCAATAATGAAAATGAACCAACATTCAATCAATAATATCAATAGGGATTATTTACTTCATACATATGTTTTCATAGAACTCATTTTTTCTCATTAGGTCAATTTGATTATGTAGAATAATGTAAGAAGTGTTATATGGGTCAGATCTTCAGAAAATGCACAATTGGCAGCTCCACACATTTAGTAAATTCTGCTAAATTAAACTGGAAAATGGTCAATGCTTGGTATATCTCAATATATTTGATATTGCCTTGATCCAGTTAATCTGTTTGGTTATTGAAAACTGCATTTTGGAAGTCATTTTTGTCTTAAATTGGTGTAGTTTGATAGGATTGGTGAAGGTGAATTGTACATTTTCTGACGATTACACCCACATCTTGATTACAACTTGAGAGTATAATGTTGAATATTGTAGAGCTTTTGTAGGAGGAGAAATAAATGGTGACGTTTGATTATGATAGACACAAAAACAGTTTCTCTATGAAGCCTGGGCTCCACTGCCACGCTACTTCTCCCGCTACTACTCCTGTTTCCTTGTTCCCACTACTTTAGAAGTAACGGGAAGTAACCGTTTCAAACCAAACATGTTTGAATTGAAGCGGCTACCTCCCACTATATATACTTCACTGTGCCTACACCCCTGGGATTCAGAGGTTTCAGTTCATAAACGTTCGCGAGGTTTAACACGTTTTTCATTCATATGGGATGATTTTATATGTTACTGTTAGTGAATGCATACAGCACCAAGATATACTGTAATAACTTTTACTTAGAGCTATCTGGATGTAAAAAGTGTGGAAATGCTTTTATTATTTTTAAGTAAGATGCCCGTAAAGTGTTTGTGTGGTACAGAAATCATTCATTGGCTTTGCACTCATCATCACATTGGCTTTACCTCATCACTATCAGATTTGGAAACTTGTTTTATCAAAAAAACACTGCCATGATGATGATAATGATAAAATCCTTATGATCTAATATCAATTATGATCTCTCATAATTATTTGATTATTTCATACATGTCAGGTATATAAATACAGAAACACACATGTAAACAAAGCCCCTCTTGATGAGGTAAAGCGGTTTAAGATGAGGTAAAGCAGGTTTCTTGATTCTTCTTGTGTGCTGAGGTAACCACTAAACACTCATCTATTATGAGTGCGGGGGGATCAATAAGGCCCGGTCACTGACCGATTTTTCCAATTCGTTCTCAGTGAGTCTGGGCATCTGAGTGTACACATCACGTACCTCACAGTATTGTTTTATATTATTTAGGAAGGGTTCCGATACTATAGTATAGACAAACTTTTCTAACTAGCCATAGAAAGTAGATACTCTGGCCTATATCTAGTAATTATCGTAAGTTAGGGAATTCCAATTTGTAAACTTAATATATTCCATCGACTGTTCTCTATGTGTGAGCAGAAATATGTCCATCGTTATAACTTCTGGCATTCAAACAGTAATTCTAACATTTTACCCACAATGTCTTATCTTTAAGCCTTATATATAGGTGAGATCGTCAGAGACGTCTACTCTAGAATTTTAGTCAAATCTGCTAAATTAGGCTGAGAGACTTTGAGTACTAGAGGCATCTGAGTATATTTGGTATTGCAGTGATTTAAAATAATGTTTTCAGTTATGTTGTTTAGTATGTTTTGGGGAAACTTCACTCTTAAGGGCCTAGTCCACCCAGCTGATTCTCATGCGATTTTGGACTAGGGCCCTTTATTCAGAATGGAGTTCAATCTGCAACGTACACATATTTAACAAGTCAATTCTTGCATGGTCAGGGCAACTTACATGCATGTAGATACATTTATATAATTCCTATCAGAACTAACACGAATAAGTCAGTTTTTATTGAAAATCAACAATTATGAAACCAGACCAGTTGTACACATTTTTGCGGTCGGACTGAAGTACCACGTTCTACATTATGACATCAGCACATCGTGGGGAGTAGCAGTAGCGGAGCAGACGCTCAATGTGGGTTCTTATATTCAAACATCTTCAAACGGTTTTATAATGACATAATGTAGGTGGCTCTAGTTCTCACAGTAACAAAGATCAAAACCATCTGATCCAAGGTAAGATTTTTTTTTATTATTATTACAAATAAGACCAAACATTTACAATTCATCATTAGGAAAATACGCGTACCCACGCTGTGGATATATTCCCTGCGTTGCCTTCTATTCTATCTATATTTTAAATATCCTCAAATCACAATATCGACAAGTATACGAAAGCCTTCTTTACACATCTTTAGCTACAATTACTTCTTACACATTGGTACATAACTCAATGTCTCATCCAATACATCAGATACTCTTATATAATTCTTCAATACGTTCTAAATAATTCTGAAACAGTAGCTTTTTCATTAGGCATATAGACACTCATTTAAATACGGACTTTCACTGTGTCATTAAAAATCACTGCAATATGTATACAAATGAGAATGCGTCAACATTGTTCATATCGATGTAAGTAATCATAAATGGGCGGAATCTAATCTAAGCAAAGAGAAGAACATTTCGGAGTCGTACAATAATGAGCTAACTTTGGCTTGTAAGTCCATGTACGCTCATATTATAATGATAATTGTAGTAGATTATAAGTAATGTACTGTACTCTCCCAGAATGTAAGAAGAATTTCATTGATTGACTGACATATAAATAGGTATATATGCGTTCTTTAAAAATATTATTAGAACTCTTGTTATATAATTATTGTGTGGCAATAGGATAGTAAATGTAAAGATCATTTCAACGGAAATTATACCATCTGATGAATTAATGTGACTCAAACAGAGATTCAGGGGACATCCTGGAAGAGCTGCGAATGTAAATCCGCAGAGAGATTTGATTGATTAGTCCGGCCGCTTTCTGGACATGATGTCAATATAACCCGGAAATAAAACTATTGCAAAAACAACTGTCACAGAGAAGGGGGATGTTTGCATTATTTCTATTGATAGTACAACAAATCAGATTTAACTTCTGAAACCTATTATCTACACATTTGATCTGACGATGAAGCTATATTATATGTCACAATTATAAGTATGAAACTTTGGTAACATTATAGGTAAAACCCTGACTAAAAGGTGGTTAAAATATGTTCTTTAGATTATGAACATGGTATGATTATAAACAGCAATTTAGCCCGCCTTAAGTTTTGGCAAATATTTGATCACAATTCTGAAAGATATTTCATAAATTTAGGCTGATGCTTGATTACAACTTGGAGAAATGTTTGTGTTTCAGATATGGTCTAGATCTATCAAAGAATATCAAGAATCGCTGACTTAAAATAATCATAAGGAACATTCATGAAGAACTGCAATCACTGAACCCAAGAGAGTTTTCAGATCAGATCACTATATCGAATTCAAATGGTAATCGATTACAATCAGGAGTTTACTGTCTAGCCGTCAGCGGGTAAGTGAGGCAGACCAATAGGGGATTTGGATGTGCCACTGCGCATGTCTACTGCAATGCATGCTGGGGTGGATTCTGGTGAAATCTGACATACACATATTTGTCAACATCTTTATCGAAAATTGCAAGAATATATTCACCAATATCAGAGGTTCTATAAGTGATCTATAAAAACGAAATGCATGATGGGAAAGATGGGGACTTGTGTCATAGAAACATGTAAAACACATGGGTATTGACAGTAGAGCATTGATAAATATTCCATGCTGAACCTGGCATGTTTTCTATAGATTTTACAATGTACCATTATTCCCATAATTCCATACGAATAAAGATTCAATATGGCGGTTATGCAATTCCCCTATTGAGGCCACTGTCCAAGTCAGGTGATGGTAGGCCCTCCAGCGGGGTTTTTTATAAACTTTGGAATATTTCACATTGGTGAATACTTCCAGCCTAGGCCCAGAGTTAAGGCAGTCCCCTCAAACTGAGGGAAAGACTGTCGCTCCATACCCCAACATGCCATTAGGACGCCTACTCCAGGGCTGGAAAAGCGCCGTAGGCGTCCAATCACTGACATACCAGCCTTATCTGAGGCTGTGAGCCAGGACTGCTTCAAACTTAATCCTGGTTCAAAAGTTCAAAAGGTCATACTAGAGCAGCTATCATTTTAGTAGGGGTTCCTGTCAAGTTTCATACTTACACCATGTTTGTACAACTTGTGCAGTAGGCGTCCAATCACTGACATAACATTCTTATCTGATCTGAAAGGCTGTGATTGGTTCACTTCAGAATGACAATGCCTTCCCACCTCAGGAACATAATGCAACTTTTCTATATGTTTAGTCTAACAGGAGGTATAGGAATATGTGTTGTGTATTATCTCTGTGCAACAGAGCAGTTCTGTGTCTTAATGCCTTCAATACAACAGAGGTTTAAACCTCCAGGCAATCGAGCCAGACCCTATGAAATTGACCTTGATCTTTATAACCTCAGACGGTCTGTAACCAAACCCGATGGATTATACGCTTTGGATCTTCCAAAATTAGACTTTTACAACCTGTCCATATTAACACGAAAAAGCACAAGTTATTTTGATTTTGATATTCGGCCACATCCGGTCATAGCTCAAACCAGTTTTAACAGTTACCGGAAGTTCATTCAACAAGAATTTCCGGGGACTTTCATGGGACGGAACGCAGCTTACAACGAAATACAATCTGAGAAGCAATCTCAAGTACATTGCCAACAGCATTCTAATAAATCTTTTATATACAGCTTTCAAAGTATGTACAGTCCTTGGCTTGAGAAATACTCAGTCTATGTTCATGAAACGTACACAGGCACTGGAACAGTCCCTTACATTCCTTCTGATATATTTGCCATAGTTGAAACTAACTCCACCAGGTCTAAATGTAAAAGCATGTACATATTAGAGAGACCAAAAGAGGACCACAACACCACAAGATCATACAAAACTGATTGTCCAATCTATGAACGCAACTTCACCATCACTATTTATGCAATATATGAGGAAATTTCACTATACGAGTACACATGTCACGACCATAGAACCAATATCATCCACACTCATGCAGTATCAAATTCTGATGTCATTACAGCACATATGATACCTAAGAAGTTACCGCCTTGTAGATGGAGACTTTTAAGCCACAAATCAGGGTTTTGGTATGTGCTTGGTGGCATATGGCACTGGGCAACGGAGGCCTGCTACTTCCCATATGATCTGCAACCTCAGACAGAAACATGCCTTGCGAAGCGGAGAGAACGGATAACTATAATAGGTGATTCACATGCGCGGTATCTGAAGGAAGCTGTGCATAAATATCACGGTGTTAATCTGCAGTACCTTGTGGTAACTACATCTGAATTCTTGGCATTCCGACTAAGGAGGAGGAAGAATCTACTCTCCAAGCGAGCAATTTTGGTAATCAATGCGGGCGCATGGGATCTGCGCTTTCTCGACATTTCTTCCTATGTCTCGGGAATGAGGGATGTTTATGTATTGCTGAAGGAAATTAAAGAGACAGTGAAAGGTATGTGTGTTCATGATTTTATCAACAGGTTCGGAAAAGGTTAAAACCATTGAAGATTCCAAAACTACCCTCGCCAATTCCTTCTGATATGTATTAATATTCTTTCTTTTTTCATCCTAATATTTCCACAGTCTTCCAAGACATCTCTCTATAATGATATACATTTCGTCGGTCTCCTATGTGTTACTCAAATCTTGCAAGTATCTAAAAAGGCAATAAAAGTATGATTAATCCTGCATTCTCTGCTACCGTCAACAAAAAAACTAACGATTTTCTACTTTTTATTCCATTCTTTTCAAACACATCTAAAAGTCATTTGGAGGAAGTTTTGGAGGATTATGTCCAGTTGCTTTTGAAACGTCCTCATTTGTATTTGGATGACCTGCCGGAATCCTTTCCTGCGATGATTACACTTATTATCGCTCACCAGCAGCAATTTTTCCTCATATATGTTTACAATTTGAATATATAAACATATAACACAGCAGAGCATTAGTTATAATATGAGTAACTTTGGTGAGATTTTACTTTATACTATTTAACTCATAATGCAACTTTAATTGAGAGTGCAGCTTTAAGAATTGACGAGCATATATACAAGATGTCCCTTTGTATTGCTAACAATGTATGTACAATGCAATCAATGATCATTTTTCAAATCAACTACTAATCACTCAATGATAATTTCAGGTGTGAGGATTATATGGTTAGAAACCGTCGCCCAAAGTTATAACGGGCAACACCTGAGGGTTAGGACCAACCCTATAGTCTCAGCAATGAACCAATGGGTTAACCATCACCTCAACAAGCTACACGTGTCTGTTGTGTACTATTATCGCATTTCCATCGCAATGGAGTCACAAGCATGGGATGGCAGACATTACTGGGTGAACCTGGGCGATGATGTTACTAATAATAAAACTATTGTTAGTGTAGGAGGTGTTGCACTATCAATGTTACTGAGACATGTATGTGCATAGGTTCAACCATTTCTATTTATTTCGTCTAAGATTTTACAGGAAATGTAGTGGATCTGTCTTAAATTGCTCTTCTGATTCTCTACCTGTCATTTACCTTCTGATTCTCTACCTTTCATTTACCTTCTGATTCTCTACCTTTCATTTACCTTCTGATTCTCTACCTTTCATTTACCTTCTGATTCTCTATCTGTCATTTACCTTCTGATTCTCTACCTGTCATTTACCTTCTGATTCTCTACCTGTCATTTACCTTCTGATTCTCTACCTGTCATTTACCTTCTGATTCTCTACCTGTCATTTACCTTCTGATTCCCTACCTGTCATTTACCTTCTGATTCTCTACCTGTCATTTACCCTTCTGATTCTCTACCTGTCATTTACCTTCTGATTCTCTACCAGTCATTTACCTTCTGATTCTCTACCTGTCATTTACCCTTCAAATTCTCTAACTGTCATTTATCCTGTCATATACCCTTCTGATTCTATCCTGTTACTTACCGTAATGTCTGCCAGAGGTCACCACTGGTCTCAGTACATATGCCAGGGCCCTGATGGGAACTAGAGTAACCATCAATGTGTTCCTATAGTTTATGACAGCATAATTAAACTACGGTGATTTCTCTTTGATGTTGATGTGTGGAAGAAGGAATACCATTAGTTCCTGTTAAACAGTTAACACCCTCATAAAAAACCAGCTGGGCCATGGGTCGGCTCGCCTCACTCAACCCAATTTGGGGCAAAGTTCCCCCTGTTTTAGCTTCAATCCTCGGTATTTATTTTACCACAAACAATTAAGAGTTCGGGTAGCCTACGTTGAATGACACTTAAATAACCAAAATTTATGGCTTTCGTCCCCTTCCCTCTTCCTCCTTCCCTCTTCCTCCTTCCCTCCTCCTCCTCCCTTCTGCTCCTTCCCTCTTCCCTGTTAAGGAATCGGGCGCCAAACTATATCAAGTCATACTCTCTGTTATAACTTATTTTCCCTTTTATTATATATATATATATATATATATATATTGTATTTTTATTCTGGTCCAATCATTAAATCAATTACATCATCCAGAAAATAGGAAGGTGACCTCTGCCTTAGCAGGTCTACCAGGTTCTTCCTAAATAGCTCTATTACAATTTTACTTCATTTATAAGAACAACATAGCGATGTGAACATTATTATGTCTGGACCATTGCCAAAATACATACATATCAACAATTATTATAAAAACCCAAAAACCCCCTACCCCGGCTCGTTAATAGTTATGTTTCATAGCCTTCTTTAGAAGCAATAAACCGTGTCCTTCATTGTCATTGTCTGTATAACATATCGTTTACATTGTATTGTATATCGTTTATTTCCAGTCAATTATAGTGATACAATCTTGTTTTATTTGGAAACGGTTTTATCTAATGAAGTAGATCTAAATAAATAACCTAATTTACTCCTGGAAATGGGTGCCCCTTTCTAAGACAACCATAGTTCTTTTAGGGGTATACTAGACTAATTGGACAAGATGTTGTAAAGTTGTGAGGTTCGGTAGAGGTTAGAGATAAAGAAGCATCTCCGGGTTTGGTGAAAAGATAACTTTTTAATCAATCTTAGAACTTAGATACTAGAATCCAACCATTTGTTGCGCCACCCCTCAACCTGCATTAATTAGCTGTTGCTCGACTCCACTTCTAGGGGAGGAGGGGGAGGAGTCACTCAGTACCCAGTGGTCCTCCTAGGGGTCGCTAGTGGGCAGCTCAGCCCACCCCCTCCCACCTATAGCCCCTGAGGTTGCTTCCCTTGAACTAGGAAAACATTGTTTTCTACAATGTAATGATATTGTATAATATAATAAAGCATGCAAACTGCAGGTATATGGCACAAGTCTTTTGGTTGTACAGTTTTGTTGTCCAAGTTACATTATTCTGTATCTGTGATCCTTATACCTGTACGAGAAGCTGACTTTCTCAGAAGAGGCAATGCTTAGACACTCTGATTGTCGCACATCACTGGTGCCTCAGAAGACCAAGTAGGTGAATAAAGCCGTGATACAGGTGATTATTCTTTTCTTTTATAATTATATTTTATTTGTTCTATGATAATCAGACCTAATTATGTAATGCTCAGACCTCACCAGGCAATACAATAAGGTGACTCAGAGCAAAAATGTTTTAGAAATCATGACACCTTATATGACAATGGTAAAAAAATACCCCATTCAATTGTCTGAATTGTAGCATTTTCTTTTTTCATATTTTCTGCTTTGTTTATTATACTGTCTTTGTTTTCTTATAATTTATAATTTGTGAGGTAGCTAGAGGCAACGTACGAAGACAACCGTGTAGGGTTTGTTTTTAAAGTTTTTATTCAGCCAGAGGCATTATGCTGTTACACACTGTTCTCAGTAATAGCTGGTGGAAAAATTAGATTTTACATCAAGATATATGAAAATACAAATAATCATGATTTAAATATTAGATAAAAAAAAAATAGAAAAATACGACAATATCCAAATTAACTGATAGTATTAGGTCAGATCGTACAGACATTTTTAGGTAAAAAATAAAAGTAGATAATAAATAAATAATACGATACAAGATATAAAAAAAACCCATCACCCGGGTATAACATCGATTTACTACAGACAAAAGAGCAACAGCAATAGCCAAAAGGGGACTCGATATACCAAGGAAATCAGGCAAACAATTCTGAAAGAATTCAGATCAAAAATACAAGACAAACGACAACTAAGTATGGCTAGATCAAATTATCTGGATCTGGAATTTTCCAGATATGCAAGGTAGTGTTATATGATTTAATACAGATTTTCTTTATCTCCCTCTTAAAATTTAAAATATCATCTAGAGTTTTTACAAAAATCGGTAGAGAGTTCCAATAAGATTCAGATCTTCCAAAAAGGCTCTTCCGGATTTTTTCTTTTCTCCAGGGTATAACGGGGAGTCTAATATCTCTCATATTGTATCTATGTTGGGGTAAATTATAATCAAAATTATTACAAGAGTAAAAAATTGTCAGAAATCTCTGTAAACGTCTAAAACAAAGAGGAAGAATGGTATACCTCTGATGTAATTCTATGTTAGAGACTCTAACAATATTCCTCCTATTCTTCACCCCATAACACAAACGAAGACATTGATTTTGCTGAATCTGTAACCTTGCAATGTCCTTTTCACTAGCTAGATCAATCAAAATGGACCCAAATTCAATAATTGGTAAAATATAGGTTTTATAAATCAAAATAGAAATATCCTCCGTGATGAAATGTCTTATCCTGGCTAATCTCTTATATAGAATCTGGACTCGCGAACATGCATTACCGCTATGTGGAAGAATATTTAAGCTGCTGTCTAACAGAAAGCCCAAATACCTAAAGGTTCCTACAATATCAATTTGTAATCCATCGTTATATATTAAATATTCTCTTCTATTTCTCCTCTTATTACCAGAAAAAATTTGTAGTTTTGTTTTTGTATGATTAATCGAAAGTCCATTCTTGTTGGTCCACTCTCTAAACTTATTTACATCACTTTGGATATCTATTATATCATTATCACCCTCAACAGTATGCAATAAGACACAGTCGTCAGCATATAATATTATTTTACCAGTAAAATTAACAGAAGATACATCATTTATATAAATGCGTTTTTCTTTTCTTCTTTTCTCTTATACTTGTAGCTTTAAATGTGATAGGCCTTAAATGAAATTTAAAAAAAATAGATGTATACTACTGACTATCATTATCATCATCATTTTTTCATAACTCATCTTTATCAAAGTTAACAAACTCTGTATTCTTGAAGTGATTTAAAGTCCATTAGAATAACATAATTTAAGACAAAAAGTAATGAGAAAGAAATTATGAATTCCTGATTCATCAATAATCATTCATCAATAAATCTGTATTAATGTACAGAAGAACCGAACGAAAAGGACTAGATACTGTATTATGATGTATTATACAAAAAAAAATGTACAAAATAGGTAGTGTCACAGGATACTGAGGACAATATAGAAAGATCCAGGAGATGTACCTGTATGAAAAGAATGAATAAAAAAGTATCCAAACCAAATTAAATCAAGTACTGCTTAAAGCTGCATTCTCAGCTATCATAAATAACAAAAACTAATCTTACCAAATTTACTCATAATATTATGACTTATAGAACTGAATTTGTTAATATTCTGCTAATGTTATATGTTTATACAGGAGTTACTTATATCATGACTTATAAGACTGAATTTGTCAATATTCTGCAGCTGTTAAATGTTTTTATAGTATGTAGGGTTGAAAAAAAAAAATAAATAATAAAAAAATCACACTCTGAGTCAGTGACTATTATAGTAATTATGCTCACTCTACTTCAAGAGACTTGCATTGTTATTACACACATTAATACATCTGTTAGACCTGTTTGTATACTGTAGCCCTTACCACTACTTAAGTCTTCTTGGGCCACAATCCTCGTTACGTTAGTGACTCTCCCAAGTCGATAGTCTAAGTTATATGATGAAGCATGCATATATCGAGAAGGTCAACTACTGTTAAAGCTAATTGTAACTTCAAATCTTGATTTTATTATAAATATACCCTTCATAATTATTCTATGTAAACTAGGCGCATTGGAAGAGCCTGGACAACAGGGATAATGCTAACCCAGTGAAAATAAAATCTTCAAACCCCCCCCCCCAAAAAAAAACGGAGGGGACAGGAAGTGTTTGTAAGTTTTGGGTTCTGACGTTTCTAGTGAGCATCGCCCTTTATCAATTATTTAATAATTATGTACAATATTGTATATACAATCACGTCAATATCCTCCATCTAATCACTCTTGATTGTCTTCCACTATATTGTATTTGACATTGGTATAGATAACTAGCATCAAACGCCGATCTTCATCAAAATACAATTGTGCTCCTTGATTTAGGCTCTAAAACTGAAAAGAACAGTTTAAAGGGTAACATGAACATACACTTCATTGCTAATCAACCCGAGAATAGTATTGATGCAAAGGTTATCAAGTGTATACGATAAGCATAATTAAATTAGGAAATATACCTTAATTATTGGTATACATATCTAGGCCTGCATAACATTATAGGAATTTCATACCACTCACGGATCATGCAAACATTAAAGCATTGTTCTTTGCTTATCTTGTCATACAAACACATTTAACCTAAGATCAAAGCCTTCTGGAGTAATTAAATACTTCATACATTGGTTACTAATTCACAATTACTAATGCGTCCTAATAATCATTAGTACCTACTTTACTCAAATACATTTAAATACATATATTCCTAGGGAATCAGCTCTCATTATAGTTGATAATCCTCTAAGTATGGGGAACAAAATCTTACGTGAACACACTTGAAACCTTTTAAAATATTTTCAGTGCCAATCTAAGCATTACGTTTCCCAGAAATCGTATGAATCCTATTAAGTGAGTAGCAATGGTTCAAATGGATGACACTTATACTTGGTGGATCATGGCTACTACTAAGTGGTGCTCTCCATTAGGGGAAATAATTGTAATATCATTCAATTCATTTTAAACATCCTTTTTAGCCACATACTTTATCAATCTATATCAAGAAAATACACATAATCAATTTGTGTTGCTTTACCGTTTAGCTAAAAATCAAATTTGGCATTATTCTTTTTTAACAAATATTTTATTCAGGTATTATTTACCAAAGCACGCTCACTCTTTATAAGTGTTTTCTTTGTGTATGGTCATCGTTATAAAAAACGTTTGTGAGTTCTCTTTACAGAACTTTGTTTCTAATTGGTAAACATTTGGAAACAACACGATTTTGTTCCACACACAATTGAGTTTGTATTTACAAATTAGAATACAAAATAATGACAAATTTATGGTCATTAATAATAGGTATTACATGATATAGTTGATAAGTTGAAAGCATATAATATATCCTTTTGAAATCATTAAGTTGTACAATATATAAATGATGTAATCATTTCCATTTCTGGTAGTTGTATTAACCATACTTAGTCATAATATCAAACCTTTCCAATCCAAGAGAATAAAATACTTACCAAACAATAAATTTGACTTCACAATACATTCCTGATTATTATTTGTTCACACAAACCACAAATGTTACATTAAATATCATATTGATATGCCTTACACAATGTGCACTTGTCTTTCCATTCTTCCCACAACTTAATACTGTATAAACAAATGTGTCTACATATCAACTTAACTGATCGAAAGTATACTCATAAAATAATTTAATTTAAAATAATTATACGATATAAAATAAGTCATTCTTATCCAGTGATAAAAATAGTTTTCATGCACTTTTGCATGACGCTGTGAAGTGTCAATGTTAATGTATGTTAGAACATCTGTCTTATTGGCTGCATAACTTAAAGCGTAAGAGGTGAGAGGGTGATCGAGCAGCAACTGACAACAATGGAATGGTTTAATATCTGGGTGGAGTTCATTGGTCCACAGCTGTCCCCTCCTTGGAGACAGTGCCTAGTAACTGCTGATGTTGTTGGGTGTCCCAATATGGACACTGATGGATCAGTTGCATTAGATATTCATGACATGACATTACATATTCACTTACATTGTTGATAAGTTGTTAAGAAGCACAGGAGTAATTTTGAGTATTGGTGAATGGTTTACGGAAGAAGATAATTATCACTAAGTATACTGTAAAAGTCAACACTAGCAAGTCTACACAATGAAGTCTATATACTTTCTCGTCATACTAACATTATATGTTACTAAAGGTAAGTTATGTATATTAGATTTATGTCCAGACACAGAAGAGAAATGAGTCTTAAATCTCAAAAATGGAGATATAGTTATAGTGTTATGGTTGAAAAAAGTTAAAGATGATGGAAATTTATGGGTGGATAACCACTAGTACTATATTGGAAAAAAATATACTCCGTAGGATGATCTTAAATACACATATATTCAATAGAGTCTTGACATCATTTTGTTCATGTATGTCCACCAGATATTTTCTTTTATTATTAAACAAATTTAGTCATTATTTTCGTTAGCATTTTGATTCTACTACATTCTCAGTCCATGCTAAAGTTATGTAAAAATGTATGGACGTTCAGGTCACTCCCTATTGGAATAAGGTCACTTGAAGATATAGGGCAGTGAATAGCCAATTAATTAAGATTCAATCCATTTCTGTCAATTACTCTTAGGGATCATATTGATGTGAACCTCGTCCATTAAAAGAAGAAGGTATTGTAGTGGCCTTGTGTGTGCAACCTAGCAGTGAGTCGTGGCTGGCCCTGTTAAGCAGTAAATAATCAGATGTATATTAATGAATAAAGTGGGGACTCCACTGGCTGCGGTTAGCTCTGTGGTAAGCCTTGCAATGGTGCTGTTCTGGTTCTGTAGGTGGAGAGAAATAAAAAGGTCCTGCCTACATGATTCACTGGTCATGTAGGCACAACCTTGCCACTCCTCACCATCACAACACCATGGCAAGACTTACTGCAGAGCTTCCTGCAGAGCTTACCGCAGCCAATGGAGACCGCCCTTAAATGCACAAGTATTAGTTAATTAATGTTTTCTGACTCCAGGGTATGCAAGTACGATCAATATCACATTGAATGTATTCAAGAGTGATAGAGAAGAAGCAGCATGGTTGATACCAGGAAAGAGTACAACCTATGAATGCTTATATACTGGAGGCAACTATGCAACATTTAAGAATGGAACCGATAAGTCTATATTGACATATTCAGCACAAACTGGTAACATTACAATTGGGTCTGGCTATGAGAACCTGGTAAGCAATTAAGATTCATATGCGACCTATATTTGTATGTACTACTACACTCTTAGCTGGAATCACGTGGGATATCCGTGCACCGACGGTGCCGATCCGGAAACACGAAATGCCGGTGCGGTTCTGTCACATCCCACCATCCTGCCGCACCGTTGCCTGTATGGAGCGGCACCGTCACACTCGACGGAGCGGCACCGTGCAGGCGACGATGCGGCTCCGTACAGGCGACGGTGCGGTCCCCTCCATATGCACAGGCCTATATGGCACCGTCTATGTGCACCGTCTATGGGCACCGTTTATGGACAGGATCGTACCGATTTTTTTTTCAAAAGGGGGGGGGGGGGGGGGGGAGAATTTTTGAAAAAAAAATTGCATAGATTACCTTTCAATATAATTATATAATATAACATCTCACGTTTTCTTAAATACCGGCCAAAATGTTATTTCTACAGGTTTGTGCATATTAAATCATTTGTAGACAACAAAATTACCTTTCATTTAATATATGACACGTTGTTGTACTCTTAATACCTTAGATAGTATCCTATGAAACAGAAAGATCAAAGAAAGAGTCAGAGTCAGATTCTGATTAAACGAAATTCCTTGGTTATGTTCAGTCCCCATGCTACCTATATCCCTGGGCAATCTGAAATTCAAAAACCAATAGTAATAGTTTTAATAAATGACGATCATTGCCAATAATACCATTTGTTTCCCTCCAGGTATCAGACTATTCAGGCTCTACTACAAGCTTGACCATGGAGCTATTGTATCCTCACTGCTCTAAAGATGGCACGGTTAAATGTGAAGTCATGGACATGAATGCTGACACTGGGACCGAGATTTCCAACTTGGAATTTGCAGGTTTATATTAACATCCTAATCTTTCTACTTCCTTGTATGCTTATTGCTCACATTAATTAGTATTTCAAAGTGATATGTCTTCAACAACTATTAGCCTCAAAGGACTTCTCCAATAGGGTTCAAACCGAGGAGAATGTTTTGTGAACGTGGAACATGTGAATGCATGGAAACTATCTTGCAAGTGGAGATTCCATTTGCTTAGTTCACCAGTGCCCCACAGAATTTGTGAAGGGCATGTTCCTTTGCAACATAAATCAAAGCTTTAGGATTTCCGTTGTGAATGTGTATACGTTTAGGCATGGTAGCAAACAGAGTTGTGAACTTGTTCGCCCCAACCTCCTCTACCAATGGGAATGTATGAGCGATTGTTGTAGCAACTGAGTCTGGTTATATTTGCAAGCGTTTGCAACCTTGTGCAGCAGCCCTAATAATATAAATATGCCATAGGCACTTGTGCCATCAAAATTGAGTACATGGCCTTAATCTGTAGTACTGTTTAACAAACTTTGAACCTCAAAATAGGGAAATATCTTGGTTCTCGGTTATTGTACTATAAGTATTTTAAAGACTTAATTTTGTGTTCTTTCTCGCATGAAACATATCACATTTGCAAAATTGTCAGGAAATAAACGTCTTTTAAAACAAAATGTGATAGAATGGTTTCCTCTCCGTAAATTGTTCATTTGTACATGAATCTCATACCATAAGAAGTTATTATCAAAGAGACCAAAGTCTGATATAATATGGTGATGATAATAAATTGTTCCTATTATTACTCACTTATAGACCCAGCTAAAAGTGTAACAATCAAGGAAGATGAAGCCTGCCTATACAATTGCTCAGTGGAAGACATCTTACCAAAGGGTAGGTTTGAATGGCGTGGAGAATGTGAAGAAGAATCAACTATGATACAAGATGCGAAGTGCATGTTCAGTCAATTCTCTACAGCAAGGTGTAACAGTTCTCACCACGGGCAACAAATATATTGCGAATTCATACACGAAAACAATATGACGAAAACAAGTACACACATGACAGTTAACTGTCCACCTGGTATGTACATTGTATGATTATATTATGTATTATGTAGAAATGCTGTCTGTAGAGAAACATCCACAATGGAAGGGAAACTTTAGGACTTGTTCTTCTCCATATAGAAGACCAGCAATAACTAATAAATCCTAGTATTAATTATGTATGTTTATAAGATTGATGACTCATCATGTGCCTCCTTATTACACATTCATATATACATATTATGTCACATAACTATCTTTACTGTTAAAGTTAACCTATTAAATGCATTGTATTAAAATAATCATTATCATTTATTTTTTTCAGTTTCCAGAATATGAGCATTCATAGGTTGTGTTCCTTCTTGCATTAACCATGCTGTTTCCCCTTTATATTACTGGTGAATAAATTCAAGGTGACATCAATAATAGCAATACCAAAATTAGGGATTCCCCAAAATAAAGAAGGTGGTATTCTTTGAGACGGCCTCGCTCATCTGGTCACGTGACAGTGCATCCACACATCTAGGAATGAACTGATTTTGTGCAATTTTGAACAATTAATCATATATAATATTAAAGTCCATATCATAAAATATATTCGTAATGAACATGAGCAACATTTCCGCAACATTTATTGTCTAAACTCGATAGTAATGCTGAGATTTCACCTATTGTTTACTTTCACCCCACTGCCGGGACTTGGGGGACTCCGGCCCTTGATGACCATAGCAACCAAGCTTAAAATCTCCAACTTTCCCCCTCGATTTCTTAAATTATACACAATTGTCTGGAAAACGGAACCAACGACTGCAATGTATGAACAATACTTGATATATCCATGTGGTTTCAAAGGGGTTGAAAACAGGTATTTTAGCGTTAGCGTCTATGGCGCTCAGCTGTTGTATTCACCCGAGTTTTTGCCGCCGATCGTAGCGCCACCTGTAAATACCCGGATTCCCGTCTCAAAGAATGCTGGGGGTAACATAGTTATGATTTGGAATAACAGGCTTGACATGTGTACGATTGGTGTATGATGCAATGTTTTCTTTGTTTAAATGACCTTCTAATAATATTTCAGACACAACAGTTACCACCACAGTTGTGCCGTCACCTACAAATCAAGGGTCTACCACCACAGCTCTACCATCAGATACAAATCCAGGTTATTATCGTTCACATGTCTCTAAGATCTAAGCCGGATAAGTCTGATTTTAGTCTGATTATAGCACCAGATTCCTTGATCGAAACATAACTAAGACACTATTTCATTCAAAGCTGCACCCTCAGCTAACATCAGTAAAATATCAAGATGTTCTAATGTTCAGTTCTTTTCCAACTCATCTAAAAGTAATTTGACCAAAATGTGGGGGGATTTTGTATGGTTGTTTATGCTAAAGGGCTTCATAAACGACATTATTTATATTTTGAGGACCTGCCCAAATCCAATCTTGATGAATTCACTTATTATTGCTCACCGGCGGCTGTTTTCGATTGACCAATTCTTGTATTAACATATACCAGCTGTAGAATATTGATGGATTCAGTCCTATAAGTCATAATCTGAGAAAGCTTTGTCATAATAGCTGAGAATGCAGCTGTAAGAATCCTACAATTATTTTACAAATAACGGTTCATAATTAATAGGTTTTAATCCTGTCGTGGTATAAGGATTCTATGGGCACTAAAATAAAAGGACAGCTATGCATACATGTTAACTAACTGTAGTAACTCCAGGAGGCGGTGGGTTCATAAAAATGAGAGGGAATTATATGGTATAAGGTACATCATACTATATGATGTGTGATGCGATGTATTTAATAATGGCTATCATAAAAAGTAAAATATATCAGAACAGTGTTAAATTTAAGATTTCTCGCAAATGTTTACAATATCTTAAACCCCTAAACAGCATTCAGTGACTCGTATCTACACTGTTTTTATCAAGCTATTCATGTGTATACATTAAATAGACAAGTCTGTGAACTTACACTCCTTATCAGAACCTTCATACAGGATACGTAAAGAGTGTGGGTGTAGAAAATAATCTACCAACACCTTTTCCCTACAACAAAATACTCTTCAATAATCAAAAAAGCCCACTGCAAATGCCTCCACTCTTTAAAAATTCATTAATCATTTAGGATTTGTTAATCTAACATTTTCAGATTTCGATTCCTTTCAGACGCTGCCGTAATTGCAGTATCAGTTACAATTGCTGTGCTCATTCTAATTGGTTTGGCAATAGGTGTTTTGCTCATCATCAATAATAACAAGGTTGGTCCAAACGACGAAACAAACAAGGAAAAGCCACAAAAGGGATAGAAAGAAACTACAAAAACCACAAAAACTACAAAAACCTTTTCTGCAAGTGTCAGGAATAGTCAGGAATGAGTAATTTGATGACTGATCATAACGGCAGAGATTATAATTCTAATCTTTTTTTACTAGTTCCCCAATGTCTCTCCCCTCTGATAGCGGAGAATAAAGTAGAGAAACATTCAGAAGAGGAATGGAGCAGACGAAGTTTCTATACATTAAACCATATCAAGTTTGAATTTACGATTAATTATTGTATTTTTCATTTTAGATTATATGGAATAAAATGTTATTAGGAAATATATAACATTTATTTTGTGAAAGCTAAGATCCCATCAATATCAATCAATATTACAAAACTATAAATAAGAACGTAACCATGTTATTAGATCCGTCAATTATTTCTGTGATGAATTGAGTGTACACCACAAGCACGAGCATCAATGTAATTTCATTTTTAATATCAACAATTACCTATGTATGTCAATAATTTCAATGTTAAAAAAATGTAAAAATATGTCCTGTTGAGATCTTGAATAGGTGAATGATGAACGATAAGGCAGGAGTGGCCAGAAACCTAGCTAACAGCGAGGCTTATTTTCCAACAACAGATACAATAACATTGAATAGAATATAAATAAGAAAAGAAAATCCACTAAGGGGAAACACCTCCGCACAGTGCGGAATCAGGAGGAAAGTGTGTATTGGAATGATTAGTGGATGACGTCACAATGACATAAGTAGTCAGTCGTCGCACACCCACTGTGACGTCATAGAGGGGGCGTGACTGTGGCGTGGAAAGCAATGATCTCCGGAATATCTTTATCGAGGGTTCGATGATATTAGATTAAAAACAAATTTTTAATGTGAGTTTCAATATTCTCATCAATGTTATGTCAAATATTTCAACGTGAATCACATACTTATATAAATGTATATTCCTATATTATTAGCATAGGTCTAAGCATCGAAAATGCTAGCAGTAACATTAGTACATAGTTAGACAGAGCAGTGGGCGGAAAACCATGGCTATTCCTTGTTGAATTAAACCCGTGAGCCTACGTCATAATGATGTCCACTGTTCGGATTCATCTATTCCATACTTGTGAAATTCTCGGGATTAAAAACCTTTTTATTTTAAAGAAAAATACTTTGTTATTATTTGACTTGCTGTATCAACATCCTGAATAAAAAGATATATTTTCTTGAAATTGTAAGAAAAAAATATTAGGTATTTTTAAAGCTAATTTGTAATAGTTTTATTCAACCAAGCTAAGAGAAAGTGTCACTGTCCGATCTAATGTTTGTTTCTGAATAAACTTAATTTCACTGGGTAAATAAGTCGTAACTCAACTGTCAATAGATGTAATGAATAATGGTAGTAATTCGTGATATAAATAGTATTACTCCACGTTGGTGTATGTACATTCGTGACCCCCAATATTTTAAAGTTAGAGATAAAGATTGAATGATTAAATAAATAAATGAAACCTAAGGCGACATTTGGGCGACGACATTTGTTAAGAGTTTTTATTTTATTAAATGAGTGTTTAAAATTTGATAAAGTATGTGATATAATTTTGAGAGAATATATAAGGGAGGGAAAGATTATATAAAGCGCTAGGGAAACTTATATTAGAGTTTATACAATAATTGAGTTTTGTGAATTGAGACCTTCCTACCGGAGGGGAGAAGGATAATGTTGGGTGGGTGGGATGGATTTTTAAACGTAACTTGGTTTGTGAAAGCTTAGAGCAGAAGGAAGAGAAAGGGTTTGTGGGAGGAGTAGTATACCGGTAGGAGGGCAGGGGGCAGCACCAATGCCTAGGAATCTTAGATGCCTGCAACATTCGTGACCCCCAATATTTTAAAGTTAGAGATAAAGATTGAATGATTAAATAAATAAATGAAACCTAAGGCGACATTTGGGCGACGACATTTGTTAAGAGTTTTTATTTTATTAAATGAGTGTTTAAAATTTGATAAAGTATGTGATATAATTTTGAGAGAATATATAAGGGAGGGAAAGATTATATAAAGCCGCCAAGCCCCAAATATGCCTGTAAGGTAGGTTAAGTATTGCAGTTATGAACTGCTGAATTAAGTATTGGAGTGAATTGAGTGTATGGTAATACACATGGCCGAAGGCCTTATTATAAAAGAATGTATACGGTAGTGTACCGTTTGTTTAAAAGGCGAGTGCCTGTTTTAGTTTGTCGTTGAGACAGTTCGTGAGGTGAGCCTCGAGTTCAATTGTGTTTGGTGCTGGTTGAGGGTAGTGTACCCGTGAGAATGAATTAAATAGGGCGAGTGCCCGTGGTGTGTCGTTACGACAGTCTCTGAGGTGAGCCTCGTGTCCATATTTATATTCGGGGTGGGGCCCCGTAATTAAGGTATATTAGATGAGGATATGTGGGGGAGTTTTTAAAGTGTCTCTAGGGATGGTGTGGGATGGGTTATTCCGTGTTATCACTTTGTGTGGCTCAAGTTCTTGACGAGTGCCTTGGATACTTTTGTAGCAGATTGTTGGGTTATATATATTTTGTACGCTCCACTTGACCATCCTCCGAATCTTTGGATTTCACTCTCAGACATTCCCATTTCGAATGCATGAGTGGCGGATGTGCGGCGGATGGAGTGAAGTGAGTATTTCTGCGGGTCGAGTCCCATGTTTATGTTGGACCATCGCAGGTGTGTTGCCATGTCAGTTGTTGTTATTGCTTTCTTTGTTAATGGATAGATAAGCAGAGGTTGATCCCTGTACTGGGTTGGTGCTTCTTTTAGGGCAGCGTTGTATGCGTGTACTGGGCACAGGTCGCTATGTTCAGCCGATGGGATTTTTATGGTCCTGCGCTGGTTGTAGTTCTGGAGGTTTTTAGCCCATTTCTGTATTATAACGAGGCTGTTTCCTTCTACATGGACGTCCTCCCTGCGTGTGTGCCTTGTAGGATCGTATTCTGTCTGGTTATGTGGGGCAATTTCTGATTGCCTAAATCCTGTTGTATATAGGATTATGATGCCTAGTTTATACTGTTGTGGTGCCGGGAATCTTTCGCCTTGTTTTATTATTTCCCTGACTTGGTCGACTGTGTATGCTAACTTCTGCTGTACTATATGATACTTTTCCCTTTTTGTGGCGTCAAGGGCAAGTTGTACTCGGTATGCTGTCAGTGCGGGTATTGTGATGTCTCTTTTCTTGTAATGTTCTCTGACTGCCGACAGATAATTTGATATTGACTTCGGGCTCTTTAAGAATGATCGCAGGTATTCTATGAAGGCACATGTCTGGGGTTCGGTGATGCTTTCCGGGTCGATTTTGAATCTGTTGGTAAAAGCAAAGAAAGCTCTTAATGCGGTCTTGTGGTTGGCCAGTGTCCCTGATAGTCCGGCACTTGATATGCAAAAAGGGCCTTATTTAAGGAGTTTGTGACCAAGTCTTGTAAACCGTTTTCTTTTAATCTTACTAGGACCATTTTTTTCTGAAATTTCCATTTCTGACTACCATTTTTTGCTAAAAGTGGGTTTATTGTTCCAAAATCACGTTTCCATGACAACTACTCTAATTTGTTAAGGGGTCAGTGGTTAAAACATAATTTAATGATATCTAAGAAACAAAGATGAAGATTCTATTAAATTTTGGCAGAGGGACTGCACTAACACATGTGCATAGAAATATAATGATTGGAATGATTTGAAACATTCCATATTGGTATCCATGGCAACAGATCAACAAAGATATGTTGATTCTCATACATTTTTCTACTTATGTTCATATAAGTATGATTTAAATTTGTTTTAAATATATAGACCATTACTATTATGTCCCACAATGTAATATACATTATCTAGTTCACATGCACCATCATATTAGACGTTCCATTGATGAAGAATGTTCTATGATCCTCTTGATCATTGGGGGCTCAGATACCTCCAATTTTCCTCATTGGGCCCATCATGATAAAAGTGTTATTTCAATAGTCTACTGGTATATAATTGAAGCTGTAAAAAAATAAATGAAGGTACAAGAATAATGTTTAGGAATATTTCAATATTTAATCTTATTATGTTAAATAGATTTTGGAATGTTTGTCTTCATGTTGCATTGTGGTTTCCATGGTTACCCAAATCAGTTGACAGTAATAATTGTGTCCCTCATTTCTGTGTCAAAAACCCAATAGATACATTTAGATGGGTAGGCCTATTCACAATGAACAATTGCTTTGAATCTTGCATTATGCACTAGATAGGCTTTATGGGCATAATTAATAGAAGTCTCCAGTATCTATGACAACAGGATTAGAAGTTTTGCACATTTCATTTACACCCTTATCTTACATTCAACAAGTAACATAGGAATGCTAGATTAGTCTTCAAAATTCAAGAGAGTACATAGACCTAAAAAATCATTCTAGTTTTCAGTTCGAAGTAAGTAACCTGAAGCTATAAGAGTTATGATTGATGAATACATCCCAAAATAATAATTCATAGGATTTATGTAGCTTTATATTTATAATATGGTTTCCATGGCAACCTGATTCGTTCAAAGTATCACATTATTCCTTCATTACCGAATGTATAAGAATTACAATTCTTTATCATACAAAATTCATGGGTGTGACCGCTTACAAAATAGGTCTTGCAGATACCCCAAACCAATTTATAATGTTAGAACATTGTCATTATTGTTCATTAGTGGTAGGTGGTTTAAAACTAATAAGCTTTTTCCTTTTGCATAGAGTCTTGAGTTGTTGAATGATTTTTTCTTCCGGGGATTTTGTTTTGTTGTCATAATGTCACTGTAAGTTCTGGTGGTTAACTTTTTGATTGCTTGCTCATCTATTTTGTTTGATTAATATATTATACACTTTGAAACATTTCTTACAACTTGGTAACTTATTTCTAACATTAATGATTAGTTGGATTTAATGATAATATTAATATTAATCAATATTAATAATAATAATACCATAGCAACCTTACATTCTTGGTATTGATATAATACTGTGTGTCCCCAGTATTAATGCTACAATAAAGGTAATAGTCAATAGACTATCCTATAGTTTAAATTTTGAATAGATTCGGTGAGAGAGAAGAAGTGCAGACACGGCGACTGTAATATTATAAGTGAGTAGAGACGAGCTCTCTCAGTGTATTTATTCCAAGGTTCTAGTGCTGCCCGCGTGGACGCAGCCACGCCCCAGGCCTCCCGAGCCTTCCCAGAAACCCACTACTGTAACATAATGCCCCCCTCCCCCCTTAGAATGCTACTGCCTTAATTTAGATACTAAAATAAAAAGTAGCATTCCCGAAGGTCGGATACAGTGGGTACACGAGATTCGACCCCCGGAAAATTTTAAATATTTTTAACAACATTTTCCAAAAGTCTTCTACCCCCCTCTACAATAAAAAGGTCCACACAATGTGTCCTAACCCTGATTTTTGTTATACATCAAGATAAATCAGAGTTAATTTTGATCATTCCCTTACACTTAACATGCTTGTCAAATTTTGTATTTTTCCCTTAGACCACTACAGAGAATAAAAACTGATACAAATAAACATTGTGTGACTTCCTTATGTCTAATCAAAATCAACACCAGTCATCATCCAGACATAAGGATGTAGTATATACAAATCTGCTCAAACCGTTCATTTGTTGAACAGATAAACCTTAGAAAACCAATACTCTAGTCAAAATTTAATTAACTTTTAGTAAAACTTTTCTAAAATTTGTTACCATATCAGTACAGATATGGCCTGAACGAAGGCAAGAATTTAATATGGAGTTTCTTACCCTACTCGACTATCTATAAGACATAACTTAATTCACCAAGTAAGTACAAACCTGGAATAACCTTACTCAGCTTTCTGCTTAAAATTTACACAAATCCGTCCTGTACCGGACCGATTTTTACAAAATCCGTCCCGCCAACGGGCGTTCCTATCACAAATGCTACTACACGTAGCAGGAACTGGACGAGACACCGCGGTAACTATACTGTCCCACGATGTTCATCTGCCGAGAAATTTCAGTTGACATAAGAAATTATTATAAGAAATCGCAGAACAACTAGAGCAAATAATCCCGCAACATGCCAATCTATTACCAATAGACCCAGGAAACCTCACCAGAGTAACTTAAATCTAACAATTTCAAGCAATAATCACCAGAAAAACCCAACTACGACATAAGTGATGCCGTCCGCCATTTTGAAAATATATCTTCAATGACGTATGAGTATACTCCCATATCGTTACATACGGACCTGTTTCTATAATAATTACTCTCAATATAACATCAGTAGAATACTTTTTCCACGAAAACACTATAATTTAGAAGGAAATCATAGACTTAAACTGACATTTTCATCGCTGAATCGTTGGCAACTACTACGCAGTTCATAAAAACACGATGTCCATGTTAAACTTCCATAGAGCGCGATTTTGACCACTTTTACTTTTAATTCTTCCAAACATGACTCAAATTCCATATTTCAATAAAAATAAATCACTGCTTTTCACAGATAACACATCCGTCCGTAACATGACATTTCATTTGAACCCTCGACAAACCGAGTTTACCCAGAAATCTTTCATTTTCGTCACCAAAATCTCCGATCATGCGAAAATGTCGTTCCCCATAGGAAATGCATTGGCACGAGCAAGGCTGTCTCAAATTAACTAAATAACTAATTATTTTATTAACCAATACACCTATATGACGTCGCTATCCATATAGATCACATAATCAGTGAAGGAATTTTGAAAATCGCCAAACTTTCGTCGTTATTCGACGCGGCGATATTTAATTTCGTTGACTCTCGTCAGGTCAGCCATCTTGGAAATGTCCGACGATGCCGCCTCTATGAGCCTATTTGAGGACAAATTTATGCGGAAATCTAACAAATAACATCTTTTTGAATCGATAGAAGCCTAAATTATACTTATAATACCTCTCAGAGCAGCTTCACTACCTTTGAAAATGCCCATCTGGGCCGAAATCGGTAGTTTTCTCTAAGCGAGTCACCGCCTGAAGGAAAAGTTGAAGGAATCTTAATGATTATCTCGATCCTTCTTGATTATGTTAATGTATCTTAATGGCAGGTCACGTGACCCTTCTACGACTTAACTTTAAATCGTTTATAATTCAGAATTTAGACAATTTTCACCAAGATGGCCACTACTAGACCTTCTTTCTTGTAAAACTCTAAATAATTACCAATTTTGAAGCGATTTTGAGGCTTATTTGGCCGAAAATGGAAATCGTTGGATGTAGGCTATTCCTCTGGGTATAAAAGGGACCCGCGTCGCGCTGGTCATTCAGATCAGACCAGGAGTTCGTGCAAGGAGGAGCTACGCCCGTTCTTCCATAGACTTTACACATCTCCAGCATTGAGCCTCTACCTCTACAGCCTTGGTCGTTACCAATTCTCCACATCTTCCACACTTCTGATAGAGAGTCAAACTTGACTCTCCCTTCAGAGATTCAGGACTTCCGACATCCTCTCGGGACTTCTCAAATCTCATCGGAACTTCTGACATTCCAAAGAGATTCTACATTTCAAGTCTACCTCGAGCAACTACCATGGCCCTCGACTACCGATACTCGAACCAGACTTCATGCTGACGCCTGATTCTACCTATCGACGCCGAATTTCCGTCAAGTTCTCCAGAAATCGCAAGTCATCCAGCAGCGACTGCTGTTGCTGCCTTCTCACCCGCTGACCACTGGATGTGTCATAGGATATGTTTCAAGCTGTGATTACAGGATCGTTCTCACTAGGATGTGACCCGAGAACGAATCCTAATTTTGAGATTTTCTTGAAGGGAAAATTTTCAAATTTGTGTGTGTGTGCTTGTGTGAAACGGAGTTCCATGTTAACCTGGAATCAACTTTTAGGAAAGCTCTATGATTACCTAGAGCGGAACATTTAAAATTTTTGTATCAATGCAAAATATTGGATGTACGAATGGGCTACTATCACTCAAAGGATTTTAAAACAGTGAAGCATGGAGACCTGTGGAGATGTGACTTTTTACTAAGCACATCAGGACACAATAGCCGTAAGTAGACCACTATGTACGCACCTCCGCTAGCTCTCACTGCATATCACCATGTTCCAAGAAATTTCGATTTCTGTCCAAAAATAAACTACAAAGTTAGGATTTCTTTCAGACATGAAAATATCCACGTGTATAAGCTTAGTAGACCGGATTTCCGGAAGGAGTGGCAGTAGGGAGGAGGAGAACTCGACAAATACCTAACACACTTGTATGCATGTATGTCTTAGATTCCCCCGCCACTACGGCGGCTTACAAAATTCCATTTGCACAAAACATCATGTATTCTATAGTTTAAAATGTACTTTTTGTAAATCTTGACTCTGCACGACGCAATAACGATCGTACATACCTGAACTGATACTTGGAGATAATTCTCCTACCTTTTTACTCAAGAAAATTAACTTTTTACGTCTAAAACCAGTCACATATGGTTACCTTTTCATTCTATCAACTTAGAAAACTTCAAAAACCATGCCCCGGCGTCTAAATGACGTCGTGATAACTTGCGTTTTTACCTCATCATCACCAAATCTTTGACTTTAAACTTGTGGAATAATTTTCCTGACGCTGAAAACAAGCCAATTTTGTACTTGTGTTCAGTTTTTATTTAACCTCTCGCTTGTAAGAAATATTCAAGTCGAGGGTTGCTTAAAAATTTTGATATGCTCTACAGCTTAAATTTACCACGAGACTGACGTCCCCCATTTCTGACCAAAAAATGACCAGAAATAACAAATATAAATTCTAGTGAAATAAAATCTCTAAATTCCCCGTCATGTGGAGGAGAATCTCTGCTCAAATTCTCTACGAGCTGACTGCAAACTACAGCCGTAATTCCCTGCGGAACATGATCTAAATTTAATAATACCAGAATTGACGTTCTAAAATATCCGCCAGGAAGATAGGGTTTTATTTCTACCCAACTTTTGATGGAGAAAATTCCGTAGGATCACCATCCTTCATTATTACTTCTGGGTCGGTCGCAACTCTGGCGTACACGCCCATGAACAGAAGCCTCCCTGCCTAAATTTTAAGCACGGCCACGCTCGCGTCTACAAGCGACTTTCTGTTCTATTTACTACTAATGCCAAACCTAGACACGTAAAAACTCCCTGTCAGATACGCCAATTCTAGCAAAAATAAGTTGCAAAAATTTCTCTTAGGCAGACAGAATTGTTCTGACGCCCGACGGAAGCATCCCTGTTGGAAGATACCAACACGGCCACGCCTGACGAGATGACTCGCCAGCCGACTTTCCGTCCATCCCCTTTTTTAAAAGATAAAAATACGGGGGAAAACCACTTAAAATAATAATACTCTAAGAACACCTGCTTAATATTAAACTAATGTCCAGAGTGATGGTACAAAAAATACGTTGCAAGCACAAGTCCTGAGTCAAAACATCATATACAAAGCAATCAAGGTACAATAAGAAACATGTTAAAACCTTTTCTGACGCAGAATACTTAAAATTATAAAAATACTGTCATTTTTCTCCTGACGCACCGAACACGCAAAGTCTGTATCCTTTAAACTCAAGTCCGTTTAGTAGGTGCGTCAGGGAACCAATTTTGATAGATAAAAACTGTGAAACTAGTATAAAAAGAAAAAAAAACTCACAGAAAAGTCCTCTGATAGAGTTTTTGGCGTTACCACCAATGTTCGTAATATACGCCTTTGAAGCCATGGTCTTTCTAATGTCCGTAGACTCATGACTTGCAAATCTTAATATAATAAATATGACAGTATGTACGTCAGAACATAAAAAGAAAAATAGCAATAATCGACCCTGAAGTACATGTTGACTCTTGTCACCGTCAGCCTGTCGCAACCCCTTTTGCTGAAAAAGAACTACAAGATTAAATGCTACTAACTATTCTTCTAAACTCGATGTGAGTGACGCCACAAAAATTTCCACTTTTGCGTCAGGCGCCCCACAGAGGCCAGCTAAAACAAACAAGGGAACAGTAATGCCCTAATAAAAAAAATATCACCAAAAGGGTTGGTCTAGGACAGTCGCTGACGGTGTTTCTTGTTGCTTGCAATCCTAATCACTCCAACCTTCCTCGTAGCCCTGGTTGTCAAAGGCTGTGGATGCCAGTTGCGTCCCCCAGGACACGTTGACCTTGGCTTTCTTGGCCGTGGCCCCGCCGAAGGCGCTCTCCTCACTGTTACAATGTACAAAAACAGAAGGAAAACATCCCTTAGAAAATGACTCTTTTCTTATTGATCGAGCAACAGAATCATGACTCAAACGATCCCATCAACAATAAATGGGCGTGTAAATCATACATTTCAAACAGATTATGGCGCTAAAAAGTCCCAGGTTTCCCCAAGACAAACTTGCACATGTTGTTTTCCGTGACCTGCAGCCATTGCTGTCAGTGTCACACTTTCGTTCTGATTAATTTTACTCGAACCCCATTTTCTGACCTTATGCGTTCTGATTTTTACCATTCCTGACGGAATTTCTGTTCTTAATTTACAAAGACCCCGTGTATAACTCTTTCCGGACTTGTAAAACTTCCAGTAATTACTTACTTTACAAAATCGACTCGATCTGCCGTGCGCAGATCAGCCCGAGGTAGGAGTCGTCCATCGTTACCCTTATTTCGGGGAACTTCTTTTAACTCCCTAGAGGGCGTCAGGATCAAGAATATGGCGAAAGTGTCGCCATCTGCTAACGCCTCCTTCAGGTCCTCCTCGTCTAAGTTCCTGACGGGCAGGCTTGTTGGGAGCTGCACCTCCCTCTGTATTTTCCTAGCGGTGAAAACCATGTTGTGTGCCCACCGAACTTTGAGAAAGGACTTACGACAGCCTGGCTCCAACTCTGCTGCCAATATTTTTGGGCTTACGAAGCTGTGTAGAATATCCACACTATGTCCTATTTGTACTAGTTCAAAATCAAACATGTCCTCCTTCCTCAGGAGACGCAGAATAAGGGTATTGGCCATCTCTGCCTGCCTCTTATCTGGAGTTGGCAAACAGGGGGTACCTCTGCACCATGTTCGTTTTATGATCAAAGAATACAAGCACTTCAACACATACAAGCCCACTGCTACATAAATGCATATTTCAATCCAAGATGGGCCGGATGATGAAATATTCACAGTTTCGTATATTACATTCTGTGGAGCCATGTCTGGCGTCGGTCCAGCAGTAACGCTCAATTCCCTGTTTAACTCTATGTGTTGAGCATTCAAAGATGAAATATTTATTGATTGCACCCTGGTGGCCCACGTAGCCGGCATGATTAGACGGTTAATTCTGTAAAACAAATACACACTCATTGCTAGTGAAACCAAGGAAATTATCAGGGATAAATAAGGCATTGAGGGATGAGCCGCAACGTCCGTTAGTTTGGCGTGAATACTATCCCACATTGACGCCAATTTGCTGTCTGACTTTAGTAAATGTTTAACCAGGGTTTTTGTCCTGATCCCCCTCTGAATTATCTCTTGAGGCACATTTACTAACGCCTTTTCTATATCCTGGGCGCTAGGCAAGTTTAAATTAATTAGTCCTGGGCTCAAAGTCGCACCAGAGTATGAACTTATATCAATTTTGAATGCCATCGCAAAAGGCAAATTAAAACCAGTTCTGATTTTTACCTGAGCTATCCTAATTTCACAAAACGGACTGTCTGCCAAAATTGACGCGTCCGGAAGGCTTAGTGCGCACCCACAAGGAATATTGATAAAGGTAAATACCGACAGAGAGACATTTTTCTCGCCCCCCTGACGGCAAACTAGAACTCCCCACAATCCCATATTAATTAAAATATGTTGATCGTTTCCAGCGCTTAAATGACGCTGTGGAGTTACCGCATTTACGTAAGAGTGAAACACGCATGAATCATGCACCAACGTTGCCTCATCCAAAAATACATTCCAAATACATGCCGAATGATTCGCCGTGAAATACACCAAATTCCGGCCACAAACCACACTATCAGCAATTTCCTGACAGTGCGCCATATCCTCATGCGTCAGAAGCACATATGTGTCTCCCGACGCTGAAACAGCCAGATTGTGACCAAAATCCTGTAATTGTGTGTACCCAGTAGCATCACCTTCATGCACATGCATAGGGATAGGGAAAACTACAGGCTCATAAACTGAAAAAGTGTTATTCGAATAAGTAAAACTGATACTCAGTCGCAAAACCAAGTCGTTTTCACCACGCCTAACTTCCTTTACTTTGGCCCAGTCCTTCCACGTGCCTAAAGGAGTTGCGCTTGGCGCTTGTAAGCGCACTTGCGCGGTCAGATTTCTGACCGAGCTCAGAATATCCGACCAGGCCGCGGTTGAAACCGGTATTTTTCCCTCCTGAATCTGCGTCAAATCTTTTAAAATTTCCATAGCCGACTGTCTGTAATTTAACTGATCAGTGATATACACAAATCGTTCGAGCAACGCCACTTGGTCTCTAAAAATCTCTTCAGTGTAATTTTGAAATCCCTGTGTGGTGTTTACCGTTGCTCGAGCAAATTCCAAAACCTCCATGGAAAAATTGTGAAATACAGTTCGGACCTGCTTCACATTTCTCTTGGAGAAAGCCAAAAACTCATTACTATTTGTAGTTAGAAGAGCCAAAATTCTATCTCGATTTCTGTTGTTGACGGCCTCGGCTTTAATCCCATTAATTATTGTAAATTGGTTATTGTTGAGGGCGTCAATTTGCGGCTGAGTCGCAGTTCCAATTGCAATATTCAGGAAATTTCCAGCAGGCTGGAAACCCCTGTTTCTTTTTGTTCTAGACTTTTCTACGGGGAAACTTTCTATTACGTTTAGTATTTGGTCATGCAGCATGTTATTGGCCTCGAACAATGCCGTCTCGACGCTGGACAGCTGTTGCGTGTCCAGACGTAATTCATACGAGACGTTCTGTGGCACGTCCGGGTGGGCCGGTGGAGGGAACTCATAAGGCACACGCAGATCTATTGCGTGCTCCTCCACCGAAATCACCAGTTTCTGATTCATCTCTCTAAATATTGCACCGTAGTTCTGCCGGAGAACATAGTGATCTGCCCTTGCCTGAACAATCAGGAGGCACAGACTTATCCTGCAAAATACCAGAAATAAAACAGAACCCTTAGCACATGATCGTAACAAGAAAATTCATCAGCAATTTCACATAAGGACCCTTTGGTCATTGTAAAAATTCCTCACCACGCCATGCTCCCGGTGAGCATAACGCCACTTTTCCTAATCCATGACTTAGAATCCGCGTAGTAAGTTTTTGCCTCTATTTTTACTTGTTGAGCTTCAAGACCCTCATCAGGGTAAAATATGAAACGTGTAAAGGTAGATTTGAATCCCAAAATCACTTACCACAGTGTTTGAGTCATGTTTTGTTTTCTTGGGACAACTTATCGGACCTCTCAATACTTGACTCTCTCTCCGTGACGGTTGGATCAGCAAGGGCTCGATCTCGGCGCGAATTAGAAACCTCATGCCAGTCTAGGGTGGTTACATCCCAAGTCGGTAGGCGGGGCCAGCGTCAGCTGCTCAGGTTCCCCTGGCGTGTTTGCCGCGCATCAAAATCTCCCGCCCGGTCTTGCGACCCTAATACGGACTCGAGAAAGCAATGAGGAGCTGTTACACCCCCCCCCCACTTATTCAACGTCAAACCCGTACTAGCCAACTGGAAAAATACCTCTATCTGACCTTAGCAGGGTGCCCAGAGATCTACTCCTTATAAGGGTACCAAACCGTCGGGACCAACTGCAGCAAGTAACGGCAGACTCTCGTCCACGATCACACGCCATATTTGTGTATGTAGGTTTTTTGTAACGCCATCCTCACAGCGTGGCCTATCTCATTGCAGGTTGAGACCAAATTCCTGTAAGGCAGAATTTATGGATAATTCACTAACCTTCACTTAACTTCAGTGAAGAACTTTATTTCATAACCAACATCCCCATATTGCTGAAAATATGCTGATGAATTCTCCCAATAGTTCCCAAGACACTAAGTTATCCGTTTCCAGCCAGATTCCTACCCCAAATAGACACCGTCAGGTGCTGCCCCCCATGAGCAAACTTTGTTCATAGAACTAGCAACTTTCCCTAGGCATCCATTCGGTGTGACACCCATGCCCAAACATGGCGTCGAATGGCTTCCCTTCTCGAGTTTGGAATCTGTGTTGAGCTGGTTAAACCCCTAAGTATTTTACATTCTCGTCTGTTCCATGACTACGGGAACACCACGCCATATTTGAGCATCAGTATAGATGTTGCTAAGCACACTGGTTATTTTATTGCTCGCTTAGTCTGATACTGTGGCGTGCGCCCGCAGCTCACTACATTCCTGACTCACCTGATTTATTGCTTTTCGTACATACCGCACCTCGCTTCTGCTCCGATGTTATTTCCAAGTCTTAGTCACGAGTTATAAGTCGGCGCCCTGTCTATCCCACTGGAGTTCTCCTGAATCCAGTCGCATACCCATTTTTGGGCGTCAGAATACAGTCTTGTTACAACATAAATCTGTCTTAAGAACTAGCTCATGGGTTATTACCGTTTCCTTTTTGCCTTACTGATAGTTAGCTTGGGCTTGCGACCTGGATTACGTTTGGTCGGTACCGGCTCTATCTGAGTTTGCTCTTCAGGAAACTTTTCCATGAGTCTTTCCATGAACCTATTATTTTCGACTGCAGACACTTTCTTTACCTGTGTGATATTCACGCTCTTACCCATCATCTTTCCAGTACTGAGCTGTTTTAGACGGACCGTGAATTTAGATGGGATATCCACCACTAGCCATGGACCAGTGTAGGCGTTCTGCAGCTTCATACTCGTATGTTTTTGGAGTAATCTGTTTATTTTAACGTATACAATGTCACCCAATTTAATATCATGATCTTTAGCTCCCTTATCATGTCTTGACTTCATCTTCTCTTGAGCCTTCTCCAAATTAACAGCTGCTTGTAAAGCTGCCTTAGACTGAGTATTTACAATATCCAGCAAATGGGCTGTAATAGGACGAATTTCTTCGTCCACATTTAATATTGCCGCCTCCGGCGGCGTCACCGCATTTTTACCGAATACCAGTAAATATGGAGAATGACCCAAGCTGTTAGAATCAGAGATATTTAGGGCAAAAACTACCGCCGCCAAGTATAAATCCCAGTCTCGCTGGTACTTTTGTACATACATTTTTATTGACTGTACCAAACTTTGGTTTTGGCGTTCTACCTGACCCTGTGTAGTAGGTTTCCAGCTACTACTGAATACCTGCTGTATTCCAAAAGCCTTACAAAAAGATGTGAAAATTACACTACGGAAATTTGAACCATTATCACTGAAAAGCTTATTTGGGATTCCCACGACGCACAAAATGTTATTGAAAAACTCTTGTTTCAAAGTTGTGGCGTCAATGGCATGGGTTGCCCAAGCAAAACAGTACCGACTATATATATCCACAACTACGTGAATATATTTTCGGCCAGCGTTTGACTGAGTTATTGGTCCAATAGTGTCAATCATCAGACAAGACATGGGTGCCGGTGCTGGGTCTCTCAGTGCCATAGGCAATTTATATGGATGTTTTGATTTCTTATTCCTTAGACACTGATCACAAGTCCCCACATAATCAACGATATCTTTTGTCATTAACGGCCAGTAAAATCGTGCACTTACTACGCTCAATAAGCGCACTGACCCCAAATGACCTGCCATAGGTCTATCATGTAACAATTCTAGTACAGGCCGAATACAGGTGCCTGGCAACACTACTTGGTAGAGTCTTGCTGCATCCCTAATTTTCGTACCTGTAGGCAGTCTGCATAGCATACCCGAATTCACAAAAAACTGATCATGTGTGAGTAAAATCTGTCTAGCCTTCGCCGCATCCTTAGGCAGCGTTTTGGAGCCAATGTAGTCTAATATACCAGAACAGAACTCGTCTTCCCACTGGGCTTGTATAAATTCGTCCTGAGACAGAGGCATCCCCAGTTTTTCTTGTAAGTCACCGAAAAATGCTCTGTCAACTTTAGGTACTTCATTAGCTAACGCCTTTCTTTTAGCCACAGCCCTACTTGGTTGGGCGTGCGACTTGGCTATCCCTGATTTATTCACTGTTTTTGTTTTAAATTTCGGGGTTCTTACTTTAGCTGCTATTTTCCTGTCTTCCCTCAATTTCTCAGATATTGCAGTTTTCTGCTTAGTAGATTCCCTCGTCTGTGCCACGTTTATAGTATAAAACGATTCTTTCTTACCAGCAGGGCGTCCAAATCTCTGAAAAACCGGTTCCAACACAGCTACCTTCTCATTACATGAATCCCCACATACAGAAACACTGGCCAAATGATGAACTGTCTCCTGTCTCCCTGAATTGATGTCAATAAAAGGTATCGTTGTGTCAGTAAGTGTCTCTACTAACACTGATCTTACTAATGCATCTTTTACTCTGGGATAGGGGGTTCCACCTTTCCATCCTTTGAGAATTGGCCTATTACGGATTTTCAAGATGGGATAATTCTCGCAACAGTCCTCCTCATTGAATGGTTTGACCACGTCTATAGGATTGAAAGTCACGCCCTTTTTCTTTGGGGCGTCCAATCTCTCCTTTTGCTCCTTTATTGAGAGAGGGTAATCTCGTCTACTTAATGAATCTGGGACCAGGTTCAATTTACCTGCTACAAATTTAATCTCATAATCGTACTCCATTATCTCTTCTAAAGAGCGGTACATTCTTCCAGATAGGTCGCGTTTAGAATTTAGAGCCAACAGGGCCGCATGATCGGTGTATATAGTACATCTATTCCCTAAGAGATAGTGCCTAAACTTCCTTAATGCGAATTTAATTCCAAGTAATTCCCTGTCAGTAGTTGAATATCTCGATTCACATGGCGTTAACGCCCTACCTGCAAAGGCTACTGGTCTAAAATTTCCTTCATTATCCTTTTGACTGATGCACGCCCCAAGCGCAGTGGACGAGGCGTCACTTGCGAGCTCGAATGGCTTCTTATAGTCTGGATAATGTAGTAAAACCTCTGTACAGATAGTTTTCTTAATTTTATCAAAAGCTTTCTGACAATCCTCGTCCCATTTAAAGTCCACACTCTTCTTCGTCAGATGATAGAGTGGTCCCATAATGTTTGAGAAGTCAGGAATAAACGACCTATAGTAATTAGCCAGCCCATTAAACGCCCTTACTTGCTTAGGCGTCTTTGGCACTGGATAAGTTTCTATGGCTTCTACCTTATCTTGGTTAGGTTGTAAACCTCTGGAAGTAATTTTGAATCCTAAGAACGGAACTGAATCCAAGCCAAAAAAACATTTCTCCCTTTTGAATTTAATATTGACTCGTCGGAATGCGTCAAATACCTGCGTCAGGTGTTCCATGTGTAACTTCCACGTTTTGCTGGCAATCAAAATATCATCTACATATGGCAATGCAGATGGTACTGACGCCAAAACGTTATCAATAACAGCATGGAAAGCCTTGGGCGATGTTTTCAATCCCATCGGCATGCACTTATAAACATAAATTCCGTCACACGTGCTTATGGCTGTGTGTTTTCTGTCTCTATCTCTAATTTTAATTTGGTGAAAACCACTTTGAGCATCCATCTTGGAAAAGTATTTGCCTTCTAATTCACCGACAGCCTCAATAGTTTCTTCAGCGCTAGGGAAAGTTCTGGCCTGGTCCTTTATCATAGAATTCAGCAACCTAAAGTCCGCGACAATTCGCCAGGCTTTGGCGGCGTCAGGACCGGTTGCCTTTTGCACCAAAAATGCTGGTGAGGCGAATTCCACAATCTCGTCCGTTTTCTCTAAAACTCCCTGGTCCACATGTTCCTTCAACAATTTTCTCATAACCTCTTTCATTTTAGGATTTAGTCTGTAAGGGTGCATTGCTTTAGGTTCATAGTTCTTTTTCAAATCGATTCTATGTTCATAACCATTGGCACTACCTATTCTCATATCCTTCCCAACAAAAACATCCTCCCTTTCTTCTAGAAATTGAATAATGTCGTCCCTCTGTTGAGAGTCTAGATTTATGCCCAATTTATATTGTCTGTTTTCAAAATATTCCCCTTCAGTCGATTTTCCAGTTACTATGTCCAGTCTGTCTGATTTTAAATCTGAAACATAGTCAGTAGGTGTGTCACTGTCTGAAAAACTCCTAAGTCGATGTTATTCTGTTAGTCTGTGTTATTTTCCACTATATTGTCATTTTCCAATTTCGTCAATTCCTTAGACCCCTTCCCATTGGAGTCATTCGTGTCCTTGTCATAGTCCATCGGAGCAAAGTCATCTTCATCTGCTACAGTATATAAACCGAGTATTGAACCCTTCTTTACACTGTACCAAGCCGTACTTGAGTTATATACACAAATTCTGATCTTATTGCTTAGGGCGTCCGGCTTTACTAACGCCCTTTTTACCAAATACGGGACTGGTACCTGTCTCTTGGCATTATCTGTGACTCCCACTGTATCAGAGATATCTTCAGGAGCCACAACTGAATTTGTGAAATAGAATTCCGAGCTAGGTGGGATTTTAAAATTTCTGTCTGATCTTATGGCATAAACCCCATTCCGATCTAAATTGAAGTTTATCTGAGCTCGAAACCTTCTCATGAAATCAACCCCCATTATCAGAGGGCAAGTTAAATTTGGTACCACATCAAACCAATGTCTAAAAGTACGCCCATACATAGTTAATCTCAGACGCACCTTCAAGTCTATTTGGCGGGAAGAATTATCAGCCATGAAGATTCTTTTCCTGAATTTCCGGATAGGGATGTCCCCAATTTGTGCAATTATACCTTTAAACAAAGTCTCACTAACACATGTGCAAGTCGCCCCAGTATCAACCAAAAAGGGAATATTGGTAAACTTACCCACGGTAGCACGCACAAATCCGTCCTTCACTGGCAGTCTGATTCTGTCTACACGCTCGTTTTCCTCCTGAAAAAGAGTGACTAGATCATAAGAGTCACCCTCCACATTGTAAAAACCTTCAGCGGGGTCCACAGAATCCTCCTTAGGGATTACACGCCCTTTACCATCTACTCTGGACAATCTCCCAACTCTATTCTTTCCCACCGTGCGTCTTGCTTGCGCTTTTCTGAAGTGGTGGCACCTTCATGGCCCGATTCCTCTGCCTCTGTCTGCGTTTCAGCACCCGAGCTTGGCTGGCTCTTTGGCTTAGGCTTAAACCACTTCTTCTTGGGGGTACTTGACGTTCCACAATTTCCACACATATGAGTACCTGCCTTTGGCGTCACTGACTCTACACTGCTGTCTCTCTTTATGAATTTCTTTGTAAAAGGCTTTTTGAAACTCTTCTTCTTGAAAGACACTTTCTTGTCTTCGTCGTCAGTAGTTTCCCCAGCTGCCATGTTCTTTAACAAGTTGATTACCGCCGTAGTAGAGCCCTGGTGCTCTTCCTCTTTAGCCTCATCACTAACAGCATGACGATTCGCCGCTTCCATGGCCTCATCCAAGGACTTCGGATTATCGGCCATGACTCTTTTTGACAAACTGGGCTTCAGATTTGTTATGTAAAACTTCATCTGTGTCTTGTCATCGACACCAGATTTAGCCAAAAGCAGATCCATTTCGGCATCGTACTCTTGTAGGGATTCATCCTTGCCCTGTCTGCGGCTGCTGTAATCCTTCATGCGTTCGTGATAGGACAGCTTCTTAAACTTTTCCAAAAATTTCCTCTTAAAGGTCTCAAATCCTGACGTAGGATTCCTCGACCTATACTGTTTGTAGAAGTCTAGGGGCTTACCCTTCAGAAACTTCTTTATTCCCTGTGCTTTCAGTGAGCTAGACGCCCCCAAGGAATCAGTATATTCTTCGTAGTCGGCCAAGAACTGCGCCGCCGACATTAACGTCGTTGGCGCTGAAAATTTCTCGGGCGGTGCTGCCAGTGTTTTGGCGACTGACGCACTATCTTTTGTCACCTGTTTCACCGCCCTGTTGCTGACCATTCTGAGGTGATTTTTGCTGTCTTTCTCGTCATCTGACGATGACGAATCCGTCAGCCAATCATCCTCCCATTCATCTGAATTGTCATCTATTTGTTTTTTCTGGCGTGACCTTCTGTGTGCTCCCATGGGCATCTGTCTCGAGTGCCTGACTCTGCCCCTTTTGAACTCGTCATCGCCAGGGTCTTCCATCTCCCATTGGCGTTGGGCATGGTAATCATTGTTCTGACGCCCCACAGATCCTATTTGCCCATGTGTGTTGTAACCTGGACCTTCTTCCACATGTACTCGTGTGGGCCTCGGCCTTATTGGGCTTATTCCCTGTACTGGGAAGGGATCTCTGGAACTCTCTCTTCCTATTGACTGCTGTGGGACATACACACTGTGCCTACTCACGCTTTGATAACCATCCAATTTAAGAGGCGCCGTTGGCCTTGGAATTTCTCGTCCCAAGTCTCTATTGTACGCCGGCGGTGGCGTGTTCTGAGGGATATCCAACCTGTTATTTAATCCCCTTATTGATGGTGCTGGAGGCATAGCTGTTCTGTAAATGCTACCATATGAATCATTAATGTCAAAGTGTTGACCTGTATCTTCACATGGGAACTGTTGTGGCCGCGGCAATTCATGCTGGATTGTCTGAGTTGGTCTATCCATAGTGGGCACTTTCGGCGTAGGTTGGTGCACTGCCTGAACTTCCAATAGTCTGTTTCTTATCTGCAGTTTTCTTATCACTTCCCTAAGTTCGTTCACCTCCTGCCTATGGTCTATCTCCATCCTATCTAGTTCCATTGTACAGGTATGCACCAGTTCATCACTTTTGTACCTGCACATATCTAACTCTTGCCGCACAACATTGTTCTGAGTTTCCAAGTCAATCCGGTCCTCTCTGAACTGTTGCAATTCACATTCCAGATCTTGAGCTCTTTTCTGCTCAAACAGAATCAGCTCATCCCTCCTCTTTAGTTCCTGGATGTACTTTCTTTGAGGATCCATTTGTGGCACTGCACCTGCTCCTTCCAGGTGCATTGTAGCGTACGTTCTGAATCTGTCCCCTGCAGATTTTGCCTCAGGCACACCACCGGTCGCACCTAATGCTTCAGAACCCCTACCTTCACTATCCTCTTTCGACGCCATTATGTTTTCATAAGTCCTAGCAGGCCTGTTTACCTTCAGGGTGCCATCACCATTCACATTAGAGAGACTCCAATCTGAGAATGAAGATAGATCCAACCGATCACGTTCCCTATTGTTCTTGGTTTGTGGGACCGTCAAGTGATCTTGTTGGTTTCCCTCACTCTCATAGCCCCTTCTATTGGGATCCTCCCTGAACTGTTCTCTGCCAGTGGTGTGATGTTTTCCTGGCGTCAGCACTGACTTATACTTGGATCCCGACAGCGTGGATTTCTCAGAATCCCCGTCGTCGTCATCCGGACCTTCTTTTAGGGGACCTACGGCACCAAAGCCCCCTGCCAACTCATTGTCTCTTTGCCAGTGCCTTAATTCCTCCAACTCTGGATATTGTACTTTGGTAGGAGTACCCAAAATATCCACAGCTAGCGCCCCTTCATCCCCTTCTGTCTTGACTTTCTTTTCTGCAATTGGGGTTGAAGTAGAGGGTTGGACGCCCTCAGCCGTTGATGTTGACGGTTGGGCGTCCTGACGCAATGCTCTTACTTGGTCGTGAAGGAGTGGTTGCTCTTGAACTTCAGTTTCCTCTTCCGCTTGACCACGGGGAAGCTGAACTTTAGCTAAATAGTTTCCCCCACTCCTTAGACGTTTCCAGACATCAGAAAACATGTACCCCGGCCTAGGCTTCCTTGGGGCCCTTGTCTTCCGGGTTCCCATGATGGACATTCATGGTTCCCCCAAGTCCTCCAGGCTATACATATACACTACACATATGAGATCGATGGTAATGATCTCACTTTCCCATCCCCTGGATTCGGCACAACTTGATTGTTTTTAAGCTTTGATAATAATCCAGAGATGCACTGTGTAGTTGGATGTCTGTCTATCTTTCAGTCACTCAATGTAGGAGTCTGTTGTATCTTCCTCCTACATGACTGCTGCTTACTCCTCTCAGGTCTCCTTACACCCAGAGAAAGCTGGCTTGCTTTCCCCAGGTGGGCTATTTTTAGCCTCCCTGACTGGAGCTTCTCTACTCACCAGGTAGTGGAAGGGTTTGCTCAATTTCAGCAAACTTTCCACCCCTTAAGTTAGGGGATAATTCGTGTACAAAATACACAATTAACCACGATCTTAATTGGCTTCTCCACCAGTGATATAATACTGTGTGTCCCCAGTATTAATGCTACAATAAAGGTAATAGTCAATAGACTATCCTATAGTTTAAATTTTGAATAGATTCGGTGAGAGAGAAGAAGTGCAGACACGGCGACTGTAATATTATAAGTGAGTAGAGACGAGCTCTCTCAGTGTATTTATTCCAAGGTTCTAGTGCTGCCCGCATGGACGCAGCCACGCCCCAGGCCTCCCGAGCCTTCCCAGAAACCCACTACTGTAACATAATATGCAGAAACTCCTTTTTATGTGCAGCAGAACAGTTTACGACTTCTGTTCATTACTAGGCACCCAATATGCCACCAACAAGTAGACAGTAAATAAATGGTGAATACAATATCCTCATGACTGGGGAACATGTCTACAATACCGCAACTGCTGTTACTGTTAACATATTGTCTTAATATCGCCGACAGTAAAGGACGAATGCGAGAAATCTTACTAGCCAGTATAGCTAAAGCTCCAAAACAGTATTACTACTATATGATAGGTTATTGAAGACACCAACAACGGTCAGATAGGGTGCTTGCACACCCGCCCATGTAAATATACATACACTTTTGTACGCCTTGTCTTATTATTAAAGTCTTGTTACGCATAGTCCACTAGTCAACTGTCTTTACTTAGAACTTCTTCATTGTTTCAAAACAACCGATGGGATATTCAGAAGAGCTGTGATTAGCACAGAAAATATTCCACTTCCATTCTTCTTTTGACTTAATATGTATGTAATTGTGAAATGGAAATAAAATCTTATAATAATAATAATAATAATAATAATGTCTTAGTTTTAACCTGTTATTCATGACGTCTTGCTTTACTCATCTTGTAATTTAACCCTCTGTAAACTACACAATGCATATTATATTTACTTTACGATTTTGAAATCTAACAATATTTTGTAAACATTTTGTCTCTACATTCCCTTATGTACAATTGATACCTCACAAGATAGCCTACATATGCCTAATGGTACCTTGTTATAATTATGTTATTTTCATGGACCTACTAGCCATCAACTGTATATCATGTTTAAATTCTTAACAATTATGATAATCATGTACAGACCATATCTACCTTTGTATCCTCTATAAATAATGTTTAATATGAAGGCTTTGGCAGTATTATTCTTTAAGTTCCATGAAACCAATATTTGAACCCCTCAAATTTCTTGATGTCTTGTTCTTCAATTTCTTTAGTTCATTTGTTATCATTGACTATTTCCTTATTCCAATTATTCCCTACAGTGTGTCTAAACTATATTCTCCTTTTGACACTGAACACTAAAAGGTATTTCTCATACTAGGTAATAGCATTTCATTTAACTTGTGCAGGTCAGCCTAGTATCTGTGAGGGAATTATAGTCTTCGAAAGAACCTCTATATAATATTTCACGTAGTCTTTACAATATGACAATTTCAGAAAATAATTCAGCACTATAGTACTATAACACTATGTATGGTTGATGCACCCTCAGGGTTTGCAAGTCTAAGTCCCTCTTCATAGGGCATTGGTGACTTTTGTTTATGCACTGAGTCAATATGGATGATGCAGAAATGGTCTTTTTTCTCTTTTCTTTTCTTCACCTTCTTTCTTTCTTCCTCATACAGCCAATGAAAATGTTATTATCTTTATTATCTAATAAGGCACATGATATATGTTTAACCTTACGTCCTTTACATTTACCCAGCTTCGGACGAGCATTCTGTAAACACTATACCTAGGCTGGGTGAGTAAGTGGGGAAAAACATGTTTGTTGTAGCTGTTTTCTGAATTGGTGTTTCGACTTGCCAAGAAAAGGAAAGATGGGATATGCTTATTATACGGCAAATACTCAAAGTTGAACTGACTGAGAAAGTTGAACTGACTCAAACATCTACAGGAGAAGGAGGACATGTCATCCAAACAATCTCAATTCTACCTTGGGTGATCCTCCAACCTGATTCCTCTTTTCTGGGTGGTACAAACTTATGATTGAGTGCTCCTTTCCTAAATCTACTTTGAAAGTTTGACCTCATGATGTGGAGTTTGAGGCTATCATGTGTAGGTGGTAGTCTGGCCAATGATGCATTTGGGTTCTTCATCCACATCTTGTATCTAGCCTTCTCTGGGCTTTCTTCATCTTTGCAGTACAAACTCACAATGAGTTTCTCTATATATTGTTCATTAAAGTATCATCAACAAGATCATCATGGCCAAGCTTTGTCATGGCTTCCAACCACTGCCTTGAAGCTTTCATGGTCTTGTAGGCTATCACTTTACCTTTTCCAAAGAAACTGCTAGTAGAATCGCAGCCAGTAAGAGCATGGAAACGGAAATTATAATATTCATATTATTGGTGAAAATACAATGACAACTTTTGGATTATGATGCCTGTTGTACAGTGTGTTGTTCCCTTTCCACTCAATGTTTCTTCCTGAATATCATTATTATCGAAAACCAGGTCGGCAATTACACCCGGTTTTATGTTTGATGGGATAATTAGTCCAGATTGGTCAAGCTTTTCGTCTACCATTAATTCTTCCATTTCTTTCTGTTGTGTATATGATATTGAATGGCCAAGTCGATTTAAAACAGTGACTAGCTTTTTGCTGCCAGACAAAGATTTTATCACAACTGGAAGGGCAATGTGCTTTGGTGTTTTTATTTTCCCTGCTGTGGCATTGTAGATGAGATCTTGCCCCATTGATGAAATCTTGATGGTATTTGGTTCATCGATAGATATCTTCTCTGATATCACATCTCTATTGTCTGTTGTCATCCATACCAAAGCATTGTGAAGAAGAGGTGGGATCAGGGAACTAGCCATTGGCATATCTAGTTCTTCCCTTTTAGGTGGCCATGAAATTGTTGATTCCACCTCCAGGATCAACTTACGCAGAAACTTGCTGGCTTCATACACAATTCTAAGTTGTTGTTCATCTCGGTCTTGGATAGGTTGATTTACAATTGATGGATCTGGAGGTGCATCTCCTCCACCAGTAGAATGGAAGCCTTCCATCAGGTCTTCAATTCCAAGGCCTTTCTTATATACAAGTTATGATTTTGTCTTGGATTTCCTGGATTCAAATGTGAGTTGACCTGGAAAATACAACAGCAGCTTTTCTTTTAGCCGGCATGATTTCATTGATGTACTCTTTGAGTGTTTGTTGTACATTTCGAGAAGGAAAGTCAGCTCAGTCACATTTCTGCAGCTGATGATCTCATTTCTGACATATTCACATAGATTTTGAAATGCAATTTGAGATTGGTTTTCTTTGTCTTCAACATTGTCAGAAATTTCTAGCCTTTCTGCTCTGATTTGAAGAGATGTGTAGCAAGACTTATGATATTTGCCCCCAGTCAATATTTCCAACTCTTGAAGCCTTCTGATTATAGACTCATCATTCAATTTTGAAGCCCATTCAAAAAGATTCTCCTTTGCTTCTTTTCTTTCCAAAAGACATAAGGGATATGCTGTTCTGTTTCCTTTAGATTTCTTAATACTTTGGCAAATTAGGCATCTGTCCCAATTGGTTCTGCTGACTGTTGAACTCAAGATTGTTCCATTACCCATGCATTGTAGCTTTCGAGCTGGTTCCTGATCTTCATCCCCTGAAAGACAATCATACCAAATGCATAGCCAGAATGTTCATTATTACAGCTTTCAGTAGGATTCTCAAGTCATGAAGTTAGATCTAAATTGTCCAATATCATGGATTTTGATGAACTTTCACCCTTGATATTGACCTTTGACCTGGGGTCATCCTAGAATATTCATTATTACAGGTTTCAGTAGGATGCATATGTCTAAATTGTCTGATGTCATGGATTTTGATGAACTTTGACCTTTGAGATTGACCTCTGACCTGGGATCATAGGTCAAATGTATAGCTATTTGAGAGGAAGACAATAATACTAAATTCATAGCTAGAATATTCATTATTACAGCTTTCAGTAGGATGCTCACGTCCTGAAGTTAGATCTAAATTGTTAGATGTCATGGATTTTGATGAACTTTGACCTTTGACATTGACCTTTGACCTAGGGTCATAGGTCAAATGTATAGCTATTTGAGAGGAAGACAATCATACTCAATTAATAGCCAGAATATTCTTTATAAAAGCTTTCAGTAGGATGCATATGTCATGAATGTAAAGCCAAATTATGAGATTTCACAAATTTTGATGAACTTTGACCTTTGACCTATGACCTCGGGTCATAGGTCAAATGAACATTTTAAAATTTTCCCTTTTAGTGGAAGGCAATGATTGTAGCTTTATAGCTGAAATTTTGTTTATTGCACCAGAGAGCTATTTATTGCAGAAAGAGCTATTTTAAACATGAGATTTCACATTACCCACAGATGTTGATGAACTTTGAACTTTGACCTTTGACCATGGTCACAGATAGGCGGCCTGGGTTCATAGGTCAAGAAGACTTCTTTGCATATATGACTATCATACTAAATCTATAGATGGAATATTCTGTATTGCAGCTTTCATTTAGTTTGATGTTACCTTGCTGTACATAAATTTACAAAAAAAATGATTTTCTAAATACTTCCCAGGACTTAATTATAAAACATAGGGAGAATGTATCATGAATCCCCTATTATCACTCACAAAGGAATCCACAAAGTAAACAATGACAATACACAAATAAACTTTATAATTTTCCATATGTTATGTGTCCTAATCTGCTATTTCTTTTATAAAAACGAGAACCCAACTTCATCAAGTATAGAAATGTTTAAACTTTACTTACCCATTGTGGCCAGTTTTCATAAAGAATTATGAAGTTCTTCTCAGCAGTTTTGCTGCAGTGATGCTATATGGCGGCCATCTTTGTTGTTAAGGCTTCAACAGAGACCTCTTGTGGAGGATTTAGACACTACCATGATACATAGAGCAGCTCAATGAGACAGAGCAGCTCAATGATCTCTGATTGGAACCTCAGACAAATTGAAATGAAACTGTCACCACTTTCGGAACCAGGTAGACCTGTCCTAGGATGTATGTGGTAAAGCTTTAATTATATAGTAACTATCTTTGGTTGCCATGGTTACGTAAGAAAAATGTTCTAATTGCCTTCCAGGTTGTACACAGGTACAGAAAAAATAAAAGGCAGCTAGGAGATATGTACCCAAAACGAGGAAATGGCGACAAGTGCCCCATTAGTGAATGAAGTGTAAATGAAAATACAGTTGTTGACAATTCATTATGAAAGTATGGTTGCCATAGAAACAGATTTTAAGAACCTTATACTCAGATTAATAAGAATAATTTTGTTAGAAATGAAATATCAGGCCAAATTGGTCCTTAAATTGTTTTTCCAGCAGTTTATTGCTAGATAAATTATAATAAACATAGATATTTATGACTGATATAATGAAAAGCATTCTGTTTTTTTGTTTTGGTTGCCATAGCAACCTATAGAGAACGTTCTGAGATGGTTTCTATGGTAATATCTGCAAGATATCTTATAAAACCATATTCCTACCAAAGGAAATTATAATATTCATATTATTGGTGAAAATACAATGACAACTATTTTATGTTGACTTTTCAATGAAAATTTGAATGGTTGCCATGGAAACGTTATTTACGTTGAATAAACCCACTTTTAGAAAAAAACTAACATCAGATTTGAAAAATTCAGAAAAAATCACTCCAGATAACATTGCTTCAGAGCGGTTTACAAGAGTTGGTCACGAAACCTAATTTTTGACCGCTCAAGTGCCGGACTATGAAGCCCTGGACATGCTCTGCGTGTGCTCTGCCATCCGGAGCAATCTGCGCATCTCGTGGTCTGGAAAAACAATTAGGTATTATTTTAATTGTGTCCTCAGATGTCGTATGTGTCCTCTATGTCTGTAGCTGTTTCGATGTCATAGACTATTCGAATGTTGTTAAGCGCCTGTATCAGCCACATTTTTCTGGGGCCTTGCATGTTCATTTCCCCTCTTGTGCCATACTTGAGGAAATTTGCGGCCTCCCTATTGTCCGTCCTGATTGCTATTGTGTGTGTTTTGGCCTCTTCTGGCATGAGAGTTTGCACTATATCTGGTGCCCGTGCTGCTATGTAGTTCAGGTCCTTTTCTCTCATGGCTGGCAGTTGACATGTAGTGGATTCTTTTTCTGTTGTGGCTTTTATCTTGGTTTCCAGTTCTCTGATGTAGATAGCTATTGTGACATAGTAGTCTGGTATCATGCTGGTTCCGTTCCACTCTTTTGCGCATGTTGCCACCCATGTGAGGTCTTTTCTCATGGAGGGGGACATTGGTATGGTGTCCTTGTTGCTATGTTCTCGCAGGGCATCTAACAGCCTTCGTACAAACACTCTGGCTGGTGGGACGCATTTCGAGATATGCAGCACTTTTCCTATTACTGATTGTAATTTCTTCTTCTTGGTGCTTTTTGCCTTTTTGTATTGTATCACCTCCTGTCTCAGGTCATTCAGTTTGTCCTCTGGCATGGTTAACGTCATGTTTTTAGCATCAATGATTACGCCCAGCCATTTTACTGTGTTTGACGGCGGTTGGGTCTTGTCAGCCGCTGTTGGGAGGCCCAGTTCTTCCAGCAATAGGGTTGTGTCGGTATAACTGTCTCGTGCACTTTTCTCCGTGTCCGCCCAGCTCACTATATCGTCAAGGTACATTAAGGCGTTATGTCCATTTTTCTGTACAATGTCCATTATAGCCGTTGCGGTCCTTTGCATGTGCATGCTACTCTGTTTTGAGCCAAACGGCATGCTGATGTCCAGGTAATACCGTTGTCGCCATTTTAGTGTGAGAAGTGGCCAGTCTCCTGGACAGGATCGGAAGTTTTTGTAGGCACGTTGTAAATCCAACGTATAGAGAAATTTACCCAATGGCGGTTGGAGCAACTTTTCAACCAACATGTCCACTGTTGGGAGTGAGTGTTGGCGCGTGTGACCCATCACTAGATTCTGTTTTATATATGAATTTACAGACTGGTCGTGCGGAAATGATAGGTCTAGGATTGTCCTTCGCTTTTCTGAGTTGGTCTTCGGGCGTGTCATCATAGGACTGACGTGGATCCATTCCAGGAATGGATGATCTGTATACGGTCCGTGTACTGCGTTGTTGTCTATCTCGCATTGGATGTAATCATCAATGTGGTTGGGGTATTCATTTGCTGATGAATGATTGTCCTGGTCACTTGTGTCCGTGACCGGCCCCATGTATCCCATTGGGAAGCCGTATTTCACACAGTCCAGGAGCTCTTGTTCGCTGATCACATGTGTTAGGTAGTGTTCCCAGTTAGTCAAGTTTGCTTGGTACAATAATTCGTGCCCCCATTACATTTGGCATGCCCGTTTGTTGTACCTGTTCATATATGTATGCCAGATCCTGTTGCATGACTGTGTCGTTTACATGTGGCCATGTCGCAGCTCTGTATGCTGCGAGATCGTATGGCGACGGAACCTCGTTGTCTGGTACTTTTCCGGGTTTTGTCTGGCATATGGTCCTTATACTACTAAAATCCACGTGTGGATACACATTATGTACATTGTTCAACGGTTCATGGTTGCCCTGCCGGTCATATTCATTGTTTTCACGTGAACAACAGTGATGCGATGCGTCCAATCCATGTGTTTTTGTTTCCTTCATGGGCGCCGCCATTTTGTGCCCTGTATCTAGGCTGGTGGTTGGCTGTTTGTGCCGTGGCCGCGTATCGTGGCTTCTCATTGGCTGTTGCTCTCCTTGGAGGTTGGTGGTATTTCCGGTTCCTCCTTTCTGTTGTGATGGTGGGCGTGACCATTCCTCGTTACACTCGTATATATACAGTTCATCATAATAGGGCACATAGTCGTCGTCCGATTTAAAACATTCAACATCAACAAGTTTATAATCATTTTGCGGTGTATTCATACTCACTGTCCCTGCACAGAGATGGGAATCCCGCGAGAGGCCACTCGCGGGGCCTACGAGTTTTTTGAGTACGGAGTGTACTGGGTTTGTTGTTGTCCAGTGGGTGGGCGTGGCACATAGTGGCTTGCTTGCTGTTGGTGCTGGGGCGGTGCTATAGGTGGTGGGAACATGTAGTGTGATCCGATCGGGCTCGGGTCTCGGCTAGTTGGATTCTTTGCACGTTGTTTTTTCATGCACTCAGACTGGGGATGGGTGTGTCTGTTCTGTACATTCATGGCGTAGCAAAAGGCGCAGATGTGGTTTGCTATCATTGGTTCCAAGGTGTGTCCGTCTTTTTCTGTACACGTTCCTTTCACATTGTATATAGGGCATGGTATACTCTGTTTTTCAATGTTGCTGATCGTTGTTGGGGCCAGTGACATACGCATTCGATCGTACTGAATCTGATCTGTGCTGCTCCATGTGATGTCCCCTCTTTCGATCCTATCATAGGTGTAATTTGACCAACGGAGTATGTTTTTCCATGGACGCTCCCTGGCATCTTGCGCCACTTGGTGTAGATGTAATAGCATTGGATGCTTGTCCTCCGGTCGCACCATATTGACGTCGAGAAGCATGGCGGTATATGCATGTATATATTCAGGATATGTTAGTGATTCCTTGGCTTCCATTTTATCTCTAACCGAAATGATGCCTTCTCTCTCCATGTACAGGTGTGGTTTAACTATTTTTCTCGTTACTCTAGGGTCGAAAACAGTCATACCTTTTATGTCTTCTGTTGCGAAGATTGGGTTGCCGAGTTCCAGTTGAGAGTCTATGTACATTCGTGACATCTGATCTGCCATGAGTTCCCGTGGACGAGGGTAGTATCCAAAGTCTGGGCGGTTGTTTACTGGTGTAGCGTCCCTATAGTTTGGTAGTGGGTTCAGCTTCTCGGTGTGGGTGTCCGCCTCGGAGGTCGATGGTGTGGCCTCTTTGTGGGTCTGTGTGGTAGTGTCCGGTTCTTTGGGTTTTAGTGGCTCCGGTTCATTGAGTTTTAGTTTCCCCAATGCCTGCGCTATCGCATCTGTTATTGATGACTTCATGGTACTTTCCAAATTGTTGATAGTGCCTTCTATGGCTGTCATCCTCTCCTCTATTTTCTGTGCGTCCGGTTTTGGTGGCATTGTTGCGGCACTCTGTGTTGCCGGTGATGTCAATATGGCGTCCAATGCGTTGTGTGGTGACACTCAGAAAAATACACAGTGTCTAAAATCGTAAATCCTAACTTCTGTCTCTTTGCTGTTTTGGTGTTTTCACATATACTGGTGGTATAGTCCTATCAGTATTTGGTATTCCTCCTTTGTTCTGTCGTTTTCTTGGGTAATTGTGAGGTTTTTACGTGAGAGAATTTTTAAACGTAACTTGGTTTGTGAAAGCTTAGAGCAGAAGGAAGAGAAAGGGTTTGTGGGAGGAGTAGTATACCGGTAGGAGGGCAGGGGGCAGCACCAATGCCTAGGAATCTTAGATGCCTGCAACCACATGCTGTTTGTATGGGCGGGAGTGCGTGTGGTAATCTATCACAAAATCCATGCGTGAAGGATGGGGGTAGTAAGAAGGGCTCCCATTGGTTGATGCAGTCACCTGATCATATTGTTGTCATCAACCAATCAGATCACAGCTTTCTCCTGGGTTTTGGGCAGCTGGTCCAAACATAAGTCAAGTCAAGATCTATGGCTGTGTTTGTTTTTGTAAGTAAAATGCCTTTGTTATTCTTTAATAGGCCTATACTTTAACATAGCAACCTGGGAGTAAATATAGTACCTAAATTCGAATGTGGTACTTGGGCACTTTTGCACTGGCCTCGATGTTTGTTTTTTTTCGTAACCCACTCACCTATCGGCTCGTGGGCCATGAAAAAACAAACATCTCGGCCAGTGCAAAAGTGTCCTGCGTACCACATTCTCATTAGGTTCTATTTATGCACTACTATTAAACCACGGCATAGCTATAAAGCCATGCCGTACCATGATACTGCTCAAATTGTGGTTGTTCTTTATACCTTTTTTGAGGCTCTAAAGCCTAAATGCTCAGTTACCGTCGGTAAAAACGTATACAATTTATTTTCTACTTTTTGTTGCATTCTTTTCCAGCCCATCTAAAAGTCATTTGGGCAAACCTTTGGAGGATTTTGTCAAGTTTTTTTTGCTACATGCTACAGGATTTCTCAAACATCATTTGTATTTGGGGGACCAGCCCGAATTCTGTCATACGATGACTTCACTTATTATCGCTCGCCGGCCGCAGTTTTCTCTTGGTGATTAGATTCCAAGTTCTAGTATAAACATATAACAGCAGCATTGTAGATCTTGCTGTGACGTCAGTCACACATAAATGCATGGTTAATAAGAAGAAAAGGATAGAAGCAACTATTACTAAAACCTTTGCAAGATACAACTGTGGTAAAACTGTACATTAGGGCTACTGTTAAAAAGCTGTTCAGATTAAAGAAAGATGTACCCTCAGATTTCATCAATAAACGTTTACAAACCAACGAGAAGTGACTCACCTTGTGAGCGTACAACTATGATGGCAGAAAATGCAGAAAAGGGATTTTTAGAGCTTTCATTTAGTTATGATTTATTATACACACATTATTATACATTATCGTAAATTGCTTATAACAGGTTCACATGGAGTGTCATCATTGGAAGACGTGGTGTTTGCATCAATATGATCATGATTATACTTCCCCCACTGACACATTTTTACTTGTCAGGGCAAGAAGAGGACCTGTGCAAAAATGATGGATCCATTTTGAATGAAACAATATACACTAGGGGGAACCACTGCTAATGCGTTCATGGGTCAGATCGTCAGAAAACGTACAATATAGGCAGCTCTATACATTCAGCAAATTCTGCTAAATTAGACTGAAAAGGATTAAATACTAGGTATATCTGAGTATATTTGGTATTGTGTTGATTATGAATATCTTTTTGGTTATGGGGATACGTATTTTGAACCTAATTTTTGTCTTGAATTTGGGTCATTTGAGTAAATTGGTGACGGCGAGTTGTACATTTTCTGACGATCTGACCCTCATATAGAATGACCACTGGCTAATTTTTGACTCAAACAGTAGCCACAGAGAGGCGTACATTGGGATTAGGTCCTATATCTTTAAATAGTTGACGAGCAGTTCTCATAACTCCACCCCTCAACCATTCATTGGTCATTCATTCTCCTCCCCCTGAATAATGAATTCAGCTAATATTCTTAATTGTCCCTTCTCAATACCTTGATATTAAAGGGTTTGGGAGCAATATCATAAGTGTTAGTGTAGGTATGTGGGTCATGACTTGGTCTCTTGTCTTCAGACTCAGGCAGAAGCTGGAAATGTTGCAGCAGTCTGGTCAAGAGAAGAAAGATCCTGTTCTTGGCCAATACCTCACCAGGACACGCTCTTCTACCAGCACCGAATGCAAGCAGTCTGCAAGAAACAGTGGTTATATATGGATCTACTGGACAAGAGTTAATAGATCAACTACTTATATCCTATAGGCTAACAGACACACATATATATATATATGTACAAGGGTAAACAATGCCCTTACATTAACTTAACCTAAATTGCATGGCAACTAGACATGCCAATGTGCAAAACTATAGCATTACAAAATATCTAGTCAAGATGGTCGGTGGAACTAATTAATACAATGTTTGTTTGTTATGTTTCAACATAATTGCAATGTAATCAATCATCTAAAGGTTGTTTCAAAGGGCAATCACTTGTAAGCAAAGAAATTCATGTAAACATGCATGCATAAGTAGTTTATATTAGATGAATAGGTGTATAAGACTATTAGTATATTATTACACATGCGATCTGTTTAAAGTGCAGTTTGGTTGATCCAAACTGCATACACGATCAGTTTGGGCTTCTATGGTTACACACGACTAAATGACAGAATTAGGTTTGCATAGCATAGGCCTGATGTACAAATGACCTTGTCTCGAGCCAAAGTTAAGGCTAAACAAGTTAGATCTACTTTAGAAAAAATAAATTATGATCATTCCAGTGTGTAAAATAAACCGCAAATGGCACTCTGGTCAGGTTGGAACCGATCTCAACACGGTCAGTTTTCTGATGTGTCTTGATCGGTTCTAACCTGAACAGAGTACCATTGCCATAATCGTTTTCACTCTGCTAAGCCCACCCCAATCCCAAAAACCCACCCCACACCTATACACACAGACAGAGATCCCCTTCATATAAAATGATACCCTTTTCAAACTTTTGGTGAATCATATTTATTTATACTAATTTAGGATGCAAGTTTAAGATGAAAATGCATGGTGAGGAGATGCCTGAAAAACGTTATTAGTCATATATAGCTTGAACTAGATGAATGGATGTATGAAATAATATATAAATTTAGGTTTAACAGCATTTACCACCCACATATACATATGTATTCACTCAACATCCTTAAATATGTGAATTTTCAGGCAGTCATAAATATATATCACCCATTTCTACGTTTTTGCTATTCTAAATTATATATTTTCTTAATGAAAGCTGTAAATATAAAGAATGCCAATGATGATGCGATTTAAATATTGGTTTTGAACAATAACAAAATTATTTCCTGACAAAATCAATGTTTGGTGCTACCTTTTTTTGTGGGGATGATCAGCAGCAACAACTTTGCCATCCTCAATAAACCTGTCTGGCCTGAATTCCCAAGGTTTCTGCCAGAATTCTGGATCATGGTGCATCTTCCAGAGATTGAAAAACACCTAGGAAGGAGATTTGCACATTACATATCTGAGAGGCACTAATTGATATCCTAATTGACTCCAAATGCCTGGGCGTCATCCAAGCTAGTCTTATGATTTTGACCTGAAATATAAGTTCTGCGGTATATTTGATACTTGAAGGTTCTTGATTTCAAAGATTTATGCTGGACTGTCATCTATCATGTTTTAATTTGGGATCTTTAGAGATCATCCTCAAGTGACGCATCATATTTTCTAGAAACCAATCAAATACATAATCATCCTGGAGTACTTACTGCACTGCCTTTAGGAATATCATATCCCTGGAGCTTTGTATCAGACATTGTCACATGGGGCATATTTAGAGGTACCATAGACTGGTAGCGAAAGGTTTCATAGATGGTAGCTTCAGTATATGGCATGGCCTGTTTGTCTTGCAGTGTTGGAAACCTGGCTCCAATGACTTCTTTGATTTCTTGGGCAATCTTCTCTTGCACCTCTGGGTAATTCACCAAACAGGCCACCATCGCATATAGGGTCAATGTTGAAGTCATTGTGCCTAAACATCAAAGAAGCACCACAATTAAGTTATTTTTTGAAAATCACCTCAGAATGAGGTTCCAACAGTACTTTTAATCTGAGTAGGATAAAACCAAAAAAATGCCGTTGTTATAATTATTATTGTATTTATTTCAACTCAAAAGCAATGCAAATAGTTCTAATGGTGCACATCCCAAATAATAAACACATGCATGTATACATACATATATGTATGTGGTGGCATCACTTGTTGCCTAAACATAGGACATACAAACTTATATGGTCATTATTTTCTAATATGCTCAGTCCTGTCACCAAGTGGGAAGCGCTAGTATTACCAGGTTTGAGGCTCCCCACTAGATAAGGCGACCAACCATGAGGAGAGATGTCCTCATTGGGAAAAATGCCAAATACCTACCCATAGCATTTGAAGGAGAAGAAGCAGTTTCAAAACATGTGTACATTGTTCCTCTTGAACTTCGCTAAAATATTTCAAATGGTTAATGAGTGATATTTCGGAATGCTAGGAGGCTCTGTATCAAAAATAACCAAAACTACACTCTGGACCATTATTGACCATTTGTAGCTGATCTTTGGATTCTGCTGGGGTGGTGGATAGTGATAAATTACTGTTTTGACCGGATCTAGTCAATTATTTTAGCGGATCAAGCAGATCAAGATATCTTATTTGATCGGATCAAGTATATTATCATAGCTGGCAGTGGTTCCGGCGTTTCCGCTCCATACCTTACCTCATCACAAGTTGTTTGTCATCGATTCCGCGTTCAGTTTGGAACGTGTATAAAGTCCTGGTCACCTAAAAGTCTTTCCTCCACTGTTCCGATGGAAATATTAGCCATTTTTAAGTGGTTAAAGCCCAGGCTCGCCGAAATAGGGAATAATCCATTTGTCAATTCCGTCAAAACATCATCATGCTCGCCACAAGCGGCCATGACAGTTCTAAGTTCCAACATTTATCAAATTGTAAGCAGTATGTCTGTGTCAATGGATCCAACTCGAAAGAAGGGACAGTGACTTTTGGCGTGCCCCAAGGAACTATCCTTGGGCCGATTTTATTTGTGCAGGTGAACCATCACCGATTATATTGGAGAGGTCACGCCCCCTAACTACGCTGCCTAGGTAACCATGCCCCCCTTGGTCCCCGGTTATGACGTCGCCCCCATGTTTACCTATGACGTCATAGTCCCATTGCTTCCACGCCCACCTTACCTTCCACTCTCAACCGCTTCTTCGCCCATGCCACACGTATAAATTTTTTCTTTATATATGTATTGTGTTATGGTGAAAATAAAACCTCCTGATGAAGGTTTCAAGGCCATTCCTCCGTTGTGTCTTCATTCCAGCGTAGTGCGGGCGTACAAGCCATATATACAATTTATATAAATGATTTACATTCTGTGGTCAGACACGCCCACCTGCAGCATTACGCAGACGATACGGTGCTGTGCTACCACAATCAAAATTCCACCTTACTGTATAACAACCTACAACAAGACCTAGATAGTGTCTATAAGTGGTGCATTGTTAACAAGCTCTCCTTGAATGTCACAAAATGGAAAGCAATGTCTTTTGCTCTCAGCTACGCAGCAAGGAGAAAATCAACTAATCCTCCTCTTAGCCTCAGCCTAGGTTCCCAAATCCTCGATCAAGTTCAAGACTACAAGTATCTCGGTTTTACACTGGACGAGCTATTAACTTTTAAGACCCATACCCAGAACACTCTAAATTTAGTCTCAGCCAAAATTGGACTTCTTTATAGAGCTCGAAATTCTTTGACATCCAAAGCTAAACATGATTTATATAAAATGGCTATTCTTCCAAATTTTGATTTCTGTGATTTCATCTATGATTCAGCACCCAACACGGACAGACTGCTAAATCCATTCTGATTATATGAACTCTATGAAGTACCACTCTTGAGCTTAATATTACACTGTCATGTAAGCCTTATTGATGTAATAATCCAATACGCTTCTTCAATATTTAATCTGCTGATGGTTAGTCTTTTGTGGAGGGGAAGGATAACTTGTAATAGTGCCCAACCCACCCACTATAAGGTTGAAAATCAGTAAGATACAATTACGTGTGAAATTTATTTTAAACTTATTGATGTTATGATATATACTGTCTAAGTAAAATTAAACACACTTTAATAATAATCAGTCTGCTGATGTTAAGTCTTTGGTGGAGGGGAAGGATAACTTATAATAGTGTCCAACCCATCCACTATAAGGTTGAGAATCAGTAGGGTACAATTTTGTGTGAAGTTTATTAATAATGATGTATAGCGTGACACACCACTAAAGCAAAGATATTATATTTCAATGAACTCTCATGATTTGAATTACTTATATGACAAGTCTCTACCTGGAGTACTTCACAGTAGGGCTGTAAGTTGCCCCTGCCAAGAATTTGATCCTGTTCTGTTAAAGCCTATAACTGTGATCCTGCTCTGTTAAAGCTATAGAACAACCATTCTACTATGGTAACCAGCTCTATCTTGCTCGCTGGTTTGATTGTTTGTGAAAAATATGCTTACCTAAATCCCAATATTCATAATCTGTTAAGTACTCATTACATCTCATTTCATAACTTTAATCTAATGTTGTAAACTTTTATTTAATTCTCAATTATTTATAGTTCATGTTGTATTGTAACAAAAGCAATCAAGGTTCCAGGCACTCGCCGGAAGAACTGGCTGAATAGTTTCTATTTAACCAGACGTCGAATCACCTAATATTGTAATGCCAACTTCAATAAAAGAATCTATGAATTGAATTGAAGTTTAGAGTTTAAGGTCGGGTCAGGAATAACTTCCGGGTCAAAGTGTTTTTGAATGGAAGGAGGAGTGCTCTAAATAGACTATAGTACACAATGCAACGCCAAGTGCACAGTGCACAGAGTGGCTATGCCGAAAGTCTCCAGACCTCCCGTCGCACACAAGGCCAGCAGGGTAGCGCGACCAAATAGGAAACCTCAGCAGCCTGAATGCAGGCAGTGTCTACCACTGCGTGCACCGCTCTTGGCCGCTGTGCTGTCCCCCTACCCCTGGCACTGAAATGCACGCACGCTCTTTTGTATTAAAACGTTTACGCGGTCGGAACGCTCTGCATTGCTTACTATTTTACCACCAGCTACTGGCCAGTAGCTGTATGGAAGCTTGCTGTTTTGATTTAAAGCATTAGCGCGGCCATAACGCTCTGTGCTGATGAGTATGCGTGTCAGAGTAGTGAGTCTAAAGTGGCAGATATATATAGTTGTTTATGTCAGGGTATTTGTGTGTTCATTATTGTCTGTTTTCTGGTAGGTTTGTTGGCTATGAAACAATGACATGTAAAAGATAAATATAAAATAAAATAAATGCATGAAATATAATATATATATTACTGTATCTATACTCTACCTATATCTCTTTGCAGATATGGTTTATCCAGAGATATAATGAATATGAAAGCTGTTCTAGATAGCTGACAAGGTGTACTATATTACATCCAAAATACCAACCTTGTACTATAAATACATTACCATGTTTCAGTGGTTTCTATAACTATATGAAACACCTTAATGGACAATCACACAAAAAGTAATTAAATCTACTTCTTGAGGATGACCTTAGAAATGCAGACACATTCAAGATCCCATGTTGGAATTTGATACACTTGATACAACTATATGGTCGTTCATACGAGCTGTTAGTTCTTGAGGAAGACACATTTGAAATACCTTGAATATGAGAACTGTTTTAGAGAGCTGACTAGGTGTACTATTAATTCCCAAAATACCATCATTGTACAATAAATATATCACCCGGTTTTAGTGGGTTTTTATAACTACATGAAACATCCTCAAGTTAAAACCTGGCTCATCTTGCCAAGGCTTAGTTCAACTTGTTTTCACCAGGTGGCGTCATAATTTAGTGGTTTGAATTTACAAATTCTTTCTTTTGTCAGCACCCAAATTAATATTATGTGGCATTTATATGCCATAAATATTCTACATCATGTATTTAAAAAGGCATTATAAGTAATACATTTCATGTGTGTATTGTTTCTGTTTCATGTTGGAACATTCGATAATAAAACACCCCCATTGTTGTCTATGTGAAAGTGTGAGGTGGCTTGGGAGAGGCATGGCTGTCAAACACAAACATATACATGCCATGTCACCTGGTGCTAGATCATGCAACTCTGTTTACCTCTGGTCTCAGGAAAGTATCAATGAGCGGCAAAAGTAATGAAATAAACCAGGGAAGTATATACTAATTATATGCTAGATATACCATCCATAATCAACTGATTAGACACTAACCAAAATAGAGGATAATATAATCGCCACAATCATGAGGTATTTTCTAATCAAAACTACCATTCAGACTTTTCTGACATCAACAGAAATAAGCCTTAAAAACGCTACCAATTTTTAAATTACCGCGGCCTGACCAGCGTGAGCACGCACCAATGACACCAGTACCATTCTGCCTGCCTGCCCGCGCATTCACGCCTAACATTGGCTGCAGTTCTATATATAGTAAAGAGCTCTATACCTGGGTCGCATCGGCGACGCACGACACAGCCGCGCGAACGTTTCAATTCCAAATATGATTTGCGCACACCGGGCGCTTTCGGTCTGCCTTGCTCGCTCCAAAATAAACACTTATGGCTTCTGAAATCGCCATTCATTGACTCCAATACACTAAAACTTCACTATTGGGGTAAAACAATATTAGAATCATTTCTACTGATTCAGATTTGTATTTACTTATTTTTTTAAGTCACTAGACACACTAACATGCCTGAATAGCTATAATGTGGGCGCGCAACATTAGAGCCCTGGACACTTGGGCCTAGGTACCGTAGTGTCCAAGCAGCAGGAGCTACTAGTACATTAGGCCCTATCTTCTCGATTTTGGGGCGCCAGTGTCCGGGCTCCGTTGGTCGCATGTAAAAAGTGGAAGGTTCATTTGTTTATGGAACGGAGAGTGCGGCCAATATAACCGACATTCTGAAGTTAAAATTACATGAACATATGTGATATTGGTTTGACAGAGCTAAATTAAATAATAGAATGTGATGGTTTGAATTGTGTAAAACATCCTGATTTGGACGTTATTAAGGTGGCATGATGGCTCGGTCCGTTCCATGAAGGAAGTAAAATAGTAACCCATGTGGTTGAGTGGAAGAGCTAAATTATTGCAGTTCATCATGCTGTAAGTACATCTAAAACGTTTTTTAAAGAGTCTAAAATTTGTTAATATGTGTTTAAACAGTAGTATTGAATCCAAAAATCAGCTACTAAAGTGATTAATTCCCTGATGCCTGGCCTTGGGGTTTATTTTCCAACAAATTCCTCAGACACCAAACCTCGGGAAATTAATCCCATACTAGAGTCCTTTGCTTTCTGAAACATCAACTGGCCATTAGTCTTTGGTAATCAACGTATTGCTTAGATTCAACATACCACCAAGTATCATGTCCAGTACAAGGGAGAAAATGTTTTCATCAGTGAGTCTCTCTTTTTCCGGTCTTGATAAGTTGGTAGATTGATATTTGAGAAGTTGGTCTATGAAACAATCCTCCTCACTACCATGTTTCTACAAGTAAACAGTTCAAGTACTTCCATGAAGTAAACATATACTTCATTTTTATGTCCAATTTTCAAATGCATACCTGTATTCTTAATGCATAGCAGTTCTTTAAGAAAAAGCAAACTAGTGCAAAGTAGAATAAGATACAATACAAAAATGGTTTTACCTTAGATTTGTTTATTGCAAATCCAATAATATTACGTGCCAATTCCCTGCATTCCATTACTTTATTGTACAGTTGTCTACAGGAAAAGAATCGAGTAATGGGAGCTAAGTCTAGCAGCATTCCAGAAGTTGAGAAAAGTATTGCTTCATTGAAATTTGTTTGCAACCGTAACAGGTCTGCAATATAATCTTTGTCCATCTTTCTTGCATAAATCTGGAAAACATTAATTTTTTGGGATTTCAAATGCTAATTTATGCCTTGTAATGTTGCTTCAAAGAATGAAACATTATTGAAAATAATCTCAGACATGAAAAAAATAGCCTATGAGCCTTTAACAACAACTTGTCAAACCATTTATGTGCAAGATGTACATCAACATCAAAAGACAACAAATAAATGGGGAACTCAAAGACACAACTGACAGGTAACATAGGAAAATTATATATGGTGAACCCTCATTACCTATTCAGAAGCTAAGAAACTGATTAAAATCACAATACATGTGGATACAGTTTAAAAAGTTGTTATGACAGGTGAATTGCACAAATTATCTGCTTTCATCAAATTTGTATTGGAAATATATTTGAAATGTATACTGTACCAGTGAAGACATAATTGCAGTTATACATCGATGAACTATTGGTTGGAAGTCAAATGGCTGCCTTGACTCGGCCAATTTGTCCAGTTCATCCAACATATCTGTTGTTAACTCATTGCATTTTTCCTCTAGTACAATAAGCTGTGTGCCATAAGGCTGGAAATAATACAATTGGACCGGTAGTCCAGATTTGAAATTCTCACAGAATGCTAAGACAATTTGTCCAAGCCACTTCCATGAGCTGTCCTTAGGCTATAACCAACTTAGGCATAGACTAAAATTACTATACTAAAATTGCTGAATTTGAGGCCTGCTGGTGCACTGTTTTGGGCATAATCACAAAAGAGTGCAACACAAAATGTTATGAATAATTTTAAAGGCAAACGCTACTATTCACTACAGCGGCCCCCTTCTGCTTCCTGTGGGTTTTTTTATGTAATAAAGAAAATTAAAAAACTTTTTACAGTATCCTTATAATCTGTACAATCTATTTGTTATGATCATATTATTGTTTTCAGTATATGAAAGGGTGTACACACGGTTCACATGGCAAGATACATATTTTGTTATCGACATTGGTCTTTGCAGCTTTGTAGTACCCAACTTCAAAGGCCCATAATTCAGAAACTAGCACCATGACCCATTAATTCTTTTACAAAAATGGGTTTTTTCAAGCTTTTAATTTAAAATTTGCATCACGGATTTGTTGTTTTCAGAATAAAAATACCTATGCATTCTATAAAAAAAAGAGGCATATAATTAATGGCCAAATAATACTCTCTCCAAAATTGTTAACTTTACTTAAATTGAGTGAATTAATATAGATAGCAAATATCAACTATGAGGTCGAGGTACTGCAAATGAGCCCCCATTTTAGTCCTCATTAGTTCTTTTGAGATACCAAATTCTGGCATGGCGACCCTTTGATTTTTTCCATCTTATGACCAGAAACACTTCAAAAATGAAATACCAAAGTTTCAGAAAAATGAAATTTATTTTCATTTTCCACTAGATAGTAGCGTTTGCCTTTAACATTCAAGAAGATACCAAAACGGATGGTTAGGTTGAATGAGTACTCTTTTTTTCTATTTGTTCTAAAATAATTTTTCAAATTTCTCTTGTTGAACAAAATTGGAGAAAGGTTCTGCTCTTCACAATTATAATAACATGCTTTGGATTAAGGTTGTGGATTTACCTTCAGTGCGTGTATCACAAGTTTCTTCAGCCAGGACCAGCTTGGCGATATTGAACTACCCCCTATATCATCACCTGCTATAGTTCTTACTCTGTATGCTTTTGGTCGCCCGGCAAAACACTCACTCTGTATAATTAGACCTTCATAGATGCTCTCATAGTCGTTCAGAATGACCACATTGTCACCAAAAAGCTACAAAAGATTGAGAAATTCAGATTCAAATCCTGAAAATTATATAGCATTGTACGAGCGTCAACACTTTGAAATTAAAGATACAAATAGTAAAGGCATCTTGTCATTTTAGAGATTGCACCCGAGTAGTGCTACCTCAACTGAGTCTCAGCCTCAGAAATGAACGTTCTACCTGAGCTCTGGGCAACTGGGCAACTGTTGTTTTTGCCTAGCAAGTATGGTAACCCCAATTGTGACCTCATCCGAGTTGTTGTTGCAACTCGGAATGGGTCTGGTTGAGGCTTATAGGGCCTCAGTTTGTCTAGGGAATATAGAACAAAGATGTTTTGATGCACTGACAAGATTATAATAAAATATAATGTTAGGAGTGACATCAGGTCCATACATTTTCAGCCATTTCGTTCAACGAATTAGCAAACAAGGTACATATATATAGTGTTCTTCATTTTTTTTTATTGTATTAAAGGCTAATTACATAATATTTATCAGAACAATTGATCAGAATCTGTAGTAAAAAAAAGGGACTATAAAAGGTCATCCTGTCTCACACTGTCTAAGCTTCTCTGCTTCTGCTTTAAATAGGCAGCTAACAATGTCAGAAGACCAACATCTATAGGAAATTAGTCCCCGTTTGTTGGGCTGGCCGGGACAGTTATACACATACAGACCAGTTGCACTAGTGTTGGACTTCCGTTTCCGGCAGACCGCTTACATCAACGAAAATACAAAACAATATTTACTGCCCAAAACAGCAAGATCATGGCTTTCCACTGGTTCATTTTGCTTTAAAATCATTTCTAAATTGTTGTTAATGATAGTAACAGCCCACCACAGGGGACTAAAGCCATTAGATCCTTTGTTTATGGTCCTTCATTTTCTTTAAACAAGCCTCGGCTTCGCCTCGGCTTGGTTTCCCGGGAGGCTTTGAGATAACTTAGGACCATAAACTCAGGATCTAACCACCTAGGGTCAGCTGTTCGCCACTGGTAGGATCATTGTTTATTTAAACTGCTTGATAATACTACCATCAAATTTGGCAAAATTATCAAGCTTTGCTTTACACAAATAAAATATAATATGTGTAACCTCTTTTTTTTTTAATTTTTGAAGCAGTTTAGGGGAAAACATTCCTTTCACCTTGCAGTGGACTATGTTTCCATGCTCAGCTGCCCACTTGTCTGCACTAAAGTGTAATCCTCGTTTGTCAATGTTATAACCAACACCAATGAATGGTAGGCCTTTTGGTCCTGGTGGTAATTGTAACTTGGCCCTCATACACCACTTGGTTATTATAGCAATGATAACCAATACAATGACTACTATTGTAATGGAGTCCATTTTGAAGATTTAGACAAACTGCATACAAACCATATGAGTTCTAACCATTCCTGTGATATCTGTCCCTTGAAGCCAATGACTGCTACTAACCTAGTTAAACTGTCCAAAAATCAGTTTTGGATTTAGTCTTGCTGTACCAGTAGAGGCTATTTTGTAGGATATTTTATTACTAGGGGGTTTATTAACTGAGATATCTACTCATATTTTTGCTTATGTTTTTGGTCGTGGTAATCAGAATTGTATCTCGTGAGCTTTCTGCCAAATTCTATGTCAATTAATATTTAAATTATTAAGTTGCAATTACACGAAAACTATTATCCGAGCATTATTTTACTTAAACTAATTATCATTTAATACTTATATATATTTGATAACCATGGATCTATAGCAGATTTATTGAATCAAAATATTCAGTGCTACAAATCAAAATCAAATTCATTGATGATCCAACGTTATTTACCCTGTTGGAATCATTGATAACAAGAATATATTAATATGTAAGTGACCTAACATAATTATTGTTTTGTTGTAGAATCTATCTAGTCCCCAAATATCAGGTGATGTGTTTATTGATTGACCTACTACTTTATAGATATAAGAGTGCAAAGGTGCTGATAAAAATAGTGAAGTCCATCAGTTGAGGAGGAGGAACGTTGACAATATTGATGACCCCACCACAATGTGTAGTTGATAATGTACCGGAATATAACAATAATGTATATTTATAGATTGACTGACCTCACAAACTGGGCACAATGGGGGTTCTTTGGGGTAAACATTAATAACCCTCTCTCACTAGAGTTGCTGCTCTAACGTAGCCTAGCATTTTACCACGCAGCTACCTCATGTCTCTCATTTCACAATGTACTAAACTACTACATTCTGTTTCTCTTTACATTGTCATTATTCACTTTATGTTTGTAGACTAATGTTGTATGCCTCTTGTCTGGTTCAGCCCATGTTGGTGAGAGTCCAGTGAGTGGCAGCTGCTAGTCGGCGCTTTGCGAATGTTATTTGGATATATTTAGGCCGTTTTTCTTAGCACACAGTCAAACATTATTATGGATATTTTGTTTTTCAAATCACCAGCCTTCCCCGTCCCCCGTACCCCAGTGCAAACCCACCCTTCGTCCCCGCCTCAGTCCCGTCCAGGCCGTGTTGAGTGACAGCTCTACACGGCCAACCAAGCATAGGATGAAAGAAAAAACAGCTGACGGGCCCAGGCGAGGTGCGAGCCCTGAACCTTCTCCCCTGCAGTCGAGCGCTCTACTCCCTGCACTATAGAATTGGTAGTAGCAGAGAGGTTGAACTTTGCTAGTGATATGAGTAGGGCCAAACCATGCGTAGTGGTGGAAAGTGGCCGAAATCGTTGATTCTACAGCTCTGTTGACAACGGCCTTATATGAGCAGTAGTATTATAGGAAGGGGATGAGGATTCCGGGACTGGAATTGTTCGTCACATGGGTTTTTTAAAAGTTAGATGCAATAAACGGGCAACCTCTCTCCTACCTTGTCCCGACCCTGTGGGTCTGGGGCGCCTGCGCCAAATCTCAGGGAGTTACCTCAACGGCAACTAGTGCTGCCATCTTTTGGGGGCGCTTTTCGTCAAGCTTTGGTAACTCCAGCCGGGTGCCAAAGCTTCTGGGCCGCTTATGGACCTTGTGTTGAATAAACAGAGATCCCAAGAATTTATTTGAGCTGGGCACTCCATTCATTCCTTGTATACCACTTTTTTCATGAAACAAAGGGGAATCAATATTTCCTTTATTTTATGCCATGAAATAACGTTTACTATCTATATGTGGTGTTTCCTTAAAACCTCATGCCCTTACCTGTTACAACTACATCAGTAGCCGCACCACCGGCTACATCTGCACCATCGCAGACCACTGCTTTGCAACATGGCAAATTGGAAAAAGATGTCACCAATAATTTTTTCGAATATTTCCCCAGCTATCAATAGTCACGATAAATAAATGTGATCACAATATGGTAAATATCACATGGATGCTATATATTCAATGTATACTTTATTGTACCCATAACAAATTAGCAAAAAGAACAACAGAAAATGTTCCCTTTTAGTTTATTAAAAGCATTTAACTAACTCATTGGTTTGAATTGCATAGATTATACTTGCTCATTCATCAATGTACAACTACTAATACATGATGAAGTGATGAGGTAAAGTGGGATTCAAAGGTTTCAGTTCATAAACGTTTTCTAGGTTTTAACACCTTTTTTTCATTCGTATGGGTTGCTTATTTATGTTTGTGGAGGCATACTAGACAAATGAATACTGTAATAACTTCATCTTCAGGCTGTGTGGAAGTAAGGAGTGTGGAAATGTTTTTATCATTTTTAGGGAAGATGCGCAACATAACGCGTAAACTTATGTGGTACAGAAATCCTCCAGTTGCTTTACACTCATCCTCACCTTGGCTTTACCTCATCACTATCAGATTTGGAAACTTGTTTTATCCCAAAACCACCACTGGACGAAAAATCTACTTTACACTTAGCGTATCCAATAACCATGTGCACGGTGATAATAACGATGACATCCTTATGATCTAATAGTTTTCTTGATAGGTTTTGCCACAATGATTCATGGAAAAGGCCTCTAATTAGTTCCATGATTAAGTGAGATGTAGCCTAAAACTTATCCCATATAAACTTGATCTATTCATACAGAGAATGGAATGAAACACAAGTAATCAAACAAGGAAAACAAAATTAATCTAACTAGATTCCTCTGCGGAAATACAATGCCAAAGGCAGAGTAAATTTAAGGATTGAAATGGCAACAAAATAATCTAATAATCCTTTCAGTGGAATAATAATAGACTGAGCTAATGTGTTAAATGCACATTTGTTTCTTACAAGGTCTGAATGTAATGAATTAATAGCCCCTTCTCAAAACTTTAATATTATATGGTAGGGGGGCAATATCCAATCCATCAAGGTATGTATGTGGATCATGAATAGGTCTCTTGTCTTCAGACTCCGGCAGGAGCTGGAAATGTTGCACCAGTCTGGTCAAGAGAATAAAGATCCTGTTCTTGGCCAATACCTCGCCTGGACAAGCTCTTCTTCCAGCACTAAATGCAAGCAGTCTGCAAAAAACACTGTCTCCATAAGTATCCCCTCAGTAGAGCAGATTAGTGAGAAATTGTGGGTCTAAAGATTAAACCGTGAAACTTCTCACAGTGGTACATAAGGACAATTGTTTGAAAGGCATTACATACAATTCCCAATTTTATAACGTTTTGGTCAATAAAAACGTTAAAATTGAATAAAATAATTTCATTCTAATTTAATCAATCACATGCATGGCTATTAGTTGTTTTGTAATGGATAATGTATGGGTAAGTAAGGGACCCAGGTTTTATTGCTAATAACAATAAGCAGATACCAAAGGCATCAAGTATCTGTCATCAATCAGCAATGAAACCTGGGACCCAAACAATACCGATACATTAGCCATTTTAGCACACGACAGAATCAGTGTAAAAATTAATCATTTAGTTGCCCTTATCCTCCTTCCCCTCCTCTCTTATCTCAACCTCTCCAAGTCAACACTAATTGTGCCTCTCATTAGGGGACCCTCCGCAGCACCCAAAGCCTTCCAACAGTAGTGGACATAACTATGGATAATTGTGACAGGATGACAGATGTGCATGTGGCTCTGAACTGTCTTGATGTTTTGAATAAAGAATAATAGTCACAGAAGCTCTGTAGGGGAAGCAATATACTCTTTGTAGGATGTAGGTCTGTTTGCATTGTCGTTTTCAGAGGAGGGCAAGAACAGGGAAGCAGAAGAGGAGAATTATTTAATATATCCTATTCTATTCTATTCCTATTCTATTTAATGTTTGAGCGCTAGTGTTTTTAAAGCATAGAATATTATCCACCCTAGGCCTTTGATACAGAGAATAGTTATTTCACCCAATACCCTTGATAATTATTAACACTGGAGAGAGGGCGAAAGGGTACTAAATACAGCGTATTTTTAAATTAAATATATCAGGAATCCAAAATCGGTCGTATGTAGATCGACGGTAGAGACTTGGTTCGGTTGGTTTGGCGTAATTGTAAAGTACACGTCTGTAGGATTGTTCAAGGAACCTTTTCTCTCACTTGTAAATAGCTCTATTCTCATAAAGTGATGGTCTAATAAAATAAACAGCAGGGAATTGTCATAGGATGCAGAGACAGCATCGATACACAGTGCAGCCCTCTCCATGGTGTAGCGGGGAGGTGGACATGGGATGGACCCAGCAAGAGACCATGAATAATAAAAACATAATGTTTCATAAAGGTACATAATTATCCAGTAAAAACATATAGAAGAATACAATAGATACACTTGCAATTGCCATTCTGTCGGAGTCAAATAAATAATCCAGCTTGATCTATGATCTATCCTTTACTGATGGCATTTTAAAATAAATTGCTGCCTAAATTTAGCAATGAAGCGCGACCGGTCTTTAGACCGACTTGATCACCATGAGCTGTGATGGCCTTTGCTGCCGACTGTACTTCACAGGGAAGTAACTTTAGACTATCCACTCTATATCCTATCATTTTATACATCTGTCATAATCGGTCTGATAAAAAGTGTCTAGTCCAATCATTGAATAAAGGGGGTGTGGTGCTTCTGTCATCTTGTTTGAACCATTAGACACCCATCCAAGTTCTTTCTAACATTTTGGAGGATTTTGTTTAGGAGGATCCACCCAAATCTCTTTCTTATAATGAATTCACTTTTATCGATCACCAGCCGCCAAATTTCGATCAATGATATTTATTTTTTTAAAAATGTCATCAACAGCAGAATATTAATAAATCCAGTCGTACAAGTCATGATGTGAGTGAATTTGGTAAGAATTTTGTTGTTGTAATTGCTGAGAATGCAGCTTTAAGAATGTATGTGATGAAAATAGTTTGGGACAAAATCAAGGTTTCATGCTACCTTTTCTTGTGGGGATGATCAGCAGCAACAACCATGCCATCCTCAATAAACCTTTCTGGTCTGAATTCCCAAGGTTCCTGCCAGTATTTTGGATCATGGTGCAGGTTCCAGAAATTAAAAAACACCTAATTCATGACACAAGAATTCAATAGATCAGATGGATATTGTGCAACATACCTCATTTTTGTGTGTTTTTTTATTTTCATGAAAATTAATATTGATTCAAGGGCACCAATATGTCTACCAGAAATAAACAATTATCATAGTGGAAGCATTCTCCATGTAAATAGGTTTTGGAGATATTGCTGGATATCTGTTGTCAGAATTGTTACATATATCTTGATTGTCATGGGATATATGACATATAGTATTATTATACTCGATTAGGAAGATTTTATGCTGACCAGGTTAATGTTTTTTTATGTTTTGGATTCTTTAATGAATGGATATCAATAGGGGCTCCACACATAATGTGTGATCTTCTACTTAACACTAGAGTACTTACTGTAGTCCCTTTGGGAATATCATATCCCTGGAGCTTTGTATCAGCCATTGTTGCATGGGCGATACTTAGAGGTACCAAAGAATGGTAGCGGAATGCTTCATAGATGGTAGCTTCAGTATATGGCAGGGCCACTTTGTCTTGCAATGTTGGAAGTCTGACTCCAATGACTTCTTTGATTTCTTGGGCAATCTTCTCTTGAACCTCTGGGTGGTTAATCAACAGGGCCACAATTGCATACATGGTCAATGAGGAAGTTACTGTTCCTAAACATCAGCAAAACCCATTTAATCAAAACATTAAAAGATATTTCATTTAAAAATTGTTATAAAATTTCATGAATAGTTCTGGAATATTATCCACCTAGCAGTGCACATCCAAAATAATACACGTTCACCAGAGGCTCAGGCTCGGCTGTTACTATTGGGAACAATGCAAGTGTAAGTGTGTGTTGGAGGCAGAGTATGTCTCAAGGCACCACACAAAAAGAATACACTGGATATTAAGGCATCGTGCCCACTGGGTAGACTATGGACTGACCAAGTCTCTTGGCTGCCAACATGCCCAATGTTTTCATGGAGATTTTGCACCCATGTCACTACACATGATGGCATCATTTTTACCTGTGCAAATAATAAAATCGTGAAACAGATTGATCTATACGTGTTTGTTTGCACAATTTGGAAAGGATTTTGGAAAAAGAAAATGGCTGAAATTAACACTGAAACTCAAAAAGGCAACTAAACCATTCCAATTTGAGATACAATAATTGCCTAGTTATAAAGAATCACTATATTTTTACATTATTTTATTTCATTTAGAATCTTACACAGGATATCAACATATGAGCAATTCCACCAACTGGTTGTCATTTAAATTGCTTCCATTGAATTTTTTAGTTTGTACATACACTGGACATAATTATTGACAATGTTAATGAGGAATATTTTAGTCAGAAAAGCTTGGCAGAGACTCTCATTTTAACTGGGATGTGGGGGTAGCCAAGTGGTCTAACGTGCTGGATCGGCCAAGTGGCATGAACATTGATGTGGGTTCGAACCCGGGCATGGCTACAATTTCACCTCCCAGGTACTAGAGGAAATTCAAATTCAAATTCAAAAATCCTTTCATTGCAGATGTAGTTACAATGCGGTTGCTCTAAATCTAAATATTAGGTCTCCCAGGGGGTGCCGCTTTTTTTGGCTTGATACTTAAAATTAACATAAATTGTTGCGAAATCGGTTTACAAGAATCTTGGATGAGATGGAATGTAGAATGATTATTTACACTGAAATTATTGATATTAAATGGTAGACGATATCGTTGGTAATAGGCTGACTGTTCACAATTGAGTTATAAGACAGTAAATTTATATGCAGATGGCATTCATGGTGTAATAATCAGTCTAGTTGAGCTCTGATCCGTCAAAGATCTTTATAGTTGTCTGATATAGCAGCCAGTGGACCGAGTATATACAAATACATACACAGACTGGCCATATATTGGTGTGGCAACTGTGAAGGAGACGAGTTATGTCATCATTAATGAGTATACAAAAGTTATACTAGTCGGAAGTATGAAGGTGTAAATCAGACACAAATATTAGCCATTGAAACAGACAATCAGACATAGGATATAGGACAAGGTAAACAGGTCAAGATATAATATGACACATATATGATACATATTATAATCATATGGTAAATGTATAAACGACGCAAGGCAAGGCAGGACGAACGAAGGCAAGGCAGGACGAACCACCACTCTAACACTCACAAACTAAAAGGGGGACAGAAGCTGCTCAGTATATTTTTTTAATACAAATTTGTCATTTATTTTATGTGCAACCAGGTTAAGTTCGTTCCATCTAATCTGGGATTTGAAGATCACTGAATTAATGACTTTAGTTAATTTGGAGGTATGGACTAATACATTTCTTCTCCCATTTGCATGGCTCCTTGTTGAAAGGGACCTGGTATCAAGGTTAGTGGGATTTTGTGCCATGTAAAAGGCCATATCGAGAATGTGTTTATTTCTTCTTGCCTGTAAAGGCCATATATTTAGAAGTCTATGTTTTTCATCTACATTGTCATACCTTGATTTATTAAAAATTATTCTGAGCGCTAGGTTCTGTTGAGATTGTAGTTTCTGCAACATTGATTTGGGGGCCCACCATTGCGGTGATCTAGTCCTGGTCAAAAATGTACCAAAAAAACTCTGATGATAAGGGCACAGGAGAATGGTACAACTCTAGAAATATTACTACAACTGTATTTCTCGACTTCAAAATAGCTTTTGATACCGTCCACCATAAGAAACTTTATTACACAAGTGAGAAAGAATTAGGGGTAAAACAACAAGAAAATCTCTGGTTTGAAAATTATTTGTCTGACAGGTACCAAACAGTCAGAGTAAATGGTTATACATCAACCCAGGGTAAAATCTCTTTCGGTGTTCCTCAAGGAACAGTTTAAGGACCGATTTTTTTCTCAAATTACATGAATGATTTACACCAGGTTGTCAAAAATTCAATTGTCCAACATTACGCAGATGGCACAGGAATATCCTGTAGTCAAAAATTCGAATCAGTAATCTTTAAAGACCTGCAATCAGACCTGACCAGAATCGACACCTGGTGTAAGATAAATAAGATTTCAATGAATGTCTCAAAAACCAAATTCATAACCTTAGAACCATAAAAGCATAAAAAAGGTGAAAATAACACTAATCAAAGACTTATCCTGGGAGGTCCTGTTGCAGACAACTGAATACTGTTATTTAGGCCTGCACATTGATGAAAAATTAAACTTCAAGTCTCACACAAATAAAATTATTACATAGTGAAATGGAAGGTATTTAAAGCTTCTCTCAAATGCGAAGTATATGTTACCTAGAAAAGTTAAAAAAGACATTGTAAAAATGGTTGTCATTCCAAGCATAGATTATGGTGATATATTCTATGATAGTATGAATAAGAGTTATCTAAAAAGATTACAGTCACTGCTAAATGCCTCAATAAGAGCAGCATTAGACTTGAACAAAAGGGCAAATGTTGATAGAGAGATGACAAGTTTAAATATTTTTTCAAATGAAATGAGGAGAAAAATCATATCATTGAGAGTGCCTACTACCTGTACTACTGTCTAAATCTCCAAAACATATTGATAATAGAAGGCTACCAACGAGAAGCCATGCAAAAAATAGACAAAAATTAAAAATCGAACACCCAAAATCGTCCCTATTCCAAAATAGCTTTTTATGTAAAGGCAAATCTGCCTGGAATCTTCTTCCCACCAAACGTCAGAATATTGAAACTCAAAAACAATTTAGACAGGAGGTAGAAAAACATTATTTATGAATAAACAAATGAGTGGCTAGTACATTACATACTAGGGATCACCCCCACTCTTTTACATTTGATGCTGAGAGTGGGTACTATTTTGTTATATGTTATCAAAAATACTTCTATCGCATAGATCTGGCCAGGTTCTATCTAGCCATATATAGTTTTGCATACATTCTGTTCATATCTTAATATATTTTCATTTCGTAATTTTACACATATTTTTTACAGATAACCTAGAATCACCAATCCTACTATAAAAAATCCTAATCATCTAGTATTACTTTCAATGCTCAAAAGTATTTAAAACAGTTTAAATTACATGGTGAAAAAGAGATATTACTGAAATTACTTAAAAATAAAAATATATTTAACTTTTGGTTATGGTAAAAATAACAGTGTCTTTCCGTAGCCCAAATAGGCTAGGTCACTGTATAAAAATTAAAAGGATTAACTGTTATATTATGCTATGGGCACAAACCTTGATCTGTCCTTTGTTCAGAACAAAAAAAATTGATAGAAAAATATAATACCCTTGATATGATATGAAGCAACAATTTGAAACCCTGGTGTGGTAAAAAATATTTGTCTTTACCTCGCTAGAATAAATAGGTCCGCATTTTTTAATAAACAATAGAGCAGGTTTGATAAGAGTATTAAATTATCCCCCCTGCACCCCTTCAGCACAGCTGAAAGTTGTTTAAGAATGTGTAATTGCGCTGAGGATCTACAGCAGTAAATGCTCTATGAACGGAAAGACAAAAAGATTGTCTTTACATCGCCACATGCTTTGACCCTCTCTGATAAGAAAATTTAGCAGTTTTATGGAGGCTTTGTATAGCTAGACAATATTCACACAGGAGTGGAGCAATAATTTATTAATTTGTCCTTCTATCTCCCTGTTGGATCTTACTTGATGATAGCAAAAGAAATATAATGATTCTGGGAGTTAAGTGAATAATCTAAAGTCTAATATTGAAAAAACTGTTAAAACACTTATTATCTAATTCTTAGAAAAACACATAAATATCAATTGCAACGTTATCACCATTCATGGAACCAAGGATGCATATGTTTGAAATGAAGAAAATTTGTCTTTACATAGCCATTTGTCTTTCCATCGTCAAATTGTCTTTACTCCTCATTAAAGGTTTCCCTCTCAGATTTCAAGACTAGAACTGGCCTACCTTCATTTAATATGCTTGAGGAACGAATCAATAACAGACCCCTGGCCTCATGATTTAAAGAAATATAAATAACATTGTAATAGACTTACCCCTAGAGACAATTCGCCAGAGATTAATGACCAATATTAATGCCATTGGTCTTAGGATAAGGGAAACACCTTGACCTTCATTGACCTCCTGAGCCCCTTCTTTCAGATGTAATTAGATTCAACATACCGGCAAGGGTCATATCCAATATAAGCCCAAAAATCTGTTCTTCTGTGATTCTCTCATTTTCTGGTCTTGATGAGTGTGTAGATTGATACTTAAGTAGTCGGTCTAAGAAACAATCCTCCTCACTACCACGTTTCTATGAGTAAGCAGATCACATACTAAACATAAGCAGTTGCCAAGTTTTTATACACTGGGCATCCCTGAATCCATTCATATTGGTATTCTACAGGACCATCAAATGTAAAAAGAGCCTTAAAACATGGTTGGCATGCACTACAGGGGAGTAGAGGGGAAAAACTACCCCAGATAACAGTGTGGTTCAAACCCATAGCACAGGTATGGCTCTATGTATCCAGAAACACCGACTGGAAGTCCCCTAAAAGTAAAACTCCATAAATTGGCTTTTACATTACTCTGTTTAAATTATTAATTCAATAATCCACAACAATTGGGACCTAATTTAAGCGGTGAATACACAGTCAAGATTTGGGGGCCGATTTGGCATCCACGATCCGTCGTACGATTTGAAATTGTCCATTTGAGATCGTACATCAGATCGTAGGTCCCAAATCGTGCCAAAAGCCCTACACATGCACAATTTCAGCGCCGATTTAGCGCCGATTCAGCACCGATTCAGATGTACGATTCATCGTAGGGGGAAAAAAGGGTCTTCTGCGATTTCAAATCAAATCACCGCTGCTTCTACGATTAATTGTTGATGTGTAGAGAGTGCTGCGATTTATCGTAGACCTTTATAATAGGGTCTACGATAAATCGTAGGTGCTTCTACGATTTTCGAATAAATCCGAAAATCATAGGTCTATCTGCGATCTGGCAATTGAATTGAATTATTTATAATTTTACTTTGAAATGCTATAACTTCACTAATTCTTGGAGTATCAACATAATTTTTTCACTTTTATAATGCAGAGTTTCCCCTCTAGACATGTCAACATAAGGTCTCATTTTTCTCATATTTTATTTTATTTTATTCGACAATTAAAAAGGTGTTTTTTTGAATGCGGGAATTTGAACATGGTAGACGTATTCGTTCCCTGCTCTGAGTAAACCACCTAAACTCGGAAAAATCTCGGACCCCTGGTTATTTCATATCCGGATTTTATGTGTGTGAGCTTATATGGACTACCTGCATTAACTGGCCGTGGAGTTGGGTCATTTTTATGAATTTTTGACTAACTTTACCGAATATTGAATAACCGAATCGGGACTCTGTGAGCGATATTTGAGGTGTGATACCACTAGTTACCTGTCAACAACAATGGCGGCTAGCAAGGAGGAGGCCTTGGCAGGCTTTAAAAACAAACCTGAGTCTGCCAGTACTCCCATCGCCTTTAAGAGAGGAAGTGAGGTACTATCTCCTGTTTTGAACGATGGCAAAAAGAAATCTCGTAATATTATGTCCGATGTAGATGAAATTAACCTGTTGAAAGAACATAGCCAAGGTGTCGACGACGATCTGGTGGCATTATTTAGTCGTGCAGACCTGCTCACCACCACTAGTGAGGATCAGGGAATACTATTGCAAACGATACTAAAAAATCAACAGCAACTCAAAGAATCGGTTCAAGATTTGCAGGCGAAAATGGTAGTGAAAGAGGACTTACATTATCTAGCTGAACATGTTTCCAAAGATGTGTGTAATCTTGACCAACGGCTCGAGGCTCAGGTACATAAGTCTAATTATCTAGCTTCTAAGGCAGTCAAAGCAAAGGATGACTTGGATATCTTGAAGCAGCAGCAGAGAGAGACCTACTGTGTGCTTGAGAACTGTCCGGTTTACCAGGACGAACATACTTTCAACCTGGTGAAGAAAATTATACACTCATTGTTTCCTACGGCATGGGATGGCATAGTCGATCTCGCTTATCGTGAAATCAAATCCAACAGTCGTAGAGGCAATCCTCCTATCGTTATCCGACTCTTGCATCGTAGTATGAAGGAGCAACTGGTGAGGAGGAGGGATCCTTTCGCATGTAATAAGGTATTTCCTCCGGAACAATGGCCAAACAAGGAACACATGTTTTTTCACGATTACGATACCGTGGAAATGCGGCAAAAGAAGAGCCTCATGAAATTACTGGCCACTAATGCCATTGCTGCGGGTGCAGATCGTGATTACACTAAGCCTAAGGGCGACCAAGTGCTCATTAACGGTCGTCTGTTCAACTCTAGGCAACTTCATACTCTAGAGGAGAAATATAGTGTTGAAAAAGTAAAGATGATCAGCGTCAAGAATGGCCTGGCCTTCCAGGGGGAGAGGGCATACTTGTCCAACTTTTTCCCATGTGACTTCCAATACCAAGACAAGTTTTTCAACTCATCAGAGCAAGCATTCCAGTATAAAAAGTGTTCGGTACTGGATAATATCAACTCAGCTAATGCCATACTGGAAAACGACGTCCCACATGAGATCAAGTCTTATGGAGATCCCATGGAGACTAGGCCGGTGTGGAAAAATATTGAGAAAGAGGTCATGCTCGACATCACAAGGTGCAAGTACTTTCAAAATCGTAGTTTGGCCACTAAATTAGCTAAAACAGGCAATGTACGTCTGATTGAAGCAACCAACAACACGTATTGGGGGGCGGGTTGCTACTTAGGGGATAGAAGACTAGAAGAGGACTCCTGGACAGGCAAGAATGAGCTGGGCAAGATTTTGATGGTAGTGTGTCTTGAAATCATCAATGCCCTCTCCAATGGATCCTTCGACGATCTCAGATGTAAAAAGCTGAAGCTAGCCTCGTCCAAGCATCATTCCACCGTCGATAACTCTGGTTTCACCATGCCTAAAGTGGTTACGCCCTACATCAACGCCAAATCATCGTCAGCCTCTGTACAAGTATCCAATAGGTTCAGTTCCCTCGCCGATACTTCAAGGCAGGACAGACTGGACACTTCAAGGAACCCTTTGCCTCCTTTGTGTAAAACGAGCGAGAAGTCACTGCTTTACACCACCGCGGACATAGACATCTCGACCCGTACAGCAAATCGGTCACGCCGTCAGCTGAAACCACTTCGCTTCGACATTTCCAAGAATATCGCTGATCTGTCAGTCTCCGCTATGGATATTGCAGACCCAGAAGACACCTGAGAACATTGTTATGTACTATTTTTGTTATATTGCAACAATTTTCCACCGTAATCTCTGCTTTTTCGTTGTTACACTAGCTTGATATCGCTGTGCGGATGTTGATGGTAGCCATTTTGAATGTTGACGAAAGGCTCTTGATGTTGTAAACTGCCTCGCGGAATGCTATGCTTATACAATGATACAAACCTCCCTTATTGTGATTTTGTTTGGAGTTTCATAGATGTCTAAACTAATAATCGAATATTTGGGTTTATCGCAGAGTTTTTCTTTGGTGAACGTCTTGTCACTAAACGACGGGTCGTGAATGAGTTCTAGATATGTAAATACATTCCAAGATGGCGGACCATGTGGATCGCTGACTCGTTCTCCGGTATGTTTTTTTATTGTAAAAGAAAATGTGTACTGCTTGTCTAGCTGCGTATAGCCTTGTGGTCCGTATTTTTCCGAACACCACTCACAGACATGATATATACATTCGCCTGTGAGTCTGTCAGTTGTACCAGCAACTTTCTTTGTTTCTTTTTAACATGGGCACTTTCGCCATTGTCACTTATACTAGATGTATTGTTTTCCGAATATTGATGTTTCGCCGACGAAAGGGCTTAAAATAATTTTTTTCAATGTATGTAGCCTCTTTCACAAGCTTAGTTATTTGAGGAGCGAATTTTTGAACGGTCTGTACGATGTTGTATGTATTGTAGAGAGTTGGTTGACCACAGATATCCCAGATAATATGCTCCACATTAACGGTTACAGCCTGCTTAGACAGGACCGGGCTAGTGGAAAACGAGGTGGTGGGATTATTGTTTACACCAAAGACACCTTCAATGCTAGCTTAGATGATGACCTTTGTGTTAACACCACTGACTGCGAGTTACTATCATGTAAAATCAAGGCAGGCAAAAACAAGATGATTCTGTTATCAGCTATCTATAGGCCTCCTGGTAGTTCGTTTGAGCATTTCTTTACAACTATGAACCAACTTCTTTTGGGGTCTACCAACAAAAAGTATCGTAATACAAACAAAATCCTAGGAGGGGATGTGAACATTGACTTGTCAAAACAAAATGTTAACAGTAGGCGTTTTGTAAGTTTGCTGGATTCGTATGGTCTCATTCAGCATATTTCAGAACCGACTAGGGTTACTTCTAACACAAGTACATCGATTGACTTTATCGCCTCTAACTGTAAGAACGTGGCCAAATCAGGCTCTATCAGTGAAAATATCAGTGATCACGTCCCAATCTTTATTATCTTAAAAAAGGGAAAGGCTCAACATACGGACGAAGGTAGACCTACATACACATGTAGACCAACAACTAATATGTCTTTTGACGCAATTAGAGACCGTGTAGCTGCTATTGATGATGATCTTTGGGCAGAACCAGATATAGATAGACTTAGTAACAACTTGATGGAAGAGCTTAAAAGAGTACAAGACGATCTATACACTGAGCAAACCTTTACAGTTAAGAAAGGCCGGATACTACATAATAGGGAGCTTCGTCAACTTATTATGAGAAAGAATAGGGTTTTTAAGAAAGCAATGAGAAGCAAAAATGCTGATGACTTTAGACTGGCTAGGTCCCTACGTATAGATGTGCAAAGAATGGTGGTAAAATTAAAAAGAGATGCTTTGGCTAACATCTGCCAGAGATTTAGCAGGAATGAAAAGAAATTTTGGTCGCACATATCTAATATTTATGGGACAAGTAGTGCTTCGTTTGCATCGGTTGAACATGTTGTAGACACTGATGGGAACGAATTATCAGGTACTGATGCTGCCAACTATGGGAACCGGTATTTTTGTGAAATTCTTCCAAAGTCTTCTGTAAATATTCTGTCAAATTATGATCAACCAGCTCCTGAATATCAGATGTTTGAATGGGTGGATGAAATAGTTGGTGATGATGTTGTAAAACATATCCAGAGCATTGATCCAACTAAATCAAGCGGTGTAATGGGAGTTAACACGACTTTTCTGAAATATGCCCTGCTGTCTTGTGTGGATAATTTTGTGGCTATGTTAAATAGAATTTGTGTGTCAGTTATCTTTCCTCAATCTTGGAAACTCTCGCTCTGTACATTAATACCAAAGAAAAAAAATTCAAGAAAAATCAACGATATTAGGCCCTCTCCATTGCCCCTTAGTAGAGTCAATCTAAGCTCAAAAATGGCCGAACCCCAAACAAATTGCAACAAAACGTTTTATGGTTGATTCTTGTACTATCAGGTGTTCTGAACAACATATCAAAAGTAGGACAAAATCGGATCACGGGAAAGCCCCCCAAAACGCAAAAACAAAATGGCTGCCACTTCTAATTTTAGTTTCCATAATTTAGGGTAAAATCAACATGAGTGTCATATCTCAGCTCCTAATCATAATATAGCCATGTATAATACCTCTTTTATTATGTTTTAGGGTACAAAGAATCCATTTCTGCAATAGTTATTCAGTTAGAAGGTCATTTTCAAGGTCAAAATCCAATATGGCTGCCAAAAGGAAACACAATTTTCTCAACAGCTATTAGCAAATATTATATCTCAGCAGCTATACCACCATATATATAATATCACTTTTCCTAGTTTTTTATATATGAGAATAACCTTTCTGGATCATCTTTCTATTCCAGGTCATTTCCAGGTCAAAATCCAATATGGCTACCGCCTCAAAATGAAAATATCATATCTCAGCTCAAATTAGGACTAGATAGATGTGTAGCACATTTATATATAGGTTTAAAGGTATAAGGAATCCATTTCTGGAGCTATTTTCAAGATCAAAACCTATTTTACAAATTTAGGCCTTTCATTTAAACAAAGATTAGATTATTCAAACCTAAAATCATATAATTTTTTAACTATATTCACCTAACATTGTGCACAAACAAGTTTGTGTTTCTTTTTTTTTAATTCTTTTTATCTCACCCTTAATCTAACTACATATGGGTCAGATTTTCAGAAAATGTACAATTCAGCTTCACCAATCATCTCAAATAACCCAAATTTCAGACGAAAATAAAGTTCAAAATACAATTCAAACCTAACCAAACAGATTGCTAGAATAAATGCAATGTCGAATATACTCAAATTTACCTAGTATTGACCAAATGGCAGCCTAATTTAGAAAAATTGACTAAATGTGTACAGTTGCCAATTGTACATTTTCTGAAAATCTTACCCATATATGCCAATATAAAGCCAGAAATTATTAAGAGGTATGATACTTTATAGTTTTCTATGAAAAAAATATCCAGTCTTTCAAAAATAATCTCAGTATTTAACAAAATATATGAAAAAACACTTAATCTTGGCTGATATAATGAACTTATCCTTGTCTGTGTGCTATGTATTTGTGAATACCTACCCATAAATGATCTTATCAGAGAGAGAAAGTCCTGGGCTTTCATCACATATCAAATCTGTTGTTGTCGGACAATTTCTGACTGAATGACGATCAAATTAGTGGTTATGAGAAAACACAAATTTGTAGCACAGTTGACAACTCCAAGATAGATGTAATTGTATGGTTGCAATAAGCACCAGGTTTTATCTAGAGCCAGGTCCACATATAGCCTCTTATATCTAAGTCTGTCAACTCTAATACTATCAATTATTTAGGCCTACATAGGGATTTAGTACAGTGCTGCTGCTTCTATTGGTGCACTTCACTAATACTAAATTTTTACTACATTTTGTATTAGTTATTTTTCCAGTGTCAGTGTTCAGACATTGTGCTGTTGTATCTGATTTTTTCTGTATTCCCAATACTATTTTCTTCAGGTTCCCCCACCCCCTCCATAAGGGCTATTACACCCATTAAACCTGCTCCACATGAGGGTCTCAACACACTAACCATTACTAACTATCTGGTCTCAAATAATTGCACATGCTCTCCATCCAATTAAGAATAAAGGAACTGGGGATCAATTACACAGTATTCAATACTTTTTTTCTGGTGTGAAAATGAGCTCATGCAAAGAACTATGCCCTTTATGCCAAAAGGTATTAGATGGTCAGGAAAAAGTGGTAGTCCAGCAAAAGGGAGCAGAAGGTATAAACCACGCTAGTATCAAAAGAGGTGTCAATATCAGAGTTGAAGCGGGAACTAGTGTTCACAAAATATGTCGTTTCAAACACACAAAGAAAAAGGAAATTGACTCAAGCAAAAGAGACCAAAAGATCAAGAGATCAAAAGATATTCTGCTCCAACGGAACAGTGCTCTTGTGTTTCATTGGGACGTTATGACAGTAATAAGCATTGCTTATTTTGTGGAGGTGAAGTTAAGAAAGTAGACCCAAAACAAAATAGTATAGCAGCAGAAAAGGATAGTTATAGATGTGTGAAGACAGACACATTTGTTGAAACAATATTGCTTTATTGTAAAACATGGAGGGATGAATGGGCCACTGCTGTTAAAGGCCTCATTGAGTATTTCAGTTGGGATCTTCATGGAGAAGATGTGTTTACCACCAGTCATGTAGTGTTAATTTCCACACAATGAAGGACATTCTAAATCAGTTTAGACCAGTTGATTTAGCCAAAAAAAGGAAAATGTGACGACCAACAGACAGTGATCAGGATGAGGCATATGAAAAGGTTTGTGTATTCCTGGAGGAAAATGATGAAGAGCAACTGAGTATATCTGACCTTGTTGGCAAAATGGGAGACTACTTGGGTGACAGCAAATCTGAGGCATATTGCAATCAGTACCTCAAGGAAAAGATTTTAAAATGATATGGGGAGAGTATATTTATAGCCAAGGGCAAGGGTGTAAAAGATAGTGAACTTTCGGGATAAAACATGCCATATTCTATGTGATTACTACGAGATTCCTCAGGAAGACAATGATGAGGCTCAGAAACAAGCAAATCTATGAACTGCAGCAAAACCCATCAAAAGTGATATCAAAATAACAGTTTCACCCCTATGTGATACATATCCAACTCTGCCAGAACTAGATTTTGCGGCTGCTTTGGAATATGTCCCAGCCAGTTTGCGATTTTTCCTGCAGCACCTGTTTGTTACGGGCGGATACTTCCAGAAAGGTTGCTGGTATTGGGCAAGTAGTTATCCAAGCAGTCCGCTCAAGGGCTGTAATTGCACCATTACAGTTGGGTCTTGCAGTGCAAATGCACCATTTGTATAGGTCACAATTCTTGCTTGACAGTCTGTCATCCAATGGTTATTCATCATCTCACGTGGAAGTCCAAAGGTTTCAAGAAAATGCGGCATGTTTTCATGGTCCAGATCTGTTGGCTGGTCATATGGACATGCATGGAGACCTGCCTATTGTTTGCTGGAGACAATGTTGACCATAACATTGTAACTTTGGATGGAAAGGGCACATTCCTTGGAACGGGCATAATAGCTGCCATCACACGTGGGAAGCAACTCAGTCAGATCATTCCCAGAAAGAAACTGGCTGACTTGAAACTTTCTGAACTAACAAAGATGGATATAATAGATTACTGGTTTGCAAGGCACATCAACTGTAATCTTGAATTTCAGCCCCTCCCATTATCATCTGCATGTGATCGCCCAATTGATGTGTTCTGGGAAATGTCATTTCACTTCCAAATGAGTTCACCTAGTTGGCAAGGAATGATGCATTTACTGCATAAGGATTGTAGGCATCCAGGTAAATCTTCAATACAGCTCCTCCCAATGAACATCTGCCTATAATATCAAAGTCACAAAGCAGATACTTGTTGATTAAGCTTGTAGTAAATTGGTTGTTTCTCCATGTCTTTACTGGGTGTGACTCAACGTCCAGAGTATTTGGTATTGGAAAGAAGACAGGGTTGGAAAGAATTGTCAAGAATGATAAAGAGATCAAAGACTTCCCAAAAGTTTTTTGTTCACCAGAACAATGTGGCATCCAATGGTTGTAGGGCAATGGTAGCTTTGTTTGATGGAAAACAGACTGTTTCTCTGGCATCTACCAGGTATAATATACTTTGCAAGAAAGTTGCAAGAGCTAAGACTTTTGTCACACCAGAAAGACTGCCACCAACCACCTCGGCCTGTATATTTCACTCCCTGTGGGAGTGAGGGTAAACAAAGGGAAACTCATTCCAGTGATGAGAGACAAAAGCCCTTCTCCTGATGTACTAATCCAAATGGTTCACTGTAACTGCACAATAAGGTGTCATTCTCTATGGTGTACCTGTAAAAAGCATGGACCGAATCTAAATTTCTAATGAAATTCTCCTTCAATTTTGACCTTTAATTCAACATTTTGTGTGTGTACTACACAAACTAAATTATCTAAGACACATTTTAGGTTGAAGTAGGGTCATCATGTCCATTGAAGTCAAATTCAGAAATAGCTTTTGATCTAAACAATGACATGGAATTATATAAGGACCTAGTGCTAATTGGAGTTTAGATATGATATTTGCATTTCCTGGCAGCAGACATAGATAATTTTGACCTTGAAAATGACCTTAAAACAGAAAAATGACTTCAGAAATGGAACCCTCATACCTGAAAACCTAGTAAAAGAGGTATTATACATGCATCTAGTCCTAATAGGAGATGAGATGTAAAATTCTTGTCTCTCGGTGGTGGCCATATTGGATTTTGACCTTGAAAATGACCTTAAAATAGAAAAAATATTCCAGAAATGGATTCCTTGTGCCTTAAAACCTAGAAAAACTACCATCATACATGGATATAGTGCTAACAGGAGCTGAGATATGACATTACATGTAGATTTAACCTGGAGTTATGGTGCATAAAATCACCTGTAGCAGCCATTTTTATTTTTGCGTTTTTTTGTACTTTCCCGTGATCCGATTTTGTCCTACTTTTGATATGTTGTTCAGGGTACCTGATAGTACAAGAATCAACCATAAAACGCTTTGTTGCAATTTGTTTGGGGTAAAATCCTATATTGACTCTACTACCTCTCACCAGTAAGATCTTGGAAAAAATTTTGGCGAAGAAGATTTCTAGTTATTTACATGACTTGGGTATTCTTTCGACCTTCCAACATGGTTTTAGAGAGGGAAAGAGTGTAGATACGGCAATATACAAATTTATAAAGATTGTGGTCGAGAACAAAGACAAAAGTATAGATACTGTGGCTACTTACTTTGATCTCTCAAAGGCTTTTAATTCGATTAATATTGAAATTCTAATGTACAAACTGCGGAGATTGGGTTTTGGTCCCAGTTTAACATCCTTGCTAAACTCCTACTCTGTAAATAGGGAACAGTTGGTTTGTTTAAATGGTTCTACATCAGACAGGTTATTCCTTCATGCTGGCGTGGCCCAGGGAAGTATCCTGGGACCACTTCTTTTTATCATTTATATAAATGATGTAGCTGCTGTAAACTTTACTGGCAAGATTTTACTCTATGCAGACGACTGTGTATTACTCCATGGCATAAGAAATGACAAAGACCTGGAAGAGGTGCAGGAAGATGTAAATAAGTTTAAGGTTTGGACGGAAATGAATGGGCTGACTGTCAATCGCTCTAAAACAAAACTTCAGGTTTTTTATGGTACACGTAAAAAAAATCCTAGAGAGTATATCATTTATTACAACGGTTTTCAGGTTGAAACTGTTCAGATTTTCAGGTATTTGGGTTATTCCCTTGATAGTAGTCTTACAATGTCATACCATATTAACAATGTCTGTACATGAGCTAATTTGTTATTTAAGTGCCTGGCCCGAATAAGACATTGTATTAGTAATGATATTGCTGTCCTGATCTATAAGACATACATTCTTCCTGTCCTTGAGTCGAGCTGTCTCACAATGGACCTGGGTTCATTACAAGATCTAAAACGACTTCAAGTCATACAAAATAATTGTCTTAGGTTATGTTTAGGGGTTAGAACCAGAAATGGTGCCTTCAGAATTAATAACATTTATCTGCATCGGAGATATCATATCTTGCCATTATGCTATAGGCAACTCCAGCGTTTCCTAACCATTTTTTGGAATTGTCATAATTTTGAAGATCATATACAACATCATAACTATAATATGAGAGCAGATAGACTGATTATTATGCCATGGAAAAAAGAAAAGCTTAGATAAAGCCTCTTTGGAAGGATTCAGACTATCTGGAATTCACTTCCCAGAGTTGTAAAAAATGCAAATGAACAAACCTTCTTTAGAAATCAGGTTAAAACGGTTGTGGCTAGTGCTGTCTCAAATAGCCAAAACATCTGGTCAATACCTGACCTACTGTAAACAACCCATGGTGTGTGATTAGTTTTTGTTTTTTGTTTTTTTTCTCGTGTAACACCTTGACTGCCCTTTCGATCGTGTATGCATACATCTTGAAAATCTTCGCGAATTGAATTTGTGTATGTCTAAGAAGAAATAGTATCTTGTATCTCTGAGGAATGTAGTAAAAGGATGCTGCCCCGGTGGTGGTTTTTATGTATTTCCCTGTATTATTATCTGGGCTCGATTGGCCGAAATGTTTTTTCAAATTTAAAAAATTCCTTCTTTATTCTCTTATCACCTTGTAATATTTCTTTTTCTTGTCGTAATGTACTTATATGCTAAAAAAAAAATTTCTAACATCAGCCTCGAATGAGAATAGTGTGTAATTGCATAATTTCATCTTGCTGAATAAACATCTTTAAAAACAAACAAAAAAAACACCAGAAAATAGGTGATGTGTCACAGGAAAAGGAGTAACGTTATATTTTATTTTATTTTTACAGTTTTATAATTTCTTGTTGGCTTCTAGGGTCGTTTTTTAAAACTATTTTCTCAGATCTATATTCCAGAATCGCAGATCAAATCTAGACTGCCAACCCATCCACGATTTCACTTTTTACCCACGATTTCACTTTTTTCACCATATCGTGCATGTGTAGGTCCAAAAATAGGCATGATTTCAGGCAAATAAGCACCCATGATTAATCGTAGATCCTGAAATTGTGTCTGATTCCCAAATCGTGACTGTGTATTCACCGCTTAAGGGTCTTATTGGGACAAAAGGAAATCAAGGCAAATGCCAAAATTTATTCCCGCCCCCAAAGACACCCACAGGCCCCAAACGGAATGGAGTATTGCATTCAATTCCATTTTTTTCCTAGCTCTACCATTCAGCACTTTTCTGTTACCTGTATTTAGTATATACACCGTACATTTTATACAGAAATAAAGGAACTCAATGCAATGATAAATCAGAAACAATCTGTTCAAAGGATGATGGTCTCACCTTTGCTTTGTCTACTGCATATCCAACAATACTATGTCCCAAGTCCCTGCTTTCCACTACTATATTGTAAACTTGTCTACAGGGGAAGAATCGAGTGATGGGAACCAAATCTAGCAGCGCACCAGAGGACATGCATATTGCTTTGTTAAATTTTGTTTGAAAAAGTAACATGCCTGCAATATATTTTTTATCCATCTTCCTTGCATAAATCTGAAAGAAATGAGTATCTTGTGTAAGATGCTTCTCTTGGTGGGTACATCTCGTTTTATTGGAACGTTTTTTCTTTTTGGTAGTGAATTTACAGGCAATATATTTACAACATTTTAACCGCTGTTAACATAATTAAAGAATTATTGACTATAGAGGATATGCTGTCCCCATATAACTTTTTATTTCAGGGGGCCAGTAAAATTAATCACCAGTTACTATAGAAGTGTAAGGGAAAATATTGTGTACATTCTATTCAACATAATTATCAAGCAGAGAATCACAATAATTATTTCACTATTTTACGAACGTTCATAAATAGCCAAAGTAGCAGATGTAAAAAAAAACACTGGGTCAGCGTATTGGAAAAAATGTTATTCGCTTGTATTCTAATTCTGATGAGTGAAAAAATGAGTACAATAGTCATCAACAGGATGGACCATTCCACACTGTCTCATACCATCTGTTTAAATGTTGGTGATCCACACCATGTCCTTTTATGTTTCGCAGAAAATAATCTGATTTTGTCTGATCAATATGTTGAAACATACTTAGCAAATACCATGTTCTTCTTAAATTTCCATTGTGAATGGTAGTAAACTTTGGTTTCTATAATATATACATTAATAGCTCTCTTTAGTGTTATGGTGACATTTGGTATTCATTGACATTTTGTTCTCCTGCAATCTTCTTCATTTTCAAATGAACATTTTATGAAAATTGACTATTTTCTCATGCGGAGGTTGGTTCCTTGAAGTCCTGGAGTGACATTGCCCCAGGCAGTGGATTATCATTTCAACAGAATTTTGTTTCAAGAGAAATAAACAAATGCATTACAATAGTCAGCAGAAGCGATGCTGGATTTATACCTGGTACACAGGATCAAGGAGTTTCAAGAGTTTCAATGACATGAAAAAAAGATAACATATGAATCATCCATTATAAAATTTGCATTTTTAGTAATGTAATTTATAATACATACCAGTGAAGAAATAGTTTCAGTTATACATCGATGAACTATTGGTTGGATGTCAAATGGCTGCCTTGACTCGGCCAATTTGTCCAGTTCATCCAACATATCTTTTGTTGACTCATTACATATCTTCTCTAGCACACTCAGCTGTGAACCATAAGGCTGGAAACAAACAATTGTTAGAATATATAAAAGCATTATTTTTTAAAGATTTCTCAACTTTCTCGGAAAAATAGTCCCAGTTATTCATGAGGCTATAAACAAGGGTTTTAAAACGTTTTTAACAAATAATAAAGTACTGCATGTTTTTTTATATATTGTAGTACGTCTTGTAGAATGAATCAGCAGAACAGCAATAGAAATTCAAAGAGCCTCTGCTATGTCAAATTCAGATAAAAAATCATTTGTATTACAGTTGCACATTTACCTTGAGTGCCTGTAACGCATGGTTCTTCAGCCACAACCAGCTTGGAGATATTGAGACAAATGCCATATCATCACCCATTATAGTACATGCTCTGTACATCTGAGGTCTCCCAGCAAAACAATTTGTTTGTGTAATTAAACCTTCATAGATGCTCTCATAGTCATTCAGTATGACTACATTGTCACCATAAATCTACAGGAGCAAGAGATTATTTGTTTGTATAGAGTAGACAACATTTTCACACAGAATCTGAGAAACAAGTCCAGTCCAGTTACAATGGCATTTCGATCCTTTTATAAATTTGTCATTAGATTGGTTATCAATGTGCAGAAATACTCCTGTAGGCATAATGCAACTATGATTTGATTTTGATTTGATTTTTAAATATGTTTATTCAGGACAACAAAAATACAATTCATTGACTAGCGTTGATATTCTCAGCGTTGCCTGATTGCTTAAGGCAAAAGGCGTTAAATTATTAAATATATGCAGATGTCATAGCATGAAGGTTTTATATAATATAATTATATGGAAATAATACGACTACGTCCGCAGAGGATGGACAGACATCTACAGATGAAAAAAATGTTTGTAAAACAACAAATTCCCAGAACATGTGACATAAAGAAACACCTCTTTTCTACCTCTTTTTGTAGAAATCGCTCTAGCCTTATATTATATGGATATATCATCCAACGGTCTGTATGTAAGTGCACGGCATGAATTATCCTGTTGACTGATTTTAGACATTTAAAATTATTAGAATCTTTTTGATAATATGCTTTAGGCCTAACCTAAAGCAAAAATGCTATTGACCGCTATGATAAGAAGATCTAGATGTACCCACAAGGGTGATACTATTTTTTAAAAAAATTTTGAAGCCTTTTTTAAATTGCGATCTCTACACTCTATTTATAGCCTGGGAAAGCCCCTGTGAGATACTACGTCATTTCCCACAACCTACGTCCAGGGGGACCTAGGGGGAGCATGAGGAAGAGGGGAGGGAGAGGGGGGGGAATCGGAGATAGAGTTGTGAGAGAAAAACAGGTATGAAAGACAGAGAAGAGGGGAAGAGAATAAGGGAGAGGGGGAAGTATGGGGAGAGAGGGTGACCGCCCTACATGCAGAGGAGTGGGAGAGTGAAGAAGATGGTGTAGGAATAGGAGAGGGGAAGAGGGGAGGGAGACGGGGGGGGGGGAAATCAGAGATGGGGTTAGGAGAGAAAAACAGGTATGAAAGACAGAGAAGAGGGGGAGGGAAAAGAGGGAGAGGGGGAAGAATGGGGAGAGAGGGTGACGGGTACTTTGCTAGTATTGAATAAAGATATATAGTCCAAGAAAAACCAAAAAACCAATCAGAGATAACAGATATAGGATAATGTAATGGACACAACACAAAGGAGTCACTTAAAACCTGAAGAGACCACCGTGATTCGATATAAATAAAGTGATCTATTTGTGTGTAGGTGTAATGAACGCCTACCAAACTATTATAAAAGATCAAAAGCAAAAGCGGAGGCTCCAAACGTTAAGAGATTTTTGCAATTTTAGCCACAATAAATTGTGACATGGCATGAATAGTTACAGTCTCGTATAATCTTTTTATTAGTTCAAGGGGAATAACAAAAAATCCCAGACAGACTTTCAACTTTGAGCCTAGACTGTCCACCTCACTTGTTCTCCGCAGTTATAATAATCTCACAAACACATTGTCAAAAAAAAACCCCAAAAACTAATCTCGCCAACACGCATGCACATTGATAAGGAATGTGTTGATATCTGTGTCGAGTGGGACAATTTTATAAAGCTGTTGCTTCAAGAAGAGAAGGGAGTTTATTAAACCAAGACAATTGCTTAACGAGATCACAAAAATGATGGCAAATCAACGCGCATTGGAGCTTTATAAGCACTTGAAGGTGAGTCACGGGTAAACAGAAATTATTATTAATTCACATTTCTAAACCAACTCATTCTCTATTCTTAGATTACAATGTATCCTCTTTCTTCACCACCTTGCTTCACAACCATATTGATGCGGACTCGAGTTTCTGTCTGGAAACTTTCTGTCAAGATACTAGCAAACTCTGATCATATATGATATGATATACACATAATAATCCCATTAACGGAAATTGCGATATCTTTGAGCTAAATAACAAGTTTTTCGGCCAAGATTCCCAACAAAATCTATGTCAAGTCTGCACCTAATCTGGGTTGTTTTAAAAAGAACGTCGACCGCTAATACCGGTATAGATAAGCCATTGAATTTGGGAATGTTATTATATCTGAATTCTGCATCAATAGGAGGCTTGCATGTGTTACTGCATGTGTCTATTACGGTGCATGCTTGGATGGATTCTGTTGAAACCTGACATACAAATATTTAGCAACATTTTTATCGAAAATTGCAAGAATGCTCTCACCAATATATCGTAGTTTGTGTAAATGATTTATGAAAACTAAATGCATGATGGAAAAGATGGAGGCTTGTGTTATGGAAACATGTATAGCACTTAGACATTGACATTAAAGCACAGATACATATGCCAAATTACATCTTGGACCGACAGAACTAACCCCGAAAAGGGGAGTCGGAAACCCAAGAATAAATAAAATCTGTTAAAAAAAATACAATGCCATTTTTTCTATAGATTTTACACTGTACCTTTAGTCCCGTAATTCCATGCGAATCAAGATTCAAAATGGCGGCTATGCAAGTCCCCTATTAACTTATCATTATTTCAGACTCTTCCGAGAGGGTTAAGAATGCAGTCAAACAATGCGGCCTCTGGGGCGGCATTTGGGGAATTTCGAGAAGAAGCTTTGAACGAAAACACCCTGGACGAAACCGTTACCATGTTCATGGACAACATGGCTGACGAGGGTGGTCAGGAGTTCTCTCTTCCAAGGCGGCCTGGTTTCCTACCTACAAAATGCCCACACATTCACCATAAAGAAAACAGACTCTGGAGAAATGGTCGGGGTCTTCACCGTATTTAGTTCACCTCTCACCCGATCACTACCATCTACCAGGGCACCTATGTGATGGTCAAACCAGAGGCAAGAGGCAAAGGCCTGGGTGGCTTTCTCAACAAGGAGCTTACAAGGAAAATGAAGGAGATACACGGTTTCGTGGCGAACATCGCAAGGACATCTTACGCTTCCAAGCTTTCTTCTAGGAACACCCCGCGCGGGGGTACCATGATAGGAGCTGTGCCAAATGGGCTGTATTACTCCAAAGGTGGCTGGCAAGATGACCTGTTAGGTCATAACTCCCCCGATCTCTATGCCGACAAGCATGTTCCAATTAAACCAGTAAGGCTTAATAATCACAACTTTATATATAATGTCAAAACATCCAGATCCTGCTATCATTCTTTTCTTTTGATCAATTAAAGATTGAAATCAGACGGAGAATTTGTTCACTTATGTAGGTATTATGCAGTATGGAACCTACTTAAAATTCGCAATATTTGATATGATTTGGAGTCCCACCAATCAACATTATCAGTTCGTAGTGAGATCCCCAAAACATTAAAACAAAATAAACAACATTGGCTTGACTGCTTCGGCATCAAAGGTCGATTGAATGGATTGAAATGGTTATAGATTCTTAGTTTCTTATTAAAGTGTTATATGTTAATGTTAGTTTATTCATACAAGTATAAATAGGGCACAGCCTTTGCCACGCCCCCCCCCCCCCCACCCCAACAAAGGGGGTGAAGTCATTTTGAGTTGAGTTTCACCTTACATTTCAGGAAACCATTGTGATCCAGCCTCTTCAACGCGACCGAGCATTGGTCGTCTCAAAGCAAGACCCCCTTCCCCCCAGCATCATACTCCCAAATTTGGAGTGGGCAGGGGAAACTCTCACAGTTGCTCCACCTTCATTAGAAGAAGCGATGACATTCGAAGAAATGATCCGCGATGCTGCCTAGTGCCTCACCGAAGTCATTGGGTTCTCTGCTCGGGAGGGTTACTATATTATTGCTATGCCTCCCTGCTGTTTATTTAAAATGTATCAACTAGTGAATTTAGATTGTGAAGCTGAGTTCGCTACCTGGGCTTGTATAGTCCTATGCTTCAAAACTCTCTTGTGAAAATGTCATGTATTTGCCTCTGGTGATGATCCTCACTTACTTCGTCGTCAGGACGTCTCCTTTGACGGTGAATTTGTATCGGTCACTGTCAAAGACCAAGGGGGGGGGGGTCCTTTAGGCCCTACTCAGTCTTCAGATCTATGTTCAGTTCTTCAGTGCTTATTCCATTGGTGCCACGCCCCTTCTCACTCTCCCTTGATCTCGACGTGTTCCATATTCCTAAGCTTTGCCTATGATGAAGTCCTGGGCCATGCAAGCAGGCTTCAAGAAAAACTTGGGGCTGCACAGCCTGCGTCGGGAAAGTGCAACCTTTGGACATTCCTGCGGTGTCCAGCTGCAGGATATGCATGGCCGTACTGGGGTATTTGACTCAATATCGGTGTTGAGTGGAATCATGAGTTGCTGAGGTTATTTCTTCCCATTAGCCATCCTCTTCACTACAAAATTATAATCTGTATAACATGCAGTAGAGGTTTTTTTTGTGATTCTGCATATTCTCAGAATCTGTGATGTTACCAACCGTTTTTCTGCACAAGAGAACCGTTCCGTCAACCCTCTCCGAGGGTCAATTATATAGGTTTGTGAAGGTGTTGGGGGTAAAAATGTGAGCCCTTTTTAGTTTTTTAGTTGTATACATCTATTTTTCGCTGGGGAAAGCTGGGGAGAGCCTTTTGTATGGACAATGGACAGGTCACATGACTGCCTCTTGAAAGTAAACATAATGACATCATGCCTCTGATATAGCTTATGGGAGAGGGAAAGGGGAAGAGAGAAGAGAGTTGGGAGAGGGAGAGACAGAAGAGGGGGAAGGGAGGAGAAAAAGAGGAGCGGGGTATGAGACAGAGAAGAGGGAGAGGGAAAAGAGTGGACGGAGAGAGTGTAGGAGAGAGGGGGGGGAGAAGGGGAGAGGGAGAGGGAGGGAGAGAGTCTAGGGGAGAGGGAGGAAAAAGGATGCCAGAGGGGGAGAGTGAAGAAGGAAAAGGAGGGAGGGACAGGGCAGGAAGTGTAGGGAGAGAGGGGGATCGTTCGAAGGCCGGGTACTCTGCTAGTATACAATACAATTGTATCTAATATGCTATTTTGAACAATAATGCAAAGACATCTTGCTTATCACTATAAGGGCTACAAATTTCGACACATGGAGTGATTGCTATAATTCTAGGTCAGAGTCACCAGGGTGCGCAGGGTGACACTGAAGGACATTTGTGCTGTGTTTCAGGAAAATGAGTCATAAGTCGCGAAAAAATGGATTTTGTGATGCCATCATATTTGAAAAGATCAGATCAAACTGATTCCAATGATAGTGAAGGAGGATATCTTATAAAATATTTCAAAAATTTAAGTTCAATATTTTTATTTTTGAAAAATATGTTTGGAGTATTTCTGGATCACCAGAGAACAATAGTTTGCTGTGTGCCATCTGCAGATATAGTTCTGGGTATCTGCACCAGCATGAAGTGCAGACCTGCACTCAATCACTGGAGAATATATATAACTGCCCACTTGTCATATAAAGCAAGTCTTGAGGCACCAGAGGTCATCACATGTTAAAGGTAAATACTAGCATCATCAGCACTGCTGCAGGCTGGACTCAAACTAACTAATGCATGAAATAAAAACCAATCCGGAAACATTTTTGTTGTATTGCCTACTTAGTTTCACCATGTTCTTTCTCAAGTCAAAGTTTAAAAAAAAATCCCTAATTTTCTTTTATTGAATGCTTGTATTTTAAGAAACAATCTTATCTATAAATGTTGTTATTCATACTCTAAACAACTAAGAGGACAAAATAAAGCCTACTTCACCTTGCAGTGGACTATGTTTCCATGCTCGGCTGCCCACTTTTCTGCACTAAAGTGTAATCCTCGTTTATCTATCTTATGAGCAACACCTATGAATGGTAGGCCTTTTGGTCCTGGTGGTAATTGTAACTTGGCCCTCATACACCACTTGGTTATTATAGCAATGACAACCAATATAATGACTGAAATCACAATGGAATCCATTTTGAAGATTTAGACAAACCAAATGAAAATATTTAGTTTGTAGCGTTTGGCTTGTATGTGCCCCTTGAAGTCAGTAAATGTGCTATGCTCGTTACAATGGCTGTATATAATTAGAAGATGTTACAATGTATGGTTTGTTAAATCTTGCGTCCTGGCCAACAATAAGTAGGCCTCTATAGACATGTAAAAACATGGTATAGTTTCCCTCCCATCTTCCTTATCTACAGCCAATCGTACTATAAAACAAGAAAGGTTAGGTACAACTGTTATGTTGAGTTTTTATATTGCTATTGTAGACTCTGATTCTAATCCTGGCTATTTTATGCCCACACAGCTTTAGCAGTCTGACAAGTCACAAGTCATTTCAAGTGGAGTGTAGGCTATGACTTGCTACCTGATCACTGCAATTAAATCCTTTTATAGAATTCAATTCCTTAAAAAGTATATATGGAACATACCAAGGTTGTATAGTATTCTCTCCAAGGGTTATCATCGAGGTTGCCGTGGGAGAACAAGGGGCATTGCCCTGAGGTCCACAACCCTCACAATGCCACAACCATGATGCATAAACCTTGGAGAAAATACACCCAAGGTATGTTCTATATTTTGCTTGCGATGCTTTGATTCAGCGCTGATTCTTAATAAAATTTAACAGAATACAATGAAATATCAAATTGTATTGTGTTTTTCCATCATTAAACCTAGTACACTCTGTCCAGCCTCTGAAGAGCTGGGACTTCAAAGAGACTTCAAGGAGGGACACATACCCCAGTACGCGGGTGCCGCGCTCTACAGAGGCTGGACAGAGTGTAGGAACCTATTATTTACCATCTATACAAGCTATCAGGTTAATGTTCTTTCTAATATAGCTTGTGAAATTCCTGGTAATACCCATACTCGTGCTGGTGCTTGTGGTTATCATAATTGTATTGTGACATTGTTGTAAGTGTTCACCCAATCTCTTACCATTTTATTGAAACAAAACCCTATTGACCCATAAGAACATAATTATGGAGTCCCGAGTCCAACAATGCTAGGGCCCAAATCCAGGTACCTATCCTCCACTATCCACAAGTAAATATGGGGTTTACATTTTTATCTAAATTTATAATACATTTAACATTTCGTCTTACTATGTTGAAAAAAGCGATATCAGCATTATTTTCACTGTTTGAATTATTGATAACAACAATATATTAAATAAGTTGCAAAACATTTTGTTTAGTTTTACAGTGCAGTCCCCAAATACGAGGTGATCTGATCTAAGATAAGATAAGATGCCTTTTCAATGAGTACAAATGAGTACAAACAAGTTCTATATGAACAGATATTTATTGATCGACCTACTTTATAGGGTGCAAAAGTGCTGATAAAAATGGTATGGTTGATGATAAAAATAACATCTGTTGAGAAAGTTAACAATTCATAACACAACTATGGAGGTGTGTTGATAATATAAATTGACTGACCTCACAAAATGGGATAAAAATTAAACTACAGTAAAATCCAATGGGTCTTTCAACTGTTACTATATGCACAAATATTGACATCTGTTGCGTCCCAAAGTAGACATATGTACCAATGACGAAATCGGTACAGTCTTTTCCTCTTTGGTACATGCTATTTCACATACAACAAATTCTTTTCCGACTCCTCACTTCCTATTTCCGAGCAAATTTTACTATTTCCCTGAGATATCCACCACACAAAAGTATATCCCCGCACCTTTTTCCTATTTCTCCTATGGTGAGTCCTATTTCACCTCTGGTACACTACTTTTATCTCTGTACCAAAGGAGACATCCTATGGTGAGTCCTATTTCACCCCTTTTGTCTCTGTACCAAAGGGGACATCCCCTGTTATGTAACACATGAACAGTGTGTGTGGCTCCCAGCTGCATGCATGAGTGATCACTGACCAGTGGTCACCATAGCAACTAGACTATGTTCACACACATGTCTCCTTCCCTGTCATGCTTTCTTCTCTTCCTTTCTCTTTCTCCCTCTCTCCCTCTCCTCCCTCTCCCTCTCACCCTTCTGCCCACCCTCCCTCTCACCCTCCCTCTCCCTCTCCCGCTCTCCCTCCTTCTCCCTCTTAACCCTATATTGTTTCATTGGACTTATATACATGTTGGCATAGGAATACTTCATGGTACATTTGGGTGAAAAGAATTGAGAATAGCCTTATACAGTGGATATTCCAAAAAGGAAAAGGATATTCCAAAAAGGAAACGATATTCCAAAAAACGGATAAGGATATTCCAAAAATGGATAAGGATATTTCAAAAAGGAAAAGAATATTCCAAAAAAGAAAAGGATATTCCCAAAAGAAAAGTCTTGGGTATTTGGGATTTTTCCTATTTCACATAAATATCCTTTCCGATTGGGGACAAAACAACATCCTCTATTTTGCATAATTATACAATTGTTTCATTATATGTTTAGTACTTTAAAAGCCCTGAAAGCAGGTTATGATGAATAAAAGTATTTGCAAAAAAAACAAAAAAACATTTACAATTTTTCAATGGTTTTATATTTTATATGTTACCATTGTTCACACATTCACAGGTCCACAGGAAAGGTTTGGAACAATGATCTCAAAAATTGTGCCTTTGCTCCCCATTCATTTCTGTAAATTGTCTCCCCAATGCTACAAGCAGTGTATGGGTGATAAGGGCTCACTTCTTTCAATTTATATATTTTTGCTCACCATTTTACCTTTAAGTGAACATGTTAAACTAAACATTTGGATTAAAATTGGATGAATTTCTTTATTTGTTTTCAGGCTCTTAATTAATCTTAATTCTTACCACCATCAAATTTAAGTACACAATCTTGCGAAATATTCATGATTTCTCCAAGTCATCACTGTTTAAAGAAAAGGTTTGGAGTGGAGTAAATTCAGTGTACATCAACTTCTTACCTCTTATTTTAGGATCGCCTGTGTTTAAATCATTTGATAGCATCCAAATAATCCCACAAAACAATATAAAAATGTCCAAATTATAGCAATAGCCACCATTCAAAGAGGGCGCCATTTTGGGCATATCCCCCATGATTCCTTGGGAGTTTGCGACGTCAATTGGGCTCACAGTGGTTTGTTTACATCTGAGCAACAATCCTTCACAGCTATATATGTATAAGATCGTTGATCTGAGGAGGACACTCAGACCTAGAACCTAGACCTAGACCCAGACCTCGTTATTTGTCTCATCATGGCAGTGTGGAATAACAATGCCTTCCAGCCTTTATTATTGCTTACTATATAATGGGATTCTTATCTAGTTTCACAGTTTTCCTCCTGATCCCGCTCATGATGCTTTCCATCTCCAAGCATCATCTCATCTCCGTTGACTGAGAGGGTGTGGCAAAGGTCCCACCCCTTTTGTTATATGAAGATTTGGTCTATCTTGGATATGGTCATTGGAGGAATATTAAATTAGGTGAGGGTGCTACCTGAGCCTTTACATGCTACCGTAAATACTGCAATAAATTCCTGGGTAATGGTACTTTAATGGGTTATGGACATGTTACTTAATTTTTGAATAAACCCCAAGGCCCGGGACTGGCAGACACTGGCGGACACTGGCGGACACTGGCGGACACTGGCGGACACTGGCTATGGTCCATAGGCCCAAGTGTCCGGGGCCCAAGTGTCCGGGGCTCTAATGTCACGCGCCCAAACCAATATGCTTCCGGGTTTTAGTTCCTTTATAATAAGCCAGTTGGCGCCACCGTGTTTCGGCCATATTAGTGTGTCTAGGGACTTAAAAAAGAAAGAAATAAAAAATCTGAAGCGGTAGAAATAATGGGAATATTGTTTTAACCTGATAGTGAAGTTTTATATTAGTGTATGTGAGTCAATGAATGGCGACTGCAGAAGCCATGCATGTTTACATGGACCGGAAGAGGTGTGGAGACTTTCGCCAACCCACAGAGCAGCAGTTTTACAGCCTGGCCTCTTGAACGCGGAATCGATGACAAACCACTAACCGACCTTGACCCGGAAGTTATTCCAGTGAACGTAATGACCCGACCTTGAACTCTGAACTTAGAACTGTCATGGCCAACTGTGGCGAACATGAAGATGTTTTGCCGGAATTGACAAATGGATTATTCCCTATTTCGTTGATCTCCACCATTCAGCAAGCGGATCATCTGTTGCGTCCCAAAGTAGACATATGTACCAATGATGACATCCATACAGACTTTTCCTCTGTGGTACAAGCTATGTCACATACTACAAATTCTTTACCAAGTGCTAACTTCCTATTTCGGGGCAGATTTTACTATTTCCAGAACAAAAAGTTCCATGTCAGTGGCGATTTTTCCATGTCAGCCTCCTTTTCCACTATTTCCCTTAGATATTCACCACAGAAAAGTAGATCACTGCACCTTTTTCCTATTTCTCTTATGGTATTTCTCCTACGGTATGATCCACTATTTCCTCTAGATGAAAAGCCATGTCTGGCTGCTCTGTCACCTATGTCAAGATTTGGTCATCTTTTCCATTGATGTCATCCCTGGTAGTCCTTTGCTACCCATACAAAAGGAGACATGAGTAGACTTGTACAGCATGTTAATTTTTGTAATTCAGAATATATATCATCTAATAAAATATAATTTACCATCACCCAGCTGCAAATTTAGGGGCCTTCATTCATATCACTTCTTAATAAAAAATATTCTTTTAGAAGAAATGAGATTTATGAGTAATTATGTTGGCTAATTAATCTTTTTGAAATAGACCTAAAGGACTTGGAGCTAGTCTATTGGGATCTTCTTTTGGTGAATATTCCAACACAGCTCAACCCACCACTTCATATCAATCCACCAGAAAAATAGTTCCTTAATTAAGTACCTTTTTTATGGCTGTACAGATCGAATTTCCAGAAAATGAATCAACAACTAAAGCTTATTTGTGAAAATAAAGCTCTAGGAATAATTAAATAAAGGGTTACCAAAGGAATCATTGAGATCCCAACTTCCCAATTTAACATGTGTTGAGTCGGTCCCAGGCTACAACATAAACATTTAGTGACTCAGTGTTATGTAATATATAACATTCTATACTACCCGTGAGTGTGGACCCATTAGTGTTGGGATCTCTGGTGTTGCTGTGAGCTCGGGGACATCCGCTGTAATGAGTGTAGTGAGCGGGAGGTAGCGGAACTAGTTTGCTGTAGGTTGCTGCCTAAATGTACTTCCAGGTCACAGGTCACACATGATTGTAGTCTAAGCGTGTCCTGGCCGTTGGCGAATGTGAATCGCCTAGCTGAGGCAGTTATTGGTGTTTGAGAACTGAGGAAAGGCAATATTTTACAAATCGATGTCTGTATCTTCATTTATATTCACCCCAGTGTTACATATCTTCCGTCTGAGTAATCTGGCCTCCCGCTAGGAAGTCTACCCACACAGCATGCCATGCTTGGCTTTGTTTATAAGTCTATCGGCCTTAGGTGTCCCTAAGCGTGCATACACCCAGAACCACAACAACTTCAGGTTCTAATCACTCACTAGTTATCCATGCAACATACCCACCATGCCGGCCGTGCATGCATGACATGCAGGAAAAGGCTATTGGCAAAAAAGAAAAGAAAATTCTTGGATATTTGGGATTTTTCCTATTTCACATATATATCCTTTCTAATTGGGGACAAAACACTGTCCAGCAATTTGGCATATGTTCATACAACTTCAAGCGGTACATACGCCAAAGATGATGACATTCCTAAAACGAGATCTTGTAAATAAACCACTTTGAAACATATCATTTTTTGCGACTTGTGACACATTTCCCTGCATCAAATCACATATGGTTACACACATGTGCACACATGGTACTTCTTGTATTGATTGTATTACCAACAACACTAGGCTTGCTCCTTTTTTCAGGTTATTGGTATGCAAATCTATAGGTCTTTGAATATGTGAAATATTATTGGACATATTATATTATATGTCCAATAGGTACAGAAAATGAGACAATTGTGTTGATGCAATAAGTTAACAGCCAGTCACTCTAGAACATACTGAGCATAGATGATCGTATTCATATATGATGATTTGATAAGTAGGTATGATATGTGATGATGAAACAATATGAAAGAGACATGTAAACTGTTGTAATTCTAAATTTTTACCCTTTTGAGCTGTGTTATATCTGTGATCTACCATGCTACTGAACATGGCTACAATCTTAACAGAGCTTATGGTGACGATACTATGTATCGATTATCGGAATACTTTTGTAATTCAGTCATAGAATAAAGGGGTTATTGTTCTTCAACTAGAAGGTAAATGTGATGTGTTTCTACCCTGGAATATGACAGCAACAGTTCATAGCCTAGACTGGAATATGGGGTTTTCCCACTATGATGTCATTGTTGTAGATCATGAGACAGCTCTCGGCTGTTCTATCCAGAAGTATCAAAACCGCTAGGAGGCCCTTCGGGATGATTTATTTTTGCGGCATACTTAGTGTAGGCCTAGGCCTACTACCGTATCCGTATTGCTTTTGTTTGGTTGTTTTGATTCGGAAATAGAACCCATCCACCCACCCTAGCTCTCTCTATCCCTCCTACCTACAATATCCATTTGATTTAGTGTTAAATACCGTAGACCTACTGTGTACGTCTACACTACCCACCCTATAAATATATCAACACTAGCCTACAGCTATCCATTTCGAATATATCCCATTTGCCGGTTACGTTTATTAGTGTAAACGTGACTTCCGGGAACGGGTGCAGTTGGCACAGTGGTTCCCTTAGGGCTCCAACGTGGTGGCGCAAACGTGCCAATGCATCCCCATAGGATTAGTATAGAATATCGAAAATCTATTTTACAGCCTAGATTGGTTATTTCTTCGGACAAAACTTGCAGAGGACATCATATCGTTGCGATTTCTGGGTAAGGTTGTCGGCTATCGGTATGTTTAATAGGAAAACGACGCGGCCAGGTTGAGATGTGGAAGGTATTGAGCCATGGCTGTGAAGGCCCGGGGCGACAGAAGGATTCGAAATATGCCTGCTGCGCACCGCCTTTCTCAAGGCGGTTTTTGGTCGCCTCTCGTCAAGTGTTTTGGCTGTTCTATCAAGTGTGCATTGGGTGGCGGTCCCGGTTGTATTTCCCTGAACTAAGGTCGAATGAAGATGGTATCAATGGCCAAATGGAAGATACCTAGATAAAAATAGCGGATTTGCATAGCTGCCATTATGAATCTTGATTCGCATGGAATTATGGGACTAATGGTACAATCTAAAATCTACAGAAAACATGTCATGTTCAGCATGGAATATGTATCAACAATCTAATGTCAATATCCATGTGATTTACATGTCTCCATGATACAAGGCCTCCATCTTTCCCATCATGCATTTGGTTTTCATAGATCATTTATACAAACTCTGATATTGATGAAAACATTCTTGCAATTTTCGAAACATTGCAGGGTTGGTCTTCATAACCTATGCATAACGTGACATAGTGACCTCTTTAGATATGTTTACATCAGCATTGTACTTGATACGTTGCTTGCATTATCTCGCTTATAAAACCCACGGAAACAGATCTCCAAGTCTTTGCTAGCTTTGAGTCTTTATTGCTTAGTTGACGTTGATGTCACCCGGACGATTACCAAATAATCAACCACACAATGTAGAGGGTAGAAGACATACAAGTGTAAGAATAGCACATATGAAATGGTGTGTACAACTATTGGATAAAGCACAGCATGAAATTCGAAAAATACATCATATAAAAACCATGTAGCACGCTACCGCTATACCCCTGCAGCAGCAAGAGGTAAAGCCAGCTTGCATCCAGCCCGGCTGGTCATGACCGGGGAGCCAGGGAGCCAGCTAGCGGTGCCAAGCCAGAGCCGGGGTAACCAGTCTGTCTCAGCACTACCACACACAGCATCACAACACTATAATTTCAACAGGAACAACAACCTATATCTCTTAAAATAATCTTTAAAACATTCAAATGATTCTTATTTTCTGGGAACTGCTTGTATTACATATATAGAATTTTTTATTACATAAGTCAAATTACAGGAAATGGATTAAAGCGGTCTGGCCACTGTCGACAAAACATAGTCAATATAAAGATGATGCGAAGACGATGTAATTGCCGGTGATGCACATCGATGAGGAGGGTTATCAGTGGCTGCATCATCTTGGTATCATCGTTAGAAAAAAGATTGGCAACTATGTAATTAATTTTCTTGCTTTGACATATGGAATCTCATCGACTAGACATCTGCAATGCATCACCACGGCCATTACCTCCATTGACAATGCACCGATGCAAAATCACATCACAATGCAATCAATTTGACAAAATTCTCATCGACTAGCTCATCGCCAACGTATCACCAACGATTTGTTGGCAGTGGTCAGACCGCTTAATTCTCTGCTACGCAGGTCTCCCAGATTATCCATGAATGTGATGTGTTCCAGGAAAATGAGTCATAAGTCGCAAAATTGATATTTATTCAAAGTGTTTTTTCACAAGATCTCTTGATTGAAATGTTCTGATTTTTAGCGGGTTTAGCACGTATACTCATATGAATCGATGTGACAAATTCCATTGGACATGGTATTAAATATATCCTTGCGTTTTGAAGGCCTTGGCATGGAGTATATTTGGTTTCTTCACTGGTAATTACCCATCCAGAAACATTGCAAACTTTTTTTTCAAAATTGAAAATATCAAACTTAAAATAGAAATACTTATTAGGTGTCCTAGTGTTTACTATTATTGGAATCACCTTGATCTCCTCTTTTCAAATATGGTGATAACTCAAAATCCATATATTGCAACCTACAACTCTTTTTCCTAAAAACGGATCACAAATAAGAATAAATAAATGGTTATACAATAATGATATAATTGGTCCTTCAATACTATACATACTAGAAGCAGTGTTTAATTCTTCCAAATAATATAAATACAATGCTGTCATTGATTTGTCGAAATTATCTGGAATGCTAATTGGTCAAAGAAAGATTTTCAATTAACACTGGTATGTTTTACGATTTGTTTTGTATTTAGTAATGGATGCTGTCTAGTTTGGCAAGAGACAGTTAGAATTCCCAATAATTATATGGTCATCTAGAAGATCTGAGAGGGACCTGTCCAAGCTGTTTTGCACTGACCATTCCATGCTTCACACTGGTCTGCAAAGGAAATTAACAATAAATAGATTACATTGCCTCCCTTTCGTACATTCTTTAGGTGCAAATAAATGATATTTTAAATCCAATTCAGTAATATGAATTCAAGCACAAAAATGAAAACATTCCTACAATGACATCTTGTGAATGAAACGCTTTGAAAAATATCAATTTCAAAACGTATGACTCATTTTTTCTATAAAACATCACATTTACCGAGAACGCACTACATACCTCTGTGGGGAGTGGGTTGCCACTGGGGTCTCCCCGATATCCTTATCCCCTCTGTCTCTGACCTCTTTGAGGCTGCTGGCGTCCTCCCTGAGCAACTCCTCTCTGGTGGGGAGTTCCCCCTCTCTGGTGGGGAGTTCCCCCTCTCTGCTGGGGAGTTCCTCCTCTCTGTTGGGGAGTTCCCCCTCTCTGCTGGGGAGTTCCCCCTCTCTGCTGGGGAGTTCCCCCTCTCTGACCACCTTGCTGACTACCTTGCTGACCACCTTGCTGACTACCTTGCTGACCACCTTGCTGACCACCTTGCTGACTACCTTGCTGTCCAACTTGCCAACCACCTTGCTGACTACCTTGTTGACCACCTTGCTGACCACCTTGGTGACCACCTTGCTGACTACCTTGCTGTCCACCTTGCTGACGACCTTGCTGACGACCTTGCTGACGACCTTGCTGACGACCTTGCTGATTACCTTGCTGACCACCTTGCTGACTACCTTGCTGTCCACCTTGCTGACTACCTTGCTGGTTACCTTGCTGACCACCTTGCTGACCACCTTGCTGACTACCTTGCTGGTTACCTTGCTGACCACCTTGCTGACTACCTTGCTGGTTACCTTGCTGACCACCTTGCTGACTACCTTGCCAACCACCTTGCTGACTACCTTGCTGACCACCTTGCTGACCACCTTGTTGACCACCTTGCTGACTACCTTGCTGACCACCTTGCTGACTACCTTGCCAACCACCTTGCTGACCACCTTGCTGACTACCTTGCTGTCCACCTAGCCAACTACCTAGCCATCCACCTTGCTGACCACCTTGCTGACTTCCTTGCTGATTACCTTGATGACCACCTTGCTGTCCACCTTGCTGATTACCTTGATGACCACCTTGCTGACCACCTTGCTGACTACCTTGCTGACCACCTTGCTGACTACCTTGCTGACCACCTTGCTGACTACCTTGCTGCCCACCTTGCTGACTACCTTGCTGCCCACCTTGCTGTCCACCTTGCTGACCACCTTGCTGACTACCTTGCTGTCCACCTAGCCAACCACCTAGCCATCCACCTTGCTGACCACTTTGCTGACTACCTTGCTGATTACCTTGCTGACCACCTTGCTGACTACCTTGCTGACTACCTTGCTGACTACTTTGCTGACCACCTTGCTGATTACCTTGCTGACCACCTTGCTGACTACCTTGCTGACTACCTTGCTGACCACCTAGCCAACCGCCTTGCTGACCACCTTGTTGACCACCTTGCCAACCACCTTGCTGACCACCTGGCTGTCCACCTTGCTGTCCACCTTGTTGACCACCTTGCTGACCACCTTGCTGACCACCTAGCCAACTACCTAGCCAACCACCTTGCTGACCACCTTGCTGACCACCTTGCTGACCACCTTGCCAACCACCTTGCTGACCACCTTGCTGACCACCTTGCTGACCACCTTGCTGTCCACCTTGCTGACCACCTTGCCAACCACCTTGCTGACCACCTTGCCAACCACCTAGCTGACCACCTTGCCAACCACCTAGCTGACCACCTGGCTGACCACCTTGCTGACCACCTTGTTGACCACCTTGCTGACCACTTTGCCAACCGCCTTGCTGACCACCTTGCTGACTACCTTGCTGACCACCTTGCCAACCACCTTGCTGACCACCTTGCTGACCACCTAGCTGTCCACCTTGCTGACCACCTTGCTGTCCACCTTGCTGACCACCTTGTTGACCACCTTGCTGACCACCTTGTTGACCACCTTGCTGACTAGCTTGCTGACCACCTAGCCAACCGCCTTGCTGACCACCTTGCTGACCACCTTGCCAACCACCTTGCTGACCACCTTGCCAACCACCTTGCTGACCACCTTGTTGACCACCTTGCTGACCACCTTGCTGGTTACCTTGTTGACCACCCTGCTGACCACCTTGCTGACCACCTTGCTGGTTACCTTGCTGACCACCTTGCTGACCACCTTGCTGACCACCTTGCTGTCCACCTTGTTGACCACCTTGTTGACCACCTTGCTGACTACCTTGCTGTCCACCTAGCCAACCACCTAGCCATCCACCTAGCCATCCACCTTGCAGTCCACTGAGCCAACCACTGAGCCAACCACCTTGCTGAATAATGAGATCAAAAAAGTTTTCTTGTGAAACAATGCTGAATATTTTTATTTTACATCATCACATTTTAAAACCAAGATGCTATATAAATAATATATAAAATATAAGTATTGGATGAGTGCCTTTTACATATAATATTAGGGATATCAAAATCTCACTTCCTAAATGCCGATTTTGTAAACTTTCTATCTATATAAGTCTGCTAAGATTGAGCTAGAGTGTAACAGGTGGCATGGTGCTATTGGGGCTCTATCCAGATGGAACATATTCGACCATCATTACTTGGAGCCCTGTTCAGTTCCAGATAGAGAATGTTCACTCACCCCTCCATGTGATCCACGGCCTCCACTTCTGCATGTTGCTCCAATGAGCTTTGGGGGAGAGCAAAATTGTTGACGGTCTGCAGCCTAAACATAATTATTTTGTTTGAAAAATTGTTATTGTAAACAATTTTGGGGTAGACCCGATATTCTCATGGTATACAATTGCAAATAGTTACATAAATTCATATGGTTTAACAAATACATGAGGACAACCCAAATTCACCCGTTTATACCTTTAATGTTTTTAAATTTAACAATTACTTACTGTCCATAAAGTACTAATATGTAAGATTTTACTCTACAGTATACAATAAAATGTTTGTATTTTTATGGTACCTCTCGACAAAAGATAAATACACATGCCTGATAAATAAATTAATATAATAGAATAATAAAAACGATTTTCCAAGTTCAGTAATCTAGATAAACAGACAAAATAAAGCTAAAGAAATTCCCAGCAATAATAAATATTCTTTGTCAGACGAGGCAGCCCCTGATTGACCAGCCTGACTTACAATGACTTCCCATCTGTATACAACAGTGATAATATTATTGACATATGATAAAAGTAATCCCACAAGTACTTACACACAGTAAACATCCATATAAGAGTCTTTTCAGATAATTCAATATAAAATAATAGTATAATATATATCATTACATCATGTTACGCAACTATTACGTAACAATGAATAAGCATATCATCACTATTATTATTCCAAATTATTATCATCAATTATCCATTGTATTATGTATTAAATCATAGTGTCTACCTTTAAAGTCCGGCAGCGAGTGGGGGTTCACATGCACCCCCTGGCTGCTGGACTATTAGGATATCTAATGAATTATTCTATATCTTTTTATCTTTGAAATAATGCACTTGTCAATTGAAACCCCCACCCCCCCCCACCCCCGGGTAGGTAGGGGAATGGTAGGGGAATGTCTGAGAAAACATTCCCCCACCCAGGCGGAGATTTCCCTTAGTTTACAGCAGTATCAACTGGAGGGGTGGGGGAATGTCTGTATGTATAACTGTATCTTCCCCAGTGTTTTATGAATCAAAAATATATTTTTACATGATATCCTTTAGACATTTTGTCTTGAGTATGTTAAAATATTGTGATTGTGAATTTATTTTTTCTACCTTTTTTCTCAATCGTCACAAGTACATCATAAAAAAATGTTTTTTCAAAAGAATGTTTTTAGAATACACAAAGGCTCATTTGAAAGGAATAATTCTGGCAAAATTTCGCTTGTTAGAATTAAAGATTTAAGTTAAGTTGCCTTAGATGAGATGATCGTTGCTAGTTATAAAAACAAACTGAAAAAAGCTGGATTAGAATAATGACCCAACAGTGTCATAGCCACCCTATATGGGTCTGGGGGCCTGGTCCCCTAGGAAAATTTGGAAGAAAATGAATACCATTTGAGCACATTTTACAGGGGTCTAAGCCTAAGATCTAAAATTATTTTGAAAATTACTGATTTTTAAGGCTCTTAAAAACCCACAATCAAAATTACTGACAGTGGAAACCCTGCCTTTAACTGCCCTTAATTACATGGGAGAAAGATGGATCTCCACTCAGGATTCTCCTAAGAAATATATGAGAGTGTAGAGGGTCCAAGCTATCATCTAGGGGCCTGCAGAGGACATGAGTCCTCCCCCCCTGCCATCCCCCCTACCCCCCACCCCGGCCCCCCGCCACCCCCCCCAGGATTTCACATTTATATTTAAACCCTGCACACACAGGGTTGATTTAAAAAATGGCATAATTACAATTCTAATGGGCCAAAGTTACTGGGCAGCTCAGGCTCTGCTTAGTTCAGACATTTAGCTATAGTCTACATTGCATATATCCAGTATAGTTCAGGGCTGACACACAGCTGTGAACATCAAAATCCCTGCCATGTTCAAGGTAGACAGTCTTCACACATATATTGAGGGAGGCTATCACCAACTTGCTGCTCTAACCTCTGGGTTGTGTATGCGTCAATTGTTCTGTTGGCCATTGAGAACTATTGTCAAATTGTGCATTTTACACCTGCCCCCTTCTCCCTTCCCCACCTCCGCACACACTCTAGCTCGCTCCCACCCCCCCACCCCCAATGGCTGATAATTTCCTATACCACTGAGCAGCTTAGGCTCTGCTTAGTTCAGATATTCAACTATTGTCTACATTGCATATATCCAGTATAGTTCAGGGTTGACACACAGCTGTGGACATCAAAAACTCTGTCATGTTCAAAGGTGACACTTTTCAGGTATATATTATGGGGAGCACTATTTTGCTCTTATAACCTTGCTTGGCCCACCCATATCAGAAACCACTGAAAGTTGGGAGCCCTGAGAGTTTATCCTCCACTTGCTGTGACTGGGCAGCTCAGGCCAGGTGGATGAATTCTATGATAAGACAAATGTGCCCCAGGGGGTCGGGGAATTTACACAAATCTCTTGCCCTGGGGGGTCGGGGATTTCATCATGTTTCCCCAAACTCCCAGGACATTCCCCTACCTACCCGGGGGTGGGGGGGTGGGGGTTTCAATTGACAAGTGCATAATGTTAGCGATATTTCTTACAGTTGGTTGACAGGCAAAAGTATCATTTCTCAGCTCACAGGCAGCTCCTTCTCCACAGCTGGGATCATTTAGAAAAGAACAAGTCTACAATAGAGTAAATAAGGCATGTATTAATGGTCCATGAGGCCGTATGACACAGGTAGGAGGACAAGTAGAGTAAATAAGGCATGTAGTAATCTAGTGTCCATGACACAGGTAGGAGGACAAGTAGAGTAAATAAGGCATGTAGTAATGGTCCATGAGGCCGTATGACACAGGTAGGAGGACAAGTAGAGTAAATAAGGCATGTAGTAACCTAATGTCCATGACACAGGTAGGAGGACAAGGCAATCTCAGTAGTGCACATTCTAACAGGTCATGTTAGACGTCACAGGATTGAGTCTCAACTGTCTCAGGGTTCATTACTGTGAGTGATCCACTATGTATTAATTAATGCACAAGAGAACATTAAGAAAGTTAAGTTTCATTTATTGTGGCTAAGGTATACACTGGAAGACATGAAGTGTAGCACCTATTTGTACTAGTTTTATAAAGGCAAATAAACCATACTATCATTATTAGGGTCAGGTTGCCTTGAAAATGTATAATTGGCAGCTCTACACATTAGTAAATTAGGCTTAATTAGGCTAAACAATGATAAATGATGTATATATGAGTTTATTTGGCATCAAATTAATTCAGGGGATGTGTTTGGTTATGTTGAATTGTGTTTTGAGTTTCTTTCTTGAATCAAATTTGAGTTATTTAGCAGGGTTTCTGAATGTGAATTGTGCCTTTTCTGGAAATGTCACCCATTAATAATACCTTAGGTCTGCAAACTCTGATACTGAGGAAACCCACAGGGAAGCTGCAGCCAGCTGGTAAGTCTGTAGAGGGATTCAGATCTTGACACTCTGTACCTGCTGGGCAAGCTTGGGTGCAGCCTGCAGTACTACTCAGTACCTGACAGTAAGGCAGTGGGCCACGGGGTCTTCTTCCCTGCAATATTATGACAAAGTTTCATCTTCATTTACTCTAATTAATCACTAATTCATTAAGCTAAAGTTACCATATTACCATCAGAATAAGATCTCAAACCTACACAAATGTTGTACTTATTTTTTTTAAGCATTTTTATTTCGAGAGACAATTACACACAGGTGATATGTTTCATGCTTTTGAAAACAATCATGTAATAATACCAAATCAAATATCTAATTTTGAAATCTTTGCTCCTCCTTAAGGGTTGAGTTACATTATATGGAAATGACCTAGCGAAGCCTCACAAACCAAGGAATACTTAACTTAGTACAATATCTACTAAAATGACCTCTATATAATAATCCATTCAAAAACAATGCATAAGTATTATCTGCAAGGTAAAACTGTGAGGTATATAATATAATTTGTGACCAGTTGATCATGCTAAGTCGTATTACACAGTTCTATTCAACTTAGATTTTGACACAAGCATCTGAGCGGCAAGAAAAAATAAGCCTGCCTCATCCCTCTTTGCTTAGTGATCATGCTATAATCTAACTCAAATAGAGCTGACAGAAGTTTCCTTTAGAGCAGTGAAAAGCAGAGCCCATCAGATGTTATGGGTCCCTTCCACAATAACACATAAACTGACAATGGATGAAAATGCATACTTAGGACATGGTATTTGGGAACATGGGTGTAGTGTGTCACTGGAATGAATGAATTGTGCAGCTGTGGACAGGGTGTTGGGGAACATGGGTCTAGTATGTCACTGAAAGGAGTGAATTTGGCAGCTGTGGACAGGGTGTTTGGGAACATGGGCATAGTGTGTCATTGGAAGGAGTGAATTGGGCAGCTGTGGACAGGGTGTTGGGGAACATGGGTGTAGTATGTCACTGGAAGGAGTGAATTGTACCGCTGTGGACAGGGTGTTGGAGAACATGGGTGTAGTATGTCACTGGAAGGAGTGAATTGGGCAGCTCTGGACAGGGTGTTGGGGGACATGGGTGTAGTGTGTCATTGGAAGGAGTTAATTAGGCAGCTGTGGACTGCGACCTTGGGCAATAGGTTGATGGGACATTGCCATAAATACAATTATATAAGTGACCCTTGCTCAAATTCCTTAAAGGGACAAAAGTCAGATAAGACTGAGCTAGAGTCTAACAGGTGGCAGAGTGCTATTGGGGCTCTATCACAATGGAACATATTCCTCCATCATTACTTGGAGCCCTGTTCAGTTCCAGATAGAGAATGCTCACTCACCCATCCATGTGATCCAAGGCCTCCCCTGCCTCTACCATTTCCTTCACTACCACATGTTGGCTTTGGAGGAATGCAAATTGGTTGAGGGTCTGCAGCCTAAATATAATGATTTTCCATTTTTGACATTATCGATGATAACATTATGAATGTATTAAATACAATTAACTATTAATATTCTAAATTATTAGTATCATCAATAATCTATTGATTAAGTCATTGTGTTTAAGTTTAAGATAACTAATAAGTATGTCTATATCATTTGATCTTTGAAAAATATACAAATATATTTCTGTACAGATAATCACTATTCTAAGCAGTGAATTATAGTCCCTTTGAAATGCATGTATCTATTCGAAGTTTTTGTGAATAAAAACACTATAAAAAATATCAATTTTGTGACTTATGACTCATTTTTGTGTTATACATCACTTATTGGTATGAATGATAAATACTTACACTTGGTTGACATCTCCTCCGAGTACAGACAGCATCTACTCCACAATCAGTTGTGGAGTTACAAGTCTACAATAGAGTAAATAAGGTATGTTGAAACCCTGAGTGTCAATGGGGCTGTATGACACAGGTAGGAGGACAAGGCAATCTCAGTAGTGCACATTCTAAGAAGTCATGTTAGACGTCACAGGATTGAGTCTCAACTGTCCCTAGATAAATTATTATGGTCCACAATATATTAATGCAGAAGTCAATATTAAAGAATATGTCTATTACATAACAATAAGTAACCACACCATCATTATTAATATTCCAATTTTCTTTTAATTTATTTATTGTGTTAATTAATTGCAATACATAATATGCATATGGAGGCTCAGATGGCATGGGGGCTTCCCACAAATTACAACAACCAATCGGTGATCACCATGATGGATCAATCACCTATGATATATTGGTGATCGATCTATAGTGGGGATATTATTTATGATGAAAGCCTAATAAACAGTCAGTCTGGATTCCAGGATCCAACTCATCTGACTCAACCTTTCCCTTGACAATAGTTTCCATAATATTCAATATAAATCCCAAACACTCATATATACACTGGTGGAGAACCTATAATAGTAATCTTTAGGCACTTGGAACATTTATATTATGTTCCAAAATATATTATTATTATTATTATAGAATTTTCTTTCGTTCGTCAGTTTGTCAGTTTCGTTCGTAAGTTTGTCAGTTACAAGAAAAGGACATGTGATTCTAAAATTAGTCGCGCTAAAATTAGATCTTCCATCTGGCCCTAGAATAATGATAATGATGTGATGTGCTACAGATAAATATGCCATAAGGATTTTGAGATACTATCATATCTATATGGATGGGATCAGGCAGATTCCAACAATGTTAAACTTTAGGATATCTAATAAGTACTTGTAATTTGTATCATTTTATCTTTAAAAAAATAGTTAGTGATATTACTGTGCAGACAATCACTATTCAAAGTGGTGAATTATATTCCCTTAGTTTAAATGCATGAATCTATTCAAAACTTATCTCATGGAAACACTTTGAAAAATTGAAAAAATATCAATTGTGTGACTTATTTTTGTGTAACACATTGTATATTAGTATGAATACTTACACTCCGTTGACAGGCAAATGTACCATCGTACCTTCTCTGAGTACAGGTAAATCCTACTCCACAACTGAGATCAGCTGCAGAGGTACAATTCTACAATAGAGTAGATAAGGTATGTAGAAACCATGAGTGTCCATGGGGCCATATGACTCAGGTAGGTGAACAAGGCAAGCTCAGTAGTGCACATTCTAAGAAGTTATGGGATAGAGTCTCAACTGACTTGGGGTTCAATACTATGATCCACAATGTATTGATGCACAAGAAAACATGTGTCATCCAGTAGTAGTATGACATTGACATTCCATCTTACCCCCCCGCCCCAGTACACAGCTATATACTTATATATATATATAAATCGTTGCAACGTGGGAGTAAATATAGAACCTCAATTCGAATGTGGTACTTAGGACACTCTTGCACTGTCCTCAATGTTTGTTTTTTTCGCAAAATGAGTAAACCTTTACAAAAAGTAAACCTTTACCGCATTGCCAACAACTCTAGTTTCATATTATCATTTAAATCTGTGAATTTGTTCCAATAAAAATCCAAAACACCTTTAGAGAATAATGCCTTGTCATCATACACTCTTAGGTTTTCAGGAAGTGCATTCCAATTAACTAACAACCATTTACTCCAACCAAATTAATGTTACATTAATCCATTTATTATTATATAAATCATGAGAAATGCCCTTATGACGTTGATATTAATGTTATTAGGAGTATCATACATACACTTCGTAAATTATTATCAATAATAACTCAACAAATATCTAACTACATCATGTTCAAAATTGCTCATTTACTGATATTTCTCCCTGATTTTAATGATCTTCACCTTCCTGAAGAAGCCAAAGACAGGCAAAACACATTAGTGGAGTGACTGGGGGTGATTAAAAATACAGCAATACAGATTATTAAAAACTTAGACAAACGTGTAAATACAGACACAGCACATATAAACCTTGAGCTAACCAAACTCGATCACAGGAGAAGGACCCACCTGTTAGAGCAGGCTTTCAAGTTAGCACAATGTAATACAAATCTTGATAAAAGGGAGATAAACCTTAGATCACTTAAAGGTAGCAAAAACCTTATCTCTATAACACCTAAGTCAGAAAGAATAAAAACGATCACTCATTTATGTGATCCCTGTGTTGTGGAACAGCTTGGCCCCTGGACAGCAGAATATTACCGATTTAAAGGAATTTAAATCATTCCTTCGAAACAATTATAAGTCGGATTAGTGATTAATTGTGGGTGTGTCTAGGATTATGAGTCGTTACATGGAGTTCCATGGTCAACATTATGTACAGTATACGTTTCCATAAAGAGTTGTAGAAGTCATATATTATTATTACTCACTGTCAAACCATCTAGTACAGGATGGTATAGGTTAACTTAGTAACACAAACTTAAAAACTTTGTACATATCTAGTCAGATACTGGTGGTATGTACTTAGCCAGACATACCAAGGATTGAGGAGTTATCTTTTGCCTTATATTGGTCCGCATCCAGTACAGGATGCTACAATGTATTTTATTAATGATACTCCAAGGTTGATTATCAGTATTTCTAGTCTTTATTTCTTAGAATCTCTGTATTTCTGTAGATATTAGATGTTACATGTAGGCCTTAAGCAAACAAAATTATGTACACAATATGCCATAGGACATCTGGGAAGAACAGCTTTGAGCTGACAGGTTTCGTCCCATTTCTCACAAATGTTTTAACGATGTACTGTTGAAGAGAAATAAAAATACGTATATATATAATCTCACAAAGTTTCATTCGAATAGTTCCAATCTTTCATTTTCAAATACTCAATCAAAATATTCAGGGCTAATCCATGGCTATCAAACTTCAATCGTGATTTCCCAACTTATGCCAATGGTTCAGGACTGTCACCCTCGATTTTATTTCATCCCAGGATACCCTCCAAATGATTTTGGAGAGAAACTGAGTACATTCAGAGTTGCACATGGAATCACCGTAGAAATGGTCGCGAAAAAAAAAACCCAACAAAATCCAACAACATGGTTTGTTTCAGTGGAGTTGTTCAATTAAATTAATTAAAAAGTATTGATAATACCTGAGGTTGGCAGAACTTGACGTCGCTGACACCTTCAGGGAAGCGGCAGCCATTTGGTAGGAATGTAGGAGGAGGAGGTAAACACACGGTACGTTGTGGGCACGCTTGGGTACAGTATCCAACAGGATTAGCAGGATTAGAAATCCGCGTCTCACAAAGGAGTGGCTTATGAGGTCTTCCTACCTAAAATGTAATAATAACATTCATTATATGAGTCAGATTTTCAGAAAATGGACAATTCGACTTCGGCAATCTTCTCAAATAACCCAAATTAATTTGAGACTAAAATAAAGTTCAAAATACAGAGATCTTCCATAGATTAATTTTAGAGATTTATTTTGCAATTTCTGAAGACAAATATGGGTCAGCAGATTTTCCGAAAATGTACTATTCAACTTCGGCAATCTTCTCAAACAACCCAAATTAATTTGAGACTAAAATAAAGTTCAAAATACAGTTCAACCTAACCAAACAGATTGCTAGAATCAATGCAATACCAAATATACTCGAATTTACCTAGTATTGGCTATTTTTCAGTCTAATTTAGCAGGATTTACTAAATACATGTATATTATATCTTGCCCTAGAACTAAGTAGACTAAGTAGAGTTAAACTAAGTAGTGGGTGGAAGGCCATGGATATTCCTCACCGAATATACTACCGTGAGCCCATATCTCTTGTATTCTCTGATGATTGCGGTATAAACATACTAAATAATGTGTCATTGATTCGCAGCTGTATTATAACTGACAATGTACAGCGTACATGCCTTATTGTAATATCTCTTGTGTGATGATTGCTGTATAGAAATACTAAATAAAAAAAGAAAGAAAGAAAGGGACTGTACAGAGAACGAAGTCATTTTGGATTTGCAACTTACCCTTGGAAAAGAGCCATGAGCATTTAGACCAGCAAACATTGTGGCCATGACGGCGAGGGTGAGTATAACAGAGTACGCCTTCATCCTCTTCTCAATTCTGAAAATGAATTGAAATGTTGGTGTGAGAATAACTATATTTCTATTGAGTCATAAGTCGCAAAATATGGATTTTGAGATATCATCAGATTTGAAAAGAGGAGATCAAGGTGATTCCAATGATAGTAAACACTAATAACCTCATAAGTATTTCTATATGTTATGTTTGATATTTTTATTTTTGAAAAAAATGGGTAATTACCAGTAAAGTAACTAAATATACTACATAAGAAGGCCTTCAAAACGCAAGGATATATTTAATACAATGTCCCGAAATTTGTTACATGGATTAATATGACTATAAGTGCTAAACCCTCTAACAATCAGAACATTTCAATAAAGAGATCCTGTGAAGAAAACACTTTGAAAAATATCAATTTTGCGACTTATGACTCATTTTCCTGAAACACATCACGACTTGATGTTGGTGTTACCTAAGGAGAATATTTGATGTTTATTTTTTGTATTCATGAATTACATTACATCGACGATGCTATTCTCAGAGAAATCCTGATTTACTGTATACAAAAATTAATCTACTACTATTACTACTAGAGAAAATAATAAGGACCTAAATATAAAAAAACAAAAGCAAGATTGACACATGCAGTGACTTCTGTTGTTACATTATAAAAAGGAAATCAGAGAGAGAGAGTTAAACAATAATAATAGCCTCATAAGTAATTTTGTTGATTGATTATGATCTTATCAGTATTACTATCTCTCTTCTTGAATTTGTCTCTAGTTTATAATATTTATTGTAATGTTTATCCAAACTAGATATTCTGATTAGATACTTTTTGTAGACATTAAATCAGGATTTCTGAGACTAGTATCATTGATGTAATGTAATTCCTTAATAAATAAATCTAAACTCTAACAAACGTACATGTAGAAAGCAACAATAGCCACTATGGACATAAGTAACTCATATCTTTGCGCTATATAAAAGTAGTATAAGTAGAACTGAAGAGAGCATTAAACAACATTACCGACGGGCTAGTAAGCCTCAAGGACGTATAATTAATTTTCAATGCAGTCTAAAAAAACAGCACTTGTAACGCATGTGCGTCTAAACAGGCTATCTAATTTGGAAAATAATAACAGTAAATACCAAATTAAAAAAGCTGTGTATTGAATATATGGGTCAGATTTTCAGAAAATGTACAATTCAACTTTGCCTATCTTCTCAAATAACCCAGATATCAGACGAAAATAAAGTTCAAAATACAGTTCAACCTAACCAAACAGATTGCTAGAATCAATGCAATGCCGAATATTCTCAAATTTACCAAGTATTGACCAAATTACTAATTTTGCAGAATTTACTAAATGTGTAGAGCTGCCAATTGTACATTTTCTGGAAGTCTGACCCATATCTATGCATATCTGAGGTCGTCCTTAGGATTAATATAAGTACTTCACTATAGTTATTGGCAATCCAGAAGTACCGCTACAAGTTTGTTCATGTGAAGAAATATAGATCGTATTTATTTGGTGTCCCAATATTTACTATCATTAGAATCGGCTTGATATCATCTTATCAAATATGATGGTATCTAAAATTCCATCTTTTGCGATTTATGACTCATGTTTCGGTCACATAAGAAATGGTAAAAGCTTTGAAATAACTTAACCTGCCCTCAGATTAGTTTACTCTTGGAATAAAATACACTAAAGCGGACAAAGAGGGCGTGGAGAGGAAGGACACGGGGACAAGGAGCAAATACCATAATATAACAATAACATACTGATACAGTGAGGTGGCAGACAATATGTAATTGTAGTTTGCAAAGTTCCACTTGTCAATTTGTCAGCTTCGGTGGGTAGTTTATTCCACCAAACTTGAGTGAGTGAGTGAGTGAGTGAGTCAGTGAGATTGGTTGCTTTACGCCCTTTTCAACACATTTATTATGGTTATATCAAGGGCGGGAGAGCTGAGAGGGAGGCAGTTTATGATCATACCCAGGAAATAGAGATAGAGAAGTAGGGAGAGAGAGACGGAGAAAGGAGACAGAAAGGCACTTTATGGCCATACCCAGGACCAAACTTGACAATTGTATCAATGATATAGAAATAATACCTACCTTCTAAAACAGCAAAATGTCAAAGGTTTCAACACTAAAGATGGCACTTGATCGTCTTCCTCTCCTCGTTCCTGTCTCCTTCAATGTCTTCCTCTCACTTTTCCTCCATGAGATGGAGGCGCCAAGAAATAGAAGCGGTTTGTTTTGGCGGCTATGAAGCGAACCGAAGGCTCTTATATATACCTGGAAACGTCGTGATGAGCGTAGTCGCGCAACTATTTTTAGCCCCAGGTACAACAGGGTTAGATCGCCAGAAAATGTACAATCACCAGCTTTACACATTCAGTAATTTCTGCTAAATTCGACTAAAAAATGATAAATACCAGGTATATCTGAGTATATTCGGTATTGCCTTGATTCAAGGCATGTGTTTGTTTATGTTGAATTGTCATTTTAACCTCATTTTTGTATCTAATTCGGGTTATTTGTGAGGGTTTCTAAATGTGAATTGTGCATTTTCTGGAAGTTTCACCTAACAGGAGAGGGGTCAAGTCTTCAGGAAATGTACAATTGGCCTTCACCAATCCCCTGAATTAACCCAAATCTAAGACCCAAATCCGGTTCAAAATACAGTTCATCATAACCAGACAGATTTATTGAATGAATACAACACAGAATACATTCAGATATACTCAGTATAAATGTTTCACTCTAATTTAGCAGAATTCGAGAGATGTGTAGAACCGCAGATTGTGCATTTTCTGAAAATCTTACCCAGAGGCAGAGACTTGTGGAACCACTGTACCATGCATATCCCCTGTAATTGTAGATATATTGGCAGCTTTATACATTTAGTCAATCCTGCTTAATTAGGCTGACAAATGATGGATACCAAGTATAATTATCTGAGTATATTAAGTTTTGTGTTGGTTTGATATATCTTTTCTGCTTGATTAAACTGTATTTTGAACTTATTTTTGTCTTAAATGTGGGTTATTTAAGAGGATTGGTCAAGTCGAATTGTACATTTTCTGGCGATCTGACGCATAAAACAATAGTATCTACCTCAGTATCTTGTGCCACGATGTAGAGCCTCTGTATTGAGAGTTTTGGATACGCCCTCGCATTTCATCACGATTTATCACATAATTATAGTGGTACTATGAGTAAGACATACATTGAAAATACTGATGATTAATATTCGTCAGAAAATGTACAATCGGCAGCTCTACACATTTAGTAAACTTTGTTAATTTGATAAATACTCGATATATAATAGTGTTATTATTATAATACTTTTATTCAAATCAATACAAGGCAGTTACACGGTTATTAGGAGCTTAATTCGAACAGGTTAAACCCTCTGCTCTCTCGCAGGTTTTCCTGGCTGACCGCAGAACTGTTACTCCTTCAATAAATGAATACAGTTACAATAAAGTACAACAGTTGCATAATAAAATATGGCATTACAAATGTTTCCTTTGTGTATGTGTATGTTTGGTATTGCGTTCATTAAAAATATCTGTTTGGTAAACTCATTTATTACGCATTAAATATGTGTTATTGACGATAATTGACTAGAGCCAATTGTACATGTTTTGGCGACTTCACCCATGTATAGTCTTCCCGTCCCCACCCTCTCCTATTATACACTGCTTCCATTGAGAGAAGCGTGCAGACCTAGAGGTCAATTCAATTCAATTCAAAAATTCTTTATTGCTGATGCTGTTACAAGTTGGTCATCTCTGGCATGTCAGGTCTTCCGGTGATTGCCAATCTTTTTAGAACTTCGAGTTTAGTTGTAAATAAACTAGACTATTAGACTAAGTAATAACTACTTTCAGAACATGTGAATGAAGGAATAGTTAATTACACTGAGAATATGATACCAAAGAGGTTCAATACTAATTATTATCTAAGCTCGTTGATGATACATTATGGTAACGGGTGAAATAGTAATACAGTTCATGACAACAAGTAGGTACAATAGTCATCATGAAATAGTTATTACAGTTCATCGCAACAAGTAAGCACAGTAGTGATAATAATACAGACATTCGGGCAGGTTAGAATAAAGTGTAAGTAAATAAGATAATATAGAACATAATAAAACAAAACAAATGGACAATTGTTAAGTTATCATAAGTCCTGCATTGGCATATTATAGAAATAGAATGCAGATGCAAGATTTAATTTTATGATAATTTGAATCATTAAATCGCCTGTGGATAACACAGGGAACTTCATAGATAATGTATTTCCCCCATTCTCCTCAATCACCATGAGGAGAATGGGGGGGGGGGGGGGGAAATTAAACTAAACCTAAAACGTGATGCACCAACGGCTATGCCCAGTATTATAATATGCATTGTCTCTACAGTCCCCTATGGTCAAGTGGTTAGCATCTATGACTACCAAACTGGACAGTGTGAATTTGAATCCCAGAGCAGGCAGCCTTTTGTATATTTGTCTCATTTTCGAGTCATTTTATCTATTTTTTAGTTTTTTAGTTTCACTGATATCTTCACATCTGGGACTCGGTTTTCTTTTAGAATCACATATTTAGTTATTGATGTTATTCCCTTTCCATTGGTGAAAGAATTAGAGTAGAATTAGAATGGGGGATTAAGGTAAAGCTAAAATGCCTTGGACCAATGGGTTTGCCTAGTACGGGATGTTGTAAGATCAAATCCTAGAGCTGACAGCCTTTTTACATTTTTGAGTCATTTTTTTAAAAAGAATTTCACTAATATCTTCACATCTAGGGCTAAGAGGCTAAAATCGAATTAAGCGAGAGAGGTGAGTTAAATGGGGTTCTGGAATACATAGGTTCTCCGGAATAGGGAAGATTTGGAATTGAATTTATGACTGGCAAACTGAGGCCAGAGTAGAGGGTCATGGTTAATTTTGACTGGAAGAGAGGCCTGGGCCACCTGTGTTTATATCATGTGGCTACAGGTTCCAATGGACAAAGAGAGGGCCCTTCTTTAAAAGTACAGGTTCTAATGGACACAGAGAGGGTCCTTCTTTAAAAGTACAGGTTCTAATGGACACAGAGAGGGCCCTTCTTTAAAAGTAATTTTAAAGACAGAAAAACATCTAATATTGCAACAAAACCTCAGGATATATGAGACAACACCATGCCCTATCTTCATCTTACTTTATTTTTCTTTAATCATTGTGGAAAACAAATACCAGAACCAATTCTCAACAGGTCATTGAATGCACTGTATACATGTAGGTTCAGGTTGAGTGCATGATGCATGTGCCTGCACTGTGTGTGAGGGGGGGGGGGGTGGATGGAGGCACATACCTATAGTAGCTACAGCTGTGGTCAGAGCCCCACCCACCCTGAGACTGGCCTCGGTTCCTGTATGAAATCAGTGTCAGCTGCACTTATCTCAAGCCAAACTGGGTAATTCAAATCTTGCATATAGGGGCGTGGGTGGTCGTACTAAACTTGTGTTTATTTCCGGTGAAAATGCTTTTTGTATGGGGCCACAGCTCGACCAGCCCATTCAAAACTACTATTGGCAGCTTTACACATTTATATTTAAAAATCCTTTACCCAGTTTGGGAGAAAAAATTTTTTCTCCCAAACTGGGTAAAGGATTTTTAAATATAAAATATACCAAGGGGACTGACTCTCACTAAGACCTGTACTCTTTTTTGGATGCCCAGCCCTATACTAAGGTAAAAAGGCTAACAGAAAAATCCTATATACATGACACATGTAAACCACAAAGTAGAAATAAAAAACTACTGACCGCCCCTACCCCCCCTAAAAAACAGGGAAAAGAAAAGGGGAGAGAGCACACACCTAAATAAGGTACCTGATGAGGCCCATAGCCGAAACCGTTTGAACTAAAAATAACACTATTTCCAGAGAAAGAATATTACATTCACTCTCACCTTTATACAAGATCAAAATCTTGTACCCCCCCTGCCCCCCCTAATATTCTCCCCCCCCCCTAACATTCTAAAACCCTTAAAATACCCCCTACCCTACACACAAGCCTCTACCCAAGAAGGGAGGGCCCTATGCAAGTCTAGCCTAACCCCAAACAGAGGAGAGCAACAGACTCACATGACAGGCAGGACGGAAATAGCACAGTGACCAGGACCTAGATCCAGCACTAAAACAAAGGATTTTCAACTTTGGCGGGAATCTGGACACCTATAAAAAAGGCACAGATCCCACCCACTGGCATTCAACGGTCGTACGGGTTTAGGTGAATACTGCCACGTCTACCTACTATAACCTACTCCATTTTGAATTCGGATCAAGTACTTCAATAAGACTACTGTCTTAAAAGCCTAGCAAATTGATCTCACATAGAGACGTTTCTAGCTTTATACTCTCGTAGATTCCAAGGAACCGAGATGTATTTCTATTACTAAAACATATACTATACATAAAACCACTGTTATATCTTGAAGTCACTGAAAGATCGATAAAACACTCACCTCAACATGAATGAGAATAAGACGAACGAGCCACTGTCACACGCCTCCATGGACGGCGTAAACAACGACGCCAGATCCTCGGGAACACCAGTTCCCCTGAAACACAAGGCTCCTCCTCCGAAACCCAGTTTCAACTGGACCACGGAAGACACTCCGAAACAAGGGAAAGTAAGTATTCCTAATAACACGTCTAATAATCCCTCTCGGAAACGCCATACTCCTCGCGTAATCGACTGGTTAATACGAAAACCAGCCCACCTCGAGCAAGCCGGAAGCGATAACGCGGATCGGAAAAAAGGCAAAAAACGCCTCCGATCAGCGGAACATCGGGTAGACCCGTCGTTAACTAAGGAAAATACCCGAATCCCAGAAAATAACGAAGATGCCAAACATTTAGTTGAACATATATCAGAAATATATCAATCATTTAACTCTTCATACCTAGAAGAAAGAGATATAATCTATCTCACGTCTACGCCGAACAAAAAACGAAAACAATCCGACTCCCCGCCCACCAAGATAGATGGCGCCACCGGCGGACACATCTTGGTTGAGGAAAAACGGGTAGACCTAACCGAGTCACACGATGGCGCCACCGAAACCGTGGAACCCATCACTCTAGACAAAACCTTAGAAAATCTCAGATACCTAGAAAATGCGGAAAATAACCCCATAGAATCCCAGGCTGAAAGAGATGAAAAAAGGCTAAGAGAAATAATAAATAAAAATCTAGATGCAATTATACTAAACACTGATTTATCTTTGCAGAATACTGATGAAAACTGTGTACTCCCTATGGAAGCCAAAACGACTTGGGCCACGGCACGGAATGCCAATACAGAGGCCATTAAACAAGAGCTACGGGCTAGCTACCTGGAGAAGGCAAGTGAATACGGAGTCCTTGAACCCTGGGCACTTTGCCTGGATAAGACGCCAGGCTACCTCTTGAAGATTACGGAGTTCCAAACAGAACTCCATACGATGAGAATGGAACACGCAAAAGAAGAGATGCTACTAGCTGCAAAGCACCTCCATCAACAAGCGAGCGATAACTCAAGCATGTCCGTGGCACTGAAAGCCACGGCCACTCTGGTTACCGAAAGACAGCAGGGAGTCTGCCGATCCGACAACACAATTGCGGCGGCAGAAATCGGATGGAAGATTTCAGCCGAAAAGTTTACTCATGCAGAAAACAAATCTCTGAATGAGAGAAGAGCGGCCCTTATGGCAAAACCACCAACAAAATCTGACGTAATCGACCCGCTCTCCACTATCTGTCCTACTAAAAGACAGGATTTTCCCCAACGGGGGCGCGGAGCCCAGAGATACGGGAGAGGGAGAGGCAACTATGGAGGACCCCCCAGAGGCTCACAGCGAGGATCCCAGAGGGGATCAGGCCGTGGAGACAGGGGCCATTATCACCCCTATCCAAGGAACGCGTCCCCACGATACTAGTAAACCAACAGAACCCGGAAATCGATACGGAAATGAACAATGAAAATGACAATGAAGTATATATGGAATCTAGTAGTAAAAATCATATTGCCTTGCAGCGTGAAATAATGATGAATGATAAAAGAAAAAATAAAATAAATTCAAACTACCTGATTTCCAATGTTATTCCAAAAAATGACCCAACACCCAAATCGAAAGTCCTACAAAAAGGCAATATTTCAAAAAATGATCCCACATCCAAATCGAAAGTCCTACAAAAAGGCGATATAGTAAATCTCTCTAGCAGACCCCTCACTAAAGACGAAACAAACCTACTCGCAAAAGGTTTGAAATTCTGCCCAACTACAAATAACACCGATATCTCGCAAGTAATTAGGGAAACTGAAGACCTATATAGAAAAATGCGATTCCACTGTCTCTTCGAAAAATTGGACCAAAATAAAATCCAAAACAAAGATGAGAAAAAAGAGAAAAAAGACCTGGACCCTGAACTCACAAAATTCAAAAATAAATTCAAAGAAAAAAGTACCAAAACTGCTCCTTTGGGCCCCCCAAACCTAGAATTTTTCATAGAAACCGTAGACACAGAAATAGCAAAGACAAAAATTAAAACGGTCAAAAGACACAACCTCACTAAAGGGGAAAAACAGGCCCTAAAAAACCTATCAAAAAACAAGGAACTGTACATCCAAAAAGCAGACAAAGGGGGAGCCATAGTAGTACAAGACACCGGAAAGTACGTTAACCAATGCAAAAACGACCTTTCAGAAATAAAGTACTACAAAAAACTGGAATCAAACCCAACAGAACAATATAACCGAGATATCAATAAATATATAGATAAAATGGTAGAAGAAGAAGAACTGACAAAGGAAGTTTCAGGCATACTCAAAACCAAGACATGCAAAACTCCTCAGATCTATTTCCTCCCAAAAATCCACAAGGGAAAAATACCCCCACCAGGCCGACCAATCGTGTCAGCAAACAACGGACCCACCGAAAAGATATCAAACTATGTAGACATTTTCCTAAAACCAATGGTGAAAGACGGAAACTCCTACATAAAGGATACGGGAGACTTTATAAATATTATCCAAAATACAGAGAAAGTAAAGGAAACGGATATCCTAGGCACACTTGACGTAAGTGCCCTATACACAAACATACCAAACGAAGAAGGTATCAAAATAATAGAGGAAATGCTAGAACAAAAGAGAAAAACCACCATAAAACCAAGTAATAGTACGATCTGTGACCTTCTAAGAAAGGTCCTCAAACTAAACAACTTTCAATACAACGGAGAAAACTATCTACAAGTAGGAGGTACAGCCATGGGAACAGCCCTAGCACCATCCTACGCAAACCTCTTTATGAGGAACCTAGAAGAAAAAATGCTAAAAGAAGCACCACTAAAACCCACCGTCTGGAAAAGATACCTAGATGACATATTCTTTGTCTGGACACACGGAGAAAGTGAACTAACGGAATTCATCAAGAAAATAAACGAGTTCCACCACTCAATCAAATTCACCTCAGAATACTCAATGGAGGAGGTAAATTTCTTAGACACAAAAGTCAAAAAAGACATAGATGGGAAACTGTACACCACACTGTACACAAAACCAACCGACAAAAACAACTACCTACACTATACCTCGGCACATCCTCCACAATGCAAGAAGAGCCTACCGTATAGCCAATTCACACGCATAAACAAAATATGCACAAAAAACGAGGATTTTGTAGAAAACAGCAAAGAAAAAGAAACACACTTCAAACGAAGAGGATACCCGGACAACCTCATACAAACGGCTCTGAAAAAAGCCATGAAAGATAGAGAAGAAGGGAAAGAACAGAAAAAGGAAGAAGTAACAAATAACATCTTCCATATAAGTACCTTCAGACCAACATACGACAAAACCCAGACCATACTAAAAAAGTACTGGCCAATCCTGGGAAAATCAAAACAGACACAAAGCTTGCAAGAAAAGAAACTCGTATGCGGCTACAAGAGACCGAAAAACCTACGAGAGCACCTAATAAGGGCAAAACTAGACTACAACCCAGAAAAAAGCACAGAAAAAAGAAAAGAAGAAAAAACAAGAAATAAATGTGAACACAAAAAATGCAAAGTATGCCCCAAAATAAACAAAACCACCCCAGTAAAAAATACGAAACGACGAAAAACGGACGTAAAAACAAACGTGAACTGCGGCAGCTCAAACTTGATATACTGCATATCATGCAAAAAATGCGAAGAGCTATACATAGGACAAACGAAACGAACCCTATGGAAAAGAGCGAGCGAACATATGGCGGATATAAAACACAATAGAACAAAATCAGTGGTAGCGAAGCACTTCAACCAACATGACCACTCAGGTCTAGAAGACTTCCAGATACAAATAATAGATTTTGTATACAAACATCCAGAAAGCAAAAGGGCAAAGGAACTCAGAACCCTAATAGAACACAACTGGATCCACAGACTACAAACGTACCAACCACATGGAATGAATGTAAAAGATTCAGAATTCAAATGAGCCAGTATACCCCTCTAAAACTAAAGCCACGTCAAAAAAATTTTTCTCCCAAACTGGGTAAAGGATTTTTAAATATAAAATATACCAAGGGGACTGACTCTCACTAAGACCTGTACTCTTTTTTGGATGCCCAGCCCTATACTAAGGTAAAAAGGCTAACAGAAAAATCCTATATACATGACACATGTAAACCACAAAGTAGAAATAAAAAACTACTGACCGCCCCTACCCCCCTAAAAAACAGGGAAAAGAAAAGGGGAGAGAGCACACACCTAAATAAAGTACCTGATGAGGCCCATAGCCGAAACCGTTTGAACTAAAAATAACACTATTTCCAGAGAAAGAATATTACATTCACTCTCACCTTTATACAAGATCAAAATCTTGTACCCCCCCTGCCCCCCCTAATATTCTCCCCCCCCCCCCTAACATTCTAAAACCCTTAAAATACCCCCTACCCTACACACAAGCCTCTACCCAAGAAGGGAGGGCCCTATGCAAGTCTAGCCTAACCCCAAACAGAGGAGAGCAACAGACTCACATGACAGGCAGGACGGAAATAGCACAGTGACCAGGACCTAGATCCAGCACTAAAACAAAGGATTTTCAACTTTGGCGGGAATCTGGACACCTATAAAAAAGGCACAGATCCCACCCACTGGCATTCAACGGTCGTACGGGTTTAGGTGAATACTGCCACGTCTACCTACTATAGCTTTACACATTTAGTAATTTCTGCTAAAAGAATGATAAATACCAGCTACATCTGAGAATATTTGGCATTGAGTGGATTCAAGGGATGTGTTTGGTTGTGTTGAATTGTGTTTTGAGTCTCATTTGTGTATCAAATTCGAGTTATTTGGGAGAGTTTCTGAATGTGAATTGTACATTTTCTAGAAATGTCACTCTATACTTGGCAGGAGTTAGTGGACTTGGGCGTCAAACCGGAAATGATGACGTCATACAATAACACAACATGAGCACGTTATTAGAACCACTCCCAGCATGGTTATACGCCCTATAACCACGCTAATGTTAAATGGGGAAACTGCCAAACTGCTATACAGCCAGACCCTGCCCACTCATATACTTTTATACTTGGGTCAGATCGTCAGAATATGTACTATTGGCCTTCAACAATCCTCTCAAATAACCCAAATTTAAGACAAAAATCCGGTTCAAAATACAGTTCATCATAACCAGACAGATTTATTGAATGAATGCAATACGGAATACACTCAGATATATTCAGTATTTATCATTTTTTCATCTAATAGGGGAGTTGCATAGCCGCCATTTTGAATCTAGATTCCCATGGAATTATGGGATTAATGGTACAGTATAAAACCTATGGAAAACATGCCATGTTTAGCATGGACTATTTATCAATGGTCTAATATCAATATCCATGTGTTATACATGTTAATATCATGCATATCACTATCCTATTGTATCGCAGTTATGTTATACTGAACCCTAAAATGTGTTTTACCCATCATATCACTAAAAAACAGTAACACAGACGCAAACTTACCCTATGAATGCTTATGATCTCGCTTCCATAATAATGTACCAAATATTCCTGTATATTCGCTGACAAGACCCACTAGAAACACATTAAAAATGTGGCAATCTATGGACTCTATGTTCAGATCTTTATTTCAATTACCCACTAGTATATCACATCATTTTACCTCACTTACTTCTTAATTGTTTGTGGCTCCACAAGCGGAGGCAGACCCCCCCCCCCCCTACCGATTATTACTAATCGTCTAACATCCATCTCAAATCCCATCCCTAGAGGTATATCTGCCTACCTCAAAGGAACTCACACACTCCTTCGGCCTGTGCAGTAATCTGCCTAAGGCCCTCAAATCACCCCCACCAGTACAACAGTCTCATCTATCTATTACTGACACTGAAGGGCATGTGTCATATATTACTGGGCGTCACCTCCTGCCTCCCAGCTTAGAAATAGCGGAGCCTGACATTACACAGCAGCTTTAGATTTATAATGCCTGGAACCATACATTATCTTTCAGTGGTGACCATTCATCTCAACATCAGATCAGACTCATTGATACATCTATCTTTGACAGTTATAAGTATATTTATTTGGACCATGGATTAAATATGTTTATAAAGTTTGCAGAAAGTGGCAGTGACTCAGTGGGGAGTGTGCTTTAAACGATCAACCATCGAGGACAAGTGGGAAAAGAGCTATATACATTTAAGCATTATTTCCTGACGTGTTTTGCCCGAGCGGGAACAATAGTCCAGAGCTTCCCCAAAAAGTCACCAACTGAGACTCTATGATATATATACCGTCCAAGGTAAATGATCAAAAATCAAGAATGCAATGACATAGTTTGGATATTATACAATGCTATTTTCTTGGAAAGAATATACTTTCTGTTATACTAAATGTTCCCAGTGAACCTATAGATGATAATCATGTGATGAGGGATCATATATATATGTATGTACACAGATATTTGTGTAATCAGGCACATGTGTAGACCTGGAAGCCATACGGCTCATATTGCTGATCTTTAGGGGGACATTTCTTTGCTTCATTGATCACTATCAACCAATCAGATTTAAGCTTTGGATCCCAAGGGTACCTTGTCATTTCCACGAGGAATTTTAAACTTTAAATTATGATGTTATGATGGATAAAAACTTAATAAATTAATAGATAATTGTTATATCGAAAAAATCGGGAAAAATTGTCATGTGTTTATTGTTGACCAGAAATAACCAGAAAATACTTTTCTATTTGCCAAATATCTCCTCAAAGTTATCATGTTATCTAATATCTTATCACCTTAATTTACCCATCGGACTTCATCAACCAACCAGCACTCTTAGTCAAGAGAAATCAGAAATATCAGCTTGCTTATATCATTAATATATATGTCTATTTCTAATGGAAATAGGGGAGTTGGTGCTGGTTATGTGCAGGTCTTCTAATGTAATATAGAGAACGGCAAGGAAGATATATAGTGTATGTCAAATATCGATCATCTGTCAAAGTTTCAATTCATAAATTCCTCTAACCATTATGGTGTCTTGGGTCGAATACCCCAAGACATAGATTGCCGATTGATTGTATAAAGCGTAAGCCGATTCTCATGCGATTCTAACAGAATTTAATGCAAAAGAGTCCTCTGCGGCGCAAAATCGCATGAGAATCGGCTTGGTGGACTAGGCCCTTTACCTATATACGACATAATTATGGAAAGCTATTTATACACCAATTCCTGATTGGGGCATAGCTTTTGTTGATTCACTCCGAGCGGAGATCTAATTCTCTAGACACCCTGCTACTTCGGAAAAACACTATTTCTCTTTTGCCAGTTCTCAGCTAACCCGGAAAAAATTTCCCCAGTTCGCATGCATTTTCTATGGTAATTCGTCATTCATTTTTCTGGTTAGCCTACTAGTTCTCCCGATTTAGGGTTAATTCGTTCCGGGTTGGCCGCCGAGCTGGACCAATTCTCCCGAAAAAGGATGCCAGTTCAAAAAGAAAAAGGCTTATCAGGAATATGGTTAGGTAAATTAGGAAAAGTATTACTAAAATTCTGTACATTTGGGTTATATGTATAAACGGCTTTCCATACATAATATCACCTGGAATATCACCCATTTCAACCAAATGGGCTCTTCACACTAGTGGCCAGGTTTTCTGGCTTTTAGCTGCACAGTCCAGGCTTACAGTCTCTCAGATCTGATAACAATGTTATGCCAGTGATTGGACGCCTACTGCGCTGATGGCTTTTCTGGCCCAGGATCAGGCATTCTAATTGGATCATTATAGTGACATGTTAGTAGGACGGTTTCGAGCGTTTGAGTCACTCAAGACAAATCTCACCGGTAGAAAGGAACAAGGCCAACTCGTCGATCAAAATGATTATATCGAATATACATGTGTACCAAATAATCAAAATATAAATATTTGAAACTGATTCTAAATCCATTTATTTCTATCAGAGCACGTCCTCTATTTTACTTATAGGCACCAAAAGTACCAAATATACTTTAAAATATATTCCGGTCGGTTATGATTTTATTTTAGATATGTTATTTCATTTGTCTGTATTAATGGAAATGCAACAACATGGAGGGTACATACATTGTGGTGAATAAGTTTCGCTATTTCAGTTGACACATAATCAATTTTTTTTTTACACATTTCGCTTCTTTTTTTTTCGCTAAGGCCAATATAATATTTGATACATTACTAAAAATACGCACAATCCGTCATGGATGGGTCTCAGGCGTTGTATAATTAATAATAATTAATGATAATTAATAATAATTAATGTTGTCATTTATATAATGGCTATAAGTAGAACTGTTTTAAATTCAAACCTCGCCGCGCCAGGTGGAGGTGTTTTAGGCAATGATATATGAAGGTAGCCATTTATACTTGTATTTTATTAACGATTCGAATAACCCGAACATAATGATAATTATTTGGATATTGTAATTGGTATTATCCTCTCAAGCTATTGTCAGTGTTATATCATTGCATTACTCCCTATCGCCATAATTTAATATCTTATAAGATGCCTCAGGTTGTGATGAAAACAACACCTTGTGTAATTCATATCCCGAATAAAATACAAATCAAAGTTAAACGTCAAGACATAATTGCGCAGCCTGAAATGGGTCAGATCTTCAGAAAATGTACAATTCACCTCCACCAATCCTCTCAAATAACCCATATTTAAGACAAAAATAAGCTTCAAAATGCAGTTTAACATAACAGAATGGATACTTTAAATCAATGACATACCAAGTATACTCAGATACACCTGGTATTCATCATTTGTCAGCCTAATTCAGCCTAATTTCCCAAATGTGTAGAGCTGCCAATTGTACATTTTCTTAAATTCTGACCCAAATAGTGAAACTGGAGGCTCTGGGGACGCCCCACTCTCTCACATACTTGTACATAGTCCACAACTATTGCGACATAGGCCTAAAATAAAGGTATTGCTTCAAGGTATTGCTTGATAAGTGATAAACGTCCAGATTAATGTTGACCAAGCATTCAGTGCCATTCATACAGACAGCAGGAAGGTACTATAGTATTCATTACTGAGGTACACGATTCAGAGAGGTATATACCAAACACATAGTATACTCCCCAACAATTGGGTAAGTAGTTTAATTTGTATCGATATTATATGCCATATATAATACATATAATATTATATATACCAAGTTATTTAAAAATATAAAGATTTCCTTTCAAAGTTGTTTTTAACTAGAGAAATAAAGATTTAGGTAGACCTTTAGTTCCAGTTTTAATTAGCAGTTTTTTCGGGTTTTTTTGTGGGGATGGGTGGGGGGAATGGAAAGAATATACTTAAGATTCTCTAGGAGGTAAGTCTTTCTAGGTGTGTGTGTATAGGGATGGGGTTGGGGTGGGGGATGTAAATCAGAAACACATAAATGTTCTTTTGTTGGCCTAAGACACACACACAAGTCTTATGTTGTATATTTGTATGGAGAGGGAGGCCTAGCTACGATATCTTTGAAGTGGCCAATCAATACACCAGTTAATCTTTCTTTTTCAAGCTGACATCAGGTCCTTATCAATACCGAAGACTGATACTAGTTATTACGCAGTAAGTACGGTAATCTACTTTTTCAAGGATATATTGTAGTGTTAAATATTGTGGTATATGCGTACACATAGACAATACAATATGGTAATTATACACCAGAAAAGGGCGCCTCTCTTCTATGAAAACCATAGATGCTGCATGATATTACTTATGTTGATTACATTTTGTTGGGATATTTTTTTAGGACTGTTCATACCGGCCATTCGCGAAATGCAAACAAAATTCAAATTTCGAGGTCGAGTTCTAAAATTTAACTTTAACAATTGAACTTCAAACTAGATGCAATGAATTCGATTTTTTTGCTTCTGGATCTGACTACTTTAGGGTCATGTTTGGAAGGTTGATATTTTTATCACAAAACAAATATTTGTGTGGGTTCTTTTTGGCTGAGAGTTTTAATACAAATTTCATACATGTATGTTCATTTGTCCATGTATCTATACACTATTGGTTTGAGGCTACAGACAAAAAACACAAAATTCTAATGATGTATTTTGAGTGGCACTTGGCAGATTCAGAATCAGGAAATTAAGCAGATTTGGAACCAATAAAAAAACATTGGTATGACCAAAAATCCAAGGTTCACCAAATGAATGATATTCTACCCCTGGACTATTAAAATGAAGCCAGGCCATCGGACAAAATGTAGTGCCCTGATGCTGGAATGAAAATCGCTATTTCCTGGCTCAGCTGATGGCCTAGTACCAACAAGTGCTGCCAGGTGGCACTACTGGGTCCCTCCAGAGGGCAGTCTGAGTCAGCACCCAGCAGGTTATGGGGAGGGACAACCTTTGCAGCCCCCGCCCCACACCCCTGTTCCAGGATCGGGATCCAGAGAACCAAGTTCACTGTGGAACTGTTCCTAGACATCAGTGGAAAGGAGACCAGGCCACGACCGGCTGTGTCAGCTGCTGTCTCAACCAAGATCAAGAAAATGACAGCAGCTACCAGCAGAGGCCCTTGCAATATAGCAAGGGTCTAGTTTTTATACCATTTCTCCTCGGATCAAGATATCTCTTGTTCCAAGTTCTGTACTGACGATCTGTATGGCGTAAGGGTAATGAAAGTACTTACTATCAGCAATTCCATGTACTTGTAATATCTCACACTGTATACCCACTGATATCATTTTTGTTGAACCATGTTCAATTACAATTAAAAGACATCTTACTTTTGCTTGCAGTTGCAGAATTCACTCCAGTCTTGCTATAAATAAATAACAGAAAGCCAGCGACATTTAAACAAAGTGGTGAAGGTGTTTGAGTAAATATAATTAAATTGTTGCTTAAAATTCGTCATTCATATCAAATCAAATTTTCCACAGCTGTCATACTGTCATTGATTGAGCGGCCCAGTGAATTTAATGCCAACAAATCGCCTGAATGAATGACACAAAGTAAATATATTGGGATGCGAGTAGACTATTTATAAAACAGTAATATAATATAATATAATAATGATATAATATAATACAATATCATTGATAGCACATTAATTTATATGGGTTCATTACTTTGACAGTATTATTTTGTATTTTCATTATGGATAACACCATTGCATGAAACCCTTTCAATTTTGACTGTTATTTGATTAATTAATTATTTTCTGAGATTAACATTGTTTACGTATACATAATTGTTATATATGCATGGCACTACCTAATTGTTGCAGGAATGCAACAAATAAGTTTGTCCACTGTTTCAGAGAAGACAAACACTAAGCATTGGTCCGTTCCTAGACCACAAATGTACCACCCTGAAGAGGAAGGAAAAAAAGACAAAGAAGGGGAGGAAGACAAATCCTGTTATTATAATACACTTCAACCATCATGAGACGTCGTGTTAGGTTTGTTGTGTTCCATGTTTCCTATTTTAAGTACAGAAACATTTAACAATGCCATGGGAAGGTTTATTGTCCAATGACCTTACCAACCTATGGGAAAGGTTAGTAGATGAAGCAGTAGGTGGTAGTATTAATGGCTCTGGTATACGATAGGCAACTGACTAGGGAAGGCCTAGGCAGTCCCTTATAGCTAACTGCATGGTGCCTCATTAGCCCTGCCTGTGATTGGACAGATGCAGGCTGACCAATGGGGTATAACAACATTTCTTTTCTAGATTCAGTAATATAAAGTAATTAAATCCATCAACATCACTTAATCTTATCCCATTTGAAACCTTACATTGGACACCCATACAGACATCTTGCCACTGGAAGATACCCTAGGTCCAACTGCAGAAAGACACCAGCAACTGAAACGGAGGACATAAGAGTATCATCATCACCCACAAAGGTAGCTTCAGGGACGAACACTTGGTGGCAAGAAAAACAAATGACAGAAAGACTTGAGTCCATCTTCCATGATGTATATGTAGACGATCATGAATATCAAACCCACCAACTGCTGTTGAATTGCTTTCTCAATAAACTTGAGAACCATCTTAAACAATTACATATCGCCAAATACTTGATTAAAACAGGCAGCTCAACTGAAGGACTGAAAGTGAAAACAACAAGCTTAGAATACGATGTGATGGTGGTTCTGCAGGAGAGCGAGTTTTTCAAGGAGGAAGAATCACTTCATCCGGGATATTTCAGCCTAAAGCCAATCAAAAGACACCATCCCAAAAGATACAGAAGGTATCTTGATGGTAATGGCTGCTTGCAATCTAACTTAGTGAGGTCCTATTTCAAGAAAGATGTTGTAAAGATTTTAGAGAAAATATCCATGAGAGACTATGTGAAAGTGTTGGTTCATGGCCCTGCTATTCAGCTTGATGTGTACTTGGATGTGGCAAAGCACTGTCTCTTGTTTTCACTGGATCTTGTGCCCACTTTGGAGATTGCGGGGAAGCTATTTGTTTCAAAACCATATATGTTCTTCATAGCAAATAAGGGTGCAACGAAATGCCATGAATGGATAAATAAAAGATGCGGCCATTCAAATAGAAAAATCAAAATTATTGATAACTCCCTTTGGCGATGTTCCTTTTCTGTGGAAGAAAGAAATATTTTAAATGATCCAATACTCAGCCAAACATATGAAAAAGCTGGAGTATGCATATTGAAGGCACTTAGGGATACTGACCCTACCCTGAAACCAATATCTTCCTACCTCATAAAAACCCTTCTGATCAAATCACTCTTTGTTAAAACATCATCTCATTTTGAATATGATGCACACCAACCTCTCCTTGTGAAACTTATGATTTCTTTGTCTTTGTCTTTTGCAGAAGGTAACTTAGAGAATTTCTTCATCCCAGGATTGAATCTTCTGGATATCTACGTGCAACGTGAGAACATCGCCAACCGCCTGCAGAACCTGGTGTCGTGCAAGTCAAAGCTCACACGGCTGCTGGGTAGGGTCGAGCGGGCATCCCTCTTGCCGGCGTCCTCATGTGGTTGTCTTGACAGGACAACCTGTAAGACTGGACCACTTTGTGACGCCGTCAGTTTGGATCTCGTTTCAGGTCTACCCAGCAACCTCACCAATCATCAGAAGCTAAGCATCAACCCTATGGCTTCAACCAGATGTACCAGACAGCAGACCATTTCCTTCAGATAGGATGATGTGGGGTCCCCATGAGGACGCCGGCAGGGTGGATGCCCCCTCAACCCTACCCAGCAGCCGTGCGAGCCTTGACTTGCACAACACCATGTTCCGCAGGCGGTGGGCGATATCTTTACATTACTTTGGTAAGTAAATTAAATTAAGTTGTATTCTCAGTTAACAGAATTTATCAGTCAAAAAATAATTAAATACAGAAAAATCTTTCTACAAGTTATAATATGAGTTGGATTTCTTTTGTCATAATAACTGAGAATGCAGCTTTAACCAGTTGACTAAATCAAATATTTCTATAAGTTCTTATGAAACTGTCCCTTCTCATGCTGCATGAATTACTCCCATGTTAATAGAAGACTCAAGAAGAAATTCCAAGCGATTAACTTGTTATTGTTGTAAGTATTATCCTTTAGATTATTACAATTTATATATCAGGAACAAAGATTGCAAAACCTCCTTCCTTTCCGATCTAAGAGGAGCAAAACATATTCTTGAATCAGCTTTCTACTTATATTAGCATAATCTAAAGAGAACCCTGATTTAAGGCCACTTCAGACGAAAAGTCAGGAGTCCGGAAGGAAGGAAGAACCTAAAGGTTATCTCTCCCAAATCGGCAAAAGTACTAAATTCCTCTGTATACAGTCTATGGAATAATTTACCTACCATCTCTGACAGTTTCAGAAAGAAAAGCTTTTGGAGTGCATCTTATCCATTATCTTAGAGAAAGGAACAGTTTAATTATAATTGATCGCTCTATAGTAAAAAGAAATGGTGAATCTCTATAAATGCAACTTCTATAAACAAATAGAAATAATGAATCTCTATTTATAAATGCAACTTCTATAAACAAATAGAAATGGTGAGTTTATAAGTGCAACTTCTATAAACAAATAGAAATGGAGACTTTATAAGTGCAACTTCTATAAACAAATAGAAATGGAGACTTTATAAGTGCAACTTCTATAAACAAATAGAAATGGTGACTTTATGAGTCAAATTCTATAATCAAATGCTAGCAACTGCTTTTCAACTATATTTGAGTACAAGATCTAGATGTATATATGTACTGCCATACAGTCATCCATATTTCATATACTACTTACTTTACCATGTATGTGTAATTCTCTCATTATCCACAAGGTGCCACGATTTACTTAGCACTGTTTTGTTGGAATGACTACTCTACTTGATGAATTATTTTCTCCTGGATTCAGGATTTCTTCTACAATTTTCAATGATGTATTCCAACTTCAATTCTAAAATGTTGCGATTGTACATGACCATGGACAATCATGGATAACATTAAAATAATTAGGGTTCTTCAAATGGATTGGTAATTTAACAACGCCATATTAGATGTGAAAACTATTAATAAATCTTTTTTGTGGGCAAATATTAATTACATTACCCCACATCGCTAACTTAAGGTAATGGCACTCATTGAAAAACCTGAATGATCAGAAATGAGGGACCGATTTGTCATTTTGAGAAATAATGAGTGCACTCAATACGTGGACTATCAATATTAGTGTACACTAGAGAACTGGAATACTGTGCACAATTTATGTAACCTTATTTTTCATTTTAAAAAATGTGCTCATGAAGCAAAGCACTTGTGTTCCATCATGTATATCAAAATCACGATGGCAGAGATATTGGGTTGCGAGTAAAAAATAGAAACTACAACATACCAGATGATTAGATTATTTCTTCATGTACAATTTATTTACAAACATTGATATTTACTGTACATCAAAAACTGCGCATCAGTGGTTACATGGAGGGAGAATAAATGGAAATGAAATAAATGAGCATTGACGGTTCAGTAGCGTGCATTCACTTTGTGACATTTTGAAACTATAAAGAGTCAGGCCAGTATGTACAAAATTTGGACTTTTTAGTAAATAGTTTTCACAAAATATTCGGAAATGAATTGGCTATATTTTGTTGAACCTGAAAGCTGAAGACCTGACCCTGGAAATCCTTGGACAATTATGTTACTTATCATTCCTATAGCAATGCCTACTTCACAACTATTGACCATAATAATTGGGTCAGATCTTCAGAAAAATGTACAATTCAACTTCGCCAATCTTCTCAAATAACCCAAATTTCAGACGAAAATGAAGTTCAATCTAGCCAAACAGATTGTTAGAATCGATGCAATGCCAAATATTCTCGAATTCACCTAGTATTGGTCAAATTGCAGCCTAATTCAGCAGAATTTACTAAATGTATACAGCTGCCAATTGTACATTTTCTGAAAATCTGACCCAATTATATACATGAATGTGCCTGTGCGTTTTTTTCACAATTCTGATATTATACCATACTGAGCGATGACTATAAACGGCTATGATACAAGATTCTGTGTACGAAACAAGTCTACTTTTCTTTATCGTATTATATACTACCTCCTGGTTAAATGATGATTAGGCTCTACCCTTTTAGAGTAACATAATAGAAAGATTTCGATTATACCACCATACTGAATACATCCACATGATACAAAATAAGCCTTCGATGTTACCAAATGGTATCCCTATAGATGAACAAGATGAAATGGGTTGTTCGCTATACATGCATTTGTACACAATAAGAAACATTAGGTTAAAATCACTATACAAAACACATGGTATAATTATACGCCAGATCAAAATTAATTTGCGAACGTCTCGACAACATTTATATTTTTTTATATGTTCATTTAAATCGGCATTCTCAGCTATTACGAGAAAACTGGATTTGCATGTACGTCATGTTGAATCCTGATTTGTATGGAAATTTTGTGAGTTGAATGTCGGTGAAAAAGCTATAGAACTATGTCATGTTCCGCATGGAATATTTACTAGTAATACTAGGTGATGGATGATGATCAATTTTACATGTTTCTACAAAACAAGACTTATCTTTCCCTTCATGCATTTGGTTTTTATAGATCAGTTATACAAGCTATGTATTCGTAAAAAGATCCTTGCATTTTTCGATAAAACTGTTGCTAAATATTTGTCAGACTTGAACTGAATCCATCCCAGTATGCACTGTAATAAACAAGCAGTGGCACATGCAAATCCCCTATTAGAGGAAAAGGGATAAATGAAAGATCTTCTCGACTGCCCCAGAAAATACCATGGTCGTAAAAGCCTTTCAGGTCTTCCAAGCCTCATCATTGGTGACAGCTAGCGACCACTCATGAACAAGTTCGCGAAGTAATTTTGATCGGACCATTTGAAATAATTGACATTGAGTAAATGGTATGAGTTATAACAAAGAATGGTTAAACGTAGCGAAGAAATCGCCAAAAACCCTCCAGATTATTGTGCGATAACCAACAGTATAAAATGGTAACATTTTCATGGTAGCCAACAAAACATAAATAGCACTAACGAGCTGAACAATATGGGTTTTTATCAATTTTAAGGGACTAATATAATTACTTTCAAAGCAGTGAGATCTGCATACACTATGGCCGATGAAGTCATAAAAATAATTATTTTATTAACAGAATATCAAAAAGAAAAGATCCCCGAGCGTGAATCTGGCGTTGACTCATTTCTAAATTCAGAGTCGGTCCTTCACCCGAAGTACGCCCGATACTGAAGTGACCGCCATCTTGTATCAAGCGTAAATATATGCAGCCAAGAATAGTGAAGAATATTGTTGACATGAAGTTGAATAGGGGACTTGCATAGCCGCCATTTTGAATCTTGATCCGCATGGAATTATGGGACTAATGGTACAGTCTAAAATCTATAGAAAACATGGCATGTTCAGAATGGATTATTTATCAATGCTTTATGTCGATATTTATGTGTTTTACATGTTTCCACGACTCAAGTCCCCACCTTTCCCATCATGCATTTGGCTTCCATAGGTCATTTATACAAGCTCCCATATTGGTGAAAACATTCTTGTAATTTTCGATAAAAATGTTGCCAAATATTTGTATGTCAGATTTCAACAGAATCCTTCCCAGCATGCACTGCAGTAGACATGCGCAGTGAGATATGGCACTCCCCTATTCAACATTGACCGAACACAAGGCATGTCAACAAGACGGTGGCTTACCGACCATTATTGTTATAATTGTTTGGTGAACTTTTTGTTATAATTATGTTTGGTGAGCTATTTTCGCTTTACCACATATACCAGAATACAGGACTTCCCAAAGCTAAAGTGGACTCAACCGACAACACTGAATATTGGTCCATAAAACGAGAGTATTTTCACAATATTATTATTCACAATTAGCATTTTTCTGATATCATATTATATCAAACATCGTCAGGTAAATGCAACATACATGATTTCCACAGAATTAACTACCTCCGACTATAATATATGCAATTTCAAAGTTACCAATTATTATCTATTTATCGATGGCACATGGATCTATGTAGAAAATGTCAATAACAACCTGATAGCACAAGACTTATTTCAGGTAAAAGATGCTTTGCCTAAGAAGCAAGAGCACATCGCCGATGGATGATGATCAATTTCTCCTAATATAATATATCGATTGTCACTAATGACCAAAGTGGTACCATTTCCTAGGATCATGGGATCTTTAACAACCAAATCAACATTCACCAACTAACTGGATGACACAGACATGGATATTCTGTGTTGTAGATGCTCCCCATTAAACTATTTTATGAAGATTTGGACAACTCAAGATACATGTATCGCGATGTTTCGGGGAATGGTTTACACCGAAACAGCCAAGAGTCATACGATAACATGCTTCTAGAAAATGGCTGTTCGCTGTTGGATTTTTGTTTAGTCCTGGGTGTAGTCGACTAGTAAAAACGGCGTGGTGGGTACAGGCCTTATATTCTATCAATATCAGGCCCAAAATGTGTGATCTGAAGCATGATGTAACTAACCCAGAGAGCACCTACAACCTACAGCACAAAATCCACCATGTCTCTGAATTGATACATCTACTGATTCCTTACCCTGTCTGAACAAGACTTATGGTTAAACCCACAAGGTCAAACCTCATTGACCTTGATCTTATGGTTGTTATTATTAGCTATGAGGTGACCTTTGGCCGGGTCAGGTCACCTGCGGGTCACATGGGGCGTCCATTTGAGGGAGCCCTTGTCTATGTACTTGTGGTCGGGCTTGCGTTGGGCCTTCTTGCGCGAGTACTCGTCGATAAGGTCTTGGCGGCGGAGGACGAGGTGTTTGCCCTTCCAGTACTTGAGCATTCCCAGCGCCTGCAGCGTTGACACGATGTCATTGGCGTTCACTGCAGTCTCCTGGCTCAAATCTGGAAATAAGTAAATAAACAAGACATAAGTTTCCGATTTATCAAGCAGAAAACTGGATGTTTGTGTGTATGTGTGTGGAGGGGGAGGGGGAGGGGGAGGAGGAGGAGGAGGGGGTTATTTTATTTTATAGGCAACTACCATCCAGAAACTGAAAAAAATCTATTGTGTGTCTATTTCATAATAGAATAGCAGTTGTTTTAAACAGGAGAAATGTAAATTTTAAAAGGTTTTCTGGTTAGGATGACTTTTCCTGCTTTAATTAGTTGGGTTTTTTCCCCCCAAGAAATCCTTTTAAAAGGGAAGGTAAAAAAAACCTTTATGTGATGTAAGATTTTTTAGGGGGCGGTGAATCGGAAACACACCAATTTTGTTTTTGCCTTATATAAGTTGTTTATTGCCATATAGCCATCAGCTGAGTCCCAAAATGTGGCTAGAAAGTGATTTTTGTTCCAGCATCGGGGGCACTATTTAATATCAGCAGTTTCCAACTCTATATAATAATGTTTGTATATGGCAAAAGTTGTCCTTGGGGCAGAATATCATTCATTTGGTTAAACTTGAACTTTGTTATCATACAAAGTTTCTTGATTTTTCGAATTTGCCTAGTACCACTCTGTATAACTCTTGAAGAATTTTAATTACAGACATTTGAAAAAAAAAAAGTTATTATCTTTACTTACTAACGGTAACCAAAAAGATTATCATTTACTAATTTAGATAAAATTAAAAAGAAATAAATTTAGTAATTCATTTTTTTCCCAAAAAAAATTTCAAGGGTTGCCAGGCCCCGTGGAGAGATCTATATGTTGCGGATGAGGAGGACTTACCTTTGATGGAGATTTCCCTTCCCTTGTAGATATGGAGGTAAGCCAGCAAGACGTCCTTCCAGTAACTACGGTAACTGATGAGTCCAAGATCAGACAGAGGGCGTTCCGGAGAACCCACCTTCTCTTCCACTTTACTCAATAAATAACCTGCAAACAAGTTGTTAGAAATCCATTTATTTAAGTGACAAGCTCACATAATACTCCGCATATAATATGATACATACGTCTCCTTGCATACTTTGATGTGACCAGTGACCTCTCTCCACCAAAAAAATATAAAAAATGTCACCTTGGGTTCATCTGAGTTGAAATATTTTGACATTAACATTTAGTATTTTTCATTCATTTTCGTCTACATTATTAGAAGATACAACTTTATTTCAAACTGAAAACATGATGTAACCCAAACCTCAATAGACTGATCAGAATCATTATTGTAGACACACATTGTGTAATTACGTGTACAAGGAAGTTCTTTGAGTAGAGAAGGTAGAATTAGATATTACGTAACCAAGAGAAAAATAAAGAAAAGCATAGTCTGGAAGAACTCTTTTTGAGATGACATCAACCTTTTTGTCGAAACTACACTCTTAGACTTATGACAAATAAAGATTTCTCTTATTGTATACATTTTTTGCTCTCCACCCTGTCTCAGATTTTCCAAAACAAAGCTAAATATTCCACACACGGGCGACCAAAAATGAATTTACAGTCGTATATGAATACACGACCAGGACTCTCTTTATAGATATACACAGCTGGTAATCTGCCGACGCAAACTTATCTTAAAACCACATATCTAAGTAAATTTAAAAATATTAAAAGTTTTGAGAAAATCTCTTGATTCTTGCCATTCAATACATGCTGAATCTTGAGGCAGTATTCGAGAAAACGTTGTAGATATCCAATGGTACATAGAGAGAGTGGCACGAGGTACTAGTTATTGAGTACAGACTAGGCTTAGAGTTGAGGGAGTCCCTCCAAACTGAGGGAAACCTCTCGCTCCTGACAACAAAATCATTAAATGCTATTAGAATCCCACTAGGACGCCTACTCCAGGCCCAGGAAAGCCATTAGCGCAGTAGGCGTCCGATCACTAGCATACCATTATTACCTGACCTGAGAGGCTGTGAGCCTAGACTGAATATTCAATTACTAGTACCGAGTTCACTATAATGACTATTTATTAGAAGCCTCTTGCATAGAAGAATAATGAAATATAAACCTTTGTTTTGAATCGTCATGAAGTATCTAAAAGCTAAAAGAAAAGCCAATTCCAATATACGATAACACTATTTTTCTCGCATCCACATTATCGCATCTCTGAAGTGGAATCAGACATGGCGAAACCTGCCGGATCACGGTATTTGACTGGTGAGACACATTGGTCCGACTGTCCAGTAAAAATATTGTATCAAATCTTAGGAGGACCGGTGAACGTTCCTTTTCACCGAAAGTTTTCGCTATGTCTGTGGAATGCGCATTATGTGGGTCAGATTTTCAGAAAATGCACAATCTACATTTCTACACATCTAATCAATTCTGCTAAATTACCGTGAAATTCGATAAATACTAGGTATATCTGAGTATATTCTGTATTGTATTTATTCAATAAATCTGTCTGGTTATGTTGAACAATATTTTGAACCCGATTTTCCTCTTAAATTTGGGTTATTTTAGAGGATTGGTGAAGGCCAATTGCACGTTTTCTGAAGATTTGACCCATAAGCATGCATGCATGTATGCAGAAAAAAGAATACAACAAGTACTTACTGAAGTCTATAAGCATTTTGCCATAGCCTTTCCGCATGTATGGCGGCAGTGTGAGAATACACGACACGTTGTAGTTTAAGAAGGACTGCTTCTCCTGGAAAACACAAGAAGCAAATGATAAATATTATACTGGTAAATGACCTGACTGGCAGGCCGGTAAGATGATTCAAAGACACTGCAAGAATACTGATATCAAGGACTAGGGCGAAGACAACATGTTGGAAAATGAGAAAGTTGTGAGAAGAAATTATCATGACAAGTTCGATTACATGAACCTTACACATGAACATTAGTGGGAATTCAATGACAATTGGTTAACCACTAGAGAAGAAAAGAAAACTAAATTAAAAGAAAACGGAAAAAAATATATATCATGGGGCTTGGGTCTCATTACACAAAAAATAGGAAGAATTATTTATCATTATTGCGTATGATTTTCCTTAACATATTATGACGAACGTCGGTCTCGGTGTACATAAAGGAAGGTAAAAAGCCAGAGTGAATCGGCCCGGTCTTCCGAGTAAAAGAACCTTACCTTGGAGAAGTAGCCAACCATATGACAGCCTTGGTTGTCTGACTCGGTCATGACGTAGAAAAGGAAAGGCTCAACGTCATAGTAGAGCGTCTTGTGGTCGAGGAAGAGCTTCGCCAATAAACACAGATTCTGGCAGTAAATCTGGAATAAACAATACAAGATTATAGAGGATAATTATTTATAAGATTACTCAATGTGTCTGAAATGAAAATAGAATTAAGCATTCACCAAGCAATGTAAAACTTTGCTTTCATACAATAGGTTGTCTGAGACCTGAGTTAATATCCCACGTAGTCCATTTAGACTTAAGTGTTTTTGTTGAAATTTCTCCTCAAAACTAAATGGGGGGGTTGGGGGGGGGGGGATAAAATAGGAGGTAGAATAACGCTATGGAACTAAGTCGAGAACCAACTAGAGAACCTGGACTACACACGAACCAGAATAAACAACAAAAAAGGTGTGTACTGTTGTAGTGTCTGCTATTAGTTATCAATATTTAATTATCATCTAAGGGACTAGTCGGGAAAGACCAAGCAATCTTATTTGAAAACAAATATGGGATAACATTTCTGGAATATGTGATGATCCTATTTCCAGAAAGAAACCGTGGAAAGAAATCAGAACGGTTGATTCGAAAGCAATGCACAACAGCAGGTACATACATATTTTATATTTTTTAAATGAAATTTGTCAGTTCTAGGAAATAGGAAGCTTGAATGTTTCACTTTCAGTCACGACAGATTTCTACCTGGCCGACGCCCACTTTAAGACTTTTTATAATAGTTCACGCCCACCTGTCTATCGAAAGAATTTCCAAGAGACAACAATGTTCATTAGCTTATTCAAAGCACCAATGGTCGGTACTTCCCCTTTTTAAAACTGATTATTGTAATGTGTATCCAGATCGTAATTAGTAATATCAAACGTCAAGTTTTCGAGCTAGCCAAGACTTATAATGATCAAAAGAAAAAAATCCTTTCTAAAATGATACTTATAAGGGTCAGGATTAGAGCAGGAGTACTTTTTACAAGATCATTGGTTTGATAGCAACTCTAAACGCAATGACAGAAACCATTCGATGAATTTGTTTATCTACAGGATAGCTTTTGTTTGTTTGATGTTTTATGTATTGAAGTCATCATATCTGGGTCTGCTGGGACTGGACTGCCCTCTGGTGGACAGTAATGTTATTACTAGCTAACTAACGGACAGACAACTAACACTAAAGGAACTAGTTACCTGCTCTATTTGTTTTTAAAAATTAAATAAATCCTTTATAAAGGCGGTCTCAGTACTGTCTTGGCCTCCCTCAATTCTCTTCGTTTTTAATGTTTAATGTCACTGTCCATCCAGTGGAGGCCCAACAACTCCTTTTATTAAACGTTCTTAACAATTACAGTATGATCTTCTAATCTAGTTCCAAAATGTCTTTATATTTTCATCTATGCAAGTAATATAGGGATGAAGCAGGTACAAGATATCGAGTGTTTGTGTTATTCATCATCCCACTTTTATTTCAAGCATAAATCATTAATTAAATCGATTTATTGTAATCTCTGTAAAAAGCTAGGAATATGCGCATGTATTTTGTACATTTATGGCAAGGTAGAAAATAGAACTGTGGAGCTGACGTGAGATCAAGATATTGAGTTTTTTTTAATCCTGCAGCCATTGTGGAATGCACCATTTCGCAAGTACTCAGAATTTCCCAGGCTCGAGGGCAAAGAGCCTGGAAGATTCCATGGATCCAAATGATTAAGGGCGTCCTCCACTGAATTACAGTTGCAAGTCTATAGACTGACGAGTGATCATTCCAATAGACAGTCATTGTCAGTTTAACTTACCTTTCCCCCCCCTCCCCCTCTTATATTTCATTCTTCCTTTTGTTTATTCGTTCTCCCTTTTTACTCAATGAATCTTTTCGTCACTACTACCACTGTCTTTTAGTGGGGGTCCCTATATCAAAATTATATATAATTATCTTTATTGACATGTATTAGAGAAGGCATATTAGGTTTTAACAGACAGCAGTAACATGTAGGGCGTCAGGAAATGTACAATCGACAGCTCTAGAAACAATTTAGTAAATTCTACTAAATTAAGGTAAAACATGATAAAATATTTGGTATATCCGAGTATATTTGTGTTCGGTCATGTTGAACTGTATTGTGAACTTAATTTCTGTCTTAGATTGAGGTTATTCGGGAGGATTAGGGTTTTCTGGCCACTACACCCCACATGGGATAGTGGAGGACACCCTTTACTAGGCGCTACCAATAGAGCTCTGACTCATTCAGCGATGGGGGCAGGTGGGGGCAGATGTTTATAGTGCCCAACTGGAGGCCTATAACCACCGATGTACTCTGGACCAAAGATAGTTCCAACAGTGATAACTCCTACCACTAGACTTTCTACAGTCCCCGAGTTATTCTTTAATTGTACAGGTAAACAAAATGGTTGAAGAGTTAGATAGAATTATACCAGAAAGCTATCAACTATATATACGGGGGTTAATACAGTTAAGTCTAGAGCTAAATGTATGAAGATACTGAGTGAATGGTAACAGGTAGATAACACTAGTCACCATAGATAACAAGTACACACATATCTATTTTAGACGAGGGAAATAGTGAACTGGAAAGATGGGATGGAAATGGAGATGAATGCAGGAAACAAACCAACAAGGAGACGGCGCAAAGATAAACAGAGATGACGCAAAGATAATCAACAGCGGCTCATCTTCATTATTATGCATTATCACGAATTAAACACAAATAAAAATTGGAAATAGACACGACGGATATATCTACTAACAGAAACACACAAAATAAACTTGCGCAAAAGTAAACAAATATGGTCTATTTCCATACCCCCCCCCCCCCCCCCACACACACACACACACACCGGCAAAAAATAATAAAAATACAATAAATAACTATGAATTAAAGAACAATTGTTCACCTATTAAAGAATATCAAAGGTGAATCTTTAGGAAGAAATAGACGAAAGCTAAGACCTGTGTCAACAATAGCACTAGGTATTCCCGGGACTTCCCCACAGCCGAGGGTATAGTGAGAGCAGGAGCAACATTCAGGCACAACTATCAGATGACAGAGCGGACAACACAGACGCACCTCGCACCAGACGTAAGTCCAACTTTGATCGCTCTCCAAGGGCAGAATTTCACCCCCTTTTAGATTATTTTGTATTCGTGGCCGTTTATCTTAATATATTATTTCACCGTTTTTCAGGCTAAAAAATATTTGTTTATGTTGTTTTTCTCGGTTAATGTTCATTCATTCAAATATAGTCAGTTTCTATCAGTGAAATTAGCCTTATCGCATCCAAAGTTTGATTGATAAGGGAAAGAGCTGAGTGTACAGATTGATTGTCTAGTGGGGAGCTTCCTCAAACTAGCATAGACAAGTGAAGGACTTTGTATTTAAACAGAACGCTTGGTAGATATATAAACAAGTCTTTACAACTCCAGTCTAGGCTCAGAGATGACAGTCCCTTCAAACTTAGGGAAAGCCTTTCGCTCCAAACCACAACATGTCATTAGAATCTCATTAGGACACCTACTCATGGGCTAGGAAAGCTAAAGGCCTAGCCATGAGAAGGGCACAAAACGCGGTTGGAGGGAAATATGGCTCATGTATATATTTTAGTATGTCCGGATGAGCATGAAATCCTCCTTTATTAAGGAGTTAAGACCCTCCGACTTGACTATATACACATATGGCAATACAAGTTTCAACAACAATATATTATAGGCTTTACTTGTGCTATACATACATATATTCCTGTACGATGCACAGGGCCGACCATGAACGTCCATAGTTCGTTGGGCAGAAACACTTTCCCAAGAAACCCAGGACGAAGGAAAACCCCCACCAAAGTCAGACTCAATGAATACCTTGCAGAGCTGGATTAGTTGTGAGGTGTGTGGGTAGAATGGTAGGTTGTGAGAGAAATGGGTGTAGGGACTGCCCCAACTTGAACTAGAACATTCATTGACGTACCACTGCCATAACCAGTTTTTAGTTTTGTTGTATCATATTTTACCAGGCTGTTTAGTTCAGCTCCTATAGATGGTCTTCCACTACCTTCAGGGGTAGTATACCACCATCTATTGCTGTATTATGTTTTACCAGGCTGTTTAGTTCAGCTCCTATAGCTGGTCTTCACCTAACTCCTGGGGTAGTATACTACCATCTATTGCTGTATTATGTTTTACCAGGCTCCTATAGCTGGTCTTCCACTAACTCCTGGGGCAGTATACTACAATATATTGTCGTATTATGTTTTACCGGGCTGTTTAGTTCATCTCCTGGATCAATGCATCTTAAACATCAGGGATGAAAGAGGGGTCATGGCAAAAATACTGAAACATTTCTGGCAAAGGGAAAAGCATCCTTAGGGCCATCCATTAAAAAAATACTGATTTCAGTAGAAATACTGAAGACTTTCTGTAAACATGAATAGTGCTACAGACGGCCATACACTTTGAAAACCCAGTCAGCAAGGGTAGAGGAGAAATAGCGCACCCGCCGGCTTCAAATGCACAACACTCACATGCCTCTGGGTCCAAAACCAGCATTTTATACCACTGTACCACCACCTAATAACCCCCATCTCACACTATATATATTGCATTTTTAAAAGGCGTACAAAAATGGACAAACTACCTCTACATTGAAATGAAAGTTATACATTTGCAAAGATTTAAAGTTTTTAGCATTTTTACAGGAAAATGTTCACTCTCGATCGTCTTGGAAAACTTACTCATACCGGTATAAATTGTTTCAATTAAATTTCTGATTTGTTAATGATGTACCATTCTTGTAATAGTATCTTCAGGAAGAGAAAATTGAAAATGATTTGTATTTCAATTTTATATTTTGCAGGAGGCAACAAATTGCTAAAGGGCCAACAACAATGGGGCCCCAGGCGGAGGGACCTGGCCCGGAGAGCAACTTATACGAGTAACGGAACATTGGGAACATGGCAAGGTGAGGACAAAGCATCCCACTTCCGTATAATTCTTATTAGTAAACACCCACAAAAGTTTAAGAAATATGCTAAGAAATACTAGATTTGGTCTGATGGAAGGTTTATCGATTGGATGACTCAGCTCAAGAGATTTGAAATTGTACCCATTACATCATATCTGTTCTGTATATATTTTGTAAAGAAAATAGTAGTGAATCCCTGTCAGTTATTGACGAAAGGGACATTTCCACTATTAAATTACAGTGAGAGATACAGATTGAGAAAGAAATCCGAAGCTCCCGTTAGCTGGAGAATCACCCCCCCCCCCCCACACACACACACAACCCCTTATTTCAAACAGTGTTGTTATACACAAATATCAGTGGCCTGTAAGGATATATCAAATAATACAACTTGGATATAAAACTGAGAAACCCTACAATGAACTGTTACTGATGACCATAATTTAAAATATCTTTGGAGATTATTTCGAGCACGCAGGTCACATCACTTAAGAATCTATGACTCAAATCATATCACCTGATTACATTTTTTAAAGTATACTATTTTATTTGTGCAGGTCATGTAAAATGCATAAAGAAAGGTCACCACAATGGGGAACCCGATCGCCCCCTCCCCTCAAGGAAATAAACATTTCCCGGATAAAAATCTAAGCCTAATAAGGTGACAGTACAAGAGCCAACCCTGACAAGATACTCAAGACTCACAAACGTTAAGCCCTCCCGCAATAACAAGTCCAAATCGTTAATAGACGATAGAAAACTTAAATCCAATAATACCAGGCCGATATGGCCATGGGTAGGGAGGGCATGGAAACTGAGGGGAGGGGGAAGAAAACAAGTCCGGAGATATCTACGGATCAAAAGCTGTCTTCTTAACATCAAGAAGACAATAGGATATTCCAGGAAATGGAATGAGAATGTATTATTTACATCAACATCCTCCAGACCGCCACCTTACTTGGAGAGATGCCATCAATTCTGGAATGGTTCCATAGAACATCTTAACATGGAAGATCCCCTAGGAAGAACAGTACCTAGGGCAGTGGGTGACGCCCCCAAAGACCCAACGGGCGTGGCTTCTGACATTCACCCCATACAAACAAGCCCACTTAAAACCAAAGACGCAGGGGAAAGATCACTGGAAGACTTTTTCACACAACAAGTGCACATCCCTGAAGATCACTTCAAGACACACCAGGAACATTTTGATAAGTTTATTGTTGCCTTAGAGCAGGAACTTATTAACCGATGCCTCGTGAGAAGCATAGTACGAACAGGCAGTTCTTACGAGGGACTCAAAGTGAAAACAAGTGATTTTGAATACGATATAATGATCATTCTGACAGGAGGGGAAGATCTAGCAAGTGTTGAATCAGATCATCCAGGATTCTTCAAAATAAAGCCCCTGACAAAACTCAATGAGAAGTACAAATCTTGCGAGAATGGAAGCAACTACTTGTTAACAGACAAAGTGAAAAAATACATAACAAAAAAAATAACTAACATCATTGGAGAAAACAAAGGCTGGGAGTCGAGCATAAAGTTACAAGACCACGGACCAGCAATTCAACTTGACGTCTACGCCGATGGGCAGTTCAGAAACCTGCTGTATTCGGTGGACTTAGTGCCAGCTTTTGAAATAGAGGGCAGTCTGTATGTAACGAAGGCATATCACAGACATATCTCACCATGCAGGAGAAGGACCAACACGAGAGAGAAGCAGGGACGTGGTAAAATTAAAAAGACCAGGAAGGGAACACAACGCGGTATTGAATATGTCCGAGACCTGGAAAACAAAAAGAGAGAAAAAGACACTTCGCTGTGGCGCTGTTCCTTTTCAAGAGAAGAGAAAGAGCTACTTAATAACTCGAACTTGGTAGACAACAGAGCTAAAAAAGCTGCATGTACTTTTAAAGCATTGAGGGATGGCGACCCAACGCTCAAACCAATGCCATCCTACTTCATCAAAACTCTACTTCTAAAAGAACCACACAATATGCAATCGCAGACTACTGGTAGTTTTTGCGATGTCCTAACATATCTTATGCAATGTATGAGTTCAGCGTTTGCAGAGGGCCACCTTGAGCATTTCTGTGTTCCAGGGTTGAATTTGCTCCGGGATTTTTCACCCAAACTATGTGAAAATATCTCCAACCGTTTATGGAATTTGATGGCTCACAGGTCTAAGTTGGAGAGCCTCGTCAGTAGAATCGTGTTCTTGTCCGGTACAAAAGTAGGCCAGTGTGCCTGTCAGTTCCTGACAGAGGTCACAGATTTGGCAGACCAAGTCACAACTTTGGTGGACCAGGTCCCAAAGTTGGCAGACCAGGTCCCAAATTTGGCAGACCACTGTCAGTAGTTACTAGTGACACTGGCCCAGCTTTTGGCTGGAGACAAGTCTTGATTCTGCTGCTTGAGGAAATCCAACTTATTTCTGTGAGGCAAATTCCGTCTATGGTTGGAGACATCAGTTACATAGTGTAATAGACAGCGAACCATATTTATGTTAAGTACTACTGCACTATGTAAAAACGTGTCTTGATTTAGAGTTGGTTAAACCAGATGTATGTATGAACCCATAACTTGCTTTTACTCGTTTCAGAAAAAAAAAGTTCCAGAAATTGTTGTGATGGCGTGAGAAAATGCAAAACTCACCTTACGAGCTTTGTTAAAGAAATATATGATGCTCGTACCCCTGAACTATATGCTGCTAAGACACATGTTTCAGCACAAGCATAAAAAGTTGCCACCAACAGATTCAATAGCTACTTTTATTTATACTAAAATATAGTAAAAGCAATTTGGGGTAATTAATGGTAGTATTGCCACTCTAGACACTAAAAAAATAAAAAAAAAAAAAATAAAAAAAAATGGAGCAAACATAAGGAACACTGTAGGGGTCCCACATATATGGTTGAGTATGCAGGCATGTGTGATTGAGTATGCAGGCATGTGTGATTGAGTATGCAGGCATGTGTGATTGAGTATGCATGCATGTGTGATTGAGTATGCATGCATGTGTGATTGAGTATGCAGGCGTGTGTGATTGAGTATGCATGCAGACCGCTACATATCGGTTTGCATGCATGCCTGTCACGCATGTATGCATGCCTGTCACACATGTATGCATGCCTGTCACGCATGTATGCATGCCTGTCACGCATGTATGCATGCCTGTCACGCATGTATGCATGCCTGTCACGCATGTATGCATGCCTGTCACCCATGTAAAATGAATATCATCGTTGATATAAAGTAACTCAATTAGTAGTTTTCTCAAAATGAGCTTATGTTCCTATCGCAGGCATGACCAAATACCGTATACACAAGTCCCACTCATGACTTAAGTATGTAGATTGATTAATCAATTTCCTCGCGACACTTCTAGTGGAGTTAGCATATCAGGATCCACCAGTCAAGTTAAATAAAGTAAAGTACTGGGCGAGAATCTTGAACACAGCCAGCAATCTATTTTCTCAGAATTATGAGCGTAGAAATAAAATGAAAAAATAATAAATAAATACATAGGAATTGTTGGTATGATAAAAGCCTATGAAGTAGTTCTTGCTTTAGAAATTGAAATGTATAATTGCTTATTGTTGATGAACAAGTTACTTCAAGAATATTGTATTAATTTTGCGCCCGGACAAGGATTAATTCCTGTCAAACCCAAGGCTTATTGCTGATGGGATTCCGTTATCATAGTATGAGTACCTACACTTAGGAGCAACATCAAAGTGATTTCTCGATTTTCACAAACGTAACCCAAGCTTATCAATAAGGGGTTCACGCAATTTGTGTAGTTCGCGAAAATATTTTGATTCTGCCATTTGTTATACCAATCGTATAATAAAAAATAGATAAGACTTCTTATACTTTGGTTTGAATTCCAGATGAGATTCCCTTGAAAAAATGGTTAGACCCTTAGAAATACTGGTCTTAAATGTTATCATTTAATCTAACTATTGCTAATAATATACGTCAAAATTGTGATTATGTATACTGTAAATAAGTCACTATCACGATGTATATTTTATGTTAATGTATGAAATAGATTGAGTGAGAACAAACCTTATAGTGAAATTTAGTTGCATTTTTATTGTCGACCCTTGACGTGTTTCGCCATAACTTAAGGCTTCTTCAGAGGGTCATGAAATATACATGAATACTGATATTACTAAAATTGATTTTGTCATTTCGAACATGTATTGTACTATCTAAAATCTAAATGAAACTATTATTTAACAACTACGGTATTGTGTCTTTACCTCATAGGTAAAGTTTTATGTTACAACGACGGTCTCTACAAAACCAAGCAAATACATTTGTATCATTTCATTTCGATCCACTTATAACACATCTCATCTCATTCCACTATATCCAAAACAACGCTGTATTTTTATTTGATTAAACTAAGCTCATATTGATGTAGCGACCAGGATCGGGGTGAAAAGCAGGAAATGTATGCCTGAACCAGAAAAAGGAGTTGGTAAATGCCACTCAAATTGTTTTCTCCTGGTTATATAAATTATTTTAAAAAAATAGTTAAACCAGATTAGCATGGTTAACTTACCAAATATATAGCCTCAACATGTATCATATTATACTAATACTATGTAGTATATTGTAGTGTAATAGTTCTGCACATTGCACAATGTCAGTACAACTGAGTGGCTGTAGTTGACCAGGAGTGTGTTGCACAATGATGATAATTTATTATCATTATGCAACACACTCCAGGTTATTTAATGAACTCCCTGAGTGGTCAAACAGTGAATTTGTCTTTTGTATTCAGGTACTTAGTGCTTCATCCATATATAATGTTTAAAGGTAAATGCCAGCGTCATCAGCACTGCTGCAGGTGGGAATTCAAGGAACTAATGCATGAAAAAATAGGAGTAACACTATTTATCTAAAACTTCATCTTGAGAAAGAACATGGTTGGGTGAATACAAAAAGCAAAAAACACCCAGGATGTTATCATATTATTTCATATTTTAGGGACATCTGAAGTTTATTACCATTCACTATGGATGTCAATGGGGGAAAAGCATATATTCTCAGTTTTTACACGATTTCAGACAGACAAATGCGAATTATTTCTTGTAAATTTCTAAAAAACATAGCTGACATACTGTTTTGTCCTCACAAATCAAAAAACAGGATTAACCATACTTGGACAAATATCATTCAACTTTGAAGATGACACATGTATCCGTTTTTTAGCTCATCATTATACAAGTTCAGCTGAATAACTTTTTTTCCCCTTTAGTTCAATGACCCCCTGTTAAAATTTTTTTTAAAAAAGTGACTGTAAAATAATGTTAGCTATGCATATAATATATATGCAGATTTCAAAGGAAATCCCATGATTCAATCATCTAAAATTCTGAAAAATGTGTGTGTGTGTGTGTGTGTGTGTGTGTGTTAGGGGGGGGGGGGATTAGACAGAGTAGTGAATGGTAATTGAATGGTAGTTAATTTAAATGGACCCTGAAATCAAAACTAATTCAATGACAAATGGTCTTTATTAGCTTTTTGGGTTCCCCAACCATGTTCTTTCTAAATCCTAAGTTTAAAAATAATTCCATGATTCTTTCTTTATTGATTGAACGCTGGCATTAACTTCAAGTAATCCTAAATGAATAAGCATCATTAAATGCCGAAATATGTTCATCAGCAATAAAACATTTTGTGGCTCAATCAAAAAGTGTCATATTCGCAATAAAAATCAATTGTCGATAGAAGTCTATGAGCTTTGAAAAAAAATGAATTTCTCATCTGTTCTGCCATCTGACGAAAGGTAGACAAACTAAGAATTGTATATGGGTCGGCTCATCAGATAATGCACAATCGACAGCTCTACACATTTATTAAATTCTCCTAAATTAGACTGAACAATGGCCAATACTAGGTATATCTGAGTATATTTGGTATTGCCTTGATTCAAACAATATGTTCTGTTATGTTGAACTGTATTTTGAATAGAACCTCATTTCTGTCTTAACTTTGGGTTATTAAGAGGATTGGAGAAGGTGAATTGTACATTATCTGACGACTAGATCCAAATGAACCGAACCATGTCAAATGGGAGTATTATTTGCGATGGGATCATTATGACTGTTGTATATTAATAAAGGCAGAGGAAATCAGTTACCTTGTTTTTCTTTCCATCCACTTCAAATACCGATGTGTTCCCTTTCCGATAGATTTCATCACCGGGGGGATGTCTCCAAACGCACTTTGCCTGAAATAATAATAAATTAAGAACTGTATAATTAATAACTTATCAAAACAACTAAAGTGACGCACAAGTCAAAGTCAAGCAGAATCTTCCTGCAGACCACAACATACCACTCTCACGATGTATATATACAAAATTAAAAAAATAGATAAAACGACGTACTAGGCCTTATCCGAATTAAGATTTGGCGACTGACGGAGAGGGGCCAAAGCAGAGGGTGATGGGTAAATTTGACCGGAACAGGGGCCAAGCCACCTGTTTACATTATGTGGGTGCAGGTTCCAATGGACGCAGAGAGGGCCCCTTATTAAAAGTCATTTTAGAGGCAGAAAAACATCTAATATTGCCACCATATGAGACTAACACCATGCCCTATCTTCATGTTAATTTATTTTCCTTAGATAATTATGGAAAACAACTACTAGAACAATTTAATGTCAACAGGTCATTGGATGCACTGTATGTATGTGCATATTGAGTGCATGATGCATGCGCCTGCACTGTGTGTGAGGGTGTGTGGAGGCACACATATACCTACAGCTGTGGTCAGAGCCCCACCCACCCTCAGACTGGCCCCGCTCTATGTAAGAAATCAGTACCAGCTGTTGCTATCTTGAGCAAAATAGATAATTTCGGATGTTATTGGTAGCAAGATTATTATTATTTGACTTGCTGTATAAGAGTCTAGGCCCAAACCCTCAGATCAGACAAGAATGGTATGTCAGTGATTAGACGTCTAGTTCGCTAATCGGTTTCCTGGCCTAGGACTAGGCGTTCTAATGGGATTATAATAACAGTTTGCGGTCCTAATGGAATTATAATGGCACTTTGCGGTTTGAGGCGAGAGGCTTCCCCTCCGTTTGAAGGGACTCTCATCTTTGGGCCTAGACTGTATAAACACCCTGATTTTTTTTTTAAAAAAAAGCCTGTAGATGATAACTACTCACAGCATGGCGGCGGAGAATGGTGGCGCTCTTCATGTACTTAAGGCAGAACTCACAGACGTAGAGTTTGGGCAGCCGGGCGTACTCCTCTGGGTAGGGGGACGAGTACCATGTGTCCATCTCGTACTGACCCATCTCTAACTTCTTTATCCTGTACTCCTGCTTCTCTGACAACTGGTAATGCGTGCTCAGCTCGTATTGCTGCAAGTAAATGAGATTCATTATTCACTTATAAATTATAAAATTGTATTAATATACACCACATGGTACAAAATATTGTATATATGTATACGTTGCATGATGCAAAACCGCTTTGCCAGTAGGTATGCCTAGTAATGTCCTCGTTATTTCATATAATGTTGTTAAACGAACAATGAGAATTCATGTTGATGGATAGTGATAATGATATATATAGTTGTAGTAATCCAAACCTGTACTATCAAAGTCAGCCCAAAGATATTAATATTAATATCATAATTGATGAACAATTCACTCAGCCCAATTTGTATCATTTACTGACTGACTGACCTTTTTTTAATATATATCTGTCTGTACATCATGGAATAATGTTAATCTAACAGATTCAGTTGAAATTTATATCAACTGCTGTACATAATTGCATTTTGAAAGCTACATTTTCTGGAAATCATTTAATATACACGTCTTTTTCACTATTTTGAAATATCAATCCAAAAATATTTTCCAAAATCATCTAAATTGTAAAGAATAATAATACTCTAAGTACAAACCATTTCCTCGCAGGCCTTAGACTGGGCTTGTCTGAAGAGTTTCAAATCAAATTCTGAGGTGAGTCGATTAAGAACAGGTTCTCGACTGTTTTCATATTTGTCTCGATGTTCAAGGTGCTTCTCGCGATCTTCTTGCGTGAACTCGGGTTTCTTAGAGCGTAAGCTCATGGTCCGCCTCTTTCGCTCCTTCTGCTCTTCAGTCACAATCTTGAATTTGTGGGGGGGAAAAGAATGTATGTATAGGGAAAGAGAAGACTTGCTTTAAAGGTTTACCCCGCCAATGGGGCCTGTACTTGGGAAACCTTAAAATAGTTTTTAAGGCCTATAATTATGTACATGTATTCGGGAGAAAAATCATATTTTTTTTTAATACTTACAGGCATATTATGCCTGTAAGTTTCTCAAAAAATCAGGCAGCATTTCATATTTCTTAACAAATATTTTCTGCAAAGATTTTCAGGGTAAATCTACTCTTGCCTACCGCGATATAAAGTTTGAAACAGTCCAGATGTAGTAAAGGGTAATTTTACAGGAGCTTTTCCGCTGAACTAAATAACCACCCTATTTAGGTGACTGAACTATGTCAAATGTACTTACAGCTTTTCTTAAATCCTTTTTGTCGCCTTTATTTTCTTGGAACTTCCGCCGCTCAGCAGTGATTGCCTCTCTTTCTGCACATCGAATCTGAAAAAGCAACACATTTTTAAAAAGATCTCAACAGCATCAGTTTTATTAAGTTAATTTAAAGGATACATCGAATGTACGGGGTCATTCATAGGCGGCATTTGGATGAGGGCATGACATTTTTGCAGGGAAACCTATTTTCTGTGGTTCCCAAAATAAATAATTTAATTAAGGATTTTCAAAAGGGATGAAATTGGCAAATATAGGTTGTCTCTAATATGTACAGTAGGGTATACACAATCCTAATAAAATGCTTTAATATACTAGAATTTCTAGTATATTAAAGCATTTTATTAGGATTGTGTATAGTATCTCCGGAAGTTCTCTTGTTAGAGAGCTAGGTTTAGTGTTACCCTTTACATGTGTCTCAGAAGTATAACGAACCCACTGAAGCTCCATCGAAATAAAAAAAAACCGCTCCCCATACCAATAAGTTAGCCCTTCAAGGTATCTAATGTCAAAGTATCAGGTATCTAATGTCAAAGTAATGTTGAACGAGGTGCTCGCTCTCCTGTCACTGTGCTACCCCCGAGTGAATCAAAATGCTCTAATATGTGACGTCAAACTGGGTATGGCATAACTGAACACTTGTTACAGGTAATTGCGAGATAATGCAAGCAATGTATCGAGTACAACGCTAACATAAATGCATATTAAGAGGTCACTATGTCACGTTATGCATAGATCATGAACACCAACCCTGCGGGATTAACGTAAGAAGGGCTGTCAATATGTTTGGATTCCCTATCCTCTTCTAGGCAAATTTGTCAAATTCATATATATAATCAGTGTATGTTGTTTGCCTTATTTTGCTTTTTCTTGAACTTGAGAATACAATGAGGCAACACGGGAAAGTTTGTGGGGAAATAGGGGCCATCGTCAGAATTATAAAGTTAGAGGAAAATTTATACATTTTGGATGTATATGTCTAATGTCAAAGTAAGAAAAACTATAGCAGACCTTGCACTCCTCGGCAGACATGTTGTGATAGAGCGGGCAGGCGGACAAGGTTCTGTGAGTTTCATGCTTCCCCGTGATGTGACCTATGTTGTAAGAAGGGGAAAATGTATTGTATTTTAAAAAGGAATTTCTTTTCATAACACATTATATCAAACACGACATTAATACACTATGATTTGTATGCGCCCATGCTGTATTACCAGTAGCTCTACTATATATATGGGGTGCAGGACAATTATAGCACTTGTTCGGATTAGTTTTTCTTTCATCTTCTATCTCTTAGATACTTTTGGTGTTCCTTTTTATTAAGGGCAAAAGTTATATACAACTATGAAAGTGACTAAGTTAAATATTGTTATATAACGCGATGAAAGCTGAACTATTGGTTATGCATCGATGTTAAACTGTACATGTCTTTGGTCAATATAACAATGACAATTCCTACCTTTGGAGTCACAGCCAGGGAGTGGACAGCGGCCGGCATAGTCCACCGTGTACTTAAGCGTCTCCTCAGCCACCACGCGAGCGGCTCGTCTCTCATAACCTGGCATTACAATAATATAGACATGGTAAGTTTCTTTCTTTTTTTAAATTCAGGCCAAACTTTTCACAATAAGGACTGTCCTTAGTTTGAGCCTATCAAATCAATTACAAAAAATAATAATAAAAAACAAAATGCCTAAGGGATGGAGCGGGAAGCAGTATTGGAGTGCATTTGACCATGCTTAATCCAGCAGATTTTGTTGATATTTATTTCTCTGTTATTTGATTAAAATGTACTCAAACAGGAGAGATTTCTTAATAAAATTCAATTTGTGTTGTAATCCATTCGGTTTTGTTGACATCGATTTCACATTCAAATTAGTACATGCTGTTTTTTCTGCATGGGCAGCAGAAGAGTGATATCTCTGTTTGGGACTATTTTTTAGAATGGACCGTCTCGCAAAATCATCGAATTCCAAAATATTGTCATGTAAGGATATTTTTTTTTCACTATTTTCTAACAAATTACTCTAATGAACATATTCATAGGGGTGATGTACTATTGTTAGCACACTTTATTAATTCCATATCAGCTTCAAGTCTGATCCGTCATATCAGCCGCAGGACTGCGCTCTCAGTACGAAGTCAATGGACATGTATATTGAACACATATTCAAAGGTGAAATAATAATGAACAGAGGGAAACCGGAACGTGATCTATACAATATCTGGGATTAGTAGCCCTTTGCCAGGCAGACAAATTCATGGATTAAGTAGAGGCTGAGGCGACCAACCCAAATGAAAAAGGTGTTGCTGTTTTAGTATTTAGTTTAGTAGCAATGTGTCAGTTATTCAAAATATTTTTAAAAAGACTTTATGAGGTCATAACAGTGGTAGCACCGGAGGGGTAACGACGTAAAACATATTCTTTTTAAAATGTAATGGTGGGTAAATCTCCAGAAAATACTGATCTGACTGGCTTTAGTGAAGCATTTTATTTTCGTTACTTAGCCCTACGCGTTTCGACCTGGGTCTTCAGGGGTGTATTTTTTAAAAGTGAAAGAACAAAAGGAAAAGAAAAGACGATAAAAGAAAAGAAGAAAGCAGCAGTTGCTAAGTCGTCCTTGACAAATTGGGTTTAGATTTATAGGTGACCTTGTCTTGAAAGCCATATATAGGCACTGCTTACGCCATGATAACTGTCTAATTTTCTCCCTGCTTAGTAGGTATACAAAACATAGTCTATGAGATGAATTTAAAAATAATAAGAGGATTTGATCATTTTCTTCTTATCGCCCAAATAAGATCTCAGGTGACTGAATCTAATGAAAAACAACAAAATAACATAATACATCTTCTGTGGTATAAAGTACAGGGAAATCCAAATTGGAGCCACCAACGTATTCGTAGCATTTAAAACGACCTGTCGCTTTGCGGTGCTACCACTAATCTGAGATAACGCTCAGACTCTATGTGACGTCATAAGGTATGACGAGATTAAAGAGTATTCTCACCTGACGATTTCCATTGGATAATCGTCGGGGATTGTCCAGGTGAGGGATTATCATAGTTACTTCGCTAGGTGAGGCTAGGGATTGACACCTTGGTTGTTGATATTATTACCGATAGGATAAGATAGATGACAATTAGTGAATAGTCATGACTTGAGCGTATTCCGTCATGAATCTTGTAGGATTTCAAATTTTCGTTGCATTTGAAAAAATCCCCACAGTTATTAAACTCTTGTGGGGTTGGTCATATGGAAGTGACCACAGGGGGGAAATGGCGGCCCCTGAGTGGGTGTCGCCTGGTTACTACAGGCGTAGTGGGATGTGATGGGTTTCCTAGCACCTAGTCTGCCAGATTGAGACCGTGTGGGACTATAGATTGTAGTCTGTGCATCCATTTTCTCCCTTCAGAGTCGCGTTCAATTTTACCAGAATCGCTCTTTGCAAAGGGTCGGATGAAGCTTAAAACGCTTATTTCCATTCCGAAAACTTCCAAAAGTATTCGTAGCAATAAGAATATATTCTTGTTTTATCGTTATCAACCATAGGTATTAGTTTACCTGGCAATTAATTCCAGTGTTTTTGTCAGACATTGATAAATCAAGAGATAATATCAGTCTTAATGTGCTACAGTGAATCATTCTATACAACTGGTGTAAAAGCAGATGTAACCATTCGAATTAGCTCAGTAAAAGTTACTCGAACTATGTAGATTTCCATTCCAAAGTCCCTATTACTTCACCACAGATAGCAAAATATAACATAATATTTCCACCACAAATCTTAGTAAACAGGGATAACAGCATAATTACTATCACAAATATGCATAGGACCGAATATGAAAGTGATGTTTTTCACTTCACCAACACAAAAAGCTTCAGAGGCACTTTCAATAGCTCTAAAGCAAGATAACATATTGACGACGTAAGTGACACAGTGAACGACACTAAAGAACATCTAAGTATAATCAGTTCATGTGCTAACGTCTATTTAGAAAGAAAAATTATGAAAAAAAGAGATGCCATTCAACAGCAGAGAGAAAACCGGAGGAACTTTAATTTGCCAGTTATTGCCAAGTAGGGACTCGTGCAAACGTCTATAAATTTCAAAATCTCAGGTCATTAGGAGAATAGTATTTCCAACGAGGTCGGCAGAGCCTCAGAGCGTCAAAGCAGTTCAAAACACATTCTCCTAATGACCTACAATATAATTACAAATTAACCAGTCTAAGCCCGTTCCGATTTTCAGCACCATGATCGGGGGGTAGAGAAGAGCAGGGTGTCAAAATGACCAGGGCAGAGGGACCCTCTAACGCCACAGGGTGAGGTCTCAGCATTGAGGCTCTCTGAGAGGGACTTGAGATTAGTATAGTATGGGGAATACTTAATCAAAAATAAGTTCTAACAAATTAATTCCCCAATCATCCTATTATCACTTGAGAACTGTTTCCCGCTTTCCTAGAAATTTTAAGTCAGTCTAGGACCAAACCCTCAGATCAGATAAGAATGGCATGTCAGTGATTGGACACCTACTTCAGTAATCGATTTCCTGGCTTAGGACTATAGGCGTTCTAATGGGAATATAATGACATTGTGCGGTCTTATGGAATTATAATGGCACTTTACAGTTTGAGGCGAGAGGCTTTCCCTCCGTTCGAAGGGACTCGCTCATTTTTGGGCCTAGATTGAAGTGGTAAGAATGGTTGTTTTACTCATTCACCCACAGATAGGGTGCTCCTAATAGTTAAACACACAGGGTCGACTAGGACTGCAGGAGACATGGCACATGGCTATCAAACTTCTCTGGAACGGGCGTGGACTGTAACAGCTTTTAAAGACAACTTCACTGCTTATAAACTGATTGTTTTCCACAAATCAAAAGCCTCATTCATAAAATTCAATGAAATAGCATCTCAGAAAAATATTAAAAGGGGAAAAAAGTAATGTTAATTAAAGGACAAAATAAGTTATTATTATAACCTATGAACAAGGCGTCCTGAATGTTCTTCTCTGGTCCATCTGAGTCAGACTCATTGGCGGTCGCAGTAGAAGCAGGTGCCTTGCCCTTTCCAGATGCTTTTCCCTTTCCCTTGCCTTTGGCAGTTTTGCCCTTCCCTTTGCCCTTTCCTTTTCCTTTAGCGGAAGGAGAGGCTTGTGGTTGTAGTTTGGATGGCGACTTCTCATCTGGGATGTGAGAATATGCTTTAGTTTAGTTTTAGTTTATTAGCAAATGTCCCATGGGGTAATTAATACAAGCTCTTCTTAATTAAAGCAAGTTCATTATTAATTTTCACCAATGCCCCCGATCTTACATAAAAGCTCTTGCAAGGTCATTAATTAGTTACTGAATTAAGATAACTGCTACTAGTTAAATTCAACCTTTTCTCATATAACCAGTTATACAGGAATAAGTCAAAAATAAAACTGGAGACATGAGGGAGGCCAAATTTTACCTGTGTGGACAGCTTAATTTTATATTCAAAAACATAAAAATAGGTTGGTTTAACTGGTTAGTTACAAAGGGTTAGTCAATAGTGAGGACGAATGACATGACATGTTACCTGGATGATTTCGGCCAACTTTAACAGGTGGCGGTTGCGTTGGGGGACTTTGCCCCTGTGAACGTCTACTACTGCGCCGTATGGCAGATTCTTCATTGTCACTAGAATCGTCATCAGTGGGACTGGCATCAGAAACTGTTTCACTGTTTCCTCGCTGAAAATGACAGAGGAATGCAATGTCTAAGAACAAGTACGTGTGCGTACATGGATTCAATACACAAGTTAATGTCTCATGATCAGGGACCTGGGGGTTCCCATAGTCGAGGGAGACTGAAACTTATGAATGCTCAAAATTTGGACTTTTTAAGGACTCTTAGTGACAGGCAGGATTGTGATGTTACTGGTTGAAAATTGGAAATTTGTCGGAAAGTTTCTGACGGTTGTGTGTGTGTGTGTCGGGGGGGGGGGGGGGGGGGACTCTTGGAACTCCAATTGCTAAAGATTACTAAAGGGCCGCGTCCATGAAAGCTAGGTAACACAATTAAACCACCTAGGAGAAATGGGAAGAAACGCAGAGTAAGATGAAATCAATCTATTGGAGACTGACAATAAAGTTTAATCATGCATCTTATACCAACCACTATAATAATAGTCTATATCTATAAGTACTAGACCTTTAAAACATTAGCCTCAAATTATTTTCTGGCCTCTACATGTTATAAGTAAAATTTAAATTTTCTTTTTCTATAGTCAAAGAAGATATATGGCTCATATGTGTGCACCCCGCTTAGGTACGAATATTATGATAGACGCTATCAGGGTTCCCAGTCTAGGGAGACGGAATTTGAGGACTTTTAAAATTAGACTCAAATGAGTTTTATGATTTTTTACGAGGACTACATCACTGCAATGGTGGTCTTCCTCTATAGTACCTGGGGTGGGGATTGGTGAAATTGTAGCCACAGCCGGGTTCGAACCCACGACATGTTCAGCGCTTTAGACCACTCGGCCACCCCACATCCCCAAGCCAAGCCCAAGGGGGCCTTACTAGCTGGCCTAGCTAATTCCCAAATCCCCGAGCCTAGTTAATACGGTAGTTGGTACTAAATAGTTGTGCATTCTATGGGCCGTAGCTGAAACACCGCAGTGTCTGCGACCAGGGCCAACATTAGAGGCAGACATGTTCTCATTGAAGGACAATCTATTCTCTCACTGCCACTGGCCTCGCCCTCAGTGCCTGCATTTGAAATGGAATTGGGCGGGGATTACAATGAATATCAATACATTACAGAGTGGCAAACATTTGGCTATTTTTCTGAGATTTTGACCGTCAATCTATTTGTGCCCCAACAATATCCAAACATATGCCTTTTGCGGTCAAGATTAACTTGATTGATAGATTTGATCATAACTCTCCGTGTCTTGTTAACAAAAATAAACAAATATCTTGCCTTCTTGGAAGTCGTAAGACACTCTGTCTACGATGTTTTGTTTTTGGGTCATGGGCGATAATAGGTTACCTTTTGGATATTTTCAATAACCACTCGTAATCAGAGACTGATTGACAGAGGAAATCATAACAACACTTACCTTCCGCTTCGGCATTTCGGAGAGCGGAGTTATATCGAACAATAATCGGCAGATTTTCTAATTTTCAGTCGAGAAATATCGAATGAACCGAAGAACTGTTGCGATGGCGCGAATTCACACTGTCACGTGATCGATGTGGCAGGTCGCGAGACTCAAGATGGCGCGGAAAGGCATCATGTCTGGCTTGCAATACCTTAAACGTTCCGCAAATAAACACCTTGCTTACTATGCCAGTGAGGGAGCAAGCCCAGGGGTCATATTCTGTCCGGGATTTCAGTCAAATATGTGTGGCGCTAAAGCTCTGGCCCTTGAAGGTTATTGCCAAAGTAAAGGACTTGCTTTTGTAAGGTGGGTTGATTTCAGCATAGTGACAGTCGGTACAGGGTCAGGGGGCGGGTCCATGAAAATGCATCGGGTTCCCGGGATCGGACCAGTCCTGTGCCATGGGGGCGTGAGGTATATTATAGCCCGGTAAGCATATTAAATACAGGACAAGTGTCTTCGGCACTTGGATTGTAGAGGCACTTGTGTTTCTACTTCTTATAGGAATCCAACAATTTACTGGACGTTTATTCTAATTTGGAGATATTAACTTGATTGCCAAAAATGGCTAAAATCACACGTCGGGGTAGTAGGCCTATCCCTAAGGTGTAGGAGGGCGAGAGAGAGGGAGGGACACAGAGAGAGAGGGGGAGGAGAAGAGAGGGAGAGGAGAGATGAAAATGACTGATATAAGAGGGTTTCATCGAAAAAATTTGCCCCCCACACACACCTATTCATCTATCAATTTTCCTTCTCCTCCCCCTCCCCAACTACCTCCCTTGCTCTCCCTCCCCTTATATTCACCCTTCCTTAATAATAATGAGTAATGTGTGGATAGGTAGGATACATTCTTTATCTGAGACAGAAAAAGTGTCAAAAATAAAGTTTGTCCAAAAAAAATAGTTGGGTCGTAAAAAAAAGTTGGTCGAAAAAAAAGTTGGTCGAAAAAAAGTTGGTTGTAAAAAAGTTGGTCGTAAAAAAAGTTAGTCGAAAAAAGGTGGTCGAAAATAAAGTTGGTCGGGGAAAAAAAAGGTGGTCGAAAATAAAGTTGGTCGGGAAAAAAAAGGTGGTCGGAAAAAAAGTTGATCGGAAAAAAAAGTTGGTCGGAAAAAAAAAGTTGGGTCTCCCTCCCCTTTTATCCCTCCCTCCTTCGCCTCTCTTCTTCCTCCACCGCTTTGATCCCTTCCTTCTTCCTCCTCCCATTCCTACCTTCCTCCCCTCACTCCGCCCTCCCCCAGGAGGAGGTTGAGGCGGGGCAGGAGTCGCTAGGAATAGAGATGGAGGAGGAGGAGCTCTGGGTTTGTAACAGGCAATCTTACTCACTCACTCCTCCCCTCACTCCGCCCTCCCCCAATCTTAGAGGAGGTTGAGGTGGGGCAGGAGTAGGAAGAGAGATGGAGGAGGAGGAGTAGGAGGAGGGGTTTGTAACAAGTATGGTAGTGAGGTAGTAGGACGGGGAGGAGGAGGAGGATAGAAGCAGGTCGCAGTAGAAGATAGAGTTTAGAAAGATAGAGAGTGGGCAATTAGAGCCTGAGTTTATTGTCCGAGCAGCCCTCTAAGCCTGTAGGGAATCCGGCCGCGGCCTCCGGCCTTGGCAGGTTCCCGAAGGCTTAGAGGGCCAGCGAGGACAATAAACGAAGGCTGTAATGGCTTTAGTACCCGTTGGTTGGGCTGTTATTATCAACTACTTCCATTACTATCACTTCTCCTGAACCTCCAACATTGTCAGAAAGCATTTACTTACAGTTTAGTTAAGTTGCATTCTTCTCTAACCTTACGCACTGACGCTAGTGTGGAGGGGGATCGTCCAGTCCCTATAACTAGGGGTGGGTTATGGTTATACACAGGCAGAAGCAGGGTTTCTGTTTGTTGCATAAATACAGCATACTTGCTTCTTACAACAAATTACCCTTCAATTATGACTAAAATAAATAGTACAAAATCAAAACTCATAACCCCATCCCACCTGCACCCCATATCCAACGATTACAACTTGGCATCTCCCCTACCCACACATAATGAATGGTCCTCCCTCCACTGCCAACTGCGCTCCACTCCCTCCCTCCCTCCCTCCCTCCCTCCCTCCCTCCCTCCCTCCCTCCCTCCCTCCCTCCCTTTGTGGCTGGGTGGAGAGTTTCTGACCCGACCTAGATTGTGTAGTAACCGTGGTTAACACGAGAGGGCAGTAGGGTGGGTAGTAGGGTAGGATATGTTTCTTTTACTAAGGCATGCGCTAAGGGAAGGGGAGGGGCCAGAGGGAGGGAAAGGTATCATAGGATAAAGGGTCCACCAATACGGATACCCGACACTCACCCCCCTGGGTATATATACGGGGAACACTTGGGTATAGGGAGACTTGAGACACACATATAGACTGGGATATAGAGAGATATGCATTACAAGCAGTATATACCAAGATGTACTAGACGCACTGTGTGCGCTAGAACCATTATATTATATCACCCTAATCTTGGATAGTAATGCCAGTAACAACAGTAAGAATACAGGGAAGGAGTCTCATAAGATCTCATATGATTCGATGTCTACACTAACATAAGAAGGGACTATCAGCCTAGCATCTATGTACAGGATAAGATACAATACACAAGTAGTGGCGTACTAAAACTCATCGTGTTGTGTTGTTCATACCGGAAACCTACGGCTACTATATATCACCATGACTCTCTATTCAATATCGCCTACCGTCTCCTAAAATATAATATACTGTATTAAATATCATAAGAAGCAATACCCCGAAGTCCGAGTATATTCGAATGCATATGAACACTAGCTAGATATATTCACCCTGGCCCGATGCACCGCCCAATAGCATAAAGATCCGAAGCTACGCGCACAACACTGGTTGGAGAACCACGGGATTGGAGATAGTGTGCAGAGGGGTGGGGTGAGTATCAATATAAGCTGGTTAAATGTCGAAACAGGGGTCCTCAGTGGCGGACTTGGTGAAGGAAATACAGGAGAACAATGCTCGAATTACACAAAGTGCAAAGAACTTTGCTGAAACAACGGAACGAATCGGCAAAGTGGAGAGGGAAAAGGTGTCCATAATCAAAGATGGAATAAAAAATCTTGCTAAATTAATGGAGAAAAGATTGGCAAGAATGAAGGCGTCCGCAAGACCTAGTGTGGGGGTTCATGTGAATAGGGAGGTGAAGACAGAAAGAGAGAGTACAGAAGATTCATCTCCGGACTCTTCTGTCCAGGGACCACCGAGTTACGCTAACTTGAGCGCTGAGAGTACAGCAGTGGGAGGTGCTAGGCCCAAAAGAAACAATCCATTCGCAGCAGATTTTTGTGATGACCCTAGTGTGCCATTAATACCTGAAGTAACGTGGGACGCTGGTAAGCCGCCATATTACACAGAGCCATTGGTGCCACTCCCTTATAATCCAGACTTTGACTACTTAAGCCCGCAAGGGGCCAAAGAGGAGCTGCTCAGGCAAAGCGTGGATATTGTCAGCAAAGAGTTGCAAAGAACTCAAGCCGCTCTTAAAGCAGCGGAGGAAGATACCCTGAGGGCAGTCCAGGATATGAGAAGTGATTGGGAACGAACGAATGAAAAAATGTTAAAAGATGCCGAAGATAGGCACGAAGCTAGAATAAACGTACTAAAACTAGCATGGGAGGATGGCGCACGACGAAGGGTGAAAACTGCAGAAGACGGAAATAGGGATATAATTATAACGCTGCAAAATGACTGGAAAAATGCACAGCAGAAAATGGAAAAGACAGAACAACAGAGAAACGAATATATGACGAAAGAAAAAGAAAAACATAACAAAGAGTTGGAGGAGCTGAAAAGGGAGCTGGAGGAGGAAAGACGGGCCAGAGCTAGAGCCAATAGGAAGGAAGAAAGCGACCGGGAGGAGTGGGAGAGAGCAGAAATAGCAAGACAAGAAATGGAGGAGGTGAGAGAGGCTAGAAATAGAGAGTGGTGTGAGGAAATGGAAAAGGAAAACCAAATAAGGGAAGCAAGGGCAAACTGGCTAGCAGAAGAGATGGATAAGCTGAAAATAGAACATGAAAAGGAGAGTGCCCTATTTAGAGATGCGTCTGTGCGTTACAAACAAGACAGGAAAAACCTTACAGACATGGTCAGAAATCTCACGAACGTTGGAGGAGTAGAGCAGCCTAAAAATAGCATACTGCGGACACCCCATAGAACAAGCCAGCAAGCAACGAAAATAGGTGCTAGTAGTACGATTTGCTCAGAAGATTCCGGGGATATAACCGAGATGTATAGGCTACCTAATGTGCTCCCAGCGTTTACCCCTGCACAAACAGGAAGATGGTCAGATAAGTCTAACGAAGGGGGAGGGGCAGCAATGAGACACTTCATTAGGGGGCCCGAAAATTTTCGGCACTCAACAGCAACCAGAAATGTGTCTGAATTCCTAACCGAGTATGAGGACTATGCAAGTGCCTTGGGCATACCTGAGATGTACTGGCTGCAGGGGCTGGGTGGTAGATTGGAGGGATCAGCTAAAGCATATTACCAACAAGTCGCATCAGTTGCGGCCAGAAAACGGGGTACACTGTCGTACTCAGATATCAAAAGTAAGTTCTTGACCAAGTTTCAGGAAATGCCGTATAGTGAGGTGAAAGATGACTATTCGCGTCGACGACAGGAGGCAGGTGAGAGTGTGGAAACCTATGCAGACGCCATGCTGGTATTGCTGGCAAGGACATCGCTGCACGAGGATGAGAAACTGAAGGCTTTTATAGCAGGTTTAAAGGATGGATTAGCAGAGAGAGTCCTGACAGAAGCTCCTCGCACCTGTGAAGAGGCTAGAAGAGCAGCCAGAAAACATGAGTTGTCGGACGAGCAAAATGAGAAAGCACTGAGACTTCACCTAGTGGGATCTACTCAATCAATGATAGCTTCTCTGGCAATGAAGGGTTATGACGTTACTCCCAGTGATGTCAGATCACACCCTGATCCTGCTAGAAACCTACCAGTAGAAGAGAGAGAATGGACTCCTAGAAGAGGTGAAGGGGAGAGACGCCAGGAGAAAGATAAGAATAAGAGAACAAGCATTCAGTCACCAAAAACAACTGGGGTGGTAAAAAACGGAGTGTAACGGCAGAATTTTCAGTAGAAGAGCCGGTTGGAATGTCGCCAGCCATACCGGCAGAAAGGGAGGATCAATCTGAAGAGGATGAAGAGGATGAAAGCGGAAGTTCAGTTTCAATAAATGATAGTGACATGAGTATGAGTCAGGAGAAAGGAACTCAGGAAGTGCAGGAGATGGCCTTTCGGGAGAGGGAGGTGAAAAAAGCAATGAGAAAGAGGTGGAACCAGAAAAGGAGAAGATGGAAGTTACAGGAGAAAAAAAAGGAACAGCGTGAAAATGATAGAGCGGCGCAGGAATTGAAACTTCAAAAGAAGAAGGAAAATGGGTTGATGTCCTTAAGTAAACATAAAGAGGTGACACAAAACAGTAGAATTGATAATAAGGAGGGCGATGATCGTTCCTCGCGCCTGGTATTACAGGACAGTGACGCGGGTAAAGTGACAGTCCAACTGGAAAACTGCAGAACAATTTGCACAGTTGGCTCGGCAAAAATTAGCTGCCTGGTGGACACGGGAGCTAGTATCAGTTGTATTTCGACTGATACGTTAAACCAAGTAGTGCAGGAAAAAGGGGCGCTGCTTCGCCGTGTACAGACATATCTGGTTATTTACACAGCCGACGGGGGGCGCCACAAGTCGAATGAAAGGGTGTTGTTGTCTATTAACATTGGAAAAGCTCGCACTAACGCATGGTTTTATGTTGTGAAGGGTTTATCCCTTCAGTGTATCATAGGAGTCGATTTCTTGAAAGCAAGAAAGGCCAAGATTGACTTCCAAATCCAAGATCCTGACCATTACACCGTTAGATTAACTAAGCCTAAATTAATACCTCCAAAATCAGAATTTACTTGCATGGCAGTGGTTTCGGCGCATCAAAATTTAAATCATGCAGTAGGAGTAGTTGACAATTTGAAAAGATGTGTGCAGGTCCCATTTGCGGTCAAGAGAGCCCTCGTGAGGCCACAGCGGGGGGGGAACAATATACCGGTTACCTTATTTAACGCTGCGAACACGCCAATAAAATTGGGAAAGGGTTCTGTTTTGGCAGCATTTTCAGTGGTCAATGAAGATGACTATGTAAAAACTGGGGTTCCCGGTCAATCGGGGCGGCCAATCGAGGAGGTAGGTAGCACAAAATGCAGTGAGACTAGGGTTGATTACACCCTAGGCGAGAAGCTGACGGCGGAGCAAAAACTAAGTATGGCGAGTTTGCTACAGCGTTACCGCGCGGTCTTCGCCACAAAAGATTCGCCGATCTCGACAACTGACATTTTCGCACATAAAATAGAATTGAAAGAAGATTACGTGGCCCCTATTCGAAGTCCATACCGTACAAACCCTCATATGACAAGGGTACTGGAAACAATGCTGGAGGAGCAGATGCGTTTGGGCATTATTGAACGAACGAATGGCGAGTCTGAATTTGCTGCGCCATGCTTCCTGGTGGAGAAAGGGAAAGCAGCTGCAAGGCAGGACAAAAAATATAGAATTGTCATAGATTACAGAAAAATTAATAAATGTATAAAGAACGAATGTAGGGTCTTCCCTTCAGCAGACGAGACGTTGGAAAACGTCGGGGGACTGGGGGGAAGATTTTTCTCAAAGTTGGATTGCCATTCAGGATTTTTTCAAGTGCCTCTAAGGCCAGAAGACAAGCCCAAGACTAGTTTTGTCACGCCCAGAGGGGTGTTTCAGTACAAGGTCATGCCGATGGGACTTAAAACTTCGCCAAAAGCGTTTCATTCGGTGATTGAGAGCGTGTTGAAATATGTGCCAAATGCACTACCCTACATGGATGATGTAATTATAGCATCACAAACATGGGAGGAACATCTGCAGCACGTGGAAGAGGTATTGCAAGCATTCCAGGTGGCGAAGCTTAAGTTCAGGGCAGAAAAATGTGCGTTTGGGTATGAAATAATGCAATTTCTGGGGTTTGTAGTAACGAAAGATGGGCTACAACCAGACCCAGAGAAGGTTCGTATAATTCGTTCATATCCAATACCAAAAACTGTCAGGGAAATGAGGGCCTTTAACGGTCTGGCAAATTACTACAGGACATTCATTCCAGGGTTTGCAGAAAAAATGGTCCCCTTGTACCAGCTGACGAAAAAGCTTGGTAGAAGAGAGCGTTTTCAGTGGAATACAGAGGCAGATAGAGCGTTTAAAGCGGTAAAGCGGTCGATGTGCGAAGATGTCGTTCTAAGATACCCTGATTATTCTAAAGGGTTCACTATTTGGTGTGATGCAAGTCGGGTTGGGATTGGCATCGTCTTGACACAGCTCCATGATAATTGCTTCCATAGGCCGGTTGCGTTTGCAGGAAGAAGTCTGTCTTCAGCTGAACAAAATTTCTCGGCGACAGAGAAGGAACTGGTGGCGGTCCGGTATGGCTTGGAAAAGTTTAAGCATTACGTTCTGGGCAGTCACTTTGAGGTATACACTGATCATGCGGCATTATTAGCCTTGAACGCTAAACAGGATCTTACAGGGAGAATGGCACGTTGGATCGACTGGTTCAGTAATTTTGATTTCACCTTGCGGCACATCAAAGGGAAATGCAACATCACAGCCGATATTTTATCAAGAATGCCATATTTTGGGGATGGCATTACAGCAAAAGAAGAGCAGGGACAGCAGCAGAGGCAGGTAAGATTCAAAGCGGTGAATCACATCCGATTCTTTGATAAGGAGGAGGTACTGGAAGCATCGCCCATCAGGAAGTATAGGAGACCGTCAATCTTAAAAAATGGACGTCTCAGGAATAAGAGGCGAGATGAGAAGGATGACACGCCTATTATCCAGGTAAGTGCACCAGAACCAGAGCAAGACACAGCACCAAGCGAGGATGATGGTAGGGACTTCCCAAGAGTCGATGGCACAGTGGTGACGCGCCTGGGCACGCCAGGAGAGCAAATAATGATGGTTACTAGAAAAAACCCACGTGTAACGAAAAGAATGGCGCTGTGGATCGAGGAAAGAGACAAAGCAAGGAAATTAGGTGAGGAAGACTCGGAAGAAGAGGATAGTCAGTCTGACCCTGACAACCATGACACACCAGCACAGGAGGAGCAGACAGAAGCTGAGAAAGAGACACCAGAGGGGACAGACCTAATCCACAAAGGAGTTTCAAGACGGAGGAAGACTTTGGGAGTCCCATCATTAGTTGGTAAGTATCAAAGAGAGAGGAGACGAAAGGGAGTAAGGGTGCGAGCAGTGCAAATCACTGATACTGCGTTCTATGAAAAACTCATCACTGAGTATGGGACTTTGGGTACGAGAGAAGTGTTCGAGAAGGAGCAAATAACTGACGAGTTTTGCAGCGATATGACAAATTACATTGAGAGAGAAAAGCTCCCTAAGGATAACACGAGAGCAAGGGGAGTTTTATTACAACACGACTGCTTCTTGCTATCAGGCGGCATCCTGTACAGGGTACCACCAAGGACGAGAAAAGCACAGATAGAAGAAAGAGCGCAACTAGTGGTCCCACAGTCTATGGTGGAAAAGTTATTAAATCAAATACATGACGTCGGTCTGGGCGCGCATTTGGGTATAAAGAAGATGCTTAGCATTGCTTCACCACGGTACTACTGGCCATCAATGGCTAGGGACATAGGTGAGTATATCGGGTCTTGTCAGAAATGTCTGGAGGTAAAACCAAATCCTAATCCTATCAGGGTGCCTATGACCGTTAAGGAGCTGTCGCAGGTACCATGGGACGCTATCGAGATTGATACCATAGGTCCACTGCCTGAATCAAGCAGAGGCTATAAATATGTGCACACGGTCTGTGATGTAGCCACGAGGTTCTGTGTAGCTTGGCCAACAAAAGACATAAAATCTGAAACCTTGATACCTGAATTCTTTGAGCACATAGTGGCTGTCTTGGGCGTGCCATGCACCCTTTTCAGCGATAACGGTTCTTCATTTACTAGCAAATTGTTCAGAAATTTCTGTACAGTAATGGGAATTAGGCAGGTCCTGGGATCGAGCTACTATCCTCAGACACAGGGTCAAATCGAGAAATTTAATCGCAGCCTTAAGACAGCCCTGAGAGCATACGTAAATAAAGATCAGAAAAATTGGTGTCAATTTGTGGCCCCGATCGTATTTGCAATGAATGCGTCGGATTCAAGCGCGACAAACTACCCAGCTTACCTGCTAATGTATGGTAGGTTCCCACGACTTCCCCACGAAAATGTTTTAAAGGAATACGAGGGAGAAATGAGGCCCCTTTTGGAGCAGCTGGGCAAGATCGTCGAGAAACAAGAGGTCTATGGGGACCTGGCTCGGGAAGCATTACTGACGTCACAGGCGAAAATGAAAGAATATTATGATAGGCAGGCAAATGCACACAGGTTGAGGTCAGGATCGTTGGTATATATGAAGGTGAATCGCCTCCTGCAACCTGGAACTGCATATAAGTTGCAAAAGAATTTCTGTGGCCCCTTTGTCATCTGTGCAAGACCCACAGGGTGCACGGCCAAACTAAGGAGGATGGATACTGGAGCAACACTGCCTAAACCAGTGCATGTGTCTCATTTGAAGCCGGTCAGTATATCCAAGACCAGTCACTTTATGGAGAGACTGCTGTCGCCAGATTTGCTACCTATGCACGAATATGAAGAAGAGGGCCCGCTAGATGAGAAGGGGTGGCAAGACATTACCTGCACAGAAGAAATAGGCCACAATTGGCCTGAAGAGGAGGGAGAGAAGGATAACTATGAGATAAGGGATACACAGTAAATTTTCCAGATCCTGTAGAACGTTAATAGAATAGATGGAATGAGTGTAGTACGTAGTGCCTTGGCAAGGGCGCATCAACAATATATATAAGCATAAAAGCTTGTGCAGACGCGGTGTTTACATTCTCGAACAGCTGTGGTGGTTATAGGGCTGTAACCACGACGCGCCACTGCAAGACCAGCGACAGCGGTTTCATGTGAAAGTAATACGGAGGAGTGAATGGGAGCGAGCCGCGCTTGGTATGGGGAGTTATCTCAGAGAAATGGGGTTTAATCGGGGGTGAATAAAAAAGGAGGTTGGGTTGGAATTAAGAGTAAGAAAAAAGGACACAAAAAACTAGCTAAACAGCTCCTGTGCGGGTTCAGATTCGCGTTGGGTTAAAAAGAAATAAGGAGGGTGAGAAACTAATGCCATGACTATAGTCTGGCATAGGAGAATATCCTCATACATGTCATGATTATTTCCTAAAGAATTAATATCATATGAACGACTAAGGAAGCTTTGCTTATCCGAGAAAAAGGGTAAGAAAAGGAATTGTCACTGGAAGTTCTCATAAAAAATAAATGACTTATACTATATGTAGTTGGATAGAAAGGGAAAAAGGGATATGCAAGTGAAATAAGGTAGAATAGAGTCGCGTATCGACAGACTATGTGTAACGTTCTTATGGCAACGATATTCGGTTCCAATGAGAAGCCCCGGGCGCAGCAGATACTTGAATTAGAGAAATGGTGTTTCACGAAGTTGAAAGGGTATGGTCAGAATACGCATAAGGCGTGGTGGGTGAGATATGAGAGACAAATGGTAACAGCAAAATAAGCTGCTCCAATAAGTCAAGCTTGGAGTTGAATTATGGGGAAGAGCCAGGGTGTCAGCTGCCCCGGAAGAAGGTATAAGATGAGCAATTAAAAATAAGATGGGAGAAAGGCTGCCCAGTGGCACTGAGTGGGGAGGAAGGGACGCTCATCGCCGTTGATGTCGAGGCAATGGATACGTTGCATGGTGCAGCATTAAGGGTACAGGATATGTACGACATAGAACGTTTAATAATAAGGCTGATAAGACTATTTACCATAAATCCAGCTCACAGGTACGGAGGATGTCCCGAAAGGAGGTTGACAAACGAATGGTACCTGTGGCACATGTATGCGGATCTGCGATTGCCATCCAACGAGGTGAAAAGCATCACAGATGTGTTCCCGTTGGCAAGAACAAAATACCAGCAGCATAAATATATTGCCCACGTATTAATACGTCGGGTAATATGCAATATTTTATCGTTGGAAGCGGAGAAGAAACGAGTGGCATACGAACGGTGTGATAGAGCGATTCTTTATCAATATATAAGTGGCCTAACCTTCATCCCAGCAGATAAAATTCACGCAGTTTTTACGGAAGAGGTGGACCTGCTTAACATTAAGGAGCTGTGTCCAAGCGCATGGGCGAGAGTCAAGGTAAGTGTATTCACTTATAGGCAGTGAGAAGGTATTTTTGGAGTTGGGTGGGGACACAGTGTACAGCTTAATAGGCCTGTGAGCATTGAATACTGACTATCGAGGAAAATGTCTAGACTATAACGAGGGGAGAGAGAGCAGAAGTGATACAGGTAATTCGATTGGCACGTCTGTACATGCAGAAACCACACCTGAGATTTAGAGGGGCTAACGCTAGGAGGCGAATTGAGATGGAATCACATTTAAAAGATATTTGGTGGGGAGCTTCTCGTTTCTTGGTTAGAGAAATGCCAAATAGGAGGGCGAGAATAGCCATCAATCACATGAGCTGGAATGATCGATCGCGAAAGCAGCAGTACATATACCTGTCAGTGTTAAAAAGCTATTTCGTCGGGACGATGTTAAAAATAGAGTCTTGCAACTACCCTAGAGATATTATAATTAAGTTGTTGGCATGTAATACTGGAATGACAGTTACTGACTTGGAAAGACTGGCGTGTGAGCAATGGAGTTGGATTGAGAAAACCTTGGAGGAGTGGATTCCGGTGTCTGAGGGTAGGTAATATATCTGACTCGATCATGTTGTGAATAAATAGAGATACGGGGTCTTTGAGATGTTACAGCGGATAGTCATTTCCAGTGGAGGTATATGATGAGCATTTCCAAGACAAGGACAGGTTTATAATCAGGGAAAAATAAATCAGAATGAAATAAATAGGAAAATGAGGCGACTTACCAGTGCGAGGTTTAGGCAAGGTTGGGTTTAGGTGCAGACGATGAGGGGATGCAATGGGAGGTAGGAAAAGGTCATAGAGTAAATAGATAGAGTAAAATATGGGTGTTTCTTGAGTAAAATAATGTGGGTTATTATAAAAGAAAAAGAAAAAACAAACTACATAACTACTAAAACTAAGATCGACTATAAGACTAAAATATGTGCTACTCGTTGGCTATAGGGCCCAACGGCGGAACGCCCTGCAAGCGAGGGCATACGCCCGGCCATATACCCACCGAGCGGCCTTCAATGCCAAGCCATAGGCAAGAAGCTGAGACAAATCGCTCAAGCTCCAAACATCACGGGTCTCGACGATGACTATGTCATCGTCGATCACCAGGTGTAGTTCCCGACCTGGCATGGTTTCCGACCGGTATAGAAGTTGAAAGGTAAAGATGAAAGAAGGGAAAGCTGGTGTGAGGGGTCGACGGAGGTGGGTGCTGCTGCAAGGGTAAAGCTGGGAATAATGTCTAGAGTGGGGAATTTGCCTAATCAAAGACACCACTCTAATATCATTGTAGGGGAACGCCAATTGGCTAGAAAGAATTGATTGACGTAATGAATGAATAAAGGGGAGGCACTGGGATCGAGTCATGATCGGGTCATGAGATCAGAGACCACGTGACACTTATAGAGATAAGCGGCGAGCGAATAATGAGAAAATTTTTTTTAGAATCCATGAATTGGAAAACCATATAATTGAAAGAAGATTAGAGCGGGGTATAGTTGATGAGTCACTGATAAGACATAAGTAGAATGGGTGTGAAAATAAACGAAAAGCAGAAAGTTTCTATCACAAGGTGACAGGTGGGCACAAAAAACGCTGAGAAACTAAAGTCGGTGTCAGCTTAATAAGTTTTATAGATATGAATTCGTGGGAACGTGTGGGGTCGTTAGGGCGAGGTACTATGTTGTTCGTCTGCTGATTCGAGATCCGATGTTTACAAAAAAAAAAAAAAAAAGAGAGGAGATATCGGCGTGTTGACAGAAATTGGGGAGACAAGATGACTATAGTTAGGGCAGAGTGAACTGAGTCTTGAAATAATCAGGTAGGGGTTACAGGGTATTATCTAGTTCTGTTTCAATATGTGTGAATAACAAGGGTGGTCCAGGGACGGATTGGTATAAAAATAACATGAAGTGAGCATACCAGCGTCTCAGGGAAAACACAAAGCCATATAAGAACAGGCGGGTGAGGTGACTATGGCGACGCGAGAAATAGACTGATCTAGACAGAAGAAGGGAGCACGAGGCGGCAGCGACCTAGTATACTAGGTTATACTGATGCATAATTTTAATGACAACAACAATATGAGGGGAATGATCCACCTAGACCCTGGACATAGGATAGACAGATGAGATTATCAGGAGAAAAAGGGCGCTGCCGGATGACAGAAGCGACCGTTTCTGAAGCTTTGCTCGGCTTTGCAATTTGGAAACAATGCTGCAGCATAGTAAAATAAATATCAAGAACGCGTCGGTCTTGTGTATTAAATTGTACTCGTTTTGGCTTTTGGCTCCTTGGATCAGATATCCTATGCAGTTGCCTAATCATCGTTTGGAAGTGGAATGGTACTTGCTAGCTATATACGAGAAATGTGATAAACTCCTACGGCCCCTGAAAGTTAGGCCAGGAAAATTGTACTCTACCAGGCGTTTGCGGGTAATGAGTGATAAAGACAGAATGAATGCAATCTTGCATCAGGTCTATAGGATTTTAGATGTACTGTTAAATTTATACTCAACGGACTATTTGAGAAAGCGCTGTTGCCAGAGAAAAAATCACAGGGATGCGGACACCAAGCGGTTCATGGCATTGTCAGGTTTATCTAAAACAAAGGTGCAGGAATTGCTTCAAGAGGCGGTCAACGTGTGGACACCAGTCGAATGGATCAATGGAGATTGGTTGCTGCATGCGGTGGGTCAAATTCTACACTTCATCTAAAAGATGTAGTGACAATCTTGGGGGGAGAGAAAGGGGATACATTTGAATCAGATAGAGAGAGGGGTGACGTCACGGGCTAGCCGGCAAATATGGAATGTGGAAAGTGACATATATTATTTGGTAATTCGAGGATTCGGTTTGAATGGATGGAATGCAGAATGATTGTTCTTGTAATCGTTTAATGAAAGGAGACGCCTAATGGTGATTGAGCGGGAGAATGTGTGATACCCAGGGCCTTATCTTATATGGTCGCGTAAAGGTGACATGTTGTGATGAATTTGACTCGTACAGATAACGTTCTGGAAAGCGTACATTTCAGATAGAATTAATGAAGGTATGGTTTTCTGTTAAAACACACCGTTGTGTGTCATTTTTGTGTGTATCAGGAAATTCACTTCTTGAAAAGCCCTTGAGCTACAAACTATGAGTAGTTATGATAATAAGTATATGTCATAAATAAATGATTGTCGTTGCGGAGGTGGTTGTTTCAGAATAAAAACAAAAGAATAACGTTAAGGTGTGGAGCGAAATGTTATTATGTTATGAAGGGAGTGAAAGTGAAGGTGTCAAGTCTTTATCTTGAAGACACAATATGTGCGCTATTAGTTGGAAATTCAGTGAGTGTCTACAAGGAACTCACTGGGGATTGGTAATTGGCCTGGGATTTGGGGTGTGTGTGGCTAGATGTTGTGTGAGCCTGGGGCGATTGGTATCTGTAGATGGTATATAAAGTTTGTGGAATACGAATTTATGTGGACCCAATCGCAATGATATATGTATAACCAGTAAGAAAACAATAATCTCTCATAAATCCCATGATGGGAGTGGGCTGGTTGGATGGTGACACTCGGCGCGTGTGTGTATTACTGTGAAATATTTATGTCATGTTTTGTGGCTTGAAAAATGAGTAATGAAACGTATGCAGAGCTGAAAGTTGCATGTCTGGCAGGGCGGGTGTTACAACATACGTCGCGTGCCCAGGAAGTCGGGTCTGGAAGAATGACAACTCACAACATTAATTATGAGTGAGCGCCAGAGGTTGGTAAATATGAGTAATAAAGCTTGGCGGAAGAAGTTGGAAGGTAATAAAGGATAATGGGAAAAAGAAAATAACAAAAACACGCGGATCTTAGGGGTGGGTCTGAAGTTTAGGGTCTGAAGTTTAGTGTCTGGAGTTTAGTGTCTGCAGTGGTGTCCCAATGTGGCGGTAGTTCTCGACTTTGAATACAATGGAGTTGGAACAGAGACAAATGTGTCGTTTGGAAAAAGCTAGATTGGGAGCAGATGAGCTGAAGATCTTGAAAAATCAGAAGAGAGACATGGGAATCTTGCTGGTCAGGGCTACTAAGTATTTTCTTGTGGACCCTGTGAACAGAGGTGGACCCACACGTATTTCTACTAGAGAGCGATTGGAAAGGGACACGTATATCTATATTCTGAAGGAGCGTTGCAGAATCTATGTTGAAAGCAGGGGTTTTCGGTCAATCGAACGGCTCACGACACGGGGAGGGAGAATGAGAAGTGTCTTCGAAGCCCAACAAGCGGTAACTGTGTCCGATAAATTAATACATTTGACAAAGGCGGTGGGTGAAATGTTACTGAACATCTTGGCCGTCTACTGTACTGAGGAATTCAGATTAGAGTGTATAGAAGACAGACAACAGCACAAATTGATTCCTTATCTGCAGGAGCGCACAGGCCTGGCAAGAAGACTTATAGTCGCTAACTTGAAATCGGATTTTGACTTTGCAAACCTTGGCGACGTATTACCAGAGGAATATTTGCCAGACATAATGATGAGAAAGGTGAGTTATATGGGTTCTCACAAATTAGTGGGAGAAAGGGACATCCCCGTGTAAGCATATACTGTCTATATTTGTCATGGTCGATTGGTAAAACATCACCAGTTGCTAGGGAGTTGGAAAAAAAAAAACAAGACTAGAATGGGTAGGTGAGGATGGACCTAGGGTATATAAAGCATGGGGGTGGAGGGGGAGGGAACTAGGGATATATAGTATTGTCACAGGAGGTAGACCTGGTATAGTAGGGTTTGCACCACTGTAGTGAAAGATGGATACAAGAAGGGGGAGTGAGATGATTAATGCGGAAATTATTAGGAGAACAGATAGGGCTGCCAAAATGGCAGCCATCTTGAATCAACAAGTCAGGGCCAATTGGTTACTGCTCGAAATCTTAAAGTTTTTTATGTTGTCTCCGCATCAGCGATATCCGGAGTTTGAACCCATTAGAAGGCTGCAAAAGGAGACGCATATCGTTCGCTTAAGAAAAGCGGCATTTGATTTTTTAAGAGGCCTACGTTATGAGCCTATTCGGTCCTTGACGATTGATATCTCGCAGAGACATACTCTTACGCCATTAAGAAGGCTACAGGATACGGTGTGCATTATCTCGGATTTAACCTATGAAATTTTAAACATGTTTCGTCCAAGGGTAAGAGGGATATTCCCTGAAAATATGGAGCAAGCGGTAAAATTCCTGGACAAGCTAACGGAAATGTCTGAGGCAACTATAAGACATCACCTGTCTTTACCGGTGGATGTATATCAGATCGAGCTAAGATTGCCTTTGTCTTGGATGCCCGTGGGCTTGAAGGTGAGTTTCAGGTAGTTGAACCCATAGGTACCCCATAGATATCTGGAATATGCAGGGCTATGTTATGAATATGTATATTAGACTTTATGATAAGCTTGGGGCTCTGCTAAATCCACGGTGACAAGGTATAAATGTAAGAATTATGGAGGTGTGTGATGCCCACGTGCAATTCAATGGGGTGTCGGGGTTGTATGGAGAAGCGGATTAAAATTGATGAAATTAAATTGAAGCGGATTGGAGGCGTATTTAGTCTTTTGGTCTAATATAATGTACTATGCTGGATTAAGGTTGGAGTGGATGCTTGGAGCCAGTAATCTAAAAATGGTGTAACGTCATATAGAATATCGGTATATTTTGATGGGGGCTGGAACGTCTGAGAAGTGGAGATTGGGAGGCAAGACAGTTAAAATTAGACACAGCAATTGGGCTCAAGCAGTCGAAACCCATAAGTAGCTTGCAAGCGGTTGGGGGGGGTTGTTCTATAAATTGCAAGGCAGGCCTCAAACGCGATTTAAGTGGCTAGGTGTCATTATGCAGTATTTCATCTAGTTGAGGCAGGTCATGAGCTGGGACACTCGTACCCTAACTTAATATGGGGATGTGTCGTATGCTTGAGAGGGAGGGGGGAAGGAGCAAGCCCAATAGGTCTTGGACTGGTCTGGTCTCAGATATAAGCTCAGCACAGCCAGAGGGGGAGCATCACTTCACTTTTGTACAGGGATCAGGAACGAACTTGCATATAGAAAGAACGGGGACTAACAAAGTATCTTATTAAAGGACTAAGGATCGCAAGATGTTCGGACTCATAATAGGGTGAGTTTACTAGAACTATATCACTTTTACATAGGCCAGTAAAAGGCTAGTGTGGATTTCTCAGCATTAAGCCGTTTTTCATTCTTGGCTAACTTCTTGTTTTTAGGATCATGATGTGCATGCCATATAGTTGCATGGCTACAACAGTTCTGAGGCATAACTATGGAGTGGTATTCGCTGACCGTGGTACACTTATAGCAGGGGTGGAAACCCTAAGTTTAGGCTTCCGTTCTGAGCTGAATATTAGACCTCCACAGCCGATCCAGATAGTTAAGGAAGATTGGCCGGAAGGTTATGAGATGCTAGGGGAGTCTTTAGACAAGTATATCAGGGAGCTACATTCGAGGGCCGCAAGGGAGTATGAGCGTGCAAATCACTTGAGAAATATTTTGCAGCGCCCTAAACGATTAAAAAGAAATTATCTGGCCCCGTTTGGGAAAATCGTAGCTGGAATTTTCGATCTCCCAACTAACTCTGATTTAAGAAACGTAGAAAGACACATTATTCATAGGCTTGCACCAGGGATAATAAGAAACCCACACCTGAGGGATGAGGCTCTCATGAAATTGGTGGCCAATTCTAATATTATATTTAGGTTCCTAAGATCGCATGTAAACGAATCAATAGGCGCCATGGATGAATTGGAAGATAAATGGCTACGCTTTGCAAATAAGACGGCTCAATTATCGGACATAATGCACGGGGAAGTAGAGTCGCAGGGGAAAATCCAACAGCAGCTCCAGGGCTCCATTTTGGAATGCCTGGCGATAAGAAATTACATTGAAGATATAACGATAGTAGGTGATATCTTAGAAACATTAAGAGAGGGAAAAATACATGAGTCACTTGCCAAGGTATTTATGGAAAGTCAGTGGGAAGAAAGAGTGAGACAGGTATTAGGAGATAACAGCACTTTGAAGATTTTGGGGGATTATATCGACTGGAATACTAACGTTGGGGTGCAAATCGGGCCCAATAACACAATCCACATACTGGTGCCAATTTCCCTAGCAAACGACTCGGAGCCCCTTCAGTTGTATGAAATGGAGGTGTTTGATACGCCATTGCATGTGCACAGGGAATCTCAAGATGGTTGCACACGATTGAGATCGGCCACACAACGCATGTTGGCCCAACGCGGTTCAGGGGAATTAATGGAGGTAGACGCCATTGAATTAATGCAATGTACTAAAAAAGGAAGCTATATATGTCCGTTCACCTTCATAGATAATTCAGGAAAGGATGAGGACTGCATGATCGCTTTATTTAATGACCATAGTGCCAATGTTCTTAGGTATTGCATGTTTGACATATACTTGAAGAAAAGGGCGCCAGACGTTGTTAAAAACGTGGAGGGGTCAACGTACTTGCTTATAAATAAGGGACCCAAGGGGTTAATGACATGCAAAAATAGTACAAAGCAGGTCAGTATCGTGGGGATCACTGTGTTCGAGGTGTCCTGCGGATGCACCCTGCAGATTGACCACCATAGATTGGCACCAAAGGAGCTGACGTGTAGACAATTGAGCGGGGTGGAGGTTTCCGTGGCGCATGGGTTTAATTTGGCGTTTGCAAAAAGTTTTGGTATACCGGTGGGGAACTTTTCGGGAGAAAGCCTCACTAACTTCTTAGTACATTTAAATCTACCAACAGGTGAGGAACTAGGGAGAATGCTAACAGCAATGTCCCCCCAGCAGTTTGCAAAAGGAATGGAGGTAAATAAGGTTGCGAGAGAAATTAAGAATAACATGGAGCAAGGTGGAGCATGGCAATACAAGGCATGGCGAGATCTAACGGATCTAACTGTAACGCCGCAGGTACCACTGGTATTCTGGCTAATAGAAATGTTACATGTGTTAGTAACCATTTATCTTTGCTATAGAATTTTCAGAATGCTCGCGATCATTGGATCTTTGAAAGGGGCGTTGGCAGGGAAGATCGGCTCAACCCTGGAGCTATTTCCAGAGGATAGTTGGGGCAAGATCGATTGGGGAACACAAGGCCCCGCCCTGAACTCAGATTCACTTGAAGCAGGCAAGTCTGGGGAATGGCCATCATATGGTACGGTGCTGGCAGGACTAGTGGTAGTATACGTGTTGGGACAACTGATACGATGGATCTGTAATGGGTGTGGATGTAGAAAAGCTCGAGGCCATAATACGGCAGGACACACAATACTTAGCCTCCGTGTACAGGAGGGAGAGAAGCGGTATGCTCTTTTCCTGTGTAAATTGGTATATCCAGTGGAGGTACTCAGATCGGCCACGCCACCTGTCGTCACGGGAATGGTAGCAAAACAGGTTTGTTGCTCGTTCAGGACCGTTGTTCGACTTAGGTGGCTTGGGGGCCTGGAGGTAGAAAATGCTGGTTCAGCAGAAACGGTCGAGTTGCCAGAAGAAATAGTATTCTGGTCACTAAGACCTGCAGAAAAGATCGAGCTTCTTAACTCCACTTCCAACAGCCGACTCCTGGTAGCCACTAATCTCCATGGAAATGAAGCAGCTGTTGGTTCAAAACTATAAAAACGTAAGTAGGTAGGGTGTTGCGCATGCGAGGGGACCTGCAACTTCTCCAAGTTGGTATCATACAGATTTTCTTTGATTAAGACAGAAATTACTACAGTCATTGGTGGAATATTGCATAATGCATGGCTGCCATAGGCAAAACAAAGGCCCCTCTGGGAATTAAAGAGAAGTAGTAATAATGCATGTAATTATAAAATAAAGTCCACAAATTAATGGTTGTAACCTCCCCTGATCTTACCATATGTATGACTGTAGGAGAGTGAATGAAACATTACTTGATGGGATCAGTGTTAATAATATAGAAATGTGTATGACCTGTCTAAGGATATAAACGGTGGCTAAATCTTCCCATTTATGACTCATTACAGGAGGAGAACGACCAAGACCCGTTGGACCACATGGCCGGTAACACTCCAAGCGTGAGTCGGTAAAGGACATTTTGCATTAACCTTCATACAGGCAGACACCACGTGACGATACCCGGACGAAAAGATATGCCATGTTGTCCGTTCGCCCCCACGTGGGCTCTCTCCATCCGGCAAACGGGGCGGTCCGTTTGGATAAAAGGAACTTTCCTTGTGTTTAGTGATGATTCCACAACGCGTTTGGCACACACACCCGGCTTAACAGACCACGCGCCACTACTTCACCTTGCCTGACGCTACAACCTAGTCTACATATACTACTACGTTCATCCCAACGTGGCGGAACTTTAACCTAATTTAATGATACTTAGAATACATTATAGGGTACTCATTTTATATTTAGCCAATTGATATCACTTCGTGCTATATATTTGTGTGATCAGGATTATCATTGTTACTATATTATTGTCTCTTTAATTTGCTTGTGATGTTTCGTTTGAAATCTGCTGCACGGTGGGCCACTTACATATATAGGGCCTCGTGTTATGTTTCTTCTTGTATTATCTTGTATTTGGATTTTATTCATTATAAGAAACAGTGGCCTTTAGGATTCAGTCTGAGCGGGAACTGGCATTTCCCCCCCGCTCGCTCCTTCGGTCGGCTGGTGTCCCTCTCAACGCCGACCTCCAGGTACATTGGGCTTCCTATGGGTAATAATTGAAATCCCCAAGAATCTTGTTATCTCAGAGAATCCGAATCCAATAAAGCCTATTGTATAGTCCTAAGAGGTCAGAGGTTGCGTTCAGGTGTTGCCATGTCGTCGTCAGTACACCTCCGTGGCAGACGCACGCCCATTATTTCCGCTCTCATTTCATAAAGTCAGAAATGATGCTTGCCCTATCACTAGGCCAATACACCCTGTTACATTCTGTCTTCTCTCGTCTGCTCAAGGGCCACTGTTTGAGCGAGCAACTATGCAAATGTTTGCAGCGTGAAGCTGGTTCCTTGTTTTTAGCACCATTTATCCCCAACGTTTCTCCCTATCCTATATATAGATATATATACATTGCACAGGTATCCAGCCCTACCCGGTCCCCTTTCCAGACATATTCGAATTAGTTAAGTTATGGTTTTAATTAATTAAGTTTTCTCGCCCACTGCAGGTATCCTTGTGGCATTACCCATAAATTGTTCATGTGATCTGAATGAGGCTGCGTAGGGCCACCTGTCAGTTCCAGCCCAAGGTGCTAATATATATACCTCATGCATGGCTATTCATGCTGGGTTGTTTTTCTTTCATAATGAGGGGGGGGAGGGAGGGGGTGGCGCATGCTTCACCATTGCGGTGGCAAGTCACAATATTCAGGGGGGGGCTGATTTCTTCTAGCACGTCCATGAATGCTGGTGCTATCTGCTAATCCTTTAACCCAAACACACACAACAATTATTTAACTTGAGATTGACCCCCCCCCCCTCTCCACCTACCCCAATGTTTGACAATGTCCATTATTAATGTTCAAATGTTTTTTATGGATAAACAAAACATATTATCCCCATACTTTTTAGTTTCTAGTGAGGCTCCCAATATCGTAGCTGATTCTGTAAGGCAGTTCCTGGGCACTTAATTTTTAGTACAAATCCCTAGCCTTAGTCTTAGCCAGGCGGTCAAGCCTATCGCTGGATGTGGAATTAAGGGATGTGGGTGTCTGGGCATGGCTGGTAGAACAAAAAGGGGTAAGGATGACACCCACGAGTGGGTGTAGGTCTTTAATCTTACGGGATGTGCGGGCTCATCTTAGGATGAAGTCTGCCATCTAGCCGGGATGCGGCTCATTATGTAATCACGCATTCTAGCTTCCAGCACTGTTGTTTGTCTGACGGCCCTCATGACGCTCAGACACATTCCTGCATTCAGTCTGATAGAGTCGTATTGCCGCATTGAACTCGGCATTATTTTTGTGCCAAACCTTGGGGAGGGAATATGGGGTAAAGGGATGAAATGCCTAATATTTGGGACTTCCCCCTTCTTCTAGTACAGAAGGCCGGAACGGGCTTTGTCAATGTCACAAGAAGTTTCTTGTAATACAGTACTTCTTATCAATACAGTATAACATGGGTAGTTCTGGTGGGTCCACGTAGGATTTCTTTACACAATCAATAAATGATAAATTACTTAAAAATAATTAATCTACTTCTCCTCCCATCTAGGACATTGTTTCTCCCATTTAACTGGATGGTGCCTCCATCCCTCCATTGGCACATAAGATCTTCTTAGGAAATAAGAGAAAATCCCATCCCCATGGTTACCTTCTTTAGAAAGCAACTGCCCTACACACCCGCCAAATCACCCCGAAATAAAATAACGATACATTAGGGTGACCAACATGAGCGGTTTCCATACATGTATGTTGTAAAACAAAAGAAAATGATACAGCATACAGGTTGGAAGATATTGCAAAATAGGTACAAATACGCCCAATTTAACCCACACCCCATAGTTACCCCCACCTAGTTGCCAAGTTTGTACGTTCAGAGTTATACACGAGCGCGTAGGCGATTTTATTGTTAAGATGACGAGAAAAATGTACTACAAGAGGCAAGAGAATGTATTGTATTTATGAGCTACCATGTATCTTGGATTTTGCGTGCGCGTAAGCGATTCTAATTGTTAAGGGAGGAAGGTGTGTACCTCCTGGAATTGTTATGTGTATTCATTATTTATGGCTATATTTATCGAGTGTCGGGACGAATACAGGGAGAATAAGGTGAAAAAAAATTTTTTTTTTTGGGGGGGTTTTCTTGCTTATCGAGTAAAAGGGTAGTGTAGTAACCGTGGTTAACACGAGAGGGCAGTAGGGTGGGTAGTAGGGTAGGATATGTTTCTTTTACTAAGGCATGCGCTAAGGGAAGGGGAGGGGCCAGAGGGAGGGAAAGGTATCATAGGATAAAGGGTCCACCAATACGGATACCCGACACTCACCCCCCTGGGTATATATACGGGGAACACTTGGGTATAGGGAGACTTGAGACACACATATAGACTGGGATATAGAGAGATATGCATTACAAGCAGTATATACCAAGATGTACTAGACGCACTGTGTGCGCTAGAACCATTATATTATATCACCCTAATCTTGGATAGTAATGCCAGTAACAACAGTAAGAATACAGGGAAGGAGTCTCATAAGATCTCATATGATTCGATGTCTACACTAACATAAGAAGGGACTATCAACCTAGCATCTATGTACAGGATAAGATACAATACACAAGTAGTGGCGTACTAAAACTCATCGTGTTGTGTTGTTCATACCGGAAACCTACGGCTACTATATATCACCATGACTCTCTATTCAATATCGCCTACCGTCTCCTAAAATATAATATACTGTATTAAATATCATAAGAAGCAATACCCCGAAGTCCGAGTATATTCGAATGCATATGAACACTAGCTAGATATATTCACCCTGGCCCGATGCACCGCCCAATAGCATAAAGATCCGAAGCTACGCGCACAACAATTGCCATATATGGACCTATGACCTATATAGCCTTGTCAACAAAGCCAAGCATGGGTAGACTTCATAGCACCAACGATCCTGTGTAGCTATAGGATCGTTGACTTAACTATTGGGACAAAACAATATTGCAATCATTTCTGCCGATTCAGATTTTCTATTTTCTTCTTTTTTAAGCTTTAGTCCCCGTTGGTTGGGCTGTTACTATCACTTCAGTCTGTTAGTATCAGTTTCCGGCATAGAGCCCGGGGCATAGAGTGGCCACTACCAGTCCCGCTGGCCACTCTGTGCGTCTATAACGGGCCAGCTCAGACCAACCAACGGGTACTAAGGAGAGACAGAGAGAGAGGAGTTCACAGAAGGAGAGGGGTGACATCATTTTGTGAGAATTCATTCAATAAAATTATGTTAAAAAAACATTTGATGTAGGGGCCAGGGTGTGTGTGTGTGTGGGGGGGGGGCACTATTGGGTCCAACATTTGAGGCTATGTACTGCCATTTATTATTATTATGAGAGAGAGAGAGAGGTGGAGATCGTTGAGGGGCCAGGGGTGATGCACAGGCCTATGGGGGAAGATTGGCATTTGTGCGAGTCCCCTAAACAGTGTGATGTCATTGTCGTAATGTAGAGCATATGTCGTAATTGGCGGCCCGCTTTGCGGTACTGGCCGCTTTGCGGTAGATGCCAGGCCTTGGTCCATGCGTCCAAAAGCAATGTTTTAATATAAGTAGGTCAAGAGCCCTCTTGAGCCCACAATCAGAAAAAAACAGATTGTAGCATGATGATCCAGAGATGCCAAGTGTCCCGATTTGTCCGGGACAGTCCCGGAAATCAGCCCTGTGTCCCGCATCCCACCCACAGACAACTTTGTCCTGGAAAAATGTTATTTTGAGCAGATAATATTTAACCCCTAAAAATACTTAAAATGCACCAGAGATCAAGCAAAATCTCTTAGCTTCTGGGGCCCTAGGCAGGCCCCAGACCCCACGCCTCATGGGTTGAGATACAGTACAATTAAGTTGTCCTTGGATCTGCTTGATAGAAGTGGAAAATCTATAAAATTGCAGCACTGAAGTCTAAGGAAATTATGCCGAAAATACACCAAAGCCACCATTCTTCATGTAAAACTAAAAGTAAAAAATTATAAAAGTACAAGTCTATATTTTTATTTTTTTATGCGAATCAAAGTAAGAAGTTTGTATTATCATTTGGACAATATTTAACCCCCAAAAGTGCTTAAAGTGCACCAGAGAGCAAAGAAAACCCTCTGGCTTCTGGGGCCTATAGGCGGGCCCCAGACCCCACGCCTTAATGGCTGGGATAGTGTCCCGCAAGCCTGACTAAAAAAGTTGGCATCTCTGAGCATCATCATCAGTGAGTTACTGGTATTCGCCAAAAAAAAATATGGACCAGCTCCTACCCCACTGTTTCTTTAAGTTTAGATGAGTCAACTTGCGTCAGTTGCCACGCACAACCACAAACACGCTTCCCTGACTAAACGAATAGGTTCCCTCTCGAAACACCAGAGGGCAGTTAGTAGAGAACTTGAAAGACGAGTCTCCCCCTGCTGTTTTGAACTGAAACCAGTCACTGAGTCTACTAATTATTGTGCGTCGCCACCTCACTAGGTGGCAGCACACATGAGACTTTTACACTCTAAACGCCGATTGCGTATTTTGAAGAGGAAATGCTGGAAATATCCCTCCAAAATATTGTATCCCGTAGTACTCAATCCCGTAATTGGAATCCCTAACAAAGCTAAAGGCATAGGAATTCCCTAATCCCCTGCCTGTGCGACAGAGCGTGAAGCGGTGGCGCGACTAGCCGTGGGCGGCAGTGCGTGAAGGCGTGTGCACTCACCCATGACGGTGTGAGAAAGCAGAGAAAAAAAACCTGAACATGCTTGGGTTCGATCTAACAACCTAAAAATCTACAAAGCAATGATACTCCCTCTTCTTGACTATAACTCATCCATATACAGTTTCGCAACACAAGCTAACAGAAACAAACTTGAACGCATCCAAGTAAGGGCTGCAAGAATAATTACACTCACCCATAAACACGAATCCGTATCTGGCATATACTACCATCCCTAGGGCTGGATCCACTGGGACGGAGAAGGGCAAGACACCTGTTGGGCCTTATGTACAGGAGATCCAGGGAGGCACCCTCAAGCAACACCACACACAGAAGAAACACACGCTCACAACATAAGTATAACCTCCCACTACCCTTGCCAAAAACTGAATCCTTCAAAAATGCACCCTGCTACAAGGGTGCGCGGGCATGGAATTCGCTCACATCAACAGAAAAAAACACACCCTCTTACAAACAGTTCACGAACCTCCTCAAACATGACAAAATACAACTAGACCCCCAGGCCATATAGCCCCAAAACCAGCAAATTTCAAAGGGCATGCAGTACCTTCTCGCTGCCACTACATCCAAAGTACCTGCTAGGATATCTAGACACTTCCCTAATTACAAACAAAGTGCAGGCTGTACTTCCACCCTGCCACAAAACACCCCAATTATACATAAACTAAGAGCATGCTGTACCTTCACGCTGCCACTAGATTTACCATACTAATAATTTCTAAGTTTATTTCATTAATTTGGTTTCTGATATTGACCTTGGGTCTTATTTTGGACTTTGTTAAATAGAGTTAGGTCTAGATAGACACAGCGGTGGGCGGAAGACCATGGTTATTCTGTATTGGATTGTCATCTGTGAGCCCATATCTCAATGTAAATGCTATTTGTTTATTGAACTTCACTGTACAATGTACTTGTTTTTGTTCATAACTAAACTGTCTTATTGCAAAAGATGTGCTGTATAAAAATACTAAATAAAAAAAACAAAAAAAAAACAAACCTTGTGATTAACAAGCCAGTGTCTTAACCATTACACCACTGAAACAGCTATCAACATGGCCTCAACTAATCAATCTGAATGTTAATAGTATGTGTGAGAGAGAGGGAGAGAGAGACAGAAACAGAGACAGAACACAGAAAGAGAAAGAGGGGGAGAGGCAGACAGGGAGATTGCAATTGAAAGAAAGTAAGAAAGAGATGGACGGGAAAGGAGAGGAAGAGCAGGGAATATTTTTTTTCAGGAATATATGAGTAATTCTCCCAAACGGGCAGCATTTGATTTTAGGAGGCCATTTTTTTAGAAAAAATAAAATTGGTTGAATCTCTACAATGTTTGGCGTACATATAGAAGGAAACATCAGCATTATACAGACAAAGTTTGGGAAGGCTGTGCCAAATATTTCGATTCCTACACCTTTGCTTCAGAAACCCCCATTTTTGCCTATTAATTTTTTGCCTCATTCGCCTATATTAAGCCAGATTTATCAAATAATATTGTGTAAATTTGAGATGAGATACCCTGCAACTATGCCAATAATATTAAATGACAAAGTAACAGCTAGAGAATCGATGATGGCTGCCAACATAAGACCTGGTTGTAACCAAAGTTTGAATAACTTTTTGTTAAAATATCCGTTTTATTTCTATACAATAACTATGCTAATGTATAGAAGGATCTCTATATTTCTATTAATTATGGCGTAACGGCGACACGCCATGGCGTAACGGCGACATCCCAATATATGCTCACTGCAATTCAACAGCATCTGTATTTATTCATATTTATATCTTTTATCAAATTCAGGCAGGCCTAAACATTTATCATAATAGGCGAAATTGCAAAAAATATATTTTATTTTAGATATGGGAGTTAATTTACATGTCGTAACGCGACATAAAACATTCCAACATCAATTCAATCAATTTTATTTTAGGAAATAAAGGGGTTAATGAAGGCCATGGATTAATAACTTTTATTTCTATCGAAAAATACTTACACATACATCTTCCCTCCCCACAAAACAAAATGCAATGTAATACTGAAGGTCACTCTTGAGGTATTTAATTATTTTGAAGCTTATGGATGTCATAACGCGACACAAATATTCCAAAATGGTATTTTCCATGTCTAGATCAGACTAAATTAGTGATTACATAAATGGTTTTTTTTTCATAATGATGAACAATATGTGCATGTGTAGAAACCATTTTTTCTAGGAGAAGTAACATATTTTCTAAATCCGCCTGTGTATTGTATTCAAACTCCATATATCTATTACTTAGCCTGAAATAGCCCTTTTATCACAATAGCGGCGAGGATTTTGGTACAAGGGAATATGGATTCTTATTCGCACCTAGTTATATATATATATATAGCTATGTAGAGAAAGCCTTATGGGAGGTGTTAGTTAAGACAATGAGTAGGCAGGCCTTCCCTTTTGTGCGTGCTTGACTGATTTCCTAATCCCCGCATTGCGTTATCCCAATGCCTGCTACCGCGTAGAATTATATTATATTTAATTATGCGATACACATGACTCACTATACGCTATTAATTACTAGATCTAGGGATTTTTCTTAGCGTGTAGCAATTCCCCGCAGACACTCACATAGTCTAGGTACACATGGCTCTTGGCTCACTCTGAAGTTGTGGATCTTGAAGCATGATGAAGGAAGCGTCATGGTGGAAGGAACTAACAACCATATATGTTGGACACACTACATATATATAGTTCTAATAAAGGTGCACTTTGATTCTATCTGCGGTCACATGGGGCAAATATGCCCCATTGACTATGCAGACCAACTGTTAAGGGCATTTTCAGAAACACTGCATCCATTATTAAGCAAATGACAAAAAATAAAAATTAGGGCTTTCCTTAATAATATAGGGGTTAATGAACCAACTCCACTCATTATATGATAATGCAATAAAAATCAATAAATGACCACTAAATATTCCAAAAAATATTAGGGGTTGATGACAACATTAAATTCGTTCTCCATGATACATTGTCACAAAATGGGAAAGCTTGGAAATCAAATAAAACATTTTCCTTGTTCATAGAAAAAAGGTAATAAAATGTGCTTTAAAACGAGCCCAATTGGAAGATTCTGTGACCATTTGTAAACGAATGACAAACAAAACAAATTTTGCTTTACCATTTTCCATCCACCATACCTAATAAAGGCTGCTTTGCCCTTATAAGCCACATTAGCCAGAGTACACAATAGCTGTCAAGGTGTAGGCTATGTTTAGATGTGAGTGATTTAGGAAGCAATTTAAACATGGGGGGGGGAGGGGCAACTTGCTCCTATGAAGAGATCCCACACCATTTCCTACTCTATTTAACAGCCTTTGCCCTTGTTGTTGATTTGTTGGCACAAGGTTTTTTTGGGGTCGGTATAAAAATGACAAAGTATTGATAATTCCAAAGATCTATAGGATCAGGTGTAACATGAGATTAAAAAAATTGACACTACTCGCAACTCATTGAAATGTAAACTTGTAGACATACAATAAAAATGTTGGGAACAAGTTTAAAATTTCGAATTTTACAAATTATGAATTTCCCATGATATACATTGGTTACTTTGAAATGGTCCCCATGTAGGCACCTGGTTGTAGAAGCATGGCTTCATTCTAATGGATGAAATGCACACAGCACTTGACTAGTGGCTAAATGAAATGTCTGTTAGTGTTTAGGTCCATTGGAAAATTGTTACTATAGGGTTTTGCCGGCATTATTTAGTGAGTCACCAGAGGTATGCAAGACCTGTCTGTTTTAGATGCTAAGAAACCATTGCTATGTGTTGCAGGATATAACAAGCATGTTCACATGGTGTTTTTAGGCTGTAGGGGTTTCATAAGCAAATCTCATAGGTAAGAAGGCCGTTCCTATGGAAAGGGGGCATGGTACTTAGCTTCGGTTTTGTCTAGGAGAGTATTGTGGCACCAGATAGGTCTATCGTCACAATTTGATGGGAATGAGAAGTCTTGGGCTATTTACGTTCATATATATAGATTGTTTTTGTCGATTAACACTATCAAGACCCTACCCGCTTCCCTCCCTCCTATGGCGTCTCCCGACGCCTTCCAAATCGTTTCGTTTTTTAGCTTTAATCAGCGCCGATCATGAATGTACATGATACGGTGCTCTGGATTCCCCGCTGCTATGACGTCATTACATGGGCCTCGTTCTGGAGAGGGTTCCTCTGGGGAATCCCTGTGATTATGACGTCATTACCCGGGCTGTCACGTGTCACGCCGAGCCTACGAGTACGAGCATGGTTATGGCGTTTGAGTTTTCATCAGTCAGAGAAATAGGCGTAAGCATGTAATGCTGGAAGTCCGTAATTATACTAGTAAGACGTTAAATTTTTTGCTGAAATGTCTCTTAAAATCAATAAGCTTGAGACTGGGACAGGTTTGAAGTGTGTGTACATATGGGAACGTAGGGATTTTTGGAAATTATTTGCAGATTTGCGCAATAGGTGTTGGCCAATGAGCTTGGGTCGAATTGCTGAGCTGAGGTTTTTTATGCATGGCATTGCCACTTGGCGACTTTTCGTCTAGCGGCTTTCGGCCGACACGGTCGCTGAATAGTCTAGAGGTATGTGGCACCAGGGTATCGTCACAATTTGATGGGAATGAATGGAAGTCTTGGGCTATTTACTTTCATAAATATGGATTGTTTTTGTAGATTCCCTTCCCCCAACTTGCCCCAAACCATAAACAAACCCCACCACCATCCCTAGATGCCTGGTGACTCAGTTGTGGCCACCGAACGGTGCCGACAAGGTACATATCAATTCCCATAGGTGTCACCCCCAGTCTCTCTATTTCTGAGAAAGGTTACATGCTCAAAACGGCACATGATCACCTTTTTACAGTGATCTGATATATCTAGTAACTTTCGTTGCCACAGAACGCCCTCTAAACATATCTAGATTGATGTTTTAAAGTAACACAGTCGTCATAGCATTAATAAAGGAGTAATGGACGTGTTTCCTTCCTCTGCCATGTCAGCTAGGCCATGTTTATAAGAGCTTTCTAGGATACACAATCACCATGAGGGGAGATAGCCCAGTGGGTTTGGCACTCACCTCTAGATCTTACGGTTGAGTGTTCTAGCCTCGCCTAGCTCACTGTTTTTATCTCTGGGGTTGCATAGATGCTATATGTCATTCTATGCTACGGGAGGTGGGTTGGCGTGGTTGCTGGTGATGGGAAAGGCAGGAGAAACACCATGTACATAATGTTTTCAGATAATTACCCATCGATCTTAGGGCTATCGATACAACTAAAGGAAAAAACAGGCCTCCACAGCCACACTAGCAATGGCCACTCTTCCTGGTGCCATGTAGAGAGGTCTACATGGCACGCTGCGCTATAATACAGCTTGTGTGTAGATGCGGTTGTGCGTAGATGCCCGAACGATGCCGAGGTGTTACGCTTATTTCCGAAGGTCTCTGTCTCGGCGAGGAGCAATGGAAAGTGGTAGACATGCAATGGGAAATCAGAGTATGTGCATAACCAGTACAATAGAAACCCTAATAACCCCAATGTTTTCCTTCTCAAAAATGTTAACGATGACAAATCCATACTTGTTTTTTCCTGGGGACTGCGAAAACATAGGTAATCGGGTGAGCGAGGCAAGTTTTCTAGAGTAATTTGTAGCCACCGAGTACCGGTGGCGCGGCCTGGTGTCAATGGGGAGAATTAGGCATTCCCTTGGTCTGCCATTTACGCCGATGCGTCTAGAAGAAATTCTAGATGTTGTACAAAACACAGAAGAAATATTTTCATTTTCATTTTATTACTATTAATTAGACCGACCATTCCATAACATTGGTAGCAGTCTGTCGACTCAATATACACTGTCTTGTTAATAGAATACACATTCAAGTTTTTAATAGCCTACAGAGTGACAGAGAAAAAAGGTAAAACCTGTCAACGCAATGATACTCTTAATTCTTATTGTTTTACCTCTACATCTAGTAACAAATAGTAGGCATAAATAGCAAAAATAATACCATACATCTCTGAAATCTGCAAACGTTTCCCTTATCAAACAAGATAATCAATATCTAGGTCTATATAATATTTTAACATGTGGAAACCATCAAATACAGTGAGCCTTGTATACATATATTTATATATCCTTATTACTGGTGGCTGTACAATTATGTTAAAAAAAATTATTCAAATAACAGAATGGTCTCATCATTAGCTGAAGCCATAAAACCTGGTCCTTCCACAAGTAGGCATGAGTGATATTAATTTTTGCCTTCTAGGTTTGACTACCTCGGGTGTGGCCAGTCTGAAGGAGACTTGGAGCAGATGACGCTAGGGGATTGGAAGGATGACCTTCAAGCAGTTCTTCACCATCTAACCAAGGGTCAACAGGTGTGTACAGAGACTACCATATTTCAATGATAAAGTGCCAGGTCCCAAAAAAAGATTGCCCGAAAAAGCGCCAGGTATTTACCACCATGAAATAAATAGGCGTCAGGCCCGAAAAAGTGCCAGAGTCTTATCTCCAAACAGGGAGTAGGGAAGGACAGAGAATGAATCTCTGTTTTGCCCCATCTTACTTAACTAGAATCAGTGCTAATTAATGGCTGAAATGAATTGACTGCTACCTTTTGAAACAAAAATGTAATGCGAGGTTGAGGTCGGTAATAGGGGGTCGTTAGATGGGTTGTAAATGTAATTACTTTGGTTTCATCACCAAAGGTTGCTGGGTACCTGAGTAATTCGTCATTCCTCTCTTTAAGAAATGGTGAGGAAATAAAAGAGTCCAAGGGGAAATAGAAACACAAATACTTTGTATATTGAAAAATAGACTTTATATAATCTTTAGTAATATATTATTACTAAATAAATATTATATAAATCAACATCTGAATCTGGATTGTCAGATCTGGAAAGAAGTATATCTGACCAGACGTACCCAGATGAACACCAATTAATTATAATATTGTAGTGATATTCAATACTCTGTCATTGTATTTTATACATTGGAGCTGGTGATTAGTTCCACTGAATAACATCAGAGGGCCCTACTGTTCTGTACTGCTGAAGCCAGTTGCTTTTATGTCTCACCTATCTACATGACCTATGTAGTTGTAACTTGTTACCTATCAACACTTAGGTGTGGAGTTTTCTACTATTTGCCAGAATGTGTCAATATGTGTATAAGTGTCTGTGATTTATGCTGTATGCCTCAACTTGTACTGTTTCATGATACCTCTGAGTATCTCTGCTGTATGTTTCTATTAAACACCTTGAAGTCTTAGAGAGCTAAACTACCTAGGAGCCCTCTGTGCCTGGTTTCGGGCAAGGGGCCGGCGGAGGGCTGAGTGAATAAACCTGACAGCTTGGTAACACTTCTATTAATTGTGTTAGATCACCCTGTACCAAGTGATAAAACTGAGTGCCCTGTACTGGGCATGCAAAAGTACATATATTTCTGCTCATGTCACAATTTAAAAAGAATAAATCGCACAGAACAGTATGTACAATTATTACTATCATATTGAGAATTACACTAGGATTACGTTTGATTCTTACAGCATAAATGTAATGTGCGTATTGATTGCATATCCTCATTAATGTATAATCATAACTATTATTTTTACTTTACTTTGACATTTTCTATATTCATGTATTAGCCACTCCTCTATTCAACTCTCTACTATATAGGAAACGGGTGGAAAACCTGGGAGTATCCCAGATGTCTGTTGTCATTTTTGCCTTCTGTAAATGTCTATCTGTAATGCTGGGGAGCGGGGTGACCGAGTACACTTCATGAATTACCTCTATATCGGATATAATAGGGAGTTGCGTAATCACGGTTAAGGCTTTTAAACAATGAGACAATAAATGAACTCAAAAAAAAAAAAAAAAAAAAACATTTCTCCCCAAATGAATAAAATCATTAAGGTGAAAACGGTTTGCCACCAATAAATGAACTCATTAAGTCAAAACACACTTAAAAACCTTTAGACATTAGCACTTCCTATAAAATGAATGTATTTTTAGACGAATGAATGATTGTTCAATTCAATTCAAGTACAAGGATGTATTTAAAACACTGTTTTAATTGAAATGAACCTTTTTAATTGGGATAAGGTTTTTGTAATTACTTGAGACCGGAAATCATTATAGGGCTAATTTGTTAACACATATTATCTAAAAACCAGACCAGATAAGGAAATGCTTTCCTTCTGTTGGTCGAAATCATTGTCTAACTCTGGTGAAAGATTAATTACTTCCCCCGCTCCACCAGACACTTATATAATGTACAGAATAACCACCCACTAGTACTAGGCCTACTGGTTCTAATGCCATCTTTGCTAATAGTTAATTATGTTCATTATGCCTCAAATCCACCTATAGTGCTTATTAGTGAATTTAATAATTTTAAGGAACCATTAGCGGTGGCAAATGGAACTATGCTAATATTTCCTATATCAGTGCAACTAATGTTTAACTGCGTAATGTAGGCCTACTTATTTGAAGTGTTAATTTTACATGCTAATTAAACTGTGAATTAATTTCATTTGTTATATTCCTGTTGTATGTACAGTACATGTTATAATATCGATATTCTCAAAGAGAGGAACACAAATACAGTGTGAAGATATTTTTGAACATTTAACGTGATCACCCTAACCTCAAATAATTAAGTCACGCGTTTATTTCCCCTATGTGGCACGGATTTATGTGGTAAAACATTCTATTGAAACCTATATTTGACTAACTAGTCAGTTCTGCGGTCATAGGGTGTCACTTTATATTAGACAGAAAGATATTCTATGCAGTCAGTTGTAATGTAACCAAAAGTGAACATGCGTGGTAATTAATGATTTTACGCAATCTAGTTAAATGCCCCCCAGAGTTTGAAAATGTAATAAATACTTTTTTATGTTTAAAAAAATAGTTTCTGATATTTCCGTTTGGACAATCACTGGTAAAGAAGTGAAATATATTCCCTCGGCATGCCTTTAGGAATGCGTATATTTATTCAATACAGTTTTGAAACTATATTGACAGAACTAGAACTACCTGCCTACTATACAGATATTCCATGCAAAAAATCACCTTTGAAAGATATCCTTTTTGCAACTTCAGACTCATATAATATATAACCTTAGCTAACCTTCATATGGTCAGACACACTCAGTGACCGCATCCATACAAATGTTTCTCTTTGTTTTATCATGTCTTCAAGGATAATAAATACACACAGAAGTATATACTATGTAATAACCAATTAGTGTCATCATCACAACTATTCCTTTATCTGACGAACAATGATTCTGAATGTTCACTAGTCAGCATAAAATCATTGATTCACATGTATATCCACTTTTGGTTTCAATTGAAACTGCATTACTGATCGATACATAAATGTAGGTCTATATGTACCACTGCTAGATCAAGGAGATTTATTTATCCATTCAGCCAGTGTCAAATATAAAAACAAACTACACATACTACAAAATCAAGTAATTATTCTTGACCTGATGTATGTATAATGTATATTAATAACAAACTAGCAGGAATATGAGAGTAGCGTCAACATCTGATGTAATGTAATGTAAGACATCAGGGCCTGTCGGAAGAACTGTCCCTGACAGAGATGAGAGTCCTATTTTTCATATAGACCTTATGGTTCTAGGACAGCCACCCGCTGGACATCTGCCCGTCAGACATCTCTGGGATATGTCCAGTGGGTAGATATATATATATATATATATATATATTATATATATATATATACAATTTTTATTCAGTAAACATAATGATTATACATTTCTGTAATAATGAGATACTAAAAAGGAATGGTCCCTCTCAATGTACAGTCTACGCTGAGATATTCTTGGTATTCCTTTAACATCAGGACAGATGTCAGGCGGGTGCCTGTCCTGACACTATAGGTTCTAGGACAGCCACCCACCAGACATCTCCCTGCCGGACATCTCCCCGCCGACTTTCACCCACTGGACAATTACCTTCCTGGACATTACCCTGCTACAACATCTACCATCCCGGACGTCTACCATCCTGGGACATTCCCACCGCCTTATCTGAAATTTTAGGATATTTATCCACTTTTCCCTTTGTGATATTATTTGCATGTTTGAGAGTGGGAGGCCATTTAATTCCTCTTACATTCACATGGGCATTATTTATTATTTAACCCTGCCTTACCAAAGATGGTTTAATTAGGCATGTAAATGTGTATTTGGAGAACATGACTAAATTGAACCATAATAGCCCACTTTACAAATTCCATCCCCAGTGCGTACCAGTGACTGCGGGATTAAGTTTTACCACTGTGCGCATGCCCAGTCCAGCTGACCCACCTGGCTATGCGGGCCAAACCGTGCTCCCTCCATCCGCTCTCCCGCTGGATGTGCAGGGGTGTGTGTGTGCCTCTGACCATACGGCCGCTGACCCCCTACAGCCCGTAGGCCTATGCTTACTTGTTTTTGTCGATACACTGTTATGAAAGTTGCCATATATTAAAATCTAGTGGATAAAATGTCCTCTTATTAAGCATGACCAATCTTAACATGTCATTTAATAATATTGGATAGCTGAGAGTATTATACAATAACTCAAATTCTGGGAGAAAAAGGGGGAAATTTAGAAGCCTATGGTTAATACATCAGGCTTCTGTGAGCCTGCCTGCCTAGCTCATAGTTTGGGCTGTTTTCTGCCGCTCTCTGTATGGCGCTGCTGTCAATTTGTAAACTGCTTTTAGGCTTGTTTATTCAGCTATAACATTTTACATTTTGTAATATCCTCTGCTGTAACTGACATCACGATATAGATTAAGAATTGATTAGTTAAGATATTTTTGCGGAACAAGAGCTTTTAAATTGAACGGTGTGTCCGCTATGACGTGCTACCACAAAGTGAGTCAAACGCTCGTACGACGTGACATCAATAATTCTATGACGTAACTGAAACACCTCAAATTAAGGATTTTGATTGGATTATCCTCATTTGGTTGCTAATCTCAGTCCCTATACCTGGTTACCTGTTGTATGTCAACAGATGGTTGGGTATGGTGGCTTAAGAGTTTTAAAACTGAATAAAGCCAATGACTGAACCATCAAACCGATTTAAAGATTTCTTTTGGCTGGGGGTTAGTGGTTAATAATCTCAATATTTTAGATATATAAGATTAAATTAAAGTATATATTTCTCAATTTTGCCAATGTGAAAAAGACCGAATTTCCAGAGTTACTAGTGATTTTAGGGTAGACTAGTTTTATTTATTCTGGAAAAAATTCCCACAGGGCTTTAGGGCTTGTGGGTTTTCCCCTTGATGGGGGATATCAGGACCGGAAAGTTCCTATCTATAAGGATATGGTACTAGAGATGCTTTTAAGTATGGGGGAGCATCTAGCCTGAGGGGTTCGGTTGGTTTGGATGGGTGGTGTCTCGGAGTGGTTTCGACTATAAGGTCTCATCAGGCACTAATGGTAAATTAATGTCTAAAGGACATTTTGTGTTTTAAATGGTAAGCTATCGTGAAGATGATAAGGTGCTTTTTGGTCACGTGGTGACTTCTGGGATTAATCCCACTACCCGGATAGATATCACGGGGAAAGTTGAGGTTTGGTGTGGTAGGCCTAAGCCTAACAGAGTATAAGTCTGTCTTCTATGCTAAAAAATGGTGAGATATTATGTAGTGCCGAGATACAGAAGGAAATTTTTACGGGGGGCACTAAATTCTCACATAACATTTATTCAGCCAAGTTTAAGCCTCGGGGGATGATTGTCTGCAATCTGGTCATCCACCGTCAACAAGAGCAAGAACAAGAGCTTTTGTATGTTATCTAATCTACCAAGTCTATTGTATGTAAATGTGATGCCATCATATGAGGATTAATAATCTCTGTATGAATATTATATAAGCATATCATTTTAAAATGACATGTTCAGTTGAAATGAGGATATCGACCAATATTAATATCATTATTCACAATCACATTGAATAAGGATTTTAGATACATATGTACTATAACAGTACTAGATATTGCAATACGAATTATCGGTATCTAATACTAATAGCACTACCAATCTGTTTCACTTAACAAACTTGTCTGTCACATATAATTATATTTTGGCCTGCTATAGGTGCTGGTAGGTTCCAGCATGGGCAGTTGGTTGATGCTGCTGGTCGCTATGGAGAACCATGATCGCATACATTCACTCATAGGCATTGCTTCAGCGCCAGACTTCTATGCTCGGGATCCTGATCGGCTTCCTCCAAAGGTAAGGGGTTAATAGAGACTCAATTGTATGTCCGCCATTTTGAATTTTGATTTGCATAGAATTAAAGCTGCATTCTCAGCTATTTTACTCATATTATGAATTATAGGGCTGGATTTATCACTATTCTGCTGGTATATGTTTATACATGAGTTACTCATATTTTGACCTGTAGGAATGGATTTATCAATATTCTGCTGCTAGTATATGTTTATACATTCAATTCAATTCTTATAATATACAGGCTTTGGATGAACTCAAAACCAGAGGCAAAACTCTACTCCCTTCGGCGTATGGCAACTACATAGTGACTCAGCGATTTTATGAGTCATTGGCAGAGCACAACATTCTCCAAATGGCCAGAATACCTATTGAAAGCCCAGTGCGACTAGTGCATGGTATGTCAGATGCTTCAGTCCCATATGACATGTCATTAAAAATTGCAGAAAAACTTGAGAGTTCCAACGTCAGGGTTATCCTTCAAAGGAGTGGCGACCATAGGATGTCTGAACCAGAGGACATACAGGTAAGGATTTCTTTATATTAATGCATACCTAGTTACTAAGTACATATCTATGTAAAAAATCTATAGAATTAGAATATATACGTCAGTAATTAATACATAATCTGTCAAATATGTGTTGAATCTACGCACAAGATAAAGATTTGCTTTATATAAGAATGCCTATGGAAATGATGGCCCAGTGACCAGGTCTAAAGGACAGGCAAGAATTAGTTCAATGAACATGTAGTCCTGTCAATGTACATGCAATGGCCAGGTTATGAAAGTTGGGATGTGTTGATGCTGTTCAAGGGTTCTCAATGGCAAAATAATGCACATATGCAATGGCCAGGGAAAACCTCGTCTTTAGTTGGTCATTGCATATGTATTTGATGTGGATTAGCGTTTTCTTTCTGTATGGGTAATTATCTGCAAATTGTAGGTCTTCCAGTTGAACCTATTCTTACAACAAAGTACAGGCAAAGTATCACAGCTAACTACTTACTACTAAAGAAAGATCACAAATTATAGGTATACAGGGGGGAAATCTTCCCAACTATTTCAATTCTAGTTGGGGTACTTATTAACATGATAATCGTGGCAGTACACTTCATGTGTGACTTGTTATGAACTTAGATTTTGCATGATATCACACGCCTGGCTGGGGAATCACAGTGGCCACCATCACAGGGGTCAGCGCTACCCTTGCGACTATAGCGTGTTTATAAAAACAAAGCTGATAAACTCCACAATGTTGGATACTTTAGTAATAATTTACTAAAGAAAGATTATCTATCATATCAAAAAAAAAAAAAAAAAAAAAAAAATATCTATCATATCAACAAGGGTTATCATGGGTTCATTAAAACTGGTAATGGTTAAATGTTTTAAATGATTTATTCACAAGATTTCTTTGTAGGAATGTTCTGATTTTAGGGGGCTTAGCGCGTTAAGTGATATGAAATTATGTACCAATTTTTAAGACCGTGTATAAAATATATCCTTGCGTTTTGAAGGTCATTATATGGAGTATTTTTAATTACTTTACTCATAATTGCCCACTTTTTGTCAAACAAAAATATCAAACTTAAAATATAAAAATACATATTATCTATGTCCTAATGTTTACCATCATTGGAATCGGCTTGATCTCATCTTTTCAAATATGATGGTATCTCAAAATCCAATTTTAACGACTTGTGACTCATTTCCCTAAAACACCCCACATTTATGTATTGCTCTAATATATGGCTTGGACGCCCGCACTACGCTGGAATGAAGACACAACGGAGGAATGGCCTTGAAACCTTCATCAGGAGGTTTTATTTTCACCATAAACAGATACATATATAAAGAAAAAAATTATACGTGTGGCGTGGGCGGAGAAGCGGTTGAGAGTGGAAGGATAAGGTGGGCGTGGAAGGATTGGGACTGTGACGTCATAGGTAAACACCGGGTCGACGTCATAAGCGGGACCAAGGGGGGCGTGGTTACCTAGGCGGCGTAGTTAGGGGCGTGACTTCTCCAATATAATCGGAGACGTTTTCTCCTTCACATATATGGCTTGGACGCCCGCACTACGCTGGAATGAAGACACAACGGAGGAATGGCCTTGAAACCTTCATCAGGAGGTTTTATTTTCACCAAAAGAGGCCAAACCGAAGTCACTTGTGAGAAGAAAGATGATCAGCAATGAACGAATCAACTTTAAGCTTGGTGACCAACTCGGGCGTGATGTAAGAATCCACACATGAAGAACGCCAATTACCTCGCGCTTTAATGTCCGAAAGCTTAACGCCCATGGACGCCATATAAGTGGCGCCACCTCTCCTTAAAGATTGGGGGCTGAACACGCCTGATATGCCAGCACGTCGAAGAAGGGTTTGTAGAAACTTCTTAAAGTCATCGTAGGACGGAGATTCACGCCCAGAAGAAGAGAATAATAAAGCTGAAGGAGATAATTTTTCAGCAAAAACACATTTTTTCAGCCAATACACAGCGCATAAGGCGCAATCAGTGAGCATCACAACTGGGATAGTGAAGGGAGATGCTGAAGTTTTTGAAGATTTTACCGTGACAAGCACGCCCCAGGGAGTCACTGAGACGTCCTCACGGCGAAGAGTGTGGGGAGAAGGAACTATATGGCCCACTCTCAGCAAGGTCCTGAATAGGAAGATAATCATTGTCCACAACCTTGATTCTGACGCTGAAGTGTAGTTGACCTGACGGGACATCAGAAGAAGGTGGCGTGGCAATAGCGCTTCAGAGGGAACTGGCGACGCCCCTGGTAGGCGACTGACACCTTTTAACACTGACTTGATTGCTGGGTGAGACATGGGAGGGCAGTCGATGAAACGTAGTCGCGCGCCAAACACCACGCCACTAAGGTAGGTAGAAACAGAAGAGACTTTCATGAAGGTGGCGAGGAAAGCTGCGAACATACACACCACGTCGACTTGTATAGGAGACGACGGGAGGTTGTTATCACATATAAATTTACTAAATAGACGCCACTGGCGTTCTCTTTGTTCCAGCGTCGACGGCGCCACAGAAGATACTTGTAGTTGGTGGACCCTCTTCATCCACGCTGACATGCCTATCATAATGACAAGGAACATCAGTAAAACAACACAATCCAGCTTGCGATAATATAGTAAAGTCAAGGGGCATTTTCATATAAGGAAGGCGTGATAAAAAGTCTGCCACTACATTATTCTTGGTGTTAATGTATTGAGGAAGAAGTTCAATATCGTAGATGAAAGTGATCCAATAAAGTTCGTATAACCACTGCATGCAAGTCTTATTAGAACTCACGCCCGTAGTTAACATTGCCACGACTTGTGTGTTATCTATGAAGCAATGGACTCGGGAACCTCTCAACAAGTCCTTCCAGCGTTTGACGCCCACCAACACCGGATAAAGCTCCTGCACGTTAATATTGTCCACACGAACATTCTCAGTAGGGGCGTCAATTAAATGACTACAATCCGTATCTGACCAAGGTACTACACATGCTTCCCAGGCGCCTGCAAGCCAATCTGCGCCGAGAAAAGCGCCGAACCCCTTACTTGAAGCGTCAGACACTAGGGGAAGATGAAATTCAGGTTTATTTAATAACCTCACACCGTTGAACACTTTGCAGAAACCATTCCACCACATGATATCCTGGCGGAAGGCGTCTGATATGGGCGACCTGGTCAAGCGTTTGCACAGAAGAATCTTATATAAGTCGAATAGACGCCTACAGAACGTGCGGCCTCCCTTGAAAACTGACGCACAGTGGGCCAGATACCCACACAAACACTCCAAGTCCTTCTTAGAGATGAATTTGGCGACTACAACAGTCGATAGCAGACGACGAAGCTTGGTTAATTTCCCATCGGGCAGACTCAGGGTCATCCCAACCGAGTCAATGCTGAAGCCCAAGTAAATGCATTCAGTACTGGGCGTAGTAACTTTCTTCCACGCCACGTGAAAGCCTAGATAACGCAGGAGGACAATGAGAGTGTCTCTGGACTGGGTACAGGAGGGCAAATCGGGAGAGCATAGGAAAAAATCATCTAGGTAATTAACCACACGTATATTACACAAATTGAACATGGTAAATGCAATGAGGTTAGAGATACTGTCGAATACACAAGGCCCAATTCTAAGACCAAAACATAAACGATTATCAGTTAGATATTCTTCCTTACCATTTATAACCCATCTGAAGCCACATAAATTACGATGACTAGGATTAATGGCGACGGCACGATAGGCCGACTTAATATCAACCACGCCCATAAATGAACCTTCTTCTACCATATCAGTTGCATCGTCAATACTATTATAAGTAAAATTACGTACAAGAGAGTCACAGTGAAAGTTCACTGAGTCAGAATCGGGCCGAGAACAATCTGTAATTGGTCTGAGACCACCGTCAGCTTTGGCAACTGCTCCCAGGGCGTGAATACACTTTGGCTTGTCTCTCACTACTGAAACACAGCCTTCTAAAATTTCATTTTCGACTATGATATCCATCTTGGAACGAGCTGGTTCCTCAAGAATCGAAGAGTAATTTACACAGTCGTACGCCTGAACTGGCGAATCTACGACGTCAAAGCCGTCAATAATACCGTAGAAAACTTCTATATAGCGATTAAAAACTGCACAACCTTGAAGGCTTAAAATTGCCGCAAATCTACACGGCTTCAACTGCACGGGAATACACCCGAGCGTATGAATACAAGTGCACGTACCATCAAAACATTTACTAAAAACCTTCACCGAACGATCGTTCGGGGAAATTGGCGTGGAAAACACCACGCCATCACAAGAAATATTACATTCATCGCGATAAAATTCGGCAACAGCCTTGCAAATATAATGGAAAACACAATCACTATCACAAGAAGTCTCAATATCACCTGGATGGAATAAACCGGGGGGAAAATCCTCTTGCAGCGTAGTGGAAACACTAGCCACTAAGTCCTTGACGGCCATCTTACCTTCTAAACTCTCCTCCAACGCCGGAGAATCAGACACTGAGTTTAAAGCAATACCAGAGATGGCGCCACTACCCCGACTTACCCCTGCCGCATCCTATTTGGAAGCCTTGGTCGACGCACAGGTCTTCGCTCCGTGCTCAGCTGAGCCGCATGAAGAGCATCGGTGGCCGTAGTCGCATTGAGACCTGGTACATCCACCAGCGTTAAACTTGAAACACGTACGTTCCTTGGAAGGCTTGGATTTTACAGAAGATTTCGACGCAGCAGCTTTGCGTGAATTTTCATAGGAATAGTAGCGCAATACCTCCTCCTGGCGTGTATCGCCGAAAGCGACCAGACCTTTCTTGTTGGCTCTAGATCTGACTGCTTGATCATACGCCAACGACGCCTTGAGGGTGTACATGGATGAAGCATCTTTCTCGGTCATGGTGACACAATGAGACAACACACTAGACAATTCTTCTACAGGGCGTGAGTCGGCAATTAACCTTTCCATAAGCTTCAAGGACAGCAGCAAAAGTTCATTAAAGTTTTCAACTGTCTCACCCTTGTCGATGACCGATTCGCGGTCGAAAGGCCCGGACCTCTTCCTAGAAGAACTGCGCCGACGACGGTGAGATGACGAGCCCGCTGTATAAATGGAACTCTCTCTACTGTGAGATGACTCTTCCTCATCCAGATCCCGACGAGACTTCCTGCCTTTATCTTCATTGATTTGAATTTCACTATCAGAAGAGCCTACTGATGACTCGGGCTTCTTTTCTAGCGCCTGAACTGCCGTCAGGATTCGACTGACCATGTCTTCCAGCCCTTCTACACGCCCAGTAAGTTGACTTGTTTTCTCTCCTTCTAGCTTCGTCACCTCAGCTATCAATTTACGATTGCAATGCAATCCTGTCGGAGCATCGTGCTCAATTCCGCAGGGCGTGCAATATCTACCCATCTTAAAATCGGAACTTGACTCAAAATCACGCCAAAAAATTATACGTGTGGCGTGGGCGGAGAAGCGGTTGAGAGTGGAAGGATAAGGTGGGCGTGGAAGGATTGGGACTGTGACGTCATAGGTAAACACCGGGTCGACGTCATAAGCGGGACCAAGGGGGGCGTGGTTACCTAGGCGGCGTAGTTAGGGGCGTGACTTCTCCAATATAATCGGAGACGTTTTCTCCTTCACATATACATACATGTATCAGTGGATGTGTGCATTGTTTGAATAGTCTGGTGCAATGAGTTGTGCTGATGTAACTAGCTCAAGGTATCAACACGACTCTACATACATAGGATATTTCTAGTCCTAACCTTAAAGGTTAATTTCATTGGCATCTGATCTGATCTCAACTTTTAAAATTATGGTGTATCACAAAATCCATTTGTTTGCGATTAAAGTCTCATTTTTCTATGACACATTACATATGCCAAAGAGCTTATATGCTCACAAGACAAGTGTTCACAACTCGATCCATCTTTTTAAAATTGCTCTGGAGTAGGCGTCCTAATGGGATTCTAATGGCATTTTTCGGTTTGGAGCGTAGCTTTCCCTCAGTTTGGAGGGACTCTAAACTCTAAAAGGAAAACATTTCAAATCATTTTACTAAATATTTGTATTGGCCAATCACATCAGTTTAGTTTAGATATTCGTTTTTATAACATGGTCATACGGGATTACATATATATGATTTACTTTAGAATCTATTTTACATGATCTCATGAGTAAATGTAATGTCACAGAAAATGCTCTTCCTACTCTCCCTGTATTTCGATCTCCGCCTCTCTACCCCTTGTCACTCTCTCCCTTAAAGGGTATCAAGCAAGTTTAGAGTAACTTTCCACTTTATATTAGTTCCTATTAATGTGATTAACCTCCTCTCACAACTTAAAAGTTTATTTGATAATTTAGTATAAAGATAGCCTATTAAAGTGGTGAGGTAGAAAAATCACAGCAGGGTGCCACTGGAGCTATAGTCAGGCAAAACATAGAGATATGTGACGTCACCAGCGGTACTGGCACATCTGGTCATGCATGGGTCCTGCACTAAAGATATACTGAAAGGCCACTTAGGAGAGAAAACCCTTCATTTCCCAAGGAAATCCTTTATGTTTTAATCTCCAATTCCTACAGTACTATAAGCACAAGTGTAGCTTCCTCTCATATAAATGGGTAATTCATAAGCGAATTTTAGACATGGCTTCTAGGGCAAAGAAAAAGTTATTTACATGTACATTCACAACTTTCAACCCAGTCCTCAACATATGGAATTCTATCTTAATTGGGACTAACCACAATTATGTGACAGCTCTGCATGATGCCACATCACCAAACCGCCTAATCTCAATTTCCAGTTGGGTCTTCAAAGCATATAAATTAGCAGCAGCTGTTGGTCTGTCCCAGGAGCTGAGCTCAGTGGGGGGTGAAACCATCAAGTGAGTGACTTGAAGGGGTGATGTTGGCTCTTGACTTTGATAAGCTCCCTATATGTTATTAATTAGTCAGGTCAATGAGTCAAATGTTGTTATACCTCTCATGACATCACAGATTTGGAGGGGTGAGAGTGAGGGGGCGTTGGCTTTCTGCTCATATCTGCCCATATAAATTGTGTTTTTTTAGCATTGTATTAGCATCAACATCAAATTGAGACTGGGAGATACATACGGAAAGAGGAGTAGATGAAGAAATTAAAATAAAAATGATGTGTAATAATCTTGCTTGATACCCTTTAAATGTCTTATTTGCCACCTGTCCCTTTGCCTCATCCGTCCCTCCCTCACCCTCCTCCCTTCTGTCCCTGCCTCTCCCTCCTTCCTTCCTTCCCAGCCCTCTCCCTCTGCTGCCCCTTCCATTGCTGTCCCTAGCCCCCTTACAATGGCTAAATGTGAGTGCTTAAACAGAAAGTCGTTACTGTTTTATATATAATTATAGATATTAATACCTGATCACTGTCTTGTTTTCCTGTATTTGTAGGTCATTCTCGAGCAGTTGGATAACCTAATTAACGGACCAAAGGAGCTTTTTCTTTAATTAATAAACAATGAAACATCACCCAGAGGCCACAAACAACAGTCCAATCAGTGTAATACAACTTCCAGCAAAAATTCTAGAAAGAGTAATCCAGGCTCAACTATCACAATATCTGGAAGACAATGACATGGCATACAAACATCAATTTGGATTCAGGCCGTCAGAAGCAATCTTAGACGACCACCAACTTCTAATGACAAACATCTATAAATCTATGAATGAAGGACAATGTCCTCATCTAACATACTTAGACTTCAAAAAAGCTTTTGACAACGTAAACAATTCAATATTATTAAACAGAGAGTCAATGATAGCTATTGAAAACGAAGCACTAGATTGGTTTGAGAGTTATTTAGAAAATAGAAAACAAAGGGTAACAACAAATGGGAGCCTCGCCTGATCTCAGATTATTATTATCATTATGTAGATACTTGTGTAACATGTTACTTAGAAAGGGTATGCCCATATTTATTGATTCAATTAAACCAGTACCCATGTGTATTGTAGAAGGGACAACGTCTGACACTTAGCTCCTAGTTTTTTAGTTTATATATTTGTCATTGCTAACTATTAATTATAGTTATCATAGTAAATTCTTCAGAGATGGTCAAAATTTTTTACTTGTAGAGAACTACCGATTCTACATATTTGAACAGCAATAAGCCCAATTATCAAGACGCATTAACTATCAATGAAGAGATACTGACTGACATTAACAGACGCCTGATATTATTGTCTATATAATTGTTGCCATCACTTACTGTTACGAAATGCTATACCATTGTATAATAAAGTCTGACTAGAAAATTAATAAAAAGGAGTCCGCTATTCCAGCTCAATAAATAGCAGCGTTCATGAAACGGAAAAGAAGTCCATTGAAAAATGTTAGAGAAAGAAACAGAAAACAACCATTCTGTGAACTTTTGTTCCCCCGTTTCATAGCTGTTGTGTCCCAGAGTCGTCATCTGTATAATATATGTAATATTACAGACTTTTCCTCTGTTTTTGCACATATTACGCATAGCCAAAATACATTACTAAGACACCTTTTCCTATTACCGACCAAATATTCCTATTCCTGGAACAAATAGTTTCATGGCACCGACTATTTCTTCATTACTGGGATCTTTTCTCCTATTACAAGAAGTCTTTTTACTCTTACCACTCCCCTATTACCTATAACCTGTGTCATCTGCTGCTATGAGGCATTGCAGTTGGTCCTTTTAAAATATGACAGTGAGGATTTCTTCCTTTTTTGCTCCTTTCCTAAGCGTCATGGATAATTGATTGTTTGATTGTTTTTATAATCTAAATGATATCAATATATACAAATAAATGCAATTTATTCACACACAACCACTATTTCTTGGGCATTACCTAAAAAACAATTATTAAACTAATTATTCTTTCACAGACATGAAATGTATCATATAATAACCAACTTTACTTTGGTCGGACTTCTTGTCTTTGAGAATAGCCTAAGGGACTCAGTGCTAGTCTACTAGCCACTATTCAGACACCACATAGTAGTATACGAAAATGAGCAACTGACTCTGGCATAAGAAAGATGGCTATGTGTATATCTCTATGAGAAGAAAAAAAGAAAGTATCTCTTCGAATATTAGGATATCCATAAGTCATGTTGATTATGAGTAGTGTTGGAATATCTTAGAAAAGCAAAATGATATTTGAAAAAGGAAAATGTTGCATATGTTGGGCAATGCTATGACACATTTTTATCCTGCCAGTTTGGGGACAAAACAATAGCCATGACTTGGTATTGTACCTTATAAATAATATTTTAAATTAAAACTGCATTCTTAACAAAATTGGTGGATTATATTTTCACCATTAAATCATTATAAAGATGATAAATTAAGGGCAAAGTTTGCCTAACAAAATTTGAATTTCCATTTATTTAGTAGTAGAAAGGAATCAAACCATGTCACACATACCTTATCAGGAAAGCTAGTACACTTTATAATACTGGTACCTCTAAATGATCTAATGCCCCTGTTTAATACTATTATACTTAATCTGTATACCATTCTCTCTCTATATTCTTCCACATTACCAAATACTATGGGGATCAAAGGTTTAACAGTTATAATTTGAATACAAATTTCAATTGTTATGGATTCTATTAATACAATCCAAAATCACATTCATATAACATACACATTGTATACTATTAAGCAAAAAGAATAATGTTCAGTCAAACTACTATATAAGTTAAAAACAGGTTAAAACAATATTTATATTTTCATTATGATTTCGGAACATCATTTAGCATGACAAATTCAAAATCAAAACTTTGTAAAAGTTTTAAAATTATAACCATTAACTATTTGTGATGTGTCCAAAAAAAATGAGTCACATGTCGCAAAAAATGGATTTTGAGAATATATCATGATATTTGAAAAGATGAGATCAAGCGGATTTCAATGATAGTAATTATTATGACAAATGATAAATATTTCTATCCTTTAATTTTGATATCTTTTTTTTCGTAAAAAGGTTTGCAATATTCCTATCACTATATTTAATACACTGTCTTGGAATTTGGTACACACATTTATGATACTAATTAACATCGCTACGCACTTTAAAAATAATATTCCAAAAAAGAGATCTTGTGAATAATCACTTTGATAAATATCCATTTGGCGACTTGTGACTCATTTTCCTGCAACACATCACATTTGATCATATTTATCCCACCAGACGGATATACCAGATGCATCAATCGATTAGCACCACACTAATGCACCCACTTAAATTAATAACACTATAGATTTAAACAAATAGATTTGTATTTAAAAGCATGTGATGTGTCACAGGAAAATGAGTCAAGTTGCTAAACTGATATTTGTGAAAGTGTTTTATTTACTGAATCTCTTCGTTGGAATGTTTTCATTTTAACGGTGCTTACCATTGCAAATGGCATGAATAAATGTACCAAACATCAAGACGGTGTATTGAAGATATCCATGCATATCTGAGGTTATTCTGAGGAGTACATGTATATATATTTAACCACTTCACTAGTGATTTACCATCAAGAAGTATTGTGAACTTTTATCCTGCATTAAAAAATAAAGAGGTACTTATCATGATGTCCTTGTGTTTACCATCACTGGAATCCCCTAGATCTCATCTTTTCAAATATGATGGTATCTCAAAATCCATCTTTTGCGACTTGTGACTTATTTTCTGGGACACATCACATATATGTTACATTTGCTCACTCATATCTTTTAATCCGACAGTGTTAAAGGTGCCAGAAATTATAATCATGTTTCTCCCAACCAATAAAATAGTGGTCATATTATTGACAGTCCCAAAATGACATGGCCCTAAGTTCACTACAGTAATGAAGGTCTGTCTCAGTCAAAATGATAATTTTTGCCATTAATTTTAATAATTGTATGATCCCATTAGTTCTAACACACTATGCATTACCTATGGTTCTGTGAGTGTGAGTTCATTTTTTTGCAAATAAGATTTTCATGATGTAATAAAGAATTATTGGGGGTGGGGACATCAAAGGAATTGTCTGCATGACACCATATAAAGTGGGGTCTCCATCATCGCAAAGTTTACCACAGAGCTTACTGCAGCCAGGGGAGACCCCACTTAACTGAACGCTTTATAACAACAATATAATTGTATGATATTTTTCATAGATTTATTTTTCAAATATATTCACATATTACTGATTTGATCATGTTATTTTTAGAATTGTAGAGATGCCAAACACAACCAGAATGAATAATTGATAATTAATTCAGACAATTTTCACATAAAAATGATATACATTGAATTACTGAGGCAATGTGTATCATTATCCTATATTTCTATTGGTGTGACCAAAATAAACAGTATTTTTTTTATTGCAAATATGGTCGTACAATTATATAAAGTTACAAAAATACGCCTGTCCACCACGTGGATGTTTTCTTGCGTCGCCTCTTTTTTACATTGACTCTATGGTTAAACTACTATCAACATCATTATTGAACAAAATTTCGATAGATTTACAGTACATTATTAATTCATTATCTACTTTGGTAGTGGCTAGATATCAATCGATTCGGTGAGTTTCAACCAGTACAAGTCCTTCAATAATTGTTTGTTAAAACCTACAGGATCGCCACAATTCCTAATCGCTTCAGGAAGATTATTCCATAAAGTTGTTCCCCCGTAATAAGCACTTTTTCTCATTCTCTCTGACTTTGGAATGAACGTTTAAAAAATACCGCCATTCCCTTTTAGTAGTAATTCTGTCTTCGATAGGTCCCAACCAAACGCCAGACGTAATGCCTGAAAGATTAACTTTTGGAGCTTTTTCTGAGAACAGTTTAGTAATTTGTTCCAGAATGCTAAAACCACGTGCAGATAAAGGTGACCCTCAATCCTAAAATCATACAAGCCATCAGAATGTTCTACAGGGTGTCACCATTCATGTTAAAAATGTAGGGTTAATTCGGATAAATCCTCTGGTTTTGACCTTTTCAGTATTAGGTTTGACCTTTCTTATGCCATAGATTTTTTTTTTGGGGGGGGGGGGGGAGGGGGGACATGTCCCCCTGTCCCCCCGTCTCATTATTGCTCACCGGCGGCCATTTGCTCTCGTTCAAATTCTTTTACAAACATAGCAGCAGCAGAATATTGAGAAATTCAGTCCCATAAGTCACAATATGAGTAACTCTTGTAGAAACATATAACAGCAGCAGAGTATTGATAAATACAGTCCTATAAGTCACAATATGAGAAGAATTTGTTGGCAAGATTAATTTAGTCGTAACAGCTAAGAATTAAGGCAGCATTAAAAAGGGAACTACCTCTGCACGTCATTCTTCCATACTGATGAAATTCTTAATAATAAGAAGTGGATTGTAAATAACTTTGGGCGTGTAGTTGAAGCCCATCTCATTAAGGATCAGGTAATACTTCCTGAAGGAAGGTGAATTTAAACAATTAATATGCAGACAAGGTAATTAAATCGATATGGGTGATGATAATTAATCTACCATTGTTTTAAAGGTATCGAGCAATTAGCTGTCAATGCCATCTATCAAATTTGCACTTCTTAATATTCATTGCTATGTAAAGTGAGGGATTCTTTAGAGTGGGTGAGTGGGTGGATACTGCTGGGTACACTCTATTTGGGATCTACTTGGAGCGGCTTGCCATAGGGTTACCATTGGGTCGTTTTGATGTTTACTCTAAGTAAGTCTGTGTAATGTTATGATGTTAAACTATACGGTAATTGCACTAAATAAGGCCCATCATACAGACACTTATCCATATAATATATGGGAAGAGCGATTTCTACGAAAAGAGGTAGAAAAGAGGGTTTCCTTTGTCCCACATGTTCTCGGAATTTATTGTTTTACAAACTGCTTTACTCATTTGTAGAGTTCTGTCCACCCTCTCTCGAGGACGTTGTATGTGGTTTGTGAATGTATCTGGGGTGGAAATGTTATTTTGAAGCCTTTTTTAAATTGGGATCTACACACTCTATTTATAGCCTGGGGAAGCCCCTGTGAGATACTATGTCATTTCCCATAAGCTACTACCTCCCTTCCAGGGGGACCCGACTACATGCAGAGGAGTAGGAGATGGGGGAGGTATTGGAGTGGGTGAGGGGGAGGGGAGGGAGAGGGGAAATAGGAGAGGGGAGGGGAGGGAAAGAAAAGGGGAAGGAAAAAAGGGGAGGGAGAAGATGTATGGGAAGGGAGAAAGAAGAGGGAGAGAAAGCGAGGAGGGGGGCATGAGGAAGAGGGGAGGGCGAAGGGGGGGGGATCGGAGATGGCGTTGGGAGAGAAAAACAGGTATGAGAGACAGAGAAGAGGTGGAGGGAAAAGAGGGAGAGGGGGAAGTGTGGGGAGAGGGGGAGGTAACTTTGCTAGTAATATATAAATGTAAGATGCGGAATAATCGCTGTGACACTGTCAACTTCACCCACTCACACCTGTTAATTATCTAACCCCTTAATCACCTCATGTTAACTCACCTGACATATTTAAATAATCCTTTAGTTTTCATTGGATGGGATAATATCAATCAAGAATTAAATCATAATTTTGATTATGAGATTGAATAAATGTTAGAAAGCTTAAACTCGTCACTTTTGGTTTCAACAGAATCGACGCCACAAAATATAATGAGTACCAACCTACGCATATATAAGTGACCGCATAAGTGACTATATGTATAATTAGGCAATTTAAAATATTGTAATTATTTTAGCATATTCTCTGACTGATCTTAGGAAATAATTAAAATTTGTAATCAAATAACCGCATAATTTGATATGCGGTTTTGAGTCATATCAGGTTATATCAGGTGTTATGCGTTGATATATATATAACCTTATTAAATGTGTTGATAAGGACGTAAAGCAACCAATCTCACTCACTCATATCAATTAAGTGTTGAAAACCTATCTTTACAACATTGACTAGTATTTCTCTATTCGAACATATCGATATTATAACATAAGAATTTAAATAAAACTGGAATATAGCGGGAAAGAAAGAAATTCCAGGTTAATTAGCACTCAAAATTACTTTATATGCAAAATATAATGACAAATGACAATGCAAGATCTCACCTCTAGCAATACGTCAGAGGGTTAAATGATAAATTTCTGGCCATTTGAATTAACTGTTTCAGTTAAAAAAAACTATTTTTTTGGTCTAGGAAATGAATATGTTACCGTTCCAACGCATAAGTTTAAAGCTACTCTATTTGGTAACAAATAAGCATAGGGATACACATTATATCTCATTGGTGAAGTAATTGATTATACTTTATGATGAAATATATATGCAAAAAGATCTGGCACTGGGAGTTCCGAATGATTGGTTTTGATATTTAGGTCATGTTTAAAAAATATCACTTGAATATTGTGTTTTCATCAGCAAAAGCAATAAAAGAAACTGAATAAATTAAATTTGATATACTTTTACTTCATGAACAAGATCAATAGTATGTTTTTTTAACTTTGAACAGATAAATAAATAAGAAAAAAACATAGATAAACGTAAAAATGCTTTGTTACAGCTCATAAGGCTGGTGCGTTGGAACGGTAACAGCCTTTCATAGTAAAATGTTCAAAATGTCTACAATATGAGACCCAAAGCTCAAGTCCGAAGAATGAATTTTATGTTGGCCCTTCACATACCCCCTGTGCTGCCCCAAAAAAGAGAATCGACCATATATATAAGAAACTTTATTTCCGACAAACAATAGAAAAACAACACACAGAAATGGCTTGCTGCTCTCTGTCTGTGACAGTTCTTCCGAGCCAACCCTTGACTACTTTCTAATGTAATTTGTTGTTTTTCTGCTAATTTGATATCAATCTGTCTGTCGTCGAGAAAATGCACTCATAACTGTTATTCGTTCAGCTGCATAAATACAATTCATAGAATACACGCACTTGATTAGTCAGTTATTCGTGAGAAATAGCTAATATAAAGATATGATTATATAGCACCTAGATAGCCTAGATGCCTTAATTAATGGATGTGGTCAATATGATTATTATTGCAATTTCACCATCGAGTGCAACATATCTTTCAGGTAGGTTAGAATGTTGACAACCCCGTTAAGCTCGTGTTCTTTATCATAGACGTAAAAACTGTCGAAATTATTTGCTGATAATGCAATGGTCGGCGGCAATACATTCCATAATGTTGGTAGCTAATCAAGTGTTCTTTGGTAAAAACAAAGGTTAATATGATTTATCCAATATTAAAATTTCGAGTACCTCGAGGTTGTGATGAAGTTAGCAATTTGTATAATTGGTATACCATTTGTATCAGATTAATTATGTGGATGTTTTTCATGTATGTTACAAACATAATTAAAGTACGACCTTGTATATCATCCGCTTGCTCATCATATTCTTTGAGGCGCAGTTTGCTGTAAAGCCAAGGGAAAACTGACCGAGAAAGTTTGTTTGTAGGCCTAACGTTACTGAGGGACAATTGATAGGTGTGTTGTCAGTAGGCGAGTATCAAACAGTGTTAGTCTATCTTTTGGTTGATATCAGCTGAAATCAGTAGTTCCTTTTGACAAACACTGTTTGTCAATAGACAAACAGTGCTTGTCTAATTCTTACACAAAATTATATGGATTGCCAGACGAGTAGACCTACCACACTAGGGAGATTTAGCAACCACGACGCAACAACGCAATACTAACGCATCCACTAGCTATTTGTATATTATTACCGTTGTGGGGATATCTCGAAAGACCTAGCCTAGCCCCAGCCTAGCCTAGCGCCTCTCGAGATATCCCTACAACGGTAATAATATACAAATAGTTAGTGGATGCATTAGGTTGGTGCGTTATGGTTGCTAAATCTCCCTAATATACTCATGGGTACCTCAAGTGATATAATTATCATTCACTTAACACTTCTACCTTATTTTTCATAATTCATAATCATTACTCAATGTTACATAACTAAGTAACACCTAGACCTGACAACTCTAGTGACCTGCCACTAGTGACACTAATGTGAGATGCATTATTCACTCTAGGTACGTTGTTCCCATAGCAATGCCTACATAAATAAAATCCAGGATCAGGGATTTTTTAAAAACAATTTTGATTTGACAAAGCTTTCACAGGTTGTGACACGCTTTATCTAGCCAAGTACAAAGACATATACACAATTTCAATCAACAATAATTAACTACCATAGCTTTAAATATTAAACTTTCCAGGAAATCATCTATTCTACTCATTACATTCCGTTGTTATAATAATTTCCAAAATGTTACTATAAATCTGCTCAGACTCGATCACCAAGTTACTTTTGCAAGTTTTTCGCGAAAAATTCTAAAAACAGTGATATTATTACTTCCCAGTATCAAGAGATTAGTCTACCTGAATACCAATTATTACTCATCCTGAACCCTGTCTTCTTTCCAATACCAAATACTCTGGAAGTTGAGTCACACCCAGTAAAGGCATGTAGAAACAAGAAATTACTACAAGCATCATCACCAAGTATCTGTTTCATGACTTTGATATTATAGGCAGATGTTTTTAACTTGTCTGAGCGGAAATAAAGTTCAGTGCAGTTTCTTACATCTATATGGTACAGCAAGAGTACAAGGAGATCTGTCTTCTCCAATGAGGGTGGTGGATTTGAAAGCAGACATTGTGATCACTGCTTTTGCAATAGTAACATCTGCATCTCCTTCTGCTTGAATAACATGGCAGTTTTTTTGTTGCAAATGTTCTATTATAAGCTGGATCATTGCTTGCTTGTTCTCCTCATTTGACAGAAAGACTTCCTTTTTCCCAACAAATTTTGTTGCCCCATTGATGTTCACCTTGTTGGCATTCCAATTTCTACCCCGACGCTGATGTGTACAGTCCTTTATGCTTGGGCCAGCACCATACCCATCAAAAACTACACTGGCTCTGGCATAGTGTTGGACAGTGAATGAGGCATAGTCATCTGCAATTGAGCTATAAATATACTCTCCCCATATCGTTTTAAAATCTTTTCCTTGAGGTACCGTTTGCAATATGCCTCAGATTTGCTGTCACGCAAGTAGTCTCCCATTTTGCCAACAAGGTCAGATATACTCAGTTGCTCTTCATCATTTTCCTCCAGGAATACACAAACTTTTTCAAATGCCTCATCCTGATAACTCTGTTGGTCGTCCGATTTTCCTTTTTTTTGCTAAATCAACTGGTCTAAACAGGTTCGGAATTTCCTTCATTGTGCAGAAATTAACACTACATGACTGGTGGTAAACACAATCTGCTGCATGAAGATCCCCACTGAAATACTCAATGCGGCCTTTAACAGCAGTGGCCCATTCATCACTCCGCATTTTACAATGAACCAATATTGTTTCAACAAATGTGTCTGTCACACAGCTATAACTATCCTTTTCTGCTGCTTTTGGGTCTACTTTCTTAATTTCACTTCAACAAAATAAGCAATGCTTATTACTATCATATCTTCCCAATGAAACACGGGAGCATCGTTTTGATGGAGCAGAACAAGTTTTATCTATTTTGCATGAGTTAATTTTATTTTTGTTTGTGTGGTTTAAGCGACATATTTTGTGAACACTGGTTCCCACTTCAACTTTGATGTCAACACCTCTTTTAATACTAGCGCAGTTTATACCTTCTGCTTCCTTTTGCTGGACCACCACTTTTTCCTGACCATCTAATACCTTTTGGCATAAAGGGCATAATTCTTTGCATGAGTTCATTTTCACATTAGAAAAAGGGAATTATTGAATATGGTTTAATTGATACCCATTGCTTTATTCATGATTGGATGGAGTTACCCAAGACCATATAGTTAGTAATAGTTAGTGTGTTAAGACCCTCATGTGGAGCTGGTTTAATGGGGGTAATAAACTTTATGGAGGGGCCTGAATAAAATAATATGGGGAATACAGAAGTAATCAAGTACACCGACACAATGTCTGACTCTGAAAAGAAAAATTGATAACAAATGAAGCAATAATGTAGTATTAGTTAACTGCACCAGTACAAGCGGTAGCAATATCCATATAATATACGGCTAGCGCGATTTCTAGGAAAGGATGTAGAAATCCATATAAGGAATAGAAGGGTTTCTTTGTCCGGAATGTTCTCAAAATTTGTTGTTTTACAAACCACTTTACTCATCTGGAGAGGTTTGCCCCCCCCCCTCTCTGGATGTCGTCGTATGTGATTTGTGAAGGTATTTGGGGTGGAAATGTGATTTTGAAGCCTTTTTTAAATCGGGATACCCACATTCTATTTATAGCCTGGGAAAGCCCCTGTGAGATACTACGTCATTAGCCACAAGCTACTGTGTCAATCTGTATTGCCCATAGTATCATTGTGGTATGTGTATATTAACTAAAATGATCAATTTATGGTTTTTCCATTTTTTCTACATAATATACTTGAGTTATAGTAGTCAGCAATGACTGAGATATAGTGTATTTGTTATATAATGTTTTGTCTTGAATAAAAACATTTTAAATACAAAAATACAATTCAAGGGGGACCCGCCTACATGCAGAGGAGTGGGAGGGTAAAGGAGAGGGTGGGAGTATTGGAGAAGGGGAGGGGAGGAAGAGGAGAGTGAGGCAAAGGCAGAGGGTGGGGAAATAGAAGAGGGGGCGGGGGGGAAGAAGAGGGGCAGGGAAAAGAGGAGGGGAGGGAGAGGATGTATGGGAAGGGACAGAGGGAAGGGAGAGAAAGTGAGGAGGGGGACCATTAGGAAGAGGGGAGGGAGAGGCGGGTATCGGATATAGGGTTGGGAGAGAAAAACAGGTATGAGAGATAGAGAAGAGGCGGAGGGAAAAGAGGGAGAGGGGGAAGTGTGGGGAGAGAGGGGGACCGTCCGGAGGACGGGTACTTTGCTAGTACCTTATAAATCCCTGTATGGGCCTAAATAATTAATAGTATTAGAGTTGACAGACTTAGGTAAAAGAGGCTATATGGTGTCCTGGCTCTAGATAAAATCTGGTGCTAATTGCAACCATAAAAATCAAAAGCCAGAAATCAACGAAATTACGTAAATAGTTTACTCCGACGAGCAAAAACTCGACATTACACAAATCTTCTTAATAATAATTCAAATGATGGGAAGAAATTATGGAGAATTCTAGACGAAGTTGTATCCAAAAAGGAAAAAGGACTAACTAGTATTAATGATCTTAATAACATCGAATTAAACACTTTGGATTCTGCTAATTACCTCAACGACCACTAGTGCTCGATAGGTAAAAAAATCCAAGACAAAATACCAAATATACCCTTAATTCTGCATGAAGAAATAGAACCTATTGGAAAGTGCTCATCTTTCGAGGAAATGACTCTTGAAAACCTACACAAACTTATTACTGAAATAGACGTAACCAAATCTTCTGGCTGCAAAGAGATCAGTGCTAGTATTTATAAAGATATTTTTCTCGCCTTACCGAGACAATTGTTGTACATATTGAACCTGTCCATTCATGATAATGTATTTCCCTCTGCCTGGAAGTCAGCCATAGTCAAACCTATTCCCAAGAAAAATAACGCCACACAACCTGAAGACACAAGACCTATAGCCCTAACTCACCTAGCCGGCAAAATGTTGGAGAAATATATTGCCACCCATTTATGGAATCACCTAAACTGAAAATCAGTATGGTTTCCGAAAAAATAAGAGCACCCATGAGACATTATACAAACTAATTAATAGAATTAACATTAACAATAACAATAAACTATTTACAGCTGCCACCTTCATTGATTTTAGCAAGGCTTTTGATAGCGTTAATCACCAAATTATTATTAAAAAACTTAAGAAAATAGGGATAATAGATAATGCATTATTATGGCTAGAATCTTATTTGAAAAATAGAACCCAATCAGTTAGATTGGCCAACTGCTACTCCAATAAAAAAGCTATTGATTGCGGTGTTCCCCAGGGATCCATTTTAGGACTAATTATCTACTTAATATTCTCAAATGACATTAATAAACTGGGGCTGACTTCCAGGTACATATTGTATGCCAACGACACAGTATTATACACTATAGGCAACAACCTGAATGAGATAGCACAAGAAATGAATCGTGATCTGGGTATTTTCTATGATTGGTCAGTACAGAATAAGATATTGATAAATGTTAACAAAACGAAGGCTGTGCTGTTTGGAAAGAAGAAAAGGCAACAAATAGATATTGAAATAGAAATTAATCACAGAAAGGTAGAAACAGTTGATAATTATACTTACCTGGGCATAAATATAGATAGTCATCTGAATTTCATGGGGCAAGCAAACCAACTAATTAAAACACTTCATTATAGAATCCATCAATTATCGATTATAAGAACCAACCTTACTAAGAGAAGCGCAGTGATCATGGTTAAAGCCAATTTGATACTATCTATTATAGATTACTGTGCCCCTTTCATTAGTAGGTGCAACCCAAAAACCTTGGCTATAATCCAGCAACTTCAGAATAAGGCCCTAAAAATAGCCCTCAAATGTCCCCCTAGAACCTCAACAGATGAAATTCACACAACGACCAGGACTATGAAATTAAAACATAGGGTTGATTTTCTTCTTTCCAAACTAGCATTTATTTCCATATCCAAACTCAGGTTGAGTAACTCACTACCTGAGGCCAGAGCGACACGACTTAATGATGCACCAGTACTTGAAAGATTCTCTCCCAAAAGTGAATCGGACAAGCAATCCCTCCACTTCCAAACCTCAACAATTTGGAATAAATTACCAACCAGAATCAGAAATACAGAAGATAACAAAGTCTTCAAATTCAAATTCAAATCAAAAAGCACTTTTTAGACAAAGATTAACAAAGCTCCTTATGCTCAGCTCGCTCTCGCTAAACACTCTTACCTCGATTAATTTATACATTATAGTAATTCTAACTCTTTTTCATATTTCATTATTTCTTCTGTCATCCAGTTCTTGATTACTATTATTGTTAAAAACCTCTGTCATTTTTCTAAAATATTTGATCAGAAATAATAGTTTTCACCGTTTTTGTAAGGTAATGGAATATCTATGTATTAGCTTATAGCAATGATTGTAGATGAGCTAGAAGAATGCTGAATCTCAGCGATAAATCTTCCTCTACAAGTTTTTCTCGATATGTTTGGAAAAAAATAAAAAACGTTAAAAAAAAATAAAAAAAAAATAAAAATGGATGTGTCTGACAATACTAAGGAAAGAAATTAAGTCTAATAAAAGGTGGGATGAAGTGCCTATATACTGTATACATATAATGTATACTGTATATATGTAATGTACTATATCAGGAGTATGAAGGCAGAACAAGGACAGTATGCAATACTGGTATGTCATTCAGTCAGAAATTGTCCGACAACAACAAATTTGATATGTGATTAAAGCCCAGGACTTTCTCTTTCCAACGAGACCATTTATGGGTAGATATTCAGAAATACATAGTGCACAGACAAGGATAAGTCCATCATTTCAGCCAGGTTTAGGATTTTTTTCATACATTTTGTCAATTTCTGAGGTTATTTTTGAAAATCTGCATTTTTTTTTATAGAAACCTACAATGTATCATATCTCTTAATAATTTCTGGCTTTATATTTGTATATATGTTGTTATATTGAGCTTGAGATCAAAAGAATTAAAAAAAGAAACACAAACATGTTTGTGTGCAATGTACGTCGGGTCAATATGTGTATAGCATGACTGTATGGGTAATGCTAGGGCATTGTTGCGGCCAATCCCCTTCCACCTACTACTACTCCCCCTACAAACACTCCCCGTACTAACCACTCTCACACCTCTCCCCACTCACTTCACTTTCAACCACACACCATACAACATTTAAATTGGGAGTGGAGTTCCCTGCTGACTCTTTCACGACAGCAGAAACACCAAATGAGCATATTACTTCCTAAGAAGGCTCGAGAACGCTCAAGAAGCTCCAGGTATATTGTACCCACAGACACAATGCCTAGAAACAGACGCTCAAGACCAAAGAGAATGAAAGACGTAGGTGCCGGCGGTGCAAGCCCACCTGAAGACGGCTCACCTGAGGAGCTTAGCGAGACGGAGACCGGTCCCCCGAAGGCCAAGGCTGGGAAGAAGGTCACAACTCGTGAACTGGAGTCCATGGAGGCAGCCATGAGCGGTCTCAAGGGCACTGTAGAAACCATGGCCCAACAGCTGGCAGTAGTCGCCCGACATGCAGCTAATACACAGACTGAGAAAGACAAAACCAAAACCAAGAAACGGAGTAAGAAGGTTGTAATAGAAGATTGTTCTGAGGACTCCTCTGAGGACAGCGAATCCGAGGAAGAGCTACCACGTCACAAGAAACACAAGAAACGCAGCCGTCGGAGGTCCGAGGTCAATGCTCCCGAAATCCTTTGCCGCCAGCTCGATGCCGACAGATTCCTGGAGCGCGAAATAGAGAAGGAAAGAAAGTCCTCGGGCCTCCACGGTAAGACGCACATAATGTCAGACTTGCTTTCTTCTAATATCTTTGCTAAATCATACATGTTTATTAGCCATGAAGGTGTGTCAACTGTTAAACAGAAGGTCGAGGCCCGAGCCACCATGACGGCCATGGAGTATGTGGATGCAACCTTATCCCTCTTAGATGACCCCCGCGCTTATGATAGTAGAGATTATCATGACATCAATGATCACTTGAGGAAGGTTATCAAAGACTCTCTTGACCGGCCCTGGGCGGCGGTAAGGAGATGGTCAGACTATATATGGGATTCTATAGAAACAGGACTATCATGTGGGAAGACAGGCATGCAATTCAAGATGAGCGTGTGAGGCTTTGTCTCACGCATGGGAGTGCGTCAGCACTTAGCGGGGCTTACAATGGCGGCTCAGTCAGTAACAATAACAAGGCCAGTCACGGTCAGCAATCTAATAGGGCCCCCTCAGGTCAGACGGAGGTCGTGTGCTGGGCATACAACTCTCGCTCTGGATGTAGGCAACACAGCAGCCACACTGAAGCTAACTTGTATCACCTCCATATTTGCACGTATTGCGACTCCATTGGAAAAAGTTGTGTTCACTCCATTGTAGACTGTATGCGAAAAATAAATCATGCCAACGGTAATAATCAAGGAGGAAATAGGAATGCGGGTAGCCAGAATTACAATGCTCCTCGTAATAACAACAGATCTAATGTTTCATCTCAGTCTTATTCCAGCTCTGCTACAAAAAATGAATAGACGGCGTCTCCAGCAAGTGGAACGTGGAGGCGCCGCCATTCATACCTAGAGAAATCTACCTGGGCCGGGGTGCCACGCCCACCGCACATGTCAGTGTTGACGTCTCGCGCCGCCATGCGCACGGCGAGACTACAAGCAAAGATGGCCGCCCAGTAAACAAGACGGCTGTCACCGCGTCAACTGCTGTCACTTACCTGCCCCATATAGACTCGCCAACGAAGGCCACGGCTCCACATCATAGGAACGTGAGTACACTAAGTGATGATGGTCATTTTGTCAGAGTAAGGGACATTTGTGCGGGCAAGAGGGAGAAGGGAGAAGTAGATCTCTCGCCTGCCTCATACGCAAGTCATAGACATAGTGAGTGGCCAAACATGTGCATAGACTCCAAGTATAGTAATCACCAGGCTATCTACTCGGCAGTGCGCAGTACAGGCATGCCTAACGCCCTCTCTGCAAAAATTGAACTCCCTACTAGTCTCAATCTATCTAACTGGAAGAAATACCTCTCCAATAATTCTGACGAGAACTTTATGATCTAGTTGCCTACGGGTTCCCCATGGGCTATCTTGGCCCCACTACCCATCTCGACAGCGGCGAGAACCACTCCAGTGCAAATGCATTTAGTGAAAAGATCGACGACTTCGTAAATAAAGAATTGCGCTGGGGGGGACTCGTGGGACCGCTCGATCGAGCACCATTTGATACTTGGTACCACTGTTCCCCACTGATGTCCAGGGAAAAGAGAGACACCGACTCTCCCCGCGTTATAATTGACTTAAGTTTTCCGGAAGAGAAATCCGTAAACGCATTCCTATTGAAGAATAGCTTGTGGGGCGAGCAGCGCGTCCACACACTGCCTACTGTTGATACACTCGTGGAAGAACTCCTCAAGTTCGGACCGTCGGCCTTCATGAGTACGATCGATATAAGCAGAGCATACAAAAACTTTAAAAGTGATCCCATGGACTGGCCTCTGTTGTGTATCCATTGGAACCAGAGCTATTACTTAGATGTAACCATGCCTTTTGGCGCACGCTCATCGTCATCACATATGCAACGCATTGCGAACGCGATTGTGGGCGTGTTGGCCAGGGAGGGCATCATGAGCATACATTGGCCGACAATCTCGATGACTTAATAATAATATCAAAGGATAGTGAAACAGCCAAGCGCCATTATGACAGAGCCATCGAGTTATTCGCCGAACTCGGTTTGCCCGAGGCTGAAGATAAAAGACAGCCACCAGCTGCCGTGGTCAGATGGTTAGGCATTGACATAAACGCCCCCGACATGACACTGAGTATTAATAAACAAAAGATCGAACAGATCCTCGGAATGGTCAACAAATATCTAAAGAGGCATTCAATGTCGAGGCAAGAATTACAATCGGTGATAGGTTCACTTATTCACGTATCTAAATGTGTGGGCCCTGCCCGCCTGTTCGTCAGCAGGCTTTTGGAGGCCCTCAGGGACATGCAGGGTAAGAAATATGTCAATATAAACGCAGATATGAAAAGGGATCTCCAATGGTTCAGTGGGTTCTGCCAACAATGGAACGGGAGGGCCGTCATTCCATCTAGTACTCCCACCAAGACCATAGTGGTAGACGCCTGCCTATCTGGGGTGGGAGGCGCTGACCAATACAATGCATATAGTGCCCAAGTGGCCCCAGTAGAGGAAGGGGTAGCTAATATATCGGAATTAGAGGCAGCAAACATCCCCATAGCATTGCATACATTAGTCAGTGAAAAGGATCGTGGAGGACACATCCTAATACTTTGTGACAATCTAGCAAGCGTCTCGGTCTTTAAGACTGGCCGTGGCAAAAACCGAGTAATACTGGAAGCCGCGCGATTGGCCTGGATGGTCCAAGCCCTTTTCAACCTCAAAATTAGCTATGAACATATACCAGGCGTGGAAAATACATTGGCCGACAATCTCAGTCGCGCACACCTTCACGATAAATATAGACATGCTGCTGATCGTACTATCAATGAAAAATCAATGAAGAAAATTGAACCTTGCCTGTATGCACTTAAAACAATGTACCTCTCATCGCTTTACAGGTCCACTCCTCGCACCACTACTGGAGAAAGCAGCAAGCAGGCAACGCGACGCCTGGGCAGAGGGAACTCGAGAAAACAGGGAAGCGGCAGTGAGGAGGTTTGAAAAATTCACGAAACAGGTAGGGGCGGATGCCACAAACCCCTCTTACCTAATAATTTGTGCATTATATCGAATATCTCCACCAAACTGCCCCTGCACCAAAAACAATTAGGAACCATATATCTCATCTCAGAACGATTTTTAAGCTAAATAACCTCCCAACGACGTCGCTGGACCACCAGCGCGTTCGCTGGGCCCTACAAGGCCTTGATAGAGACAAGTCATTTATACCGAGAGTGAGGCTACCAGTCCCATCAGAGGTTATCAGAGCAGCACTCCTGAATATAACCTCAGACCACACGGCACAGACGGTCAAAACCGCCCTACTCGTGATATATTATGCGGGCCTACGCCAATCGGAGGTGCTGGCCCCTACTCTGAGCTAGTTCAGGCCCATTATCCACCTCACCTTGGTAGTAACCAATGGATGTGTGATTATTAAGGTGAAATCCGCAAAGAATTTACAGTTGGCGTACCAATGTAAGACGGTAACGCTTCAACCATCCGCCGACAAGAGCATATGCGTGGTCCAGGCCATCAAGGAGATGCTACGTCGCCTCCCCACAAGACATCAACAAGAAGCCTGCTTCATGTTCCCAGGAACGAGAAACCCTATGCCAGCCACTACTGGAAGAGCCTCCTAGTGTCCATGGGAGTAGAGCCACAACCTTATACGCTTCACAGTCTGCGCAAAGCTGCAGCTACTAATTCCTTTGCAGCGGGCTGCACCCCCCTTCAGATACAGGATTATATCGGGTGGGCCTCCGATGCCTATAAGAAGTATATACACACAGATGGATCCAAAGTGAATCACGCAATAACAAAAGCCATAAGCAACCCCCTGCATCCTTAGTATTGACTGACCTCAAGCAGGCAACAGACTCTAAAACATATAATTCCACTCCACCCATATCCCACTTCATACTATCATAAAGCCACTCGGCTATATACGTAAAGACTCAGCCCTCAGGCCTCAAGGACTGTCCCATGGGACCAACAAACTCTTTTATCACTATAATAACTGCTATAAGCAGAAAAAATTATTTTATACTAAACAACCCCATTACCAAACATCATACCAAAAATACCAGCACCAAATATCATATCAAAATCCCACCCTCCACTTCCCTTCCTATATCACCAAATTGGCAGTTTTGGCTAATTATCTCTATCATTCAAATCAATTTTATCTACAAACAATTTATTTTACAATTCATCAACTTTTACCAATTTTACTCCCAACCATCATCTATTTATATACCCTCCTTTTATTACTTAAAATCATTTATATAAATTTCATATAAATTAAATAAACATTTAATTTCCCAAAGCTGCCTCTCTCTCCTTATTTATTACCATCATCACAATCTTGGCCGAATCAACAATGATTAAAAAATTATATGATTTTACACATTTTAGGTTTGGGTAATATTATCTTCATTTGAATTAAAGGCCTAAGTTCATAAAATATGGTTTAATCTTGAAAATGGCTCCAGAAATGGATTGTCTGTACTTTTAAACCTAAAGAAAATAGTATTGCACAACTATCTTGGGCTAACTGGAGCTGAGATATGACATTTTTCGTTCCAGAGCAGCAGCCATATTGGATTCTGACCTGGAAACGACCTTTAAACAGAAAGTTGATTCAGAAATGGTATCGCCATGCATTAAAAACTAAGAAAAATGATATAATATATGATGTTATAGCTGCTGAGATAATATTTGCCAATAGCAGTTGAGATAAAAGAAATCATGGTTTCATTTGGCAGCCAAATTGGATTTTGACCTTGAAAATGACCTTTTAACAGAATAATTATTGCAGAAATAGATTCCTCATATCCCAAAACATACAAAAACAGGTATTATACATGGTTATAGTACAATTAGGAGCTGAGATATGACATTCTATGTTGATTGTACCCTGAATTATGGTAACTAAAATTCGAAGTGGTGGCCATTTTGTTTTTGCGTTTTTTTGTACTTTCCCTTGGTCCGATTTTCCTCTACTTTTGATATGTTATTCACCACATTAAGAACTATAGGAAACAACCATAAAACGTTTTGTTGCAATTTGTTCAGGGTAGGGCTATTTTTGAGCTTAGATTGACTCTACTATTATGACTAGTGGACGCAACAGTGCCTCCCGCTCTCTGCATAGGCACACAATATGGCTGCCAGTGGGTATACCCTGTCATTACTATGTGTAATCTTGCATGTAACTCGTGTAAAACCCCCCACACACCTGAGCATTTTTGCGCCGATATAACTGTCCCGATCCTGTCCCGATCCATTTTAGGATTTAAATTTCCGTCCCGATCAATCGGGAGTTCAATCGGGACTAATTTTAGCGATCCCCAATTGCAAAATCACCGCCGATTGGAGTAATTTTCATCAATCGGGACTAGTTAATTCCTATTTTTGCCCGATTATAGATTTGTCCCAATTTTGGCCTTGAATTTTTATAATCGCTTCCTAGTGTGGGTCTCTGCCCGATGCATCTGGAACTGTCCCGATGCATCGGCGGGGGGGGGGGGGGCCTTCCAGAGCCGTCGGGAGGGCTCTCCCGATTATCAAAAAAGTGGAAAATCGGGAGCGCACTCCCGATGCATCGCCGATCCAGTCCAGTGGCCAAAACCCATTTTTGGGGTGAACCTTGCTTTGGCGTCCATACAACATTTTTTGAGTGATTGTATATCTCCTGAATCTCCTGATTTCAGATCTGCCGGGCGCAAAGATGTAACCTTTGAGCAAAAAAAGTTATGACCATTTGGGAAAAAAAAGTTAAAAAATATTTTTTAATTCCTAAATAAATAAGATAATTATACTCTTTTAAAGAGATAAACCACTGTCATATGCACTGCTGTAGGCGGGAGTTCAAGGAACTAATGCATGAAAAATAAGGAGTGACAATAATTTTTTCAAACTTCGTCTTGAGAAAGAAGGTGGTTGGGGGATAACAAAAAGCAAAAAAAAATGGATCTCAGCATATTTTTGTTTCATTCTAGAGACCACCAAAGTTTAGTATTGAAGTATGTGGGGAAAATGGATATTTTCTCAGTTTTTCAAAGATTTCAGACAGACAAATAACATTTTTCAGTTGAAATTTCTTCTTAACATAGCCACTATACAGGTTTACCCTCATGCATGAAAGAACAGGGTAGCAACATATTTTGAAAGATATTATTTAGCATTGAAAATCTTCAATATTCCTGTTTTCAACTCATCAGGATGTAGATTCAATTGAATAACTTTTTTAAAAAGTCAGTGACCCCCATTTTTTATTGCTTGAAAGAGTAAAGCAATATGTTAGCTATGTCTATAGAGATTTTTAGGAAAAAGTTATTTTCAGTTTTTTTTTAATACTGAAAAAACGAAAAAAATTGTCCTTTTCTCATAGACTTCTATAGTGAACAACCCTAAATTTCAGGGCTCCCTGAAATGAAAACTAACCCGGTGACATATTGTTTTTATTGGCTTTTTGAATTCACATAACCTTGTTCTTTCATGGGGCAAAGTTTAAACAAAATGTTATTTTCAGTTTTTTTTCCCAGTTGAACTGTGGTTTATCTCTTTAATACCTAAATCGGGACACAAATCGGAGACATCGGGACGAAAATCAGAGAGAACTTGGGTAGGTGTGGGTCAACGTCCCTGGTGTGGGTCTCCGCAAATGGACAATTTTAAAACTTTATTCCTTAGAATTCTTGATCGGGAGCAGTTAAATCGGATCGGGAGAAGTTAATTCGGATCGGGAGAAGTTAAATCGGCGGGCGCTCAGGTGTGTGCGGCCTTTTAGTCTCTCTCCTATAGTTCCCTCTCTTCTATTGCACTCCCGCTCCCTCTCTCTTCCCTCACTCTCTCATTGTTCTGTCTTCACTCTCCACTCCTTTCCATCTCTGTCCTTGCTCCCTCTCTTGTATTGCTCTCTCCCACTGCTCCCACTTTCCCCACTCTCTCTTCTCTATGTTTTCAGCCACCCGCCTTTCTTCTCCCCTCTTTCTCTCTACCCTCTCATTTTTCCGCCTCCCTATCTTCCATCTCACTCTCCCTGCTACCTCTGTTCTCTCTCTCCCACTTACTTATGCTACTAGATAATGAATAAAGGATTTTTACATGGTTGGCATGCAGACCGACACACACATACATTCAATTTGTGAGTTCGAATTTTGAGTAAGTGGATACATAGACTCCAATACATACAAGAAAGATTATGAAAAATGCAAGTATAGTACTTTTGATACAACCATATGCAACAACCATATCTACATGTATACATACAACCATAAAATACCACACAATTACACAATTTGAATATACCCCCAAGACTAATCGTATATAAATATTCCCTGATGAAGAGTTGACTATGACTCGAAACGTTGGAATCACCTTCACCATTCAAACTACTCGATTAAATCAAACTTCTATATATATATAACTGCTGAAATCATAGTTTTGGTGTACTTACAACTTAATGTTATAATTATAAGAAATATTAACGAAACCTTATAGGGCGACTCCACTAGAGAGGAAAACGGCGCCGACAAATCTTGTTGTCGCCCACTAATCTGTTATCCATAGCCATATCCATGCAGCAACAACAGTTTCCAGAGAAGTACAGAGAATGTGGCAACACATCTGACACTCCTCCATTTGGGATTTCATTGCAAACATAAAATGAACTGATGTTAGTGGGCAACAACAAAATGTGTCGCTCCCGTTTTTCCTCTAGTGGAGTTCCGCTATTATGACGTTAAAACTGTTTACATTGATGTGTAACCTATGACGGGTAGCGTCCCCGATATGCAAATGATCTGCTCACTTCGACGAACTGCTACGTCACAAGCTCAGTGCCACTTGGTATATATATAGTGAGCAGGCTGAGTGGAAGGTAATCAGTCACTTGTTGAGTCGCTCATCTGCCTGCTTTAACACCAAGCACATGGCTCAGCATTATACCGGGGAGAAAGTGTTTACTGAGCTACACGACCTGCCTGCAGTGATGGAGCTGAGTACTAATCTTACCTCCTCCAGTAACGTCTTCAGTACATCTTCCGCTCCGGAGGTGAACCGATTTTCTCCTTTTGGCACTCATGCTGATATTTTCATAGGAATATACCTGGCAGTTTTAGGTCAGTTTATTGTTGTTGTTGTTGTTTTTCTTGTTGTCATATTTTCTTAGGTGCTTTTGTTGGCCAATGCTTAGCTGATCGTTATACATACCTATGTGATGTGTTTCAGGTAAATGGGTCACTGGTCGCAAAACTGATATTTTATTCACAAGATCTCTTTGTACGAATGTTCTCGTTTTGCAGTTATCTAATGCTCAGAGTCGTATAAATATTTGTACCAAATTTCAGGGCACTGTATTAAATATATCCATATATTTCTAAGGTCACCCTATAGAGTATATTCAGCTACTTTACTAGTAATTGTCCACCCAGAGATATTGCGATTTTTTGTTCAAAAATAAAAGTATCAAACTTAAAATATAGAAACACTTATTGGATATTCTAGTGTTTACTCTATAGTAATTAGAATCGATTTGATCGTATCTTTTCAAATAAGATGATATCTCAAAATCCATTTTTTGCGACTTGTTACCCATTCCTGTGGAACACATCACATAAATCTTGTCTATAACAGGAACATGAGTCACAAGTTGCAGGTTCCAACCAAAATCAATAGGCCAGTGATTCTTGTAGGGAGGACCTTGCCACCCCTCTCCGCCTACAGAGCACTTACACTTACAGTCCCACTATCTATCAGAAAACACATACACTACATAAAAAAGACTACTTTAAATTAACCAGGACTATGGACTAAGAACATTTATATATTGCAGCTTTGTATACCTTTATTTGATTGATTGATTTTTTATTTGAAAATATGTTTATTCAGGAACAACGTTATATTTCAGCGTCAAGAGGATGATTACGACAAAAATTAGGTCATTATATGATATATAATATGTAGAATTGTAGGAAAACGAATGAAATGGAGTTATATATATAAAAGTCTTTTTTTATTAAATAATGTAAATGTATATGGGCTGTTTTAGAACTTTATCGTACGTCAATATTAATGTATAATGTGTAAGAAGGAGTTGTAACTAGTGAAAACTGAAATTACTGTATAATCCATCATTTTTCGACGAATGAAAAATATCACTTTGTGAAACTTTGTCAATAAAATGTATTAAAAAAATATATAATATTCATGAGAACAAATCACGGAAAATCTATATATGAAGCGTAAAAAAGTTCAGAGTGTACTGTAGGTGAAGCCTAAACAGTGAATACATGATAATCGAATTTAAAAGCACGTCTAAAAATATAAATTCGCGTCATAAGTTAGTGCTCTTACATACAGACCGCTGGGTACCCTTATTTGAATCAACATTATCATGTCATTTTATTGTTCTTTCATTCTGGTATGCCTGCATGAAAGACCTGAATGCAGATGGCATTACATTATTTGTCTTGAATTATTGGAAATAAAACTATGTAACAACAACATAAAACTATTACTGAAACTTCTTGAAATATCAATTGAACAAAATTGACTTAAAGGGCCTACTCCACTAAGCCGATTCTCATGCGGTTCCCATGCAATTCTCACAGAAGTTAGTGGAAAAGAGTTCTCTGCGGCGCAAAATCGCATGAGAATCGGCTTAGTGGACTTGGCCCTTAAGTATTGCAAGTCACATAAAGTTCAGAAATGCGCTTTTAACATTAATCTTGAAATTATAATTACATAACCATGCTTTCTACGACAGCACATTTCCACACATTAAAGGTTTCAGATATTTAAAGTTGATTACAATTTTGCTGACATTTCACTGGTATAATTATTCCATTTCATTAGGAAGCCAGCGATGAATATACGTCATTAATTACCATCATTGAACATAAAATAAGATCCTGTTCTCTATGGCGCGTATAATATATGATGTGTTTCAACAAAATGAGTCACATGTCGCAAAAAAATTAACTTTGTGATATCATCCTATCTGAAAACATGAGATCAAGCCGATTCTAATGATGGTACAGCAGCATTAATGGTGTCTGATAATCTGTTATGTTATGTTGAACTGTATTTTCAACCTGATTTTTGTCTTAAATTTGGGTTATTTGAGAGGATTGGTCAAGGTAAATTGTACATTTTCTGGCGATTTCACCCACATAGGAATAGATAAAGCAACCATCCCCTTATTATGTGAAATGATGAGATCAAGCCAATCCCAATGATGTAAACATTAAGAGCATCTAATAAGTACAGTAAATACTGTTCAGGATGACATCAGAAACGATATATTTAGCACAGTCATATAATTTACTATACGACTAATAACACTAAACTGCCAAAATATGAAAGCCTTCCTATAAGTAGTTCTTGCGATAATGTTTAATTAATTTCTGATTTTTTTTATTCAGGGTGTGTATACAGCAAATTCAAAATAACAGTGATCAAGTATGAAATGTAGGAGATCGTACGAGACATTATTATGACATGGGCTCGCGGGATTTATTCAACTAGGAATAGCCATGGTTTTCTGCCCATTGCTGTGTCTAATTAAATCAACTGACTCTAATAGATGCTAAGCTAGGATTCCTTAACACTAGGACATGTACGACATAGGAATGTGGTGATAGTTTCAATAGGAGGGTGGGTGGGGTGAGGTATGGTGCATTTTGTGTGTGTCTTTTTCCACAGGCCAGCGGGAAGTTTCTGCATGGCCTGTGTCTGCTTTGAGTTGTTCTGTGGTGTAGGTATTGTAGTGTTGGTTTGTGGTATTTATTTAGGTGTCCAGTGGTTTGCATTTTTCTGATGACGTTAATTGGTTCAATTCAATTCAAACATTCTTTATTGCCGGATTGTTACAAAACAATAGGTTGTCCACTTCTGGCGTGCCAGATCTTCCAATGAATGCTGCAACGACATTATTTTGTGTAACGACATTATTTTGTGTTAGAGAGAATAATCACACATGAGTAGAATGGTAGTTAGGTGAGAGTGGACTGACTGACCGAGGCAAGATACCTCAATTTGTTTTGGTTTTTGGGTAGGGCAGAGTAAAGTTATGCGGGTACACTGAAGGGATGAAAAATACAGTAGCAAGGAAACCAGTAATCCAAGTTACATTACATTTCTAGTCGGAAAGTTCCTTGCATCTAGATAAGCATGATTTTGGGCCATACAGAATGCCATGTCAAGGATATGTTTGTCCCTTAGATGTAGGGGCCAAATATTCAGGGTTTTATGTTCCTGGTCTATGTTGTCATACTTTGATTTATTGAATATATTCGAAGAGCTAAATTTTGTTGGGATTACAAGTACTCTTTGCAATAAAGTTTTGGGGGCTGAGTCGTAGATAAAATCGCAGAAATCAAGGTTAGGGAGTATGGCCATTTTATATAGATCATGTTTTTCCTTTGAAGTCAAGGAGTCTTTGGCTCTGTATAAAAGTCTTATCTTCGAGGTAACAAGGTTCAAGGTGGTGTTGACATGAGGTCTAAATGTTAGGCGATCATCGAAGAGGAATCCAAGGTATTTATATTCATGAACTTTGTCAAGTTTGGTGGAGCCCAGGGTTAGATTGAAAGAAGGAGAAGATTTTGATTTCGAGCTTTGCAATAAGTGCATCATCTTTTATTTTGGAGGCAGCCCACCTCACCCTGCCATCAATATCAAAAGTTGATGCTCTGTGTAGGGTATCCCCTTCAGCAGCTGTGTCACAGAAGAAACATACATTAGGAGTATTTGGGGTTTCCTTGCTCTTCCTTGGGTCCATTTTAGGGGTGGGTATGGTTGAAATCAAGCTAGAATCCACTTAAACACATGGTACTAGGAAAATAAACAATTAGAATGGCTGTTTGTTGCTAAGCAACCGGTTGCCCTAGCACCAAACCATTGAGATGGGTGGATTCCTTGGGTTCAATATAGGGGGGATAGGTATGGTTGAAATTGAGCTAGAATCCACTTAAACACATGTTGCCAGGCAAATAAACAATTAGAATGGCTGTTGCTAAGCAATCGGCTGCCCTAGCAACAAACCAATGAGATGGGTGGATTCCTTGGGTTCAATATAGGTGGGGTATGTAAGGTTAAAATTGTTCTAGCAGTGATATTTTTGCAGTGGGAGACAGGAATCCATTACAAAAGGCGGCCATTTTGGAAAATGGCTGCCATAGTCGTTAGGGGGCAAAATCACGATGGCCCTATGTTCTAAAATGTTCTTAAGGTCCTCATGTACCACTGTGAGAAGTTTCATGCTTTAATCATTAAACCCACAATTCATCCAATTTTAGGCTCTAATCTGCTCTACTACTAGCTACAGCTATAATAGGTGTGTTTTTATTTAATAAAAGAACTTATTGCGGCACCATTGTACTAAAGATGGTACTTCATATTAAGGGAGATTTTGTTCTCTGCACACCAGGAATAAATGCTGTTTAGATTTTGTTGAAGATCACGATTGAAAGTTTCAGCACTGGTACTATGACGGAAAACAACCGTATCATCAGCATAATGTTGAATGCTCGCATTTTTTTATAACAGTGTGTAAATCATTGATGTAGATAGTTTACAAATAGAATTGGCCCTAATATTGTCCTCTGGGGTACTCCAAAGGTGACCACCCCTTCTCCTGACTTCAGTTCATTCACTGTTACATATTGCTTCCTATCCCATAGATAGTCCGAGAACCATGTGCATAGTAGTTCCATGCTGTCTATGCCATAATGTTTCAATTTATTTAATAAAGTGGGATGATGAACCATATCAAATGCTTTTTTAAAATCGAAAAAGATTGTTTTGTTTAATAACTTATTGTTGAAGTTTGTGTAGATATGATTTAGAAAGTCAATTTGTGCTTGTTGAATTGAATGATCGGCTCTGAACCCATACTGGTAATTACTAAAAAGGTTGTTTGACTCAAAGTAGTCTGTCAGCTGCTGCTGCTATACAGATTTTTCGAGAATTTTTGCAGGCATGGAAACAGGAGGAAATCAGCCTATAGTTATTAGCATCAAACTTACTACCTGCTTTATGCAATGGAGTTACTCGGGCTAGCTTAAAAGCACTGGGTACTCTGCCTAATAACAGAGAAATGTTTACAATATGTGTCATTTGGTTAGTCAGTGCCTATAGGCATGATTTCAGAATATTAGCTGGAAGATGTTCTATTCCAGAATTTTTCGATACATCAATATTATTAATAGGTTTTCTTATTTCAATTGAGGTCAGCTCAGAAAACGTAAATACTGGTTTGTTAGCTGTGCTCTCTGTCGAAAAAGAAGAGGAGACAGTAGTGTCCTCTTCATCTTGTTCTCCAGTGGAAGAGCCAGCTGTTGGTTGGGGGGTATGTGATTAGCTAGACTGGGGCCCACGTTCAGAAAGAAGTCGTTAAAACACTCGGAATTTGAGACTGTTCAAGCTTTTGACCATTCTTTTCCAAGTGTATGTTATTATTTGTCTTCAGTTTGCCAGGACTTATTATGGGTCTGAGAAATTCCCAATACTTTCTCGGGTTTTTGTCGTGAAATTCCAAGTTTGATTTAATATAGTTGGCTTTTGCGGCCTTATATTTACTATTAGCTAGGTTCCTTAGAAGCTTAGCCTTGCGTAGGATATCAGGATTATTCAATAATTTGGCTTTCCGAAATAGTCTATCTCGTTCATTCATGGTGCTTATTATACCATCAAACATCCACTTGGGTTTTTCCCTGACAGTCCTGAATTCCTTAATAGGGCATATTCTATCGAGATATAGTTCAATGTTATTGAGTAGTATCTCCCAGCTATACTCAGGATTAGAGTTTGAGTTACATAGATATAGAAACAATGAAGAGGTTTCAGTCCTCTGCTCATCTTCCTCGACCGCCCGTTAACTGAATAAAATACAATTATTCTTTCACTAAGATACATAATAATTAACAATTTTTGTTGTTTACAAACTAAACTTTACAATGCTCGATTATTCTAGCAGTGTTGTATTTTGTGGTTATTATATTCTGAGTTATGTAACAATACACCAATCTTATCAATGAGGATTTACTTATTAATCATCATAATCAATTATACATCAACTTCAATGACTTTATAACTTAGTGATTAGTCAAACTGCCTCTGGATTGACTCTCCCTTGACCCTTCCCTCCCTGTTAAATATTTCTTCAGTATTTCATTTAATATTTTCTGGTCCAATGATTTTGCATTTCTTGCCCAGAACGACTTGACATCATACTTGTTAAGCGTTTTCTTCCTGACAAGGAAAATCGGGAAATATTTAGATTTATAACACCTGACAAGCTGACAGGGGGGCGGGGAGTTGGAGTAAAAATGATCTTTAGTGGTTTCTGATTTCAGAGTTGTTCGGGTGGGTTTCTTGATAAATTGGGTAAGAGAGAAATCATTCATGAGACCCCTTATCTCGGAGGATAGGCTAGCCTTCGAATGAGCAATGGTTTGAAAATCAAGGTTGAAATCACCCATCATAAAGATTTCTTGGGAATTATTTAAATTTGAGAGTATTTCTCAAAGGTTGGTTGGTGAGAAGGTTGGTGAGAAAGATTTTAGTGCACCCACTCATGCCCACTCGGTGGCATATATAGGTTCAAGACAATTACAGTTTTTGTTCATATTTTTCTTAACCAGTGCAATTTGCCATTTCAAGGCCACAAATTAACGATAATGGGTTGGTTAACCATGATATTAATTGGAATGTTTGTTTTTCCGCACAATACAAGAAATTAATAATTGGTTGATTAGTTATTGAATGGCAAATGGAAAGAATGGTCAACCACACCCATGTCTCTTGTGTCCAAATGTAATTACTCTTTATCATCCAGGTCTGAGTATGAACTGTCTTAAATACAATAATTAAAGTTTAATTAACCTTAGTACATTTTTACAATACAGGCAGGATTGCCTTAACATGTCCGATAAAGATCTTCAAATTTGATCTACCTTAGCACTAATATCAATTATTATCAATTATTACAAAGTGAATATTATTTTATTCAATATGTCTATATATTATTTTATTTAATAGTCGTTCTTCTAATACTTTCTAAATTCTCTAAAATCATCTCTACTGGAAATCTTTTCTTTTACATTCTGGGAGTTCCATAGGATTATTTGATAGGATTGGTGAAGACGAACTGTACACTTTCTGGCAATTTCACCCATATATAATAGATAAATTGTGTATTTCAAAGGTACTCCTAGATGAGTTGTCATTTGACGCATGGTGCTCACCTATTTCTACTTCAAATTGGATTTCACAATAATTATGGAAATACAAATACCTATCTGGGTGACATTCCAGAAAATGCACAATTCACATTCAGAAACCGTCCCAAATAACCCGGATTTAATACAAAAATGAGACTCAAAACACAATTCAACATAAACAAACACGTGCCTTGAATCAACTTGATGCCAAATATATTCAGATATACCTGGTATTTATCATTTTTTCAGCCTAATTTAGCAGAATTTCATAAATGTGTAGATCTGCCAATTGTAAATTTATGGCGACCTGACCCATCTATGACTCTATGACTTTATTTTAATATGATTCTATGGTTAGTAAATCAATTGTATGTTGGATAATTAGATTAAACATGTTTAGACGCATGTGCGCTATATATATATATATGTTTTATTCTGCAGTTTCTTGTATTTACTTGTTGAAAAGGTTGACGATAACATCTGACAATAATGAACTAGTATTTGGCTAATAGACGAGCTAAGGAACCCTATACCAGGGTGTCTTCGGTTTTTATAAGTACCGCAATTATATTTCAAAAGAGATGAGTGTAGTAAAGAGGTTAAATACTTACTAGGTGAGCTTGAATTGACACTACTTTTCTCTGATACCACACGGTTTTTTGTACACGCATGGCGTGGTATGGCGTGTTATAAATTACTGGGTTGTTTTTACATCTCGGACGACTTTTCTAAAAGTAGTGGTTTCTGTACCTTGTTTTAATTTGGCCAAAAAATGACAAAAAAGGGTTATGTAATCGCCTATGTGGACTTTTGGTTAGATAGTGATATTATGATAATGCATAAAATTAAATGTTGAATTAATTTTGTTCTTGTTTTCATGACGAACTGTATTAATCGTATGTTTTCAATCTTTAAAAAAATATTTAATATTTAATAGTTAATTTATAGTTATTCATAAATGGTACTTTTTTAAAGTGATTTATTCCCAAGATCGCTTTATTGGAACGTTTTCATTTTTGGACTATCTAGTCAGTGAGGTCTTATGAATACATGGACCAAATGTCAAGACGTACAGTGTATTAAGTATATTCATGCATTTCTGAAATATCATAAGGAGTACATTTACATACTTTACTCTAGTAATTGCCCACCCAAAAATATAGAAAACTTTTTTTTTCAGAAATAAAAAAATTAAACTTAAAATATAGAAATACTTATTAAATGTCCTTAATGTTTACCACCATCAGAATCGGCATGATCTCTATTCAAATATAATGGTATCTCAAAATCTATTTTTTGCGACTTGTGACTCATTTTCCTGAAACACATCACATAGGTAGCCTATAACAAACCAATTTCAATTCCTTCTGAATAAAAACAATCTTATATTTTATAGGTACAACAGCACTGCTGACCAATGTGGTGGTTATCTATAAGACGTTGTGTAAGGGGTTGAGAGAGATACAGGAGATGGACAAGATTAACATTATATTAGCCTTGTGTCAAGTCTGCCCCACCGTCTACTGTTACCCCCGCTATGTGATAGCCGCCTTCAAACACCACTGGCCTTTCAGCCTGGAAGGTAAAGTCTAATTTTAAGGATTGGCAATTATTTTTTATTTAGTATTTTTTTTACAGCAAATCCTCTCTCTGGGAAAAAAAGTCTGGTTTTACTTTTTAAATCCTAATCAAATCCGCACTAAATCCACATAAAAGCCCAAGGTCATCTTGAAGAGTACAATAAACTTTTTTACTTATGATTGTCCATCAGGACCTTTTTTCCAAGTATAACACAATCAAGGTCCTTATTAGGCTTCCTAATGAATAACATAACTGGAATCTACTTGATCCAATCTTTTTAAACACGATGTTATCTCAACATTCTTTGTGAGATACAACTCATTTGTCCGGATTCGTCACATGAGAATTCACAAGTGGTATTTCAATATTCTATTGTGTCCGTTTGGTTTAATTGTGTCTCTGTACCTTTAATGTGGTCTCTACATTTTAATTTGGGAAGTGTATTTCTTAATTTGGTGAGTGTATTTCTAAATTCGGGGAGTGCATGAATTTATTAATTTGGTGAGTGTATTTCTAAATTTGGTGAGTGTATTTATTAATTCGGTGAGTGCATTTTTTTAATTTGGTATCAGTACTTTTAATTTGGTCGCTGCATTTATTAATTTAGTCCCTGTATTCATTAATTTGGTCACTTTTTAAAAATTTGGTGTGTGTATTTATTAATTTGGTATCGCTATTACTAATTCGGTGACTATCTATGAATTCGGTATCTTTATTTATTTATTCATTTGGTGTCTGTATTTATTAGTTCGATCATTGCACCCTTTAATTCTGTCCATGTATTTATAAATTCTGCCACTGTATTTATTTATTCTGTCCCAGCATTTATTTATTTGGTGTCAGTCTATTAATTTGGTCAGTCTATGTACCAAAAAAATACTGGATTATGTAGGTAATAGTTGGCGCCTCATAATAAAGTAGCTAAATAATGGACTCTATAGAATGACCTTAGAAACGCAAGGTTATATATATTGCACTGTTTTGAAATTGTGTACATTATATTTATACTACTAGCAGCGCTAACACCCCAAAAGTGAGACTATTCCAACAAAGATATCTTATAGATAAATCACTTTGAAATATAGCTCTTTTGCCACTTGTGACTCATTTCCCTGAAACACGTCATGTAACTGTATGAGAGAGCGTTTTTAGTTACTCACACAGCCCACCCTCCCAAACCAGGGCGAGATTCTCAAATCAATGCCCTGCCGTATCATTGCCCCTTTCTCCGGGCAGAACACCCGTTGTATCAGAGTGAAGAAGTGCGAGACATTCTTCGTAATGTTTCAGGGTCAGTTGTTGTGCGCGAAATTAATCAACGCAACACACAGAGATGTATGCTATAAGTCAGTAGGATCGCTTAAAAGAGATCGAACTAATCGCTGGTCTTTATTTTTATACTAGACAGATTAGAACGAATAGCGAGTGTTGTGGCGGTAAGAAAGTGTAGTGAGCCTTCTGGCCGGTAGGGGCGTGACGAATGTGTGTCTGAATGAGACTACTTTCACTTAAAAATTAGACAATTTGCGCTGTCAATTTTACAAGAGTATGTAAACCCACCAGAGAACATGGAGACCTCCCTTGGTTGGAGGACCGTCCTCTGTCAGCGAGAAAGATAGCGATAATAAATGTTTCCAAATCTAAAAATCTAAATGTTTCTGACGTCTTAATGGAACTGAGGCAATAGGGGACTTGCATGTCCGCTAACTTGAGTCTAGATTCACAATTAAGGATTTATGGGATGTATAGTACTGTGTAAAATCTATATTTAAAAAACGTCATGTTCAGCAGGGAATATTTATCAGTGCTCTAATATCAATATGTATGTGTTTTACATGGTTCCAAAGCTCAAACATCAATCTTCCCCGTAATGTCCCAACTACTGCTGCCAGCTGACGGATTGAATAATAAACAGATACAGCGTGCATGTCCTGAGTTAGAGTTGATTAATTTGTTAAATTCCCCGTGGCAACTCGTTTCACAAAAAATATTTAAAAGATTTTTTAACAGATTTTTATCGCTATATCAATCGCTTTTTAAGGTCTTACACGCCTTATGTCATGAAAAATTGCTGTAATTGTAAAACCAGTAAAAATTCTTTTTTTGAATTAGAGTTTTTTCTCAAGCAATTCTACTGTCCCTTGTAAATGCTTTTGAATTCTATTGAATGCACTGCTGTGATCACATGAGATACATAAAGACTAGAAATAAAGAGTGGTCTACAGTTGCACATCCAGTCTAGTGGATAGAGTTTGGAGCTTCAAGTCTATAGGTTGACAGTACAGAATGCTGTTGGAGGTACAATTTTTTTGTCACAACATTTAGCAATAGGTCTGGCCTAGTTGAGCACATTTGTTGGTCTGTGATTGGCCATTCCATCTGCCTTTCACCCAGTTCCTTGTCCTGGGAGAGTCTGTGACCTTGACCTTGGTATTGAGAGGTTGTGATTGGCTCACTCCAGAAAGCACTGCCCTATTTGAACAATGGTTTAGCAATTGTTCATACATAATGGTATAACAGTATGGCAGTAGTCACTACAGCTCCCACAGCCCAGTGGGCAGGGCACAGAACTCCCAATCTATGACCAATAGGAGAGTGGCGAAGGTCACTCTGGCTGATTGCCTTTCCCTAATCCTATAATCTCCCTCCCCTTAACTAGGCTCCCCCCCCACCTCCCCCCTTCCCTCAGATAACAATTAATTAAGATATCAGCTAAATTAAACTATATATTTCACAAGATCTTGTGAATAAACCGCTTTGAAAAATATCAAGTTTGCAACTTGTGAGTCATTTTGCTATAACACATCAAAAACAAAGAATTCTCTTATCTTATCTTATTCGAGGTTACGGTGTGGCAGAGTGGTTTAACGCACTGGGTCGGATTGTGGCATGCGAGTGTCGTGGGTTCGAACCCTGGTGCGCTATCGTTATCGCTCTCGTCCTCCCAGGCACTAGTGGAAGAACAGCTAACGCTGAACTAGCCCTGGTAAAAAAGTAAAATAAAAAAAAAATTCCCTTATTCTATAATGTCAAATCTGTATTTTGCAGTGTGCAATCATGATGGATTCGTTACCTTCTTCTTCGCCATGTCTACTATAGGCCTGTTGGTTATGACAACACTGTACCGGTATCTGCGTATGTTCCACTCCAATGTCTGTAAGTATATCATTCGAAATTGGGCTACAGTGTTTTATTTTGTTGTAGTAGGGGGAATAAGGGAATAATCGTGCACTTTTGGTTAAAAGCATCAAACTTCTCACGATTTGTCATTGACCCCAAGTGATTAAAATCTGATATGGAACACTGAAATTCGAGCCGGATCCTGCCGCTAGGGGGCGTTTTTGTATGACCTTCCGCGCGTTTCTTGTTATAACGGCTAAAATAATAATCTGAGGTATTTGGTTATATTGAACCATAAATAAAGTAGATTATGAGCTTTTATTTGATGTAAAGAACATTATTCTACCATAAATACTCGCAACGTTATGAATTTTTGAAATTTTCACATAATTCAAAACTTTCTCAAACCTAATCTTCCTTTAGCTACATACTGGAAACTGTTCAGTTTAGACGGTAGTGACCATTAAAAGAGTTAAAGAGCTTTTCAAGAGCTTTCATTTGAGATCAATAGCAAACAGATCGGACAAATATCTGTCCTTTACCACTTAATTTAATCAAAACAGATTAATTATTATGACAAAAGGAGAGTTGATATTTTGCTAAAAATATTTTCCAATCTTGTACATTGTTCATGCCTTGAAATGATAATAGGATTAAGATGCACTAAGATTACATGTTATTTATCAAATAAATCAGAAAACTAGTACCGTATTTCCTTGAATTACCGCCTCCCGGCACTTATTAACTTAAGAAATTAAACCCGGCGGTAATTCAAGACCTGGCGGTAATTCAAATACAGAACTTAATGCATTTCCACTGAAAAACCATACTCTACCCCGGCGCTAATTCAAGGCCCGGCGGTTATTCAAGGCCCGGCGGTATTTCAAGGAAATACGGTACCTATATATATCTATAGAGCCCAAGTATTAGTCTGGCAACATAAGCCTACATTCGCCAAAATCAAATGCTTTGGTAATAACGGAAGACAAAATGAAGTAAAAAAAACTAAGGTAAACATGGCCCACTGTTAACTGTTGATGCTTAAAAATCAAAATCTGATGAGGAACACTGATTATGGTTACTATAGCCCGAACCGCTAAATGAGGCCCATAAACATCCTATTTCCACGCCACATGTCACCTAACTTGGCCAATGCAGGAGCCAAGATTGATTTTCATGTTTGAAAACCTGCCCCAGGTCCCCTGTTCTTGACTGACAGGCAATGTACAGCCTAGAAAAAAGGTTGCAGTCCTCTTTATTAGTGCTTCCATGGCCTTCTGGCACGGCTCACGTTTATTCTTCACAATCATCAGTGAGAATTTGTTTATCCATATTGGTTCTGTCCCAGGTTTTGATCTGTTGATCAAGTACTCTGCTGTGAAATCTTGGAACTGTTTCAGTCCAGCATCATAAGTGCTTTAGACAGATTTTCTTACTTCAGCACCCATGATATCCTTTGTATTCAGTGTGAGCAAATCGCTGCTGTTGTCTTGGAAAGGATTTACTGGCTCATTTATTGCTGCAACACCATATACCAGATTTGTGGTGCTGATCAATATTCAACTGGATTCAGTGCCTTCTCATTCTCAAAATCCTGAATCAGTCTGTACATTTCTGGCCCAGAAATCAGTCATTGATTCAGGTGGATTATCATCGATGGCCCCACCATCCCCTTTTATAATGGGATTCATGTGCCTGGTGCCATTGCAGAGAATAGATGCATTGATCTCTTAGCTACAAAACCCTCTTTAGAGAATTCAACATGAGTATCAAGATGTTGTGCTTTAAAGTGACACTTCTCACTGTTGTTGGCTAGATTATCGAGTAACGGAATTTCTACTTCCTTTTCTAGTATTTGATTCACCTTACCCTGCCTTACTAACTCCTGTGGATATCAAAACTCTAACATTCATATTATATCAGATATTTGGTAAAACAGTGAGCAAAATCGTTTTTGCATACCAACCCAAAATGTCAAGCTATGTCAGAGTGGCAGTTGGGTTCTGGCATCTGGAGTTACATAATGCCAGCCTTGACCAAAGGTCACTGATAGACTCCTATGTTAAATCTAGTTACATCAATGGTCACTTAAGAGAGTGGGGGCACCACTTGACGGCTACTATTCTGTGATTTGAAATCTGGTCTATTCATTACACTTATTCAATGATTATTGAATGAAGAAACAATTTTGGTGCTCCATACTTTAGATATTGTCATAGATATCCTATATGGTTACACTGAATAAGTTTCATGTGATTCTGTGACTACTCGTTTTAACTATCTTAGCCACTTTAAGAGTGATCATATCTCTGATGTTGACAGAGAGCCATCTGGCATAGTCCACATGATCTAGTGCAAACATCCAAAGGACAATGGCCATCAATGACTTTATTGGCACCTCTAAAGGCTGCAACTAGACTTGAACAGCAAGGTTAAGATTGAGCACTTGATTCCAATAATGGAACTGTGGTTGCTGCTCAGTCATCCATTTGCACCAAGCTGTATAATCTATGGCCTCTGCAAAATGATTTTCATTAGACTTGAGTATGCCCCTTTTTTGAGGACATGAAGAGATGCTGCAGTTATTTGGTGAACATGGCAGTTCTTGTAAGAAGGGATGCTTTTATCAATGAATCAGCAATACCACTGCTTGCAATCCCAGCTGAAACCAATGCAGAGGTGGCAGCCACTACCCTAATCAGTTCCTTCATCCCAGACAGTCTATATGGAGTCCAACTATAATTACCACATACTTTTTTTTTAACAATTTTATTCATGGATCGCCAGAACCCTCTCACAAGAGGAATGATTATCATAAGGCTCTTGACCATGTACCTTTAAAATACTTATCTTCACCATGTGTTTCCTTGAAGTTGCATTGCAGTTTTTTTTGTGATTGCAAACAGTTGTTGGTCCATAACAATAGCTGGGACTTGAATTTGGTTTAAATGCATAGTAGCTGCCTTAACCATATACAACACTTGCTTTATCATCAATGGAGAATGAGCTTCATCATGGATGGAAACGGAACAATGGCAAAAGTGCATTATTGGATACATGTTCTACTTTTTGCATCTGAATAGAAGCAAAGTGAGATGGCCATGACAAAGAATTTTCTTTTTCAGAATCATCTTGCTCTAGAGCCATTGCTACATGATTTAGCCATTCTAATTACTTTTCATTCACATGAATTAGAATTTCAAACCCCGAGCCCTATTGATATGGGACTATTGGGTTCTTGTTTAGTAGAAGAGTTGGAGGATCATTGGTGTATGATACTGGAATGGCAGGCTTCTGCTGACTATTAGTATCAATGATACCAAATCCTGGTTTAGGAGGGAGGTCAGTCTGAGGATCCTGTGTTAGTGAAATTGTAGTTCCATGGAATGAATCAGTAGAAGTAGTTGAAGAGGGATTGTGATCAATATTATCAACTGTTCCAGTTGTACAGGCATGCTTATTCAAATAGGGTGGACAGACCTAACCAGTGTCATAATAAAAGGAGCAGACTGTATTCATTAGATCAGTACTGAGACCCATCATAAGTTTGTATGACATACATAAACCCAGATTATGCAGGGTAGAGCCTGTTTCCTTGTTGTTGAATCAATTTTTAGTGCCACATCATGAAATAAGTTCAGTTGAATAACCTTTCTTTTAGTTCTATGACCACCCTTTTATTTTAATAAATGGTAAAATAATATGTCAGATATATATATTATATGCAGATTTTAAAGGAAATTGCATAATTTTTTGTCTGCTATGGGGGAAAAATGGAGAAAATACCCGTTTTTCCCATAGACTCCTGTAGTGAAAAGTAGTAAATTTCAGTGGTCCCTGAAATAAAAACTAATCATATAAGATATGTTTTGGGGGGCTTTTTGGGCTCCCACACACACGTTCTTTCTTAATCCAAACTTTAAAATAATTCCATGGTACCATCTTTTTTGATTGATCGCTGGCATTTACCTACAAAATTCACCATTTTATGTTTTTTTTCTAAAATTAATTGTCAAAGGACAAATATTTGTCCGATCGTTTTGGCATTGGTCTCAAATGAGAGCTCTTGAAAGGTTCTTTAATTCTTTTAATTGTCACTAACATCTAAACTCAACAGTTCCCATACTGTAGCTAAAAATATATTTAGTTTGGGAAAATGAAATGGGAAAATTTCAAAAATTTATAGCATCACTAATATCTATGGTAAAATAACATAATTTACATTAAATGAAAGCTGAGAATCTCCTCTATTAATGGTTTAATATAGTCAAATACCTCAGATTAATACTTTAGCCGTTATAACAAGAAACGTGTGGAAGGTCATACACAAACGCCCCCTAGCGGCAGGATCTGGCTCAAATTTTAGTGTTCCATATCAGATTTTGATCACCATGGGTCAATGACCAATCGTGAGAAGTTTGATGCTTTTAACCAAAAGTGCACGATTGTGGCCATTTTGATGCCTTATTCCCCCTACTATTGATGAAGATTTTATAAATAAGAGTTGAGTAAAAGATATTGAGATAAAAGTTTGATTATGTGTAAAAGTTGAAAGTAATACATGTCACCAAGCCCCTGATAAGGTATGAGAAATGATATGATTTACAGCAGAGTGCTGAAATATTATATTGATGATTAAGTGTTTGCCGAAATGTGATAAAAGAGAAGTGGATTTTTGTAGTAAAGATTCAAGGGCCCTGGTTAAAACATTCGCACGGGTGAGACCCGAGTCTATGTTCATATTTGTAAGGTATGCTTGATTGGTTTTTGAGCACTTGGTCGAGGACCTTTGTTAACTTGTGCAATGTTCTTCACGAAAGCAGTAGTTGCTCTCGTGGCTGAAGTTTTTTTGTTCGTTTGTTTCTTTTTAAAAAAGAAATGTTATTGAGCTGGTTTTGAGTGATATTCTCACAGACTCAAGTCAATTTAACACAATACAAAGAGTTTAAAGAGTTTAATATTTCCTATAATTCCTATACTCCATGGAGACAAAGACTGGTACACAGGTTCCATCCTAATAATTCCACCCATACCCATATGAGCACCTTGCAGAAGACGGATGTCATCTCTCCCTACGACTACAAACATATTGGGCCAAGGCTATTGCCACCGCATATGTGAAATCTGTTAATAGTCTTTGTGGTTAATGGACCTATAGCAACTAAACTGCAAACTCTGAATCATAACTGTCTAAACGGGCTCCCAACGTAAGACCTATTTAGACAACTGTTTATTTAGAATGTTGGGCAACCTTACTGTAAAACGTCTTCAGCAATAAAAGAATCCTTGAATTGAATTGAACTGTCCCATGCATCTTAGGCAATAACAATAATTACTATTCTTATTCTTACCTGGTTGTAGATAATTTAGCATGGATCGAATAATAGGATCTCAAGTGGAGGCAACTTGTTTTAAACCAAACCAAACTTTCTGGTCACCATATATAAAATAATTTGACCCTATATATGGCTATTCAGTGGTCAGGTCGAACTTAGAATAAATAAAACGTTTCGTCGCAATGCTATTTCAATGCGTGCGACATCATTTTCTGTCCCAGAAGTATCGGTCAAAAAACAACATGGGAAATTTATTAATTTCAATATGTTCCTGTGTAGTACTAGTAATTTTACGAAGTGTAGACACATGTGGAAAGATTAAAAGACAGATCAAGATAGGAATATTGATCTGCATCAATAAACAGGTTATAACTACAACCATTAAAGAGTGAAGTCATCTGAAAAATTACTATTCGTTTTCACCAATATAATCCAAATTTAAGAAAAGAATTACAGTACAAAAACCAGACAGATTTCTTGAATCATAACAATGATACTATACTATACAGTTAACAAGTTTCTAGTTTCCGATATATATCTGTTATTCCTTCCTTGAGGTTTACAATATAATCCCTCTTTAACTTGAGCTGGGATATGACAATATCATTATAGATTTACATGTCTATTAACAAACTAAATTCGAATTGGCTGAGAGAAAAAGGCCGCTGGTGAGCGATAATAAGTGAATCCACCGCAGGAAAGGATTTCGGCGGGTCTCCGAAATATAACTGTAGACTTTTTATGAAGCCCTGTAGCCAAATCAAGTTGACGAAATCCTCCGAAATGTTGGTAAAATAACAATTAGTAGGATTAGAAAAGAACCTAACAAAGTAGAACATCTTTACTTTTTGACCCAATTTAAATTTAGTTTAATCTTAATATCATTATTATTTATTGCTTGTTTTTGACAAGTATTTGATCACATATTCACACCCATTTGTGTACTCACATCTTGGCCAAATGACCATTTCAAATCAATCATTATTATTTATTTATTATTATCTTCAACAGGGCAGACATCGTTATGCATCAAACACCATATATTCCATATGTGTCTCCTCACAGCCTTCATCTACGCCGCCCTCTGTTGCTGCCCACCTTTACTAGGAGTAGGCAGGTTCGCCGTGGAGCCATTCAACCTAGCCTGCTCGTTAGACTGGGTCGACATGCCTGCTGCGTTTACTCTCATTCTCACCATATTTGGCTACATCATGCCCTGTGTCATCATGCTCATCTGCTACACTAGAATTATAAACCATGTTAGATCCTCCTCGAGGCATCTATCCCGGGGTATGAATATGGTCCCTTCCACTACTGGTCAGGGACCCATGTGTGGCAAAGACTCCAAAGTCGGTGATGATGTTCATGAAAGACGCACTCTCTACAAGGGCAACGAACGTTCGCTGAGAGGTCAGCCCTTGAGTCGGGACATGCAGGTCATTCTGGTAAATCTTCTTGTTTTATGATTCATTTTGGGATTGCACCTCAATTCAGTCACCATTGACAGCAAATACTCTACAGGAATGTTATGATGTTGAGGTGTTTAGTTCTCGGTGCTCTTAGCCGTAGCAGTACACATACCAAATTTCAAGACTATAAATAGGTCAGATTGTCACGAAATGTACAATTGGCAGCTGTACACATTTAGTAAATTCTGCTAAATTAGGCTGCAATTTGGTCAATACTAGGTAAATTTGAGTATATTCGGCATTGCATTGATTCTGGCAATCAGTTTGGTTAGGTTGAACTGTATTTTGAACTTTATTTTCGTCCGAAATTTAGGTTATTTGAGAAGATTGGCGAAGTTGAATTGTCCATTTTCTGAAAATCTGACCCATATGTGTTCCAGGAGAATGAGTCGCAAAATTGATATTTTTCAAAGTGTTTTATTCACATGATCTCTCTGTAGGAATGTTCTCATCCTGTAGGTATCTAGCGCTTTAGGTAATATGAATACATGAATCAAATTTCAATACTGTGTATTAAACATACCCATGCATTTCTATTATAAGGTCATCCTATGGGGTAGCTACTTTACTAGTTATTGTCCTCCACCCCGAGATATTGCAAACTTTAAAAAAAAATATCAAACTTAAAATCTAGAAATACTCATTGAATGTCCCAATGCTTACTATCATTGGAATCGGCTTGATCTCGGCTTTTTAAATAAGTATGATGGTGTCTCAAAATCCAATTTTAGCTAATTGTGACTCATTTTCCAGAAACACATCACATATATGAATACATAATGTTTATTCTGCTTTGAAAAAGTATAGAATTGGACCGACGCTTTTGCTAGTCGGTTTTCCAACACGATCATAAATAAAAGGAAATATAATATATGACATCCTTATATATCCTTATATTTACTTACACCTGTACTTTAGGTATTTGCCACTTGTGACTCATTCCAACACATGACAACAAAAAATGGGTCACCACTATTCCACCTAGTGCTCTTTATCAGTTATATGGAAAAGAATGAGATTCAACTAACTCGGAAATTCCTCCCGTGGACCTCCCTCGTAAACATGTGCAGGCACTCACAACAATCTAAAGAAGCTTCGAGTTTAGATGCATTATCGTGTAAATTGTCTGCAAACATCTGTACAATAATCTCGTTATTATTTCGTTATTATTTCGTTATAATTTCGTCAGCCTCACTCTCTATGTGATATACAGAACCCACTTATCCAATGAATAAAGCTTTGACAGCGCAGAGTCGTGACGCTCTCACAGCTATGCGCGAAAGTGTGTGTGTGGGGGGGGGGGGGGGGGGGGGGCGGAGGAAAGGGACAGATAAACCACAGCTATATAAACAATGACAGCCTAGGAAGCATAGAAGTTAGAACAAACATCAACGGCTATGCGCGAAAGTGTGGTGAGGGGGGGGGGGGGGGAGAGGTAGGGGGGGGGGGGGGATGGGACAGATAAGCCACAGCTATATTAACAATGACAGCTTAGGAAGCATAGAAGTTAGAACAAACATCTCACTGGTGCCCATACGCTTTTCTAGACGGTTTATTACACTTAAAGACAACAAGAACTCTCAGACTATGAAAAGAACACTGCCATAATCGTCATAAATCAATCACAAATCAATTATATTATATTGAGTAAGTAACTTAGTGAGCCTCAACTGTTAACCCATTGACTATTGAATGTTTACTGAATAAATAATAATAATGATATTATGATAACAAAAAGTGATAATGGTGTCTTTGTTATCTTGCAGCTACTGGCGCTACATTATGGCTTATTCATGGTAGTATGGACGCCCTACGCCATAGTTTCCTTTCTCTCCACTGCTGGGCTCACCTTCCCCAACTGGCTACTCGTCTTGTCCAGCCTAGTGGCAAAGTCAGACACCATCATAAACCCATTTGTCTACTTCTTCATCATACAGAGAAGTAGGAATATGAGACGCCAAGCACCGGATCAGGACACAACACTCAGATCAAAAACTAGTAAATTATACACCAACTGTAGGGGTGGTAAGAGACAGATGCTGGTGACGTCTTCACAGGAAGATAGTAAAACGTGTGTAACTGCTGTGTAGATTAATATTGGAATGGATTACTATATCACAAGTTTGGGTGTTATCATATAGAAATGATACTTGATATGTGTAGATGTATCAATTAACACATGCCTGTGTGATATGCCCAATACCGAAGTGACTTGTTTTGATTGGTCGTGTAAATCCAGAGAAGTTTAGCCGCCAGAATCATTGAGAATATTTGTTTCCTGTGATAAAGTAGTAGCTTATAGTTAACCTTATAAATTGTTGACTGACAGCATTGATATGTGCCCACCGTCCCCCCGCCATCACCACCCGGGAGACCAGGGAGACCCGAGGTCACTAAACATTGTGTTGCTGCTCAGAAAGAAGGGTCGTCAAGTCTTTTGCCTGGTCATGTCTGCCGCCGATCTATGGCAGAGCCATACGACGACGCAGACAATTAGATTATATATTTTGTTACCTTTTTTAATGTGATAATCCTAGATTCTCTACGTTTGTATTGGAAGCCATTGTACAAATGGTGACTGTGTTTGGGTTGGCGGAAGTGAACCCAGAATGAGAGCATCGTGCACGCACAGAGGAGACAAGTCCCTATGGAAATACTTATGCATGCTTACCGATGGACGTAATGGTCGGCGGTTCGAGTCATTTTACAGATCATTGGTAGTAATTTTCGATTTTTTTCACGACGACCTGTTCAGTAATTCTGACTGGCTTGATCGGTATAGGTAGTCAAAAGATATTTCTTCTGGCGGGCGGTGGCGGACGAACCCGGGAATAAACGGAAGAAAGGTGGAATATAGGCGGTCTCAGTCTATGTGGCGTTGGAATTGGTGTATGGGGCGCCGTTCTGAATGTTTTGGAAGAAGCTACGCTTTTGCCTACAAAAGGCGGAATTGACACTATTGGTCAAGTTGCGCCAACCAATGACACTCATTCCATGATGCAACGTTGTTTTGCCAAGTCGGAGGGTTGCGAGAAAGGTAAATAATGATCAATCAAGTTTTGGGGATAAATACATATTCAAAATTGGGGATTTGTGATTTTTTTTTTAAAGATTTTTATTGCATACAATTTCGTGGACGGGTCCCAATATTCTCATGCGATACAAATAAATATTCAAAAAGTATCAATATTGTTGTAGAGAAACTATAAGTTTCGCATGGTAATCTTAGTAAATAAGTAAGTTTTTAACATTAATCATCCAGGTTTTTAAGGAAAATGAACACATCAGATGCTCTCTTCGAGCTCAATAACCCAATACAATATAGTATACAGTCTATGTACAACGGATAAATTTACCACCATTATTTTATTTTATTTTTTTTTATTTTTTTTTTGTATTATGTATGCCTATAAAAACAAAAAAACAAACTCGTCATTGATAAGTTTCGTTGGAACGTTTCTATGCATATTCGGTGGACGAATTTGATTATGGGTTGGAAGAAAAAGAACAGCTTGGTACTAAATATCCCAACATGTCGACTACACATATTTGGGTTGAGAGTGAAATTGAGAAGAATTACTTTTAATGACATGAATAAGATTTGTGGGTACACAAATACCAAAGACATATATATAATACACAAATCCACTAATATGCCTTCTCTTAACACTAGGAGATAGAGTACATCATATACTAGAATTGGCTTTCAGGTGGTCACTTGTAGCTGAAAATGTCAATACCAGAAAAATCACTCTAGGAGGCAAACAATTGAAGGTGCTTCAAGTGAAAGGTGAAAACTATAAGAAATCATATATTTATAAATAAAAAAATGTCCATGCTCTGGAATGACTTACCGCAGCATTTAAGAGAAATAAGGACCAGGATAGAATTTTACAAATATTTGAAAAATGTCTATCCCCAGGAGAACGACCAATATCTAAAAGTTGAAGAAACCCTCTCGCTTGTATAATAATGTTGTTTCTGATGGACAATCTAGGGACGGTGAGGAGGATGGGGGAAAAATAGGCATGTATACATATAAGGGAGGGGTTGCGGGGAATAACTTGTTTTATTGCTGTCTATAAACCTGCTTGGAATCAATTATTTAATGACATGCACTTTTGTAAATCCTGCCAGTATAGGTGGGAGCTATAAAAATCGGTTCTAGGGCAGAACCCCGCCAGTCAGAACCCCCCTAGCCAAAACCCCGCCGTCAGAATCCCCCTAGCCATAATCCCGCCACACCATAACCCCGCCAGGAATAATCCCGCCAGTCAAAACCCATCCATGCCAAAACCCCGCCAGCCAAAACCCCGCCAATTACTATGTGTTTTGGTGGTCTTGGGGGATGAGGGTGAGGGTGGGTAATTTTGATTCAATCCACATACATTAATCGTTATGCATATGTGGAATTAATTGTGTATTAATATTTAAATTGCCTTTACTTGAGCTTCGTGAGAATATCATGTCAGGGGGTTACTGGAGGGGTTTTGCTATGGCATTCTTTGGAAGACCTGGCTAATTCAGGAATGTAATTTTTGTTTAAACCAGACATCAAACTCCTTTGTGCAGCTAGATCAGCATAATAAAGAATAATAAAGAATACTTGAATTGAATTGAATTGAATTGAATTAAATGACTTGTCCAATCTTAATTCCTTACATTCCTAGACACTTGAATGCTTTGTTCTGTCACTCTTTTTCACTCTTTTTTCATAAATCCTTTTATTCAACATAACCTGCCTTTGGGGCTCCTACAATGCTACACATATAATGAATAAGTTGTATATGCAAAAATAGAGAGTCAATATATTTGTATATTTATATCATTATAAATATATTTTTATATTTGAAAGGCCCCTTGCAATTTACCATAGGTCAACAATAACGTGACCAACGCTTGCATACCTTGATCCTATCATAAGGGTATCACATCGAGATATTTGAGGCCAGATAGAGCAACATGAGATGTACCAGGATGCTAGAAAAAGGGGACACAACAAACTAATAGAAAAAGTATAAAGGTAATCTGGCATCAAGGTAGAAAAATATGAAAGGTTCCCTGGACATAACATGAAGTATATCGAATTCAAGAGATATTGAGCAAGTTTTTCTCTTGATTTTTTTATCTAATAACGGGGTTTACAAGTTCTCACTTACCCCAGTAATAGGGTGAGAGATAGTTGGCTAGTGGCACAACTGTATCTACAATCTATGCATAAACACATTCATACTCTTGCCACATGATTATATATATTTTTTTTAAAGATTTTATTTTAACTTGGTATAAACAAGTAAACTTTTGGGTGTTTTTCACTTGGCCCAATATGATTTAAAAGTTTAGATCTATATATATATATAGATAGAAGGAATATACATTGATATAGCAGTGAGCTATGTTTGAATACACGAGGTTTTAAAAAAATAGACAAATTTTGGTTTTAGTTGAGGTGACACATGTCACAAATTTCATTAAGTGTAGACTCTAATCTGCCCAAAGCTGAATGAAGAAAGGTGATTAACTGACAGCTTTTTTGCAAAAGCAATAAGGCAGTAAATTATAGTCACTCACACAGGCTGACTGATCCCCATATAAGTTATATCTGGCCACTGGCCCCCTCATTTGGTATGTTGGTTCAGATTTACTATCCTCAAACATAGAAACAGTCCCTTGAAAATAACCTTTTCCTGGCTTTGTAATAAAAACTACCCTGTATGTACTCATTTTGTCCTGTTTGCTGTCATGGTTAATATTAATCTTTTGAGCATATTCTACTTTCTTTAGAGTGAGTAAGGCACATATATCCTTTGCTGGAGAGAGAAGTTTATTGAGTTCATGGACCAAAAGCTTTGCCAACTTTTTGGCCATGTGAGTGTCAACACTTACATCTTCTCTGTCTTGACAACTGCAGAATTGGAGAGGGATGTCAGCAGTGTCACATGTTCTGCTGTCAGGGATGTTGTGGAATAGACTCACAGAGCGTTGGCTGGTGTCTTTCATGAATGATTTATCATTAGTATCAGTATCATCCAAGTTCAGGTTCAATATATGAACCAGGGTTCTAAATGTATCAAAATGAGAGGTAAGTCTTCTGGAATTCTGTTGTAAATTGTCCATATACTGTGGGTATTGCTTCCTGAATTGTTCAGGTACACTCACAAACATTGCAGGTCGTCGGCCTTCTACTTGACCGACCAATGTTTCAGCGAGGCCCCCATGTCTTGGTCCATGATCACCAAAGAAAAAGAAAAATGTATTCTTCAAGATCCCATTATTTATGAGTCTGTTTAAGAACTCTTCATATTTAACATCTAGATACCTGAAGTAATTATTTTCACCATGACCAAGGCTAATAATAGAGACGCTAATGTGGCTTTTATCCTTGTGGTAATTAGTATAGGACAGCAGTTGATCTAATACATGGTTTGCCTCGAAGTTCTTCATTTCCAATTTATGAACCTTCTTCCCATTAACTGTAAGGGGTGAAATTGCCAGGGAGAAGGGTCTATAATAATAATCTGTTGGGGTTTCAAGCAACCCTGGTTTGTGAAAATTGAACATTCCATATTGCCCTGAATCCTCATTGAAAAGTGTTGCATAACCCATGCTGGAATAATTTCTAAATATGAAGGGCAGATTAAAAGGTTCGGTTCTGGACTTGATGACCTCATGTGTATGATAACCTGTCAGCAATGGGACCATATTGGGGAAGGTATTTTCACCAACCTTGTTGTAGCCCTGGAGTTCAACAGCTGCCAGTTTATTTTTGAGGAGTTTGAGAGTTTTGGGTAAGTAGCGGTAAACAGAGGAAGCTGACAGGGAGTCAGTAGCCAAGAGGAGCACATTCCATCGTGTATGAGTTGCCTGCTTTCCTATCCCAGGGTGTGCAAAAAATGTTCTAAATGGCATCCTAAAAATTATTTCATATTTTTTATCATAGCATTTGATCAGAAGAAACTCATTTGTCATATTTATTGAAAAGTTGATATCACCTAAGTCAATGATCAAGGAAGGTGAGAATATAAGCTTCTTGTCAGATCCCTTCTCCAAGGTGAAATATTGATACTTGCATGTTGATATACGTTCATTGTGCCATGCCAAGGCTGTCTGATTAATGCTAATGATTCTATCCTTTTGTTGAAAGATGAAATTAGATAGAGGAGGTATTTGTGAAACGGTTGATCTTGTGATGTGCTCATCTATTGAAGCATCCCATGGATCCAGCTTTGATATGTAACACAGCGGACTCTCAATTAGTTTCTTGGACTCCGTCTTGGACAAACTGCGCTTGTATTCATTCCGGAGGATCAGCAATTGCACCAAACAGTAAACACTTATGCATGGAATAAAGAGTCTTAGCACAGACTTTCGAAGTGGATAGGATTTGGTGAATTTAATTCTCTGAAATGAAAAAGAAAAGAAAATTAAAGATTATTACAAGCACAATTACACATTTCAAAGATAACGTCCCTCCACCATCAAGTAATTTTTACATCCACATCATGTTAATATAACCATTATATAATCATCTTCATTCAATCTATATACTTCCTTTGGTGGGCTTCCATTCCCAGCTTTATTCAATAGGAACATAAACAACTTTTTTCCTCGGTTTATTCTTTTTATAACCTATGCTGTGTCACAGAAAAATTAGTCATAATGTAGTGTCCGATCGATAACCTTAAGCGACTATGGAAACTCAATATATCAGATCAAAGAACAACGACAACAACAGGAACTATTGGACCTCGCCAGCACTCTCCTTTTAATATCTTATGTCAAATACCAGACCCGGGGCTGATGACGGCTCTTGCCATCTAACCAACCGGTTACTCCAAGAGCAAACATACAGCTCACATAAGAAGGCAATACACTGCCGAAAGGTGTTTGATACATAACAATACCAAGTTCACATGAGTAGATAAAAGGTAAAATCAGTAAAAACAGTCTCACGGATACACACAGCCTCTATTGGTCACTACAAACATATACCAAGTTGACGACCAGCGCCGTCTTACAATCGATAACAAACCATGAGCAGAACCGGGTGTTGGTTACGTGGACCTGGCTCTGGTTTAGCAAATGCCAATCCAGAGCGGCGCACCACAATAAGTTAAAAAAAAAAGTATTTTGAGGTACCATCATCTTTAAAAATATGGGATCAAGCCCTAAAATAATGTAGACTCCATAGACTTAAATAGACTCCATATCATTTAATCTTCAATTCAATTCAAGGATTTCTTTTTTAATTCTCTTACCCTCTTTGAATACTGGATTTTTTTTTTTCAATTCAAGGATTTGTTATTGTAGGCCTATGGATTTTAATTACAATGGGTTAGACAGGTCTGTGACGGTTAGTAACAGGTCTTAATCAAATTAGATTAAATTAAATTAATTGACCATGGCTTCTATGCGTGGGAGTGTAGTTCTACTGTGTAATCATGTGTTTAAGATTGCACCCAAAATCTGACAACTTTGGATTAACTATGGAAACGCCATGATTTGTCATCATTAAAGCCGGCGCCACACTAGCCGAAATAAGCCTTGCAATAGGCTTTGCAACAGGCTTTCACGATAGGCCTGGCTATTGCAGAGCCCTATCGGGAAGGCCTGTTGCAAACGTCGCCACACTTCGGCAATAGAGCTTTGCAATTGATTGCAATAGCATGGAGATGTCTGCGACACAATCCGTATCGCCAAGAGATATTAATCATGTCTAATATTTCTGCGATAGACGGCAATGCAATTCTTATCGCGAGGCTTGTTGCAAAGCCTATTGCAAAGGGGCACACACGTCTGTGGTACACTGCACTCCAAGATCGAATATTTTCATTTCTATTGCAGAGGCCTGTTGCAAAGCCTATTGCTAGGCTTATAGCAGCTAGTGTGCTCCCGCCTTAAGTCATTATCAGAAAAACTAATTATCTATATTTCTCATTAGCCAATCACGAGTAAAGTAGTTAAATATATATGCTTAGGATGCCCTTAATAAAATATCATGTGTAACAGAATAGTGTATAATATTCTTATCATTTTAATAATAACAGATTTTTATTTCCAAGTCACATTTACAGTATAGTGTTATGTACAGTGTAATATCAAATTAGAATGATTTATGGAAAGAGGAATGGTCGCTGTGAAGCTCACAGCTCTTCCAAGCTTGTTGCAAAGCCTATTGCAAAGGGGCACACACGTCTGCGGTACACTGCACTCCAAGATCGAATATTTCCTTTGATTTTGATTATTTAAATATATGAGAAAGGTAGTAGTCACACTAAGTCGTTGGTTCACAGGCAAAAACTCTTCCATAAAGGAGAGCTTTCTATGAGTCTTCTCATGCGCGATCTCAGTTTTAGATGTGATGTCACAATAAGAGCGGCCACGATTAACGGATAAAATTTGAGCTCCCTTCCTTGGAGAAGGTTGAAAGAATTTATAGTTGAATATTTAGAAAATTAATTCAGTGAGAAGTATCACTAATAGAGGTAATCAACAACAAACTATCCTTATAAACCAGCTTCAGGGGATGTAATCCCTAATTAGGGGCTGTATATTATGCCGTCCAAGGTCACTTACATTATGTGGAATCTGCTATGTAACAGAATTAACCTCAGAATTTCGATGTCTATATCTAAGGGTTAATAAACCACCGGTGCTATTTACATGTTCACCGTTGTCGTGTCTACGCATAGATGAGGGAAGAATTTAAGAGAAGGGGATGTATTTCTTGATGTCAACCGTTCTGATGGATTTGTTGATAGGCTGAATACAAATTTGTTGTAAAAAAAAAAAAAAAAAAAGTAGTAGGACACGTAAACATGTCAAAATTAAAGTAAAGAATAAAACAGAGTACAAAGTAAAAAGTATGCGTACAACAGTGTACAAGTATAAGTATACAGTTGGGCATTGTGGTCCCCAGTCCGACCCTTGTCGGAGTCAACATGCAGCTAAAATAACCACCTTCTCTCGGACACAGCTTTCACAGTGCTAAAGGAACAGATACTGCCCTGCAATCCTTATCGGATCTCATCCTATACTACAAGGATCACTCACTTAATTCAGCAATAACTTTCCTCGACATCTCTAAAGCATTTAATAGCATAAATATCAATTTATTACTACAAAACCTGAAATCCTGTCACAAAATTATTCTTTTTCTAAGTTTTTTTTTCATTCACAAGATGTATTTTTGGGAATGTTTTCATTTTGGAGGTATTTAACGCTTATTGTAGCATGAATGCAAGTACCAAATTTCAGGACAGTGTATCAAATATATTCATGCATTTCGCAGGACATCTTAATTATAGAGTATATTTAGCTACTTTACTAGTAAATGTTTACCCTTAAATATCGCACACTAAAAATATCAAACTTAAAATATAGAATTTTTATAGGTCCTACTGTTTACTATCATTTACAATCTGCTTGATCTCAACTTTTCAATTATGATATAATGTCTCAAAATCCATTTTTTGCGACTGGTGACTCATTTTCACATCACATTTTCCCAAAGGTGATGTATTATCAGAAAATGAGTCACAATTAAGTGGTAAAAGATGAATTTTGACATTTCATCATATTTGAAAGGATGAGATCAAGTGGAAAACATTAGGAATCCAATAGAGAGTTTGATAGTTTGTTTATGCATGAAACTGAAAGTTAGCGATATTCTTTTATGGTAAATCACTAGTAAAGTAATTAGATATACTCATAAGGATGACCTCAGGGCCCGTTGCTCCGCATTCTCGCTAACTATTTCTCCATGTATACACTTTCAATGGAGAAATAGTTAGCGAGAATGCAGAGCAACGGTCCCCTGCGTATCATATGCAATACAGCCTTGAAGATTTGGTACATAATATTGATGCTACCACCAGCGCTAAGCATTTATAAACAACATTAGTACATTCCCACGAAGACATTTTAAAATAAATCAATTTGGCCACTTGTGACTCACTTAACACATCACAAATATACAAAATCGACCTTACCTTGATAAAATGCATCGCTCGTTGATTAAGGACCAAATTCGAAATGCAGGAATCAATAGCACGGTTTTGCAATCTTCACAGGTGGACAAATAAGTTCCAGTGCCCCGGTGACTGACCGTGTCGTTATTTGGTGGCCCCCTGTGTACCTTTATATACCGTAAGTTGTACCTATTTCTTCACCGTGTTTGACTTAATTTCCCGACAGTTCATAGGCTTCACAATAACAACTGTGAGCCACTTGTCTGACCTTTGAACCATTGAAGGGACGAGAACTTATTAATGTCATTAAAGTATGTAACCTTGATTCATTTTTTATCTTCATTATGTATTTTTGTTGTAGTTTTTGACTTTAGATTTTGAATCTTATGGCAACGCACGAAAACAACCACAAACAAAATATTTAAAACAAAAAAAGGATAACAACCACAAATAAGAAAACTCCTAAATATGGTTTTGCCTTGGGTGTATGCTCATTGGAAAAAATACATTGAGACCTTCTGAGCCATACATATGGTTTACGAAGTCTATATGGGTCAGATTGTCAGAAAATATACAATTCTCCTTCAACAATCCTCTTAAATAACCCTAATTTAAGACAAAATTAAGGTTAAAAAAATACACTTCAGCATAGCTAGACAGGGTTTTGAAAGCAGCACAACACAAAACATATTTCGATATACGTAATATTTATCATTTTTGCCTAACTTTGCAGAGTTTACTAAATGTGTAGAGCTGCCAATTGCACATTTTCTGCCGATCTGACAGATATAGTAGGTTTACTTAAAGCAGCGAAAGGGAAACTATTGTACTAATAAAATATGACATTTCGAACATGGCGACTTGAGTGATTTTTCTACTCTAGAATTTGAATCTGATCTTTATTATATTAGGTATTTAAGTATCACCATGCTTGATGATATTCGATATTTCCTTTTTGTATTCCTTCTACTTTTCCTTGATTTATAGGAGATCGTCTCATTATCAGTATCCCCAGGGAACCTTACTTAATATGACCATACCCAACGTACATTTCCCAAAATAGCTATATTCCCCAACATAGCTATACCCAAAGAACCTCCCCGGCACCAATAATGTTCTCAGATACATTCTAACTCAGCAGTAATTCCTAAATGGCTGAGTTCTGTTAAAAAGCAATAGGGTGCCATCATTCAAAAGTCATACTGCTGAGTGTACTGTGGGATTTTGGCAGCCATGCAAGTTAATCTCCATTAATGTTGGATAACATTTGACAAACGATCTGGTCACGATCTGGGTCGAGGACGGGAAAGAGAGAGAGAGGGAGGGAGAAAGAGGGAGTGGGAGAGGGAGAGAGGAAGAGAGAAAGGGAGAGGGAGAGCGAGAGGGAGAGAAGAGAGGGAGAAGGAGAGATATGGATGGGAGAGAGAGATATGGAGGGAGAGGGAAAGAGAGAGGGAGGGGAGAGGGAGAGAGAGAGAGAGAGAAAGAGAGAGAGGGAGAGAGAGGGAATGGGAAAGGGAGAGAGGGACAGCAGGAAAGCGACACAGAAAGGGAGAGAGTAGAGGGAAAGGGAGAAAGAAAGGGAGAGAGAAGGGTGAAGGAGAGAGAGAAAGAGAGGGAGATGAACACAGATGCAGGAACAGAGAGAGAGGGACAGAGAGAGAGCTAGGAGAGAGTTAAATGGCTTATCCACTTACACGACAATCGACGACCGACAAAAGTGACCGACAATCCGTTTCCCACCATCGTCGGTCAGCTTTGTCGGGAACCATCGGTTACCGGTATTTACTTGCACGACTAAAATTGCTCATTTTGGTCACCGATTGTCGGTCACCTAGCATCACCGATTGTCTGTCCCTGGTATCCACTTGTACGATAATTGTGTACCAGGCGGCGATTATTATTTAGAGGACTTGTGAAGTAAGATAAAGCTAGGGTTAGAAAATGACATCTAACCTTGATAACATTTCTTATTATCAAACAGCCTTTTCAGGCATCTAAAATTATTCTTTCATTTATAAAAAGGTGTCGTTAACAATGGTATTTGAGGCTATATAGTTTACCTTACTTGATACAACAAAATGCATACAGCAAGCATGTGTTTTATTTTGTTTTAGCAAATCTGGATTTAGTCAGATACCAAGCTATTTTTTGTCTAAATGACTCATTATCATGAAATACCTATAATAGACCTATAACACCTATAATAGACTCCTAAAGCCAGGGCTTAAAATTATAGACCCTATAATCATAATTATCTTTCTCATATTTTATATGCCTTGTTTTTTTACAATCAGTATTAATAAACTCTCAACACAACTTTATTATTATCTTCATCTTTCCATCAATTATAACGCCACCCTGACAATACCAATCGAGCCAACAAGAAAAATATAAAGTCCCCCCTTAGAGTGCTATAGAAGTGCCCCGACTGTCAGCAAGCGCCAAAGTGTCAACACAAGCAACACCACACCGGGTGTCACTTAGTGTGACACCCGGCCGCTATATAAGCATGTTCTTTTCTTGTATCAGTCAATTATCCCTGAGGAAGACAACCAAAATGTCGAAACGCGTCGGGAAAAATAAATAAGAGAAAAAACATACCGGACTGTCGTTTGTAGGTTTAACACCTATATTTACATTATCATGAAATACAGGTCTAGGAACTCTGTCGACGTTTCATGAGAAGTGCCCATATACATACAACTATTATGGTCATTAAACATACAATTATTAGGCTCATTAATTATCAATGGAGAAACATGTTGTATCGAATATCAGTGTTCCTTTGTCTGAGAAATAACATCTACCAATTGGCAGTGAAGCAATGGTGGTTGAAGGAACAGGAAATAGAAATGAATTAAAACATGAAATATCATATAAAATATACATTTCCTCACTGAATAGAATAAAGCATGTCTAAGTCTAAGTGGATGAGGAGTAATTAGAACAATATCAAACCATTGGGAGCCATTTGAAGTCAAAATAGTCGAAATAATCACCAAAAAATACCAATAAATAATTATAAATCAATAGAAACGATAAAAAATAAATGTACAAACCAATGCCAAACTATTCATCAAAATCAGGGACCCGCAAACCACACACAAATCAAAATATTCAGTAAAAATGGCAATAATTCTATATAAATCCATTTCAACGATAAAAATGAATGTACAAATATATTTTAAACTTCACATAAATGAACAGGAGGTTCATCCACATCACCAGCACCACTAATATGGCCATTTAAAATGAATAAATAGATAATTTACGGGTTCCTAAAAATGTTTAGGGGTCCCGACAATCGTGACCCCTCCCGACGATTACTAAAATTTTAGTAATTGTCGGGAGGGGTCACCGACTGTCGGGAGCAGGTGACCGATTGTCGGTGACCAGGTGACCGATTGTCGGTGACCCGGTATCCACTTGCACGATTGTCGGTCACATGAGGTGACCGATTGTCGGTCACCCAAAAGTGACCGACAATCGTGTAAGTGGATAAGGGCCTATAGGGACACACACGCAGAGGGAGGGATAGAGAGGGGGGACAGAGAAGGAGTGTTCAGATGTACTATATGTACATATACTTGCTGCCACCGAGTGGTTTGAACCCAATCATAATGATCATTGTATCCTAAATGGGACTTCCACATACAAGGCAAACAACCGACAAATGATGACTGACAAAAAGAACACAGGGGGACGGACAGCAGTGACCGACAATGGCAGGGTACCGATTGTTGGTCCCCGGTATTTACATGCATGACAAAAATTGCTCATTTGGTCACCGATTGTCGGTCACCCCTGTCCGTCACAGGTGTAGCAGGTCTAATGTACCCCCCATCAGGTGTACCCCCTAATGTACTAATGTACATCTAATGTACCGGGGGTACATTTGACCTAGGTCCAATATAACCCCGGGGGTACTTTAGACCTAGGTTGGATATACCCCCTCCAGTTCCAATGTACCCCCATGATATATTAGATGAGGGGGGTAATTTAGAACTGTTACACCGGTATCCACATGTAAGATAATAAGATAAAGCAAAGTAATATGAAGTAAAACATATGCTTGCAGTATGTAATTTGTTGTATCAAGTAAAGTAAACTATTATAGCCTCAAATACCAACAACACCTTAACAAAACCTTTTTTTATTAATGAAAGAATAATTTTGGATGCTGTATGAGAATGGAAATGTCATGTCATATAAAGATATAGCTTTAACTTACCAATTCAGACCAAGCTATTATCACAGGAACGAAATTGCTCTAGCAATACCAAAAAAATGGCTTAACATAATCAAAAAGCAAGGTGTCACAAGCAGTAAAAACTCTATTGAATTATATATAGGTGAGAAAACTGTTAATCTCTTCGAATGTACAGCAAAAGAGGTATATCAAAATCTAATCCTGAATAGAAAAGTCGCCAGAGAAAAATTCGACAAATGGCAGACTCTCCTTAAGCTTGACGACAAGCAATTTGACAAAATAGATTGGAGAAAACATTTCTGCCTTCCTTATAAGATTACCTCGGAAACAAGAATCCAGGTGTTACAATACAAAATTCTACATAAAACCCTAACATGTAATAAATATCTAAAGGATATAGATATTAAGAAGAATGGTAAATGTGATTTCTGTCCAAAAGTAGATGACTTAGTCCATTTCCTGGTGGATTGTACAGTTACCAGAAACATGTGGAAAATCTCTTTACATGGATATATGAAAATGGTTTCCTAAACTCCAACCATGAGGGAGATAGAATTTTTCATAAAAAATCAAATGAAATTGTAATAAATCAGGTTGATATTGTTCTTGGTATACCAGTAGAGAATTTGAATATGAAAGTTATAAACTGGATAATACTACAGGCAAAGGCCTTCGTGTATAGGCAGAAACTCTGCCGGAAAAAGTTGAATTCTGCATATCCACAATTGATTTATGGATATCCAGAATTTAATTGTTGATATCTGAAATTCGAATTTTGGATATCCAGAATTGAATTTTGGATATCAACAATTGATTTATGGATATCAAAAATTGATTTATAGATATCAACAATTGATTTATAGATATCAACAATTGATTTATAGATATCCGAAATTCGAATCTTGGATATCCAGAATTGAATTACAGATATCCAGAATTAAATTTTGGATATCAAGAACTGAATTTCAGATATCAAGAATTGAATTGTAGATATCAAGAATTGAATTTTGGATATCAAGAATTGATTTATGAATATCCAGAATTGAGAAAAAAAAGTTTGCCAGAAAAAATTTTGCCGGAAAAAAAAGTTGAATTCTGGATATCAACAATTGATTTATAGATATCAACAATTGATTCATAGATATCTGAAGTTCGAATTTTGGATATCCAGAATTGAATTCCAGATATCCAGCATTGAATTTCAGATATCAAGAATTAAATTTTGGATATCAAGAATTGAATTTCAGATATCAAGAATTGAATTGTGGATATCAACAATTTAATTTTGGATATCCAGAATTGATTTATGAGTATCCAGAATTAATTTATGGATATCAAGAATCAAATTCTGGATTTTCAATTCTGGTATTAAGAATTCAATTTAAGATATCCTTAACTCAACAATGGTGTGGGTAAAGGGAGTCTTTATTCAAACTCAGCTAAGACTAACAGTTCTTTGCACGCGCGCCAATAGTACATTAACTGGACAAGAGCAATTGAGAAATCAATTAGAGATATCAATTAGAGATATCAATTAGAGATGTCAATTATAGATATCAATTAGAGATATCAATTAGATAAACAATTATATAATCAGTCAATGGTATTACAGAACAATAAAAGGTATCAATTACAGATCAATTAAAGGTATTCTTACACCACAGTAATTATATAACAATTACAGAAACCAATTAACGACCACCAATTGTCCCCGCACTGTCTATTTTGACTGTTCACTTTACTTCTTGTGTCCCAAAGTCCAAAAGTAGTGAGTAGAGATTACCCGGGGAGTTTTTTCGTCATAACCTTGGTCATGTCCATCCTGTCTTCAATGTCAGGTTTTAAATAATTTTGGTAACAGACTGAATGCCAGTTCCCTAGCATTCGTATAGAGTCAGCATCGAGACCACTCCTGTGACCCCAGGTCGCTGAACTACGACGGAAACTGTGGCAGCTGATGGTGCTGGTGTCTTGGACCTTTTCCCCTAAGGTGGATCTAATCCGGTCTATGAAGACTATGTATACTGCCCTCACTGGGCAAAGCTTGTGACCCCGTACATGGGGCAGGGTCACCACATGATCATTATCCTTGTATTGATTAGTTTTGGCCCACACGATTTTAATCACAATACCTGTCGGCGTGACGGTAAAGTCCTCTTTACCAGGTTGTCATATCCGGCCTTATAATATTATGTAATAAGGCATAACCTAATTAATATGTTTATGAATATGATGATTCATGATTATAATGTTAATGAGAATGATAATAGTTAATTAATTCCATAATGTAAACATAACATGTGAGCCTAAGGTAACCTACATATTGGCACTGTCTAGAACCCTCTAGAACATTGCATCATCAAGGATCCAGAACATTCATGTACATTGCATCATCTATCACATGGATCTTTCCAACTAGAAAGATCCACATGATAGACCCAGATCCTTCAGGAACATTCCAAACGTCACATGGACGTTGCATACTTACCATACTATATAAGCTTCACATGTACCCATGTTCATCAGTATTCATATATACCTTCATCAATAAACTACGGAATCGTCAACCACGAGTTCTCTATTTCTTCATACCTATCACTGGCGGAGAACAGGCCCAATCTAGGTGCCTCTATGACGACGCAGAACCAACAGAATACAAGATCCAAGAAGCCCCAGCTGTTGAACCCACCAGGAAGCCAAAAACCAGAGAAGTTCGGTCTTGCCCATCAAGAGGAGGCAGGCTTATCGGTTAATCAAGAACCTGAAGTCAATCTACAGCCAAGGGACATCTCAATCAACCCAGAAACAAGCGAAGTCAGCAGCCCAGAAATAAGCGAGGATAGCACCCAAGATACAAGTGAAGATAGGACGTCAGCCCAGACAGAATCATCTGGGGACGAATCACAGTCAGGAGAAGAAGAGGACCAGGATGATCTAGACAACAACGACTAGGTGACACACCTGCCAAAATGCCTGTTAATTTAGACGAGCTGGTTGAAAAGCTGGCAAAATGCCAGACAGGGACAGCAGGTTTGCTGGAGAAAATAACTCAGTCGGCAGACAAGGCCCCCACGGCAGAGAAAATGGAAGAATTCACAAACAAAATTGCTGAATCATTTACAGAAATTAGGAAACAATCGGTGCAGAATGTATCAAGCACTCTAAGAAGAACATTAGCATCTGTACCGGAGGTATTTGTGCTGGGTCTGAGAAAACATTAGATTTGCGAAGACAGCCATAGAACATAATCATACATGCCGCCCATATAGCCATGTCTCTAGGATCCAATAATGATAGATTGGCTCTGATGACTAAAAGTAACTCAGGTGTGATGGGGGCTTTCCTTGTTACTTGGGAACCTTTCACTCGGTGTATGCCTTTGAGTGTGGCTCGTAGATGATAATCCATATTGAGAGGGTTTGCATACCCTTGTTCTTCATGTAATATGTGCACAGTGTTTAAGTATTGCTTAATACTGTTGTATGAGAGCCTGTGGGCTAACCAGGCAGAATATAAACATAACACATGTGATGTTGCTGGCACAGGTGTCTTGTGGTATAGTTGGCAGAACCTAAAGTAGGTCCTTTGGTGTGTATCGTAGGCCTTCTTTGTATTAGGTGCCCATGCTTGGTCCTGGTATTCCCTGACTTCCTCTAGGAGGGCCTGCTCCATCTTGGGTGCCCACCGCCGCTAGAGTGCGCTCCATGCGGGCCACACCCTCTGGCTCTTCCATCCTAGAGATCACATCAGCCAGAGTGTTGTACCGGCCTGGGTAATGGAGTGCGGTCAGTCTGAAATTGTATACCATGGACATGTGGTATATACGTTTAAGAGCTGCGTTAATGTCCTCATCAGGGGACCTGCCCTTGTTTATCATACTGATGGCAGCTTTTGAGTCACAGTGTAGTGACATTTTTATCAGCCCATCTTGGCCCAAAGATGGCACATGCTGGCTCCACCGTTAGTTGTAATTAATGTGCTTGGACTGCATTCCTGGCCAATCGCTCTAATTAATATAAAACCACTCACCCAAGTGATAAGCTCTGCTGCCTGTCTGGCATGCATCAATGGAGACGGGTGTGTAAGCGCGCTTGTTAATCAGTGGAAGAGAACCGTTAAACATACAGGCTTGATCAATCCACCACTGAACATCCAGTCGCATAGCTTGTGTCACCCGACAACGGTGCCAAGGCGTGGTTAATGTCTTAATCCTATCATAGATGTGGTAAACGAAGTGTTTCCCACCATGGAAAACACGCCTCGCCCAATTAAGTTTTCCGGCAAGACTTTGCAAGGCTCGCTTGCTAATGTACTTCTTTCCCAGAGTCTCCATCAGCAGAGATATCAGGTCACGTATCTTATCGGCTGGTAATCCCAGACACATGGTATTCGTATCAATCTCTATCCCCAAGAAAGAGAGTCTTTGAGTTGGTCCAATCACTTTGTTGTAGATATATAAAAAAAATAAAATAAAATATGAACAGAACAGTCCATGCTGGGTTTATGCACATGACTGCCCTTGGAACTAAGCTAGAAAAAAATTTGGCTGGCACAACTGGACTTGAACCAGGGACCTCTGCCTTTAAATGTTAAAGCATTGCTTTTGGTGATTAAAATGATATAAAAAAAAGAAAAGAAATTATGAACAGTCCATGCTGGGTTTATGCACATGACTGCCCTAATTGGAACTAAGCTAGAAAAAAATTTGGCTGGCACAACTGGACTTGAACCAGGGACCTCTGCCTTTAGAATCTGGCATGTTACCCACTACTCTATGGAGGAACTGGCAATGGAGGTAAGCCATTGCCACTTGATATAGTGTCTATAGTTTGAAGTGGCCCCCAGTTTAAATGTTAAAGCATTGCTTTTGGTGATGAGAATGAAATAAAAAAAAAAAGAAAATAAATTATGAACAGAACAGTCCATGCTGAGTTTATGCTCATGACTGCCCTAATTGGAACTAAGCTAGAAAAAAATTTGGCTGGCACAACTGGACTTGAACCAGGGACCTCTGCCTTTAGAATCTGGCATGTTACCCACTACTCTATGGAGGAACTGGCAATGGAGGTAAGCCATTGGCATTTGATATAGTGTCTATAGTTTGAAGTGGCCCCCAGTTTAAATGTTAAAGCATTGCTTTTGGTGATGAGAATGAAATAAAAAAAAAAGAAAATAAATTATGAACAGAACAGTCCATGCTGGGTTTATGCACATGACTGCCCTAATTGGAACTAAGCTAGAAAAAAATTTGGCTGGCACAACTGGACTTGAACCAGGGACCTCTGCCTTTAGAATCTGGCATGTTACCCACTACTCTATGGAGGAACTGGCAATGGAGGTAAGCCATTGCCACTTGATATAGTATCTATAGTTTGAAGTGGCCCCCAGTTTAAATGTTAAAGCATTGCTTTTGGTGATTAGAATGATATAAAAAAAAAAGAAAATAAATTATGAACAGAACAGTCCATGCTGGGTTTATGCACATGACTGCCCTTGGAACTAAGCTAGAAAAAAATTTGGCTGGCACAACTGGACTTGAACCAGGGACCTCTGCCTTTAGAGTCTGGCAACTTACCCACTACTCTATGGAGGAACTGGCAATGGAGGTAAGCCATTGGCATTTGATATAGTGTCTATAGTTTGAAGTGGCCCCCAGTTTAAATGTTAAAGCATTGCTTTTGGTGATGAGAATGAAATAAAAAAAAAAGAAAATAAATTATGAACAGAACAGTCCATGCTGGGTTTATGCACATGACTGCCCTAATTGGAACTAAGCTAGAAAAAAATTTGGCTGGCACAACTGGACTTGAACCAGGGACCTCTGCCTTTAGAATCTGGCATGTTACCCACTACTCTATGGAGGAACTGGCAATGGAGGTAAGCCATTGCCACTTGATATAGTATCTATAGTTTGAAGTGGCCCCCAGTTTAAATGTTAAAGCATTGCTTTTGGTGATTAGAATGATATAAAAAAAAAAGAAAATAAATTATGAACAGAACAGTCCATGCTGGGTTTATGCACATGACTGCCCTTGGAACTAAGCTAGAAAAAAATTTGGCTGGCACAACTGGACTTGAACCAGGGACCTCTGCCTTTAGAGTCTGGCAACTTACCCACTACTCTATGGAGGAACTGATAATGGCAGCAAGGCATTGGCACTTGATATAGTGTCTATAGTTTGAAGTGGCCCCCAGTTTAAATGTTAAAGCATTGCTTTTGGTGATTAGAATGATATAAAAAAAAATAAAAAAAAAATTATGAACAGAACAGTCCATGCTGGGTTTATGCACATGACTGCCCTTGGAACTAAGCTAGAAAAAAATTTGGCTGGCACAACTGGACTTGAACCAGGGACCTCTGCCTTTAGAGTCTGGCAACTTACCCACTACTCTATGGAGGAACTGATAATGGCAGCAAGGCATTGGCACTTGATATAGTGTCTATAGTTTGAAGAGGCCCCCAGTTTAAATGTTAAAGCATTGCTTTTGGTGATTAGAATGATATAAAAAAAAAAGAAAATAAATTATGAACAGAACAGTCCATGCTGGGTTTATGCACATGACTGCCCTTGGAACTAAGCTAGAAAAAAATTTGGCTGGCACAACTGGACTTGAACCAGGGACCTCTGCCTTTAGAGTCTGGCAACTTACCCACTACTCTATGGAGGAACTGATAATGGCAGCAAGGCATTGGCACTTGATATAGTGTCTATAGTTTGAAGTGGCCCCCAGTTTAAATGTTAAAGCATTGCTTTTGGTGATTAGAATGATATAAAGAAAAATAAAAAATAAATTATGAACAGAACAGTCCATGCTGGGTTTATGCACATGACTGCCCTTGGAACTAAGCTAGAAAAAAATTTGGCTGGCACAACTGGACTTGAACCAGGGACCTCTGCCTTTAGAGTCTGGCAACTTACCCACTACTCTATGGAGGAACTGATAATGGCAGCAAGGCATTGGCACTTGATATAGTGTCTATAGTTTGAAGTGGCCCCCAGTTTAAATGTTAAAGCATTGCTTTTGGTGATTAGAATGATATAAAAAAAAAAGAAAATAAATTATGAACAGAACAGTCCATGCTGGGTTTATGCACATGACTGCCCTTGGAACTAAGCTAGAAAAAAATTTGGCTGGCACAACTGGACTTGAACCAGGGACCTCTGCCTTTAGAGTCTGGCAACTTACCCACTACTCTATGGAGGAACTGATAATGGCAGCAAGGCATTGGCACTTGATATAGTGTCTATAGTTTGAAGAGGCCCCCAGTTTAAATGTTAAAGCATTGCTTTTGGTGATTAGAATGATATAAAAAAAAAAGAAAATAAATTATGAACAGAACAGTCCATGCTGGGTTTATGCACATGACTGCCCTTGGAACTAAGCTAGAAAAAAATTTGGCTGGCACAACTGGACTTGAACCAGGGACCTCTGCCTTTAGAGTCTGGCAACTTACCCACTACTCTATGGAGGAACTGATAATGGCAGCAAGGCATTGGCACTTGATATAGTGTCTATAGTTTGAAGAGGCCCCCAGTTTAAATGTTAAAGCATTGCTTTTGGTGATTAGAATGATATAAAAAAAAAAGAAAATAAATTATGAACAGAACAGTCCATGCTGGGTTTATGCACATGACTGCCCTTGGAACTAAGCTAGAAAAAAATTTGGCTGGCACAACTGGACTTGAACCAGGGACCTCTTCCTTTAGAGTCTGGCAACTTACCCACTACTCTATGGAGGAACTGATAATGGCAGCAAGTCATTCGCACTTGATATAGTGTCTATAGTTTGAAGTGGCCCCCAGTTTAAATGTTAAAGCATTGCTTTTGGTGATTAGAATGATATGAAGAAAAATAAAAAATAAATTATGAACAGAACAGTCCATGCTGGGTTTATGCACATGACTGCCCTTGGAACTAAGCTAGAAAAAAATTTGGCTGGCACAACTGGACTTGAACCAGGGACCTCTGCCTTTAGAGTCTGGCAACTTACCCACTACTCTATGGAGGAACTGATAATGGCAGCAAGGCATTGGCACTTGATATAGTGTCTATAGTTTGAAGAGGCCCCCAGTTTAAATGTTAAAGCATTGCTTTTGGTGATTAGAATGATATAAAAAAAAAAGAAAATAAATTATGAACAGAACAGTCCATGCTGGGTTTATGCACATGACTGCCCTTGGAACTAAGCTAGAAAAAAATTTGGCTGGCACAACTGGACTTGAACCAGGGACCTCTGCCTTTAGAGTCGGACAACTTACCCACTACTCTATGGAGGAACTGATAATGGCAGCAAGGCATTGGCACTTGATATAGTGTCTATAGTTTGAAGAGGCCCCCAGTTTAAATGTTAAAGCATTGCTTTTGGTGATAAGAATGATATAAAAAAAAAAGAAAATAAATTATGAACAGAACAGTCCATGCTGGGTTTATGCACATGACTGCCCTTGGAACTAAGCTAGAAAAAAATTTGGCTGGCACAACTGGACTTGAACCAGGGACCTCTGCCTTTAGAGTCTGGCAACTTACCCACTACTCTATGGAGGAACTGATAATGGCAGCAAGGCATTGGCACTTGATATAGTGTCTATAGTTTGAAGTGGCCCCCAGTTTAAATGTTAAAGCATTGCTTTTGGTGATTAGAATGATATAAAAAAAAATAAAAAAAAAATTATGAACAGAACAGTCCATGCTGGGTTTATGCACATGACTGCCCTTGGAACTAAGCTAGAAAAAAATTTGGCTGGCACAACTGGACTTGAACCAGGGACCTCTGCCTTTAGAGTCGGACAACTTACCCACTACTCTATGGAGGAACTGATAATGGCAGCAAGGCATTGGCACTTGATATAGTGTCTATAGTTTGAAGAGGCCCCCAGTTTAAATGTTAAAGCATTGCTTTTGGTGATTAGAATGATATAAAAAAAGAAGAAAATAAATTATGAACAGAACAGTCCATGCTGGGTTTATGCACATGACTGCCCTTGGAACTAAGCTAGAAAAAAATTTGGCTGGCACAACTGGACTTGAACCAGGGACCTCTGCCTTTAGAGTCTGGCAACTTACCCACTACTCTATGGAGGAACTGATAATGGCAGCAAGGCATTGGCACTTGATATAGTGTCTATAGTTTGAAGTGGCCCCCAGTTTAAATGTTAAAGCATTGCTTTTGGTGATTAGAATGATATAAAAAAAAATAAAAAATAAATTATGAACAGAACAGTCCATGCTGGGTTTATGCACATGACTGCCCTTGGAACTAAGCTAGAAAAGAATTTGGCTGGCACAACTGGACTTGAACCAGGGACCTCTGCCTTTAGAGTCGGACAACTTACCCACTACTCTATGGAGGAACTGATAATGGCAGCAAGGCATTGGCACTTGATATAGTGTCTATAGTTTGAAGAGGCCCCCAGTTTAAATGTTAAAGCATTGCTTTTGGTGATTAGAATGATATAAAAAAAAAAGAAAATAAATTATGAACAGAACAGTCCATGCTGGGTTTATGCACATGACTGCCCTTGGAACTAAGCTAGAAAAAAATTTGGCTGGCACAACTGGACTTGAACCAGGGACCTCTGCCTTTAGAGTCTGGCAACTTACCCACTACTCTATGGAGGAACTGATAATGGCAGCAAGTCATTCGCACTTGATATAGTGTCTATAGTTTGAAGTGGCCCCCAGTTTAAATGTTAAAGCATTGCTTTTGGTGATTAGAATGATATAAAGAAAAATAAAAAATAAATTATGAACAGAACAGTCCATGCTGGGTTTATGCACATGACTGCCCTTGGAACTAAGCTAGAAAAAAATTTGGCTGGCACAACTGGACTTGAACCAGGGACCTCTGCCTTTAGAGTCTGGCAACTTACCCACTACTCTATGGAGGAACTGATAATGGCAGCAAGGCATTGGCACTTGATATAGTGTCTATAGTTTGAAGAGGCCCCCAGTTTAAATGTTAAAGCATTGCTTTTGGTGATTAGAATGATATAAAAAAAAAAGAAAATAAATTATGAACAGAACAGTCCATGCTGGGTTTATGCACATGACTGCCCTTGGAACTAAGCTAGAAAAAAATTTGGCTGGCACAACTGGACTTGAACCATGGACCTCTGCCTTTAGAGTCTGGCAACTTACCCACTACTCTATGGAGGAACTGATAATGGCAGCAAGGCATTGGCACTTGATATAGTGTCTATAGTTTGAAGATGCCCCCAGTTTAAATGTTAAAGCATTGCTTTTGGTGATTAGAATGATATAAAAAAAAAAAGAAAATAAATTATGAACAGAACAGTCCATGCTGGGTTTATGCACATGACTGCCCTTGGAACTAAGCTAGAAAAAAATTTGGCTGGCACAACTGGACTTGAACCAGGGACCTCTGCCTTTAGAGTCTGGCAACTTACCCACTACTCTATGGAGGAACTGATAATGGCAGCAAGGCATTGGCACTTGATATAGTGTCTATAGTTTGAAGAGGCCCCCAGTTTAAATGTTAAAGCATTGCTTTTGGTGATTAGAATGATATAAAAAAAAAAGAAAATAAATTATGAACAGAACAGTCCATGCTGGGTTTATGCACATGACTGCCCTTGGAACTAAGCTAGAAAAAAATTTGGCTGGCACAACTGGACTTGAACCATGGACCTCTGCCTTTAGAGTCTGGCAACTTACCCACTACTCTATGGAGGAACTGATAATGGCAGCAAGGCATTGGCACTTGATATAGTGTCTATAGTTTGAAGATGCCCCCAGTTTAAATGTTAAAGCATTGCTTTTGGTGATTAGAATGATATAAAAAAAAAAAGAAAATAAATTATGAACAGAACAGTCCATGCTGGGTTTATGCACATGACTGCCCTTGGAACTAAGCTAGAAAAAAATTTGGCTGGCACAACTGGACTTGAACCAGGGACCTCTGCCTTTAGAGTCTGGCAACTTACCCACTACTCTATGGAGGAACTGATAATGGCAGCAAGGCATTGGCACTTGATATAGTGTCTATAGTTTGAAGAGGCCCCCAGTTTAAATGTTAAAGCATTGCTTTTGGTGATTAGAATGATATAAAAAAAATAAAAAATAAATTATGAACAGAACAGTCCATGCTGGGTTTATGCACATGACTGCCCTTGGAACTAAGCTAGAAAAAAATTTGGCTGGCACAACTGGACTTGAACCAGGGACCTCTGCCTTTAGAGTCGGACAACTTACCCACTACTCTATGGAGGAACTGATAATGGCAGCAAGGCATTGGCACTTGATATAGTGTCTATAGTTTGAAGAGGCCCCCAGTTTAAATGTTAAAGCATTGCTTTTGGTGATTAGAATGATATAAAAAAAAAAGAAAATAAATTATGAACAGAACAGTCCATGCTGGGTTTATGCACATGACTGCCCTTGGAACTAAGCTAGAAAAAAATTTGGCTGGCACAACTGGACTTGAACCAGGGACCTCTGCCTTTAGAGTCTGGCAACTTACCCACTACTCTATGGAGGAACTGATAATGGCAGCAAGGCATTGGCACTTGATATAGTGTCTATAGTTTGAAGTGGCCTCCAGTTTAAATGTTAAAGCATTGCTTTTGGTGATTAGAATGATATAAAAAAAAATAAAAAATAAATTATGAACAGAACAGTCCATGCTGGGTTTATGCACATGACTGCCCTTGGAACTACCCAGGTAACAAGTAACGTTAAGTGAACGTTGGCTAACGTTTGTTTAAGGTGGATATTGCCAACGTTGGGAAATAAACGTTATATTATCGTTTTTTCAACGATGATTTTCAAACTGTTTTTAACCCAACGGTTATTTAACCTCAAGTTAACATCAGAAAATTGAACGTTTTTTCAAAACGTTAATAAAACATTAAAAACACGATGGATAAATGGATCCCTTTTTACAGACGTTGAATCAACATCTGAAATATTAACGTTTTTTCATAGAGATTAAATGTCTGTGAAATAAACGTTGGTAGAATCAACATCTTTTCCCCAAACGTTGTATTAACGTTAGCAAAATGAATGTTATAAGCCAGATGTTTGATTAATGTCTGAAATATTAACGTCTTTCTATAAACGTTAAATGGCTGTGAAAAAAATTTGGTAGAATCAACATTTTCCTTCCAAGCGTTGTATTAACGTTAGCAAAATGAATGCAATAAGCTAGACGTTTGATTAACATCTGAAATATCAACGTCTTTCTATAAACGTTAAATGTCGGTGAAATAAATTTAGTACAATTAACATTTTCCCTCCAAGCATTGTATTAACGTTAGCAAAATGAAAGCAATAAGCTAGACGTTCAATTAACGTTGGAAATATCAACGTCTTTCTATGAACGTTAAATGTCTGTGAAATAAACTGTGGTAGAATAATCTTCTTTCCCCAAACGTTGTATTAATGTTAGCAAAATTAATTCAATAATACAGACGTTTGTTTAACATATATTATCAACGTTTTCCTGCAGATGTTAAAAGAATGTCATATAAACGTTGGTTGAATAGGCCTATTCATCTTTTTCAGTCAAGTATCGCTCAAATTTTGAAATCATTTCATATTTCATTTTGCAATTCATATTCTTTACATCATGATACTTATATGTATAAACTATGCAAACATTCCCTGCCAATAATATCTTTTTACTATATTGAAGCACCACTATTGGCTCAGAGAGTTGAATTACTATTGTAAATGGAAATAAATCGTTAACTGTACTGCTGCGGGAAAAACCCCATATTACATAGCTAACTTATACTAAGAAAATTTTAAGAAAAACTGTTAGATTATTGGTTGGGCATCTCCAGTCATCGACAGAAGAGTATTGTCGACCACTTAAAACAAGCACCTGTAAAACAACAAGAGGGTCTGAAATCCTCCCACAAGTCGGAGATCACCCCTTTATGCGATTGATGATCAAATAAAAAAGTTTTCAAATTCAAAATTCAAATATTCAGGCAGTTAGGACACGACAAGCACCCACACAATGGGACATTTTCATTGACATTGTTTGAAATTAAGAATTATTCTTCATAGTCGGCAAGTCATGGAATTAGTTGAGCGGTTATCAATATGAGAAAATACAGAATTCTCCACCTATACAGAATAATGATTTGCCAGCACTAAGTAAGGACATATGTAACAGCTAGGACACTGAAGGTTTCCCATGCCATTGTTTTATGACAATTGTATCTTTCATGGCAAATTATGGAAATCGCTTCCAAAAGTTGTAAAATCACCCCCCCCCCCTCCACACCGCTCATGTAACCAAATTTTGTCTTACTATCAAAACTTCATATTCTTATTCTGATTATTATTGTTCATCAAAATTATATAGTGAGTTTACAACATCAATGATGTAATAGAGGCCCGAAAAATAACAATTAACCTAAGTATTTGGGGAAAACCAGAGCTGGTTTTCTCATTACGAAAAAAAACCCTCTGGCTTACCATCATTGTGGCAGAAGCAGTTGCCTCATTCTGACTCTTAAGTTGATAGATATACTGCCAGTTCCTTTGATCACAACGAACTAAGTCATGAGGGAAAATGTCAATATGTTTCTGCCTTCTAACATGAATAAAAATAGATTCACTTTTCACTCGCTTCAACCATTGTGAGGTATTTTAATGTTTATTCCATGTATTTGCCATATATACCCCTGACCCCCCACCCCCGCCCCCCGACCTTGCAGCAAATTTATATATGCTGAAATGATGGGTCTTAAATATACCTGAATTGTTCAATCGCCCCAGGACGAGTGGCTAGATGATATCTACTACAGTCCCTTATATAATTGTGGTTGCCTGGGATGAGGGGGTGAGGTTATAATATGTCTAAATTTTGAAAGATGTGCGTTGCCATAATAACTGAAGTTAACTGAGAATGCAGCTTTGATAATTTGCTGTTTCCTTGCTGTTCAAAATCGTCATATCCAAGTCAATTTAATACCTGTAGAGGAAAACGGGATAAATTCAGCAAAAAGTTAGAATTGAGTCAATTGTTCTATTGGACCAACTAATCAAACACACACAATTCCTGTTCAGAAAGTGTGGAGTTACTTGAAACTATGAAATTCCTCAGACAAAAATTATCTTAAATATGGATATCATATACTAAATGTTACATTATAAAAAAAATAGACATATTAAATCTGCATTCACAGCTTTTATTATATCCTTTATTAGTTTATACAAGAATTTGAAGTCAAATTAGCCAAGAGAAGGCACTCACTGAACTAGGATATAACATTGTCCCAGTTGTACTCAATGACTGGGGGTTGGTTCTAGGAAATGGTAGGAACTGCTGACAAGTTTTAGCCCCTCCACTCTACATAGTCTTGCCAAAGGTCCTGATTTTAGTAGTGCAGATTAATCATAATTATATATGACTGATTTTCATAAAAAATGGTAGGTAGCATGAAAGAATGGTTGGAAGATACATAAAAAATGGAATAGAAAAATAGAATGATATATTGCTATTCTTTTCTGAACATAGTACAACAGTTTTACCTACATTGTGGCATGAACATTTAGTCAAAATTATCCTAAACTCTTGCATTTCTTAAGATCAAATTTCTACGTTTTTTTTACACTTCACCAAACAAATTGTATTTCCAGTTATTTGTCATCTGGATTATAAAGTTTGAAATGACAGACATGAGTTAATTATTGCATGACAAATATTAGTAGATGAATTGAAATGTTCTCAATCTGATTTCTCATAACCAGTTTTTAGACACAGATAATGGTATTGATTATTTCAACTTTAATTTTTTGTTCTCAAAATTAGAAACATCCCATTGTGAGAAATTCGAGAAATAAAACTATTGAGAAAAGAAATGATAACTTAATTACTATCAAAGAGCAAGTGATTTTATGTATATTGTAGATACTATAAGCTTAACTACCTATAACCTTAAAAAAGCAAGGTAACCTGGATGTACCTATTAAAGATTATTCATATTTGTAGTTATTTGTAGTAGTATATTTGTTCATGTAGTTTAGTTTCTTGTTTTAGTTTCTTGTTTTCTTGTTTTTTTCTTGTTTTCTAGTTTCTCATATTAATATTGACAAAGATTGCTTGAAGCATAAAGGGAATCTTGGGTTTAACTTTCCATTGATCAGAATGTAAAGAGTTAACTTTCCTTAATAAACTGAGCAGACAGAATATATATAAAACGAATAATCTTTGAGACATGTGCCAAGTCTACACTCCTTCTAACACTACCTCCACACCACTGCCTGTGGTCCATGACCATATCCTGTAGGACCCTCCCCTGCCTCCACTCCACAAGTGGTCATAGCATGGCTTGGTCTACTCTTTACTTGGTACTGACTCCCAGATATCTACATCTTTTCCCAGTCAGAGGCATCTTCTCTGTACCAGCATGGTAAGTATCTATAAGTATTACTTTGGTTTTAATAGGTTTCAAATTATATGAAGTTTATGAATTCATTTAAAGTAGTTACTTATATAGTGTAACATATTGTAAATTAATACTTTCTCTCTCTCTCTCTTTCTCTTTCCCTCTCTCCTCTCTTTTCCCTTCTCCCTCACTTTCACACTCTCTCTTTATCTCTCTTTTCTCTCACTCTCTCTTCTCTCTCTCCTCTCTCCCTCTCTTTCACTTTCTCTCAGTCCTTCTCTCTCTTCCTCTCCTCCCTCTCCATCTCTCTCTCCCTCTCTCCTCTCTTTCTCCCTCTCTCCCCTATACCTCTCTTTCATTATCTTTCCCTGCCCGTCTCTGTCTTGCTCCTGTCTCTCCTCTCTCTCCCTTCCTCCCTCTCTCTCCCTCCCTTCTCTCCTTTCTCCCTTTCACTTCTCTCCTTTCTCTCTGTCACTCTCCCTCTGTCTCCTCTTTCAGTGTTTGCCTGCCCACCCTCTTCCAGCCTCCTCTTTCTCTCTTCCCTCCCTCTTACTTTTGTACTCTCTCCCCTCTCTCTCTCTCTTTATCTCTCCTCTCTCTCTTTATCCCTCCTCTCTCTCTTTCTCTCTGTTTCCTCTCCTTCTGTCATTCTCTCATCTCTCTCCTTCCTTCTCTCTCCTTGCTCTCTTTCTCTCTCCCTTGCTTCTCTCTCTCATTCTCTCCCCTCTCTCTGTCTCTTCCCCCCTCTCTCTTTCTCTATCTCTCTCTTTCACTCTCTCCTTTCTCTTCCCCTCTCTCTCAGTTTCGTACTCTCTCCTCTCTCTCTCCTTCTGTCTCTTCTCTGTTCTCACTGTCTCTTCTCTCACTCTTTCATTCTCTCCCGTCTCTCTGTCTCCTACCTCCCTCCCTCCCCTCTCTCTTTCACTCTCCCCGTCCACTATCACTCTCCTCATTCTGTCTGTGCCTGCCCCCTCTGTCTCCCAGCCTTCTTTTTCTCTCTCTCTCACACTCAGCTCTCTTTCTTTCTCCCACTCTCTCTCTTATACTCTCTTTCTCCCACTCTCTCTCTCTCTCTCTCTCTCTCTTATACTCTCTTTTTCTCACTCTTCCTCTCTCCCTCTCCTCCCACTCACACTCTCCCTTCTTCTCTCTCCCTCTTTTTCAATATCACACACACTCTTTGTCTCTCCTTTCTATCTAAATCTCTCCCCTCTCACTCTCTTTCTCCCTCCCCCTTTTTCTTCTCTAGTGAGAGGGCAGCTTTAGGACAAGGGGGATTAAATATTTTAAATGAATTACCTCAAGGTGTGAACCAAGTTGACATACATGTCAAGCTAGTACATCTGTGGTCACTGGTTGACCTGCAGGGTTTACACCAGGATGTGGTCTTAGTGGTCTTATAATGGGTGGGAAGAGGAACTTCAGGAAGTGACTCACCATACTGAAGACAAGCTCCCTCTGCTGTCTTTATGCCTCTCTCTCCCATTTTCTCTTCCCTCAATTCCCTCTCTGTTTGGCTCTGCTCCTCTCTCCCCTCATCTTTACCGCTCCCCTCCCTTTGTTTCTCCTCCCCTCTCTCCCTCCCCTCTCTCCATGTTTGCCTCTCTCTCTTCCCCTCTCCTCCCCTCATTCTGTGCCCCTGCCCCTCTCTCCCCGTCTCCCTGCCTCTCTCTCAGTTTCCCACCTTCCCTCAGTTTCCCCTTCCCATTGTCCCTCCCTCCCTGTCTGCCTCCCTCTCCCAACTTCCTTATTCCCTCCCTTCTCTCTGTCTGCCTCTCCCAACTTCACCCTTCCCCTCTTTCTGCCTTTCCCCTTTCCCCTCTCCTTCCCCTGTCTGCTACTCTAGCTGCTCCCGTCTTTCCCTCACTCTGTGCCTCTCTGCCCCTCTATCTCCTTTCCCTATGTCTCCCTCCCTCTTTCTTTGTTTCCCTTGCCCTCTCTTTTTCTCCCTCTCTGGCTGCCTCACTCGCCCTCCCCTCTCTTCCTCTCTCTCCTCTGTTGTATCCCCCTCTCTCTGTTTCCCTCCCTCCCCCTCTGCTCAGCCCTCCCCTCTATCCCTCCCTTCCCATTTCCTCCCCTCTCTCTGTGTCTCTCTATTCCCCTCTTTCTATCTCCTACCCTCTATGTCTGCCTCTCTCCCAACCTCTCTCTTTGTCCCTCTTCTCCTCCCCTCCCCTCTCCCCCTGTCTGCCTCTCTCCTTCCCTCTTCCCTTCTCACTGTGTCTCTCTGCCCTTCTCTCTTCCTCTCTTCCCCGGTCTCCCTCTCTCTCTCTCTGATTCCTCAATCCTCACAGTCTCTTTCCTCCACTGTCTTCATCCTTTTTTCTCCCCTCTATCAAATACACACATTAGATCTTTCTCTCTTCCCTCCCTGTAACTCGACACTCTTACTATCATTCTCTCCCCCAGCTTTCTGCCTCCATTTCACTCTCTCCCATTCTTTCCTTCTGTTTATTTCTACCCTCTCTCTGTCTGCCTCACTCTCCTCCCCTCAGGCTCCCTCTCCCACCCTCTTTCTTCCCTCCCATCTCCCTCTGTCTGCCTCTTTCCTCCCATCTTTCCTCCTCTCTGTGCCTCTCTGCCCCTGTCTCTCTCCCTCTTTTCCCCTTCCTCGCTCTCTCTGTCCCCTCCTTCTTTGTTCCTTCCCCACCTTCTCCACTCTCTCTCTCTCTTTTTTATTAGGCTGCAATTTGGTCAATACTAGGTAAATTCGAGTACATTTGGCATTGCATTGATTCTAGCAATCTGTTTGGTTAGGTTGATCCGTATTTGAATTTTCGTCTGAAATTTGGGTTATTTGAGAGGATTGGTGAAGGTGAATTGTACATTTTCTGAAAATGTGACCCATATAATCTTTTATATTATAGTTGATGTACGATCGTTGAACAAGAAGGATCCTGTTACTTAATCAAAGCAGCCATATGGAAAACAAAAGGCTTGAGGAAGGAAAATAACATCCACACCATGAAATTGAATATTTATGTTGGAAAAGAATTGATGAAAAATGATGTTTACCCAACAATAATAAAATATTTATATGACCCTTGCTTTAACGTTAATTTATGGTCTAAAGTAAAATGAAAAATAAACGTAGATATTGCTTTTAATTTAACATCAATTTGATGTGGATAAAATGTTTATTCAACAACAAAAATAACGTTCTGAAATGCAGACTATTAGATATTATTTTAACGCTTATACCAAACGTTATTTTGACAGATTCTGAACATTTTTATAACATCATTTTGAGGTATATTTGTAACCTGGAAAACGTTTATTCAAAGGTTTTTTTAACGTGGGTTTTACGTCCATTTCAACATCTAAATTACAATGGTAAAAACGTTTTCATAACGTTGTCTTGAGTCCACGCCATTTAACATCAAAATAACCATCAATATGAATGTTATTTTGATGGAGTCCAAACGTTGATTTGATGAAGAATTTACATCAATCCTTATGTTATCTTAACGTGGGTTTCACATCAGTTTAAAAATATCAGATTACAAACGTTGAAATAACCTTGTTTTAACATCTTAGAAAACGTTAAGAAAAACGTTTGTATAACGTTGTATTGAGTCCACGCCATTTCACGTCAATAAAACCATCAATACTAATGTTATTTTGATTAATTCCAAACATTGATTTGATGAAGAATTCACGTTATTTTGTTACCTGGGTAAGCTAGAAAAAAATTTGGCTGGCACAACTGGACTTGAACCAGGGACCTCTGCCTTTAGAGTCTGGCAACTTACCCACTACTCTATGGAGGAACTGATAATGGCAGCAAGGCATTGGCACTTGATATAGTGTCTATAGTTTGAAGAGGCCCCCAGTTTAAATGTTAAAGCATTGCTTTTGGTGATTAGAATGATATAAAAAAAAAAAAAAATAAATTATGAACAGAACAGTCCATGCTGGGTTTATGCACATGACTGCCCTTGGAACTAAGCTAGAAAAAAATTTGGCTGGCACAACTGGACTTGAACCAGGGACCTCTGCCTTTAGAGTCTGGCAACTTACCCACTACTCTATGGAGGAACTGATAATGGCAGCAAGGCATTGGCACTTGATATAGTGTCTATAGTTTGAAGAGGCCCCCAGTTTAAATGTTAAAGCATTGCTTTTGGTGATTAGAATGATATAAAAAAAAAAGAAAATAAATTATGAACAGAACAGTCCATGCTGGGTTTATGCACATGACTGCCCTTGGAACTAAGCTAGAAAATAATTTGGCTGGCACAACTGGACTTGAACCAGGGACCTCTGCCTTTAGAGTCTGGCAACTTACCCACTACTCTATGGAGGAACTGATAATGGCAGCAAGGCATTGGCACTTGATATAGTGTCTATAGTTTGAAGAGGCCCCCAGTTTAAATGTTAAAGCATTGCTTTTGGTGATAAGAATGATATAAAAAAAAATAAAAAAAAAATTATGAACAGAACAGTCCATGCTGGGTTTATGCACATGACTGCCCTTGGAACTAAGCTAGAAAAAAATTTGGCTGGCACAACTGGACTTGAACCAGGGACCTCTGCCTTTAGAGTCGAACAACTTACCCACTACTCTATGGAGGAACTGATAATGGCAGCAAGGCATTGGCACTTGATATAGTGTCTATAGTTTGAAGAGGCCCCCAGTTTAAATGTTAAAGCATTGCTTTTGGTGATTAGAATGATATAAAAAAAAATAAAAAAAAAATTATGAACAGAACAGTCCATGCTGGGTTTATGCACATGACTGCCCTTGGAACTAAGCTAGAAAAAAATTTGGCTAGCACAACTGGACTTGAACCAGGGACCTCTGCCTTTAGAGTCAGACAACTTACCCACTACTCTATGGAGGAACTGATACTGGCAGCAAGGCATTGGCACTTGATATAGTGTCTATAGTTTGAAGAGGCCCCCAGTTTAAATGTTAAAGCATTGCTTTTGGTGATTAGAATGATATAAAAAAAAAAGAAAATAAATTATGAACAGAACAGTCCATGCTGGGTTTATGCACATGACTGCCCTTGGAACTAAGCTAGAAAAAAATTTGGCTGGCACAACTGGACTTGAACCAGGGACCTCTGCCTTTAGAGTCTGGCAACTTACCCACTACTCTATGGAGGAACTGATAATGGCAGCAAGGCATTGGCACTTGATATAGTGTCTATAGTTTGAAGAGGCCCCCAGTTTAAATGTTAAAGCATTGCTTTTGGTGATTAGAATGATATAAAAAAAAAAGAAAATAAATTATGAACAGAACAGTCCATGCTGGGTTTATGCACATGACTGCCCTTGGAACTAAGCTAGAAAAAAATTTGGCTGGCACAACTGGACTTGAACCAGGGACCTCTGCCTTTAGAGTCTGGCAACTTACCCACTACTCTATGGAGGAACTGATAATGGCAGCAAGGCATTGGCACTTGATATAGTGTCTATAGTTTGAAGTGGCCCCCAGTTTAAATGTTAAAGCATTGCTTTTGGTGATTAGAATGATATAAAAAAAAAAGAAAATAAATTATGAACAGAACAGTCCATGCTGGGTTTATGCACATGACTGCCCTTGGAACTAAGCTAGAAAAAAATTTGGCTGGCACAACTGGACTTGAACCAGGGACCTCTGCCTTTAGAGTCTGGCAACTTACCCACTACTCTATGGAGGAACTGATAATGGCAGCAAGGCATTGGCACTTGATATAGTGTCTATAGTTTGAAGTGGCCCCCAGTTTAAATGTTAAAGCATTGCTTTTGGTGATTAGAATGATATAAAAAAAAATAAAAAAAAAATTATGAACAGAACAGTCCATGCTGGGTTTATGCACATGACTGCCCTTGGAACTAAGCTAGAAAAAAATTTGGCTGGCACAACTGGACTTGAACCAGGGACCTCTGCCTTTAGAGTCTGGCAACTTACCCACTACTCTATGGAGGAACTGATAATGGCAGCAAGGCATTGGCACTTGATATAGTGTCTATAGTTTGAAGTGGCCCCCAGTTTAAATGTTAAAGCATTGCTTTTGGTGATTAGAATGATATAAAAAAAAATAAAAAATAAATTATGAACAGAACAGTCCATGCTGGGTTTATGCACATGACTGCCCTTGGAACTAAGCTAGAAAAAAATTTGGCTGGCACAACTGGACTTGAACCAGGGACCTCTGCCTTTAGAGTCGGACAACTTACCCACTACTCTATGGAGGAACTGATAATGGCAGCAAGGCATTGGCACTTGATATAGTGTCTATAGTTTGAAGAGGCCCCCAGTTTAAATGTTAAAGCATTGCTTTTGGTGATTAGAATGATATAAAAAAAAAAGAAAATAAATTATGAACAGAACAGTCCATGCTGGGTTTATGCACATGACTGCCCTTGGAACTAAGCTAGAAAAAAATTTGGCTGGCACAACTGGACTTGAACCAGGGACCTCTGCCTTTAGAGTCTGGCAACTTACCCACTACTCTATGGAGGAACTGATAATGGCAGCAAGGCATTGGCACTTGATATAGTGTCTATAGTTTGAAGTGGCCCCCAGTTTAAATGTTAAAGCATTGCTTTTGGTGATTAGAATGATATAAAAAAAAATAAAAAATAAATTATGAACAGAACAGTCCATGCTGGGTTTATGCACATGACTGCCCTTGGAACTAAGCTAGAAAAAAATTTGGCTGGCACAACTGGACTTGAACCAGGGACCTCTGCCTTTAGAGTCTGGCAACTTACCCACTACTCTATGGAGGAACTGATAATGGCAGCAAGGCATTGGCACTTGATATAGTGTCTATAGTTTGAAGTGGCCCCCAGTTTAAATGTTAAAGCATTGCTTTTGGTGATTAGAATGATATAAAAAAAAATAAAAAATAAATTATGAACAGAACAGTCCATGCTGGGTTTATGCACATGACTGCCCTTGGAACTAAGCTAGAAAAAAATTTGGCTGGCACAACTGGACTTGAACCAGGGACCTCTGCCTTTAGAGTCGGACAACTTACCCACTACTCTATGGAGGAACTGATAATGGCAGCAAGGCATTGGCACTTGATATAGTGTCTATAGTTTGAAGAGGCCCCCAGTTTAAATGTTAAAGCATTGCTTTTGGTGATTAGAATGATATAAAAAAAAAGAAAATAAATTATGAACAGAACAGTCCATGCTGGGTTTATGCACATGACTGCCCTTGGAACTAAGCTAGAAAAAAATTTGGCTGGCACAACTGGACTTGAACCAGGGACCTCTGCCTTTAGAGTCTGGCAACTTACCCACTACTCTATGGAGGAACTGATAATGGCAGCAAGGCATTGGCACTTGATATAGTGTCTATAGTTTGAAGAGGCCCCCAGTTTAAATGTTAAAGCATTGCTTTTGGTGATTAGAATGATATAAAAAAAAAAGAAAATAAATTATGAACAGAACAGTCCATGCTGGGTTTATGCACATGACTGCCCTTGGAACTAAGCTAGAAAAAAATTTGGCTGGCACAACTGGACTTGAACCAGGGACCTCTGCCTTTAGAGTCTGGCAACTTACCCACTACTCTATGGAGGAACTGATAATGGCAGCAAGGCATTGGCACTTGATATAGTGTCTATAGTTTGAAGTGGCCCCCAGTTTAAATGTTAAAGCATTGCTTTTGGTGATTAGAATGATATAAAAAAAAATAAAAAATAAATTATGAACAGAACAGTCCATGCTGGGTTTATGCACATGACTGCCCTTGGAACTAAGCTAGAAAAAAATTTGGCTGGCACAACTGGACTTGAACCAGGGACCTCTGCCTTTAGAGTCTGGCAACTTACCCACTACTCTATGGAGGAACTGATAATGGCAGCAAGGCATTGGCACTTGATATAGTGTCTATAGTTTGAAGTGGCCCCCAGTTTAAATGTTAAAGCATTGCTTTTGGTGATTAGAATGATATAAAAAAAAATAAAAAATAAATTATGAACAGAACAGTCCATGCTGGGTTTATGCACATGACTGCCCTTGGAACTAAGCTAGAAAAAAATTTGGCTGGCACAACTGGACTTGAACCAGGGACCTCTGCCTTTAGAGTCGGACAACTTACCCACTACTCTATGGAGGAACTGATAATGGCAGCAAGGCATTGGCACTTGATATAGTGTCTATAGTTTGAAGAGGCCCCCAGTTTAAATGTTAAAGCATTGCTTTTGGTGATTAGAATGATATAAAAAAAAAAGAAAATAAATTATGAACAGAACAGTCCATGCTGGGTTTATGCACATGACTGCCCTTGGAACTAAGCTAGAAAAAAATTTGGCTGGCACAACTGGACTTGAACCAGGGACCTCTGCCTTTAGAGTCTGGCAACTTACCCACTACTCTATGGAGGAACTGATAATGGCAGCAAGGCATTGGCACTTGATATAGTGTCTATAGTTTGAAGTGGCCCCCAGTTTAAATGTTAAAGCATTGCTTTTGGTGATTAGAATGATATAAAAAAAAATAAAAAATAAATTATGAACAGAACAGTCCATGCTGGGTTTATGCACATGACTGCCCTTGGAACTAAGCTAGAAAAAAATTTGGCTGGCACAACTGGACTTGAACCAGGGACCTCTGCCTTTAGAGTCTGGCAACTTACCCACTACTCTATGGAGGAACTGATAATGGCAGCAAGGCATTGGCACTTGATATAGTGTCTATAGTTTGAAGTGGCCCCCAGTTTAAATGTTAAAGCATTGCTTTTGGTGATTAGAATGATATAAAAAAAAATAAAAAATAAATTATGAACAGAACAGTCCATGCTGGGTTTATGCACATGACTGCCCTTGGAACTAAGCTAGAAAAAAATTTGGCTGGCACAACTGGACTTGAACCAGGGACCTCTGCCTTTAGAGTCGGACAACTTACCCACTACTCTATGGAGGAACTGATAATGGCAGCAAGGCATTGGCACTTGATATAGTGTCTATAGTTTGAAGAGGCCCCCAGTTTAAATGTTAAAGCATTGCTTTTGGTGATTAGAATGATATAAAAAAAAAGAAAATAAATTATGAACAGAACAGTCCATGCTGGGTTTATGCACATGACTGCCCTTGGAACTAAGCTAGAAAAAAATTTGGCTGGCACAACTGGACTTGAACCAGGGACCTCTGCCTTTAGAGTCTGGCAACTTACCCACTACTCTATGGAGGAACTGATAATGGCAGCAAGGCATTGGCACTTGATATAGTGTCTATAGTTTGAAGAGGCCCCCAGTTTAAATGTTAAAGCATTGCTTTTGGTGATTAGAATGATATAAAAAAAAAAGAAAATAAATTATGAACAGAACAGTCCATGCTGGGTTTATGCACATGACTGCCCTTGGAACTAAGCTAGAAAAAAATTTGGCTGGCACAACTGGACTTGAACCAGGGACCTCTGCCTTTAGAGTCTGGCAACTTACCCACTACTCTATGGAGGAACTGATAATGGCAGCAAGGCATTGGCACTTGATATAGTGTCTATAGTTTGAAGTGGCCCCCAGTTTAAATGTTAAAGCATTGCTTTTGGTGATTAGAATGATATAAAAAAAAATAAAAAATAAATTATGAACAGAACAGTCCATGCTGGGTTTATGCACATGACTGCCCTTGGAACTAAGCTAGAAAAAAATTTGGCTGGCACAACTGGACTTGAACCAGGGACCTCTGCCTTTAGAGTCTGGCAACTTACCCACTACTCTATGGAGGAACTGATAATGGCAGCAAGGCATTGGCACTTGATATAGTGTCTATAGTTTGAAGAGGCCCCCAGTTTAAATGTTAAAGCATTGCTTTTGGTGATTAGAATGATATAAAAAAAAAAGATAATAAATTATGAACAGAACAGTCCATGCTGGGTTTATGCACATGACTGCCCTTGGAACTAAGCTAGAAAAAAATTTGGCTGGCACAACTGGACTTGAACCAGGGACCTCTGCCTTTAGAGTCTGGCAACTTACCCACTACTCTATGGAGGAACTGATAATGGCAGCAAGGCATTGGCACTTGATATAGTGTCTATAGTTTGAAGAGGCCCCCAGTTTAAATGTTAAAGCATTGCTTTTGGTGATTAGAATGATATAAAAAAAAAAGAAAATAAATTATGAACAGAACAGTCCATGCTGTGTTTATGCACATGACTGCCCTTGGAACTAAGCTAGAAAAAAATTTGGCTGGCACAACTGGACTTGAACCAGGGACCTCTGCCTTTAGAGTCTGGCAACTTACCCACTACTCTATGGAGGAACTGATAATGGCAGCAAGGCATTGGCACTTGATATAGTGTCTATAGTTTGAAGAGGCCCCCAGTTTAAATGTTAAAGCATTGCTTTTGGTGATTAGAATGATATAAAAAAAAATAAAAAATAAATTATGAACAGAACAGTCCATGCTGGGTTTATGCACATGACTGCCCTTGGAACTAAGCTAGAAAAAAATTTGGCTGGCACAACTGGACTTGAACCAGGGACCTCTGCCTTTAGAGTCGGACAACTTACCCACTACTCTATGGAGGAACTGATAATGGCAGCAAGGCATTGGCACTTGATATAGTGTCTATAGTTTGAAGAGGCCCCCAGTTTAAATGTTAAAGCATTGCTTTTGGTGATTAGAATGATATAAAAAAAAATAAAAAAAAAATTATGAACAGAACAGTCCATGCTGGGTTTATGCACATGACTGCCCTTGGAACTAAGCTAGAAAAAAATTTGGCTGGCACAACTGGACTTGAACCAGGGACCTCTGCCTTTAGAGTCGGACAACTTACCCACTACTCTATGGAGGAACTGATACTGGCAGCAAGGCATTGGCACTTGATATAGTGTCTATAGTTTGAAGAGGCCCCCAGTTTAAATGTTAAAGCATTGCTTTTGGTGATTAGAATGATATAAAAAAAAAAGAAAATAAATTATGAACAGAACAGTCCATGCTGGGTTTATGCACATGACTGCCCTTGGAACTAAGCTAGAAAAAAATTTGGCTGGCACAACTGGACTTGAACCAGGGACCTCTGCCTTTAGAGTCTGGCAACTTACCCACTACTCTATGGAGGAACTGATAATGGCAGCAAGGCATTGGCACTTGATATAGTGTCTATAGTTTGAAGTGGCCCCCAGTTTAAATGTTAAAGCATTGCTTTTGGTGATTAGAATGATATAAAAAAAAATAAAAAATAAATTATGAACAGAACAGTCCATGCTGGGTTTATGCACATGACTGCCCTTGGAACTAAGCTAGAAAAAAATTTGGCTGGCACAACTGGACTTGAACCAGGGACCTCTGCCTTTAGAGTCGGACAACTTACCCACTACTCTATGGAGGAACTGATAATGGCAGCAAGGCATTGGCACTTGATATAGTGTCTATAGTTTGAAGAGGCCCCCAGTTTAAATGTTAAAGCATTGCTTTTGGTGATTAGAATGATATAAAAAAAAAGAAAATAAATTATGAACAGAACAGTCCATGCTGGGTTTATGCACATGACTGCCCTTGGAACTAAGCTAGAAAAAAATTTGGCTGGCACAACTGGACTTGAACCAGGGACCTCTGCCTTTAGAGTCTGGCAACTTACCCACTACTCTATGGAGGAACTGATAATGGCAGCAAGGCATTGGCACTTGATATAGTGTCTATAGTTTGAAGAGGCCCCCAGTTTAAATGTTAAAGCATTGCTTTTGGTGATTAGAATGATATAAAAAAAAAAGAAAATAAATTATGAACAGAACAGTCCATGCTGGGTTTATGCACATGACTGCCCTTGGAACTAAGCTAGAAAAAAATTTGGCTGGCACAACTGGACTTGAACCAGGGACCTCTGCCTTTAGAGTCTGGCAACTTACCCACTACTCTATGGAGGAACTGATAATGGCAGCAAGGCATTGGCACTTGATATAGTGTCTATAGTTTGAAGTGGCCCCCAGTTTAAATGTTAAAGCATTGCTTTTGGTGATTAGAATGATATAAAAAAAAATAAAAAATAAATTATGAACAGAACAGTCCATGCTGGGTTTATGCACATGACTGCCCTTGGAACTAAGCTAGAAAAAAATTTGGCTGGCACAACTGGACTTGAACCAGGGACCTCTGCCTTTAGAGTCTGGCAACTTACCCACTACTCTATGGAGGAACTGATAATGGCAGCAAGGCATTGGCACTTGATATAGTGTCTATAGTTTGAAGAGGCCCCCAGTTTAAATGTTAAAGCATTGCTTTTGGTGATTAGAATGATATAAAAAAAAAAGAAAATAAATTATGAACAGAACAGTCCATGCTGGGTTTATGCACATGACTGCCCTTGGAACTAAGCTAGAAAAAAATTTGGCTGGCACAACTGGACTTGAACCAGGGACCTCTGCCTTTAGAGTCTGGCAACTTACCCACTACTCTATGGAGGAACTGATAATGGCAGCAAGGCATTGGCACTTGATATAGTGTCTATAGTTTGAAGAGGCCCCCAGTTTAAATGTTAAAGCATTGCTTTTGGTGATTAGAATGATATAAAAAAAAAAGAAAATAAATTATGAACAGAACAGTCCATGCTGGGTTTATGCACATGACTGCCCTTGGAACTAAGCTAGAAAAAAATTTGGCTGGCACAACTGGACTTGAACCAGGGACCTCTGCCTTTAGAGTCTGGCAACTTACCCACTACTCTATGGAGGAACTGATAATGGCAGCAAGGCATTGGCACTTGATATAGTGTCTATAGTTTGAAGAGGCCCCCAGTTTAAATGTTAAAGCATTGCTTTTGGTGATTAGAATGATATAAAAAAAAATAAAAAATAAATTATGAACAGAACAGTCCATGCTGGGTTTATGCACATGACTGCCCTTGGAACTAAGCTAGAAAAAAATTTGGCTGGCACAACTGGACTTGAACCAGGGACCTCTGCCTTTAGAGTCGGACAACTTACCCACTACTCTATGGAGGAACTGATAATGGCAGCAAGGCATTGGCACTTGATATAGTGTCTATAGTTTGAAGAGGCCCCCAGTTTAAATGTTAAAGCATTGCTTTTGGTGATTAGAATGATATAAAAAAAAATAAAAAATAAATTATGAACAGAACAGTCCATGCTGGGTTTATGCACATGACTGCCCTTGGAACTAAGCTAGAAAAAAATTTGGCTGGCACAACTGGACTTGAACCAGGGACCTCTGCCTTTAGAGTCTGGCAACTTACCCACTACTCTATGGAGGAACTGATAATGGCAGCAAGGCATTGGCACTTGATATAGTGTCTATAGTTTGAAGAGGCCCCCAGTTTAAATGTTAAAGCATTGCTTTTGGTGATTAGAATGATATAAAAAAAAAAGAAAATAAATTATGAACAGAACAGTCCATGCTGGGTTTATGCACATGACTGCCCTTGGAACTAAGCTAGAAAAAAATTTGGCTGGCACAACTGGACTTGAACCAGGGACCTCTGCCTTTAGAGTCTGGCAACTTACCCACTACTCTATGGAGGAACTGATAATGGCAGCAAGTCATTGGCACTTGATATAGTGTCTATAGTTCGAAGTGGCCCCCAGTTTAAATGTTAAAGCATTGCTTTTGGTGATTAGAATGATATAAAGAAAAATAAAAAATAAATTATGAACAGAACAGTCCATGCTGGGTTTATGCACATGACTGCCCTTGGAACTAAGCTAGAAAAAAATTTGGCTGGCACAACTGGACTTGAACCAGGGACCTCTGCCTTTAGAGTCTGGCAACTTACCCACTACTCTATGGAGGAACTGATAATGGCAGCAAGGCATTGGCACTTGATATAGTGTCTATAGTTTGAAGAGGCCCCCAGTTTAAATGTTAAAGCATTGCTTTTGGTGATTAGAATGATATAAAAAAAAAAGAAAATAAATTATGAACAGAACAGTCCATGCTGGGTTTATGCACATGACTGCCCTTGGAACTAAGCTAGAAAAAAATTTGGCTGGCACAACTGGACTTGAACCATGGACCTCTGCCTTTAGAGTCTGGCAACTTACCCACTACTCTATGGAGGAACTGATAATGGCAGCAAGGCATTGGCACTTGATATAGTGTCTATAGTTTGAAGTGGCCCCCAGTTTAAATGTTAAAGCATTGCTTTTGGTGATTAGAATGATATAAAAAAAAATAAAAAATAAATTATGAACAGAACAGTCCATGCTGGGTTTATGCACATGACTGCCCTTGGAACTAAGCTAGAAAAAAATTTGGCTGGCACAACTGGACTTGAACCAGGGACCTCTGCCTTTAGAGTCTGGCAACTTACCCACTACTCTATGGAGGAACTGATAATGGCAGCAAGGCATTGGCACTTGATATAGTGTCTATAGTTTGAAGTGGCCCCCAGTTTAAATGTTAAAGCATTGCTTTTGGTGATTAGAATGATATAAAAAAAAATAAAAAAAAAATTATGAACAGAACAGTCCATGCTGGGTTTATGCACATGACTGCCCTTGGAACTAAGCTAGAAAAAAATTTGGCTGGCACAACTGGACTTGAACCATGGACCTCTGCCTTTAGAGTCGGACAACTTACCCACTACTCTATGGAGGAACTGATAATGGCAGCAAGGCATTGGCACTTGATATAGTGTCTATAGTTTGAAGAGGCCCCCAGTTTAAATGTTAAAGCATTGCTTTTGGTGATTAGAATGATATAAAAAAAAAGAAAATAAATTATGAACAGAACAGTCCATGCTGGGTTTATGCACATGACTGCCCTTGGAACTAAGCTAGAAAAAAATTTGGCTGGCACAACTGGACTTGAACCAGGGACCTCTGCCTTTAGAGTCGGACAACTTACCCACTACTCTATGGAGGAACTGATAATGGCAGCAAGGCATTGGCACTTGATATAGTGTCTATAGTTTGAAGAGGCCCCCAGTTTAAATGTTAAAGCATTGCTTTTGGTGATTAGAATGATATAAAAAAAATAAAAAATAAATTATGAACAGAACAGTCCATGCTGGGTTTGTGCACATGACTGCCCTTGGAACTAAGCTAGAAAAAAATTTGGCTGGCACAACTGGACTTGAACCAGGGACCTCTGCCTTTAGAGTCGGACAAATTACCCACTACTCTATGGAGGAACTGATAATGGCAGCAAGGCATTGGCACTTGATATAGTGTCTATAGTTTGAAGTGGCCCCCAGTTTAAATGTTAAAGCATTGCTTTTGGTGATTAGAATGATATAAAAAAAAATAAAAAAAAAATTATGAACAGAACAGTCCATGCTGGGTTTATGCACATGACTGCCCTTGGAACTAAGCTAGAAAAAAATTTGGCTGGCACAACTGGACTTGAACCAGGGACCTCTGCCTTTAGAGTCGGACAACTTACCCACTACTCTATGGAGGAACTGATAATGGCAGCAAGGCATTGGCACTTGATATAGTGTCTATAGTTTGAAGAGGCCCCCAGTTTAAATGTTAAAGCATTGCTTTTGGTGATTAGAATGATATTAAAAAAAAAGAAAATAAATTATGAACAGAACAGTCCATGCTGGGTTTATGCACATGACTGCCCTTGGAACTAAGCTAGAAAAAAATTTGGCTGGCACAACTGGACTTGAACCAGGGACCTCTGCCTTTAGAGTCTGGCAACTTACCCACTACTCTATGGAGGAACTGATAATGGCAGCAAGGCATTGGCACTTGATATAGTGTCTATAGTTTGAAGTGGCCCCCAGTTTAAATGTTAAAGCATTGCTTTTGGTGATTAGAATGATATAAAAAAAAATAAAAAAAAAATTATGAACAGAACAGTCCATGCTGGGTTTATGCACATGACTGCCCTTGGAACTAAGCTAGAAAAGAATTTGGCTGGCACAACTGGACTTGAACCAGGGACCTCTGCCTTTAGAGTCGGACAACTTACCCACTACTCTATGGAGGAACTGATAATGGCAGCAAGGCATTGGCACTTGATATAGTGTCTATAGTTTGAAGAGGCCCCCAGTTTAAATGTTAAAGCATTGCTTTTGGTGATTAGAATGATATAAAAAAAAAAGAAAATAAATTATGAACAGAACAGTCCATGCTGGGTTTATGCACATGACTGCCCTTGGAACTAAGCTAGAAAAAAATTTGGCTGGCACAACTGGACTTGAACCAGGGACCTCTGCCTTTAGAGTCTGGCAACTTACCCACTACTCTATGGAGGAACTGATAATGGCAGCAAGGCATTGGCACTTGATATAGTGTCTATAGTTTGAAGAGGCCCCCAGTTTAAATGTTAAAGCATTGCTTTTGGTGATTAGAATGATATAAAAAAAAAAGAAAATAAATTATGAACAGAACAGTCCATGCTGGGTTTATGCACATGACTGCCCTTGGAACTAAGCTAGAAAAAAATTTGGCTGGCACAACTGGACTTGAACCAGGGACCTCTGCCTTTAGAGTCTGGCAACTTACCCACTACTCTATGGAGGAACTGATAATGGCAGCAAGGCATTGGCACTTGATATAGTGTCTATAGTTTGAAGTGGCCCCCAGTTTAAATGTTAAAGCATTGCTTTTGGTGATTAGAATGATATAAAAAAAAATAAAAAAAAAATTATGAACAGAACAGTCCATGCTGGGTTTATGCACATGACTGCCCTTGGAACTAAGCTAGAAAAAAATTTGGCTGGCACAACTGGACTTGAACCAGGGACCTCTGCCTTTAGAGTCTGGCAACTTACCCACTACTCTATGGAGGAACTGATAATGGCAGCAAGGCATTGGCACTTGATATAGTGTCTATAGTTTGAAGAGGCCCCCAGTTTAAATGTTAAAGCATTGCTTTTGGTGATTAGAATGATATAAAAAAAAAAGAAAATAAATTATGAACAGAACAGTCCATGCTGGGTTTATGCACATGACTGCCCTTGGAACTAAGCTAGAAAAAAATTTGGCTGGCACAACTGGACTTGAACCAGGGACCTCTGCCTTTAGAGTCTGGCAACTTACCCACTACTCTATGGAGGAACTGATAATGGCAGCAAGGCATTGGCACTTGATATAGTGTCTATAGTTTGAAGTGGCCCCCAGTTTAAATGTTAAAGCATTGCTTTTGGTGATTAGAATGATATAAAAAAAAATAAAAAATAAATTATGAACAGAACAGTCCATGCTGGGTTTATGCACATGACTGCCCTTGGAACTAAGCTAGAAAAAAATTTGGCTGGCACAACTGGACTTGAACCAGGGACCTCTGCCTTTAGAGTCTGGCAACTTACCCACTACTCTATGGAGGAACTGATAATGGCAGCAAGGCATTGGCACTTGATATAGTGTCTATAGTTTGAAGTGGCCCCCAGTTTAAATGTTAAAGCATTGCTTTTGGTGATTAGAATGATATAAAAAAAAATAAAAAAAAAATTATGAACAGAACAGTCCATGCTGGGTTTATGCACATGACTGCCCTTGGAACTAAGCTAGAAAAAAATTTGGCTGGCACAACTGGACTTGAACCATGGACCTCTGCCTTTAGAGTCGGACAACTTACCCACTACTCTATGGAGGAACTGATAATGGCAGCAAGGCATTGGCACTTGATATAGTGTCTATAGTTTGAAGAGGCCCCCAGTTTAAATGTTAAAGCATTGCTTTTGGTGATTAGAATGATATAAAAAAAAAGAAAATAAATTATGAACAGAACAGTCCATGCTGGGTTTATGCACATGACTGCCCTTGGAACTAAGCTAGAAAAAAATTTGGCTGGCACAACTGGACTTGAACCAGGGACCTCTGCCTTTAGAGTCGGACAACTTACCCACTACTCTATGGAGGAACTGATAATGGCAGCAAGGCATTGGCACTTGATATAGTGTCTATAGTTTGAAGAGGCCCCCAGTTTAAATGTTAAAGCATTGCTTTTGGTGATTAGAATGATATAAAAAAAATAAAAAATAAATTATGAACAGAACAGTCCATGCTGGGTTTGTGCACATGACTGCCCTTGGAACTAAGCTAGAAAAAAATTTGGCTGGCACAACTGGACTTGAACCAGGGACCTCTGCCTTTAGAGTCGGACAACTTACCCACTACTCTATGGAGGAACTGATAATGGCAGCAAGGCATTGGCACTTGATATAGTGTCTATAGTTTGAAGTGGCCCCCAGTTTAAATGTTAAAGCATTGCTTTTGGTGATTAGAATGATATAAAAAAAAATAAAAAAAAAATTATGAACAGAACAGTCCATGCTGGGTTTATGCACATGACTGCCCTTGGAACTAAGCTAGAAAAAAATTTGGCTGGCACAACTGGACTTGAACCAGGGACCTCTGCCTTTAGAGTCGGACAACTTACCCACTACTCTATGGAGGAACTGATAATGGCAGCAAGGCATTGGCACTTGATATAGTGTCTATAGTTTGAAGAGGCCCCCAGTTTAAATGTTAAAGCATTGCTTTTGGTGATTAGAATGATATTAAAAAAAAAGAAAATAAATTATGAACAGAACAGTCCATGCTGGGTTTATGCACATGACTGCCCTTGGAACTAAGCTAGAAAAAAATTTGGCTGGCACAACTGGACTTGAACCAGGGACCTCTGCCTTTAGAGTCTGGCAACTTACCCACTACTCTATGGAGGAACTGATAATGGCAGCAAGGCATTGGCACTTGATATAGTGTCTATAGTTTGAAGTGGCCCCCAGTTTAAATGTTAAAGCATTGCTTTTGGTGATTAGAATGATATAAAAAAAAATAAAAAAAAAATTATGAACAGAACAGTCCATGCTGGGTTTATGCACATGACTGCCCTTGGAACTAAGCTAGAAAAGAATTTGGCTGGCACAACTGGACTTGAACCAGGGACCTCTGCCTTTAGAGTCGGACAACTTACCCACTACTCTATGGAGGAACTGATAATGGCAGCAAGGCATTGGCACTTGATATAGTGTCTATAGTTTGAAGAGGCCCCCAGTTTAAATGTTAAAGCATTGCTTTTGGTGATTAGAATGATATAAAAAAAAAAGAAAATAAATTATGAACAGAACAGTCCATGCTGGGTTTATGCACATGACTGCCCTTGGAACTAAGCTAGAAAAAAATTTGGCTGGCACAACTGGACTTGAACCAGGGACCTCTGCCTTTAGAGTCTGGCAACTTACCCACTACTCTATGGAGGAACTGATAATGGCAGCAAGGCATTGGCACTTGATATAGTGTCTATAGTTTGAAGAGGCCCCCAGTTTAAATGTTAAAGCATTGCTTTTGGTGATTAGAATGATATAAAAAAAAAAGAAAATAAATTATGAACAGAACAGTCCATGCTGGGTTTATGCACATGACTGCCCTTGGAACTAAGCTAGAAAAAAATTTGGCTGGCACAACTGGACTTGAACCAGGGACCTCTGCCTTTAGAGTCTGGCAACTTACCCACTACTCTATGGAGGAACTGATAATGGCAGCAAGGCATTGGCACTTGATATAGTGTCTATAGTTTGAAGTGGCCCCCAGTTTAAATGTTAAAGCATTGCTTTTGGTGATTAGAATGATATAAAAAAAAATAAAAAAAAAATTATGAACAGAACAGTCCATGCTGGGTTTATGCACATGACTGCCCTTGGAACTAAGCTAGAAAAAAATTTGGCTGGCACAACTGGACTTGAACCAGGGACCTCTGCCTTTAGAGTCTGGCAACTTACCCACTACTCTATGGAGGAACTGATAATGGCAGCAAGGCATTGGCACTTGATATAGTGTCTATAGTTTGAAGAGGCCCCCAGTTTAAATGTTAAAGCATTGCTTTTGGTGATTAGAATGATATAAAAAAAAAAGAAAATAAATTATGAACAGAACAGTCCATGCTGGGTTTATGCACATGACTGCCCTTGGAACTAAGCTAGAAAAAAATTTGGCTGGCACAACTGGACTTGAACCAGGGACCTCTGCCTTTAGAGTCTGGCAACTTACCCACTACTCTATGGAGGAACTGATAATGGCAGCAAGGCATTGGCACTTGATATAGTGTCTATAGTTTGAAGAGGCCCCCAGTTTAAATGTTAAAGCATTGCTTTTGGTGATTAGAATGATATAAAAAAAAAAGAAAATAAATTATGAACAGAACAGTCCATGCTGGGTTTATGCACATGACTGCCCTTGGAACTAAGCTAGAAAAAAATTTGGCTGGCACAACTGGACTTGAACCAGGGACCTCTGCCTTTAGAGTCTGGCAACTTACCCACTACTCTATGGAGGAACTGATAATGGCAGCAAGGCATTGGCACTTGATATAGTGTCTATAGTTTGAAGAGGCCCCCAGTTTAAATGTTAAAGCATTGCTTTTGGTGATTAGAATGATATAAAAAAAAATAAAAAATAAATTATGAACAGAACAGTCCATGCTGGGTTTATGCACATGACTGCCCTTGGAACTAAGCTAGAAAAAAATTTGGCTGGCACAACTGGACTTGAACCAGGGACCTCTGCCTTTAGAGTCGGACAACTTACCCACTACTCTATGGAGGAACTGATAATGGCAGCAAGGCATTGGCACTTGATATAGTGTCTATAGTTTGAAGAGGCCCCCAGTTTAAATGTTAAAGCATTGCTTTTGGTGATTAGAATGATATAAAAAAAAATAAAAAATAAATTATGAACAGAACAGTCCATGCTGGGTTTATGCACATGACTGCCCTTGGAACTAAGCTAGAAAAAAATTTGGCTGGCACAACTGGACTTGAACCAGGGACCTCTGCCTTTAGAGTCTGGCAACTTACCCACTACTCTATGGAGGAACTGATAATGGCAGCAAGGCATTGGCACTTGATATAGTGTCTATAGTTTGAAGAGGCCCCCAGTTTAAATGTTAAAGCATTGCTTTTGGTGATTAGAATGATATAAAAAAAAAAGAAAATAAATTATGAACAGAACAGTCCATGCTGGGTTTATGCACATGACTGCCCTTGGAACTAAGCTAGAAAAAAATTTGGCTGGCACAACTGGACTTGAACCAGGGACCTCTGCCTTTAGAGTCTGGCAACTTACCCACTACTCTATGGAGGAACTGATAATGGCAGCAAGTCATTGGCACTTGATATAGTGTCTATAGTTCGAAGTGGCCCCCAGTTTAAATGTTAAAGCATTGCTTTTGGTGATTAGAATGATATAAAGAAAAATAAAAAATAAATTATGAACAGAACAGTCCATGCTGGGTTTATGCACATGACTGCCCTTGGAACTAAGCTAGAAAAAAATTTGGCTGGCACAACTGGACTTGAACCAGGGACCTCTGCCTTTAGAGTCTGGCAACTTACCCACTACTCTATGGAGGAACTGATAATGGCAGCAAGGCATTGGCACTTGATATAGTGTCTATAGTTTGAAGAGGCCCCCAGTTTAAATGTTAAAGCATTGCTTTTGGTGATTAGAATGATATAAAAAAAAAAGAAAATAAATTATGAACAGAACAGTCCATGCTGGGTTTATGCACATGACTGCCCTTGGAACTAAGCTAGAAAAAAATTTGGCTGGCACAACTGGACTTGAACCATGGACCTCTGCCTTTAGAGTCTGGCAACTTACCCACTACTCTATGGAGGAACTGATAATGGCAGCAAGGCATTGGCACTTGATATAGTGTCTATAGTTTGAAGATGCCCCCAGTTTAAATGTTAAAGCATTGCTTTTGGTGATTAGAATGATATAAAAAAAAAAAGAAAATAAATTATGAACAGAACAGTCCATGCTGGGTTTATGCACATGACTGCCCTTGGAACTAAGCTAGAAAAAAATTTGGCTGGCACAACTGGACTTGAACCAGGGACCTCTGCCTTTAGAGTCTGGCAACTTACCCACTACTCTATGGAGGAACTGATAATGGCAGCAAGGCATTGGCACTTGATATAGTGTCTATAGTTTGAAGTGGCCCCCAGTTTAAATGTTAAAGCATTGCTTTTGGTGATTAGAATGATATAAAAAAAAATAAAAAAAAAATTATGAACAGAACAGTCCATGCTGGGTTTATGCACATGACTGCCCTTGGAACTAAGCTAGAAAAAAATTTGGCTGGCACAACTGGACTTGAACCATGGACCTCTGCCTTTAGAGTCGGACAACTTACCCACTACTCTATGGAGGAACTGATAATGGCAGCAAGGCATTGGCACTTGATATAGTGTCTATAGTTTGAAGAGGCCCCCAGTTTAAATGTTAAAGCATTGCTTTTGGTGATTAGAATGATATAAAAAAAAAGAAAATAAATTATGAACAGAACAGTCCATGCTGGGTTTATGCACATGACTGCCCTTGGAACTAAGCTAGAAAAAAATTTGGCTGGCACAACTGGACTTGAACCAGGGACCTCTGCCTTTAGAGTCGGACAACTTACCCACTACTCTATGGAGGAACTGATAATGGCAGCAAGGCATTGGCACTTGATATAGTGTCTATAGTTTGAAGAGGCCCCCAGTTTAAATGTTAAAGCATTGCTTTTGGTGATTAGAATGATATAAAAAAAATAAAAAATAAATTATGAACAGAACAGTCCATGCTGGGTTTGTGCACATGACTGCCCTTGGAACTAAGCTAGAAAAAAATTTGGCTGGCACAACTGGACTTGAACCAGGGACCTCTGCCTTTAGAGTCTGGCAACTTACCCACTACTCTATGGAGGAACTGATAATGGCAGCAAGGCATTGGCACTTGATATAGTGTCTATAGTTTGAAGTGGCCCCCAGTTTAAATGTTAAAGCATTGCTTTTGGTGATTAGAATGATATAAAAAAAAATAAAAAAAAAATTATGAACAGAACAGTCCATGCTGGGTTTATGCACATGACTGCCCTTGGAACTAAGCTAGAAAAAAATTTGGCTGGCACAACTGGACTTGAACCAGGGACCTCTGCCTTTAGAGTCGGACAACTTACCCACTACTCTATGGAGGAACTGATAATGGCAGCAAGGCATTGGCACTTGATATAGTGTCTATAGTTTGAAGAGGCCCCCAGTTTAAATGTTAAAGCATTGCTTTTGGTGATTAGAATGATATAAAAAAAAAAGAAAATAAATTATGAACAGAACAGTCCATGCTGGGTTTATGCACATGACTGCCCTTGGAACTAAGCTAGAAAAAAATTTGGCTGGCACAACTGGACTTGAACCAGGGACCTCTGCCTTTAGAGTCTGGCAACTTACCCACTACTCTATGGAGGAACTGATAATGGCAGCAAGGCATTGGCACTTGATATAGTGTCTATAGTTTGAAGTGGCCCCCAGTTTAAATGTTAAAGCATTGCTTTTGGTGATTAGAATGATATAAAAAAAAATAAAAAATAAATTATGAACAGAACAGTCCATGCTGGGTTTATGCACATGACTGCCCTTGGAACTAAGCTAGAAAAGAATTTGGCTGGCACAACTGGACTTGAACCAGGGACCTCTGCCTTTAGAGTCGGACAACTTACCCACTACTCTATGGAGGAACTGATAATGGCAGCAAGGCATTGGCACTTGATATAGTGTCTATAGTTTGAAGAGGCCCCCAGTTTAAATGTTAAAGCATTGCTTTTGGTGATTAGAATGATATAAAAAAAAAAGAAAATAAATTATGAACAGAACAGTCCATGCTGGGTTTATGCACATGACTGCCCTTGGAACTAAGCTAGAAAAAAATTTGGCTGGCACAACTGGACTTGAACCAGGGACCTCTGCCTTTAGAGTCTGGCAACTTACCCACTACTCTATGGAGGAACTGATAATGGCAGCAAGGCATTGGCACTTGATATAGTGTCTATAGTTTGAAGTGGCCCCCAGTTTAAATGTTAAAGCATTGCTTTTGGTGATTAGAATGATATAAAAAAAAATAAAAAATAAATTATGAACAGAACAGTCCATGCTGGGTTTATGCACATGACTGCCCTTGGAACTAAGCTAGAAAGTCCATTTTGCGCATCCATCCCCCAGGTGTGACCATTGTGAGTGCTTCGTCAAAGCTTTGATAACTGAAGGGTTGGTGAACTTTTACAGCCTTCCCCAGTGACTGACTACAGTTATGTATTAGTCTAATTTGAATCAGGCTTGGGTATAGCCCCCAGCGCTGAGGTAATAGTCATTGGATGATCCACTGATATATACCGATTATTGTTTAGTTCAACTGTGATTTGCTGTTCTACTATAGGTAAAGCACTATCCTTTGTACACGACAGGTAATTGTCCATGAAAGCCAGTTCAGGTGGAGTAGAGGCATTGGTGATCTGAAACCCATGCTTAACCCCACTGAGTATGTATTCCCGATCCTTGTCATCTGGGGCTAAACACTCCTTCCAGGCTTCATAGATCAGAGCTCCAACCCCCCCGAATCACTCCCCGTTTTTTGGCCCCTCCTTTGGGGTTTTGCTGTGGCTATATATACACTTCTCCCCGTATGGGCAGCCGTCCTTGGTTCTGAATAGCCTGCAGGATTCAGAGGCTTTGGACGCCCGATTATCCTTGTGCCCTTTCCCCTGACTGCCTCCCTTGTCCTTGGCAGGTTGTTTCCGGGCGGTTAATATTTAGGCAGTTAGGGACATTACTGGGGTGCCCCAGGCAAACCCATATTGCGCCTGTATCTCATGATATCTGGTGTCATACTCCAATATACTGTGCCACTCGTAATGATCCAAGTATTCATATACACTCACAGTGTAGGCATGGTAGTATTCCACTTCTTCGCGCTTTAAATCCCCTGTAACTAGGAGCTGGTGTAGTAGGCGTAAATTAGCTGCTCCCCACTCAGCTATGGTAAGGTATGCTTGGTGGTGGTCATCCGCCTTGATGGTGTATGTCCCTTCTTTCCCTTCCACCAGTGACATTTTTTCCTTCTTCTTGGCTGCCAGGCATAGGGCTATTTTCTCGGGCACAAAATTCACAATCTTAAGTGCTTTCTTGGTGGCAGAGCGCAGTGTGAGATTAATCCTGGGGTCTGAGCCAAACATGGCCCCTCCTACAGCCAGTTGCTTAGCTCCATCTTCCTCGGATCCTGTCTTCCCGTTCATAAACTGATCCAGATCTGCTTCCAGTTGGGCGTCTACATTAGCGCCCTCGGTCTTCTCTTCTCCCTCCTTCTTCTCCTGGTCGCCCCCGGTGTCTCCTGTCTTGGGCAGCGGCCCGGGTGGACGGGGAGGCGGGACGGGAACATGCAAGTTCCCGAAGTGATGTAGAAAGTCCAGCAGTAGAGAAGATTGTCCGACTGACAATCCCAAGAGGGTCACTGAAGCGGGTGTAAGTGTTCTTAGTATATGGTAGGCTGATATGTCTTCCTTGAGCATTTTCTTGGTCATTTTATCCAGTAAGCCAATCTCATTGGCCCAGTCAGCAAAGACAAAATCTTCCTCATTGTAGGTAACCATGGTGCTAGGTAGGTCTTGACCACGCACTGGCTCGCTAGCAAGTGCTGCCTCCAGTCCTGCTGCAGCATCGCCTGGAGGGCGCTGACCGCTCTGCGGCGGAGGCTGAGTTAAACGTGCTTAAAACTAGTTTTCAGCCTCCCTTAAATCAACTATTGGGATATAAAAAATAATTATAACAAACTTGAACTTGAATTGAATTTTGGATATCTGAAACTTAAATTTAAATACAGAATTAATTCCTCCACACACAAATTTAGGTATAGAAAGTTTTAAATCACATATTCACAATTCAATTTTAGATATCCAAAATTCGAATTTCAGATATCAACAATTCAATTCTTGATACCTGAAATTCGAATTTTGGATATCTGCAATTGAAATTTGGATATCTGATATTGTATTGTTGATATCTAAAAATCAAGTTTGAATACTTATAAAAGATGTTTATTATGGATATGTCATTTTTAATTTTGGATATGTCACTGGCAATTATGGATATCTATAATTCAATTTTGGATATCTAAAATAGAATTGTGGATATCTAAAATTAATTTCTGATATCCACAATTCAGGAATAAATATACCAATGGCTTTCCATATATAAAGGCTGTTTAACATAGATTTTTCCAAGTATTTTCTTGTCAATATATATTTCTATCGCCTTGCATCAGCCAATCAAGCTATTGTCTCAGTTTATTTATGTAATAATAATGTCTATAGTATTGCCTATATCAAATCAGTTTCCAACGTATGAGTACTACCGGGGATAGCTCTACTCAAACAGAGTAAAGATGTGATCTATTCGGATTAATGATTTAACTAATTATCATGGCGAAGGTAAATATCAATATCAAATAATATGGAGATCGTCATTCAGACATTCTTTAGGCTAATTTCTACCAAGATATATTTTTATTCTTTTTTGTTTTATTTTTGTTTTGATTTTATTCGGCTTCCTGCCGTCTATACTAAATTGTTTATTTGCTGTAACCTTTACCTTTTATCATTTTTTGGGGGGTTTTCGATTTTTTTACCTACCGACTATAACAATATCCATTTCTTCTCAGTGGATGGACCTTAACAAATGGCAATACAGAGTCTAGCACGAGGGCTTTGTTATTATATAAACCCAACGCACCTTCATGACCAATCAATGAACTACTTTGGTATTAAATTTTACAGAATTCTTTCATAAATTCTTTAACCTTGAAAAACCATTTCATACTACTTTTGTCGAAAGCAGCATTATATGATAGGGATTGGTAGTGTCTTTTAACTTCGTTTACAAAGTCTCTAAACTCTATGATATTGTTATAAAATAATTTTTGCCTATGAATTAAATTCTTGGCCATTAACAAAAGACATTATGCTTTTGATTTCCAATATAACCTAGGAGAATACACTGAGCGTTTAGGTCACCACAAACAATAGGCCTAAGTATTTCGTTTTCCATAAACCTTAACATAAATTGATCCCCCAAAGCCCTAGTTGTTGTACAAGTTTTAAACCAGCAGGTACCAGCATGGTCTGGACCAGTGTTGTTGTTTCAGGCTGGGTGTGGCTGGGGCAATTAATCTTTGTTGTCCCAGACACTCTGGCACCAGATGTTTAGGTTTGACCAGTGTCTCTCTCTCTGTAATTATTTAATTACCTTCGTAATCCTTTACTTATCCATGTACCTTTAAAACTGCATTTTCTCATGTTTGGAATGACCCAGGTTAAGGTAGACCAGTGCGAGACTAGAGGACTGTCTATAATTATGTAAGGAGCTTTCCTATTGGTCCTTACCCCTCTTGCCTAACTCTGCCATGTTTTACTTAATTATGATTGGATGTTCTCTATATTGTTATATGTAATATTTGGTATATATATATTTGGTATAATATAATTATGTGACATGTTTTATGACAATTAAACAGAACGGGTTCAGTGCTCAAACTATAACCACTAAGACTTCTTATTTCATATACTACTTCAAGTATTGCTAAAACATAGCTTTACACAATGCTTTGACCAATAAGGCTGTATTTGTACACGGCGCTCAAAATACATCAATCTCATCCTAGCTCATCCTAGATATGTTCATTGAACTGCTGCCATTGCTGCTTTTATGTATACCTCGAAAACAAAACTAAAATGTTTATATAGGTGAGAAACTTGTATTAGTACTGATGAGAAAGATGGATACATGTAAGATAGAAAGTTATTCCTTTTTCTTTTTTTAGTGTTATTCCACTTAACCACTTAACCTGCCATAAAGGATTTTACATTTCTAATGACAATTATGTCGTGACCCTTCTATTTTGGATCTATTTTGGATTTTGGATTTTCTTTACCCTTCCACATTAGTTCCAATAGCTGTCAATTGTTTTCGTACTAACAGACATACAGCAAACTTAGATTAGTTGGATTCTTTTTCAGACGTGCTGTTATTTGTCGCCGAACACGTAATTGTATTCAAGAGACCTGTGCCTCACTATCTCTTATAGTTTGAGTTTTTTCCTGAAATAATTCAAATACTTCAGCAATAAAATTGATCAAGTTCTTTCGCCAAACTTGATTATCAAACTGTGACATAAAATGGTGCGGGAGATTCATCCCGATGGTGCTGCCACCTGTGATATTCAACTAGCTACCCAAGTTTAGGCCATAATATATGATACTTTTAATGACATACCTTAATCAGTTTTACCAAACCTGTTAACATGATTATGTTATGATTACATCGTTGCAATATCACATTAAACAACAAAGACATTAATAGTCAATACTAGAATTTTATTCAGTTGGGATATACATTTATAGGTTTATAGTGGACATGGTTGGTACATCAGGCATGTAGGTATAACAGAATATCACACAGCAGCAGCTGGACCACACATATCCCCTGGATAGAGGTGGGTGGGAAATGAATCTTGACTGTCGCCTAAAATGGTGGTATTCAAAGTGGGGAGAGGTCAGTCCGACTGACCAGCACCTGGCGTGCACCTAGGTGGCGTGGTGGTGCTTCCGGGTTACTCCAGGGCTGGAGAGGGTGTCCAGCGTCTGCTTCAGTTTAATGAAGAGGACTTATCCCAAGGATAATTACATGATTGATTCTACATTAATCAATGAAGTCTGTCAAAATATATTTGTCTGATGGTGGAAGTTAAAGTATTGCAGCTTTCTATGATTTGATTCAGGGAGACACTGCCCTGCAATGTTAAGTGCATCCCCCCAAAATCTAAAAACATTGTGACTAAAGGAGGGTAATTAAGCTGGTGGTGTTATGTCTCACAGTGATGTATACATGAGTGTGATGCATCTCACTCTAGATTTAATTCAATTCAATTCAATATATTCTTTATTTGTACCTAAATATGTCGTACAAATGAGCCATGTTTCAGAAAAGAATTCCTGGTCTTCCTACATGGTCCTTGATGACAGCGGTGTACAATTTTTAGATAATGTATGCAAAGTACAGAAAGTTATTTGTTGCTACACAAAATGACTACACTATGTATCGTTGTTGCTACACAAAATGTATGTACACAAAATATCTAAACTATTTGAACATAGTAAATCAATATTATTGAATAAAGTAAATAAAATAAATTGTCACATTCTCCTAACTAAACTAGAATATAGGTTATATAATGTACAGAGATATAATAAAGTATGTTATAGATTTGTCGCTCCCTGGCAGGGCAAAACTGGTATATATAACCACCTATGACGACACTCAACATTATAAGTGTGAGATACAGACTTACAAAACATAAGCAAACTAGATTTGACATTATATTATGAGACATAACATATAGCCTAAAACATAAAACACACAGATATAAAACATAAAGTGTGAAAAAAATGAGCATATATACAGTTACAGAATCGTAGTAGTTATTACAAAGTTATTATTATTAAGAAGTTAAGGAAAGTTTTCCTCTATTTGGTGAGCCCCAATTCCCAGTTCGTTCCAGTATTTGACTGATTTATAGGTAAAAGAGTTTAATATCTTAGTGAATTTTGGTTGTATCAGTTTTAAATTTCTTCTGCTTTTTATATGGCTTCTAGTTGTCAAGTTTCTATTGTTTATATCCTCGTTAATGCTAGAAAATGGTTGAGGTTTAAAATATGTCTTTGCCTTCTTTTATTTAAATGGAGGAGGTTCATATCAAGATGTTCTTGTTCTACATTGGTTCTCTTCTGGATTTTTTAAAATCTAGGAAAACTGTGCCATTTTTGTCTGTTATTTACATGAAGGCATACCTCATTTATAAAATCCATATGAGCTTGTTGTACTGATCTTTGTTTTCTGAAGCCATATTGTTTTGAATAAAAAAGATTATTATCTTCAAAATAGTCTGAGAGTTATGCTCTTTATATCAAATGAATGGTAACATATAATAGTGTTTGATATCTGAAATGTCAGTTGTCAGCCTCATAACTGGATTCAAAGAATTCTGACTGAAAATATCTAGATGTATACAATGTACACTACCTTTGTTTGAATATTCCCAAGGCTAGATAGCCTTGAGCATTTTTAGTGTCTTACTTTTTGATGAAGGGCTTACATGCCTACATGGATGATTTTGAAGCTTGTAGACCCATGTTTATATCACAGTTAGATTTCAAAGATTAATGTCTCTCTTGCCTCAATTTCTGTCACAGTTACTTACCTTAAAGGTGTATTCTAAGGCTTATTCTTTGACTACTCCCTGTCAAGATAATTTGCTCTTTTCACAATACTTAAACAGCCCAGCCAATAGTAATATCACAAATAGTAGCATATCCCTGCAGTATGGCATTTGGATGAGTCTTTGCCCTTACATAGACATTACAATCACCTGTGCAGATGCAATCATACAACAGCTCATCTCCACCTCCTGTCTGCAGGCTACACTTTTTAAATGAGTCTTTATTCCTGTACACACTATTCCCATTTATGCCTTTGGTGCCTGTGAAAACTTTCATGGTCTTAACTGCTGGGGTGGCAAAGTCAGCTGATACCTTTATACGGACAACAAACTCTGTTGTTCCAGTGGTAATAAAGTCATGTCTCAAAGTTGTCATTTTCTGGATGTTCCAAGCTTGGTTGATGTTCACACAGGTGCTGTCATCTCCATCATACAGAACTAAGGTGTCCAGGGAACTGTAGTCTTCTGTCTTGGCTTCCATCACCATAACTGTAAGGGAAGATTGTATTAGGCATTGCCTTACCATGTGTCAAAAATACGGGGGTTGTCTTTCGAGTATTTAATGTGCCATCACATAACCAATGATCAACAATTAGGAAAAGAGTTTCCATTCAGAACTCTTTCTTCATGAGCTGAGCAACCAATCTATTGTTTGGGACCATCTCTAGTTATACTATGTTCTGAACTATAGCTAGTTGTCTTTGAGTATATGTATATCATACTGGGGTAAGTTTTACCATAAAGAATGAGATCCCATTGTTAGATAGTTCCAATGACTACTTATCATCTGGCAGATCTTTCAGGATGTCCTTAACAATCTTCCCATATTTAATAACACATAACTAGGAAATACATTCATGAGTTGTTGCTAAAAAAGCAAAATTGACAACAAATAGAACCTCTGATGTCTGTATTTAATTGGTTTTGACCCCAACAACTACAAAACTCTTACCTGTACTCAAGATAAATGCCTGATGTAGGAATGTTGCATAGGGAACTTCAGAATTGCAGGCGTAAGTGATCTCTGTTTCTCCATTCAGGAATGGTGTTGATATAGATCGGTAAACCACCTGCCCCATCTGGACCTCCTTCAGCAGGTTCCTATCACTCAGTGGTGAGGCACTCACTACAAACAAGGAAGGTGAATAAGCATCAGATTTTTAGAAAATGCACAATCGGCAGCTCTAGACATCTGGTAACTTCTGTTATATTAGACAGAAAAATTATAAATAATGGGTATATCAGAGTATCTTTGGCATTTGTGTTGATTAGAAATATCTCTTTCATTGTGTTAAACTGTATTTTGAACGTCACTTCTCTCTTAAATTTGGGTTATTTGAAAGGATTGGACATTTTAACGTACAGATTGTCTTACAAGCAGACATTAGAGACATCTTAGCATCCAGCCTATCTGTTAAGACTGTGGTAGTAGCAACATTGATCACTTTGCACCTGGGTCCCTTGTCCTACAAAGCATCCTGACCAGAAGGCAAATATCTCCTGGGTGAGATCGCAAGAAAATGCACAATTTGGCTTCACTAATCCTCTCAAATAACCCTAATTTCCGACGGACATGAAGATCAAAATACAGTTCAACCTAACCAAACAGATTGTTAGAATTAATGCAATACCAAATATAGTCGAATTTACCTAGTGTTGACCAAATTGCTGCCTAATTTAGCAGAATTTACTAAATGTGTACAGCTGCGAATTCTACATTCACTGAAAATCTGACCTACTAATTCATAGATAGTTAATTAATAAGTTACGAAAGCTTTCCCATACCATCCTTCTCACAGTACGTTTTCAGGGCAACACCACATGCAATATCATTCCATAGACTGCTCCCAGCCAAGATATGCACACATCCCTCTCCTGTAGAGCTTGGGTTGATTGGGTGCCAATGATGCCAGGTGATAGTGGTGTTGTCGTCCCACCAGTAGCTGTGAGTGCGGCTCCCTCTGTCATCTGCTCCTATCCAACCACGTATTGCTTCCACCCTTGGAAAGAAATATAACGATAGTGTGAAATCATTATTGGGTTCTCATACTGGGCTAACCTTGATGACAAAGTTACTACTTTCTGCTCTATTCTTTTCCACTCTATCTAAAATTAATCTTTCCAAAGTTTTGGTGACATTTGTCTGGTTGTAGGGCTCCATACAAGTCTATATCTACATTACTACAAATGCTGAATCTCCACTTGCAAATTGTTTACATTCATCTATGATCTCTCGTACTAGCTTACTTTTCCATGGTTGGTTAGATTGTTAACTTCTTTAGTATTGTATACGTCCACATTCAAAGTGTGCATGTTTAAGACATATTTATGAACGAATTTAGAAACAAAATCACCAACTGTTATTGTTGGCATGACACAAAAGGTAGCCCACAAATAAGCAGCAATTGCCAAATTCACAAAACAATTTGTGTGATAACACAATCAGTTGATTATACTGTACATGGTTCGGATATGTTGTCATATGCTGCTATGTCGGGTGGCAGGAAGGAAGTGACCCCGGAACCGGAACTCTTAGTACCCATAGTGACCAAGGTCAATCACAACTAACATTCGAACATTCAAAGCTGCCACAACAGTCGGTTGGTTCATATCAGAAAATTTTTCTTATTTTTTCTTATCTCTGGAGATTCAGAGACAGAGAAATAATATCAACCGAGCCAAATAAAAGTATATTTCATAAAACAGTTGTCCTTTGGTTTGTTGCTAGACATATATTACTTGGCCTATACATGACTCTATGTCGGGGAACAGGGTTCAGGGTTCAAACTGACATATAATATACAACTTACTGTAACCACCATTGACTGCTTAGGAATTTTGTTGAAGCCTAGATACTGCTTCAATATGCAAAATGCAAAAATGTGGAGCATGTGAACATGCCATAAGCCATACCCAGACAAATCACGGGCTAAATATATATGGGTAAGATTTTCAGAAAATGTACAATTCACTTTCACCAATCCTCTGAAGTAACCTACATTTCAGACAAAAATAAAGTTCAAAATGCAGTTCAACCGAGCCAAACAGATTGCTAGAATCAATGCAATGCCGAATACTCGAATTTACCTAGTATTGACCAAATTGCAGCCTAATTTAGCAGAATTTATTAGATTTGTGTGTACTGCTGTCAATTGTACATTTTCTGAAAATCTGACCCGTATAATAGATGAGTGAAATTACCTCATGGTGGGTAGCAACAACCTGTATTCCTCCCAGTTGTCTATCTTAGCAGGTCTACCATTACTGCTTTCACACACTGCCTTCATGGTACTGTAAGTTACCAGTTCATTGTCTAACCAGTAGCACACATCTCCATACTTCCTTGAAGCAGCTGGGGGTAGACAATTCATGACATCTTAGTTAATAAATTAACTTTCTTGCATCACTTTAAATAATTGGTTAGTGTTATTTGATATTTAGATTACTGGTTCTTTATAATATCTGTGCAATGAGAGCAAAAATTTTATTTCAGAACAGCATTTCAATTTGACATTGCAATTGTCAATTGACCCTTATGTTTAACACAGGCTATAATAAAGATGTTATGGGAAAATAAGAAAGTACATGAGTTGTCCATGAATTGGAGTAATTTTGGAAACTGCCCAGTTAGTATTCCCTTATTTATACATCTATAGAGATGATATGTTAAAAATGGCCATGAACGCAAGCAAAAGGGAAGAACTTGAAAAACTCACACAGGGGTCTCTCACACATTGGTTTACCCATCTCAGTGCATGATCTATCTTCCCATATATTACTGCCTGTTAACTTGAGACAAGCATCTCCCACTATATCATCTACAGGGATGTCTGAGGCAGGCCAGGTGAATGTCTCTCCATCAGTCCAACTCCAGGGTCCACCAGCAGGCCTCTTACCTCCAACCCAGAACTCTGCACTTGCCACTGCATACTGATCTCTGAAACACAATCAGCATTCAATAATGGGGTCAGGTTTTCAGAAAATGCACAATCTACAGCTCTACACATCTCTCAAATTCTGATTAATTATAGTGAAAAATGATAAATAATGAAAATATCTGAGTGTATTCCGTATTGTATTCATTCAGTAAATCTGTCCGGTTAAGTTGAACTGTATTTTTAACCTGATTTTCGTCTTAAATTCGGGTTATTTGAGGAGATTGGTGAAGGCAGATTGTACATTTCTGAAGACTTGGCCCAATAGTGTGAAGGAGTCAGAGGTTAAAAGCCGGGAGGAATAATTAAATCAGGGCCCCGGCATTTGCATTGATGCTTTCAGCTTGGGAAAAAGCTTAGTATATAGAAAATAAAACGATTTGCTTGTATTCCTATTCAAAGTTAAAAGAGGCTGATTCTTTATTTATATGCCATTTAAACCAGATCAATAATCATGTATTCATAATCATGAAGAATCAATGATAGGAGATCAGGAATAAACCAATGGGCAATATTTATAATAACCCGCATTTAGAAAAATAGGTATACGGGTCAGATTTTCAGAAAATGTACAATTCAGCTTCATCAATTCTCTCAAATAATACAGTTGAACCTAACCAAACAGATTGTCAGAATCAATGCAATGCCGAATATACTCGATTGTACTTAGTATTGACCAAATTACCAACCAATTGACCAATTACTAACCTACTGTTAGATACTGCAGGGTAATCAGAATTCTTTGCTTGCTAGACAATTAGGACAGTCAATGCAACAACGAATTCATGTACTCAGATATACCCATATTTTAATGGTGCATTTCCTTCAATATCCAATGAAAATGCTTTCCAGATTCAATCATTATTAAATCCATAGGACTTTGTGTCAAATAACTCAAAATTGATGTTCAAAATATACTTCGAAATAAAAGAACATATATGTTCTGTTATTTCGAAGTATATTTTGAACATCAATTTTTTCCAATATCTTTCCAATCAATAGATAGACCCATACACAACTCACTTGATGGCCTTCATCATATTGTACTATACCATACATGTATTCAGATAGACCCATACACAACTCACTTGATGGCCTTCATCATATTGTACTGTATTACATGTATTCAGATAGACCCATACACAACTCACTTGATGGCCTTTATCATATTGTACTATACTACATGTATCCAGATAGACCCATACACAACTCACTTGATAGCCTTCATATTGTACTATACTACATGTATCCAGATAGACCCATACACAACTCACTTGATAGCCTTCACCACATTGTACTATACCATACATGTATTCAGATAGACCCATACACAACTCACTTGATAGCCTTTATCATATTGTACTATACTACATGTATTCAGATAGACCCATACACAACTCACTTGATAGCCTTCATCATATTGTACTATACCATACATGTATTCAGATAGACCCATACACAACTCACTTGATAGCCTTCATCATATTGTACTGTACTACATGTATTCAGATAGACCCATGCACAACTCACTTGATAGCCTTCATCATATTGTACTATACCATACATGTATTCAGGTAGACCCATACACAACTCACTTGATGGCCTTTATCATATTGTACTATACCATACATGTATTCACATATACCCATACACAACTCACTTGATAGCCTTCATCATATTGTACTATACTACATGTATTCAGATAGACCCATACACAACTCACTTGATAGCCTTCATCATATTGTACTATACTACATGTATTCACATATACCCATACACAACTCACTTGATAGCCTTCATCATATTGTACTATACCATACATGTATTCAGATAGACCCATACACAACTCACTTGATAGCCTTCATCATATTGTACTATACCATACATGTATTCAGATGGACCCATACACAACTCACGTGATGGCCTTCATCATATTGTACTGTATTACATGTATTCAGATAGACCCATACACAACTCACTTGATAGCCTTCATCATATTGTATATACCATACATGTATTCAGATAGACCCATACACAACTCACTTGATGGCCTTCATCATATTGTACTGTACTACATGTATTCAGATAGACCCATACACAACTCACTTGATAGCCTTCATCATATTGTACTGTACTACATGTATTCAGATAGACCCATACACAACTCACTTGATGGCCTTCACCACATTGTACTATACTACATGTATTCAGATAGACCCATACACAACTCACTTGATAGCCTTCATCATATTGTACTGTACTACATGTATTCACACATACCCATACACAACTCACTTGATAGCCTTCATCATATTGTACTATACTACATGTATTCAGATAGACCCATACACAACTCACTTGATAGCCTTCATCATATTGTACTATACCATACATGTATTCAGATAGACCCATACACAACTCACTTGATGGCCTTCACCACATTGTACTATACCATACATGTATTCAGATAGACCCATACACAACTCACTTGATAGCCTTCATCATATTGTACTATACCATACATGTATTCAGATAGACCCATACACAACTCACTTGATGGCCTTCATCATATTGTACTATACTACATGTATTCAGATAGACCCATACACAACTCACTTGATAGCCTTCATCATATTGTACTGTACTACATGTATTCAGATAGACCCATACACAACTCACTTGATGGCCTTCATCATATTGTACTATACTACATGTATTCAGATAGACCCATACACAACTCACTTGATAGCCTTCATCATATTGTACTATACCATACATGTATTCAGATAGACCCATACACAACTCACTTGATGGCCTTCATCATATTGTGCTATACCATACATGTATTCAGATAGACCCATACACAACTCACTTGATGGCCTTCATCATATTGTACTATACTACATGTATTCAGATAGACCCATACACAACTCACTTGATAGCCTTCATCATATTGTACTATACCATACATGTATTCAGATAGACCCATACACATCTCACTTGATGGCCTTCACCACATTGTACTATACCATACATGTATTCAGATAGACCCATACACAACTCACTTGATAGCCTTTATCATATTGTACTATACCATACATGTATTCACATATACCCATACACAACTCACTTGATAGCCTTCATCATATTGTACTATACTACATGTATTCAGATAGACCCATACACAACTCACTTGATAGCCTTCATCATATTGTACTATACCATACATGTATTCAGATAGACCCATACACAACTCACTTGATGGCCTTCACCACATTGTACTATACCATACATGTATTCAGATAGACCCATACACAACTCACTTGATAGCCTTCATCATATTGTATATACCATACATGTATTCAGATAGACCCATACACAACTCACTTGATGGCCTTCATCATATTGTACTGTACTACATGTATTCAGATAGACCCATACACAACTCACTTGATAGCCTTCATCATATTGTACTGTACTACATGTATTCAGATAGACCCATACACAACTCACTTGATGGCCTTCATCATATTGTACTGTACTACATGTATTCAGATAGACCCATACACAACTCACTTGATAGCCTTCATCATATTGTACTATACTACATGTATTCAGATAGACCCATACACAACTCACTTGATAGCCTTCATCATATTGTACTATACCATACATGTATTCAGATAGACCCATACACAACTCACTTGATGGCCTTCACCACATTGTACTATACCATACATGTATTCAGATAGACCCATACACAACCCACTTGATAGCCTTCATCATATTGTACTGTACTACATGTATTCAGATAGACCCATACACAACTCACTTGATAGCCTTCATCATATTGTACTATACTACATGTATTCAGATAGACCCATACACAACTCACTTGATAGCCTTCATCATATTGTACTATACCATACATGTATTCAGATAGACCCATACACAACTGACTTGATAGCCTTCATCATATTGTACTATACCATACATGTATTCAGGTAGACCCATACACAACTCACTTGATAGCCTTTATCATATTGTACTATACCATACATGTATTCACATATACCCATACACAACTCACTTGATAGCCTTCATCATATTGTACTATACTACATGTATTCAGATAGACCCATACACAACTCACTTGATAGCCTTCATCATATTGTACTATACCATACATGTATTCAGGTAGACCCATACACAACTCACTTGATGGCCTTTATCATATTGTACTATACCATACATGTATTCACATATACCCATACACAACTCACTTGATAGCCTTCATCATATTGTACTATACTACATGTATTCAGATAGACCCATACACAACTCACTTGATAGCCTTCATCATATTGTACTATACTACATCTATTCACATATACCCATACACAACTCACTTGATAGCCTTCATCATATTGTACTATACCATACATGTATTCAGATAGACCCATACACATCTCACTTGATAGCCTTCATCATATTGTACTATACCATACATGTATTCAGATAGACCCATACACAACTCACTTGATAGCCTTCATCATATTGTACTATACCATACATGTATTCAGATAGACCCATACACAACTCACTTGATGGCCTTCATCATATTGTACTGTATTACATGTATTCAGATAGACCCATACACAACTCACTTGATAGCCTTCATCATATTGTATATACCATACATGTATTCAGATAGACCCATACACAACTCACTTGATGGCCTTCATCATATTGTACTGTACTACATGTATTCAGATAGACCCATACACAACTCACTTGATAGCCTTCATCATATTGTACTGTACTACATGTATTCACATATACCCATACACAACTCACTTGATGGCCTTCACCACATTGTACTATACCATACATGTATTCAGATAGACCCATACACAACTCACTTGATAGCCTTCATCATATTGTACTGTACTACATGTATTCAGATAGACCCATACACAACTCACTTGATAGCCTTCATCATATTGTACTATACCATACATGTATTCAGATAGACCCATACACAACTCACTTGATGGCCTTCACCACATTGTACTATACCATACATGTATTCAGATAGACCCATACACAACTCACTTGATAGCCTGCACCATATTGTACTATACTACATGTATTCAGATAGACCCATACACAACTCACTTGATGGCCTTCATCATATTGTACTGTACTACATGTATTCAGATAGACCCATACACAACTCACTTGATAGCCTTGACAATGTTGAGCTCTTCTACTGTGGTGACTTTAGCCAGATCTCCGCCACCATCCTGGCACAGAGTCCTTGCATCATTCCATGTCTTGCTCACATGCTTGTTCTCAGGGAAGAAGTACTGTGTGTCTCTGGGGCAATACTGAGCTGCCACACCTGAAAATAGTAGAGAAATATATACAATTAATAATAGTCGATGGACATCAAAACCTAATATATACAATTTTATTTAATTATGTTGATGAAAACTACAGGTTTTATATATGACTCACGATTCAGGACAACTGTATATATAGTAGGGTTTGCAATGTAGCATATTTAAGTCCAGTGGGACATAAATGTGATTTTATTGCACAGAAAATTCCGTCTATAGTCAGGGTCCAAGGGTTTATGAAAACATGGGTGCACAGGGGGAGGGGGTGGACCGGTGTATGCACAGGGGGAGGGGGGGGGGCACAGGGGGAGGGGGTGGACCGGGGGATTCACAGGGGGAGGGGGTGCACACCCACCAGAATGATAAGGAGACTCCTTACCTTGTGGAGGGAGGAACAATCCATTTGCTGTCCAACATGCACGGTTGTCAGATTTGTTGATGGCTTCAGTAGAACCTGAAATATACATGATGTATCTTGTATTAGAATTATACTGTGGGATGATTGGCCTTAAACCTGAAGGGCATTACTGGACGAATCGTGGCCCATGCGAAAACCATTTTTGCTGAAAATAAACACAAGCTTACGACTACCACCCCTGCCTCTATAACAGAGAACCTATGTATCTCAAAACTCCATCGAACAGACTTTTCTTCCTTAATAGTCTACTTCACAAATTCTGTTGCCAGTGCGCACCAGTGACTGCAGGATTAACTTCTACCACTGAGCGCATGCCCAGTTCAGCTGACCCACCTAGCTATGACGGCACCCTCCACCCAGGCTCCCAGTAGATGGGCAGAGGTGAGTGTGTGCCTCTGGCCATACTGCCACTGACCCACTGCAGCCTGTACCCCGACGCTTACTTGTTTTTGTTGATACACTGATACAAAAATTGCCATATACTAAAATGACCTGTTATCAGGCATAACTAATTTTAACATATCATCTCCTAATATTGGATAGCAGACAGTATTATACAACAACTATGATTCTAGGATAAAAAGGAGAAAGTTAGAAGCCATGGTTAAGATATAAGGCTTATGTGCCCCTGCTCGCTTGGCTTATAGTTCGGGCCGTTTCCACCGCTCTTGATGGGGCACCGCTGTCAATTTGTGAACTGCCCTATTTGATCTTAGACTCTCTAATTCTTTCACCAATTGAAAAGGAATTGCATCAATAACTACATGTATGACTTTAAAAGAAATCCAAGTCCTGAGTATGCGACAAATATATAAAAAGGCTGCCTGCACTGGGATTTGAACTCACAATGTCCAGATAGGCAGTCTTAGATGCTAACCACTTGACCATAGAGGATTCTAGACTTCATGCATATTATAAATACTGGGCGTAGCCATTGATCCATCACATTTTAGGTTTTGTTTAATCCCCCCATTCTCCTCATGGTGAATGAGGAGAATAGGGAAATATATTTTGAAGGTCCCTGTGTTAGCCACAGGCGATTTAATGATTCAAAGTAATTATAAAAATATATCTTGCATCTGCAATCTATTTCTCTAATATGCGAATGCAGGACTTCCAGGTCTGCAGGCTTCCTGGACTTTTAGAAATGAGTAGAGCTTGGGTGAACAAACAGTTATGATAATTTGAGCTTAAACATAAGTGGGTGAAATGTGAAAGAAGTAGATATAATATGAGTTTATGTAAGTAAATGTGTCCAACGTTTCTTGTATTGTAGTATTCATGGTATTGGTGTGGAAGGGCTGGATCTAAGTAATTTCTAAGGTGGTGAAGAAGTTTGGATGAAGAAGCAGAGCAAAGTGGTCTATTTTTTTAGTTTATACTTGGTGATACAGATCCCCATTTCGTTTTTTTTTCATCTCCCAACTAATTTGCCAAGTATATGTGATATATGCAGAGGTATGAGATATTTCCAATTTAACTATACATGAGGTCTATTGAGACGAGACACATTTACATATGTAAAGTCTACATATCATTATATGGGTCATATTTTCAGAAAATGTGCAATTGGCAGATCAACACATTTAGTAAATTCTGCTAAATTAGGCTGCAATTTGGTCAATAATAGGTAAATTCGAGTATATTTGGCATTGCATTGACTCTAGGAATCTGTTTGGTATTTTGAATTTTATTTCGTCTGAAATTTGGGTTATCTGAGAGGATTAGCGAAGGTGAATTGTACATTTTCTAAAAATCAGACCCATATATGGAATTTGTTAATATAATCGACCCATATAGTAAATTGTTATTTATAAGCTTAAAATGTAATTCATAACACATGACATGAAAATTAAGTTCAAAATACAGTTCAACCTAGCCAAACAGATTGCTAGAATCAATGCAATGCCGAATATTCTTGAATATCTATATATCAAATCGCATCTTGGTAAAATGACTGCCTCTGTTTTGTCCCCAATCGGAAAGGATATTTATGTGAAATAGGAAAAGTCCAAGAGTTTTCTTTTTGGAATATCCTTTTCCTTTTTGGAATATCCTTTTCCTTTTTGGGATATCCTTTTCCTTTTTGGAATATCCTTTTCCTTTTTGGAATATACTTTTCCTTTTTAGCATATCCTTTTCCTTTTTGGAATATACTTTTCCTTTTTAGCATATCTTTTTTCTTTTTGGAAAGTCCTTTTCCTTTTTGGAATATCCACTATCCTATGCTTTTCTCAGTTCTTTTCACCCAAATGTACCATGATGTATTCCTACCCCAACAAGAGTGGGAGGGAGAAGGAGGGTGAGAGGGAGAGGGAGGGTGAGCGGGGGAGGGAGGGTGAGTGGGAGGGGAGAGGGAGGGGGAGTGGGAGGGAGAGGGGGAGAGGGAGAAAGAGAAAGGAAGAGAAGACAACATGGCAGGGAAAAAGACATGTGGGTATGTGTTGCTATAGTGACCAGTCTGGTCAGTGTAATCACTCATGCATGCAGCTGGTGGGGGAGGGCAGTGGTTAGTAGGTGCACCAGTGACTGACTTGGGTGTGTTAGGTAACACTGCTATACTAACACTCACTTGCCTACTCATGTCTCCTTTTGTATGGGTAGAAAAGGACTGTACCAGGGATGACATCGATGGAAAAGATGACCAAATCTTGACATAGGTGTCAGAGCAGCCAGACATGGCTTTTCATGTAGAGGAAATAGGACACACCATAGGAGAAATAGGAAAAAGGTGCAGTGACATACTTTTCTCTCGTGAATATCTAAGGGAAATAGTGGAAAAGGAGGCTGACATGGAAAAATCACCACTGACAAGGAACTTTTTGTTCTGGAAATAGTCAAATCTACCCGGAAATAGGAAGTTAGCAGTTGGAAAAGAATTTGTAATATGTGAAATAGCATGTACCACAGAGGAAAAGTCTGTACGGATGTCACCATTGGTACATATGTCTACTTTGGGACGCAACAGCCTCTACCATCGTATATAATTTCCTGAATAAAGTTTTGTTTTTTAATGTTATTTTATTATCCTCAGAACATATGCAAACATTGAATATGAAAAAATAACTATGTCAAAAAGATTTCGCACCGAAAATTTATATCCCACCGAAACTGGTTATGTAAAATGACTACTACAAATGATTTGGACTTGATAGTGCAAGTAATAACAAGTAACAAGTAATAACAATAAGGCCCAATATTCACAGGGGGAAAACTCTCAATTCTGACGTGCATCAACCTGATATTACCTGCTGTATTATTGCATTAATGATTCATTAACCTGCCAACGTTTGATTTTACGAGTTAAAAATGCAGACCGAAATGTAGATCGCCCTAATGAATTATACAATACCAAATACTCTCATATATACTCATTATTCTTCATCTTTCACTCTAGTTTAGCAGAAATTGAGAGATGTGTAGAAATGGAGATTGTGCATTTTTAGAAAATCTGACCCACAACTAATAATGGACGTACCTTCAATAATTTCACAGATGAATATGATTTTGAGTGCGTTGTACCTAACATCTCCCCAGACACCAGTGCTTGAGACACAGAGATAATGTTCTGTTCCACCATAGTTGTCAGGAGTAAAGGTGGTGATAAGGGAAGCATCCACAGTGCTCCCATCCATCCACACCCAGGTACCTTCTGATGCTGCATCACTGCCACCAATCCAGGCAAATGCAGAAGCAGCACCCCAGCCTTTACTGTACGGAGTAAACAGGTTTTCAGCCTTAACATATATGTGATGTATTAATGAGGCACAAGTCGCAAAATTGATATTTTTCAAAGTGTTTTTTTGTCAACATCTCTTTATTGAAATGTTCTGATTGTTAGGGAGTTTAGCACTTACAGTCATATGAATCCATGTAACAAATTCGTATGGAGTATATTTAGTTACTTTACTGGTAATTACCCATGGATCCAGAAACATTGCAAACCTTTTTTTTTCAAGAATAAAATATGAAACTTAGCATATAGAAACACTTATTAGGTGTCCTAGTGTTCACTATCATTGGAATCAGCTTGATCTTCTCTTTTTAAATATGCCGATATCTCAAAATCTATATTTTGCGACTAATGACTTATTTTCCTAAAACGGATCACATATATATAATTTTTATTCCAGTATTAAAACAGTTACATGGAATGGAGCGGTAAATTCTACAAGGTAGTTTTTCCAAAGTAATACAAACTTAGGATACATTCAATAATTTCAGTAATTACCCAAGCCTCGGTTGTATATAAAAATTCATGTAGTTTTGATTGACACTCTCAAATATACATTCTGGATTATTTACTTATTGTAACATGGAAATCGAGTGGGTTTGTAAACTAATTTGAAAATATAAATAAAATACTTCGGCACTATGATTATGTTGGTAGTAATGTTAATTGTGCACTTAGCAACTCAAGAATGCTTGCACATGTCTGGATAATTATTACTATAGTGGTACAGAACAAAACAAAACATATATAACAAAATAAATATAGTTATACCCACAAAGTATTTACTCCACTGTACTATAGTAAGAACAGCATAGTATCGCGTATGAGGGGGGCTATATTCACCGAGTATGGCCGAAAACAACGAGGCCGTAGGCCAAGTTGTTTTTCGGCCATACAAGGTGAATAAAGGCCCCCAAAGACGCGATACTGTGCTATTCTTGCTTTTATTCCATGATTCTTATATTATTACAACTTAATTTGCATTGATTTCATCAAACTGTGTTGTCCCCCAAGTCTTGAACGGTTGTGACGTCACTGTAAAATACAGCGAGTTTATATTGTACACCTTGTGAGCGCCAAGTATATCGATTATATTGTACGCTCATGGCCAAATCATGGAATAAATTATAGAGTGCTGTAATCTTGCTAACACACAATATATTTATGAACAAATTACTCACACAAACTCTGCCAGTTCCGTGTTCTCATCCACTGATGTGACTTTAGCAAGTGTACCACCAATATTGATACACTCTGTGTTACATTCAGTCCAATACTTGGTGTAGGAGGATGGGTAGTATGTCACTCCGGCCCGTGCTCCTTCACCTTCAATAAAGTAGTTAAAGAAAACAAAGATGTAAAGTATAGTAGCCTCTCATTTGGGTCAGATTTTTCAGAAAATGTACAATTCAACTTCACTAATCTTCTCAAATCGCCCACATTTCAGACGAAAATAAAGTTCACAATACAGTTCAACCTAACCAGACAGATTGCTAGAATCAATGCAATGGCGAATATACTTGAATTTACCTAGTATTGACCAAATTGCAGCCAAATTTTGCAGAATTTACTAAATGTGTACAAACGTCACTGAAATCATTGTACTAATTAAAGGTGCGATTCTACGCTTGTATATGTGCTCTTGGCTCGCTCTTGCTTCGCTAATTCATAATACGCTTTTCATTCGCTCTTTGTCTGCTTTGTCTATTTATTGTCTATTTGTCTATTTTTAGCACAATACAAGCACAGAGCGATTCTACTGATTCGCTTGTTTCCTCATGAAAACAATGTCTGTTCGTCCGCTCAAATTGCTATTGGACCGATAATTAAATAGGCAGAAAGAACGTCTTATAGATGTTTTATTTATCACTTAGAATGTTTATAAAACAAATCAATAAGTCAAATCATTTCACAAGTAGTCAAGTACAATAAAGATACATAGTCATTTCGCAATTTAATTTTAACCTTGACATGGGCTCACGGGTATATATTCATTGCTGAATTCCAAGGTTTTCTGTCCACTGCTGTGTCTAACTACTGACTCACACTGGTTCTAGTTTAACTAACTCTAGTGCTATGATGGTGCGCTCAAATCAAACACAACATATTAGCGCAACGTCCAAAGGAAGCACCACCAATTCCGTTAGACCGCTCTGGTTTCGCTGTCTTTGCTTGTTAGGCGCTCAGGACAAATAAAAGAGCAGATCAAGAGCGGACCAAAACAGCACTTCAGTGAAATCGCACCTTTAGTGGCTTTTGACACTAGTCACATCAAAGCTGTACTCTCAGATAACAGATAACGTCTGTAAAAAACAAAACAGTTTCTTCCACTCTTTTCCAACCCAAAAAGTCATTTGACCGAAATTTTGAAAGATTCTGTCTGGTTCTTGTTCCTACTGGGTTTTTAAAACGTCCTTGTTTGTATTTGCATTGAGCAAATTGATGCTGAGGAAACCCTGATAACTGACCTAAAAGAAAGAGAATTGCAATACACAGAAAAAAACATGTTATTTGCTTTCTTTTAGTTATAGCATACTTCTGTGTACGGTACAGAAGGGAAGACGTAATAAAAGAAGGCCTTTGATAGGTCAGATTTTCAGAAAATGTACAATTGAACTTCACCAATCCTCTCAAATAACCTAAATTTAAGACGTAAATCAGGTTCAAAATACAGTTCAACATAACCAGACACATTTTTTGAATGAATACAATACAGAATACACTCAGATATACCTAGTATTTATCATTTTTCACTCTAATTTAGCAGAATTTGTTAGATCTGTAGAACTGTAGATTCTGCATTATCTGAAAATCTGACCCAGACAATGAACGTGCCCATATATGATGAATGTACCAACCTTGTATATAAAGACGACTGAAGATCAAAAAACGTATGATCCAAATACAAAACATTCCGCCTCTTTTCAACTGACACTCAATGCCTTTACAGCCCAAGCACTCTTCGGCTATAACTATGCGTCCTCACACCTCTGACAAATTATGTTGATGGGCGACAATAGGGGATTTGCATGTCTGCCATCTTGAACCTCTATTCGCATGAAATTATGGGAATTGTTTGCCAGCGTCAAAGTAATAGAAAATATGTTGAGCATGGAATATTTAACAATCATGTGGTTTTTTTTGACGTATTTCATTAAAACAAGACTTCATCTTTCCCATCATGCATTGGGTTTTTATAGAGCAGTTTACACAAGCTATGATGTTGGTAAAATTATCCTTGCATTTTGCGATAAAAATTGTGCTCACTATTTTGTATGTCTGAATCCATCCTTACATGCACTGTACTAGACATTCGCAGTGAGACATGCAACCCCCTATTGTAATATCAACCTTCATTTGGCAACCCATAAAGGCCCAGTGTAAATGATGAATAATCTATTTATATTGATCAAGCCTCTATAATTTATCCTGTCAAACATTGTTGGCTATACGTTCATTAACACGCAGAGAATGGGTGTTATTTTAATAATTTAAATCTTTATTAATAAAATGTGATGTGTTACGGAAAATGAGTCACAAGTCGCAAAAATGAATTTTGAAATATCATCATATTAAAAAAGATGAAATCAAGCCGATTCTAATGATGGTAAACATTATAGGACATCCAATAAGCATTCCTATATTTTCTTATATACATGAAAATAAAGTTTGTGATAATTGTTATGGTCAATTACTAGTAATAAAAGTTATAAAGGTGGATATGAAAGTATAAACTGCAGCTGAGAGATAGAAATGTAAACGTATTGATATAGGCTTGGGTTATTATAACCATATATAAGCCATGGATAAGGCATCAAACATCAAATATGCCCATTAGGATGACCTTACAAATTCGTAGACATATTTATTTCTCTGTCCTGAAATGTGGTGCATGTATTCAGGCCAAGAGAACCGTTAAGCATACCACAAAAGTATTTTGGAAAAATAGCAATTCTGTGACTTGTGACTCATTTTCTTACAACACATCACAATTATGTTGAAGAGCAGTGAAATGTTGGATAAATGGGTCAAGTTTTCAGAAAATGTACAATTCACCTTCACCAATCCTGTCAAGTAACCCAAATTTCGGACAAAAATAAAGTTTAAAACAAAGTCCAATCTAACCAAACAGATTGCTAGAATCAATACAATGCCAAATATACACGAATGGGCCTAGTATTGACCAAATTGCAGCCTAATTTAGCAGAATTTACTAAATGTGTACAGCTGCCAATTGTACATTTTCTGAAAATCTCACCCAAATAGAGTTTCATCTTCCTCCCGATGCTGCAGTATTCTTGGTGACGACATTCCCTTCTGCACATAGGTGTTCAGTACATATTGGGTGAATTTTATATCAAGAAATAACTGAATTAATGATGTTTATTGATTCATTTCTGGAGCAATTACCACAGTGGCATTGTATTGGTGCAAGGGAGGTTGACAGAAATAGCTATTTGATCGTTCTGCTCAATAAGTCAATATGTGAAGTGCATGGTGTGAACTGAGAGGGCACCACACTTTGACTTCCTTTATCAGCTCCGTATTGGTTACTATTTGCATTGTTACTTATTTATGTGGGTGAGAGTTGCCTGTGCTTCCGACAGCAGCAGCAACCACCTAGCAGCAACAACCTAGCAGCAACAACGCGAGATTTGCCTCGGAATGGTATCCCGAGATTGTTGGAATTAAATGACGTCAGTGTCACCAACAACAAACACACTATCTACTGTGTAATAGCACATTGTATTATGAATGCTATTTTATATATTCATTCATTGTTTCATTAACATATAATTTGTGATACCATCTTGCATATAATGACTAAAATCGATCTCAAACAAAAATAATGATGGCTGTAATACCATGGGCCACCTTTGAGGCGTTGACTCACTAGTGGTTTAATTGTTCCCTTCATGACTATATAATAACGTGGTCGAGCACAGCTTGAAAACCTCCCAATAGAAAGGGAGAGGACCAGCTGATGGAATCAACAGATTAATAAAGGTTTAACAAACAAACCACTCGTACATAGAGTATAATTATTTAGCTAGTTTACTAGTAATTTTCCCCCAGAAATATTGCAAACTTATTTTTAAAAAAAATTAAATATAGAAATACATTTCAGGTTTCTTAAATATGCTATAATAAATATATTCTATAATAATAAAAAGGAGACTACATGGTCAACTTTAGAGGTATCCCAACTTATTTTTGATTGGGGTAAGATATGATTTTCTTGTGTTTTTTGTGGGATATGACCTCAAATAAAAGTGGAGCAAATCTAAACTAATTTGGACTGGACATCATTTTTTTTTTTTTTTTTTTACATTTTATGGAATAATAAAAATTCTCATAGACTTCCATAGTAAACCGTTTTTTTTCAAGTGACTACCAAACAAACTAACGGGGTAGCATGTCTTTTTTTCATTTGTTTCGTCTGTAGTAGGGAACAATCTCTGAACGTTTTATGGCAATTGGACTGGTAGGGTTTTTTCATTGAACTGTCCTGTATTCCTTTAAGATCGTTGAAATCCCCTTTATTTCATCTTTTCAAATACGAATCGATGTAATGGTATCTCAACATCCTTTTATTTACTTGTGACTCATTTTCCTATAACACATCACATTCAATGAAAGTGTTGACTGTCACGAATAATTTTCCAGGCAATAAACGTAAACTTCACTAATTAAAAAAGACAATCCATGAAGATTTACACTGAAGCCCAAGCCCAATTCGAACAAACAAAGAATAACACTAGTTTTTTTGGTTACCGTTTATACTTTTCATAATCAAAAATAGTCAAGTAATTGTTAAAAACATTTAATTGTAGTTGTTGGGGCTCCACTAAAAGTGAACGGAATAACAGGCAAGGAACCTAAGCGTCAAAAAAGGCAGAAAGTCATTTGTAATTAAGTTTATTTATTGATTGCTCATCAATATAACATCAAAAATGTCATAACGAAATGTACTCATTGTAGTATCATCATTACCATAACGAAATCATTTTAGTAATAATAATAATGACACGGAAGGCATTTGTTTAACGATGCAGGCATGTATTCACTCGGTTCAAAATAAATCATAGCCAACAATGACAGGGCTAGGTGATTATGCAACAGGATTATAGGATGACATGAGATGAGAATATTTTCGCGAATATCGCAAACCTGTAGACAAACAAAGGTTTATTGGTCGACACGAACTGGCTTACGAAGGTCACGAACATATTTTGATAATTCATTTTATGACGACATCCACAAAGAGTGCATATGGACAGAATGGGTGTAGGGCACGTTGTTGCGGTAGGCCGGTTTATTTCCAATATCTCTTTTCTGAAATATAATAATAGTTATATATTATGTGTGGAAAGTTTGGAAAAGGGAGGTCTATGTCCTTCTGGAATTTAATCAAGGTATTCCTGGGCATACCTTCACTACACTCTGTTTGAAACATACTCAGAGTAAACATCAAAGCGGCCCAATGTTAAGCCTATGCGGTGCCGCTCTGAGTAGAACTCAAATAGAGTGTAGTTTTACATGTTTATATGTAGTCATTAGTCAAAATGTATGTATTTTACCTTACCAAGGGGTTAGATATAGCTGTCCTTTTTCAGAATAGATCAACTTTTCTAGACATTTCTTTGCCTTTCGTTTTTGATTAACAAAATAATAACCAGTCCAATATAATGATAGATAAGTGGGTCAGATGGTCAGGAAATGAACAATTTTCTGCTCTACACATTTCGTAAACCTTACTAAATCAAGTAGAAAAATGTTAAACCTATAGTGCATCCCCTATCGTAAAATTAGGAACTTTGCTCATTACTCATTTTTTAAAAAGAATCCTTGAAAATTAAAATGTTTTCTTTTTTCATAAGACTTAAGATAGATACTAGAAGCCAGAATCTTGTCTAAGTTCCAAGTGATTATGATTTTGTATCATTAAATTCAAATTTGGAATATCTTCCTCCAAATGGTCATATTTTTATTGTGCCATAGGCATTTTCTTGGTATTTTTTTCAAGAATAAAGCACAATCATACCTGCATATACGTTCAACTTTAATTAAAAGAAGATAATTAATCAAAATTTTAATATAGATTGACTCCACATATTGTATTTCTAAATAAAGAATCAAAGAAAAGAAGATTTATTTCCACAATTAGATAGAAAATGCAGTTCCTTTCATTCATAGCTTTTGACCATACATATTGAAATCGTTCAAGAGTTTTATCACATTGTGATGTATGCTTAAAGTGGGCCTAACTTTACCCTAAAATGTGTACTCCTGTTCAAAGAAATGTAAACTATTTTGTGATACAGAAAATATAGTTGGTGACATAAGACAGCAAAGGCTTATCCCCTTAAGGGAGCCAGTGAACAATGGTGTTTGAGTGAAGAATATGGGCCTCTGTGTGATTCTAAAAAGTCTCATGTTGATCCTTACAATCCCAGATTTCGCCTAAACTGCCATTTTCAGTGAAAATTGGTCAAATTTGGGACATTTCAGCTTTAAATTCTTCACCCTGCCATTTCCACCATTATGATAGTACACATGCAGTTGACATATGTGTCAAAAATTGGCAAATTTAATTCTGTATGTGCAACATGGCCCTCAATGCTGCAGAACCATTTACCTAAGAGAAATTGGCATGGAAAGAGTTGAAAGTCAGGATTTTCATGACATTTCAGATGTGGTTACCATGGAAACAGCTGTTAATATGAAAAAGAATTCTTGCAATTGTGCATGTGACAGTTTCAAATATAGATAGCCCTGAATCTTTTCTTTTATTTGACGTATCACATATTATTGTATAATAAAAACTCATAAAGTTATAATTGGTCATATGAAATAAGTCAAGGCAACTTTAAGTTTTAGTCCCTAACTTGGCGTGCACCACTATAGGTAAATCGGAGTTGGATATATATGTGAGGTGTTCCAGAAGAATGAGTCATAAGTCGCGAAATAGATAGTTCTTAAAGACTTAGAATGTCATTTTGTAGTATTTAGTGCTTTACGTCGCATGAATAGATGTACCAAATTTCAAGACTAAGTATTCAATATATCCATGCATTTTAAGGTCATCTTACGGGTTACATTTAGCTATGGTACTTTTCAAGTCTTTATTCAGCCAGAAATAGTTTGCAATTTTTTCAAAGGGCAGGTAATACGGCAGGTAAATTGAGATAGACGGGCAAAGCAGCCCTTAAATAATGGCTAATTAGCATAAACCTAATTTGCCGTACAGGTCTGTGATTGGCAGGTACAGGCTAGCCAATGGGGTGCCCGAACCTGGCCATTAGGTCTGGGGCGGCCACAGATGCAGCATGTAAGCCATAGTGTTATGAAATATTGAGAATTTGGTGTGCTATCAGGCCTAAGGGTATGTCATGTGTCACAGGAAAATGAGTCACACGTCGCAAACGTTGGGTTTTGAGATACCATCATATTTGAAAAATGAGATTAAGCTGATTCCAATGATGGTAAAAAATGTGGACATCCAATAAGTATTTCTTAATGGTCGATCAGTAGTTAAATTTAGGATAACCTCAGAGAAGCATAGATATATTCCAGTCTTTAAATCTTGCACATCTCTTATATTAATGCTATTAGATAGCAGTGCTAAGGACAACAAACATGAAAACATTTTAAGCAAAGGTTCTTAAGCAAAAACATTTGTAGAATATCATCTTTTGTGAATTATGACTCTTTCCTGTAACACATCACATATTATTATGTGGTATAACGCTAAACATGAATGGTATAGGTATTGCCTCCATGAATGGCAAGTATACTTACCTAGTAAGGTTAGCAAGTCTCTGAGGGGACCGTAGGCTGATCCACGCTCTACATGGAATAGAAACAACATTATTGCACGTTTGTTTCTCATACAGTACAGGAGAGATTCAACATTACATTTATATCATGTTAATGCACTGCCATCCTGAATAAAAAATTGAATTTTAAAAAATAAAAGAGCAGAAATGACACAAATTTTGACTGCTCTTGTCAATCTCTCACTTGAACCTGAACCGGTGCTCTCAGATAATGTCAGTCAAAAAATGAACATTTTTTTCATTTTTACTCCGTTCATTTCCAATAACTCATCTAAAAGTCGCTTGACCTGTGATGGCTTCACATTTTATCACTCACCGGTGCCATATTCCCTCGGCCGATTTGGCTTCAAGTTCTTGTATTTATGCTAGGATTTGAAATGAAATAATAGGATTCATCGGGAGACCCAAATCAGGGGCCCAATCGGCTGTGTGTGGGTAGGGTTTTAGAATGTGTTGTCTAAAGAATATCCAAAGCAAACTTACCAGCGATAGATACTTTCTTGCTTCTGATGGGAGCGTAGGCTGAACCACGCTCTGCATGGAATATAAACAATAATTTAACATTTGTTTCTATCTGATAATTATTTGAATTAATACAGGACACCCAAAGTAATGTCTTAATTCCATAAATGTCTCTAAAAGGTTAAAAATAATAACTTACCAGCAATGGATACTTTCTTGCTTCTGATGGGACCGTAGGCTGAACCACGCTCTGCATGAAATAAACATTCAATAATTGTATGTGTGGTTCTATCTGATATAATACCAATTAATACACAAGATCAAGAGTAATACTTAGATTGGCTAATGGTATTGATTACATATTGTCTCAAAAAAGTTAAAAATATCTTACCAGCGATGGAGAGTTTCCTGCTTCTGATGGGACCATAAGCTGAACCACGCTCTAGAATATATAAAAGAGATTTTAGGTTTTGTTTCTGATAAAGTACAGAATCATCATTTCAGCCATCATCTTATATTACTGCTGTAGCCATCCAACTCCCCATATTGATGCTAAGGGATTTTCAGAAATCCAAAAAATAATTGTATAGCCCTGCTCTGACCAATTATTTGATTTGATAATATTTATCTAAAACATTGGGTACATCGTTTGGAATTGAGACATGTTCCCATTAGTATCCCGGCCTTAGCATTTAATTTTATCTTTCATTGACATTTGACATTTGATTGGAGTAAAAATAAAAGATCATTATAATTTACAATAATACCAACTATGAATGAATACGACATGAATTTTCTGCTTTCATATATACGTATATCTTGTGTTATTCCTAATAGTTTTCTCCGAATCATATTTAATATTGGGGCATCACTATAGTTACTATGCTAGAACATGAATTTTTACAATTTCAAAAATCTTCAGATTGTTTCATACATCATGAATTCTGGGTCTTAATTGGTATGCTAATAAAATTGACTATCATTATGAAAATATTTGTGTATAGATTATGAACAGCTTGAATTATTCTTGGTACGCCAACCCTAGTGTGTTCAGGACTACAATAAATGACATGATATTGTCTTAGAAAAGCCTACAAGAAATTTACCTGCAATGTTGATAGAACCATAGGCTGATCCACGCTCTGGATGGAATAAAATTTAATAATTGTATTTAATAATTGTATGTCTGGTTCTATATGATTATCATTTAATTAATGCATAAGAGCACGAGTAATACTTAGATTGGCTAATGGTATTGATTACATATTGTCTCAAAAATGTTAAAATAACCTACCAGCGATGGAGAGTTTCCTATTTCGGATGGGACCGTAGGCTGAACCGCGCTCTGCATGGAATAAAACAATAATCATGCATGTATGTTTCATCTGATAATTGTTTAAAGCTGCATTGAAAATTAATTTTCAGCTTTTATGACTAAGACAGTCTTACTCAAATGTACTCCTATTATGACTTAAAGAAATGCATGTATCTATTTTCTTCTGCTCTCATAAGTATATTTATACAAGAACTTGAAGTGAAATCGCTGAGAGAAAAATGCCAATGGTGAGTGATGATAAGTTATGTCATCATAGACAAGGATTTGGGTGGGTCCTCCAAATACAAACACAAACGTGTCAGGAGGCCGGAAGCAAAAACAACCAGACAGAATACTCCCAACTTTGGGTCAAATGACATTTAGATGGATAGGAAAAGAATGGAAAAAAATGTAGAAAATCTTATGTTTTTATCAACGTTAGCTGAGAGTGCAGCTTTAATGATATACAGAAGAGAAAAATAAAGAGACCAAACTTGGGTTTGTTGTAGAAATAAGAAGAAAATACATAGATTTAGGAAAAAATGTTATAGGGCAGTCCTGACCATGTTTACTATAAGCATAGCATGGAGACAATTGTCACCAAAAATGCTAAATAAAAATACACACCTGCGATGATGAGAGGACCATACGCTGAACCACGTTCTAGAAGGAATAAGATAAAATAGAAATAAAACTATTGTTTCCATCAAATAGTTATTTGATCAAATACATCAGTGCAGGAATTACAAATGATTGGAGGTGTCCTTGAAATCTCTCAATCATCGGTTCAGCCATACAATATAAATACTTGTAGTCACCACTCCAGAATATATTCAAGTAATTATAGACATAATTTTGTAGAGCTGCCCTGACCAACTACTCTTGTAAAAACAACCCACGTTCTTTTCAGAGGAATAAACTTGAATATTAAAGCTGCACTCTCAGCTAACGTCAGTCAAAAACAAAATATTTTCTATTTCTTGTTCCATTCTTTTCCAAAATTTTGGAGGATTTTGTCGAGTAATTGTTTCCAAAACGTCCTTGGATGACCTGCCCAAATCCTTTCATGTGATGACTTCACTTATTATTGCTTATTATCGCTTAATACGGCAGTTCGCTATCAGTGATTAGACTTCAAATTCTTGTAAATTCATAACTTCAGTCCTATGAGTAAAATTATGAATGAATTTGGTAAGATTTGTTTTATCATAATAGCTTAGAGGGCAGATTTTATATTGTCTCAAAAATGTTAAAATAACCTACCAGCGATGGAGAGTTTTCTGTTCCTGATTGGACCATAAGCTGAACCACGGTCTACATAGAAACAAACAATAATTCTATCTAATACTTCTTTAAATAAGACAGACAGAAATGACACTAAGAAAAATTCTACCTTCCCCTCCTCCCTAATTATGCACAGTCCCTAAGCTTGGATGTGTGTAAGAAATTCTCTCAAGAAATATTTTTAAACAGCTGCCCTGACAATATCTATGCAATCGCACCATCCATGGCTCGGGTACATGGATATAATGACCCCAAAACTAACCCATTTTCCCATTAAATAATATATTTGTATTCGAAATAAATATAACACAAGGTAGAACTGACAATTCTGCCCCTAGGTCCAAATTGGGCCAATGGCCTTGTTTTTTTTCCTTTTCTGAGGCTTTACCATGTGGCCTTCTGACCTACAAGTGTTGCTCTGAAAAACTCATTATCATACCAACCCAAGTGTCATGGCTACAAGACTTGAATATCAAGTGTGTTCTCTTCGAACAAATAAACTAAGGCCAAAACAAAATAGGGTGTGTTTCCTATTTATATGGCTGACAACTAGGTAGGGGGGGTAACTTTTTGTTTTTAAATTTTTTTAGGAAACCACCTCCCAAGGAACAGAAAAAAATGTCTATTTTATAGCAATAGTTGTTTTAAACATGGGAAATGTGCTTTTTGACAGTTCTGGGTTAGGAAAACCTGTCCTCCAGCTTCTATTAGCTTTTTTGTCAAAAAATCCAAAAAAAAGTAAGGCATGGTAAAGACCAATCAGGTATGGTTAAACAATTCTTAGGTTTTTCTAGGTGTGTGTGTGTGAGGGGGGGGGGGGGTAGGGGGTAAATCAGAAACACACCTATTTCATATTTTTTGGCCTAAGCAAACTTACCAGCGATGGACAGCTTCTTGCTTTGGATTGGACCATAGGCAGAACCACGCTCTATGTAGAATAAGGAATGAAGAGAACATCTTTGATTACTTCTGATATATATTTGATGTGTTTCCAGAAAATGCACAAGAAATAAAAAGTAAAGAAAAATATAACTTTTCCTGACCAACTTGTATTGTCATACCATCGAAAATTCGTTTATGGTTGCTAGACTTGAATATCAAGTATTTTCTCTAAGAATAAGCTAAAAAATGAATCACCTGCAATGGAGAGTTTCCTGTTTCTGATGGGACCATAGGCTGAACCACGCTCTGCATTTTATATTAGACAATCATATATGTTATTATTATCTGATGAATAGTTAATTAAATGAAATGGGAGTCATTACCTTGGCAATGTTGATGAATGTACACTGTGCATGTATACAGTGCATCATGGGATGGATTAAATTCAAATCTAACACACAAATATTTAGCAACATTTTTATTGAAAGTGGCTAGGATCTTTTCATCAATATCATAGCTTATGTAAATTATCTATGAAATCCAAATGCATGATGGGAAAGATGTTTTTTATCGCAACATGTTAAATGCTTAAGGTCCCTGTTAAATAGCTTTAAATATTCCTCACTAAACATATGTTTTCTATAGCTTTTACACAAGACATAATTCTATAGAAATGGTGGCCACCTTCATGACCGAATGTGTGGGATCTGCCTTCTTTGATTAAAAGATAAAAGAATTCGGCAAAAATGTACTGTTTACCAGCTGGAATATTTTTGCCTGTATGAATAAACTGAACAAAATAACTAACCTGCTATCGAAAGTTTCCTGCTTCTAATGGGACCATAGGCTGAACCTCGCTCTGTATGGAAAATAAAAGTTTATTAAATGTTATTTTGTAAAAGATCATTAAATGTTATTTTGGGGGTAAAGTACAAACTAGCTAGCAAAGCTGGCTTGTTATTCACACAGACAAAAAAACCTGAAACAACTTACCTGCGATATTGAGAGCGCCATATGCAGAACCGCGTTCTAGGAAGTATAGAATATAATTAGATGCCTAATAGCATGAATGTTTCCACCTGCCATCTTTATACCAATGACACCAAGTTTGACCAATAAGCGTTCTGGCAAAGACACTGAAATTGCCGGCGATGTACAACTATAAAGATATATATTATATCGGTAGCTGCATCATCTTTGCATCGACAACTAGAATAAGTTTGGCAACTATAGAACTCTTTTTCATGCTTTTATATATGATCACATACAAAATAATAACATATATGACTATTGTTTAATCTCATTGAGTAGGCATCACTCATGCATCGCTATTGTCATTACATCCATTGACAATGCACCAATGCAAAATCACATCAACAGGAAATATCAAACATGTTTGATGTTCATCGCTATCCTTGCCAATACAATTTTTACAGCTCCCACTCATCACTTGTCATCATTTGCTGTTGCTGAAGACATAGCGATGACAAGCCGATGTAAAGACAATGCAATGAATTTGACAAAATTCTCATTGACTAACTCATCGCCTATGCATCGCCATTGATTTTGTCAACAGTGGCCGGAGCACTTTAAGCAGTGCAGTCACTGTCAACAAAACCAAGTCGATGCAAAGACTATGTAAAATTTTGCTGGCGATGCATGTGGATATATAGAGAGGGCCAGCTATGCTGATGTAATTTTCTCATGGCCCAGGCATCGCCAGTCATCGCTAGTCATCGCTTGCTGTGCCGATGTTGAGAGATGACAAGTCATTGACAAGTTGATGAAGGTGTAGTCAATAAGAATTTCACAAAAATCATATTGACTAGCTGATCATCAATGCATCGCCAAGGATTTTGTCCACAGTGGCCAAACCGCTTTACTCCTGAAATCTCTCCATCAGCAATTTGTAACATGTTCAAGAATTAAAGAATATATATTTTGGGGCAATATATAAAGTTCAATTTTTCCTTAAAGACCATTTTGTTTCTCTTTCAAATAAATAATATAGTTATATAAAAGATATAAAAGATGGCTTGCATTGAACCCATAACCGCTGTATGACCTCTGGATTAGTTCTAAGTCTGACACTTTTTAAGTTTAATCTTGTCATATACCTCAAGTGGTTCAGGACACCTAGACTTGAATACGGGTCACATCGTCAGGTAATATACAATCAGCAACTCTACACATTTAGCAAATTCAGATAAATAAGCTGGAACTTATCAATGCTAGGTACATTAAGTATTTGGTATTTCCTTGATTAGAATAATCTGTTTGCATATGGTCAACACTATTTGAGACTCAGTTTTGTCTTAAAATCTGGATTATTTGAGAAGGTTGGTGAAGGTGAATTGTACTTTTTCTAACAGTTTGACCCATATAGTTTTGACTGCAGTAAAATTTTGAAAAGTTGCTTAACCTGTATACAAATATTACAGATGAAATAATTTAGCAACAAAATTGGCTGCTTAACACTGGAGTTTAGTCCTAAAATAAATTCTTAATAAAGTAACTTACCAGCTATGGAGAGTTTTCTGTTTCTGATAGGACCATAAGCTGAACCACGCTCTGCATAGAATATAACAATAATCACATGTGTGTTTGATATGATAATTGTTTGATGAAATACAGAAGAGAAAAATAGAGACCAAACTTGGGTCTGTTGTAGAAATAAGAAAAAAATACATAGATTTAGGAAATAATGTTATAGGGCAGTCCTGACCATGTTTACTATAAGCATAGCATGGAGACAATTGTCACCAAAAATGCTAAATAAAAATACACACCTGCGATGTTGAGAGGACCATACGCTGAACCACGTTCTAGATGGAATAAGATAAAATTAAATTATTACATCCATGTTTGTTTCCATCTGATAATTATTTATACATTTTCTAAAGACTTGATCCACATGTCCCTAAAACAGTTTTTAACTAACTATTACCCTCTCCTAATGTGAGCTATTAGGTCTAATCATTTTTCAACACTGACAAATGAGAATGAACATCACAAATATAAAGCAACTCTGCCTTCAACAGAATCCATCCCAGCAAGAACTGTAACAGACATGCCCAGTGACACAAGCAAATCTCCTATTCCATTTTACTTATTGACTTCAAGAAAAGCTAAAATAACTTACCAGCGATGGAGAGTTTTCTGTTTGTAATTGGACCATAGGCTGAGCCACGCTCTGCATGGAATATAAACAATAATTGACCAGTTAGATGAGGCCACACAGCCGAAACCTATAATAAACTAGAAAAGTAGAACTAAAATCTTCTTTTCACTAACTCCACCGCTCTAACCCCAACCCCCCTCCACTACTTCTACATCCCCCTCCCCCCCCCCCTCCAACCAGTTTGTGATATGTTCAATTTAATGTGATATGTTCAATTCAATTCAACTGTATTAATTACATACATGTCTCAAAAAAAGTTTAAAATAACTTACCAGCGATGGAGAGTTTCCTGCTTCTGATGGGACCGTAGGCTGAACCACGCTCTAAAAGTAAATATAAACAGTTCCTTTATTTTTGTATTTTTGTAAGCCGTAAAAGAGATGGTAAAGCATCATCTTAGTAACATATTATTCCTGTTGCCCCCTATTAGTTGAAATAGTCTGTTGGAAAACTCATTTCATAACGACCAAAAATGTTTCAGGAGAAAATAAAAACAAACAAAAATTTTTAAAAATACAAATAAATTAAAGAATATGTAAAACAAATATTAGGGGGCCTAGTCTACAATGCTAAGATAACTCACCAGCGATGGACAGTTTTCTGTTTCTGATGCGACCATAGGCTGAACCGCGCTCTGCATGGAATGTAAATTTGAATAATGTTTCCACATGACAAATCTTTGAAAAATACAGAAGGGAAAAGTGCCACGAAGCTTGACTATGATTACAAAATTACGAAAATTTAAGAAATGAATACATACAGCTGTTCTATAACCAATTACTTGTGTCATACAAGCTATTCAATTGTTTATGTATCTTATCACTATGTGATGTGTTCAAGGAAAATGAGTCACAAGTCACAAAATATTTTTAAAGCGGTTTATTCATAAGATTTATTTGTTGGGATGTTTTTCATTGTTGTGGAATGTACCAAATCTCAAAAAAGCTGTATTAAATATATCCTTTTGTTTCGAAGGTCATCCTATGGAGTATATTTAGTTATTTTACTGGTAATTAACCACCCAGAAATATTGCAAATTTATTTTTCAATAATAAGAATATCAAACTTCAAATATTTAATAGCTGTCCTAATCCTGTTTACTATCATAAGAATCGGCTTGACCTCAGCTTTTCAAATATGATGGATCTCAAAATCCATTGTTTGCGACTTGCGACTCGATTTGTCTCTGACACATCACATATTTCTAGTGAAAATGAACGTCCAAGATGACTCGAATACCTGCAATTGAGGGTTTGCATAACTGCCATTTTGAATCTTGATTCACATGGAATTATTGGACTGATGGTACAGTGTAAAATCTATAGAACACATGTCAAGAAATACCTTCTATGCATGTAAAGTAGTTTCAGTGGTATGAAAAGAGGCCAGGTGCTATGGCAACAAAAATGAATACTATAATGTCAATATCCATGTATCATACACGTTTCCATGACACACATCTCTATCTTTCCCATCAAGCATTTGGTTTTCATAGATCATTTATAAAAGCTATGATATTGTGGAAAACAGTGTTGTAATTTTGTTTTCCACAATATCATAGCTTTTATAAATGATCTAAAAAATGTGGCCAAATATTTGTATGTCGAATTTCATCAGAATCCATCCAAGTATGCACTGTAACATGCATGCGCATTGGCACATGCAATAGGGTTTAACAACAAATTAGACAAATTGCAACAGAAGATTTTGTAGACTTTTAGTATAATTGATAAGGGGTACTAATACTACCCAAAACGGTTGAAAAACCTTATGTTGCAGTTTGGCCTAGGTTAGGTCATTTCTTTGCTTTGATCTACTGGACTAGAAGTACATGAATAATTATCAGGTATTGTCTCCCAAGATTTTTATTCAGACACAAAGGAATCTATCAGAATAAAGCATCAGCATACAGAATAAAGTCACATTTAATTTCCTTCGAAAAGTTCAAAATATCATGACAGGCTTTATTTGCCTGCGTGTGTTTCGGATTGATATAGCTGAAAACTAGGTTTGGGGAATGTAGGCACTAAAATAAATTTCTTTTCAGCACTTTCGTTGAAGAAATACCTTCTATGCATGTAAAGTAGTTTCAGTGGTATGAAAAGAGGCCAGGTGCTATGGCAACAAAAATGAGGTTTTTTTTTCTCGATTTAACTTAACGAAAAAACTTAAGCGACCTGAAGTTTTTTTGACCATGTCTATTACTTTTTGGCGATTTTCGCCCCCAAAAGCTAATTATATAAAGCAAACAAAAAACACTGAAAATGTCCATTTCTCATGATTAAACAACTATTTTTACAAAGTAGACATTTACCTGCAATGTTGATGGGACCATAGGCTGAACCACGCTCTGGATGGAATAAAATCAATAATTAAAAAAAAAAAAAAGAAATGAAAAAACTAATGATTGTATGTTGGTTTTTCTATAGATCAGATAATTTAACGAAAGGGGGATCGAATGCTTTACCAGCCCCTAATTATAGGTTGATGAGTGTAACTAAAGTAAAGTTTATACATACTGAGGTAGAATGAAGTATGATAACTATAATCAATGATAACTAATAACATATATTGAAAAACCTACCTGCTATAGAGAGTTTCTTCTCGTTCTTCATTTTATCCTTCATTTTACGATCTGTATTTTGTAATGCAGGAGAAGATAAATGCATTATTTATGATAAAGGAAATTCCTTCTACATTATAATATGTAGTTCTATCCCCTAATTCATTTCAAACTACACTTTTTACTTTATCATTTGAATAATATTGTATTATATATAATCAAATTCATGTAAGAATGTAATTCTTCATGATACCAAATATAGATATCAATTAAACATATACAAATATAACTCAATTTTAATAATCAAATACCATCAATCATTAAATAAGATGTGTTCTCCCTCAATGTGTTGCCTTTTCTCATTTCTACATGCATATTAATTATCGTCAAAACCTCACACTTACCGAATTTCTCCTCCAACTTCTCCACAACTGAAAATAAATTGCATTGTAAATGAGTAAAGTTTTTACCTTACCAGATACATCTCAAGTATTTTAGTTTAGACAATAATTGCTTCATTTATGTGTGATGTGTTACAGATAAACCATTGTATACATGAAAAAAATGTTTTTGATATTTCTTGATGGTCAATCACTAGTAAAGTAGTTAAATGTACTGCCCAGGATGACCTCGGAAACGCTGACATAAATTAGCACACACAGTCTCGGAATTGAGTAAATGGATCGCTATCACTAAGAACACTAAACTGTCAAAGAATTAAAACGTTCCTACAAAGAATTAATTCTTGTGATAGAGACATGTGTTTCACTGTATTGTTTGACTTGCTGTATAAACATCCTAAATAAAAAATAAGAATTTGGAAAATACCCTTTTTTCCCTACTTGTGACTACATTTGTCTGTGACACCACATTTGTCAATCATCAACCAATATATATCAATCAGTTCAATAATTGTTTGCATAAAACTTGTAAGTTATAAAATGTGGGGAAAGATGACCTTACCTATAGCCAGCACTTCATCCATAGCATCATCTTCCTCCTCCTCCTCCGATGACTCACTTTCGAAATTTTCTACCTCTTCTATTATTTTAGACAGAAAATATTTGAGTTATTTTCAGGTCAATATGTTTATGTTAATAAGGTTCTCAGTTGGTTCTGGTAAAAACGATGACTTCACTTATTATCGCTCACGGGTGACAGTTCTCTCTCCGTGATTAGCACATGTTTGTATTTATATTAACATATAGGACAGAAGAATATCGATAAATCCAATCGTATAAATCAGAATATGAGTGAATTTGGTCAGATTTGTTTTGTCGTAATAGCTGAGAATGCAGCTTTAGGTTGAAAACAATTATTAAAACATTATACTATACCCATAGCCAGCTATATTGTGGGTTGATGTAGGCCTAATAACTCTCAACCATCTAGTTGTCTGCTTCGATTTCTATCCAGTACAGGATGCCGAAAACTACAGTTACCTTCTTAGGTTGAAGAAATAAATTTTCAACCAGATTGTTATCTATTCTAGTCTGTATTTTATTCACATGTTACTTGTTAGATGTAGGCTTCAAGCAAAGACTTTTGTTTAAAATATGCCTAAGGGTACCTAAGAACAGCTCTGAGATGATAGGTCTCAGCCTATTTCCCTCGCTGATTAATTAGACTTTTGTACTTGATGAAGAGAAATAAAAATACATATTCTATAATGGCTAATGGTACAGTAGAAAATCTATTGCAAACAGGCCATATTCTGCATGGAATACGTATCAGTGCTCCAATGCCAATATCCATGTGTAATACAGGTTTCCCTAACACTAGTCCCCATTTTTCCCATCATACATTTGGTTTTCATAAGATCATTTATATAAGCTATGATATTGGTGAAGACATTCTTGCAATTGTCGAGAGAAAAAAACTGCTGCCAAATATTTGTATATCAGATTTCATCAGAATCCATCCCAGCATGCACTGTAATAGACATGCACAGTGGCACATGCAACTCCCCAATTTTTTTCCAGGAATTGAAGCAATCAATCAATGAATACTGATTACATTACCTTTACTCGCTGGGTCTTCCTTGCTCGCTGGCGCCTCCATCTTCCCTGCGTTGCCAGGCTTCCCCTTCGCATCTGCAAATATGATGTGACACCGGACAATGAGTCACAAGTTGCATAAAATGCATTGTGAAACATTAGGACAGCTAATAAGTGTTTCTATATTTCAAATGTCATAGAACTTTGTAGTTATTTTTAAAACAATGCTTTGCAATATTTCTGGGTGGGCAATAACCAGTAAAGTAACTAAATATGCTCCATTATGTTGACCTTGAAAACGCAAGGATATATTTAATACACTGTCCTGAAATGTAGTACATGTCTTCATACGACTTGAAGAATTATATACTCAAAAAATGAAGAAAGATATTGTGACATGATCATTGTTATCAACCATTATTATTGGTTTGGTTCAATCAAATTGACTTGTATTTACAACAATAACACATTGATATACTCAGATGTTAATGAGTATATATATATAATACTAGTCACTAGTTAATGTTAATTGTAATGTTAAATGAAGTAAGTCCAACACATATTTCCTTCAATCTCATCACAACAGCTGTAACACGTATACAATGACAACTATGTAGACATGCCCTCCGGGTCTGTCTATCCACCTGGTGGTATAACAACATGTAGTGCCTTACGAAACGTTTTCTTTCAATATGCTACTCTTAACTCTTTAAAAAAAACCTATGTGTGGTTCCGCGCAGTATGCGCACACATAAGCAGTTATAAAATATCATCTGCGCAATATTATGCGCATACATATCTCCCACTAGGTGGGGTTATTCTTCATGAGTAACTTCTTCCCATTATTTCAGTCTACTATGTTAATAATATCAACACTACTGCTATATGCACAGTAATAGCAATCATGCCATACGATCAGCAATAAAGAAGCTGAATTAACACAAACTGAATCCGTTCAAGTTGTCTTTATACTTCTCCTTCCCCAAACAGGCCGGGTCATTACGGGTTAGCTCGTCAGAAAATGTACAAATTGGCAGCTGTACACATTTAGTAATCTCTGCTAAATTAGGCTGAGTTATATCTGAATTTATTTAGTATTGTGTTGATTTAAAATATCTGTTCTGCTATTCTAAACCGTATTTTGAAGCTTATTTATTACTGAATTTGGGGTTATTTAAGAGAATTGTTGAAGGCGAATTGTACATTTTCTGACGATCTGACCCATGGATACACATATAATATGCTTACGCTGCTCAGGTCCATTCTTATAATTCTGCTGCGAAAGGTCCCTCTCCTCTGCAAATTAAAAAAAATAGAACAAATATTTTAATATATGCTCAAACAACAATTCTATTGCTACTATAGGCTCTCTCGTTTATTCTCTGGGTTGTTGCATCATGTCAGGTTGCACTATATATGTGATGTGTCACAGGGAAATGAGTCACAAATCGCAAATAATGGATTTTGAGATGTCATCATATTTGAAAAGATGGGATCAAACCGATTTTAATGATGGTAAACATTATAGGACATCCAATAAGTATTTCTATATGCATGTTCTTATACATGAAAAAAAAGGTTTGTGATATTTGTTATGGTCAATTCCTATAGTAAAGTAGTTAAACATACTCTTCAGATTTGGTAGATTCATTCTTCGATTCATGTAGCAGCACTAAGCACCCAAATAATGAAAATATTCTGGGCAAGAGTTCTTGTAAATAAATCACTTTGGCAATTTAGTTTTGGGACTTAATTCTGACTCCTTTTTCCTGGAACACATCACAAATGTGTTTAGGTACTCACCGAGTAGCACACGGAGAGCTTCCTCAATGCTGAGGCCCGCAGCTGTAAAGGAAATAAGATACCGTGTGATTAAATAATGTTATGATGAAATAGTGAGTGAGATTGGTTGCTTTACGCCCTTATCAACACATTTAAAATGGTTATATCAAGGGCGGGAGAGCTGAGAGGGAGGCAGTTTATGATCATACCCAGGAGATAGATAAGAAGGGAGAGAGAGACAGAAAAAAGAGACAGAAAGGCACTTTATGGTCATACCCAGGACCATTATGATGAAATATACACGGTATGATGAAATATACATGTTATGATGGAATATATATGTTATGATGGAATATACACTATATGGTCTTTTACGAAGCAAAGTATAAAAATAATATTATCTTTTGGGGGTTCTTTTCTGTTGAACAGCGATACCTCATGCGTCAGGCCTGTTTTTTGTTCTGCTATGCACATTTGCTTTTCACTGTACCACATCAGATTTAGGAAATTCCACACCTCTGGTGCTTCATATATGAATGACTCTCTGAGCTTTCAATTATTTTGTTTGAGGACTATGTTCTCTCACCCACCCGCCCCCTTTATTTTGTTTCTTAAAATCATTTTATTCACCGAATCCTGCCTTCTGGGCTTCTACGATGCTAAAAGGAGAATCAACTGACGATGACACAGTGATAAGTATATGGTAAAAAAAAATAAAAAGGGCGGCGAGCAAAGGACATGCACTTAGACAAATAATCAAGAGGACGTGATAGAAACAAAGAGGCTCTAGCTTTAGGCTTTAGAGGCTTTAGCAAGTTCCCCTACCTAATTTCTCCGCCGACATGCCTTCCATCATGCCTCACTAAGGGCCGCTCACCTAAGTATGACCATAAACGTTAGTCACATGACCAGTTGACCTAGACCGACTGGCGTCAACTGGCATATTCATATGCCTCAAGCATTTACCGACAATTTGAGCCACGCCCACTTACTTATCGACACTACCAGTAGATTACCCGATGGTCCGCCGATCCGCCCAAAATCATATTTCCCCACCTCCAAGCCACCAAAACAATGAACCCACGCCTAGAGAAATTATATAGACTGCGATTACCTCCAATACATCAAGGTCTTTCTGGTATAATAAGTGAGAAATAACTGATTCCCCGACCCCTATATATGCTAAAGGATGAACAGACATTTTACCCTGCATACGGCCACATGGCATCTTCGGTACCAGCACTCGGCATCTCATCTTCGGTAATACTCAGGGAAAACAAATCGAGAATGGTTTCTCACCCTCTCACCAAATAGCTATAAACAAGGCATATATATGCGCGGAACCATTGCTTAGATCGGTGATGGTTCCCGCATGAATTTAACACAAAAACAAAATGATTTTAATGCGACTGGGCACGGGAGGAGGGAGGGACAGCTTTGAGTATGGTGGGTTGGATGGTGGGCAATGTCAACCTACAAAAACACTCCATGTTTAGTAAAGTAAATTGCCCAAGACTTCCCCTGTTGAGTGTTGTGACGATACCCTCGTGCCAGTCACCCTCTGGATACAGTTGACCTAGATATGGCCGAGGCTACGACAGCCCTACGGTGGTGGCCGGGTCAAAGAAAACACCTTTAATAATTTATTTAATGCATCGTATAAAGTAACCAAAGAGATAGGAAGCTTAATATGACTATTATCAAAGATCCCAAATCAACAATGAACATTTCTATGAATTTGGAGAAGTTTATTTTCACTAGGCCTGAGCGATGTGTGCTGAGGCTAGGTGCGATTGTGTCACTGTCAGTCAACTGAACTGAACATCACACACCCCTCATGCTGTGAACCTGGACCCTATGCAGTGAAGGCTGGGCCAAAGAAAACACCTTCTAAAACTTATTTAATGAATTGTATAAAGTAAATAAAGAGATACCTGATCGGTAAATGGTGTGTACATGCACACTGGACTAGGTTTGTGTAAGCTATTTTCAACTGTGATGGATGGCCGAGCGGTCTAAGGCACTAGTATGCTGCACAAAGGGTCCTGTGTTCGAACCACGGTCGAGGACCGTAACAATTTCTTTAGGCAAACCTCATAGCATGTGAGAGAGAGAGCGCATAGGCGAGCGCAGCAGGCATCCTATCATTGGGAGCAGGGAGCAGGAGGAGAGAGACAGACAGACACAGAGAGAGAAAGAGAGCGGGAAAAATATCTATTTGCCAGGGCTGAGAAACCATTTAAAAAAACATTTTCCTAGGCAATTTGCCTATAGCAAAGCAGTAGGCATCCAATCACGCAATCACGCAAAGAGGGAGGAGGAACAAGAGAAAGAGAGAGAGGAGGAGGACACCATTTGCCAACCCTACACCTTTTTGTACATAGTCTATAGAAGGCCTATGGAAGGCTAATAGAAGGATTATAGGAGGAGGAGAAAGAGTGTTTGACGACATAGTAGGGGTCCTATCATGCAATCGAATGCAAAAATACCACTTCAGCTGCAAAACGCAGCACCAAACCCTACCTATGCCTACCGAGATCATAACTAAGCCTATGATAAGCTTACATAGAAAATTTAACATCTGTGAGTAGTATATGTCATTTTAGGATTGTACTGTAACAAACTGGCTCTCGGCGGATGACTATGTCAACACGTTCCATACGCTGGAATTGCGGTGCACTCTGATTTCCCTTAGGATTTTCAGGCAACGGTGACCACGGCGGACGGTCACGGAAACGGCTATGGGCGAACCCATTCCTTAAAAGCAGGGCAAGCCTGCTTTAAAAACGCATTATTTTAGGATTTTAGCTCACATGAAATAACACCACCACCAAATTGAAGCTAAGACCCTCCCCGATTAAGATCTGATATTGGAATTTTGTGATTTTGTGTGACTTTGTTTATATCTGCCTATATTTGAGGTTACATTGAAAACAAATACTTTTTGTAAACGATGATTTTTCCAAACATGAAAGTGCATATAAAGGTAACTAACTGAAGGTCAAGAATTGTCTTACACTCATGTAATTTTCTAAAAAGGTACTATTTTGAAAATTCTTTTAGATTCTTTTAGAAAATTAAGAAATTGATATTTTAAAGACTGTATAAGTTCTTGAACTAGTTAGTAACTTTAGAGGGAAAGCCTGTGATTTGTTCCAGGAAAATGAGTCACAGGTCGCAAAAATGATATTTTTCAAAGTGTTTCCTCACAAGATTTTTGTGGGAATGGTTTCATTTCATTCGGTGCTTCACCCTATTCGTAACATAAAATACATTTACCAAATATCAAGGCAGTGCAATAAATATATCCATGGATTTATAGGGGCATCTTATATAGTATGTTTAGCTAATTTACTAGTAAATTTCGGACCAGAAATATTGCAAACATTTTTTTCAACAATAAAAATATCAAACCTAAAATACCTATTAAATGTCTTACTGTTTACTATCATTAGAATCGCCTTGGCCTCATCTTTTCAAATATGATTATATCTCAAAATCTTTTTTTTCCCTGACGCACATCACATATACAGAGGGAGTTGACATGGGGTTCATCTATACCACACTAGTAGTTGGCATTACTGCCACCACCGCTCATGGCGCATCAGTCCACTCGTGGCATGTGTATATTCCCAAACTTTTAAACTCCAAACAAGTTATTTATATGCTGCTGACCTGTGGCTAAATATACTCTGCTTGTACCACACAATCCCTTGGACCATACCGATGTGTATTTATATAAAGTCCCGTCCTCAACCTCTTAAATTCAGAGTGGGGTAAAGAAACAGTTGGTAGATCTCAACAACAACAAGTTATTTATAGGTGTGACCCTATTATGATGTGGCTGGGAAGTGAAAGGGCAACCACATCTAGCTGGCCATCCATTGTGTAACCATTATGCACTTCTAGCTACTTCTCAATTGAAATACAGTTAGGAGAATGTCTGAGAAAACATTCCCCTACCCAGGCGGAGATTTCCTTTAGTTTACAGCAATATCAACTGGATGGGTGGGGGAATGTCCGCCAGTGCCCACTCTATACCTTGGAATCCAATTTAGACAATATCTCAAGACCACTTATTTAAGAATATAAGTATATATATATAAGTATATAAGATGATTCTGGCTGGTCTAGGCCAATGGCCTTTTATGCCAGGTCCGAGTTATTTTTACTACTAGCTGGGAGGGAATTCGAAAAAATCGTGCACTTGGTGACAAGTTTTTGAAATTTGGCATGGTGTTAGGTATGGGTATCAGGTTTTCAAAACTCCGTGCAAACAGAATGTGGTGGCCCCCTGGTGGCTGTTATGCACAAAAAACAAAATGGCTGCCACTGGGACATAACAATGTCATATCTCAGCCCCATTTAGCACTAAATCCATGTGTAATACCACTTTGACCATGTTTTAAGGTATGGGGAATCTATTTATAACATTATTTTTTGGTTTCAAGGTCAATTTCAAGGTCAAAATCCAAAATGGCTGCCCCTGGAAAGAGTAAATATCATATCTCAGCTCCTTTTTGTACTAGATCTATGTATAATACCACTTTTAGTATGTTTTATGATATGAGGAATTTATTTCTGAGGTCACATTTCTGTTTCAAGGGCAACATCAAGGTCAAAATCCAACATGGCCGCCTCAGGTAAAAGTAAATATCATATCTCAGCTCCTGTTTGCACTAGGTCTATGTATAATACCTATTTCAGTATGTTTTAAAGTATCAGGAATTCATTCCTGAGGTTACTTCTGAGTTTCAAGGTCATTTCTAGGTCAAAATCCAAGATGGCTGCCCCTGGAAAGAGTAAATATCATATCTCAGCTCCTCTTTGTACTAGATCTATGTATAATACCACTTTTAGTATGTTTTAAGGTATGAGGAATTCATTTCTGAGGTCACCTTTCTGGTTAAAGGTCAATATCAAGGTCAAAATCCAACATGGCTGCCTCAGGGAAACATATATATCATATTTTAGCTCCTGTTTGCACTACATCTATGTATAATACCACTTTTAGTATCAACTATCCAGCTTCCTGATGACTTCATCACTGTCCCATCCATTGATGAATATGCTGGAGAAATCACTCTAAAAATGTCTAAATGGATCAGTCAGACCAGCTTTTACAAATAATCCAAGAGCAGGTGTGCCTGAGGAGGCATGGCTCAACCATCTTCACAAGGTTCTCATAGAAAAAGATGGAAAGCTTCAAGAAACACCATTGACATACTCTGGGTTCTTCTCTCATGGCCAACACCCAGAAGATGTCAGGCCAAGGGTGACAGTTGGAGTTTTTCCTGTATTCTATGAGGAGGCCTCATCAATGGCTATGCAGAAGCATGCAATGCTTGTTGTGAAGAAGGCAATTGAGATTGTGAATCCTGGCCAGATTCCAGCGATTGAAGGTGACTGTCCTCTCTATGCACAACAGAAAAAATGGCAATGGCAATACCCTAATGAGGTGGGTGAGTCAAAGATGGTGTGTTTTATGGGATTCCTCCATGTCGAAATGACATCTCAAGAATGTAGGGGTAAGCTGTTGGCTTGATCAGGCTGGGAACGAATGCTTTCCCCTGCAAAGATTTTCAATACTGGTGTTGCAGCTTCTCTGCTAGGCAAGCATGTCAAGCATACATGTATGCATACCAGCTCACCATTACCTGGCTCCATATGCTTAAAGTTCAGGCATACAATGATTACTGCTCTGAGGGATATGGACCTCATAAACCCATGGAGACATGGGAAAGCGTCTCATTAACAATACTCCAACAATTTGCTACTGGACAACAGTGAGTGATTACTTGCTCGTTAACTACAATTTTGTTTGGGGTCAGCAGGTTGTTGATTGGCCACTACCTCTAAATGCCTGCTATGATATGTGTCCATGGTTTTTCGCCTTTGCGCACACAAATTATGCCCGCTGGATGCTAGTATTCTTGAAAGACATGGTGCAACTTCAAGAAACCCATCCTTCAATCTATGAGGCATTCATGGAGGGGAAGTTTGTTGTGCATCATGGGGACACAAAGTTCTCAATGATGGGATTGGATCAGAGCCAGGAACACAAATTTCTGAAGGAGGATAGTGGGGCAAAAGGCCTGTATGGTCAACAGGAAGAAAAAGAGGGGATTGAGCTTTCAAAACCTGAAGTACTTTGGGTCATTAATGAGTTTGAATGTTCTTCTCTGCTGTAAACAACAAAGAAACTTTAGAACATCCTGAGACTTCAGTAGCTGAACTGAAGAAGTCCCTCAATCACCTCAAGGCTCTATACAACCTTGTTAAGGATGGTACAGTGGTCAATCCTTAACAAGGAAATTGGTCTAGAGCTGATCACATTGGATACTGGTGAGATAATGGACCATGAAATCAGCAACTCCCTCACAGAGCTACACAGATTGACAAAGCCAAGTTCAGGGAATTCATGAGGGACAGAATTGAAAAAGCTTCAAAGCCTTTGTCTGATGTCATTCCAAGAGCAAAGCTGAATACATTCTCCAAAAGACCCCCTGTTGATCTAAGGAAGGGAAATGATAAGTTGGGTAATGCTGAGGCAAATGCATCTATTGTTGCCAAGCTCTTATTGTCCCGTCAAGCATCTGGAAACAAATAAAATATTCTTGGCTGTCTACCAGGCATGCCTAATCCTGGTTGATCTCAATCAGCCAAAAAGGCTGATCTTTGAAATACCTGTGCACCCAAGCGTGCCAGTGTGTTTAGGAGTACACACAGATGCATGTGCTGCCATACTTGCAGAGTCAGATGAGAGGCAGCACAACAAGAGTCAATGCTGTCTGGGACACATATAGAGACCAAGTCTCAAATCCCAAACTTGTGCCAAGTGTGGTGAGACATTTGGCTGCCGAACAAGAGTTTCAGCAAAGATTCCTCTGCCAAAGGGAGTCCAATGGCAGAAGTTCCTAAATGATTGTCATAATAAACACAACCTATTTCAGTTCATTAGTCAGGAACTTCAGAGGAGCACAGCAGCTTCATCTTACCACCTTCTCACAACACAGACTGACCTTGTACTCAACAAGCCAACTGACCTAGGAGGCTTGTCCCCATGCCAGCAAGAAGCTGACACATGAATGATGCCCCACTTACTGCATGCTGCCTAGGAGGGTCACACTAAAGCCTACCTCAGGACAGTGGATACTGATGTGGTTGTGCTGGCCATCAATCTATTCTATGAGATTGGCCTGTTAGAACTGTGGGTTGGATTTGGAACAGGAAAATCATATAAAGATCTACCAATCCACATTTCACGAATATTGGGACCTGAATATTGTAAGGCACTTCCATTCTTTCAAGTTTCATGCATTCACAGGGTGTGATGTTGTATCAGCAAAGTTTAGAATTGGCAAAAAGACTGCATGGAAAGCATGGGGTGCCTCTCCTGAGGCAGACACAGTGAATGAAGCAAGAAAGCTGATGTTCACCCATGGTCTCAAGTGCCTGGAAATGATTCCCCAAACCCAAAATGCTTTATTCCAGCATGCTAAGCATGCCCTTCTCACTGCAGGCTTTGTCTGGAAGCAGGCCCTCTCTAAAACCCCTGAGATTCCAGACCCTAGCAATTGGGGCTGGGAATGGAATGCTAGAACCAAACAGTGGGTGCCATATTGGACTGATCTGGCAGATGTCAACCAGGCATGTTCACTGCTCCTCCATTGTTGATGTGTCATCGCTGTAAGGGAGCATGTAAGTGCCATTGAGCTGGACTGCGCTGTAGCACATATGCAAGTGTGAAGGGGACTGCACTAATAATGTGTGAAAGTAGTTAATGATATGAAACCTGATCTTTCTACTATCTCAATGGGTGGCTGTATCAAATGGCCCATCATAAATAGTTTTTGTCTTTAAACAGAACATTAAGGTTAGCCTTTGACTTTGGAAATGACCTTGAAAATGACCTTGTAACTTCAAAAAGGATTCCCAATTTCTGAAAACTCACATAAAGGGACATTAAATGGATCTAGTAATGGGATAGTAAATGGATCTGGTAATGGGAGCTGAAATAGGATATTTACTTTACTAGCTGGATTTTGATTCAATGATTCTGACCTTGATAATGATCTTGAAACAGAAAAGTGACATCAGAAATGAATTCCTCATACATTAAACATACTGAAAGTGGTATTATACATAGATGTAGTGCAAACAGGAGCTAAAATATAATATATATGTTTCCCTGAGGCAGCCATGTTGGATTTTGACCTTGATATTGACCTTTAACCAGAAAGGTGACCTCAGAAATGAATTCCTCATACCTTAAAACATACTAAAAGTGGTATTATACATAGATCTAGTACAAAGAGGAGCTGAGATATGATATTTACTCTTTCCAGGGGCAGCCATCTTGGATTTTGACCTAGAAATGACCTTGAAACTCAGAAGTAACCTCAGGAATGAATTCCTGATACTTTAAAACATACTGAAATAGGTATTATACATAGACCTAGTGCAAACAGGAGCTGAGATATGATATTTACTTTTACCTGAGGCGGCCATGTTGGATTTTGACCTTGATATTGCCCTTGAAACAGAAAGGTGACCTCAGAAATGAATTCGTCATACCTTAAAACATACTAAAAGTGGTATTATACATAGATCTAGTACAAAGAGGAGCTGAGATATGATATTTACTCTTTCCAGGGGCAGCCATTTTGGATTTTGACCTTGAAATTGACCTTGAAACCAAAAAATAATGTTATAAATAGATTCCCCATACCTTAAAACATGGTCAAAGTGGTATTACACATGGATTTAGTGCTAAATGGGGCTGAGATATGACATTGTTATGTCCCAGTGGCAGCCATTTTGTTTTTTGTGCATAACAGCCACCAGGGGGCCACCACATTCTGTTTGCACGGAGTTTTGAAAACCTAATACCCATACCTAACACCACACCAAATTTCAAAAACTTGTCACCAAGTGCACGATTCGTGCAAATTTTGGCGAATTCCCTCCCAGCTATACTGATACTGCGCACGCTCGGGTAGAGGGGACGCCCTATAGTCGGTTCTTAGTGGGTGTTCTTTCCAATATCAGCGTCTAGAGAAATGACTTCGACGAGTATCTTTCAAAAGAATGACATTTTATTGATAAGCCATTATGGAAGGCATGTAGGTCCTTATTGTAAGATCGATAATTCGATAAAAGCTATTCATGTCATATTTTAATGAAGTCTGACAAAATATGTGCCATGTTCACTTGTATAGTATAGTTAGTAAATATTTATAGGGTTTTATATTTGGAGCCAGGCTCATACAGTTTTGGAGAAATGAGCAGGGCAGGGACTAAATTATTGATTGTTAGCTATAGTATGTGTTATTGTTTACTTTGAATCAGACAGATCTTTGTACAACCTGATATCTTGTTACCGAATATCAGATATTAAAACAGGGACCTCCCTAGGGAGAGGCCGGCGTCCTTTAATGAAAATTGATGTAACTGTTTAACTCAGAATAAAAATACAATATAATACATTATATATATATTATATATATATATATATATATATATATATATATATATATATATATATATATATAATGTATCACAAGGCAGGGTTAGTGGGGGTAGGGGTGGGGTTAGTGGAGGGGTTATGGAAGTAATGGGGAAATGTCCGCCAGTGCCCACTCTATAACTTGGTTCTCAATCATACTCAAGAGAGGAATAGCATTGCATAAAATGTATCACAAGGCAGGGTTAGTGAAGGGGTTATGGAAGGGGTATGGAGGTGTTATGGGGGAGGGGGATTAGGTGTGTGTTGGGGGGGAGTGGGGTAGCTTCCCATGTGGTCTGCCCACCCTCTGCAGTCATTTCTGACAGCATATACAGCTATAGAACAGATGGTAAGATCCTATATAAATGGAAGTCGTGTTATGTTAAACTGCATTTTGAAGCTTATTTTTGTCTTAAATGTGGTTTATTTGAGAGGATTGGTGAAGGCGAATTGTACATTTTCTAAAAATCTGACCCTAATGATAAAACAATGTTTGTATTTTGATTAGAACATATCGCACATTTTAGAGTTATTTATTGACCAGAATATAGGAAGCATTTTGTGTATATGATTCACCCAGAGGCTTATAGCTGGGTTAGGCTAATCCTCTGTGCAAGCTTGTAGGCTTGCTTACCTGACTATAATCCTTAGTAAAAGGAACACGATTTGAACATGTTCCTGTGCGATTTTTGATGTACTTGTTTGTTTGTATTTAATGATTTCATAAACCAAATGTATTGTAACCATGTTGCAGCAAAGATTACTACTATCTTTGGTTGCAGCCATGGAGTCATGGGGACAGGGTCAGTCAGGTATATAAGCCAGGTATTGGGTGAAGGTAAGGCAGAACTGCTCTGGACACAGAACTACTTGCTGCTGCTAACCTCACCAATACCTGCTCTATACTTGATTGACTTTGGACTCTGAATTCATGGTTATATTGAATTACCTGAAATACAGTTTCCATATGATATTGGCTATTTTGAGTTGTGTTACCTTTTCTTTAGCAGTAAGGCTCGTCGTACCAGAGCACAGACATTATAGATTGATATTCAGTTGATTAAGTAACCTCATTCCTAAGTAATATTTGACTGATATTTAATATAGTCGGAATTACACTTGTATGTTACCGAGTTCTCAATGGCCAAAACTAAATACACAACCCATTTCCGTGTATTCTTTTATCATTTGTCGGAAATAAAGTTTCTTATATTATATAGTGATAATAATGTAGCAGGAGCATTAGACCAATAAATACCATGAAATACCTACCTGCATTGAGCAGCGTGATGCAGACAAGTGATAGTAGAACCGGTGCGACTTTCATGGTGTCCAGAAGTATAATACTCCGGCCCACACCTTCAGCTGGTTTTATATAGGATATAGAGGGGGTGGGGGCTGACAGGAATACCTGTACATGGTCCAGCCAACGCTTCTAGAATAACCCAAAGCTGTTTGGGGTTATTTGTGTCACCCAGCGTAAGTGTTCTCTTCTAAAAAAAGGCTGCTACAAATAGAATTTGAGAGGTGCATGGTCGTAGTTTCCAGTGGTTCGGGGGTGGGCGGGGGATGGGGTAACAAGGTGGGTTAGATTTTCGGAAGAGGTATAATTCAACTTCGCCAGTCTTCTCAAATAACCCAAATTTCAGACGAAAATAAAGTTCAAAATACAGTTCAACCTAACCAAACAGATTGCTAGAATCAATGCAATAATGAATATGGACTCGAATTTACCTAGTATTAGCTAGTATTGGCCAAATTGCAGCCTAATTTAGCAGAATTTACTCAATGTATACAGCTGCCAATTGTGCATTTTCTGAAAATCCGACCCAGTTATGAGTGTTGCCTTTGTTACAGCACTACACACAATATGTCTGTCTTAACTGTCATATTGTTTTCAACATATTGTTGTTTGTACGATGTACAATTCGCCGTCACCAATCCTTTTAAATAACGCATGACAAAAAATCAATGCCGACTTTTTCAAGAATTGCTAGGAGAACTTTTGGGATATTATAATGTACAGCCTGTACAGCCTCTGAAGAACCTAAACCCCAATGCTAGCCTATACCGGGGGTCTGACTAAAAGACGCACAGCACCGAAAACCCACACAGCATCCGCACAGCACTCGCACAGCACCGCATCTACTTGTGTGACTAATATTAGATGCACCACTTTGCCATTTTGTACCGGAAATATTATTTTGATCACCATGATATTTGAGGATATATATTATTGAATGCGGATCTTAAAGGGCTGTAAATATGGGTTTTATAACTAGAATAGTTTTACTGTAAATAGCTGTCGAAGTTCGTGATATTTAGATTAATCTATACTGTCATTAAATCACTGTCCCAGTCATATATTGTAATAGTTGTGGGAAACTACTGGTTATTTATTTTGAATTTATGCTTGGGAGAATGGGCAACTTTATTAAATACTCTGAATAAAAGGAGAGTCAAGGCAAATTAATGTTTTATAACATATACAAATGGTCAATTCAATTTTGTTGGCGTCCATATGATTTTTGCATGATATCGATAGGAATATTGACATGATTTTTTAGATTTATTGAATCCGCCATTAAAAATGCTACAATCATAACACTACTTTTAAAGGTCTAAAATAATTATTAACAATTTTAGCTTTAAAAAATCTAAAATAGGCCATTTTTACAATAATTAAGGTACAAAAAAATATCCATTTGTCATGTAGAAAGAACATAACAAATGTATATTTAAAGTTAAAGGACCAAGGATTGAAATATTCAATGTTCCAAACGCAGCTCCGAAATAAAACATCAAGAGTGAAATACTTCTGTATTTATATGATATGACTTGTTGACAGTATATAATACAAATGTATTAAAAACGGGTTCCCATTTTCTGGTATCTTCATACAGTTATCGTTTTCTGAACAGAATTGATATTACATGTATATATAATAAGGCAGTTGATTCTATATAATGCCAGTAATTTCCACAAATTTTCCATTAGATGACCGGGAGATTTATTTAAAGAATTATAAGTGACTAGAGTACAGAAAATTAATTTAAACATCGCGGGAATTGTTTGCAACTTCGACAGTTAATTACAGTAAAACTATTCAACTATTCAATCCCATATTTACTGGCTGTTGAGTTCCACCTATCATTATTGACATCCTAAAATTTCTTGGTTATAAATTGAATATTTCATGTGGAAAACTGTGAAGAGATACGTCTAATATTAGTCGCGCAAGTAGCGACGGTGCTGTGCGGGTGCTGTGCGGATGCTGTGCGGGTTTTCGGTGCTGTGCGTCTTTTAGTCATACCGCTATACCGGTACTCTTTGAAGTCCAGGCCCCCGTTGCATAAAAAGGTGTGCTGGGACTGTGTTGTGCTGGGACTGTGTTGACGCTGTGCTGAAAGTTGCATTGTATAATAGGCGTTCTATGTTGGTGCTGTGTTGGCGCTGTGTTGGAGGTGTGTTGGTTCTGTATTGGTTTCGAAATTTTATGTTGGGAAAATATCTTGAAACACAAGAGTTTCACCACAGATTTCTGTAAGGTGGCAAAGGATTATTATTATCTTTAATCATTAATTATGATCCTCAATACTAACCAATCCCATACAAATCCATTGAAAATGCATTCTCATGCACAAATCAAACTGATATGTACAGGGCATACATGTATACCCTAATACAATTTACAGCCTGTCAAACTTGACGAAGCGTCACAATCCCGCGGCCGAGGCCGTGGCCTACTTTTGAACCTTTCAGGAGTGACATCAGGCCCGTCAGGTTCAGCAAGGACCATGTATGGGAGTCAGGCAATATCGACCTGTTTGCATAGAAAACAAGTTGCAGGCCCCAAACCAGTGACTGATTCTCATAGATATGGATCCCCTAGACACGATTATGAAGAAAAATCTTAGCTAACTTACAAATTCTATTAGCTGTAGTGAATTTTCTATTTAAGACTCACTCGGCATGAGTCACCCTAGGCGTATGACTCCTGGAATGAAGGAGTGCACTCCCGACTACCGCCGATAGCAACGAGGCAAAGCGCTGGACTCCAGACCTGAGGGTTGGGAGTTCAAGGCTCGTCGTGGGCACAGATTTTTATTTTTTCAACCTCTACTTGTTGGGCCGTGTAGAGCTGTATAGTCAGCCTACACGGCCGGGACGGGACGGGTGGGGGGACGGGACGGTGGGGGGCTTTTGCAATGGGTCAGATCGGGGAATACTGGTCATTTGAAAAACAAAATATCCATAATAATGTTGAAGAACAATCATAATCGTCACCCCAAGACGCAACTCGCAGCCGCTACACACTGGTCGCAAAGCTGTGAGTATATTATCTATAGTTCTATAGTTCAATGACCATAAAAGTGTAAACAATTATTGCTGTGATATGTTCACCAATTAAGGAATCCATACTGAGAGTTGAAAATTATTGTTATTAAATTTGTAGCATAGAAAAAGACACCAACGTCTATTTCTATGTGTCTATTTCTATAACTGTAGTTAGCGCCACAAGCTCTAGTGGCATTACTCTTAACTATTGGGATACCACACATTGAACCTCGGTTCTGCACCCTCTGTATATACCTCCCTGATTTGAATAAGAATCCCAACTGATATCATAGACCTAAATCTACCATAATGTTACAATGTATTGTCACGGTTTTGACACATTAGGAAGTCCCGCTTTGCAGATAATGCAGCCCCATTTCCAACCTTGTATGAAAAACGGAAATAAAATTTACTATATTTATATACAGTGTAACCCCGCTATTAAGACCACCCTTGGGACTGAACTATCATATTATGGAAAGCCATTTATACATATAACCCAAATGTACAGAATTTTAGTGTTACTTTTCCTAATTTACCTAACCATATTCCTGATTAGCATTTTTCTCAGTGAACTGGCATCCTATTTCGGGAAAATTGGCCCAGCTCGGCGGCCAATTCGGATTGTGCCTACTTGACTCTGATGAAATAGGATAATGTTAGCATCATCTTTTCCAAACCTGCCCAATTCCTAGCCATCTCTTCAATAGGGATGGCCTGAGTTTGATTACAAAGGGAAGATTAGCTGAATATTGAAAAGCACAACTTTGGAATTTTAGGAAGTTTCCATTTTGGTCCCTAAATCTCGGCTAACCAGGAAAATATTTCTCCAGTTTGCATGCATTTTCAATGGTTAATTCATGTAATTTTCCTGGTTAGCCTACTAATTCTCCCCATTTGGCGTTAATTCATAACATGTATATGTGTATATTGACCTGCCAACTTAACCCCCATACAACCCCCATTACTTGACTCAAGCACAAAGTGGGAGGCAAAATGGGAAATAGATTTACATGTTAGCGTGTGAACTGGCAAAAGAGAAATAGTGCTTTTCCGAAGTAGCAGGGTGTCAGAAAATTAGATGCCAGCTCGGAGTGAATTAACAAAAGCTCTGCCCCAGTCAGGAATTGATGAAGTCTAAGTAGAAATGATGGAAAGGGAAGATTAGCTAAATATTAAAAAACACTATTTTGGAATTTTAGGAAGTTTCTGATTTGGTTTCTAATTCTCGGCTAACCCGGAACGAAATTCCCCAGTTCGCATGCATTTTCAATGGTGAATTTGTCAGTCATTTTCCGGGTTAGCCTACTAATTCTCCCGGTTTGGGGTTAATTCATAACATATAGATGGCTTTCCATAATATGTGGTCGCATAGTGAGGTGGTCGCATTAGAGGGGTTCTAGGGTTAGTGGGGGGCGGTATTGAAGGATTATTTAAAGTGGTCTTAATGGAACTTTTCTACATTGATGATGATAGAAACATGATGTTCTTGACAATACTATTTAGTTGGCAAATTATGTTTTATTTAATGTCATATAGTTTTAGTAATTATTTAAAGTAGTTAAAACTTATAGTTTAACGGAGATATAAACATTGATTTGAAATAAAATTGTTTGTTTATGAAAGACAAAAGTAATGCGAAACTGTCAAGCCTAATACAGAGGCATGTGTCTGGGACACCTCAGGATAGCTCAGGATGGGTGGGGCGAAACTGGTTTCAGGGAGTATTTGGCTGTGTGGGACTGGGAAATTGACTGGATAGCCAGCGGTCAGACGGTGCCTCCACCTGGCGTGGCTCCTGTACAGCCGCTGACCTAATAAAAGATAGTTCATACGCAGCCATTGTTCGAGTTACACCTATCAACACAGAAATGGTCACGGGTGGGACGGTGATCCCCGTAACACCCGTTACCTCATCACATGTGGCGAATGCAATTAAAAGTGGTCATTGTTTACATTTGAGTTTAGGTATTTATAAAGTTCGGATATGTATGTGAATCATCATTATAGATGGTATTCGATATTTGATTAGGAAAATGGTGTTATTATGGTCATTACAACAGTAGTTTTTCTATTCAGAGTAGACATAAACGAATACGATTTTCATAAGATTTCCCCACTGCTAATCCTTTATTTAATTTAGATACCTAGGACAGACTGGCGGCAACCTGTCTGCTCCCTCATGTTGCTGCTAATATAGAAGAAATTGGGAAAGTTAATAATGAATAGGCCTATTGTAGTCAGGGCAGCTTCGCATGATGGGAACTAGCTGATAAGGGCACAGCAGAAGTGTACATATTTCTACATAAATTAGGAAAAAAAAGAAAACAAAATATGCACATAATGTTTTGTATTATTGTGTACTTCATAGGTTTCGACATAAGGGTCATAACGCTTTTTAGTTTGTGAATATATTCGAACTAGAAGCAAAGTTACAGCCAAATAATGACTCAGTAATGTTATTCGTAATGGCAACAGCAAGGGTCACAGGGAGATTGACCCTATGCCCATTTACATGTATAATCCATTATATTTAGAATTAACAAAAATATATACATTCTTCCCTTTGTTAAGATGACTTGTATTGGGTGTTTATGAAGGTAAATATAAACTCTATTTGACTCTTAATGTTTGAGCTATATGCTGACTTACCTTCAGCCATACTTTATTTTTTTCAACTCTTAATGTTTTATTTCTTATTAATTAAAATGTCCCACACGTTAGTGTGACATAAAACCTTCCCAAATATATATTATATGCTCTAATTCCGAAGAAAACTAGAATATTCAAATATATTCATTATTTTACGGGAGAATGCACTGAAAACTATCTATAAAGACAGAACGGGTGCATAGCTCAAACTATAACTACCAAGACTTCTTATTTCATATACTACTCAAGTATTGCTAAAACATAGCTTTACAAATGGGATCCATTCAGTGAATGATTTTAATACTCCTGGCCATGATAAATATCATTATTAAATAAAGTTGAGATTGATCAAAGAACAATAGCAACAATATGAGAAAAGTCTCACAAATAAATCAAGTTTCGTTACAGTAGTAGTCAATAGTCATATGATACTAAGAAAATAATAACAGTTCACAGCAATCACTTCTCACATAATTACACTTTATAGGCATCCTTTACAAACTGTGTTTCTGCTTTACAAGCATCACCAATGTACGTTACGGGGATCACTCATGAAAATAAAAACAGCTTTTACACATTTTCTACTTATAGTTTAAAAAGATGACATCAAGGGATAAAGTGCTGATGGGCGATTAGAACCTGTAGTTGTAGCGGGGGTTTGTTGTCTGTTTGCTTAGGGACCCCACCGAGGCGATGGCCGAGGTGGGTCCCGGGCAAACAGACAACCCCCGCTACAACTGAAGGTTCTAATTGCTTTAGTCTCGAATTGTTGGGATCCTCCATCACTTCCAATTTAAATTCATTTGGCTGATTCACTTCATTCATTTATACCACCATTAACCAGGCACACTTATCAACACACATATTACAACCTATGTAGCAGACCCGCGGTCACCCACCGTGGTCACCCATTACGTCACGTCATGCCTCGCTGGTCAGCCCACTCTCTCTCCCTCCCTCCCTTACTAAACACGCACCGTGGTCAACAGACCGTAACGAACATGTATTCTGCGCTCACCCAGTATACCCTCAGATACCAACAATTCGAGACTAAGCCTGAGCGGTTTTCCCCGCTCTGGCCCCGCGCTGCTAGCCAGCAACCCGGCTCCCCGGTAGACTTTTCAATGAACAGGAAACAGCTCGCAAGGACTTGCAGGTCTGTGTTGTCCAGTATCGTTATTTCTCATCAGTCGCCGCGATTATTAATAGCAGACATTACAGAGGTGTTAAATATATATACCTTAGGATGACCTTATATATGCATAGATATTGTAGCAAGAGGCAGACGAGTCTCCCTTGTTAGAATGACCCCTGCGACCTGGGTTCTTGGAAGTCACTCTGTCCACACATCCCCATACATAAATCTATCCACACCTCTGTCTTTAACTCGTCCGTGGACGTATGGGACGGGTGGGACGACTTAACCTGTCAACACCCTTTCCCACTTTATGTCTATTTTATTGCTTGTGTTGTATATAAGGCCCAGTGTTGGCCATGTGAGATTGTCACTCCCGGTTGACCATTCCTTGGACGATGATGTGAGCCTCTGTGTGGAGAATAAAGCCTTGCTGAAAACCATATTCCTCTTCTCTGATGTCTGACTAGATTGAGTGCGGGCTGAGCCGTCTGAACCCCAAGGTCACGAGTACCTTTCCTACTTAAGTTACTTATATCGCTATGTCCCTCTTCTGTGTTAAGCTGCCGCGCTACCCCTGATAGCTGACCATTGGAATGGACTATGTAATTGAGCCTAACTTAGAACAACATTGAGACGAATCTTCCTTCTAGCGGTCAAATAACGAATACCATTAATTCCCACTCCAACAATATATGCAATACACAGTCATGAGATTTGATGCATATATGCTACAAACAACACTAAACAAACCAAAATTTAAAACCTTCTGAGCAAGGCTTCTTGCATTAGACAACATTGGAAAAAAATCATTTCTTGTGACTTGTGACTCCTTTCTCAGTTTGCATACATTGTTCTATCAGTTATGTTCATACCTGTGTGCCCCACCTTCTTATCAGCGATGACCTCAAATGGTTCTTATCACGCCTGACAAACGCTGATCAAAGGCTCATATAGATAACAAACTCATTCTGGGATGTCTGTCACATAATTAAAAAGAGGAAAATATAATTACATTTTAACTTAAATGAGACTAATTAAACACTATTGTTTAAATGTTCATGCCCAAATTAGGTCGCAACATAATTATTTTACCGCAGAATTTGGTTTAGGACCCAGAAATTTGAACCCTGGGGCCTGTTGTATAAGCCGAGGAAAGGATTTGTTGTGGCTATTCTTTCACTTGTCGGAAGGAAATAATCCTTTCCTACGTCATATTCCCAGCTGGTAAGAATATCCTATACATGCGCAATGCACTTACATTCCTACCCACTGAAGTAAGGGGGTAAAGAGTACATGTATGGGAAGTCACACACACAATTTTACTTTCCTTAGCTTATACAACAGGTCCCTGCTGTGGTTGCAATTTCATCCCCACAACCCCACAACCCCACAACCCCACAACCCCACAATTCCACAACCCCACACCCCACACCCAACCCCTGACACTATAGGGGAGGATGTAAAATGCTGCATGAACTGGCCAAGTCCTGGTAAAACACACACAAACCATTTCCCCAACCTTTGCTCGTAACCTCTAGAGGGAGGCAGTGCTGTTATATATTAGAAGGTTTATCCTCAATCCAGATCAAAATATCAAGCTTCTCTATTGTATGATAATAGTGTCATTATAGTCCGGACCCTAATTAGTATCATATTGCTAATAATTATTTCATAAATGTCTGCGGTTCCCCGATCCTGGTTTAACCCAAGCTTTTGTATAACTTGTATTGTTTCTCCAGGGAGATCTTCCAGCAGAAATCTCAACAACTACATGGGGGTAAATGTATAATAGTGGTTCACATGTAGGCTCATGAAAACCCAAGGCAGTCTCGGCTCAGAGCTGTATTGTTTCTCAAGGATGTTTTGGAGGATTAATGACCTCCATATCAGGCCTGCTAGTGCACACTGTTGGTACATAATATATCAACTTCGCCTCGGGATTATGCACCAAACAGTGCACCTACAACCCCTCAATAAAAAGGAATCATGGAATCTTTTCTAAACTTTAACCTGAGAAAGAACACGGTTGGATGAAACCAAAATGCCAATAAAAACAAAATCTTCCTGGATTAATTATTATTTCAAGGACAACTGAAATTTACTACAGTCCACTCTAGGTGTCATTGAGAGAAAAATGGTATTTTCCCCAATTTTTCAGCATATCAGACAATTGGATCATTCAGTTTCTTTTAAAATCTCTGTATGCATAGCTGACCTAATGCATTACCCACGGGAATAATAAAAACAAGGGATGTCCAGAATTTGAAAAATGTAATTCAGGGGTGCGTTACATAAAGGGATATATGCTATACTGAGTCTCCAATTGACTAATGTGAGACGCAGAACAATTGTGCGTATTTTGCATCCTAAGTTTGGATATTGCAACTGTGGAGCGGGTCTTCACTTGCAAGTGATATATCGACATCATTTAAGTGGAGACACAATATCATCCAATACTACCTTGACCAATTTAAGACGCACATATTTTTTGCGCGTTCTACATTAGTCGATTGTAGACGCAATATTGTCTATCTCCCTTTATGTAAAGCACCCCAGCTGAATTGTTTTCTGATGAGTTAAAAAAGGGTACATTAGTCAACTTCAAAGCCGAATAATATCTTTCAAGATTATTTTGTGAGAACAAAACACTATGCCAGCTATGTTTGGACAGATTTACAAGGGGAAAATCTCCATTGATCTGTCTAATATCTTGTAAAAACTGAGAGAAAGATCTTTTTCTCGCATCCACAGACTTCTATAGTGAGTAGTATAGTAAACTAGTGATAATTAATAAAAAATATTGTGACATCCTAATTTTTTGCTTTTGTATTCACCCATCCATGTTCCTTCTTAAGACAATTTTAATAAAAAGAATTTGTGACCCTTTTTTCACGTATTAGTTCCTTGAATTCCTGTTAGTTATTCATATAGCTTGATAACCGACAGCTGTGATATGCTCAGTTAATAGTTATACCAATATGTGATGTGTTTCAGGAAAATGAGTCATAAATCGCAAAAAATAGATTTTGAGATACCATTATATTTGAAAAGATAAGATCAAGCCGATTCAAATGATAGTAAACAGTCTAGTAATCTAATAAGTATTTCTAGATTTTAGGTTTGATATTTTCGTTTTTGAAAAAAAAGTTTCCAATATTTCTGGGGGTCAATAAACAGTAAAGTAACTAAATGTAGTCCATATGAGGACCTTTAAAACGAATGGATATATTACATAGATTGTCCTGATATTTGATACATCGGTTGATATAGCTATAAGTGATAAACCCTCCAAAAATCAGAACACTCCAATAATGCGATCTTGTGAAGAAAACACTTTGAAAAATATCAATTTCGCGACTTATGACTCATTTTCCTGGAACGCATCACATATCTATTTTCAATAAATATTCGCTATTGAATGATACCTAAGCCAACACCATAACCACATGATGACGACTGTCTATCGGTTCCACTTCTCATTTGATTGGCCTAATACACTGTTTGCTCACAATGTTTGGCCTATAAGCGCTATCTTCTGACCGTTAGATAAAGCCTCGTTGAAGGAAGATCATGTACGGTAGAGACCACGCAGTCTGGACCTGTTAATTTTTCGTGAAAAAGTGGATTTTTACCTCACTTTTACGCCAGCAAAATGTATTTCGGATATAATATGAAGTCCTGGATTACGTTGGTGCTATTTTCCTTAGGTAAGTGCGACGAAAATTGCGGTTATTTTGGGTGGACATTCTCATGTCAATGGTTCCGTCCCGTAATGGACTTTGTTGGTTGCCTGTAGCTTACCTGTGTGGCTGTGAGGTTCCTGATAAGCGACCTACTAAGTGTAACGCTTGCATGGAGCAAAGGCCATTTTTTTTACTCATTATTTTATCTCAAACATTTTTGCATGTATGCCTTTAATGATTCTTTTTTTAATGATTCTAGCCTTTAAGCTCTTTCTCCGTAGGTGTAGGGCCTGTGTGAATAGTGTAAATTTAATCTCTTATATATTTCTTTTTAATAAATTTACTTCTCGAAATTTCCAACAATGTGGTAATTCTCATTTCAAGAAGGGATGGCCATATAAACAACCAAGAAGTAAAGGGGTGCATCACACAATACAGATTCATAATCTAAACATGTATAGAGCTTTCATATAAAAAATAAGTTCACTAATGGATTAGAACCATAGAAGTGTAAGTAAATTGTGAGTGTAAGTAAATCATTTCAATAAATACAGTTATTGTTAGAACCATTTCGAAATAATTGTTCCCCTAACACTTTCTGCCATAGGTAGCTTTAGGTGAAAAATCAGGCTGAAGTTCGTGAAAACGACCAATGTGTTTGGTCAATACTTAACTAATATTGTCAACATTAACCAATATAATTGGTGGACCAATGTACCAATGTGATTGGTAGCTAACTGACAAAGGCGTTGGTCAGTACTTAATCAATATATTGGTTGTTTCCCACTTAAAACAACCAATCCTGATGCAACCAATTATATTGGTAGCTTTTTTTAACCAATCCGTAGGGTGTAGGATAAATTATATCGTAAACAAAGAACAAAAGTAGAAAAAACAGAGATCCCTCATCATCGCTTACTTCTGAACTCCCAATTATAATAGTTTCGATTAAATTATCCCCCCCCCCCCCCCCACAACTCCAGTACATGTAAACACCATATTAATTTTTGGGGGGCCTCTTGAAAATTTTAAAAACAGAGTAAGTTCGCAAATATAAAAGTATTAAAATCACACAAGTCAAGTACCAATTTGTAAATGAATGTCTTTAGCAGATTTCTTTTTGCTTTATATGAGATGTGTTAGAGAAAAATGAGTCATAAGTCGCAAAATTGTTATTTTTTAGATGATTTTCCACAAGAAACCTTACTCAGAATGTTTTCATTTTTGAGGTGTTTAGCGCTGTCTGTAGGATGAATGCATGTACCTAGTTTCAAGACTGTATTGAATATATCTATGCATATTATGTTTATGAATAGTTATAGTCTGACATATTTCATTGATTTGGTTTATTGCATTAGAAGAAACGCCTTCCACCTATCACTTATATATAACTATGTAATAAATAGGCCTTTTTCACAAAGCATTTTAGATAGTTGAACTTCACTGTTCAGAGCAGTAATGTGGTGAATCTAGTGTTAGAGAGGCATACCTGTAACAGGATAATGGCAAATAGAGAATCATCTTATCTTATCTTATATCTAAGGTCATGCTGATTAATTACTATATTTAACTACACCAGCAGCCCCTCCATGTCGGTTATTAATTAGTTTTACAGCAAATGTTGTTCTAACTTTTCATATCATTCAATACTTTTAACTTCTTTATAAAGTTTTAGTTAAATCCAGTAGATCTACATAGACTCGTTTCCAAAGCAAACTCTCTTCCCTATACTGACAGGTTTCAACTTAGGGCCTTACAATACAACTGAACATCTTACTTTGAGCTCGTTTTATACAATCAAAAGATCTACAATATACCATGGAACAACTTCTGTCTATGAATGAAGGCTTTAAGTTGTCAGTTCCTTTATAAATGCAGTCCCAAAACTATTAATGGATGATCAACATTTTCTACAGATGATTATATATACCAGCAGAATAAAAAGATAAATAAAAATAAATAAATAAATAAAAAAAATGATTAATAAACCATTCCGTAGAAATCTATAATTCGTGATAACTTTATTGCTACACTAATCAATTAAAGTGATTAATTAATATTGTTTGTCAATGATTTCAGATACGACTAAAACATGTTTTTTCAAGTAGCACAGTATATACATGCTTGAACTTGAGTAATATCAGGGGGACTATGTAGAATACAAAATTAAAGCTGCAATCTCAGTTAAAGCTGCATATTCTCAGCTAATTTCCGTCCAAATTGTCTCTTTAGTGTTCATTTCAGACCAATCCAAAGGTCACCTATATAGTGTATTAAAGGATTTTGGCCTGTACATCTTGGTGTAAAATGTCATTATCTCCTAAAAATAAGTATTTACATTTTTTGTAGAGTACCAGCCGAAATTTGTTCAGTCATTTTCAGTCTGCCTCTCTTTCATCTTCTTAAATCTGGGAATATTTCGGAACTGAAAATGTCTGAAAACACTGGCTCGAAGAATTCGAGGAAATATAAATTTTTCTTTATTTTCTTTATTTGAATCTTTCACTCTACACTACTCAGGATAAAGGAATGAAGTTTTATGTCATGACATGTCTGTAGATCTCGACATAAGGCAAAAAAAATAGGTGTGTTTCCGATTTATCTGGCTGAAAACTAGGTTGGGGGGGGATAACTTTTTTTTTGTTATTTTTTTTTGTTTGGAAACCTCCTCCCAGGAACTGAAAAAAAATGTCTTTTTCATAACAATAGTAGTTTTGAACATGGGAAATGTGCCTTTTGACAGTTCCAGGTTAGGAAACCCCGTTTTCCTGCTTTTATAAGCTTTTTTTGTCAAAAAATCCAAAAAAAGTAAGATATGATGGGGAAAAAATCAGGTATGGTAAAAAAAATTTTAGGTAGGGTAAGGTTTTTCTAAGTAGGGGGGTAAATCGGAAACACACCTATTTTTTTTGTTGGCCTAAGTCTAAAATCGCAAAATCGATATTTTCAAAGATGTTTTAACCACCGGATTCCCAGTAGAAACTTTCTCATGTTCAGCCTGTTGAGCACTATCTATACATGTATATATACATTGACTAAGACTCTGTATTGAATATATTTATGGGTATCTGAGGTCATCCTATTGTAAACGTATTTATTTTCGCGCTGTATTTATATGCGCGAATTCAAAGTGTGCACGAATATTAAGTTGTGTCATTTTTTACATAGGAGGGATGTTTTTTTTAAATGTATGTCCCCGCAAACATGTGTGAAGAAGGCCAATGCACGAGAATTCATCAGCTCGAAAACATATACGTTTACAACATTACTTACTAGTGGCTGTCCATCAAGAAATATCACTAACATTTTTCAAACAAGTTTGCTTGTCATGTAGCTGTTATCAAGACATGTATTTACTTCCTCCACTTAGGTGTTCACAAATCTATATATAGTATTGTGTTATCATTTCATCTGTAAGGTCAACCCCAATAGCTGGAGTAGATGTCTTTAATCCAAGAATTACACTGTATAATATATACTAGCATGGTACCCGTCCTTCAAACAGGTAGGTTCTCTATGAAAGGTATGTCCAGGAACAAAAAGTAGGACCTGTTAGCTAGAAATAGCTCACCCTCAACCTCTCACTTTCTCTCCCCTTCTCCTCTCTGCCTCCCTCTCCTCCACGTCTCTGTGTCTCCCTCTCATCCTCTCTCTCTTCCTGTCCACCCCCTCCCCTCCTTTCTCCTCTCCCTACCCTCTCCCTCACCTCTTAATTCTTCTCTCTCCCCTTCCCCCTACCTTCGTTTCACCCTCACTCTTCTTCTCCCTTCACTCCCCCTCTCCCTTCCACTCTCCCTACCCTATTCTCTCTCCCCCTCTTCTCTCTGTATCACTCACACTGTCTCTTCATTTCCTTCCCCTCTTTCTCTCATATTCCCCCCATCCTCTCCCTCCCATCGTCTTCTCTTTTCCCTTCCCCTTCTACACTTTCTCCCTCCGTACTTCCCTCCTTTTCTCTCTCCCCGTTGTTCTCTCCCCTTCCTCTCTCCCCCTTATCCCTCCCCACCTCCCTCCCCCTCATTGTCGAAGCAGAAATATCAGTAAATAGTTTTCAAACATATTAAGATATATATTCATGCAACTAACAGCGCCAAACCCCCTCAAAATGCAAACATGCTGAGCAAGGGATTTTAATTAATTGTGGGATAACAGTGTTTTTTAAATTGTCCTACAACTTGTTTTTTCAATGGATGTTAGATGTTGGGATTGTCCTCCAAATCACGTATCAACTTCTATCCTGTGTGTATAACATTCTATAAGTGGACACCTAATAAGTGTGTATGCGTGGGCATAGCTTCCGGTGACTAACATACTCTGTGGTAGTATGGTATTTACCTGTCCGGTTCAATCAAGTGTCATATACTAATAGGATTGAATCCGTAGCAAATAAAACATAAACTATTATATATTAATCATTTAAACATTCAGCTGGAAGTTCCTGGTATCCAAAGTTGCTTAGGACTTAGTAATGGCAATTTTACTAACAACTTAATATTAAAAATAAATATTATAGTTTCATTGTTTTTATTTTTACCATGCACCTTTCCAAATTGATCGCTTTTTTTTATATTGTATAACCTTGTACTTGATCTGTGGTTGATGAGAAAAGCAACAAAAGTTGTAATGCTATTGCTGAATAAACATAACTTAAACTAAAACGTTTGACATTAGAATCCCATTAGGACGCCTAGTAGGCGACCAATCACTGACATACCATTCTTATGTGATCTGAGAGGTCCTGAACCTAGACTAAATACGAAAGATAATAGAAAGAGAATAATAAATTGAGTCATTCGATTTCAATAAGTAACCCTATACACCTACAACAAAAGTAGGCGACCTGGTTAATAAATAAATAAATAAATAAGAGTAGTTGGAGCTAGTCCTCAGATACACACGAAATACATGCATAAGGGAATACACATGTAAATATGTCTTCACGTTATTGACCCTATAGCTAGTGCATCCCATTGCACTAGCATAGATTACTAGTCATGTTTCATTTCATTTTATTTTTCTGTCATTAATTTAATTATCGGGGACCCTCTGGAAGAGCAATGTGTTTGTACTGATTCTGGAAATAAACAATATACAATACAATATCAATCCATAGTGTTCTGAATGAGATAATGAAATAATTAAACTAAGAAAGTTCTACTCCACTATGAGATAGCAGCTATAATATATTTTTTTAAGATTTTATTTTTACTTGATTAACCGACTCCCCTCTTCGGGGTTAGTTCTGTCGGGCCAAGATGATGTGAAGATATAATACAATAATTTTCCTTGTTGCATCGTGTAGATATATACAAACAAAATTCTATTCATTGAAAGACAAAGGAGAGAAAAATACAAAGAAAGAAATTAGATTTGTAAAGGCAATTTTTAGGCTTCTATATTCACTGTGCCACTCAGACTCATGTGGAGTGTTAGTGATACTTGTTTCCTTATTTTTGATAACCAATAGATAGAAGAAAATGATTCTGTGAAGTGGCTATGTTTATAATAGCAGATTTCACTTGCCACTCAGACTCTCGATGGTGGAGTGTTGTGATTCTGTTATCAGTGTGTTTCTTATATATGGATAAAAACAGTACAAAAACAATTAGATAAATTAAATAAAATTATAATAAAAGGCAGGGTAAGCAGTTGGGCTTTTCTTGCCAATGTACATGCTATTTATAGTATTCAGATGTTGCTTTGCCACAATGAGTAGTTATTATACTAAGTGATTAGCTGAGTGGGTTAGTAACGAATTCTTACTTATGGATATTGAGATTGCCTAATATTGTCATAGAAATAGGGTATTTAGCCAGTCTTTTTGGTTGGATTTGAATGCTTCTATTGTACCGATATAATATAATATGTCTAAATATGACTCATGTTTACCGGACCTAGGTGTTATATATAGCCTGGTGTATCTGTCGTAAGGTAATTGCTGAGTCAACGTGTTAGTGGGTTGTTGTAAAATGGGTACACACTAGTATTTGCTCACCATGATAGCCGAACCAACATGTCACCAGTCTGGTTAGATACACAGCCTATTGGGGGATTGTCAGTGTGTTTCCTATAGGGGAATTGCATGTGGGTGAAATCGCAAATCCTGATCTGCAGAGGCAAAATCTGGACGACATGTCTCTTATGGTCCTTTATGGGTCAAATTTTCAGAAAATGTACAATTCACCTTTCACATTCTAAAGTTCAAAACACAGTTCAACCTAACCAAACAGATTGCTAGAATCAATGCAATGCCAAATATACTCGAATTTACCTAGTATTGACCAAATCGCAGCCTTATTTAGCAGAATTTACTAAATGTGTACAGCTGCCAATTGTAAATACATTTTCTGAAAATCTGACCCTTATGATGATATGGAAATGATACAGAGGTGTAACGACCCAACTGGTAATACAAGAAAATATGCATAGATCTTGATATTAATTGGTCCCCTAATGCAGAATTCTCTCCTCTTTCCAGTACAAGATATCACAAATGTCTACATCAATTTGTTCTATCTCATTTTTAAACTTTCCCAAGTCAGTGCTCAGAATAGCCCAATTTTAACCATATTTTATTTTGAGCGCCAGTGACCTTGACCTTGGGGTCAAAGATCAAATACAAAAATATCCTGAAGGAGCATCTCCCTACCCAGCATCCTACAAGGTTTGGTTAAAGTGTGAATATGTTTTCCATACTTACTTAATAAAATGTTAATTTACTGAATTTAGGCCTCAAACCAAGTTTGAATCCGTTTCCATGGAAAACGCAATACATCTGGAGCGTTTTCACCCCATAGGGTGATTGTCATTGTGTTGTGAGAACTCAATGGCAATTTGCCCAGAGATTCGGTGTTCTAGTATAAATGATGAAGTCAGAGAAGTCGGTTGGATGGTTGTCTGAGGCCAGGCAGCAAGGTGTGTCCTTAGCTAGCGCTGGGGCTTTATTTATAGTCAAACAGGTTAATTATTCATTAGTAACAATGGATTCTAGCAATGCTTTCCCTGGCGTTGTGCCCTTATGATTGGCTGAGAGGGATCCCTCTACCCCATGAACTTGACCTCTCAGTTCTCTGCCATGCCAAGGTCATGCAGTGTTCACATGGGATAGTTGGTCCTTTGCTCTCAACCCCCCCCCCCCCATCCCCTCCCATTACTCTTGACCCAAGCATGAAGTCTCCCCTCCCTCCCCCAGTCCCTTCCCCCCACCTACTAATGAGTTTGGCACAGGGAACACTAGATAATTCTATTTCTGGTTGCTAGGACAATCAAACAGGTACACACACAACAACAGGTGTCCAGCATTGCCTCCCTCCCCCTCCCACCCAGGTCCCTTGTGGCGGTCGAGGCCCAGGCGGGGGGGAGGGGGGTGAGGGGGGGAGAGGTGGGAGGGGGGACGGCCATTTTAGCTGGTAAAATCAACCCAAAAGAATTCAATTCTTTACAGTGTGCCCTATAGGGGAATTGGGGATATGCATGTCCGGCATCTTGAATCTTGATACGCATGGAATTATGGGACTTGTATGTCAGTGTAAATCTATAGAAAACATGTCATGTTCAGCATGGAATATTTATTGGTGCTATAATGTCAATATCTATGTAATATTATACATGTTTTCATAACATAAGTTCCCATCTTTCCCATCATGCATTTGGTTTTTAGATCATTTAATCAAGCTATGATCAAGATATGATAATGGTGAAAAGACACTTGCAATTTCCGATAAAAATATTGTTAAATATTTGTATGTCAGATTTGAACTGAATCCATCCCAGCATGCACTGTAATATACATGCGCACTGAGACAAATCCCCTGTTGGAAATGTATGGAAAGCACTTAATGATGACCACCTTCACCATCCTAACTAAGAGGCACTTACAAGCCCTTACAACCTTTGACACACTAAGACAGGGTAGTTGTAACTGCAACAACCACGTTGTAAAGACTTTGTAACTTTGCAAAAATTTTGGAAAGTGACAAGATTATTATTCCCCTCCCCCATTTAAGAGTGGTGCTTAACAATATGGGAAAATAATCAGTAGGGGCTTCATCATCAGGGCCTCCTACACACTTTCAACTATATTTAAAACAACTAATGATCCTCATATTCTTTGTAATTACAAGTTAATTAAAGTAGGTAGTTTAGCTCCGTAAGTGTTCATGGTGTTTAATGGAAACATACAACATACATACACAAAGATATCATGAAGTAGTACATGTTGAGGGATTAAGCATAAATCACACACTTATACACATATTGACACATTATGGTAAATAGTATTGAACTCCATACCTAAGTCTTGATAGGTAATAGTTACATTGATCATGTAGATTGATGAGATAAAAAAGCAATGGCTTTAGTAGTACTGCAAACAATAGTGACCTCTGTTGTTATTCAGCAGAACTAATCAACAGCTCCAATGAATAAAATACAATGTCACCTAGAGTATTGAACATCACTACATTATTATTATTATTATCAATTTTACTCTGCTGGAACCATTCAATGTTTTAACTGATGTATAAAAGTAAGATCATCTAATATTCGCAGACCCATAAGTAAATTACTCCATGTTACAGCAGCTCTACCTAAGGTGGATCAGATTTTCAAAAAATCTACAATTGGCCGATCAACACATTTAGTAAATTCTGCTAAATTAGACCGATAAATCATCAACACTAGGTATATCTGAGTATATTAGGTATTGTCTTGATTCAAACAATCTGTTTGGTTGTGTTGAGCTGTATTTTGAACCTAATTTTTGTCTTAAAAATGTGGGTTATTTGAGAGGATTGGTGAAGGCGAATTGTACATTTTCAGAAAATTTTACCCATCACAGATCCGTGAGAAGGGTATGTTGGTGCTCTACGCGGCATGTCATGAAATACCTAGATTAATTTCCAGAAGGGCATCTACTTTTTGTCAAAACTTAAAAAATATCTTTATTACTGTTAATTTTTCTCTGCAGGAATCCACCAATGCTTAGGGCAAAGTACAGTTGTGCATCCACCCGTCAACATCACAACGGTCCCGGGCCAAGACTTCGTTATAAAATGTGGTGTACAACCAGGAAACGTGAGTACTCAGTTTCTGTTCCTTTACCTCATCAAGGGGAACATTGTTTACATGTGTGTTATTAAGATCATAAGGATTTCCTCATTATCATCATCATGACAGTGGTTTTGGGATAAAACAAGTTTCCAAATCTAATAGTGATAAGGTAATTGCCATCATGTGACCGAGAGGCAATGATCAATGAGCCCTTGAGCCAATTCATCATGTCACCCAGAGATATAAATAGCCCCGTCCAGAAGTATAAATCTGCCAGATCATAGATGGTGTACGGTATTGCTTGGCTGGTTAGTTTAGTAAGATTATTGTGCTCAGGGTCTATAGCCTCCCCCCCCCCCCCCCCCCGCCCTCCCGCACAAAGCTGTTGATTGTTCTGTTGACAAGCGTTGGTCATGCTCAGCAGCCTGACCGGTAGTATTGACAGTATTGACAGGTAGTTAATTGGAAATGTTCGTGAGCCCCCTAGAAACAGTACGGAATTCGGTAACCACATTTTTTGTTTCTTTTTTAAATATGGCCTATGAAACCATTCCTTCCATCCAGGATGTAGAGTATTATCCCTGATGTCGATAGAGAGTGTCAATAGCGGAGTTTCCCGTGAGAGATATATCGAAAAACCCATTTCCCCTCGGCGGGTGTCAGTATATAGCGAGAAACCTGAATTATCGGGCATCGTTCGAAATGTTCAATGTACAAGCTACGCTATGTTATGTAACATAGGCGGATTGATGCCATCCACCCAGTATTGAAGAGAGGAAAGGGGCTATTATTATTATTATACAACTTTTATTCAGTAAACATATACATATGAAATAAAGAATAGGACCATTAATCCCTCTCCAATGGAGATCTTCCTGGTAGCCCTTTAACAAAAGATTCGAATACATAGAAAAGATTGAAATAATCTTGATTCATAAAATGAACAATGTTTCTGAGGTTCTTTTCAGCTTTAGATTTAAAATAGATTCAATGCCCTTCTATCAATGATTTATAGTCCAGCTTTTAGTCCGTATTAGGGCTTTTAAGGTTTGATGTTTCGCACTTTTTCTGTAGCATGTGTCCTGTGTCTTGTTTTGTTTTCAGGTCCTCTTCTACTCCTGTAATATTGTTGATACTTAAAACTTAGAATCTTCACCTCGCAGTATTACTAAGAGGCTTAATAACATGACATAAATTGATAATATTACAATGCACCTAACTGTCACTACTGGCCCTGTACTGGGTGTTACTGTAGGACTTTTATAACAATCATTAGTTTACTAGTGCTGGCGTATACAAAATTGAATAATGCTTGAAAGATAGGTTAAGAGTATTAAGAATTCCCGCCTGTACTGGTAGGGATTTAATTAAAAGGCAGTGTTGCGAATACAGTTGCATAAATAACTAATCTTAACAGTAATGAATCCCTAGTCCCCACATCCCACCCAAATGTGATTGTTACCGTTGTATCGGTCTTAATCGTGGCGACTTACATGTCCACAAACCCCCTCCCGTTTTCCCATTTTCAGTACCTGATTTGTCTACTGGTGCCCTACTTTTCAACCATACATACATATAATAAAATTTTTCACACCGTTATACATAACCATTAATAGTACAATTCAATACAATCTACGGATCAGAGGAGTTTACAGCCTCCTCTTTTAAATATTGGTCACATTCCTGGGGGTAGGAGTTTTTTAACCAATTTCGAAAGGCTTCCCTTGTTTTTATTTGTCTAGTATCTTGTGATAAACCATTCCACAGCGTGGGCATTTTGTAAATATAAGATTTTTTGAAACTCTCATTATTGGGTTTGGGAACTTTCAGTTTTTTCCCTACGCTCAACCCTCTTAAATTTACCTTTCTATCGTCTATGTTTTCGGGTACCAAAGAATGCCTAAAGGCTAGTTCAAGGATATGTCCTTGTCTCCTGGTACAGAGCAAAGGCATATGTGTAGTTCTATGGATATCCTTAGAACATGTAAATTTAGGCAATCTCAGTGCTATTTTTAATGCAGAGTTTTGTAAAGATTGTAATCGATTTAAATACTTTATTGGTGTAGTCTGATAAAATATGTCCCCATAATCTATATGGGGAAGTATTGTGGTTTTAAATATTAATAGTAAGGTTTTGGTATCACAGATTCCATAAAGTTTCGACATAGATTTAAGTTTCATTCTGATGGCATGAATTTTTTTCTCCATGAATGTTTTAAAATTTAACTTTCTGTCTATCTCTACTCCCAGGAATTTATAATACTCTACTACATCTAAACCATTTTGACCAATGCTATAATTACATACATCTATTTTTTCTGGTCTTAAACAAACAGTCATTGATTTGCATTTCTTGGTGTTGAGCGAAATTTTATTTAGCTCACACCAATTAACAACGCTATCAAGATCTTCCTGCAATCCCGGATTTGAGTTTGAGTCTTTAGCTCTGATACCATAAAGAACCGTATCATCCGCGAAATGCTGGATTTTGCTGTATTTTATAACCTTATGTAGATCATTGACATAAACTATGAATAATAAGGGCCCCAAGGCTGTTCCTTGGGGTACCCCACATGTGATCTTTTGCAATGAGGAGAGGTTTCCACCAATGACGACTCTCTGCGACCTATCTGTTAAGTAATTTCTGAACCATTTAATTGGGTTTTCCTGAACTCCTAAATTTATCAATTTATCTATTAAAATATCATGATTAACGGTATCAAAAGCTTTTTTGAAATCTAAAAATATTAAGTCTGTTAAATTTTTATTATTTAAATTTTGATATGTGTATGTAAAGAGGTGGTCGAGAGCGTCATTAATGGATTTCCCATTGCGGAATCCAAACTGTGCTTCACATAATAGTTTCTCCCTCTCTAAATATGAGGCTAATTGACCTTGGACGCAACTTTCCAGAATTTTAGCCGGCAAGTTTACGCATGAAATTGGCCTATAATTTCCTGTAATAAGTTTACTTCCCTCTTTAAAAAGAGGTGTTACGACGGCTGTTTTAAAATCTATAGGCACCTTAGCTGTGTGTAATCTATAGGCACCTTAGCTGGGGAGAGAGCAGGTAGTAAATGGGAAGGAAAGAGCATAGGAAAAGGAGAGGCCAAGAAGAGTGGCTATGGCTAAAGGAACGGGGGCAGCAGGGGGAGGAAGGGGAGGGTGAAAGGAAGGAGAAAATATTTACAACTACTAACAGTTCCTATCCATTCTTGACATACCTTTCATAGAGAACCTACCTGTTCTTAAACGTCCAAAGGACGGGTATACTATGCTAGTTCATTTATATTACTAAAACATTTCAATCAGCAAAATCTACAAGCCTTTAATAAGCTGACACTAAGTAACACTACATCTATGGGGATGTTCCTCGAGTTGTTCCTCGACTGATGCAAGTGCAAGCCTCAACTACTTTTAATCACTCATTGCCACCATGACAAGTACATGTCCTGTACCAAATTGTCATCTGCTACTAAAAAAAGTGGTTGAGTTGCCAGACAGAAGATTTAAGGAGAAAATCTGATGTAATGAAAACTGGCCTTTAGCCACCAGAAATTATCATGAAGGGAAAACAAGTTCCAATTAAGACATTTTAGATATTAGACAGATTTTCTTCCCAATCATTTTAGCATCATTTAATTTTGACTTTTGAAGAATAAATGCCATTGACTCTCTCATCCTTTTTTAGATTGATGAGATAACATCAATCTAAATAGATTGGGGTGATGTCTGTCAATCATTGATAGCATCTTGGCTCCTCCCATCCTGGATATCAGTGTGAAGAATCTGTTGATTCTGATATCAGCAAATGGGATCAGAATCATGCTGGTAATGGCTGGAAGTGGTGGGGGGCGTTTAGGTGTGAATTAAAGGGTAGACCATGTGTGAATTAAAGTGGCAAGTTGAGAAGTAAGATGCCTCATATGCAAAGGTGTTAAAGGAACCAACAGAATTACATGAAGTGAACAGTCATATAATTATTGGATAGGGATTTCATGTTTTCTGTCTCCCCTTCCTCTCCCTCCCACTATCCCTCCCTCTCAAACTTAACATTTAACTGACATCAATCTTTGTTTCCCTTTAAAATGCAATCTTCTGCAAGAACCGGAAAACAATAAATGTAAACTTATCACTGTTAACTAATTCTTGTTTCATTTCTAGCCTGGAGATGCTGAGGGTGTGAGAATCAAACAGTCGCTAACATCCACAGCTTCCACAACAATCTACCAATCTCTTCCTGCGTCATGGTGGGACCAGAATGGGGATAAGGCCAAGTTCAGCTATCAGGTGATAGGAGGGGACCCACTACATGTGGAGGTGACGGTTAGGAATGTAGCAACTGCTGACGCGGGCGGTTATCTGTGTGAACCTATAGTATCAGCAGATAAATCTGCCATGGCCTATGTCGTCATTATTGGTAAGTTGGACAATTTAAAAAGAAATGAATATTCAAGAAAACAACTTGGGTTCTGAAAAAAAGAATGAGCCAACTCTCCACACTGCAAATAATCATTCTCTAT